>OW285216.1:10232500-11618029 GCA_935421205.1 Xylocampa areola | reverse complement strand
CCTCCCCAAAACTAGTTAGACTAGTTCATTAAATTTCTATTTAGTTTAATGTCATTGAATAGACTCCACAGATTACCGTGCATTGTACCTTACCTACTGGTAAAAATTTCAACGATTACCATTCCATCCAGATGCGACAAGTCATCAGCTGCCGGTTGTTTATTTATTTCTACATGTTCCACTGATCCGAACAAGTGAAACTGCCGACAGTTCTATATACCTACTTATTACTTACTACAGTTATAGTTTCTCTGGTCTCCGAAAACGTCGGATATTTATTTGTAAAACATAGGTAGATAAATGAAGGTCATAATTATTAGGAGACCTTGAGACATACAATTAATGATGTACTTATTACGTCAAATATCTACTAGCCATGTAATGGCATCTTCATGTTGGGCCATGACATCCAACTACGTAGCTCTGACAAAAAAGGTGATATCAACTTTCCAAATTCTACTTCAATTACCCCAATTTCCCAAGGTAATAAATGCACGCGATAGCTAGCAAACCGTAATTCTGCAATCACCGATTCCATTACATGTTCACACATGCCGTCGTTCGTGAGGACTTTGACCTGACGTGTTCAGGAAACCTAAGCAACCGGGAGTCGTGTGTCCAAACTAGGGCAGTGCAATGACCCAGTAATACTTGCATCGAAACTCGAGAGTGGCACACACTCGCGACCGCCACACGCGACTGGTGGAGGTGTTTATAGATAAAGTCCATCTTTGCCTATAGTTAGATGGCCAAGTAAACTGTCCAGACTTCTGGTTTATCAAGGAACAAAAATCCCATGCTTTTCAAGTATTCAGTGGGATATTGGCGTCCTCCTAATTCTTTTCGACAAATTAATCGTAACCTATTATTATCGGGAAAACTAGTTTCTTCTTGGAAACTCCTAAGTCCATGGCTTGTTTTATTTTCTTCTTCATTGATCAGAAATTCATTTTATGAGTACAGTTGGGCCCCGGTTGGACCAAATTTTGATTTGATTTCTTTTTCCATTTACTTAAAAATCCGTACAGCAACTGCTCACCGAAAACTGATCTCACTAATTTACGTTTACAATACTAATCATAATTTGTTGTACTAGAGATTTTTTATTTCTATATCATATTTATTAATTTAGATACAGTTATCCCGGAAATAGTTAATTAAAAACATACACTTGGAGATATGATCTTATCATCTTATGACGCTTTAACAGATAGTAATTTGCGTCAGAAATTTTAATTAATATTAGATTTATGCATTACTATGACGCCTATAATTTTTTATTTGTGTTTTTGTAACAACACGTGGTGAATAACTTTACGAAATTATTCTTAGGTGCTAATAAAAAAACAATTAGGTGTACTTACCTATAAAACCACCGAGATTTTTTACGAATTCACATCATTTTCTAAATCTCTCTCTTTTCGCTTCTTCCAGATTTGACGAGAAGGAGAGCATATCAGGCGTGCAGCAGCTCAAGTCCTCGGTGCAGAAGGGCATCCGGGCGCGTCTGTTGGAGCTGTACCCTCACCTGGAGAACTACATCGACCAAGTTCTGCCCAAAAAGGACACATTTAGGATCGTCAAATGGTACGGTTAATTTACATATTTGGTTTTAATAGTTTCTAGTTTTAAGATTGTTGCCTCTATAACATGACTTTATCTAAATTGTAAGTAGGTACTTATATACACAGTATATAATATACTTAGTAAAAACACGTTATATAAATTATATTTTTTCAGTCTTATATTTTTTTGGTTAGCATTGTTTGTTTGAATGAATTTTTGCTATCATAAAATTTAAATTTAAAATTAAAATTTTTCACCCGATTACGAAGGAGGGTTGTTTTCAAACACGATTCATACCCCTATTACGTATAGGTACACCCCGGCAGTTATTAGGTTTATTTGCACCTTCTGAACACAACCAGAAATTCTCAGAGTCAGACACTTTTACACCTATGTCACCAGTGGATAATTGGAGGTAAACTACGCAATATTAGATATTGAATCTAATAAGGAAATTGTATAAATGGCCAGAGATTTAACTTCTCCTGAAAGTCAGTTCTAAAACAGTTCGAAAATTACAGTGTCGCTTCTTGTTCAGCTCAGCCGCGTCGACGTCTCATATCACAGTGTAGTGTAGAAAAAGTGAACCTGGCCAACAATTGCAACGCTGCCGCCGTCTCCTGCCATTGGTTGGTTGGACAACTATTGACTTTGAGTTAGAATATTTTAGTATAGGTCCGATAGGTCAACTTTAAAGTTACAATATTAAATGGAAAAAAAAGAGTTCGCTAAGCATGCGTTAATGCTTTTCAAAGATTTATCTTGAGGTCAACTTTAGTATTTATATAGCGAGATAGACATTGATGTTAAAATAAAAGATACTGCAAAAGTCAAATGCTAATTATTAATTTAAAATAGGACTATGGTTGTACCTACACCATTACATTACACACATTATAGAAAAAAAATGTTGGTATAGGTGAAGGACGTTTATTGTATAATGCAATTACATTTAATACCTACCTATATATACAATCACTAGTAGGTATTAAATACAGGCTTCGTATGTTTTTCTATGTTATGGAAGATTGAAGTTTCTTTCACAGGTATGCATAATACTTAAAAGAAGGCTTCAGCAATGTTTTTGTAAAACCTGTTTGTTTATTATGAAAATAAAGTTATTAAATTACAAGTACATAACGTTCTACATAAAGTTAAAAAGCAGCGTCATACAATTTTAAATCCCTTGGTGTAGCCTAAAATTATTTGATGCATTTATAATTTCAGCCACGACCACATCGAGATAATGGTTAACAGCGCAGGGGAGCTGCTGTTCTTCCGTCAGCGCGAGGGCCCTTGGATGCCAACCCTGAAACTCCTACATAAGTGTCAGTACCTATCCATGTTTGTTTTATTTTTATTTACATTGAGATTACAGAAAAATCTTTCAAACGCATTAATACATGCGTGGTGAACTCTAAAGTCATACATTTTTGGGGAAAGAAAATTTGGTCGTGAGCAGGATTCAAACCTCCCGCATAAATATTGCTCACGACCGATTTTTTTTCCACAAAAATTTATGACTTTATATTGAGATTATTTAGAGACTATATCTTGGGTTCGTTTGATGGACGGTATTTAATATTAATAAAAATAAAATATAGCAAAACAATAACTTCTATATTTCTGAAGGGAGAGGTGTACCTTATTTGTACACCCACATTTCACCGATGCGCTCCATGTGTGGTGAGTGTATGCCATCAATTGGGCTCAATTCCAAGCTCTGGGCTGCTTTTAAAAACATACCAGAAAATCCCAGTAGCGCTTTGCCGTATGTGCGTGACCTTTTTATAGCAAGGGGGCTAAGTCGCCCGCGTCCGTAGGAGTGCACCCTTAAAATGGAATCCCTAATCAACACAACTCTGGTGGGAAGCGATCTAGTCGTGTTTCGGGATGTATTCCGGTGCAACCGTTGTGGGAGACGGGTCTGGGCAGTTGCATCAACAAATCTATCCACTCACTTAGTGTGAATAGATTTCTTCTGGATCTACGTGCTCCATCTTCGGCTACACAGTCGCTTAACATCAGGCGAGTTGGTGGCCAAACGTAGATACATTATTATAAAAAAAAAACTGTGTTCTGACCTAATTACATGTAAGAGCTAATTGAGAAGATATCATCTATCAAATTCAAATCCTAACTTACGTTTCCAGATCCGTTCTTCCTGCCGATGCAGCAAGTGGACAAGGGTGCCATCCGCTTTGTGCTCAGTGGTGCCAATATAATGTGTCCCGGTCTGACGTCACCGGGTGCTCGGATGACGGGCGTCGATAAGGGCCAGGTCGTCGCTGTCATGGCTGAGGGAAAAGACCACGCTCTGGCTGTTGGATGCACTGCACTGTCTACTGATGATATGTAATTATTCTTTTTTTTCTTTTTTATAAATTTTCTAATTACCCGATCGCTCCAGAAGGAGGGTTATGTTTTTCGAATGTACCTATGCATGTCTATTTCTTTGGCACGCTCTGTAGCCTAAACGGCTTGATGGATTTTAACATACCGAGTTGTAATTAGATTATTTTCAATTACAGGAGTGACATAGGCTATACTAATATTTAAATCTACCGTCAGGAAAATATTTTGGGGGGTTTTCATGTATGAAACAAATATAAACATAATATTAAAAATAATTCGGGTCGGGTTGAACTCCTAAGCAGAAAAGCAAATTGTTCATGGTATAGCCCCCCTCTTCGGATCTGGCAGCATTGTCTGTCTCGTTTTTAGTACTGGTAGTGGGACAGAGTACAACCTCTATCACTAACGCTTATAATTTAAGGCTCGTCTGTTGGCTACTAAATGCAATCTGTCTGAATGAGGATATGGGGAGCAGTTTACCCCCTAATTCATAATATTCTTATGCGTGGTGTGAAAACGGTTTCATATACCTAAATATTTTTATTATTATAAACATAACAATAAAAATCATTTATTTCAAATAAACTAATTAGATGCACTTTTGAATTATCAGAAGTTAGTTGTCACGTTCCAAAGTGTAGATTCCCATGGGGGCAAGAAACTCTACGGTTACTCTTTTTATAAAATAGGTTTTTACATTAATATCGGTTACCTACACTGTTTCTGTTCCAAAATAATATGTGAAAACAATTGTAAGATGATGCTAATACTAAAAGAGTTTAGTTTAACAATTCAACATTTTGCTATGATAGTTTAGAGATGACCAGTCTCAACAGACAGCTCCCGTTCACGAACATGACGCATGCGTCAGCGACGTCGGCATCACCCAACTCAACCATATTGTAGGGAATCGAATGACCCAACACACACGCCACCATCAGCGGGACATTTTAGTGAGCATGACATCCATCCATCCATCTGCCAGACTACAATAAAAAATAAACGGATAAACTCATTGTACTCACATGTGCATACATTATTTTTAATATTCATTTTGATACATTTACACAAAGCAAGTTTGAAATTACAATGATTCAAATGATTTCTATCTGTACACAAGTTTTCCTTTGTTCTTTAAACTTGTTGGCATATGTGACTATCTTTGAGAAAAAATGCCTAAAGAAACTGAGAAATCATAACAATCATAATCCCCGATGGGATGGGTACATGTGTTCTGCAGTTGCGCACCCATATTTCACCCATAGGTCGCTGAGCTTATTGCCATCAACTGGTCAATTGCAAACTGAATACTAAGAATTTTCAGAAAAACCTAATACACTCCCTAGAGGAGACCCGTCCGGGAACTTACACTTAGGGCTCTTACACTGCTGCCATCGAGCTGTTGTTGACTCTCGTAGACGGTTGCCACCGCATTTGCGACCAGTATACCAATGAGGTAGAATGTGTTTTTATTTTTCTTCTTTATTTTTCCAGAGCCAAAGTGAATAAAGGCGTGGGCATAGAAAACTGTCATTACCTCAATGACGGCTTGTGGCAGATGAAACCAGTGAAGTAATTCAAGCCGGTCTTTAACATTTACGCTTCTATGTAACTTAATACTAAGCTTTCTAAATAAAGAGATTCATTTCTAAAATTTTACAATTTTTTTATTGATTAGAAAAGGTCAGCAACATTATATGAATTAATTAGGATATAGGCTTCCCCCAGAGAGTTTACAAAACAGTCATGAGTCAACTCCATCCACATGCCGTTTACCAATGGCCTCGTGTCTTATGTCCTGCGATGTCTTTGGGTTAAATAAATACTACCCCACATGTATTCCCCCCTACCCCCCACGGGGCATCTATAGCAACATCACCGAGTGGGCTCGGTGGTGGACACTACAGTCTAACAGCTCCTGATGATGCCCCTTCGGGGAGGGGGCGTATTCTGTAGAGTAGTTGGTGGTAACTATATATGTACCTATGTATAAAAAGCAACATACTATCTTACTGTAACCCTGAGTGTAACCCAAAACTTGTCAGTTTTGAGTTGCCCTAGTCCCGCCCATGTGTACTGCTACTGAAGGCTATCTAGTAACGTAGTAACTACGAAAATACGTATGCATGACGTAATTAAGCAGATGCTCCATATCAAAACAAACTGCTTCAAATTGAAAGTCGGGGGATACGTGTACAGTAATGATAACATAAAAACTTATGAAATTCTTTGTTCGGTACGAGGCCCGGAGGGTTTCGTCAATCTTGACAATGGGAGAATCATCATTAGCACCTTCTTACTAATATCTTTGATTAGCACGATGGGGCTTTAACTCGCGCTTTAACTTTTTTCGAATTGAAATAGGAAAAAATGCTGATTACCCATTCATAGACCAACCGCGGCAAGCGCATCTTTACCTCAATCGCTTGATCCATGCGGTTATCTAAACAGAAACTCAAAACAGATATGAAATTGGCCACGGGCGGTGGTTGCAGGTGGATTATTATTAATAATGTACTCTGACCGGTATTATTATTAATAATGTACTTTGTGGATGCAACGTAAAAAAGTTTTTTTACGTTGCATCCACAATATCCCATCCAATATCTCGAGGGACCTTGAAAATTTCATAAATTGTTTAAAAAAAAACTATTTATGAAATTTTCAATTTCCCGCCATTAAGTTGTTGCATTCCGTTATAATTTTATACTCGAGCATTTAGGCCTATCCTTATTTTGCTTAGGGCTATAGTTGTCCGGTGAGTATATTTTAGAAACATAAATTGCTATGAAGAGATATAAATATCACAGTATCTAAATAACTATAAACAAAATGTACATAATTATTTGGATTCATAGAGTAAAATAATGTGGAACTGAACTTTGTTCTCCGAATCGGAACGCAGACTGTTTTTAAACATGGCGGCGGCACTTGTTGTTTCGTCTCGTCAGGGTAAATAAAATACTTTTTAAATTAAAATCTAATTAAATTAATACAAAATTGCACTCTGATTGAAATGAAATAATATACTTTGAATTTACACTCAGTTATTTGCTTGAAGTTTTATGGTTAAAAAGTTATTTCATGTGACGTTGCTATCAGCTGTTCGTGAGTTGGTTTTGAATATTTATATGTAATTAGTTTAATTTAAGCCATTTAATACAATTGTTTCGGTGAAAACAAGTATCAGGTAAAAGTAGTTATGAAAAGTCACGTCCAATGTTATGCAATATAAATGCTAAATATAAAAGTTCAAAGTTCACTAGGGTTTGTTTTGGTATCGTGGTGTTTTTAACAATTTATTTTAAATACTTTTCAGTGGGGAGGCTAACCAAAGCCGTGAGGAGGTTATATTCGGATGCCTACCCTAAGATAACGACTCATTACACCATACACCCCAGAGATAAGGACCCAAGATGGAAAGGTACGTGATAACCTCGAGATCGTATCAGCAAAATTAATGTCACATTAACCTTGTCCTCAACATTTATCAACATACGAATAAAAAAATGTAATAAATAAATTGAAGATGTTGATTGCCCCATTATCTTGTTGTTAACTTCAGATATCAAACATATACATCATACAAGACAAACTTTGTTTACACACAAAGGACCCCCTTCTAAGTCGCATGGTGGTCTGCCAGCAATTTCTTTTAATAAAATGATTATTAGTTTCATAGCAGCTTGTCCTAATGGTAATAAATTTTCTTTATTATTATTTAATTGTTATCAAATCTGTGATAAGATATTGATGTACCAGAATTTATTAAAAAAAGAAAAATATCCCAAATGGATCTACGTTTGGCCACCTAATCGCCTGATGTTAAGCAACGGTGTGGGCGAGAATGGAGCATGTAGATCCAGAAGAAATCTATTCACTCTAAGTAGAGTGGATAAATTTGGGCAGAACGACAGTTGGGGAGTTGATGCAACTACCCAGACCCATCTCCCACAACAGTTGCACTGGACGACATTCCTGAAACACGACTAGGTCGTTGCACAGCTTGGCTTAAGGGTGCACTCCTATGGAAGCGGGCAACTCAGGCCCCAAATTTCTTCTTTTTATCAACTAGGAGAAATTCAAAAGCATAGAATATTAGTTTCTAATTGAATCATCATCTTCGCCATGTCCTAATCGTGTATTATTGTCTAGATATCAGTATGGAGAGAGTAGCAGAGGAGACAGATATCCTCATCATTGGGGGTGGACCTGCTGGCATGTCTGCTGCCATCAGAGCCCGTCAAATCGCAGAAGAAAAGGGAGCTGTAAGTTATTGCACAATATGACTTATTACTTAAACAAAACAAATTTAAACTTTAAGTAAGCAGTGGTCACTTTGTATTGCACAAATCTATACCTGGCATTAATAGTACAGTAGGCTGCACATCAGTGGTAACACAACCAGTATAATCTGGCCGCGCATTTTATTGAAACACCCTACTATGATAGGCCAGCTCAAGGCCAAACTATTACCACGGATGTGCAGCCTTCTGTGCCATGAGAAATAAAAGTTTCTTGTAATATACTTTGTAATGTCTTTAAGCCATCAATCTCACTTAATTATTATCATTTTACAGGAAGTAAGAGTTACTCTGCTAGAAAAAGCAGCAGAAGCAGGTGGACACATATTGTCTGGAGCCTGTGTGGACCCTATAGCCCTGAATGAACTGATACCCGACTGGCAAGAGAAGGGCGCGCCTATGAACACACCAGTCACATCTGATAAGTTTGGTCTACTCACTAAGGGTGGCAGGATATCCATCCCTGTGTTTCGTGGTAAGTTCTTGACTATTATTTCATTTATTTCTTTCTTATATGCATACTGATTTAAGTTATAAATATACTTAAAAAAAGGAAAATTTAAAAGTATACAAAATTGCTGTGCGTCAGCATCGGGAAGTTCCGGAACAGGTTCCAAGACACCGGTGTTTAGGGCTTTAGAGAGAGATAGGTCCTCAAATCTTTTATTATTGTCATATAATCCACTCTCATCTCAGTAAAAAGAAAAAACTATTATTAAAGATTTGCACCATACAGAATAGCTACATAATTGATGTCTATTTACTAAAGGCCAATCAAATGCAGTGTCACAAGCCAATTGAAACGCATCAGTGATTGTACTTTGTTGTATGTTTTTATTAGCTCAAAAAACGGCATAGTTACATGTATTGTGTGCTGCTCATTTATAAGTAATATTATTGCTAAGGAGGTTGTCTTCTACAACACTTGCATGTAAGAATAATAGCTTAATTCGTCTTCCACATTAATGTGTGTCATGGTGATATCATGAACTGAACGAATAAGTTGTGTAACTTATTCGTACATTTATTGTCATACAAATAGGCTTAACTTAACAAATTTTGTATTTTGTGGGATAGTATAATTTTAGCTAGTAATTAAATCACACTGTATAAAAAATCTCAGTTCATGTCATGATAAAATGTTGGTATTGACAGGATTACCCAATTACAACCATGGTAACTATGTGGTGCGACTAGGACACCTTGTGAGGTGGCTGTCAGAGCAAGCTGAAGCTGCTGGTGCTGAGGTATGTCAATTATATAATAGTTTTATTAAGTTACAATATTAAATGGAAAAAGAATACGGTCGCGAACAGGATTCGAACCTGCGCCACCACTAAGCCATCTCGACATCTGAGGAGAGGTCCTGTTTTTCCTGTTCCTATTTGGTCCTGAATCCTGTTCGCGACCGTATTCTTTTTCCATTTAATATTGTAACTTTAGAGTTCGCTAAGCATGCGTTAATGCTTTTCAAAGATTTATCTTGAATAGTTTTATTACTTTTTGGACATATACCCGAAGTTATTAAGATAATATGATATAAATGTTAATGAAATTTATAGAATATTGTGGTTATGAAAATATGAGAAATATTTTGTATATAGTCTCAGTGCCTTACAGATTGTGGTATATATAGATAAATGTAGTTTTTAGAGCACAGAATATAATTCTCGCTTTTATTTTTGTGCTCTCTTTTTTCTTATTAATGAGGAGGTTGCAATTTTTTTAAGGAAACCAAGATAAGTTTCTGCTGGATCTGTGTTAAACTAGAATGATTTTTATAGATCTGGCCCGGCTGCGCAGGCGCGGATTTGCTATTCCGTGACGACGGTTCTCTCAAAGGCGTGGCTACCGGTGACGTAGGAATCGCCAAGGATGGCAGTCCTAAGGACATGTTTGAACGAGGCATGGAGTTCCATTCAAAAATCACCATATTCACTGAAGGTTAGTTAATTTTATTTCATCGTCACAGTTCCCTATACTGCACCATTACTTTTGAAAATTATTTTAATCTTTTTTTTATTCTTGATCCTGCCCTGGTCCCAAGCTATTTAGGGATGGCGCAATTTTTTTTTTCGTCCAGTCTCTTCAGTCATCATCCCTCACACAAATTCACACAATCCATTCATCTTTTCTTTTTTCAATTTAATGCACAGCCAAAACATTAAGTCTGGGCTCTTGGGTTTACTATTTTCTTTTTAATTTGGCATTGGTCTATAATTTCGGATAATTTAGATGTTATAATGTGTACTGAGTTGATAATTGTACTAATTATAGGTTGTCACGGTCATCTGACAAAAATGATCCAGAATAAATACAATTTGAGGGAGAATAGTGAGCCCCAGTCATATGGTATTGGACTTAAAGAACTGTGGGAAGTCAAACCAGAGGTAAGTCATGCTTACTTCCATAATTTTTATATATTTTATACATTTTGAATAATATCAAGTTATGCAATTTATAAAAATTTATGATTTTAATAACGTTTTTTAAGAAAAATCGAGAATGTATTCGTTTTTTTTTATATCAATTCAAAATCTTGATTAATTTTTGTATCAATTCCAAATATTTAATATACTTAATTTCATATCATCACAACATATATTGATTTCAAAGAATAAATAATCAGAGTAAACTCTAATTAAAAGTTATATTTTTATTTTGTGGAAAAACAATACGGTCGCGAGCAGAATTCGAAACTGCGCCTCCCGGATAAATACTCCAGGCGCTCTCACCACTTAGTCATCTCGACCTCCGCTCACTACCGCAAATTCGTCTTCGAAGTCATTGATATCTTTCAGTCTCTATACAACTCTAATTAGTCTACACTTAATTAATGATAAAAATTAAATACATACTAATCCCCCCGCCTTACTTAAGCAGAAACTACAGAATAATGTACCATGATTTCATCATTTTATTAGAACCACAAGCCTGGCCTAGTGGAGCACACAATCGGCTGGCCTCTAGACAAGAATACATACGGTGGTTCGTTCATCTACCACCTCAACGTGGCTGAGGGCGAAGCACCCCTCGTGGCCGCGGGCTTCGTTGTCGGCCTCGACTACAGCAACCCTTACCTTAGTCCCTTCAGAGAGTTCCAGAAGTTCAAAACGCATCCATACATCATGCCTATGTTTGAAGGTAAAAAATATTTAAATTATGATTATAATTAAACTGCAGTCAAATTTTCAAGATTATTGTATTATTAATAATGTCAATATTCAAAATTAAAGGAAAATCGACAAGTTGTAACAAACAAAGAGGTAAACTTTCGGATTTATAATACGAATAAGGAAGTAAGGAACACACACGAGTAAATATATTCTGTATATTCCAGGTGGTTCCCGCGTAGCATACGGTGCTCGTGCTCTAGTGGAAGGTGGGTGGCAATGTCTGCCCGTCCCGGTGTTCCCGGGCGGAGTACTAGCCGGAGACTCTGCTGGCTTCCTCAACGTGCCACGTATCAAGGGCACGCACAATGCGATGAAGAGCGGTAAGATACTGTACTAGTGTTACTCAACTATTGTTATTGTACTACTAGACTGCCTCCTTGGTCTAGTGGTCTCAAGCGCGACTGCTGAGCATAAGGTACCGGCTTCGATTTCCGAAACGGGCAAAGTGATAATGAGTTTTTCTGTTAGGAAATTATCAGTAGCAGCCCGGAGTTTAGAACTGTGCCCGGTACATTCCAATAGACTCACCATCTATAACATGGTACTTAATAACAGCATTGGTGAAGTGTGGGTGTACAACTGCGAATACCTCTGTCTACCCCTTCGGGGAATACAGGTGTGATGCTATGTTATGTACTAGTGTTACCATGCTGGTGTTACAGTACTAGTATTAATATATTGGTATCATTGTAACAATGTTACTAGACTGACAGTGGCGTCAATACTAATGTGGCAAACAAAACTAAATTTAGAGCATACCTATCTTTTACTAACCGTTACTATAAGAGCGAAACGGGATGACGTCAAATTCAAATTTAATCATGTCAACCTAATATTTCTATCCTAAACTCTACCTAAAACTCTGCCGACTAAAAACGTTCGGAGATTTTACGCCGGTGGCCTCAATTCTAATGTAGCAATCGAAACTAAATTTAGAACATTCCTGACTTTTACTAACAATTACTATATGAGCAAGATGGGACGAATTAAGAGATGTCTGATGAATTTGAATTTAGGCACGTCAAATCAAAATCTCCGAACTTTTTTAGTAAGCACAATCTTAGGTAGCCACTAAAATTAGAGACATCAAACGAAAATTGTATTGAAATTTTGGTTAACGTGATTAAAATTGAATTTGACTTCATACCGTCCCCCTCTTATAATAACGACTAATAAAAAAACAGCAATAATCTAAATTTATTGACGCCATGTAAGTATTAATGACAGTGACATTAGACTGTACTAGTGTTACTACACGATATAATTTTAAATATCTAAGTGTTCCTGGGTGGAGTACTAGCCGTTGACGAAATAAAGTTGCTGGTGATTTATGACAAATTAAATCGCTGCAATTTCAAAAATCACATTGTATATTAGATTTTATTTATTTCAATTAATACATTGTTAGGTCTTTCAATTTTGGAAACACCATACACTAACATAAATACTAATATAATTTACACATTAGGGACCATCCATAAAGTACGTCACACATTAAGGGGGGGGGAGTCGACGAAGTGTGACATTATGTGACCAGGGGTGGGAGGGGTCCTAAGTTTCGTGACGTCACATTTTATAAATTAATTTTAAACAAAAAATGAAAACCGCCTTCAAAAATCTACTACACTAAAAAGTTCAAAATAATATCAAAATTTGCTTATAATAAAATCATTTTAAAAGAACAATATATAATAATAATCTGTTAATTTTGGAGTCGGTGCCTGTACTTGGAGAGGGTTATTGTTTTCCTTTGTTAGTCACTTATGTTCGTTGTGCTGTGGTTATGTTACCGGCCTTTGTATCTGGTTGTAAATCCCACATACATCAGGCACCGACTCCAAAATTAACAGATTATTATTATATATTGTTCTTTTAAAATGATTTTATTATAAGCAAATTTTGATATTATTTTGAACTTTTTAGTGTAGTAGGTTTTTGAAAGCGGTTTTCATTTTTTGTTAAAAATTAATTTATTTTAGTCTTTTTAGTTTTAAGTGTAATATATATTGTATAGGTCATATATAAGTTTGTATACTTCATAAATCAATTAATTTAGTAATTTAATAATATGGGTAGGCTTTCGAAAGCCGCTAGGACTTAATTACTGCATCGGTGAAATGTTTGTGTACAACATTGGAAACTTCTGCCTACCCCATCGGGCAATACAGGCATGATGCTATGCATGTATTGAGTGGCATGAACTATACATGAACATGCGATTACAGCAATTGAGAGTGATTTGCTGTAATTCATTGAAGAGTTCCATTGTCTAACTTCGAAGGTCTTCATCAGATCTTTACTAAATTTAAATGGGACCACCTCTGGGGACTACTCTTTCAAACAAAGATATCGATGGACATACATAACAAAACATGGTAGCTACTGTAAAACGTTGAGGAGTTCCCTTGACTGTCCTTCGTCTTCATCGTCAGACCCCTAATGACAGTCACAACCCATCTAGGTGTAAAGTTCTCATCAATACATATTAATCAAGCCCAAACACCAGGTAATTGCTGTAAATCTTTAAAGAGTTCCTTCGACTGTCTTTCAGCTCCATCATCAGATCGACTCCAGACCTTCATTAAATAGTAGTGCTTTAAAGTACTTAATGAAAAAATTAACAAATGCACTAGTCGCCCCTACAATTTTCGAAGGTTTCCCTCGATTTCTCGGGGATGCCATCATCAGATCCTGGTTTCCTTATCACGGTACCACCGTAGAGATATCTTCTTTCCAACAAAAAAAGAATTATCAAAATCGGTTCATAAATGACGAAGTTATCCCAGAACACACATAAAAAAATAATATATATACGGTCGAATTGAGAAACCTCCTCCTTTTTTGAAGTCGGTTAAAAATCTAATACATCTAACTTTGAATTGACGTTGATTATATTAAACAATAATTTTAATGCAAATAAAACTAATTTGGGGCCTGATGTTTTAATTTAATAATTTCTAGGTGTTAAATTGCAAAATATGTGACGTCACATTTGTCTCACAAGTGTGATCTACTGTGACAAGGACGAGGGAGGGGTTAAAAAATAACGAAATTAGTGTAACGTACTTTATGCATGACCCATAATAATAATGATTTATTTTTAAATGAATAATTAACGATGAATTTGTGACTCGAGGCCCGATACTGTAAAGATTAAGAACTTGTTTGTTTTTTTGCTTTGGTTGAATGCGCTAATCTCGGGAACTAAACATAAATCTTTTTGGGTTGGAAAGTCCATTTATCGAGGAAGGTTAAATCAAGAAATATTAATTATTGTACAACGGTTATTATTTATGTATAAAGTTGGTCTTTGTTCTGTAGTAATGGTCAAATTTCATCATATTTATGTTTTAGGGTGCCAAAACGGTCATCATAGAGCGTCTTATCAATTAATATTATCGCAGGTATGTTGGCGGCGGAGGCGGCGATGGATCTCATCATATCCGGGGAAGCGTCGCACGAGAACGGAATAGTTCCCACGCAGTACGAGGAGAAGCTCAAGAGCTCGTACGTTTATAAAGAACTTAAGGTAAACCTTGTTAATATTAATTAAAAAAATTCATGGAAATGCTTGTGAAACTATTATTTTAGCAACACGTTACGTTAAAGAGTTTATTTGACCGCGCTAATCTCTGGAACTATGAGTTGGATTTGAAAAAATCTTAGCAACACGTTACGACACTTAGGAGCCGAACAAAAATATTAAAAGCGGGCGAATCCGCGGGGTAGAGCTAGTTTCATAATTATAGTTTCGTTTCTGGCAGGTATATAAAACATTTTCCATGTTTTCATCCTTATGTTTTAATCGAAAATTTAAATGTTGCTCGATTTTAATTTGCCGGTAATTTGAAAAACACGAACGCAAAGGTTTTTAACCCCCAGGATCGGTACTTCAACTACTCTGCTTTAAGGTTGCGGTAACTATTTTTCCGTCGAAAAAATATAGCTGGGGTCAATTAGGGTCATTTTAAAAATATATCAGCTAGCACAATTCCAAACACCGGGACAATTTCCTAACAGAAAAACCCAATAACACTCTCTACCCAGAAATATATAGACTGTAGTTATCATAAAATAAGAAACAAAAGACCCCGGACTTCGATGTTCGAGTTCAGCGATAGCGACTACTAGACCACTAGGGCAGTAAATTGTAATAATATACCTTATCAACATTTCAGCAAGTCCGCAACTGCAGGCCATCGTTCCATACGTCGTTGGGCATGTATGGAGGCCTGGCCTACTCTGCCTTCAGCACGCTAGTGCGCGGGAAGGAACCTTGGACCCTTAGCCATGGAGGTCAGTCACTATCTTTAATTCATTAACATTATACCCTTAAACGTTTAGTATTGGGTAATTATGGACTTTTTTAACCGACTACGGCGAAGCCAAAAGGCATGGTTCCTAAGGGTTGTGTACACAAAAATACATAAAGTTATACAATTTTGGGGAAAAAAATTACGCTCGTGAGCAAGATTTGAACCTGCGCCTCCCGGATGAATACTCCAGACGCTCTGACCACTAAGCCATACAGAACGCCACCTTCTACGATTCTTACATACTCCTTTTACTTCGTCCACATTCATATCTGGTCATACGGGCTATGTGTTATAAAGTCATATATAATTAAAAATATACTTCGCAGGTGCCGATCACGCCAAGTTGAAGCCAGCTAATCAATGTCAGCCGATAGAGTACCCCAAGCCTGATGGAGTCATCACTTTCGATTTACTGTCTTCAGTCGCTCTAACTGGTAATTAGATTGTACAGTAACAAATTAATTACGATTAGTGTGAAACGTGGAGATGTTCAATGTGAAATGAGGCTTACAAATAAACTCTAGTAAACCCTTCCAGTTTGGTAAGTACAATTTTGTACTTCATAACAATAAAAATCTATTGTGTCTGGTATTTAGCGAGCCAATGACTTTTAATATAAATATTTTTGTTGTTAAACGAATATTAAGTTGATTATTACCAAAATATCCGGCGTTGGGCGGTTGGGCTGCATGATTACGCTCACATACGACTTTAAAACAGAGCTTGACCTCTGAGTTTGTTTGGGCAAGAGGTAGTCAGGTAGGAAATGCCGATACTTTCTCAAAAAGTGATATGTAACAGTTTTTTTAAAAGACCTTCAATTTACTGAATAACTATTTCATTTTAGCTCATGTCATTATTTTCAACGTTTATAATCTTACTAGATGATGATTGTAAGAGTGTTGAACATATTGCATAACGTTTCAAGTAAAAAAACGATAACTACCATTTATTTACTATATTTTTGAAGTATGTTTTTATAGAAATATAATGTATTTGCAATAATTTTGTAGGCACGAACCACGAAGCGGACCAGCCAGCACATTTGACGCTGAAGGACGACTCTGTACCTATCAAACAGAACTTGGCAGTGTACGACGGACCTGAAGCGAGGTTCTGTCCAGCAGGTTAGTCCATATAAAGTTAATGATAATTTTGGTGCCGTTTATTTGTTTGGTTGCCACCTAAAACATGCTATTTGTGGACAGTCAAAATCAACATTAGATAACATATCATATATTTAATCTACTGGTTTCCAGACCAGACAAAAGACTATAAAAATCGTAGATTGCAGTTTTTGTTATCCCTAAAATTGAAGACTTATAAAATTTTCTTATCTCTATTCTTTATAGATTTGTCCAAAGTGCATTAAAACAAAGTCCATTTCCATTAATCATTTCATACAAATACCGTATTTTTTTTTGAGAAACGGCGGGAATAAGTTTTTTAGCACATATTTAATTAAATATTGTGTTACTTGTAATTACAGGTGTATACGAATTTGTACCAATGGAGACTGGTGACGGACAACGTCTGCAAATTAACGCTCAAAACTGCATACATTGTAAGTTTTAATATTAATTATTCTAAGTAACCCGAAAGAAGAAATGATATCGTCCTGATATTTAAAAAAGAAATAGCATGAGTCATCTGTGCCTCTTTAGCTATTTTTCCCACAGACGAAAGGTTAAATGCCTGACGTGTACACACGTGTCATATTAATACTGTGCATGTTTAAATTTATCGCATAAAAAAGCGTTAACGTGCGTTAAATTTGTTAGAAAAATTAATACAATTGCGATAAATTTATAGCCCTAACTGTTCTCGGCCCCTGAGCGAGCGAGAGAGATCTAATACCAGAATGTAAAAGAGACCACGCTTTTACTGCGTTCAGAAGCGTACAACTTCAGATATACCCAGTTATAATACGACAAGTGTTTTCACGTATTTTAATATTGAGTAAAGTGACTGTGGAATCGACATTATCCAATGCTATAGAGAAAGAAATTAAAAAAGCCATTTTATGCTAATATTATGAAGTTAGTTCTGGGACACGAATGAAATACCGGGCAATAGTAAGTAAAAAAAATTGATTTGATTTCTTCTACTTTCAGGCAAGACATGCGATATTAAAGACCCATCACAGAACATCAACTGGGTTGTTCCCGAAGGAGGTGGTGGACCCGCTTACAACGGCATGTAAACGACTGCCTTAACATAGACAAGCTGAAGATATGCTCTATGGCTTATGCTCTCTTGTCTATGGTGACGAAGTAAACCTTATTTTAATTTTATAATCCGACAATATAAACGTTATTAAATTATAGTTTATAATTTCAGAAACGAGTATTTTTAGGAATAGCTCAGTATCAGATCTTGTGGTCCTCGCAACTCAAAATAGACAAGTGAGTTAAACCATAAACAATTTACCTTATTTATGTGTCTCACTGAAAAAAATATTAAAGTAGTAAAAACGTTGGCTTTGGTATAGCTATACTGAGTTTACTGTAATCTTAATTTAAAAGCTCTTGTTTATATTGTTGGTTTTTATAAAGTAAATCTTGTGTAGTTACATTCTGTATGATTCTATAGAAAGGAATGAATAAATGTTTTTAGACTAAGTATGCATAGGAAAAATGTATAATTAAGTATGTAACTGTCATGCGAAGTAGGTACGCTGTGCATACGTTGATGTAGTTTAAACTTAACACTGAAGGGCACATGACAAAACACGATAGAAGTGTTGCTATGACGTGTATAGACGTCGTGCGTCCGTGAAGGTGACTATCGAAAACATACTGAACATTCAATATATAATAGAAAATAGTTTGTTGTGTTACCATAATATTAAAACGTGCAACATTGTATGTAGCCGGATTTTGACGCAAATTAGAATATAAACTATTTGACTCGTTCTGACAAGCTCAACAGACAATTAGTAAAAATATTAGTTTTGCAGCTTCATTAGTGTGTTATTTGTGTGAGAAGACTGTGAAATATATTATAAACCTTGGACTACACCAAACCTGCCTGTTAAAAAAAAACTTCCTACCGCCTAACCTGCTCAAATGAGTAAATAAACTATGTTTGCATTATATATTTAACTGCCATTTACTTTATGTAGGAGTAATAGAACTTTATCAGAGACAAATATTATCAAGAATAAATATAAAAAAGAAGGAAACCATATACCTAAATTGTGAATAGAATTTAAACCACACCAAAAAAAAAAACTATATTTATTGTCTCTCCATCTGTTTGTTCGTCCTTTTTTTTTAATTGTTCGCGAATTTAGCCAAAGTTTTGTGGTTAAAGTCGATGAGCGATGGAAAGGTTTTATTAAACAAACTTTGTCATTTTTAATGTAAATCACAATCATTGTACAAGTACATTTTTAAATAGAGATTTAGGTTGTTCATAGAAATATCCAATACACATTTTAAATTTTAAGTTACATTTGTTAAATAATTAGGTAATATAATGCAAGTTATATTACCTGTACTTAAACAGACTCGGAAAAACAGTTTCATGTACACTTTACCCTAATAATAGTACCTTATCGAAACATGTTTACTCTCTTGTACAAAAATGGTGCTGTATGAATCTTTAATCTTCTTGAACTAATTATTTATGACTTGTCGAGTAACTGTGTGTATGATGAAGCCCCAATTAGTATGTAAGTGTATATTTTTTGAAACATTGAAAATCAAATAAATTATATTTTAGATACAAAACCTGTTTTTTTTTTTCATTTCTTACACTATTCATTGGGTCCACGTTGGAATGAGTAAGCTTTCCCTTAAAACATTATTCCTATTGGTAGATATCCAATATTTTGGAACCGTTTTAAGACATTTAATTGTGATGATATATAGAGTAAATATTAGAAAACCTAATCTTTAAACGTGTCTGCCTTTATCAGCCCAAGACCTACACGACTTAGTTCATCAACATACTTGTCGATACTCCGAAAAGGGTGTAGTTTATTTTTAGAGTTACCCAACACTAAGAATTTGTCTCGTATGCATTTATTGACACTAATCTTACTGTGGTTTTGAACAGTGGCCATATTGTAGGAACATATACAGGAACAAGTTATATGTTGTATAAAAATAATTTAAACAATTATTGCCAAGATGTCAACGTCCTATTCGTCTCGTAACAGCTCACGTATCTCTGTAAAATTTTCGTATACGGCCTTTGTCGGCACGCGGTGCCGTCCTTGTGCCAACTACGCGCGACGCGGCGATGACTATGACACGACGTATACTTAAAAAACAGTATAACTGCGAAATTAATTCGATTTTCTAATGTATACTTTTTTTAATTGTTTTGTAATCAGTTACACCTGTAGATCCACCTCCTTCAATTTGGCCACTGTCTAGAACCACAGCCTGTATATAAGAATTATTATTTATTTCATTGGCAATATTTTATTTATGATTCTAATCACGATACTGTATGATTTAGGTCTATATGAACGTATATAAAAAAAAAAAAACAATATGTAGACACCGAATTTATAAAATAATTATAAAAATATAATTCAAACTTAAATTAATTTGTAATAGTAATTATCAAGATTCGTCCATTTATATAAAGTCCTAATTTATTAGATAATTTCCTTTTAAGGGGTCAATGTGTAAGTTTACATTTAATTTGTAATGTCTAGAGATTCGTTGACCTCACAGTCAAACCATTGCAACGGTTTTGTGGGGCTTAGATTATAAGATACTTACCTTTGTGATATAAAGATAAATAAATAAAATAAAACAAAGTGATAAGGATTCATTTATGCCATAATTTTAATTTTTACAATTATATTTTTTTCTTTATTTTCGTCGTTCAAGGAGCAGTTTTCGTCTTGCTAGTACTACGTTAATTACAAAAAGTTTGTTATATCCATTTAATTCATAACTTAAGTGAATGTATTTGACTCACATATTAACCCTTTCAAAGGAAATTATCTAATACAGACCTTATATATAGTATGTTAAAAAACATTTTAGTTTTTTTTTGTGTTCACTTTTAAGTGTTGCCCCCCTTTACGCCTCCTTCCCGGCCTTCATGATTATGACAAATTTACACCAAACTCTAACAAGAAATATAAAGAGGAAACACAATTCAAAATATGTTTAATTCGTACAAATCAATCACAATAGTTGCCAGAAGGTAGAGAGGAAAGTTTGCCGTGCACTGGATTTGACTTGAAGCTGACGAAGTCTCCTCCGCTTGGTTGAGGCGGGGAAGTGGTTCTTCTTCGATAAGTGGAGTCGTCGCTGCTTGCGCTAACGCCAGGTGAACTGCACGTACCTGGAACCGAATACTTAGAAGTAAGTACATTCATAGCATAGCATCATGCCTGTATTCCCCGAAGGGTTAGGCAGAGGTTTACACAGTTGTACGGGTGTAGAAGTATAGGATGGGATACATTTCAATAGGTGGTGAGTCTATTGTCATCTACGCGGCACAATCCCCAACTCCGGGCTGCTATTGAGAAATTCCTAATATAAAACCCAATTACACTTCGCCCGACTCAGGAATCGAGGATCTCAAGCTCATTAGTCGCGCTTGGGACCCGGACCAACGAGGCAGTACGATGAAGTGCGATAGCAAATTACATAACTTAACATAGCATCACGCCTGTATTCCCTAAAGGGGTAGGCAGAGGTGTACACAGTTGTACACCCACATTTCACCAATGCTATTATTAAGTCCAATGTAATAGGTGGTGAGCCTATTGCCATCAACCGGGCACAATTCCATACTCCGGGCTGCTACTGAGAATTTCCTAATAGGAAAACTTAATAACACTGCCCGAACCTGGAGTCGAACCCGAGACCTCTTGCTCAGCAATTGCGCTTGGGACCACTAAAACAACGAGGCAGTGGCAGTGGCTGCCATACAGTCTTCTACAACCTGCTAAAGTATAGCCATTCCTTGCACGTTTGCACTGCAGGTGTCAGATTTAAAATACAAATTAAAGATGTAAAAGATACTCAATCACTCTCAATAAATTTCACAGTACTTTAGAACAGATCCTATTTTTAGTTCCCAGATTTGTCCATACTGACCTATCTCAATAAATCATTATAATATAATTATTTTCAGCCAGCCAGTAAGTAAGAATAATTAATATGAGTCTGTATAGTAATTAACTGCCTCTCTGTTTTATGATTTATGTCTATGCTTTAATAAATAAATTGTACTTAGTAAGTACCCCTTAAAACTTAGGCATAGACAATAATGTAGATACTTACTTTTGGAAGAGGAATAGTTAACGTAATATTATATGTACAGCTTGATTAATTGAGGTAAGTCATTGTAAATAAATCTGATACTAAGCGGGATATTGTTTTTTTTTTTTAATGAACGATGTATTCGATTATTTGGGTTCGAATCATGCATCAAACCGACTAGGACTTATTGGCATGAAAGTCACGTGTATTTTCATGACAATTAAGAAACAAAAGATCGATTACTTTCTTCCTGCCCTGGTCCCAAATTATTTGCAGCCGGTGCAATATGTTTTTCTCTTCCATTCTCCTCTGTCAGTCGTCACGTTATTGTTCACTCCCTTTTCATTCATATCATCCCTCGAACAATCCATACATGTTTTTAAAATATGAATGCAGTTTTTCTCATCTCAAAAATCGAAAAGAAAAAAAAAAACTTTATCTCTGATAGTTCCAGATTTATCGACACTGAGTCATCTCAATGAATCACCCTGTTAAATGCAGATACCGTGAGTGGAGTTCGGGACTGCCGGCGATGTGATCTCAGCCTGACTTCAGTCGGCACTGGCGATGACGACGGGGCTTTGGAAATCGGCTGAAAAAGAAACAAAAGTTTAATTTCATAAAGGCCAGTGTCAACTGCACGTCTATGATAACAATTTGACATTAACAGTGCCCCTTTGTCGTTGCAGTAAGGACGATTTTCGTAGTTCAAGTGAAACCATTGAAGTGCGCTTGACCGTACGATCAGCGACAAAAGTCGCAGAACAAATCTTGTTGACTGTACAAGCATAGTCCATAGTGGTCAAAAAGGATCACGGTTCTAATTTGTTGATTCTTTCATAACGAAGAATTCCTAAGAAATGATGAAGAAAAGCATAGGCGTAGCAACGACTTTTTCCTAGGGCTATCTTATTATTTCTTTGTAAACAATGTTCTAGGGTGGACCAGAAGGATTCTAGAATGGGGCAGGCCTACCTGCCCTCCCCCCTTTGCTACACCTATGAAGAAAAGTCTACCTAATAAAGAGACATCCGCATTCATTGAGCCTCTCCTAGTGAGTTCCTAGATTCTATGTATTTTAATAGCAATAAGTATTAAAGCATAAGTACCTTTAGCTTCAATAAGTAGATTAGTAACATAATATAAGGACGGTACCTACTTGAATTGTCTAGACTAGACAATTCAGACAATCGTAAATCCTACGGAATCTCAACCTTTTGCTTTAGTCGACAAATTCCATATTTGATTGCTGATTCTCACCTTTTCTGCGATATTTTCAGGCAACTTCTTCTGGTACATGTTGAGTGGTGTGACGTGTTGTATGAACTCCTCCATTATAAACCGAGCCCTGGCTATGACAGGTTCTAGGGCTTTCATCTGCTTGGCTATCATGATGGGCTTGCTGACTACCAAGTATTTGTTCACCTAAACGGGGTGTAAGGTTTAAAATTGTGGGGAGTTGCCAACTAAGAAAAAAAAATGGCGCTCATTGCTGCCGTCACAAACAATCCGTTTGACGAGGCAGACCGTAGGTATACACCAATTGTGACCAAATTAATATGGTTATAAAAGCATTACTGCAGTAATCTATATCTTTAGTAATCTACATTATAAATGCGAAAGTGGCTCTGTCTGTTGTTGTTATTGTGACGTTATAAACCGCTAACAATTTTTGATGACTTTTAGATAATTTAGACATCAGAAAAGGATATAGGCTATCTTTTGCTAGCGAGTACATCATACAAATTACCCTATTAATAGGACACCACCCAAATTTCTTGGTAGTGACGGGATCCGTCACCGTCATCCACGTCATAGCAAGGATTCTTGGGAAGGTGGTGTGTGGTTCACCCATCATTACTCCAGGAGTCTTCACCAGGGATTCCAGGTCAGGCTCTGCGTCCAACATGGATGTTTCAACCAGCAATTTCGTGCGAATTAGAGCTTGGATTAGATCCGTCACTGTTGTGCCTTCATCGCCTTCCAGGTTTCTAAAATGTATGGATTGACTTTTATTTGGTGATTCTAGACAATATATTCCTTAATTATTGAAATATGACGCGACTAAATACGTAACATTTTAAACCTCGACTTTTTTTTTATTACAAATATATTTTACAATGTTACATGTAAAAATGAGAAAATGTGATGCGTACCTTATTTTTTGATAAAAGCCAGGAATGTCTCTTGAATGTGCAGATTAACAAAGATAAAACTACCAGCCATCCCCAACCATTGAAGTCACAGGTTTGCTTAACCTAGAGAAATGGTCATCAATGTCAGAGCGAACACTTACTTGAGAAGTTCCAACATCAACCTTGCAACTTTCCCTGAAGCTGGTCGTGCGTACGCGATGCAGTCGGTGGTCAGCGTTCTCATTGGAGGAGCAGGCTCTGTCTCGAAGGCCGCTGCCAGTTCCCGTTGCCTATGGTCTTCGGCCGCCAACCAGTCCAAGGTCAGCGCTGACCTATAGGCCGCTATCCCAGACAGTGTGGTTGTTGATAAATTTTGAGGACGGTAGTAATAGTCTTCGGCTCTGCACTATAATAATAATAATATTAAATATAGGGCATGATACAGAAAGTGGTACTCCTCGACACGGCAGGCGTTTTGAGGAGGTTCCTCTGTGTGGATCCTTAATCACCAGTAGCTTAGATCCTGTTCCCGGTGATGGTGGCCAGCTAGTTTTAATATGTTAAAATGTTTTTTTTGGATATATAGGTACTTAAGCGTTTATTAAAAGTGAAATTTATATACAATATAGCTTTCAAACGCATTAGCGCATACGTAGCGAACTCCAAGGTAAGCTCTGACCAGTAAGCCATCACAAAAGCGCCATAGTAATGTTGTCATAATAAGCCTCTAATTTGGCTTAAGAACCGCTAACCGATATTTTAACTTTTCGTAACTCAAACCTCCGACCAGGGATTGATATTTTTTCATAAGTAAATCTACCATAGCACCTCACCGTAGACTGTGCATAAGCATTACTTCAGCTTTCTATGTCACATGTTCAAAGAAGTCTGCTATAATTAGATGGCTAAATTGCCCGCGTCCGCAGGAGTGCACTCTCAAAATGGAATCCCTACACGTGGCCCCTGGAAAACAGGCAACACCTCTGGTGGGAAGTTTCAGCCGCGGCTGGTTACCACCCACTGGACAAAGCCATACCGTAAAGTGACCTACTCGTATTTTGGGATGTAGTCCGGTGCAACCGTTGTGGGGTCTGGGCATTGCGTCAACTCTCCAACTGTCGTACTCCCCAAATCTATTCACTTTACTTGGAGTGAATAGATTTCTTTTGGATCTACGTGCTCGATCTTTGGCCAGAACATCGCTTACCATCAGGCGACTTGGTGGCCAAACGAAGATCCATTTTTGATATAAAATACACATATAATAAAAGCAGGGGCGCTGACTACGTCGGTGCTCTGGGGCTCCTGCACCCACGAGAGATAAATAATGGGTGCAGCCCAGATTGCGAAAGACGCGTCTTGTCTGTTCGTTAATACCATGAGTTGTACTAGATGAATTAATTATCACTTGCATAAAATGGTGAAGGAAAACATCGTGAGGAACCAGCACACCTGAGAGATGTTTTTGACGGTGTGTAAAGCCATGTCAGAGACCTACGGGTGGTTTAAGCTCTCACACTAGGTTTTTCATCAAACACACGATAAGAAGAAGAACTCGACGAATTTAAAAGCGATTTTCACGATTATTTACTCGTAGCTGTCGGTATATTTTTCTTCTAGCATTTCTTCAGTTAATTTTCTTTATTAGGAATTTATAATATTAGGATTACTAGTTCTTAAATATATTTGTTATCTAATCCAAAACTTAAATAATAAAATTAAACCGAATTATATTATGACCATCAAATGGATTGGCAACCACTGGATTTTCTAAAGGCCTTTAGCTAAAAGGGTTATAGTGGCCAATTGGAGCGTATTTTGTTGATTTTCTACATATACATAAAAACCACAGTTTGTGACTGGCCATTAGGTACTCATGTCTAATGCAATTATGCCTATCTATGTCGTGTCTGTGTGCCTCGCACTTACGACTAACACTCATCTGCTTAATATAAAGTACCAACATAGAACAAAATTTTTAAACGTCAATTATTTAGAAAAGGAATCTAACACAAAACATGGCAAATACGTAAAAAAAAGATCCGCCAAATAAAAAAAATACTCTTAATTTTCGAACAAACTTTTTCAATTCGCTCTTATATAAAAAGTCGAATGACTGTAGAAATGAGTTTAGAAATATTTTGTGTTACATAAAAGGGATTTTTTTCAACTTTTCTGAGGAATTTAGGGTTCCTCGAACGATATTAACTTTTATTTTATTTTATTATTGGGGACTATGTTTCGTATAGTGTTGTAAGATTCTAATTTCAAGGCAATATCAAACAGACAGTGAAAAAAAAATTTGAGTCACATTTCTTGATCTGTGCGTTAAACCTGGCATGTAAATTTGTTTGAATTATTAATATTCTGATTTTTACGTTTAAGTTCAATATGTGTATGAAAAAAAACATTTGCAATAGGGTTCGGAGGTGGATAGCATCTCACTGCGCGCGAAAAATTAACATAACATAGCATTACGCCTGTATTCCCCGAAGGAGTAAGCAGAAGTTTTTTTTTTTCACAATCTCATAATGATTATACGAGAAAATCAAAGTCACTTTTATATCTGTCTTATGACAGCACAAATGTTACCCGTGGATCCCTATTCATCCCATTTGAAGGTACCATAAGTTATAGAGTGTAGTCTATCTGTCTCATCAACAATTTTACATATTAAATGTATTTCATTTTTCATACAAAACAATCTCAAATTGACTGGCTATTGTACACAGTTGAACAGCGTACTGTTTATTTGTGTGTTTATATCACTTTATATAATGTTGTAAAATAATTATGACGCACTAAGATAATGCGTCGAGACCACGGGCTGCCCCTAAAGTTTGGTAAAATACCTCTATACATTTATAAATTTAAACCAGTTTGATTAATTATTATAGCAATACTTTTTACCCTACTACGGCAAAGCCAAAAGGAAGGGTTATGATTTTAGCAGTGTTTATATGTAATGAACCGATTTTGATGAATGAGGTATTAATAGATTCGCAATAATAGTTCGGGTGAAATAGGCTATTTAAATTCTCCCAAAATTTATTTATACCTACATAATTATGACCAATTATTTTACATACTTAGATTCTTTAACACCGTAAGAAGTAATATAAGTACGGTAGTATAGTACTCACTATTTACCACATAATATTTAATTAATTTTTTATTGCTTTTTTAACTCAAGCCGTGCCAAGGTGTCTTCGGCTTAGGTACATTTCATACATTTGCAGGTTGTATCATTGTATGCCGGAAGACCTTTCGGTATCGTTTGACTCACTATTTCGTCACTGACTCAGCTCATGATAGCCGGTTCCACTCGAGGTCGCAACTAGTTGGGCATCCCCGAAAAATGGATGTCACATGGAATCGTAAACAATAATTGAGTAATAGTGTTTTTGAGTTTTTTATTGTAATGTTTTCAAGTATTTATGCGTACATAAATTATTAAACATAACATAACATAGCATCACGCCTGTATTCCCCGAAGGGGTAGGCAGAGGTGTACACAATTGTACACCCACATTTCACCAATGCTGTTATTAAGTCCCATGTAATAGGTGGTGAGCCTATTGCCATCTACCGGGCACAATTCCAAACTCCGGGCTGCTACTGAGAATTTACTAACAGAAAATCCCAATAACACTTTTGCCCGACTTGGGAATCGAACCCAAGACCTCATGCTCAGCAGTCGCGCTTGGGACCACTAGACCAACGAGGCAGTTTAAATTATTAATTATTATTGAACCCGACGCACATTGTCCCGTACAAATTTTAGGAGGACTACATTATTTTTTTCTAGAATTTTGCGATTTTCGCGTCAACTTTTAAATTTTTTCGTACCTTATTAACCTAAAAGGCGTTTTCAGGTTATTAATGTAAGGTTTATCAACGAGGAGCATTTATTTTTTATTTTGAAATCAACTACGTACCTAAGTATTTCAAGATACTAACTTCTGATTTTATCACCTATCTCACTAGCGAAATGTCGTAAAAATAACCATAAGCAGGAAACAACGAAGGTAATAAAAAATCAAAATTTTTTCATACGTGTACCATAAAATAACGTTCGATAGATAACAAAACTCCATGCTGTATCGTGTGCGCGAAAAATGACAATAGCCATTTACACTTGCGCATGTGTTACGTGAATCCCATAAAAGGTTTCCCGATTCAAGCTTACCGTGTCGGAAAATAATTTTAATAGGCTACCAGGCAACCTAGAAAGTTTATCATGATATTTATAAGAATAATAAGCAATCTAAACCGACATGCATGCACGAAGAGGTTGATGAACTGTAATTAAGCGAAAGAGGTGTGTTAGAACCGTAGCAAGTGGAAATCAAAACTCTCTGCCTTGTCTCAGTGGGAAATGGAGTGATAATATGTCATCATTATTGTACCCAATAATGATGTCAAGCATAGGAGCTGAAAATCTGTGCAAATTATAATTCGATTAAACGTCCTCGCCTAGGTGAACCAGATTAGATTGAGTACTTAAATCTTTGTCCTAATCTATGCGTTCTTTAAAGCGTTTTCCAGACAGTCGATTTAAAACCTTCAAAATATATACTTCAAAAGTGGTACTCAAGTATTTTCCGAAGGTTTGGAGTAGGTGGCAGGTATGAGGCACTTAAACCACGAGGTTCTCTTTGGAGATGGACGGAAACAATAATTTATTAAATACGAATCCTCGATCTTCTGCTCAACGGATAGCCTAGCTACCACTGGATCTATGAGGTCGTCTTACCATCATCAATATAATTTTCGCAGAGTTATCAACCCGCTGCAGCTTATAAGCCTTCAGTTTTGGAATAACACCAGAATTTTGGTCATACCCCTTGATATTTTAGCCGTATAATGTCGTCATGGGTTCGTCGGGCTCCATTACGCCCAGCGACATGATATACTGATAATAAAGACGACCCACACAAAATCAGATAATGGGACCATTTTATGGTGCAGAAAATTAAACTATCGCTGGCTAAGGAGTGGGGAAGGTGGGTAACTATTGTAATCCAAGAAGGAAAGAGACAACAACACATTGAAATAGTATGATGCGTACCGCAACAATGAATATCCTACTAATATTATAAAGTTTCTGAGGATGTATGGATATTTGTTACTCTTTCATGCAATAACTACTGAACGGATTTGGATGAAATTTGGCACACAGATAGTTTATAAGCTGGATTAACATATAGAATACTTTTATTCCGGTCAATGATATGACTTATCGATTATTGTGAGTTGGTTACACACATTTTTAATTTTCTCTGGACTTGTAATAGATACAAATTAAAAACCACAAAAATAAAATGTTCCTGAGTAAAATGAACGGAACCGTTTATAGTTAGCCCATTGCAAAATTGGTTCGGAAATCAGTCGTTCAAGGTTAAGCTACGCAAAAAAGGATAGATGAAAGGCGATAAAGAAAATAACCCCTGATTTCCTATGCCTCGTTGGTCTAGTGGTCCCAGGCGTGAATGCTGAGCACGAGGTCTCGGGTTCGATTCTCGAGTCGGGCAAAGTTAGATGAGGCGAGTGTAAATAAGGAAGGAAGTCAGGCAGGCTGACCTCGGTAAAAGTACCGCAAACAAATTGCGGACGTTCCTAAAATAGCATGATGAAGATAATGATCATAGATGAACGGGAGAGGTATGTCAGAATTGTAGCCAGTGAAAATTGTTACTCTCTGCCTACTCCCATGGGAAACAGGCGTCATTGCATGTATGTAACAAGATGAAATTAATAAAAAAAAAACACCTGCCTTTTTTAAATTTTACTAGCATATGTTGTTACTCGGGACAATATAAGGATTCTAACGATACCCAATACATCAAAATCGGTTCAGGCATTTAGAAGTTATGGTGGAATAAAGAAACTCACAAACATACAGACATACATGAACCCTAAAACATAACACTCCCTTTTTTGAGCAGTCGTGTAAAAAGTAAAATACGTAACTTACTGTAGCCCATAAAAGTACGACTGGTATCACTAGAGAGATCATTTCAACTAAGTACATTTACATTGCACTGTAATTTATCACTGTTATGCTAAAATAAAATTATTCTGTATCCATTTTGTCATGACATAAAACTGACACTGATTATGTATGTTCTGAAATTGATGCACAGATCTGTGATGCACAGACTGTTTAGAAACATGTTATTATTATACGAATACGAAAGTAAAACGTGTGTGGAGATCAATAATAAGTTTTGGAGAAACGTTTTTTTAACACTTCTTTAGCGTCCAAATCACATAATTTTATTTAAAATTATATTTAAATAGATATAGTAACGATAAAGTACCTACGTCTAAAGATGATATGACTAGAAAAGGAGTGACTGACGATATGACAGTTAATAAAGATGTATGGAATAAGAATACATGCTGCGCCGACCCCAAATAAATTGGGATAAGGGCAGGGGGATGATGAAAGTACCTACGTCTTATTACCTATATGAAAACCAAGTTTCCGCTTTCATTCTTAATAGCAATAAAATATCTCCATGATTAACTCCTTTTTCACACGGCCCAAAAAAGGGTGTGTTATGTTTTTAGGGTTTTGTTTATTTAAATTAATTTCATCTTTGTACAATATATTGTGCTTTTACGAGGCATTAAGTGGTCTCTCTAATCTGTGGTGACTGTGGACAACAGATTGAACTTATCAGCGTAATTGTACAACATGTTTTTATGGTGAAATGCTTTATTGCGTTTGCTTATTGTTTAATGTCTTAACAGTTTTTCTTTGTAACAAGATGAAATATAATTAAAATAATTATTATAATAAAACAACTTTTAACCGGATTAATCGCGCGTTCGTGGTCGCAGGAGGACTGACGGAGTCCACCTGCGACCACGAACGTTGCAAAGTGTTCGAAACGTCAGGAAAAACAAAAAACCAATAAAACACGCGATTAATCCGGTTAAAAGTTGTTTTATTATAATGTGTAGTGATCGCGCAAACATAAGATATTAAAATAATTATATTTTAAGCACGCCTGTCATGTGCGATAAAAAAATTATTTCACACCTTTTTGTGTACCGTAGCCACAATATTACTCTTTTTTTTTGATAATGGCATTTCGCAGGGCAACCTAGGAGGTTGTCGACTGCTTAACCGGACTTTCCTGTGGATGCCCTAATAAAAAATTATTATTAAGGCCTCCAGCCAGGGGCATACGAACTAATTATAAACTAAAGCGACAACACGCTAAGGGCACCCCCTGCGGGGTACGAGCCTCGGCTTAGGGCGTCGCTGGTGGGAGGACAGCAAGGGACTGGCTGGATTGGATTCAACTGTATTACTCATCTTTTAAATCTTATATAGCCTATATTACCCATGTTATTGTAAGATACCCCATACACCCAAATCGGTTCAGGCTTTTATAAGTTATGGTGGATTAAAGAAACTCACATGCATGAACCCTAAAAACATAACACTCCTTGTTTGGAGGGTCGTGTAAAAAGCCGACTAGGCCCTACATTTATTTATTTAATTTATTAATCAGTCATAAAGTCAGTTACACTGATTAGATAACAGTTTTACCAAAACAAATGTCAATTTTGTCACAAAGAAATCAAAGGTAGAATAATATCATTAGCATTCATTCCTCTCGCGAAACGCCAAAGATTCCAACAATATCCCCTCATCAGCAAATAGATCTAGTCCGGGACTGGATGACAGAAGAGTGTTGAGCATGTTCAGCATTCCCGGAATGGAAAGGTAAAAACAGAGCTATGGGGATGCCGACGCATATATGTACCAAATGTAATAAACGCACTTTAATGCGGATCATTTTTGTTTGTTAAAGTATAATAGTTGTTTCTTTGTCAGATAGCTCAGTGGTCGCATTATCGGCTGCTGCGCTTTATGTCGCCGGTTCGATTACCGCACGGAATACATATTTGTATAATCTTCATATAAATTGTTTCAGATCTCGGTGTGTGTGCAGTGAGATGAAAAGCCTCCTACGATTCAGGAGAGACGACTGTTGTGGGCAATGTTTATTAATTAAAAATAAAATAAAGTAAAAATTCCTCTAAGTATCTTATGGTTGCTGCGGCATAGGAAATAATTATTTAATTAGAGCAGCTGCAAAGGCATAGTATGAATGCCTTTTTAGTAATTTTTACGCTGTAATTATTATGTAGGGCAATCAATTGCGTCCAATAAATGTCAAATTGTTGGTTATTTGGATATATTGAAATAAAACAAACATATTTTAAGAAAAAATATTTTATTGTACATTAAACTCTTATTCCACATCTTATTCATTGAGTATTATTACGATAAAATTATAGAAAATTCTATGGTACAAACTCGTAGTCTTGGTGACTACAATTGTGATTTATTAGTTCCCTGCCTATCCCTTCGGCGCTAAAACTGTATGTTTAAGTTAATATTTTAAAATTTGTTAATTTAACATCTATGACAGCCGTTACGGTTAGTCAGAGGTCTGAAAGTCTGACAACCAGTCATACCACGAGATATCGTATTACCCAGTCAGATAGGCAGTCGCTCCATTAAAATCCATCAGTATTAAACTGCATCCGGTTTGACTGGAAGCCGAACCGAATGTAATTGGAAAAGGGATAGGCAGAATGACAGAATTACTTTTAAATTACCATTTATATTAGTATTGTCAAGGAATGAATTTGATAACAAATACAAAACTGATACCAATGAGTTCACTGATAAGTCTTGGTTCCATAAATACTTATTGATAAAAAAAATATCGTACTTAATAACGTCACTGGAGATATGAAATGTAGGTACTGTGCAACACTTGAATATTACATTTATCATAAAATTATCACGACTTAAATGCAATAGGGAGCGAGCATATTGCCATCAATCAGGCAATATAATTGTCAGTAGCAAGCCTTATCAAAATAAGGCTTGCTACTGACAATTCCTTAACAGAAAAATCCAATAATATTTTGCCTGACCCGGGAATTGGATCGAAGACGTCACGCTCAGTAGCTGCGCTTTTAGAAGCTATATGAAAAAATATCAGAATTATGGAAGAGTTAAATTTTATAACCTAATCGTCAGCTATTGACAATATTGTTTTGAGAAGAAATATAATACAGGCAACATTATAATTATGTTCTTACATAGCCATCGTCTTCACAAAAAATATTAACACAGGAAACAGACCATAAACAGATTACATTAGGTGTTACATGACACATAAATATAGCCCTTCTATTTAGCCTCCAAGTGGCATGTGAAAATTTGATAGCAATAACAGTAGGTCAATGCACTAAGATTAATAAAGTATATTTATTTCTTAGGCACTATTAATTAGTATGGTGGTTCATTACTTATCATTATTTTCCTTTTTTATGTTAAGGAGTGGCACACAAGCTGGCGGCCTACCTGATGGTAAGTGGTCACCATCGCCTATGGTCATCTGCAATACCAAAAGCATCTCAGATGCGTTGCCTACCTTTCTCAGAGAACTCTCTTCAATTTTATTATAGATCTTTATAATTATTTAACACTGTTACGGAATACCCTGGTTTTTTGTTTAGTTATTAATAGCTCAGCCAAAATTAAATGTCAGTAAATACGAATCTCTGTTGTGCAATGTGTGGTTTATTCTCCTTAAATATTTAGTAATTATAATGACCGACTACTTTTTACCAAATATCGAATTGACAATACTGGGGAGATGGTGCGGTAATAGTTCTACCAAAGACGACAAATTTTCATTGTTTGAACTGACAGTTACTAATTTTTCCGTAAGCTGCTTTATTGGTTCGCAAACATCGCTCTTTATCTTGTCATGCAAGTTCTGTCCAAATTCTGTGTTCGCACATACACTAGCGACGACTCGTGATACACCTTCCATTTGGTTTGAATTAACAATGTCCATTAACTTTTCACCATCAATGCCTTTTGTGGTGTGCAATACGGTGTTAGTCAGTTCTCTCCAAGAAGGATCAGCTACTCCCAACAAAAATGCACCACTTCTAACGACACTCACAAATCCATCTAAATTATCTTTATCTACATGCCGACGAGCGCCTTTTAGTAAGACATTAGTCACATTCACCAACCCTTCATTTATTGCAATATTTAACGAGCTTTCAGCGCTGTCACCGCTGACTTTAGATTTCTCGTTTTGTTTCAAAATCAAATCGAATATAACCCGTTCATAATTCTCGTTACTGGCCACTTCTGCTAGCTCAGGGTCATATTTCAATTTGTATTCGAAAGCGTTACGCACTCCAGGGGGACATAAAGTTATTATTACGTTCACTAAAAAGTTACATAGTGACTCAACTTGAATATGCCGTATGTGCCCTTGGACCGCTTGTTTAAGAAAATCTGCGAGGAATTCAATAATAAAATATTCGGCAAATATTATGTTATAGAATCTTGGTATGTCGTCGACGACACAATCTATAAGATGAGTCTTGATTTCACCTGATGCAACTCTTTTTATTATGCTTTTTGCTTCACGTATTTCGGGTTCTGTGAGTATTTTCGATATATCGCTCTCTTTGCATATTGCATATAACCCTAATATTTTATGAGTTTCAAGAAAGTCATCGCGCAATTTGTCTTGTTCTTTCTCAATATTTTTGTTTTCCAATTTGCAAACATCTCTTAAATTGCATTTAAGAAATCGTTCGTATGACATTACGGTGTTTAAATATATATTTGTCTGGTTTCTAATGACATCTTTATTAATATGTAAATCAAATTTGTCTTTTATCTGTAATTCAAAATAATTGGCAGCTATGTACATGTGTAAAGGTGTTCCTGATAATTCCAATGATTCTTCTTCAACTGGCTTACGTAGGTATCGATCCACGGCCGTATAAGAATCTAGTCTCCATTTCTTTTTTATTGTTTCACGTAGAAATCTTGGTGAAAGGTTATTGATCTCATTTTTGAAGTATTCGACTGCAGTGAGATAAACCATGTGTATTGGTATACTCAGAAGAGGAATCATTGGCCGTTCTTCAGAAAACGAGGTTGTTTTGTTTTTATTAAACGATTTCATAATGAAATCAAAAAATAATCTTATATTTTCAAATTGTTGATGATTTAGCTTTTCCAGTTTTAGATTAGTTTTCCAGAAAGTATGAAGAATGCTTTTCTGTTGAGTTATTGTCAGCTTTTCGAGTTTGTATGGTGTCCCAAATTCCTTTTCCAGTATATTAATATTATAGCAATTGCTTGTTATCCACATTCGTTTGTTGGCTTGTTTTAGTGCCTTAAATAATTCCATTCCCTCTTTTGTATGGTGTGGGCATATTCTATCAAATCCATCAAATAGAAATATGACTTTACCACAATTATAAAAGTGAATGAACCACTGTAATTCGTAAGAAACATCTTCAACACTGCCATTATTTATATTAACATCAACAGTTTCAGGGGTGATCTCAATAAAATCAAGATTATTTATATTATCTGTTTTCTTGAGAGCTGCTTTACACAGGAATCTCATAATATTTGTGATTTTAATATTACTTTCTGGCCAATCTGCAAAATCATTACTATGAGCTGACATGTTTATTCGTACAATCCACGGCTGTGGGTCGATTTTCTTTGTTTGTAATGATAAATGAGTAAGAAGAATAGACTTACCTACGCAAGGTTTAGAGGTTATTAAAACAGTGTTGGCATCAATGTCATTAAAAGTGTTTACTTCGTATTCGTCTCCATTTCGGAATAAACTTTGATTAACATAGTACTTCTTTATTTCATCATATTTAAATGAATTAAGTCCATGTCCTATATCTATTTTGCTTTGGTTCAATATTGACCACAATAATTTTCCATGTATTAAAGATTTGGAGTTTTCATCTATTATCGCATTTAATTTTATTTCTTTTCCTTGGTAGTTTACTTTTAATTCGTTAAGAATTTTCATTTGTGATTCATAATTTAAATTATTTATATTGACTTTCTCATCTTTAAAAACCACGTAGTCATTATTTTGATAAAACTCATTTTGTAATGGTTTCTCTGTGATAATAATAATTTTTTCATTAAAAATCTTTATTATTTTGCGTAGTGTATCTTGCAGCTGTTCATCTATGGCCGTCTCGCAAATTATTACTAAATCTTCCGCTTTAATTTTTTTGAGTTCATCCATAATTTTACTATATTCATTTTCTGGAAGTGTTTGCAGATAAGCTAAACTTATAAAAGTATATTTGTTTTGAGATTTTACTAATTGCAAGATTTTAGCAGCACTTAAAATAACAGCATCTGTGAATATATTGAGTATTTTTTTGTTTTTCAATAGGTCATCCAAGTAAATAGCATTTATTACATCAATGTCAAATTCAATATTGAACTTTTTGAGTGTTCTAATAAACATAATATTTAGTACAGTTAATACCGGACTATCTATTATATCTTTTTTAGCTTCTTTAAAAATAGTATCGTTTTTGGTTAGATAACGGGCTTGCGATTGTGACTTCCACCATTTTTGTATTTCATCATGAAATCTGAGAAAGATTGCATCGGAATGAACACGAAACAGGAATTGGTTTTGATATCGCTTCAGTTCAGTTTTTAGTATACTTTCCACCGTTTCTTCTTTAGCTTGGTTTGTGTAAAACCATAATTTACTAAAAAATTCTTTCGCTAGGCTTTTGTCATTTTGATTAACATTAAAAGAAGTTCTTGGAAAGTTATTCATTGTGACTTTAAACCTATAATTAGCCAAATCGTCTTTCATAAATTTTTGTAATTCTTTCAGCACGTATCTTGAGTTTTCTCCAAGTGATTCATCGTTAGTATTAAAGGCAAACGTTTGATTTTCTTCTTCGAATTGCAGGAGATTTCCCACTAATCCACCAATTCCTTTGGTATTAAGATGAACTCTAGTATTTTTTTTGGACCGACATTATGACTACTTATATCAATGACTATTGGATATTTTATTACTTTTCCTAAATGTTCTTCTTTTTTTGTTTTGATCAATTCATAAATTTTTTTAGTAAGGAAATTGAGTCGGTCTATTAGTAGCGTTTTGTCTTTAATAAAAGATGGAAAATCTGTGTTTCCAAATGTAAGTGGTAATTTGAAAGTTAGCACCTTTAGTTTTTCTTTACCGATTATTTCAATGGCTTCATTAACCAAGGCTTGTGTTACTTGACTCTTTTGCAAATAGTGATTTATCTCACGAATGTCTTCTTGTTCATATTCTTTGCGAGAGATTTTATCAATATTGAGGCAGAGTTTATAAGACTTCTCGTCAAAGAATATTACCTCTCCTATTAGCATGCTGATAGTTTTTGCTGATGGGTAATTTGCGATTTCTTTAACTTTATCTTTAACTTCTTTTTTCGAAAGTACTGTTTTCTTTTTATTACGGATGAAAACTATTTCTTTGTATAGTACTTCTTTTAAAGTGATTAATATATTGTCATCAGTATCAAAAAACTCGTCACGAAATCTTCCATTAAAATGATTTGGATCAGAACTAAAAAGTTTTATAACTTTCTGAGCTAGAGCTGGGTGGTAAATTTGAATAAGATCGTTAGTCATTATATCATTAGTTTTATTAGATAGTATGGATGACAAAAATACCTTTCCTAGAGTCTTAACGCGTTCATGTTGTATAAACTCCACCAAACAATTAACATCACTAACTTCATAATTAAATTGAAATACTTCTTCTTTCTTCTCATCTTTGTCTCCAGTGTGTATAAATTTGTGCAGCTTTGGGCATAGCGGTTTATTTCCGGTAAGTTTTCGATCAAAACTTTCCTTAAGAGGTGTATATATAATAAAATAACAGTTAATATCATTAAAATCACCTTCGAACATAGGATCACCTTTTGTTTTTGATAAAAACTTTTGTTTAATTTTCAAAAAGCTATCGTAGTATTTTACCAAACTAAAATTTCCTGAGGTACTTCTCACACCAGCAACAGTAAGTCTTGCCTTATCAGGGTCTTCTTTGTGTTTAGCTTGCATAAAACAAATTACGTGTTTTGTTTCGTCATGCTCTTTCATTTTAAATCTAAAGCATACATCGTCAAAGTCTCCAATATCTCTAATGTTAGTTGCTAAATAACATTCATCAATGTCTGCATCGTGTAAAGCTTTTAACTGGACTAAGCTCAGCAGTTTGCTTTCATAGAATTGACCGCTCACACCTGATGTTCCTGCCCGTTTTAAATAATGTATTTCATTTCCCTTGTTATCAGTGGAATTGTTTTGAGGAGTTGAGTGATTCTGGTTTGATGTTATTTGATGTTTTCTTGAAGCCGAATCATCGAGGGGCGGCAAAAAGTTCTGACACTCATTTAAAATATTGAATATTTTTATACTACTTACTGTATTCTTCTCTTTTGCTATATGCATTGGTGTTTTATTGTCTGAATTATACAATAACCGAGCCCCCTTTTTCAAGAGGAACTGTACAACATCTTTTTCTTCCTTTTGTACGGCTATATGTAAGATAGTGTTGTTTTTGTTGTTAGAATCTGGGTAGTTGATATCCGCACCTTCATTCAATATATTCTCGATGTTCGAAATTTTCTCTTCAGCAGTTTTGTTTTGCCGAATATATATGAACATAAGCGCATTATTAATAAGTTTATCCTCACTGATATCCATGCTGTTTGATCACTGAACAGTTTTATGAAAATATCACTATACAAGTATATAATTACACGCCGTAGAAGTATTATCACAGTTATTTATATATAATCTTAGTTATCAGTCGACGGTGCTCGCTATTTGTGAAGCCGGTTCGCAACCAGTCGCGCATACCGGCTGCGCGGCGATGACTAACACACACATGACATATTTGCGCATGCGCTTAATTGTTTTCGCATCTTGAAGGGACAAGGCGCTCAGTGTTACCAATCCTTTATTTTGATTTACATTAATATATGTATTTATTGTACAGATACCTAACCGTTGTAATGCCTTAAATATGTATAATAAAAAAATTGAAATATATTTTAGAACGCGTCCGAAGCTTTTTTTTATGGAAAGAAAAATATGGTTCTGAGCAGGATTCGAACATGTGCCTCTCGCGTGAATTCCAGGCTTCTAGTCCAGGCTCTCTGCCAACTGAGTTAACCGGACCTCTACTCACTATTCGGAATTTGTCTTCCACATTAGTACGTGTTTAGAAATTTAATTTCTTGATATTGGTGAAGATACAATCAAACAATAGTTAAATATAGACGAATGTTGCATTGTCGTTTAAAACGACTCGCGAGTATTATCTAGAAGATTCGGTTGTCGGTTTTCATTATATCTACCATATATTATGTACATATTTTGTGACTGGCAACGATGCCACTGTGAAACAATGTCAAAAGTACAGGTTAAAAATATCTTTGTATGTGTGAGTATGATGTGATTGTGTGCGATCTAGCTGTCTGGTCTGGTCCGTGTTTTACAAGTAAAAGTGTTATTTAATAATAGAATGTAGTAAATGCGCGTAACTAATTGTATCTATTTATTTACGCACACACAGTCGTCCACTTTGACGACAATGAGCCCAACTATACAAAAAATAGATAATTGCTGTTACTATCAGTTATTATAAGAGAAATTCTGGACAAATTAAGGGCGTTAAATCCCTCAATTTAAATCAAGGGGCGTTAAATACCTCAATTTGATTGTGACTTCTAAGTTGGCATTAACTGAAAGTGTGAAAAGTAGCAATCCTATAGTTTCAGTTCAATTTAAGTATATCAGAACCTTTTTTTTATTTAAGGATATCACATACTGCAATAATTTATGAAACCTATACTTATATTATAAATGAGAAAGATCTCTCTGTTTGTTTGTAAAGTTTTCACGCTTATACAGCGGAACCAATTTCGAATAATTTTGTATAGAGATATATTGGACCTTGGAGAAGGACATAAGGTACCTTTGGTCGTGCAGACGAAGTCACGGGCATCAGCTAGTCGGCCTATTTATATAAATTTCAATCCATATGAATATGAATCAATCATTTCATATCTATATGGCAGGATGTTGGAGGATAATGACCTAAACTGTTTACAGCCTTGACAAACCTTTATATATTTTTATTTTGTAGCATGTGTTAAAGATATCGGTCATTTACACAACTTTAAATATTGATATGCCTTGATAAGAGGACAAAATTATACAATAATTAAAATCATATCATTCACTAGACTCGTTTGGACCTGGTGATGGGCTGTTCCATTTAAATGTTGATTAATTAATTAAACATTTTAACAAATAAATAGCTCCCAAACATAATCAAAGTGGGTGACGTACCACTATAGCCAGGAAAAAGTGGTCATGGCCCATGGGCTACACACATTGCTAGTGTATGTTGACCGCCGGACTAAAAGACTTCTAGAGTGGAAAACACCTGAGAGGAGGAAAGACCACCTGGTGAACGAGATCGGTCGGGCACAAGTTCGCCAGTAATGGAGTAGAAAGGAAGGGGCCTATATCCGAAATTGGAGCTCGAAAAGACATCTATGAAGCCGATGCCAACTTTTCTTCTAAAATGTCCACTTCTGTCCGTTGCGGTGCTGTCCTCGACGGTCTGCGTAGCGTTTAAAGCTTTGGGATTACACAGCTTTGGGTCATTGTTTTTTGTTTTCGTATTTTTAGTAACATTATAGCATATTTCGTTGGCATCACTATAATAAATAGAGTAACATGTAAACGGAGTTCTTTTCTAATATTTTATTATGATGATAAAAAATCTGAATGGGGATAGATCACCAATTTCGGACCCAAACCTTTTTGCTACATGAATTGGTTTGTCACCTAGACATAATAGACAGTTGCCTTCAAAATATCATGTAGAGTAACGTGGAGTGAATTATTTATTAAATTGTATGCGACATGTTTTCTTTGAAACACAAACTAACATGAATCATAGAAGAAAACGGAGATGGCACAGAATATATGTCACGTTTTGCTTTGGTTAGGATTTGTGGTGAGTATTGGCGTGGTTTTTGACGAAGAACTAGCGTCATCAGTTCAGTTTGGAGACAGGCTGCGGACCGGTGTGTCCAAGTATTAACTGTTATTGCGAGGCTTAGAAGTCTGACTGGAAACCATGACTCGGAAAACGTAACGTTGTTTAGAAAAAAGACAAAGAAATTCGTCGGAAATTTGAGCCCATGGTCAGCATTGGATTGATATAGCATGATTGTGTGTGTTGTTTTGTAGTTTTAGTTTTCCGTTGGAGTAGTAAATTTAGATTAAGGATATAATATAAAAATGACAGCAGATTTCCCTTAAATTGGAAAAATCGCATAACATGAGCGCTTACTGATAAAGGAGAATTTAAATACTTTGTTAATTTGAAACAACATATTGTGTCGGTAGGTTTATGAATTGTTTCATGATATACAATATAACATAACTAGCTCATAACTGGCCTACTGCTTGATATGGGTCTCTTCACATACAGAGAAGCTATGAGCATTGATCACCATGCCAGCGCACTCGATTTTAGTGTATCAAGCCCATGTTTCCTCACGATTTTTTTCTTCACCGTACGTCTATGATGTCTTAGATTAATTAATAAAGTACATATGACATTGAAAAAGTCACATTTGTACATACCAGATTTTAACCCACACCCTGTGACTCAAAAGGCGACCATGAGAGAGAGAAATGATAATCATGACATTTTAATTCGAAAGTAAGACAGTTAACGTATTAAAATGTCAGCTTCCGCGATTTCAAAGGGAGGTATTATCCTCTCCATACGTATTACTTGATTAAAGTTCAGATATTTGACTTTACTTATTCTGATCTTCGTTTATAATGGGAGGTACTGCTTTTAATTTAGTTGTTATTTGCAGTGGCCGACATTATGCATAGATATAGATATGGAGTCAGATTTCCCAGAAGATCGTTGGATATTCCGGCATTCACAGCAGGATCGTAAGCAGGACAGTGAGTTAGCATGCGCAGGTATTCGACCCTCTGCGAAAGACATCGTCAGGCGGTTCTACGCGATTCTTCCTTAGTAAGTATATCCGGGTTAATCTTATTCTTTATTATATGTGGATATCCGTCGTTACCAGAGTCTTAACGACTGAAACCACATGGTTCTACACTAACCTTTACCGGAGTCTTTGGACTGCAGCTGTTTTTACCGCAACTCCGGCAGGATTCTCCGCATCACTGGCAGGGAGTGCGAGGTTCTGGGGTTTGATATCCAGGTCGGACAAAGTCAGAAAATTAGGAAATCTTCATTTTCTGTAGGGAAATTTTTAGGTGCAACCTGTGTGCGTTGAATGGCAATACGTTGGCACTTAAAAATGTATTTATTGTTGAAATGGACCTTAAATCAGCGTTCGAGTAGACTGGATAACTCTTAGGAAAACTTGCATGATGCTGTATGGAAGCTAATTACGACCTTGAGTTTAACTTAGTTTTAATAGTAGTTTTAATTAACCCAGGCGAATTTTGGTTCAACACCAAAGTCAAAGTTCAAGCAATTATACCATTTAAAGGCACTTTTGAATTGGCCGAAGCTACTAAAAAATCCCCCCCCCCCCCGAAATCTATTACTGGTAACGGCCACGAAGTAGAACTAACCTAACCTATCCTATCGGGAAATACAAGCGTAATTGTATATCATGTTATGGGTTGATAATTTGAGCTTGTATGAAATTAACCTTCTGTTCTTGTTTTTATAGTAGGTATGTTCAGTTTATGTCTGGGAGTTCAAGGTCGTTGTATTTTTGCGTTTCGGTGTTGTGTTAATGTCGGGACTTCCCTGTAGAATCGTGTCTAGAATAATACTCGATTTGAATACCTATGTGGATTTACTCTCTATTTGTTGTTGGAAATATTAAAGACCGATAATAAAAATAAATAGATAGAGATAGATAGATAAATTTAGCGTTATAATAATAATATTCCACAACTATCACACAACGCCGTCCAGTCTCAAGCTAAGCAGAGCTTGTGTTATGAGTACTAGACAACTGATAAACATACTTATATATTTCTAAATGCATACATATTATAGATAAATTACACCCAGACACAGAACAAATGATCGTGCTCATCACACAAACATTTGTCCTGGGTGGGAATCGAACCCACGACTTCCGGCATAGCAGTCAGGGCTACTAACCACTAGACCAACAGGTCAGTCTAGCACAATGATTATTGATAGCACTATCCCGCATGATGGGAATCTCATGAAAGCAGAGAAATATAAAGAAATCAAATATCTTGACTTAGCACACAAGGTTGTCGATATGTGGGATGTTGACTCCGCACACATTGTACCGATAGTTGTCTCAGGAAATGGTTTAATACCCAAGAGCCTCGACCAACACCTTAGGAAGCTCTCGTTAGGCAACTGGTTCAAGGGCTTGATGCAGAAAGCACTACTTTTGGACACGGTGGTAATTGTCAGGAGGTTTCTCTTTCCTTTAACTCTTTTCTTTAACCGGTGGCTTGGACCCTATTCCAGTAGCCTAATGTTATATTTTTATAATTACTTATTCATTTCAATTTTACATTTGATAGTTGTAAATGTTCTATTGTTAACGATATACGTGTGTCATGTCGTGTCAAACGCATGACACACGTATATCGTAGTGTGTGTATAATATTTTTTTATTAATTTTAGTAGTTCTTATGCATGTTAAATAAAAATATTAGCTTTCTGCACTCCTTACCCATATAAACTTTAACAATGCCCAATTTCATATATCTCAGTCCGCGTGATTTTCTTAAAAGGGGTTCATCTATTTTTGCTCCACGCATTAATGTAATGATTATATATATTTTAAATAAATAAATAATATTTTAAACGAATAAAACATGTTAGTAGTCACGTAGGCATGCATTATCATTGCAAACATATATTTACATGTTAGAAGTAGTATCTGCTAACATTGTGTAACATAAAGTTATAATTTTGATGGTTAAAAAATCTTCCTTGGATAAGTTCTCGCAAGTTCTCTGCCAATTAAGCTATCGCGTCCATCGCTTGCTGAACTCTAACTCTCTGATGAAGGAGAATGTCTCAATCAATATGAAACAACATCGTAGGTGGTTAGAGCATAGTTTCCTGACATATACATATAACATAACCAGTCCTTAACTGTCCCACGGCAGGGCAAGGGCCAAGCTACAGAACATGATCATTGATGACTACCCTACCGAATTGGCGATTTCAGACTATTAAGTCAAGGTTTCTTCATAAAGTTTTCTTTCACGGTATATCTGTGATGTTTTAGATTTACTAAGAAAGTACACATGACAATGAAAAAAACACATTGGTACATGCCAGGTATGTACCCACAATCTGTGAATTAAGAGGGGGCTCCGGCATTATTTGGTCACTGCGACATTTCGTCACAATTGTACAGATGTTCCCAGTCAAGGCCCCCTTTTTATATTTTTCCCTTTTCAGCTTCGACAAGGATCATACCAACACGGCGTTCCTCCACAAGTTCCGGGGGACGATCTACAGTATGTCAGACAGCGAGGATATGTTGGATCGCGAAGCTGGGTTCTACGCCGCTGTCCTGACTCCCCTTGTCTTCCTTCAACAGTATCGGGACACTTGGTGTCTCCTAGAGCGGGTGAGTATTGGCTTTTCTCCTTGCAAATTTTGCTTCATTGGTCTACTGGTAGGAAGCACGGCACTAGAGCGTGAGGTACTGGGTTCGTTTCCCGGCTCGGGCCGTGTTATTGTAGTTTTCTGTTAAGTAACTCTCAACAGCAGCCGACGTTTGGAATTGTGCCTGGTAGACGGCAATAGGCTTACTATCCATTAAATATGTTGTATTTAATCAGATATTTTTCTACAGTTTCACAGGGCAATACGGTTGTATCAAATTTCACACCCAACTGAAAAGAGGTCAGCATTAAAATTGTTACAGAACTTAAGAGCCGTCAATCAAAAGGTAAGAAGACCACTTAACATTTTCAAATTAGGTGTAGGCGCCATATTGAAAGGGGGCCATTTTCGTATAAGATTGATTTATTAATACGTTCTTGAATTTCAGTCCCAAAGTCCCAACCTTTAACGATTGTAGAAAATACATTGAGTATACACACATTAGACACCTTGTATACTTTGAAGTAGGTACTCTTAGCAACAGAGACTTTATGTTTTTCTTGTGTCTTGGTGCGGCATCACAGGTATTTCAATGTTGATGGGTGTAGAAAAACCCGTTACTTTTATTATTTAAACGTAGGAACTGATAACAACTCCAATATCAATTGAGCGGATTATTTTAAAGAGTAGGTAACCCTATTGATTAGATAGGTTTTATTATCGATGCCAATAAATAGTGCATAATTTATTTTCATATTTAATACTTAACGGTGAATTTTGCATTTTAATTTTAATTTTGTTTTTATACTGGTGGCTGCTCAGTGGTCGTAATTAGGCCGTAATATTTGTTTGTCTTAATATAAAAAAAATGTTTTCTACATTACTTCTCCATATAAACTTTAACTATGCCAAATATTACATTGAGGAATTAATATTACAATGTTCCTTTACGTGTTTAGAAGGGGATAGTAGTACTATACAGGTAAGCAGTGATAGCCTAGTGGTATGACCGTTGGTCTGACAAGTCAAACGTCGCAAGTTCGAATCCAAGGCACGCAACACTGACTTTTCGAAGTCATGTGCGTATTATCAACTAATTATCACTTGCTTATAACGGTGAAGGAAAACATGTGAGTAAACCATCACACTTGAGAGATGTTCTCGATGGGTTGTGTAAAGCCATGTCCGGAGTTTGGAAGTTGGTGGTGTGACAGCCCCGTACTTCGGAGAGCACGTAAAGCCGTCGGTCCTGCCACTGATCTCTCTCCAGTCGTGTCGGATTACTGTCGGATCGGACAATGAGAGTGAAGAAAGAGGGAGTTCACCTGTGTTTGCGCATACACCTATTCTCTCCTGCTTACTTGGCTGATCTTTGTTGAGAAAGGTATTATTTTATTCAGAGTAACATCTACAAGTTTCACTTTGTACAGCCTGTTTTTTCCAACTGGTCAGATTCGAGGATTCATATTCGAGCTGCCTGGGCCAGAGCAGTCCGTTCGGACTACATCCTCGCCTGACATCGATGAAGACGAGACATTGCATGACAAGAAAGACATTAGGTATCTCAAGGAACTGATTAAAAACCTCGGGTAAACTACTTGTGACTTTTATTTAATATATATATAGGTCAAATATTTATATTGCTGTAGAATACAATTTTTTTTTATGAATTGTGTTTTATCTATGAAAATTCATTGTTATTAACCCTTCCTTTTGGCTTTGCTGTAGTTGAGTAAAAAGGTAAATGCGAGGGAAATTTAAAATATCTAAACGCACGCTATTGTTTGAAACGAACGTGACGTCACCGACCGCGATATTGTCTTCTAGTATGTGGATGATTTTCTTGTTTTGTCGTGTTCGCTGACGTCAGAGAAAGCGCTCCAAACTGAATGCAGTTTTAATTGTTTATTTTATTATTTAATAATAATATTTTTATAAGTGTTTCATTTTTCTTACGGTAATGTTACTTATATAATCATATAAAATAAAATACATGCATACCCTTTTGATCCAGTAGTTAAGATCCTACAGGAACATTCGGACAACATGACGATGACATTGGTTATTAAATTCTAACTCTTCCTTCTCTCTCTTTTAACTCTTCCTTTTAGCCATGCGTTGGTCGGTTAAAAAGCAATGCTACTCGTATATGGAGGCGACAGAAATGCATTACCTCCAATGTTGAAAATAATTCCATAGAACTCTGACGATATTGAAGATCATCTGTTAAATTTAATCGTTGTGAATCCACTAAGGGGGGGATTCTGAGCGATGTAAAGTGTTCAAAATGTTAGAAAATGTAATGTAATACACCGCGATGTTACCCCGTGATGCTAGTTTCATTTCATGTAGGATCTAAACATTACCCAATAGGAATTTAAATCACGCTTTTTTCCCATGGGGGACAGGCAGAAATTACAGTACGCCAGCTGCTATGATCCTTACATCAAGGCCGTACCCAGGAATTTATTTCGGGAGAAGGTAAGGGGGTTACTAGTTTTACTTACCTATCATTGTTTTATAGGTACGTGAAAATAGTAACATTATATTTCACTTGTCTGGAAATTTGGAGGTGTGTGGGTTTTGAACCCCCAACCTTGCCTTAAATACTCCTTGTTCTTCGTCAAAGTTCATACATCTGGTCATACTACTCATACAAGTGCGCCGGCTTTAAGTAATACGTTTTTAGATGACATCACCAATACGGTCAGTGCATGCCTCTCTAGGGCGTCCCCTTAAAAACATTGAAGCTACATATAATAATTACGAATTAATATAAATTTTGATATCTTATGTCGTGAAACGGCGAGGTCTTGTGGAAGTAGCAAGTGATTAAAAGTAATGTTATAGAGAACAGAATAACGACGAACATGAAAAACACTATGAGTTCGTCTTCACATGGCTTGGAGTAGCTGAAGCTTCTTGTCAAACAATTGAGGGGGGCATCCGGGGGCCTGTTCTTGAACGGGTTCCTAAATGTTATCTCTTCGCCGCCAGAGATATTGACGTACATTGAAGCTATTTCTTGAGACTTATAGTATGTGTATGCTATAGCCGTAGGTCTTCTGGTACGTTTCAGCAGCTTTGTGAATTTTCTGGAAACAGATATGTGGGTAATTGTAATAAATTTTTTATAAGGCTTTAGCGCATGCATAGAGATGAATGATTGTGTAAGTTTTTTTGGAAAATACTGCCAGTTTCAGATTTCTGTTCGACGAGTTATGACATACCACGACTTAAACAAAGTGTATAATGTCACAGGCAATTTGTATGATATTTTGCAAAGCGAACTCGGGATTGCCGTGCACCACGACACGGACAGGTTAGGTTCGAAGGCGATGCCCCCGTCATCTCCTTCGTGTTTAGATTTTTTGTGACCGTACAAACGCGAAAATGGGAGCCCCGCTTCAGGCATATTACGTTTTTAAACTGACGATGCCGTATGTAAACGGTGGAATGATATAAATTGCCTGCGACATGTACATGTTGTGGCCAGATTGTAGAATTGATCACCTCATGATGTTGCCGACCATTTCATGAAATGGTCTAAAACTGACCATATCTAAAGTTACAATATTAAATGGAAAAAGAACACGGTCGCGAACAGGATTCGAACCTGCGCCTCCCGGATGAATACTCCACTACTCCAGGCGCTCTGACCACTCAGCCATCACACCCCGTATGTGATAAGGATTCATTTTTTCAGAAGATCTATGAAACGGTGAAGTGTTGTATGACGTAACCAAAAGGTTTAATTTCAATAAATATATTTTGATTTATTGATTTGATCGAAACCATAATTTTTAAATGTTAGGTTTTTTCTATGTTTACTGTTTGAGTAGCTGTTACCTAGGCTTATGTTGCTGTTGTAGGCTGTGATGTATTCATTATTTCAATAAAACAAAAATCAAATACCAGTATTTCACGGAAAATGTATAAATAAATAATTGATATCAAATATTAAATTACCTGTTAAACTGTTTTCTGCTTAATTTAAAGTCCTCATTTGTAAGATTCATGTATGCCAGAGCAATGCTGCGGGCGCCATTTAAAATATTTTTATCACAGTTGCAATATTCGTCTATTATCGGGCCCAAAGTAAAGGAGAACACGCTGTCCTGTGGAATTAAATATAAATAGATCTACTTCGAACGAAAATCTCTTTTCTTATCGTTCAGTAACATAAAAAAATCATATTCCCCGAAGCGGGTAGGCAGCTGTGTACACATTATACACCCACATTTCATCGATGCTGTTAAGTCGCATTATTAGGTGGCTCAGCAGTCGCGCTTCGGACCACTAGACTAATGAGTTATAATTTTGGAGTTAAAGATACCATAAGACTTTATGGTAGATATCTTTAACTATCCAAATTATAACTTAGATATCTTTCGATTTATTTTATTTACTGGAGAGATAAAAACATGTATGTCAAATAATTTTTGATAGAAAAATAGTAAGATTTGTTTTTATTTTAGGCCATAAGTTGTATCATCAACATCAGGTACGTAAGCATTACGTTTATATATGTATGTAGTTATATACGAAAAAAAAAGAAAACTAACCTTTACCCAGTTCCAGTGTTGGTCCCAGGTTCGCCAATGCATTCATGGCAACCCCAGTAGGTAGTGTTGCCAGGTGGACTATGCCATATCCCAGGACAGGAGGTAAAAATATCAGTTTTTTTTTTAATCGTGACAACAAAGATGCTGTGCAGACGTTCGAAAATTTAAACAAATTTAAAATATTTTTCTTTCTAATTAAAGATTGCTTCAAAGTCAGGACATTGGGCGTCCCGATCAAGGGTAAATCGTGACGCGTCCCCACACCCCTGAAAATCGGGACACTTGGCAACACTACCAGTAGGTAACGACGAACTCCATCACTTGATGACACCTACGTCGCCAGATACAGATGGCTACATATACACACCAGACACAATTCTCTTACCTCCTGAATGCTACTTCTGATCATGTCTCTCACCAGCCAATAGCATTTATATGTACTTAATTGAATTAAACGTTTCGCATTATATTCTTCAACGTTCGCAATGACTATCCTTGCTTCAAACTCAATAAGAGAGGTTGCTGCCTGCAATGCGATAAAGACTTGTTAACATACGAGCATACAATAAAGACAAAATTAATTGCTGATTCGAAGATTTTGTACACATATTAGAATATACTTAATAGTGTCTAGATCACGTTTTTTTAATATATAAAACAGTCTACCTGTGACCACGGCCGGTGTTATTCTGTCGAACCGTCGGGAAATAAGGATGTACCGTAGAAGTCTTCTATCCACGGACCGCAGACCTTAAAAAAATACGGACGTTGCGTTGCGTACGACATGTGAGAAGCATGCCTAGTCATCTAATTTCGCTTGCGATATACGAGCTAAACGCCTACAAATACTTAAAACTTATCCACTCGGCGCCAGTACGCTGACTCTCGCCCCAACGCTCGCCGCGCGCGGTCGTGTCGCTTCTAGTGATTTCGCCCGTGTTGTGTCTGTGATCGTTATTCGCTACGCCCTGCCGTAGCAATCTCCGTAGCTGTTTACTGGCTACGAACAACTTAAATCAAAAGCTGCCTTTTTCGAGGCGGCGGCTGATTATCTGTCTTTTTTTAAAGAACAGTCAAAAACGTGTGTTTTTCCTCACCCCATCACGGTAAAGCCACAGTTTCGTGGTTCTCGGTTGAAACCTTACGGTGTCAACGAAGCCGAGAGGGTGTTGACCCGATACACCCAGCTGAAACCCCTTCAGGGTGAGGCAGTCAATTGGACGGGAGCTAGATAACCGGCCTTGGGGGATCTCCTAGTCGGCTCTAGACTCTGGCTTCCCTTTCAGCTACTCACCTAGTGTCGGTCGGGTGTGTCTACACCCTTCGCACTAGACTGGTCAGGGCCCCGTTTGCACAATAAGACTGGCGTCGGGTTACAAGCTTAGGGCTCACCTATAGGTACACACCTCCCTGCATACATCCGGCAGGGAGGGTTACACATCCCCGGGCCCATCCACCCGGGGAGTTAGAAGTTAGGTTTATTAGGAAATTCTAATGATAGTTCCCTTTTATTTCTGAATCCCGCAAAATGGACGCTACACTTATTGTAGCGTTCCTAAAAAACATCCTGTTAAAGGACCCCGTTTTTGACAAAAAATACGGGAAAGACTTCGCTGTATTACTACAGCAAGTTCACGCACAAAGCGATAACGATGTTACCGCGTACCCAAAGCCCGCCTCAGGTAGTCACGGCGGCATAACCAAAGCGGTCACACCTGCGCCGCGGCCCATTATATGTGATTCTCTGAAATCGCCCGAACCGTCCCCGCCTTTGTCTCCTGCGTCGCCTTTGTGCGACGCTAATCTATTGTTCGACGAGAACATTGGAATCGCTAATTCCCCGGCCCCTTTGTTACCGTTAACAAAGGAAACTGTATCACAGCCGGACGTCATGGATGTTGCTATGCAATCATCCTCTTCTGAGTCCGAAAACTCAGACACTAGTTCGGCCACATCCTCGGACGGCTACATCACTGTAGTAGGCAAGGGGAAAAAGAGAGCCCGTAAGGCCAAAAAGGCCGCCGCCGGCCAAGCGCCCGCCAAAGCACTCAAGACCGTTGAGGCAACCCAGTCCCTAGACCTCCAGTCCCCCGTCCCTATGGACGCCGCTCCAATCTCCAGGCCCGGTAGCCCCTGTCCTCCAACCTCTCAGGCTCAAAAAAAGGCGCCCACTCCCCCGCCCGTCTACATTCAGGACAAGGCGAAGTGGACTGATATTTCTAAGTGGTGTGTTGACAAGAAAGTCAACTACACTCAGGCCAGGAATACTCAACAAGGCATCAAAGTCCAGGTGCCCTCTCCCAGTGATTTTCGTACACTGACCAATCTCCTTCGGGAAAAGGTAGTATCCTTCCACACTTACGCCCTCCAAGAGGAGCGCCTCATCCGCGTCGTGATTCGCGGAGTACCCACAGAGATCGAGACATCGTCGATTCTAAGCGACCTTAAGTCGCAACAGATCCCGGTCGTAGAAGTGCACCGCATGCACCGCGCTCGTGGCGGACCACCATTCGCAATGGTGCTAGTAGTGTGCGAACAGGGCCCGGGCTCGAAAGCACTGTACAATTTAAAAACCTTGTGCCATCTTTCCGGCATTAAAGTTGAAAACCCGCATAAGTCGGGCTACATCGGGCAATGCCACAATTGCCAACTCTACGGTCATGCACAGCGTAATTGCTTTGCATAACCCAGATGCGTTAAGTGCCTCGGTGACCATGGCACTAACGCCTGTGAGAGGCCTAAAGATAGGTCCCTCTGCACCGACCCTCCCAGCTGCGTCCTGTGCGGCGAATCAGGACATCCGGCTAATTATCGTGGGTGCCCTAAGGCACCTAAAAAACCGAACGTCAACTCGAAACTCGGGAAACGTAATACCGAGCGAACCATCAGAGAGCAGCCGTCCTCAAAGCTGCCCGAGTGACTGAGTCCGCAACGGCCTTCACCATGGATCGCGCTGAACCACCAGCAAGCGTTTCCGGCTTTGAAATCCTCCCCGGCTTATCAGCCTACCGTCATTACGCCACTGATGGCGATCCCCATACCCGGCCCCTCACCTATGCCAGTACAACCCCCACAGGTTGCGCCCGCGTCTCTCCCTAAACAGGCCCCCGCTCAGCTAGCAGCTAGCAGTCAGCCATCAATTGGATCGGACCTAGAAGTAGTTCAGAGCGTTTTCTCGCTCATTAGCTCAGATAGGTTCAGCGCACTAGCACAGACTCTGCGCTCCATGCAAGGCAACGGCTTTGCTATTCTACAAGTGATGCTCGAGTATAAAGACATCACTGACGCCCTAGCTAATATCAACTTTAACGGTAACTAATGGATACCGAAAATAGTAAATTTAAGCCCCGATCCCTTAAGTTAGGTTACTTTAACGCTAATAGCATAAACGGCCAACGTGACGAAATCGCGACCTTCTTACGCGACCATCAAATTGACGTCTTCCTCGTGCAAGAGACCTTTCTCAAACCCGCCCAGAGGAACCCTGGAATTGCAAACTATAGAATAGTGCGCAACGACAGGACCCGCAGCCAGGCGGGCGGCACACTAATTTATTACAAAAAATCGTTATACTGCATCCCTATGGACCTCCCACCTCTTTCTCACATAGAGGCTTCTATATGCCGGCTAGGCATGACAGGACACCAGCCGATTACCATCGTCTCGGCATACCTTCCACCTAAAGTCACATCGAAAGTTAACTTAGCTCCCGACTTTAAAGCCTTATTTGCTCTGAGCGACTCAGTTATCATTGCTGGCGACCTTAACGCCAAAAATGAATCCTGGTGTTGCAATACGACGACCACACGAGGCAGACACCTCGAACGATTAGGTATCGAACTTAACTTCGATATCATCGCCCCGATGAGCCCTACCCACTTCCCTGACAACGTAAACCACCGACCTGACATACTCGACCTAGCGATTCTAAAGAACGTAAACCTTGGTCTACGCTCTATAGAGACGTTACAAGAGCTCGACTCTGATCATAGACCAGTAATCCTAGAATTAGGCCCCCGCTCAGGTCCCTCAGACCCAGATCAACCTGTCCCCACTAAAACCACCACGGATTGGGGAAGACTAGAGGAACGTCTCAAGTCGACCTCTTCTGTGCACTTAGACTCAATTCCCGATAATATAGTGTCTGTTGCCGACACGGTGACTGCGATCGACTCCCTCACCTGTCATGTGCAATCCGTAGTGAACGAATGTTCACGGCAAGTTCCGGAGGTGGATGAACACCGCTGGAAACTGCCGGATGATGTACGTGAACTGTTGACGGAGAAAAACGCAGCTATCCGTGCCTACGACAGTTTCCCCAATGAAGCTAACCGTATCCATATGCGCACCTTGCAGCGTACTGTGAGGAAGCGCATATCGGAAATGCGGGAAGCTAAATGGGACAAAATGCTCGACGATATAGAACCCACCCATCAAGCTTTCTGGCAATTGCAGCGGAAATTAAAATCTGATCAATGCGCCGCTATACCCCCGCTCAATAGACCTAATCAACGACCTGCTTTTGATGACGACGAAAAGTCAGAAGTACTAGCCGACAGTTTAGAAGCCCAATGTACGCCTAGCACTCTACCAGTAGACAAAGTTAATATTGAAGTTAATATTGTACCATCGTTGAGAATAGACGTATCAAATAATTACTAAAATTAATAAATAATCACTTGCTGAATCGTGACCTCGTTTTACCGATTACCGGTAGTAACTTTAACTGTGTCATTAGGTATATCATGTGTATATTTTTTAAATGTGCAGTGAATAATTGAATAACATCAATAATTTCAATTTTTCAAAGAAACATTGAAAAAATAATAGACAAGAACGGGGCTTGAACCCGCGACCTTTGACGTTCCGTGTCATCACTCTACCAACTGAGCTACCTTGTCGTGTTCAAACCTATTGAATTTTCAATCCTCTTTGTATACGTCTTAAGGAGACGCCTGGTGATATTTATCTAGTAATCATTACAGATTTACTAAAAGTAGTAGTTTAGTAAATCTGTAATGATTACTAGATAAATATCACCAGGCGTCTCCTTAAGACGTATACAAAGAGGATTGAAAATTCAATAGGTTTGAACACGACAAGGTAGCTCAGTTGGTAGAGTGATGACACGGAACGTCAAAGGTCGCGGGTTCAAGCCCCGTTCTTGTCTATTATTTTTTCAATGTTTCTTTGAAAAATTGAAATTAATATAGGCATTACATGGCCTCAACATGTATTAAAAAATATAATTATATATGATTAACATCAATAAAATGGAAGGCAGCCCCTTCACTCGGAGTAGCAGGATCGTCCGCACCCCGCCTCCTACGCCCTCACCTGCAACCGCACCTCGTCCTAAAGACCCGAACCAAAGAGATGACGTCCTTGAAGTCATCGCGACGCCGGAAATACAGAACTGGATGTCATCCATTGACCAGGCCCTAAGTGAGGTGTGCAATATTGCAGGAGAGGGTAAGTTAAACATGGAACAGAAACTGCGTATTAATACGTTGTGCCGAAAAGTGGCTCATGACACATCTCAGATGGCAGTGCAATACCAGTCGATCAAGCTGAAAACTGTCCAAGCCCATTCAACTATACAAACTCTCCAAGACCAAATTAATCTGTCGCAGCAATTACATGACCTTAAGCAGAGTATTGAAGAATCGTCGAAGCCAGCCATGGGACCTTCTTTTGCTGATATGGTCAAAAAAGGTAACAACAATTTTATTCAGCCAATAAATTTAAAAGCGGTGGCGATTTATCCTAATGACAAATTAAAGTCAAGCGAGGAGACAAAATCTCTTGTCCAAAAAATTATCAGCCCTGAAGAGATGAAATTACACGTAAGAGGCCTACGGAAGACTAAGAATGGCGGTGTCATAATTAGCACAGAATCTAGGGTTGACATCGATAAACTAAAGCAATCTGTCCAGCTAACTAACTCAGGCCTTACGATCGATGAGCCTCATAAACGGAAGCCTAGGGTGATCGTTTTTGGAGTGCCCACATCTATGCAAGAAAAGGAAGTTTTTACCTGTATGTACCACCAGAACCTAGCCGACAGTCTTCAGATCAACCTTGAGACTTTCTTGTCTTCAATTAAATTGAGTCATAAGTCGGGAAAGAAGGACGCTGAGACTTGTAACTATATAGTTGAAATACCTGCAGATGTACGCAAAGCCCTGATAAACAAAGATAGAGTTTATGTGAATTGGTCATCATGCCCTGTAAGAGACTTTACTTTGGTTACTAGATGCTATAAATGTCAGCAATATGGTCATGCGGCCAAGTCATGTCGGGAATCGATCTACACCTGCGGCCACTGTGGTGATCTTGGTCACTCAATAAAGGAATGCACAAAGAAGGCAGAACAACCAAAATGCGCTACGTGCCTGCGTTTCAAAAAACCCGGCATTCACAACACAGGCGCTGCTGACTGCCCTGCGAAAATAATGGCAGAACAAAGGTATATTAATTCTGTGGATTATGGGGGCGCCTAAGAGCGCCGTTACCTATATTTTTATCTGACCTTTTGTCTTATTTTTAATTTACTATCTCTAATATTATGATTAATAACTTAATTAATGAATTGGATGATTTCTCTGTATCCGCATCTAAAGTTAGTGAAGTTGAACATTGCAAACAATATATTTCCTCCTACACTATGCCACTAACTATACTAACACAAAATATACGCAGTATTTTTAAGAATTTTGAAAATTTTGTTACCTTCCAAAGTAGACTTAATATAGACTGTGACATCATTGTTTTAACTGAATGTTGGCTCGCCAAACAATATCACTTACCACTAATGCCTGGATATAAAATGTACAGGAGTAATGTAAATTATAATCAAAACGATGGGGTGATAATTTATGCAAGAAACCATTTAGATGTCTCTGTAGAGGAACCTAATATACACGATTGTAGCAGAGTGTTAATTAAAGTTGGATCTGATTTTGCGATACTAGCTTTGTATAGATCGCCCTCCTTTAGAAATATAAACAATTTTATTGACTCCTTGAATGACACCTTGCAAAACTTGTCATCCTTCAAAAACACTATTTTAGTTGGCGATTTAAATATCAATATTCTCCCAGAAAGTGCTGATTTAGCTGCTCAAGACTACCTTAACTTGTGCGCCTTTCATGGCTTGCTCCCTGCGCACACGCTTCCAACTCATCAAAGTGGTTCTTGTTTAGATCATATACTTATTAAATCAAACTTTTCCTCACTTACGCTTGTCATGAACTCAACAATAACTGATCATAATGCTGTCCTACTAACCCTAAATTGTAAATTACATAAATTAGACAACACTCGCACAATTTCTAAATTAATTTACAATAAACTTGAACAAGACTTACGCAACATCGATTTAGACCCAGTTTACAATTCCGCTGATCCACAGTTACATACAAAAACATATCCAACATGCAATTCAGAAAAATACGATAAATTATCGGTTGAGTAACAAAAATTTTAATATAAAACCATGGATCACGGCAGGTCTCATTCGCTGTATGAGACATAGAGATAAGCTGCATATGAAAGCTAAAGCGAATCCAGGTAATTCCATATTGCAATTATCCTACAAAAGATATCGAAACTTTTGTAATAATATCTTAAAGAAAGTAAAAAGTAACTATGATAAACTACAACTAGAAAAGGCTGGAACGAATAGCAAAAAAGTCTGGAATTATATCAAAAATGTAACATATACCTCGAAGCAAAATGAGTCATCGTCAGGTCTATTACAGGCACACTCATCACAGTTAACATCTGCTAACATTGCAAATAATTTCTTTGTTAATGTGGGTCAGTGTCTAGCAGAAAAAGTTCAGGCTCAATCGCAGTACCTTACATGCACTCCTTTTTCATGTAACACTTCCCTTACATCTTTTACGTTATTGGATACTGATGAAACCGAAGTAGAAAGAATAATCATGAGCTTAAAAGACGACTGTGCAGTTGGTTGGGATAATATATCGAACAAAATTATTAAAAAATATAGGCACATATTAGTTCCACCAGTGACATATATTTTCCGAAAATGTTTATCTTTAGGACTTTTTCCCAAGTGTCTAAAGAAAGCTGTTGTTGTGCCTGTATATAAATCTGGCCGTAAAGATCAAGTAACCAATTACAGACCTATTTCTTTGCTACCGTCCATGTCTAAAATCTTAGAAAAAATCATAAATAATAGGCTAGTCAAATATTTAGAGGATAAATCGATTTTGTCTAAGACACAGTTCGGATTTAGACCTAAGATATCAACTGCCGATGCCGTTCATCATTTGACTGACTACCTAGCACAAGAACTAGACAAGGGTAACCACACAATAGGTATATTTCTGGACCTCGCCAAAGCTTTTGACACAATTTCCATTCCTATCCTGTTGCGCAAGCTTGAAACTATAGGTATAAGAAGCACTCAGCTTAAACTCTTCAAAAGCTATCTGGAAGAACGTACCCAATGCGTAAGGATTGGCAATGTCCTTAGTGCTGATCAAAAAAAATACGTCCTTTGGAGTACCCCAAGGTAGTATTATGGGGGCTACTTTGTTCTTAATTTACATAAACGACCTGTGTAACTTAAATTTAGATCACGGCATAATCGTATCGTACGCTGACGACACTGCACTCCTTTTTTCGGCTGAGTCAGAAAATGAAGTCTACAGGCTTGCGCAACACGGTTTCAATGTTGTTAATAAATGGCTTCAGCATAATTCTTTGACCTTAAATGCAGATAAAACAAATTATATCAGGTTTACGATGCGCAAACTAACATCAAATCAAACTAACGCTTCATTACATGCTCATTATTGTACACTCCCCACTAATAACCAATGTATGTGTCCCAAGATTATAATTACTAACAAAATAAAATACCTGGGTATTATAATAGATGAAACTCTTTCATTTAAACCACATATCGAAGCCTTAAATAATAGAATTCGTAAGTTGATATATGTCTTCAAAAAGTTACGCTATATTGCAAACCAAGAAATAATAAGACAAGTATACTTTGCTCTCTGTCAATCATTAATATCTTACTATATTTCCTCATGGGGTGGTACGGGAAAAACTCTCTTACTAACCATAGAGAGAGCACAGAGAGCAATACTTAAGGTATCAACTTTCCGCCCTTTCCTTTTTCCCACTAACCTGCTCTATAAGTCTTGTGGTGTACTAACAGTTCGTCAATTGTTTATAATGAGCATTATCCTAAAGCAGCACGCAGCTCTTCCATACAGCACTGATTTTATTAACAAAAGGAGGAAAGATATCGTTTGCCCTCAAAAAATAGGAACAGAACATGCTTTTACAACCAAATTTTATGTTTTCTTAGGACCACTTTTGTACAATAGACTAAATGCAATAACAAACATCTATTCCTACAATCATAATAACTGCAAAAAAAAACTCAATGATGCTCTACAAAATATGTCATACGAAGATACAGAGAAATTATTAACCGTATTAAAGTAAAAGATTTTTTGATTTTTTTATTGTTTATTGTTTTATTTTAGTTAAGATGTTAGGCACAGATTTTCATTAATGTTAAATTAGGGACTATTGCTTTAATTATATAATTGTTTAATTTTACATTAAAATATTACATATTTTGTACTTTTATTATATTAACAATGTGATTGTGTATTTAATTTTAAGACTAATTTTGTTCTTCATGCCTGAGACACAGGATCTCCTAGTTCAGGCACATGTGTATATAGACTTATAAGTGAAACTTTGTACTTGTTATTTTATTAATGTACGATATTTTATTCAATAAAAATATTATATTATTATATTATAAAGCTCACCTGTCCAAGGTCGATGCTGAAATCAAACGTAGAACTGCACTCCCGCCCCCAGACGACTCCGACGATCCCTTGCCCACCGTCACCGTAGACGAAGTCAGAACGATCGTGAGGAACCTCAAAGCCAGGAAGGCCCCAGGCTCAGACGGGATCACCAACAAAGTGATTAAATACTTCCCCGCACCTCTGATAGTTCTCATGACCGCCATCTTCAATGCGGCACTGACCAACAATATCTTCCCACAATCGTGGAAACAGGCAACAGTTATAGGTTTTCCAAAGCCCGGTAAGCTCAAGTGCGAGCCGGCCAGTTATCGCCCGATCAGTCTTCTCAACGTCTTTGGAAAGATCTATGAAAGGCTAATTTATATTCGTTTAAGGGATTATGCCGAATCCAATAAGCTTCTTCCTAACGAGCAGTTTGGCTTTCGAGCTAAACACTCATGCATCCATCAGTTGCACCGTATCGTTGAGCACATAAGCGCAGGCTTCATGGGCAAGATGAAAACGGGCGTATTATTCTTCGACGTAGCTAAAGCTTTCGACAAGGTCTGGCACAACGGCTTAATCTATAAGCTGTATCAATTCTAAGTGCCTGACCGTCTCGTACTCATCATTCGAGATTTTCTATCGAACCGTAGCTTCCGCTATCGCGTAGAGGGCGTTCTATCGTCCCCTCATCGGATCCAAGCCGGAGTCAATCAGGGCTCTGTGCTATCACCTCTTCTCTTCGCGCTGTACACCAGCGATATTCCCAAAAGTGACAAAACCAAGTTAGCTCTTTTCGCCGACGACACGGCCATCTATTACACTGGTAGGAGTCTTGACTGCATTACCCAATACCTCCAGACCTCGGCCAACGCCTTAGGCACTTGGTTCAGGAAATGGAGGATTGAGGTCAATCCAGACAAGAGCGCCGCCGTTCTCTTTTCGAGAACGGGCGCCGAGGAATTTCTTCCCCAGCTTCGACCTATTACAATGTTCGGCAAGCCAATCCCTTGGGAACTGCAAGCTAAATACCTGGGTGTGATTCTAGATCACAAACTGTCCTTCCGTCCGCACATTAAGACAGTACGCAACCGCGCGGCCTTCGCTGTCGGCCGTCTATTCCCCATGACAAATGCGCGCAGTAAATTGTCACTTAACCTTAAGATTAGGCTCTATACTACGTGCATTAGACCCATTATGACGTATGCTAGCGTCGTGTTCGCACACGTTAAGTATTACAAAATCCATAGGATGCAAACCCTGCAAAATCGATTCCTTCGTAAAGCGACAGGCGCTCCATGGTTCATTAGGAACCTTCAACTCCACCTCGACCTCAGAGTGCCTACTGTTAGGCAATTCATGAAAAGGGCATCGAAGATATACTTCGAATCTGCCCCTAATCATCCGAATCCCTTAGTTGTCTCTTCCGCTGATTACAGGCCGTCCCAGATCAACAAAATCCGCCGACCACGTCACGCTCTCCTCCGTCCCGATGATAGGATCACTGTAGCTCAAGAGTCTAACAGACACACAAGCACACTCCGACGCGCTCGACCGCCTCGTTATAGACCTCACCGGCGAGGTCCGCGTCCGTCGCGAAATGTCTCATCATGTCCGCCCCGACCCTTGCTCGAGCCGGCCCGCGCCGAGCTAGTAGTTTTAAATTCGTCCCTTAATAATAAGGAAACTGATATGACCCAGCTAGTCCCTAGTTGTCCCCCCAGCAACGCCCTAATCCGAGGTTCGTGTCCCGCAGGGGACGCCCTTAGCGCTGTTGCTTAGTTTGTAGTATCTTAAAATATGCTCTGGCTGGAGGCATCAAACTGCCTCGCCTTAGATATTGTCCGGTTACGCAGACAAAACCCCTCTGGGTTTCTGCAAGAGGCCATACCAAAAAAAAAAAAAAAAAAGCCAGTACGCTGCGTGTGTGTGTGCGTAATCTATGTTTTGTTTATGACAAGGCAAGGTTACATCCGTATTTTTTTTCAGATCTGTGATCTAGACTATATTTAGTATATTCTAAAACTAATTGCTAGAGCATCCATATACCATAACAATAAGAGGTCACAGAGTAGATATAGATACATAATTAAAACGAATTGGCGCATGAGTTGCGAATTATAAGTTATAATTATTTGTAGAAAGAAAAATACGGTTGTGAGCAGGAGTTAAACCTGTGCTTCCCAGATGATTACTTCAGGACCATTGTTCACTATTCCCAATTCTTACACTAATACGTCTTATGGTGACGTCATCGGTATATTTTCAGTCCCTATACAGTGACTGAACCGACACAACAAATTTTGTAGTTCATTTAATGTCGAACAGATGTGATGACCATAACAATAACAGATACATTATTCAAACGCATGCGTGGTGAACTCTCAAGTTAAACATTTTAAGAGGAAGATTATAGTCATATTCATGTAAAAAAAAGCAATATATTTTGCTGAAAGCTACCTTTCTCATGTCACAATTAGCTTCTTCGCACCGTATCACCATGTACGTAATCAGCTCTTTCTTAAATAAAGTGGTCAATGCATGTTCAAATGCTATACTATATGGCGAATCGTCAGTGACAATCACCAATCGACGCCAACCCACGCTCTTGATAAACTTCAAAAATCCATACTTGAGCAGTGGCCACGGCATCAAAGTAATAGAATTCGGAAAACGAGTCTCAGTTTCCGAAAACATGTAAGGAGTTTCATAGAATACGACTGGAATTGAATATTCATATTCCATTTCGAATGGTTTTGGAACCAACACAGCAAGAAAGTTATTATTATAATCTTCTAGAACATTTTTACATTGACCCATTGTTGTTATTTGCAATTTTAGAGGTTCAGTTAATGTAAATTCAACATTTTTTTGGTCTGTCATATCGTCAAGGCAGATTAGTACTGTGTGAAGGTTTTCTGTATCCTCAATAACATTTATACATTTTTCTCTTGATCGTATTGTGTCATTATTATATTCCAATGCCTCTACAAACTCGTAGAGATCTCCACCATTTATTACTGATAATGAATAGCTTATAAGTTTAACATTTTCACTGTGGGTGTATTCTCTTGTTTCATTCTCAGCGTTGCATTGACCAGTTATAGGTTTTCTATTTATATCACCGGCATATACAATTAACGACGGATCTTCAACAAAACCGATCTTTTCATAGTAATCGGGAACGTATAGATTGATGACATGCCTGAAAATAAATTACGTAATATTTTAATAGGGTCTGTAACTTATAATGGTAAATTGTTCTTTGAAGTCCCATGTTCCCTTGGTATTGAATACACAAACAATTTAGTGATTAATTCTATGTTTTAAGGTTTTTGTCGAACCATGCCAACGTTTTAACGAATAGAGCTACTGTATCGGTGTCCGAGTCTATTCAATTTCAAGTTTCCTTACATCGTCTTAAACAGGATGCCTAGCGACATATATTAAAATTCTTATAACTACTAAGTGCAACGCAAGTTTCGCGAGTTCAAACCCCGCTAGTGTGGTATATCTGTTTCAATCATTTCCTAATATATTAAATGAATATATTACATGGCTGGCATTATAATTTACTTACGTATATTCCCTTTCTAGTTGCAAAGTATTCATATAACCGTTATCGTTAACGTTTAGAATGTTTATTTCATAATAATTATAACATTTCTCAATAAACTTTTGATTTAATAACTCGTTGACTATACAACCCTTCAATTGGATCAAAAAAATGTTGTATTGATCTCTTGATGAGTCTGAAATAGGAATAAACTTATGATTGTTATCATTATTATTACACGACTACCCAAAAAAAGGAGATTCATGTTTTTAGAGTTCATGTATGTATGTATGTTTGTGAGTGTCTTTATTCTACCATAACTTCTAAGCCCGTGAACCGATTTAGTTGTATGGGGTATCGTTACAATCTTTATATAGTCATTAGGCTAGTAGAATTAAAAAAAATGTAATATAGTGGTTACGGCACACAAAAAGTTGTGAAATAATTAAAAAAATATTATTTGCATATGACAAGCGTGCTTTTACATTTTCTAATAATTTCATCTTGTTACTCATAGGTAACATTAGAAACTATTCTTCGTCCTGAACTATTGCGTTAAAATTTCACATGTGTGAAATCTATCATGTCCTCCTACTGACTAAAAACCATACGGTGGTCTTTAAAACTTCTGTTGGGCAAGCTTGCTCTATCGTCGACCACTTAACATCAGGTGAGGTGTCGGTCAAACGTAAGCTCAGTAAACATAATAGAAAAAAACCTTTACCGCAACCCTGGCAGGTATCAACAGACCCTGTCATTTGTTAAATAATAAATGATTAAATAGATGTATTGAAGACACTTTTAAAATTCATTTTTATAAAGTAGATGGCGCCGGCGTTTCTTATCTGACTGTCTCTGAGAAGAAACGCTGAAACAAACTCAGAGGTCCAAAGTCTCTTTTAAAGTCCAGACATAATAGTACATATCTATGTGAGTGTAATCATGCAGGGATCGTCCTGAATGGCCTTTTGAGGAAAGAGCCATAGCAGCTTTGAGGTAACCTGTCCTGTCTGACGGCACGTATGCATCAGTCATCGTGTAGCTCAACCATATTCCAAGCATTTTTATCTTCTATGCAGTCTTTGACTTTAGAGTAAACCTTTTTGCAAAGGGCCTGCATAACATATGACTTAAATTCATAAAGACTTAATTCTTGAATATTGCTTGGTATTTTGTTGTTTAAGCGTAATATTTGTGCAGGTCAGTCACAGTTAGTGTTGCCAGCCAGGTCTTGTCAAAAGTCACCTAAAATGGCTAAAAAAGTAACCTTTTAGTGCGAAAAGTAACCTTTCATATTTTTATCCCATTATTAAGGTACTTTAAGTTTATGACGTATATATCTATTATTACGTAGGTATAAACCTAAGTACATGCCTACTTTTGTTTTCTTTTTATTAGTCTGCAAAGTAGGTATGTACCACGATCTTCTCACTTTTGGTGTAGGTACTTATTACATTGAACTAGCATAACTTTCTAAAAAAAATTGTTGACCTACATAGTAAAGACGAGTTAGATAAAAGGTTTAGTATATAAACTCATTATAAAACCCTATACAGTAAGTTGATACCTATACCTACTTACTAATTTGTACACTTTGCTAGCTTTCTAGCTCTTCTTTCGAAGAAAATATAACACTAAACATTCTTTCTTTTCATAACATTCTAAACAAACCAAGTGCTAATTAAGCTCTCGAACAAAAATGAACCCGATTTATCAAGCGAGTAGGCAAAATTGGCCAGAACACCTTGGTCATAGTTGTGTTTAGCTGGTATAGGTATATTGGCGTGAGAGAGATAAACGTATTTTCAACAGTTGTGCTCACTACATTCAATTAAATATTGGAATCAATTAAAGAAATAGAAATTAATTCTTCAACATCCAAAAAGACACCAAAAGTAACCTTTCACATCGTGTAACCTAAAAGTAACCCGACGTCGTTAAAAGTAACCTAAAAGGTTACAAAAGTGACCTTCTGGCAACGCTGGTTACAGTTCATCCTGCATTCCTGGAAACCTGGTCGAAAAGCTTAGAATGTCGGGTTTCCATCAAAACGGAATGGGTAATTGTTCAAATAAATAATGGCATTACGGCTTGGCAACATTTAGTGCTAAAAATGTTTGACAAAGAAAAAAAAATTACGTTTTCTGACCAAAAGTCTGGTCTGAATGTAAGATAATATAAACAAGACAAATACTAGATTAGACAGTGAGGAATCTGACTTGCAGTTGACTGTTTTTTTTTCTACTATTCGTACTAAGTCTGCTTAGACTTTCCGAAATATATTGCGGTAGGCTTCCAGTCTAACTGGATGCAGCGTGTATTTTACATAGAGCGACTGCCTATCTTACATCCACATCCCAGTGGCTGCGAAGACGTTAATATCTCGTAGTAAAATTGGTTGTCAGATTTTCAGGCATCTGTCTATCATAACGACTGTCATAGATCTTCGTTTGACAACCGCGACTGATAGCTTAATGTGCTTTCCGATGCGCGGTCTCGGTATGAAATAATGGTCACCCATTTAAAGCATCACAGCACAGCTTAACCTCGATTGGTTGATCCATCCTACCATTACTTAGCCAAAGCCTGGACTGGGTAGAAAATATAAGGTTGAAGTCATCACTGTCTGTCTGTATACTCGCAAAACTACAAAATTATATTTGATAACAATATGATTTCGTAGTAATATTTCGTGTTTTAGTAATTAGCGAGGTACTACTGTTCTATAAACAGTTAAAATATTAAGAATCAGTATTGTCATCCAACGTGGCAATGCTGTCAGTCTTCTGGGCCTGTAATCTTACCAGAACGCAGCGATGGGGGAATAGTTTGTCACCTAAGTTTTACTTTTATATTTGTTAGGTTAAGTTAGTTGTTTAGGCAGTTTTACATTTGTAAATTTGTACATGTTTATAAAAATAATAAGATTAATTACCTCTACCACAATTATATCCGCTATCAGACACACATAAATGTAAAATTAATAGTTTTATGCACAAGAACATTAACAAAATCATTTTGTTTTACCAAACGTACATTAAGAGTTTATCAAAACAACTATGTCCTGTGTTAACTGAACACGGCGGCATAAGGATAAAAATGACTAAATAGTGAATACAATATTTTTTCCTCTAAATAGAGGATGTTCTTTATTTGGGTAATAAATGGGCAAAATACAGTACATATGTGTGATTATGGTTTCAATTACTCATATTGGTTTTATTATTACAGGACTGTCCAAAAAAAGAGTCATGTTCTTATATTAAATGGAAAAAGAATACGTTCGTGAGCAGGATTCAAACCTGCGCGTCCCGTATAAATACTCCAGGCGCTGTGACCACTAAGCCATCTCGACCTCTGCTCACTACCGCGAATTCTTCATCCATATTTCAACACGTCTTTTGGCGACGTCATTGCTATCTATTCAGTCCCTATACAGGTGACCGAACCGACACGACTAACTTTGCAGTTAATACAATGTCGACGGGTATCTGGGAGGCGCAGGTTCGAATGCTGCTCACGACCGTAGTCTTTTTCCATTTAATATAATAACTTTAGAGTTCGCTTAGCATGCGTAAATGCTTTTCAAAGATTTATCTTAGTAGTCTTATGTTTTTAGGGTTGATGTGTGTATATTTGTTAGTTTCTTTAGTCCATCATAACTTCTGAACGCCTGACCCGATTTAGATGTATAGGGTATCGATGGAATCCTTATACTAACTCGGGTAATATTATACTAGTAAGATTTATTAATTTATTTAAAAGATAGTAGTGTAGTGTAGTACACAAAAAGGTGTGAAATAAATAAATATAATTCACAAATGGCACGCGTGGTTTTTTTTCATTAATTTCATCATGTTCTCGATGTTCTGTTATATCATGACCCAAGACCGTGCTTCGTCTTCAGGTCATTTATAAATATGTGTAACTAGGTCTGTCTGCGACTTCGTTTGCGTGAAACTTGGACGAACAGCACTTTATAATAATAACTAGCTGTGCCCGCGACTCCGTCCGCGTGGATCGAAATCGAGAACCCGCGACCTTTGACATTCCGTGTCATCACTCTCGCAACTGAGCTATCGTGTCGTTGTTCGATACTATAAAATTTCAAGCTTCTTTGTATTCGTCTTAATGAGACGCCTGGCGATATTAATTTAGCAATCATTTACAGATTTACTATAGGCATTACAATGTTTAAAGAATATATATTTTTGGATTTTTCAATGTATTACAAATATAAAAAAATATGATGTAAAGGCATATTTTATATCTAGGGCGCCTACAACGACGACCTTTTATCATTTAGTAACCTGCCTCAGATGTAGGTGTTTTTTTTATTATATTTATATCTTAGGATCTATCGTAAAATAAAACAGTATAAGTTTAGTGAATTGGATACATCTTTATTAAAAACTCGTTTCCATTAAAATAAAAGCCAAGTCCTTTGTGTTATTTATATCAACGTATATTTACATATAACAAATTATATCATACCATTAATACATGTATGTGTCATCCGTTCTGTGGCGAACTTTATATGACCTTCATGTAGGTTTATCATATATTATATAAAATAAATAGATAGTTGTCAGTTTATTTAATTTTGTTTGTGTATAGTATATCAATAAATATGAATGCGATATTAGAATTTTGGACTATAATTTCGTATAGTTTAGAAGGAGACATTGGAGGCGGCACGGAGGATGGCCTGTTTGGCGACAGCAGCGGTTGCTCCTGCGTTTCCGTTTGCAAGGGCTCTCAGGTACTGGGGAAAAATAAAAGTCTTGATTACCCAACCGAAGTTGTAGACTTGTATGTAGAAAATAGTATTATAGCCGAGAGCTTCATCTAGAGAAACACGCTTGGTAGGCGAGTTAACAAAGCAGGTATTTTCTAGAAGGCATGTCTCCTCTCAGGTTGGTATGTCATATCAATAATTAATGTTCACCGGTTACTACTCACGTGCATTTTTCGGTATTGCCCGACTAGTTTCAAAACCGAACGGAGCCCTTAGTCATGAGCCGAATGGTGAGCACAACTCATGGTAACCGGTAAACAATAATTGATATGAATATTTCTCACGAAAGTTTTTTTACAGGCATATCATATTTTCTTAACTGCGTGCAGTGTTTTCAATCCACCTATTATTATAAGCTGCAAAGTGTGCCACTGGAATGATGGCCTGACTGCCAAGAAACACCAAACTATGTGCTATTGTGCTTACTTTCAGAGATTCCCTAAAAACCTTCTATACTTACAACAGCAACTGGTTCAAGAGCCCTTTGGAAGATGCTGTTGACCGGTGGCAGAGAAACAGCGGTGATGGCTGCTCCTATGTTATTGCTGCGGACGCTCTGAGCTTTATACAAGAGCTTAGCTGTGCAGGACTGCTCGAAGACCAAACTGAAACGAATGCGTTAATGAGTTTTAAAGATATATCAGTATTAGTTGGTACCAGCGACTTGATTGACGACAAAAGGTAACCTATGTTCTTCTCCAAGTTCCAGTCTATCTCTAAACCAAAATTCAAAAAAATTGGTTCGGTGGTTTAGGTGTGAAATTTTAAGAAACTAACAGACAGACGGTAGATTTGGGATTTGTTAAGGTAATCCCAGCTGTATGGAATCCAATTGAATGAACTGCAAAGTTGGTCGCGTCGATTCAGTCACTGTATAGCTATAGTGACTAAATAGGTAGCGATGACGTCACGGACAGACGTATTAAAATGTTGAAGAAGAATCCGGTGTACCGAGCAGTGGTCGGGATAGCTCAGCTGTTAGAGCAGCTGAAGTATTTATCCGGTATCCGGCGCAGGTTCAAATCCTGCTCACGATCGTATTATTATTTTCACAAAAAGTTATTACATTTGGGTATGCACTTACTTGGCCTGATTGGGATTGGCGGAGGAGAGGATTGCGTTCCATGCTCCATCAATATTGTAGATTCTGCCACCGTTGCTGCAGTTGCCACGACCTCCAACCTGGAAACGAATGAAAAAACTATAAAATTAATAAGCATTCAAAATTGATTTGTCGTTTTAAATACCCTTGTTTAGTGCTTTAGACACTAAAGTTAAGATTTTCTCATACTGCCTCATTCGTGCAGCTGCCCAGGTTGGGCAAAGTATTATAAGTATTTTTTTACACGACTGCCCAAAAACAGGAGTGTTATGTTTTTGGGATTCATGTATGTATGTTTATGAGTTTCTTTATTCCACCATAGCTTCTAAATGACTGAACTGATTTAGATGTTTGGGGTAACGTTAGAATCCTAACATTGTCCAGTATAAAATAGGCTAGTAAGACTTACAAAAATTGTAATAAAGTGTCTATGGCACACAAAAAGGTGTGATATAAAAAATATAAACCACACAATGGCTGCATGATTTTAAATTTAAAAAATGTATGTCTTCTTGTAATTTCCAGCAGAACGCAGTTATGAATTTCGCCCTGTCAAGGCCCAGTCCAGGTCATGAATAGATTCACCATCTTTTACACAAAACATAACAACAATGTGACGTAGGTGAAATATGTACAAGAGTAGACCTTTGTCTTATTATTCGGGGATTATAGCTATATTAATTATTGTTCAACGGTTATTACTCACGTGCGTCCTTCGGGATTGCCCGACTAGTTTCAAACTCGAACAGAGCCCTTATTCATGAGCCGAGCCCGCGGCGATGTCGCGAGTCAAACAGAACGCGCGTGAGTAATAACCGTTAAATAATAATGAATATGAATGTGTCTCATGAAAGTTATTAGGTATACAAAAGTATAGCTATATGTTATCTCAGTCGAAGATTCCTAAGATAGTTTTAGTAGACAGAATAGATAATAGTACAGTTAGAATCAAAGATTAACTTATGTTTCCTTCATAGTTATTTTTTCTTCATAGAATCAAGTGGTACCGAGGAACCACTTTATTGTAATACACAAGTGCAAGATTTCTGATAAATTGTATCGTAATATGTACTTGAATTAATCGTCAAGTCGTCATCATTACTTGTAAATACTATAAGAGGGTTGAAATGAACATAAAATGATAAGGTTTTTCTATAAATCTAATCATGAATCTTGTTCTCTTCTAAATTGTCCGACAAAAGACCATTATGAGCAATATTTCATATAGAAAGTGTTCTTCCAATACATTGTCAATTAATCAAAGTCCAGAACGCGACAGAAAAATCATTTATATCAATAACAATTGAACGTTCGAAATTGTTTAGACGATGGACAGTATTGGGGCTACAGGTGTGATGAATGGCCGTAGACCCAACACTATGATTTATGATGGACATTTGATTACGTATGCATTGCGTTTGCAAGTCATCTACTATTCATGCGTTCTTTGTTGTACGATAGGTAGTAACGACTGTCCGAAGGTTTGTTTTTATATATAGAAACAGGCAGATATACAACGTGCTATAGATGTCAGTAGTCATACACTAGGAGTTTTTTTTTTTTTTAAATGGCCTCTTGCAGAGACCCAGAGGGGTTTGTTTGCGTAACCGGACAATATCTAAGGCGAGGCAGTTTGATGCCTCCAGCCAGAGCATTTTTTAAGATACCACAAACTAAGCAACAGCGCTAAGGGCGTTCCCTGCGGGACACAAACCTCGGCTTAGGGCGTTGCTGGGGGGACAACTAGGGACTAGCTGGGTCATATCAGTTTCCTTATTGTTAAGGGACGAATTTAAAGCTACTAGCTCGGCGCGGGCCGGCTCGAGCAAGGGTCGGGGCGGACATGATGAGACATTTCGCGACGGACGCGGACCTCGCCGGTGAGGTCTATAACGAGGCGGTCGAGCGCGTCGGAGTGTGCCTGTGTGTCTGTTAGACTCTTGAGCTACAGTGATCCTATCATCGGGACGGAGGAGAGCGTGACGTGGTCGGCGGATTTTGTTGATCTGGGATGGCTTGTAATCAGCGGAAGAGACAACTAAGGGATTCGGATGATTAGGGGCAGATTCGAAGTATCTCTTCGATGCCTTTTTCATGAATTGCTTAACGGTAGGAACTCTGAGGTCGAGGTGGAGTTGAAGGTTCCTAATGAACCATGGGGCGCCGGTCGCTTTATGAAGGAATCGATTTTGCAGGGTTTGCATCCTATGGATTTTGTAATACTTAACGTGTGCGAACACGACGCTAGCATACGTCATAATGGGTCTAATGCACGTAGTATAGAGCCTAATCTTAAGGTTAAGTGAAAATTTACTGCGCGCATTTGTCATGAGGAATAGACGGCCGACAGCGAAGGCCGCGCGGTTGCGTACCTTCTTAATGTGCGGACGGAAGGACAGTTTGTGATCTAGAATCACACCCAGGTATTTGGCTTGCAGTTCCCAAGGGATTGGCTTGCCGAACATTGTATGAGTCGAAGCTGGGGAAGAAATTCCTTGGCGCCCGTTCTCGAAATGAGAACGGCGGCTCTCTTATCTGGATTGACCTCAATCCTCCATTTCCTGAACCAAGCGCCTAAGGCGTTGGCCGAGGTTTGGAGATATCGGGTAATGCAGTCAAGACTCCTACCAGTGTAATAGATGGCCGTGTCGTCGGCGAAAAGAGCTAACTTGGTTTTGCCACTTTTCATACACTAGGAGGTCAATGTACCCATGTAAATAAAAACTTTGACTAAGGGACAAAGTAGAAGGCGCGAAAAAAAAATTCTGCTCGTCCATAAATTTTGGTCGAGTAACATTTCAATGGAGCAGCTGTTTCTTTTCGCGCTTTCCAAGTTTGTTTCATAGTAAAACTTTTTCGTATACATGGGTCCATTGACCTCCCTGACCTGATGTTACCGATGTGTTCTTGATACCTTTTATTAAAGCCTTATTTCATTATTTAAAATTTATTTATTATTATTGGCACCTTTTATTAAATTATGAATTGGAATATAATATTTAGGGAGGAAGAAGTGAAGAACAGGAGAATCATCATCGTCCCCGCAAGGCGGTCTTATGAACGCGACAACCATCACGCGATGAGCTCGACTGGTGAACAGCAGCCACGTCCTAATGCAGATGGCGAGCGTCGAGCCCGCAGTTGAAGCGTGCGGAAGGAAAGGACATCATGGGCAAAACAACTATGTCAGATGACGGAATTTCCGGAGAAGTAATAAGTCGGAAGATAACTGGGGCAAAATTCTATCACCTATTTTATAAATGAATTAAACTGTTCATACATTATTGAGGTTTATTAACCATATACTGATTGCAGGAAAAGCCGCAGGTCCGCAGAGAAGGTATTCTCTGTTTTTTCCCGAAAATCCTCTCTTGAATGCGGGGTCCAGGGCCCCTGCTCAAAACATCCAGTACATATTGAAGTATTGCCCCTCCAGAATATTTTAGGCACGTATGGTGGATCTAAAGCGACTGACTTCAGTTGCTAAGAACTAACTGTCGGAGTCTGCAGCGCCATATTTTACCCTTAATGCCGAAGGAAAAAAACAGTGATAAAAATTAACTTACTGTGAACTTGAGTGAGTCCGGGTTACTAGCGAGCTGTGCAATCAGATCGATGGCTGAGACCACGCTCTGAACGAAGTTCGCTAGTGCTGGTCGCACTGGGCCAAAGTTGCCAGTACGTAATGCGGTAGTGTATGCGTCGATCAGCTGAAATAAGAACATTAAGTTATTACTAGAAACATTTATTTATTATATTTTGGGGGCTGAGTTGCCCCCGTCCGTAGGAGTGCACCCTTAAAATGGATCCCTGCACGTGGCCCCCGGGGTGGTGCAAAACAAGCAACACAACTCTGGTGGGAGGCTTCGGCCGCGGTTAGTTACCACCCATCGGACGAAGCCATGCCGTGAAGCGATCTAGTCGTGTTTCGGGATGTAGCCCGGTGCAACCGTTGTGGGAGACGGGTCTGGGCAGTTGCAACAACTCCCCAACTGTCGTTCTCCCCAAATCTGTTCTCTCTACTTAGAGTGAATAGATTTCTTCTGGATCTACGTGCTCCATCCTCGGTCACACCGCCGCTTAACATTAGGCGAGTTGGTGGCCAAAGGTAGATACATGTCTAGTTAAAAAAAAAACTATTTTCTAATTGCTTGCTCGTAAAGTGGCTGTCGTTGCTTCCCATTTAAGTTCATAATGCAGTTTATTAGATACGTGTGCTTTTTACTTTATAACTCCACCAGTGCAATAGTATGGAATGCGTTAGTGCACGCGCAAGTGGAACTTGCACTAACGGAATTTCAACCATGGCGCGCGAAAATGATTATAATTCGTGCCATTTTAATGACAAATAAAGATTATGATTTTTATATGATTTTTTATACTTACGTTAGCTGATGCGCATACATCTCCTGGTGTACCATTGGCGACATTGCGGAGGAAACCAAGAACTTGGGCAACAGCGAGTGCCTAAATAAAAGAGGAGAGAATATGTTTATTTTGCTTATTAAAGGCGGTAAAGACATTTAAACGCTGTATTAAAAAAAAAAGCATCCAACGTAGATAATAATTAAATATTAGTAATTTAAACATTAATGCTATCCATGCTAAAACAAAACATAACATTGCCGGTATTCCCCGAAAGGGTAGGCAGAGATATACACAGTTCACCAATACTGTTATTAAGTCCCATGTAATAGGTGTATCTATTGCCATCTACCGGGCACAATTCCAGACTCCGGCCTGCTCCGGCTGACCCGAGTATCGAACCCGAGACCTCATGATCAACAGTCGTGCTTGGACCACTTGATCAACGCGGGAGTTGCTATCTATGTGTCCTTTAATAAGATTAAATGGCGTAATAGTCAATAATAAAAATAAAATTGAACTAAAGAATATTTTTGTAATCACTGCGTCGGATAAAAAATTAAGCATTTTCTTTACCATATATAATTATATTTTTTAATACATGTTGAGGCCATGTAATGCCTTTATTAATTTCTATTTTTCAAAGAAACATTGAAAAAACGGTGGTAACGCTGAGTTTAGTAAATCTGTAAATGATTACTAGATAAATATCACCAGGCGTCTCCTTAAGACGTATACAAAGAGGATTGAAAATTCAATAGGTTTGAACATGACAAGGTAGCTCAGTTGGTGGAGTGATGACACGGAACGTCAAAGGTCGCGGGTTCAAGCCCCGTTCTTGTCTATCATTTTCTTTACATTAACTACATAGTATAAAATCATTACAACAATTTGGTACAGTTTCAGGCTTAGTTAATTCATGACTGACTATATAGATTTTAAACCATTGTTTAATTCTATAGTCAATTACTATATTATGTTTTATAACTATAGCTCTGACTTTCTACTAGCTCCGCAGGTATATTTGGAATTGCAAATTTTCCTGAAAAATAAATAAATCTATTAAAATATGACCTGGCTGCTTCTATCTCCCAGATTGGCGATGTCATTGATGATTTTTTGTGCTGTCAGGGCGTAGGGGGTGTTGTCTCCGCCATCCGAGAGTCCGAAGACTCGGTCAGTTAAGGAACTGAAAAAATAAGGTTTTGTGCAGAAATGGTGATACAGTTCCCATCTCCATGAACAATTGTACATAAAATATACCTATTAAAGAAGAAACTGATTGCCCTTTAAATATGTCAGCGTACAACTGGGTCTATATCTAAATTTAAAATTGTACATCGTAGCTTTCCATATAACTGGAAACCTCTGGCAGTATACCTAAACTGCCAGAGGGCGATTGTCCCATCCACGTGGCTTATCATCATATTGATATCTAAACCTCTGTGATCATCTGACAAACCGTTTCTCAATAGGACTCGTTTTATACATTTCAGCCTGGGACACGAACCTCGTCTTAGGGCGTTGCTGATCCCCGGACTCCAGTAAAGGTCCCCACCTTCCCCTCACCCATCCCCACCGCGTGGTTTTTACTATTACTAGCTGAATTTGAGTGTTCGTTATTTAGGGGTGAATTTAAAGCTAGCTTAAAAGGCGTCGGTTGTCACAAGGAAGGGTATGACGAGAGTGGTTGAAATGGGTGCGGGCTTTGCCTGTGATGAGTGTGTCGTGGTCGAGCGCATTGGAATGTAGGTTTTTGTTAGACGATGATTTCGACATGATTGACAACTAGTTTACTTTAAATATGCCTTGGTTGGTAAACATTATTTCTAAGCGACAGATTGTAGTGAGCAGAGCAAACTACTGGGGGCAAATTTGAAGTACTTATTTGAAGCTTTTTGATTTGATGGTTGATAGTTTCAAATCGATATGAAGTTGTCGTTTTTTTACAAAGTTTGTGTCTACGTATTTTATAATACTTAAGTTGTACGAAGCATAACTCCGATAAAAAAGTTATGGGACAGTTTACAACGTGTATTTATCATGGCGCGTGGAGTCTCCATAGACTGCAAGACTGCAAGCGAAGGTGGCGCGGCCCGAACTGCATTCATAAGGATTTTTATGATCAAGTAACACCCAGGTTTTTGGGGTTGCAGTTTCTACAGGATTTGTTTGTAGAACATAGTGATTAGTTTGAGCTAAGGCAGAAAGCTCTTAGAGTTTGATGTTGAGAAGAGGATGGGTGACCATCATATTGAAACCTTACCGTGCCTCGGAGTGCACGTTAAACTAGCGGACCCGGTTGTCATTCGAAGGTTTACGACGGTCGTTATGGGTAGTCAAAGGCCTGGAAAACCAATCTTACCATAAGAGATCGTGTTATCCAGTAACTGGGTTTTGGACGTTAGATAGACAGTCGCTCCGTGTAAAGTATTGGTAATAAGCTACTTTCAGTTAGACGGGAATTCAACAGACTGGGAAAGGGTAAGCAGATTACGTTTTTTTTTAACTTACCCAGAGACTATCCTGCCATTGTCCGGTAGTGGGGCTACTTCATTGAGATTCCTTGCATTAATATTGATGATTGGGACAGCTAAACTGCTCTGTGGAACAAATGAAAAATCTATTAGATTCTATTGATTAACCAACTTTAAAAAGATAGGCGCCTTGTCAAGTACAGATATTATTTTCTCGTAACACTAGTAAGGAACTAACTTTGAAGTGGGTTAAATGTTTCCTTCTAGTTAATTCAATAAGTATTTCTTTTTATGGTAATTTTTTTGATTACCCACTAATAAAATTTTATTTAACGGGAATTAAAAGTTTGTGCTTATCGACTCATCCACTGATCATTGTGTCATCAATTCTATGTTATGGGCTTTAATCCAAGACATTAGTCCATCAATCAACGCATTACACGATGTCAATCGCAGTACCAATGACGCCTCAACTTACGACACGGAAATGATAGAAATACGTATCCAGATTTTAATATAAGTCTTTATTTTTAATACTATTATGTCATTTTTAACATATGAAATGAAACACGTGAGTTTTGTTCAGTACACACTCGGCTGCATTACACCCTCCACTTTGGTTCAGGCTGCAATCCAGTCTCGAGAACGTTAATCAACTTGGCTCAATTGTATCACTACTACACTGTATTTCAGTATGTTAAACATTCATTATCATTATTATAAATAAGTGTATTGTGAGATTTAATAAAAACCTTTGTAGTTATATTAATAAAATGTTACGTTTTTGATCAAAGTGATCCGCTAGCACAGTTAATAAAAAAAATTGTGTCTATTAATGCCATCTTGGCAAGTTGTAGACTTAGACTACAAGCAATAAATATTAGGGTAATGTTTTTATTTATTTATTTATTATTAATATTATTGGAATACAAAAAAACCAACTAGGATTATTAAAACTTATAGACTACAGAACAACTAAGACTAAGGAAATTACATTGACTTTGGACATAACATCAACAGTTTTACTGTTAGGGTGTTACCGTGCAATAAGAGCACATCATTGGTCCCAACTGCAATAAGAAAAAAAAAAAAAAAAAAAAAAAAATATATATATAAGAAAAACATAAGAACATTGATACAGAGACTTAACCAAAATGTGATTGATGTCAAGTCCATAGATTGCATAAAAATCACAATCACAATGATCACATAAGTTCAGAATATAAACAAATAAATCAGTGTATTTGCACCCCTGTTAGACAATGAATACAATGCAAGGTAATTTCTGGGAACTGATATGTAGTTAAAGACAGTTTATACTATGTGTTACAGAAATTGGGTTAGAAAAATATAATAAATGTTGTGCTGCATAATATAAATTTGAAACAGTAACTTACAAACCTCAAGGGGGATATTCCTCAATAAGCAACGGATACAGTCATATGGAACATATTCAGCAGGAGTATGTTTTGTTAATGCTGTTAAATATAAGTTCATAAAACACAATAGGTTTGAGCTTGGAACTAGCCCTCAAGTAAGGCACTTCAGTGTCACTATTACCTCATACATACAGCCAACATAGCACAAAGTGATTTCATACCATAGTTGGCCACTATATAAGTGAAAATTATAACTGTTAACAAATATTGAGACCAATGAAAAACCTTAAACCTTAACGTTATTGGTGCTGTCTGTAACCAACTCTTTCATGTTGAGTTGAATTCACCAAAAGTGCAATTGATAGAAACGGCTGACATAACTTATAAAATATTTTTAAGATATTTTTGCCATTTAAGAATGAAGTGGATACAAAGGGAATCAAAATCCATCATTCAGCAAAGACACACTAGCCAGACAGACAAACTAATGTGTAAAAAGATTACAATTACCACCCTACTTAAATTTAAATAGTGCTTATAAGCGTTTACTATTCAGTCAGGTTTCATAAGTATATAATAAATAGTATTGGCTTAGTGGGTATACTCAGCAAACTGCTTATAAATAAATAATGTCCCATTTGTACAGGGTTAAGTAAACTGTGACCAGAATCAAAAACGGCAAAAACACCATAAGAGATCATTATGGTGACATTCGCAGTATCCATGTATAGGGCTAGCAAGCTATATGAAATAGTATAGCAAAGCAGATAAAGGTAATGGAATAACAGACTCCAGTACTAGATACGTTACCATGAACTGCATACTACTGCTACTGCATTTAAAAATATGCCATCCACTTCCAAAGATATTTATTTTCATAGGTTTATGTCTAATTAATTGCACATTGTAAAGTAAAAAATACTCACTTAATCCAAGAGACCATATACTTGTGCTCAATCTATGCACAGAGGGAACCTAATTATTTCCTGCAAAGCGCGTCAAAAACAAGACCAAAAGTTATGTTGGTTTAGTTTTTGTATAATTTGTAAGCGGAATTAGTTAGCAACTGACCTCCGAACTAGGATATATCCTGTATCTCAGGGGCCAGTGTCCCCAACCCCACCTCACATGATATAGACAGTACAAAAGAGTAGATAAGAAACTAGTTAAATTACATTCGACCGGGTCTTTAGAACAGTAAATTTATGTATTAACAAATTTCATTTTCATCATAACTATGGTTTTTTTTTTTTTTTTTTTTTTTTTTTTTTTTTTTTTTTTTTTTTTTCTTTTTTCTTTTTTTCGGTATATAATTTATGTATTATTATGAGTGTCTTTGTTTGGTGTGAGTGGTTGTGTTGTGGAGTGTTTTGTATAGTGTTTAGTTTAGTTATGTAGGTATGTTGAGTAGTGCTTCAGTCTCATCGTAGCTAAGCGAATGGAGCCATTTCGATAATTCTGTTTTACATCGTTTAGAATTAAGAGGATATATATTCAACTTCTTGTCAATTTTATTGTAAAGATAAACACCGATAAAAGGATAAAACCGCTGAGTAAATGAAGATTTAAAGATGCAAGGATATGTCAAAGAAACATTTTTTCTACGCGTAAGTTTGTGGGAGGAATTATATGATAATGATAAATGTTTTCTCAGAACCGTGTTCAAAATAAACAGCTGACGGACAGTAAGTACCTTCCAAGCCGAATAAAGATCTTTGGTAGGAAATCTGTAGGGACGGAAAGATCCCACTTTAAGAATTGATCGAGCCGCTCTTTCCAAATTCAACATCCTCATTTTCGTTGAACCACCCCAGACAGTAATGCAGTAGGTAAGAAGACTTTGGCAAATGGAATAATAAACTTTTTTAAGAATGGTGAGATCAGCGACGTGACGAAGATTTCTAAAAACATAAATCAGTTTACGAATTCTACTGGACAGATTCTCTAAGTGAGCATCAAAATTTAAGTGAGTGTCTATTAACACGCCTAAGTATTTGACAACATCGGTTCTCTTTAAATTGGGACAAGTACAATTTGGATTTAGAGGATTTGAGCAGGTATGGGCTGATAGAGAGTGACTAGAAAGCTGATGATTTATGTTACGAATTGAGAATGTTACATATGTGGTTTTTTTTACATTCAACGTGAGGCTACTGTTGTTTAGCCAAGTTGTGACTGTGTTAAGACCTTTCTGTGCTTGTCCAAATGCTTCACTCCAGGAATCTCCGTGAAAGCAAAGTACGGTATCGTCAGCGAAAGAAACGATTTTGCTGTTAGACATCACTAATCTACTCAGGTCGTTAATATAAACTAAGAAGAGGGTAGGTCCAAGGACACTACCTTGTGGGACACCAAAAGTTACAGGTAAGTCATCACTAATGCAACCACCAACCTCCACATACTGACTACGGTCAGTTAGGTAGTCACGTAGGAGATTCAGTGGACCCCCGCGGATTCCCAGGCGCTCCAGCCTCGAAATAAGCAATGGGACAGACACCGTGTCGAAGGCCTTTGCTAGGTCCAAGAAGACAGCAACACATTTATTACCATGATTTATATTAGTGATAAGGTGATCAGTCAAACAGTGTACGGCATCGGCAGTAGATTTGCCGGTGCGAAAGCCATATTGACTTCCCGATAGAAGATTATGTTTCTCCAGGTATTTAATAAGCCTTGTATTGATAATGCGCTCCAATATCTTGGACATGGCGGGGAGAATAGAAATAGGCCTATAGTTGTCGACACAGTGACTGTCACCACCTTTCAGGATAGGACAGATACGAGAACGTTTAAACACTTTGGGAAATATACCAGTTGACAGGCTTAGTTTACAAATGTGTGTTAAAGGGTGGACAAGAATACTGCTGAAGGTTTTTAGTATTTTAGCAGATATATTATCACAACCTACGGCAGAGCTTTCACGAAGCGACCTTAGTAATGCTTCAATTTCTTTCTCATCCGGATCCAACATTACAAATGAGTGTATTGTATTAGTGGGAGGTGATATTTCATTCAGAATATTGGGAGGCAACGGGGCAATTTTGGAAGCCAAATTTTTACCAATATTAGCAAAGAAAGCATTAACATCATTCACAGAATCAAGAGGGTTATTGGAGCACCCAAGAATCTCGGTCGACCTGTCTGTGCTTTTATTAAGACCAGCGATATCCCTGATAACTGCCCAGGTACGCTTGTTGGATGAACTTGCCTTATCCAATTCTTCCTTGTCATGTTGTATTTTTAGTTTTTTAAGGAGGTCGTTACAAAAGTTGCGATACCTAAGGTAAGTAGTTTTAAGAACATTATTATCAGGTGAGGCTTTGACCATGGCATGCATTTTATCCCTGTTTGACATACACTTAATCAATCCAGGTGTTATCCAGGGCTTAATATTACGCTTCCGTCTTGGGATCGCAACTTTGATAGTGTTAAGTTTGATTGCATGGTTCAGGCTCAAGACAAAAGCTTCCGCGGCCATATTGGGATCACCTGCATTGAGAACCGATGAAAAGTCAGCAGTTTCCAGTGTATTTCTCAAACCATGATGGTCAATTTTAAAATAATGAGATTTCGTGCGTTGTTTATCGGGTTTCTTATCCATGGACAGCAAGACAGAGTAATGATCTGTCACTGTGGTAGGCATTACAAATGTATGACAGTGTGCTTTAGATTTCAGAAGAACATGGTCTAGACAGCTGTTTCCTCGCGTAGGAAGTCGGTGAGCCGGCAACAGTCCATGAAAAGATGTAAGATCCAAGTATCTTGAACTTAAAAGGGTGTCCGGGTTTGAATTAATAATATTGATGTTAATATCACCTATGACTATTATATTTTTGAAGGATTTCAATGAACTAAGGATGTTGTCCAGGGACTCCATAAAAGCATTTATATTTGAATGAGAGGGTGAACGATACAGGGCAATAACAGCTAAATCCCCTCTATAGCTCAGGACCAGGCAGTTCGCATCCACGAAATCCGGTTCATATACAGAGATATCCAGGTTATTCTTTATATAAGCTACAACACCTTCATTTTGACTGCGGTTATTATTCGTTGAATAGGAATTGTAACCATTGATAGAGGGAATTGACGGGCACAAAGGTAACCAACACTCAGTAAGAACCATGATATCACAATCAAAATCAAACCTGGAGGTAAGAGTCAAAAAATCTGCAATATTACGATTGATGCTACGTATATTTTGGGTGAGAATGTTGAACCGGTTTTGTGGATGTTTAATTATAGTTTTACAGGATTCTGGTGCTGCCGACAGCGACATAGACACTGTTAAATTATCCAGTACCTCGATAGATCTGTTAATGTCATCGAATTCCAAAGCGTAAATGTAAACAACGAGCACTAAGTACAGTCATCATGAGGATTGTCAATCGAGTAGTGATGGTAGCATCAGAGATTTTATACTTGTTGAGTGTTGTGATTGCAGAGTAAGTGTGGAGAAGGTGTATGATAATGTGTGTGTGTGATGTAGTAACAATATTTTTATAATATAAACTAGACCACAATGTTAGAGATATAAGACCAGCCATATTTAAATTTAAAATCAAGGTTACAATAAAGATTCCTCGAAAGAAAGACCGGGTATACAAACGTGCACGTAGGGCATAAAAAGATTGATTTAAAAGGATATAATGTAACTGGATATTCGGTGAAACTTTAGAGAATTTAAATTATTAAGACTGTTCGAATTATTAACATTATTCTTATCTGCATTAAGTTCTCTATGATTCCGATAGCATTATGTTTTACTTATAAAAAGTTGTATTGCTAAGCGAAATCTGCTTCTAGAAGGCTCTAGAAAAGCTAGAAAAGCTAGTTTTTTTTTTATCAAGCATCCATTTTTCTATGTTATGCGTTAGGGTTAGTCAACTCATCATTGAGAGAAGCTACGTCTCTTCCCTCAGAGGCCATTCCAAATGATTCCATACACGATTGCACTCACATAACACTGTATAACATTTTGTCAACTTTAAATACTTTAAGTTTGTTTCAGCAGAAATAACACATTGCCAAAAGTTACAATATTAAATGGAAAAAGAATATTATAACTTGATAAGAATATTATGACTTGATATTGTAACTTTAGAGTTCGCTAAGCATGCGTTAATGCTTTTTCAAAGACATATCTTGTATTATTAAGGTAATTGCATTCTTTACGACATTGTATTAACTGCAAAGTTAGTCGTGTCGGTTCGGTCACTTGTATAGGTACTGAATTGATTGCAATGACGTCGCCATAAGACGTGTTAAAATATGGAAGAAGAATTCGCGGTGGTGAGCAGAGGTCGAGATGGCTTAGTGGTCAGAGCGCCTGGAGTATCTATCCGGGAGGCGCAGGTTCGAATCCTGTTCGCGACCGTATTCTTTTTCCATTTAATATTGTAACTTTAGAGTTCGCTAAGCATGCGTTAATGCTTTTTCAAAGACATATCTTGGACATTGCCAAAACTTTAGCAGCATGCAATTCCAAAAACAATTAGAAAGTGGAAGAAGAATACATGCTGCACCGACCCCAAATAAATTAGGATAAGGGCAAGGGGATGTTTGGCAGAAGTCAGAAAAGTTCAAAGACATCCATTTCTATAAAAAACTACTAGTTTTGGTCCGTCGAAGGTATCAAAGGCAATGTCTTTTGGGATGCATGCTATACATAATTGTGATGTTGTCTAGTAGGGGGCTGCGGCGAATGCAGCTCTGATCCCGATGGAGAAGGTGGTAGTTTTAATCAATAGAAGTTAGGCGGAGTCCTTGATAGATTTCCACATATATTTGAGACTAAAAATAATAATTTATCATTTACACTGTTGTCACATATACATAACGTCACTAACACTCATTTTATAAGCCTCGATATATATTCAATCCTGTTGGATTTAAGTGGTTGCCATTATTATCGTATCTCAAATTTCTGGCACATTATTATAATCTGGAATGATCCATCATTTACAATACTCGATTTCAATATATTTTGCCTGTGAAACCTGTTTGGAATCCTGCCTGAGTCATGGATAATACATTTATTCATGTGCGACTGATGTGACCAAATATTTTGTTAAAACCGGATATTTCTGCATAGTATCTTTATCTTCCTTGGGTATCTTCCCTCTACATTTATCTTTTCTATCTTTACATAGTATACAAAGTCCCCTGTTTCGCCTGTCTATCAACAATTATCTGTTATTACTGAACAGATTCTGTTTAAGTTTTCAATAATGAACAGAGTATTTTAAGAGGTTAGTTTAAGCACATCGTTTAAGGACATTTATCGAAAACATTTGTTGTAATGTTGAATAACTTGTATATAGTATGTAATCGGCGTCGTAAGCAAGTGGCAGGTTTTTGACAACAAAGTGTGCATCCATTACAGTACATACAGTAACAGGACAAGACCAATTTTTAAAATTATAAAATTATTATTGTGGAATATTAATTATTGCGTTTACGTATAAACTTAGATAAAGAAATATATGATTGTAGCGACATGGTTTACCTATCGACGTAACTGTTTAATATTTAGCAAAATTTACTTTGTGCCATGAAGTATCCAAGTAAACTCAAAACTGATGGTATTCCACCCGAATTCAACAATCTGAGGTGTGCAGTGCACCTGAGAATTGTATTGAGATATTTGACTAAAAGCACTTCTGAACCAATTACTTTGCAATAGGGAATATGCATGTGATTCAAATTTAGGTCAAACATTTTTATTCGTAATTTTTATTGCTGTAGAATGACACCTATTCAATTACTTTTTTAATGAATCGTGTTTTAACTATTAAATATTAAAGTTGAAAAGTGACAATCATGCGAGGGAAATTTAAAATATCAAAACGCTCACGCTATTGGTTGGAGTGAAACGAGACGTCACTCTGCGCGATGTCAATATCTCGAGTATGTTATTACAGGGTGTTTGTCATGTTTTGTGGTTCTATTTGAATTATAACGTTATTATATAAAGAAAATCCCAGAAAAACCCTGACTTCAATAAAATTTATAATTCGTTACTTAAACACTCCATTCTATACAAGATATCTTTTAAGATGTGTTATCTGACGTCAGAGAAAGCGCGCCAAGCAGGCGGCGTTTTAAATGCCCGAAACTGATTGCAGGTTTCTTTGATAATTGTAATTCTAAATAATCATATTTTTAGTGTTATATTTTTTTACGGTAATGTACCAACATATACAATACAATCGAATGAAAATATAAAAATAATACATGCATATACCCTATTGTTTAATACTACATTTATAGTTCCAAGCGGAGCAGAGTTATTATAGCCTGTTGTAAACTGTGGTTGGTATTCGATAATTTGGCTGATAGGTCAGCCACGAAAGTCAAATCAGAATACAGTATCTTATTTTTACTTGAGTGGTGACTATCCATATAATATACCTATACAATAAACAAACCTGTCCCACAGTAGATAGGTATGTCATTCTGCATTACGTCTAAAGGTGGGTAGCTGTTTTGTTAAACGTATCGCAAAGGTAATCCAGCTGAACGTCTTTCAGCTGTTTTATAAAACAGTACTGTTTTGTAAATCAGCTAGCAGTTTTGTAAAACAGCGGATTCTACAATCCATCTGCGACATATATATACGCTCTACATTATTAATTCGAAATATTTTAACACGTACATCTATGAATGACAAAGAAGGCAAATTAAATATACTATATCTCTGTTTTTTTTGTTAGTAAATGAACTGTTTTAACAGTAAGTGAGAGATTGCAGAACTAGAACAGCGAGCACCAGACCCCGTCCTGTCTCGTGACTATGATGATTGTCATGATTTTTATGTAAATGGACACATTAGATATAATAATTATTTTTGCTGAGACGTAAAAAAAGATTAACATAACATAGCATCACGCCTGTATTCCCCTGAAAACCCCAATAACACTTGGCTTGACCCGGGAATCGAACCCAGGACTGCTCGCACTTAAGACCACTAGACCCGTTGGTTCAAAACAATGATTTTTTTAAATTCAAAACAACACATAAATATTTCGGATTAATAATGTAGATCATTCTATAGAAGGTTCACGTCCTGGAATAGGCTATTTTTTATCTCAGGAAAATGTTTTTTTTTTGCGGGAGAAGCGTAATTCCGCGGGTGAAACTGTGGGGCGTAGCTAGCCTATTATAATTTATAGCTTGTTATAAGTTATATCTGTTAAATAAATATTAACTGGACGACCGAGCTTGGCTCGTTTTTTTTTGTTAAAACGACCTACATAGATCGATTTTCGCCCCCGAAACCCCCTGCATACTAAATTTCATGAAAATCGTTGGAGCCGTTTCCAAGATTCAGATTAAATATAAATATACAAGAATTGCTAGGTTAAAGGTCATATTAGATACTGTACCAAATGGTACAGTACACTGTAAAATTTTTGTATTATGCTATTTAGTGATTAATAATATGACCAAGTTCCAGTGGCGTGCATGGCATATAGGCAAATAGGCAGTGCCTACCTCAAAAGAATTACCTAAATGCAACCTATATTACAGTTTACTCCATCTGTATAATATACAGATATATTACTCGTATATTGAACAATATATATATATATATATAGGTTTCATTTAGGTAATTCTTTTGAGGTAGGCACTGCCTATTTGAGTATATGCAACGCACGCTACTGCCAAGTTCTCAACATTTTCGTGCTGCCTTTAGTATCCGACATCAGCATATAGAAAAGATTTTAGTTTTCTCAACGCGATAATCTCACATTTTCACTAATTATGTAGAAATGCCAACCTCAACTTTATTAGCAAAAGTCCTTTTAAAAAGTAAATATGTAAATAGATTAGTTTAAACTCAGAAATACATATAAATCTTTCAAACGCATTAACGAACGCGTAGCGAAATCTAAAGATATACATTTCTGTGGAAAGAAATATGGTCGTGAGGTTAAACCTGCGCCTCCCGGATAAATACTCCATGCACCACTAAGCCATCTCTAGAGTATTTACCCGAGACGGCTTTTTTCAAATGCAGTTTAAAATTACATTATGTATTATAAATCGCAACAAAACACAAGTTGTCCCACATAAAGAAACTCCACTGTGTCGTGGCTACGTTTACAGGTACAAAAATCTCACATACACACACACACACACACACGGACCTTTATCTGTAGACAATTATATAACACACAGACAATATTTATCAGTAGGCCATACAAATTAAACAATAAGATCCCACCGTATAGAAGCTGATTTCTCGTCCACTGCGCCAATTGTGTGAGAATTATGATTCGTCACTAGTTAACTATCACTTACACATTGGTTGGTGCCTGAAAAGGGCTTCCACTATTCTTCATATCGTATGGTTGACGAACAACCTGGTGACAGAGTATAAACAACACGCAGGTCTTTGACATGGCTTTACACACCATCGAGAACATCTCTCAGGTGTGCTGGTTTCCTCACGATGTTTTCTTACACCGTTGAAAGCAAGTGATAGTTATTTTCTAATACGCACATGACCACAAAAAGTCAGTGGTGCGTGCCTTCGGTGTAGACCTTTGACTTGTCAGGCCAACGGTTATACCACTGGGCTATCACAACTATTAAAAACTTTTTATAAAATATAATTAAAAAAATAATCACTTACTGTAGCGACAAGTAATACCAGTACGATAGGCAACATTTTGTTGGTCTTTGTGTGACCAATCGGTATATACTATACACGAAAATGTCAATACTCAACCAATATATATACATAACGGCACAATGATAGAAAATAAACCACATCTGAACAAATACTGTCGATTTGTGAACAACTATACAACTTTACTTCTGACATTATATTCCTATCGCCTCATTCTTATTACCTATAATTTAAGGTTTAAATTACTATGATATCTTATTATTTATCTCGGTTTTGATATTTGTGTATAGGCTCCAATAAAGCTTTTAATTGAATCGTTTGTCTATCTGTTTGTTTTGTGCGAGCATTAACGCAAATTGTCTTTATTTCTATACGATGTATAATTAAGATGTTTTCTTTATGTTTTCTAACGTCATTTGTTAAGTAAATAAGGCGGTCCTGAGAAGGTTATATATATGTCACCGACAAATTATAAAATCTGTTAGTTTATAATAAAAGAGAATAAACGTTATTAGATTTTTAACTGACGCCATAGTTGTGAACCGACCAATTAGCTTATAGCATCCGCAGACATTTGATAAGCGATTTATGTCACTTTACGAAAGCTTGATACAGCGACAGAATGGTGTTACGCCATATTTGGCTGCAGAACCCAATGAGAAAAACCGAAACCGTGATGCAGCATCGATGCAGATGTCAAATTGCTGATGGCCGATGCTAAAAGTAACAAGTGTGCAAACAAAATAAAATAAATACGATGTATATATACATATACATCCCGACCGTATTTCGGTCACGGCGGCTTATCTCCACGGAGATTAGCCAAGTACGCAGGAGATTTTATAGTGCAAAAGTTTATGCGCAAACACAGGTGCACTCCCACTTTCTTTACTCTCATATTCTGATGGGACGGCAATCCGACCCGACAAGAGAGGGATCAGCGTACCTATTGGCTAACTCGGTTACCAACGAATTGATGGTCACTTTGTAGTACATTGCGTCGTACTTTACAACTTGTCTATGATGAGCAAAAATATTAAAAACATACGACGCAATCTACTATAAAGTGACCATCAATTCGTTGGTAACCGAGTTAGCCAATAGGTACACTGATCGGCTTTACTTTGTCCGACCTGGGAATCGAACCCAGGACTCACGCTCAGTAGCTACGCTTGTGACCGCTAGACCAACGAACAGTCGTTCTTCTAGTTATATGATGTTATTACAATATTACTGAATCTGCAAAAACGGTTATATTATGAACTTGTGTCGTTAAATTGTACCTACATTTTTCTATTGGTTCATAATGTGGTTACTATAATATAATCTGATTAGTTTAATTAAAAACTACGAAGGACATGCCCTGGCTTCTCATGGGCGGAATTTATACAAAAATACCATTCAAATTTCAGAAATATCCGCTGGATAAAAAAATCGTCTTTATTACAAACTTTTTCATGACAATTTCGAACTCAACAAAAGTAATCAGCCGTTCTCAAGTGATGATCTTTCATATGTGTACGGCAATTGATTATTATTTATACTAAATGGATGAATAGTTCCTCTAATTTGTCGGTGAGACCGCTATTCCACAGTCGACAAGTATGCTATATTTGTTTATACAACCCTCTAAAATGATTAACACACGTCCTTACGTCACACAATATAGTCTACATAAGTGACATACTATATTGGAGAAACTAGAACGATAAGATATTGAGGCATATTATTTATGCCTAAGACCATAGAAAGGTACGTGTTGTTTTGAACTGTATCACTTCAATACTCATTACCCAAATTAGCCAGTCTAGGCGGGTGACCTCATGCTAGATAGTCCACGACCCCTAGACCATACATATGGCTCTCCCATAACTTGGCACCTGTTTAACCGAGGCACTAATTTATTAGGTAATTTCCTTATAAAGGGTCAATGTATGTTATACCGATTAGTTTAAACCATCATTTAATTATTTTTCTTGTTCGAATATACCTATAATCTTACGAACCATATTATATGATGTTAACTTTGAATGGATAATGGATCAACTTTTTTATTTTATTCAAATAAGGCTAAAAATTAAAAAAAAAATAAACTTCGAACATTAAGACAGCCCCCAAAAAAGCCCGCCCTTCACCGCTTCCTAGTGTTTTAGCTGGGAAGAAGAAGCGGCGCAACAAACTTCCCAGCAATAATGGACATCTATAAATTTTGAAAAAAGTCGAGGACATAAAGGATAGGGCGTAATATATACTTTACTTAGGTATAGGTATATACATTCCTGTCCAACATATTGTTCTTTTATGTCGACATTCAAACAGTAGATTACGTACGAGTTACCCGAGCAGCATTGTACCATTCCCACAAAAAACTTGACGAACTTCAAAATAGTGGAAATCTCTACCAAACTGTGACAACAAATTGGTAAGGGAAATCTAATTCTTGGTAAACTACGTAACCACTTACGCAGTAGATTGTGCCCGGTAATTGACAATAGGCTCACCATACCATCACCTTATTAGGTGCATGGGGCATAATATTGGCATTTGTGAAATGTGGGTTTGTAGCAGTACACCTGTACATCTCTACCTAACCTTTCGGGGAAGACAGGTGTAATGTTAAGATATGTGTTATTTAAAAAGTTTAAATTTCTAGTACTGTTCTTATTTGTGTGGTTAATTAACAACCTAGTGTTTGAGTTTAAACCACCCGTAGTCAAAGACTGAGACAAAGAGAGAACTATTAGGTTTCTATTATGACTTTACACACCATAGAGAACATCTCTCAGGTGTGGTGGTTTCCTCACGATGTTTTCCTTCACCGCTTTAACCACACTTTCGAAAAAAAAAACACACAGAAGCCAGTGGTACGTGCGTTGGGTACATCTAACGAAATATTTACAGATAAATCTTCCAAAAGCATTAACGCATGCATAGCGAACTCTAAAGTTATACATTTTTGTGGTAACTAAAAGACGGTAGAAATAGCAGTCAATCGGAATCCTGCTCACGAACTGAATGGATAGCAATGACGTCACCACAAGACATATTAAAAATCTGGAAGAAGAATTCGCGGTAGTGAGCAGAGGTCGAGATGGCTTAGCGGTTAGAGCGCCTGGAGTATTTATCCGGGAGGCGCAGGTTCGAATCCTGCTCACAACCGTTTTTTCTATCCACAGAAATACTATCAGTTTGAAACGGCAACACGACGAAATGCAACAAAGTAAAGTTATTGTGGAACTGTTTTCATGTGACAGGAAAGTATTATGAGCTGATAGGTGGGCTCGGAAGGTAGCGGGGGTTCATTATCGCTTAGCCCTTTCCTAATGGTGGAGGACAATGATGGCGAGGTCAGTCGATGCTTTCGTCGGATCAGAGATGCTGGGGTTGCGGTGAAAGGAATAGGGTATATGCATTTTTTTTAACAACTTCCAAAAAGGAGGAGGTTATCAATTCGTCATTTTTCTTTTTTATGTTTGTTACCTCAGAACTCCGTCATTTATGAACCGATTCGGAAAATTATTTTTTTATTTGAAAGGATTTACTTTCAGATTGGTCCCATTTAAATTTTATGAAAACTGGTTTGGTAGTTTGGTATTTAAATCAAAATAACTGAAAAATAATACGTCGTCCAAGTAAACGAAATGGTGTATTTTGCTTTCTTGTGACTTTCCGGTGGTGTTTACGATCTCTAGAATAGTTCTAATGTACTGCCTATTTTCCAGCTTCATCATCAGATGATGATGATGATGATGAAACCGGAAGATAAGCACCGGAAATCCGTCATTTTTTTTGCTATTTAATACTTTTTAGTGTAAGACCGCATTCTCAAACATCTCTTTTTACACGAGCTCCCAAAAAACGGAGTGTATATAAGTATGTATGTATGTAAGTATGTTTGTGAGTTTCTTTACCTATTCCACCATAACTTCTAAATACCTGAACTGATTTCGATATATGGGGTATCGTTAGAATCCTTACACTGTCCCGTGAGTAACATACGCTAGTCAGATTTTAATTAATTTCGTCTTGTTTTACGCAGTTCATTACTTCGTTCTTTTGAAATAGCCTCAGATCTAGATTTCCTACTTTGATAGAGATATAGGATACAGGCGTTTCTCCCCTTCTTTGCTCGTCTCAATTAAATGGCCCCTACCCATATGGACAGCGCGTTGAGAAGGTCTAACTATATTCACTTCCGATAAATCAGTTATGGAAAGCAAGATTCACTAAAAACTAAGAAATAAAATATTTTTTAACAAAAAAAAGAACCGAAAATCGAATATATATATATATAAAATCCAAAAATCTTTCTGTTATGTAAAAATGCACTAAAAAGTAATAAAATTGCATTATTTACTTACTACTACTGCATTTTTACTTAACAGAAAGATTTTTGGAGTCGGTTCTTTTTTTTGTTAAAAAATATTTAATTATTCGATTGTATACATTGGGTCATTACCGCGAAAAAATATAACAATTGTAAAAATATGATTATTGAGTATTTAAATCATAAACGTAGTATAGAAAAAGACCAACAAAGCCTAGTATGGGAATGGTATCTCTTACGGAAATATCACATGTTAGAAAGAGAAAGCATATTTAGGTTCAGTCTGCACTATTGGCAGATGTTGTTTTCTCCAGTGTCACTGTCAAAAATCACGCTAACTTATATTTGCTGTATTGTGAGTGAATCCTGTATATTTTATACAGTTTTAATATTTTTAAGCAATGCCTACGTGTTGTGTTGGTGACTGCGATGTTTCTTATAAAAATAATCCAGGAAAAGATTCATTTCACAGGTAAATTGTCATCAACAGCATATATTTTCATGGCCATATTTTGGAAAAATCTGTGTTTAGAAAATTTATTTTGAAAACCAAATCCTATCAAGAAAATAGTGAATTTTCTCTATAGTAAAAAACAATGTTCATAAAAGCAATATTGAGTACGTGGTTCTAATATAAATTTTCATTTCATGTATACAAAATAGTGACTTGTCAGTGTCGACTATTGTGTCGATGAAATTTTAGAACAAAAAGTTCCGATATCAGAATTTATTATTAGTGTAGATCTACCAACTATCTCTGCACAGTAATAATTTTTCCAAAATTTTAATTGAGGTACCTAATACGATGAAACCAAAATGTTTGGAAACGTTTCTGTCTGTTTGTCGGTGTGTCTGTCCGAACGTTTATAACATATAAGAAGCTTAGCGTGTAGCCGTAGCTTAGTGGCCCAGGTTAGGTTATAAATATATTTCATCACGCTATTACAGTAGTCCCCAAATGCGGTTCGAATCCGGACCGCCAACCTACTTTGTGTGGACCTTAGTTTAATAATGATCTAACGAACTGCGCTACTATTATTCTTCGCTATTTGATTTGATTTTGATTAGACCCCGAATGAAACTAGTTTGTGATTCCTGCGCTATCACCTTGAGGCGGTGAGCACTGAGCCTATATGTGATAGCGTAATGAATATGTTGTTTACATAATTTTTACTACAAGTTCAAGAGAATTTTACATTTTTATGATATATTTTTTTATACTAAAAGGTTTCCTGTCGATGCTAAGGAAAAGGAAAAATGGATGAGACTAATTGATAAAGAAAAGAATAAAGATACAGAAGAAAATATAATAAAGAAAAAGAAGAAATAAGAAAAGATAATAGGATATTTCCCTTTTTTTCGGGGGGAAACCTTCAAAAACGTGCCCAGCCTTTATGGATAAGACCGGGGTGTGTGAGATTCTTACCTCACTCAAACCACCTCGGCGGTCAACATTAGCATATGGAGGGAGGCACTTAATAGACCAGCTCCAGCACCCCCGCTATACAGCGCTTATTAAGTCACATCCCTGGAAGGACTGTAAAGGGGTCTCCCCTAAGCCTCGCTGAGCACGATAGGACGTGACTACTATGCCACCGTCTTCTCTGGGATCTCGATGGGTAAATAGAGTCCCCTCTCTAAGCACGCGTGACCCCAAAGGGCCACCTGTTTTTAATCATACAGGCGGGGTTTCGGCTGTTAGGCGCCGAGGCGGTATCTCCTAGACGCCTTTTTCTCCGAGAGGGATCGCCCCTCTCACAATCCCGCTCGGCGGCCTCTTTCTGTACGACAACAGTCTCACAAAAGGAAGCCATTTCTCTCCAGTTCACTGAATCTGCCAGGCCTCACTACTGCCGGCAGAGACAGGTCTCGCTCGATGTCATACTCTATACACTGCTTAGGGTCCTTAAAAGCTGCTTTTTTTACAAATTACCTATTACCAATGAAATATAATTATAATATGAGCGCATGAAATGTTTTTATTAAAATGATGTAATTAATTAATGAAGTGCATTAAATAATACCTACGCTTGTGATTTTAGTTTTATTAACATATTTTGTTTGAAAAAATTTTCATTTTGTATACCTAGTCTTTACTTCTGAAATACTGTTTATCGATAAGCGATATGTATCAATATTTCCACGTTGTACATCACTATTGCACGCACTCATTGACAATTCAAAAACGGTTGCACTTTTTTGAGCTCTATGTCCTTCTATGGGGTAGCAAAAATATTCTAATTCTATGATTTAAATTATCAAACAAACCTGCAATCAGTTTCGGGCGTTTGAAACGCCGCCATCTTGGCGCGCTTTCTCTGACGTGAGAGTTCACTTCTTAATCTTGTACTTAAGGAGTGTTTAATACACAAATTATTGAAGGTATTTTCTTTAAAGAATAACGTTAAAACTCATAAAGAACCACAAAACATGATACACTCAGTAATAACAAACTAGAGATATTGTCATCGCGCAGAGTGTCGTCACGTTTCACTCCATCCAATAGCGTGCGCTTTGACATTTTAAATTTCCCTCGCATTATTCTCACTTTTCAACTTTATTATTTAATAGTTAAAACACGATTAATTAAAAAAGTAATTGAATAGGTGTCATTCTACAGCAATAAAGATTACGACAAAAATATTTGACCTAAATTTGAATCACATGCATATTGCGATTCTCAGGCCCCGATAAAGGTTAGTGCAAAGTCCATGATAGATTTTCTACACGTAAAAAAAAGGCTCATGTTTAAACGCCTACTAGAAGTGCATTTATTTTACTATCAATCAATTCGAAATACCTGCCAGAATGGATAAACGCTCACCAAAATGTGTTTAATTAAGTATTGTAGAAATGAAGCTATTTTCCTTTTTATACTATGCCATAAAAATTTATAAACGCCTTAAAAGTTAATTTCAGACCAAATATTTTATTATAGTTAAATAGATGTTACTGGCATGGTCCGGTTTCGGTCTATTTCCGCGTCTGTAAGGTCACAAAATCCTAAACACGAAAGAGATGACGGGGGCAGTGCGCTCACTGTCGTTCACCGGCCCTCGTCATCCCCTTCGAACCTAACCTGTCCGTGTCGGGGTGCATATTTGGTGAGCATTTATCCATTTTGGTAAGCGAAAAGAATATTAATAAAAAACGTACAATTTTTCTGATGAGATGATAATTTTGGAACTTAATACGTTGTTTAGGCACCTCGGTATAGAGTCGGATTAGTAGTCTTTGGGTCTAAATATTATTTTTGTGAGCAAGAAATTGTATCCAAAAAAATATTGTAGTTTCTGTACAATTCAGGACGCTGTCGTATACTGTGGGGGTTTTGGTGGAAACTATTCTGTTACTCTACTAATTACTAAACTGTTATAGCCAGGTTTAACAAAGGCTGCTTCGTTGGTCTAGTGGTCTCAAGCACGATTGTTGAGCATGAGGTCTTGGGTTCGATTCCCAGGTCGTACAAAGTGTGAAATTCTCAGTAGCAGCCCGGAGTCAGGAAGTTGGTGGTGTAACACCCCCGTGCCTGACCTCTCTCCAGTCGTGTCGGATTGCCGTCCCATGGGAATATGAGAGTGAAGGAAGAGGGAGTGCACCTGTGTTTGCACATACACTTGTGCACTATAATATCTTCTGCGTACTTGGCTAATCTCCGTGGAGATAGGCCGCCGTCCGAAAATACGGTCGGGACGAGTATTATTATTCTATAACGCAGACAAATTATTTATTTTCCGCTGTTTTAGCAACCACAACGCATAGCTATCGTTGAACGCCGACTCATCATTTGCCGTAAAGCAACATACACGAATAAAACTGGCAATGGACACTAAAATACTATGTATCGTTTTATGGTCACTTTAAACATGTGACCATTATCTTTATGGCGCTGGAGTGTGTCAACAAATGGCTTTACTATCTCACTATCTGTTGTATACATTGTAACGATAGAGATTTTAATCGATCAAGTGAAATGTGACTTACATGTAAATAAAAACGAATCGCCGAAATGTTTGTACGCGCATAACCTCTGAACGACTGCACCAAATTGGATTATTCTTTTTTTTGTGTTCGTTATTGTCAGGACAAGGTTTGTATAAAAGAAAATAAAAAAAAGAACAGAAAAAAAATGCGGTACGATGTTCGCTGGGTCAGCTAGTACTTATATAAAAATCTCGTGTCGTGTCACTATGTTTGTTATCGAACTCCTCCGAAACAGCTTGACCGATTTTTATGAAATTTGTGTATATTTGTTATGTCTGAGAATAGGTCGTACGCTATTTTTTATACCCCTAGGTGATTAGGGTATCCAGAAAAAATATATGGTAGAACAATGTTTGCACAGTTAGTATTAACATAAAATAGCATCACGCCTGTATTCCCAGAAGGGGTTAGACATACACAGTTGCACACCCACATTTCACCAATGCTGTTATTTAGACCCATGTAGTGAACCTATTGCCATCAACCGTGCACAATTTCAGACTCCGGGCTGCTACTGAAAGCTTCCTAACAGAAAAACCCAATAACACTTTGCCCGACCCGGAAAACCAATCCACGACCTCATGCTCAAAAATTGTAGACATATATTAAATGAGGTCCTAATTTAACCTACACTTTGAAAAGAGTAAAAACAAACATTAGGAAAAAATTAAATTGTTGATTTATTATGGTTTTAATAAAACCTATTTTTTTATAACTTCTATGGAAATAAAAAATTTTGAGGCTTTTAATCAACAACAAATATGCCAGCCCCATCTTAACTTAAATAGGGATGAAGTATCAAGAGAAACATTAAGATCTCTTTAATTGGCACACAAATTTATAAATTTTGATAGCATAATTAATCCTTATAAGTTAAACATTGAAGCAGTGATAGCCTAGTGGTATAATCGTTGGACTGACAAGTCAATGGTCGCAAGTTCGAATCCAAGGCACGCACCACTATCTTTTCGAAGTCATGTGCGTATTATAAATGATTATTGACTTGCTTAAAATCGACGAAGGAAGGGAAAATTTCGTGGGGAAACCAGCACATCTCAGAGATGTTATCGATGGTGTGTAAAACCCATAAACAGTAATGTCTGGACTTTAAAATAGAAAGTGGCCTCTGACTTTGTTTCGGTTTTTTCTTTTCCGAGGTAGTTAGATAAGAAATGCCTTCTAGATAAAAAAAGTGACATGTAAAAGAGTTTGTAAAGAACTACTTAAAGAAAAAAGAAAAATTAACCTCTTCTTAATTACCTAATAAATTAAAGCCTAATTGCATATACAGGTGCCAGGTCAAAAACAAAACTCAAAAACTCAATATTTTTATTTCAAATAGATTAGATTACGGGTACTTATGAAAGGTCAAAGCTAGGTGCACGGTTCCAACAAGTTTGTCTTATGGAGAAGGACCGGCAAGGAACTAGAATATAATAAATAGATAATAAATAGACACTATTTTAAAATTATGTGTTCTTTACTATTAACATTTATTTATTGTGAGAATAATGATGTTTAATGTTATAGAGGAGAAATATAACAAATTTAAACAATTTAAAAAATTTAATTGAAACCAAAGCAATTACGAGGTGACCAGTCCCAACAGACAGCACCCGTTCACGAGTATGACGTGCGCATCAGCATCGCTAAACTTAATCACTTTGAAGGGAACTCAACGACCCAATGCACAACGCCACCATTAGCAAGACATCTTAGTGAGTATGACAAACTCGTAATGCCTTGGTTAGGTTATGGCAGAACCATGGTATGGTCTAGGGGTTGTAGACTATCGGGCTTTGGGTAATTTGGGTAATGAATATTGAAGGGATGTAGTTCAAAACAATACGTACCTGCATTGTTCTATGGTCTTTGGTATAAAATAATATGCCTCAATATCTTGTCGTTCTAGTTTCTCAAATATTGTATAGTAGGTAGTATGGTACTATGTCAAATATGAACAAAAGTATTGGGCTTCTGGAAACAAATTTACATAAGATTCGGATTCGTCTGAGATTTATGAAACAACAGTACACTCGGCAAAGTATTATTGAAGTCTTACAAAGTCAAATTCTGTAGGTAAATGTGGGGGCGGAATGGTAGCGAGATTTGAATTATGATCTCCCTCACCTGATAGTTGAGTTACACGATGACTAATGCTTACGTGTCGTCAGATAGGATAGAACAACTCAAAGCTGCTACGGCTCTGTCTTTAAAAAGCACAGACGATCACTGATGGTTACACGCATGTCTGGACTTTAAAGAGACCTTGATTTGCGAGGTATTTCGGCATTTCTTCTCAGAGATATTAGACGAAGACGGGAAATGCCCTCCAGTTTATAAAAATGACTTGTAAAAGTGTCTTGAAATATCTAGGTTTATAAAAAATACGATTAAATAAAAAAACAATTAACGTTTTCTGTTAAGAAATTCTCAGTAGGAGCCCGAAGTTTAGAATTGTACTTAATAGATGAACATATACAAGAAACAAAGATTATTGTACAAGAAAGCAAATTTATATTTATTTCACGAAATTTATTTGACGAAATAAATTTGCTTTCCTGTACAATAATCTTTTTTGCGGTACGGCTATTTTATGAACGGTCAACATTTTTTTAGGCTTAGTCATAGGTAGAAAGTACCTTAAAACAATATGAAATTAATAAAAAAATAAAAAGCAAGTCTGCAGTTTTGAAATCTTAATAGCCTATGTTACCCGGGATAATGTAAGGATTCTTACAATACCCGAAACATCGAAATCGGTTCAGACATTTAGAAGTTATGGTGGAATAAAGAATCTTACAAACATACATACGACTATAGAAGGTCCTAATTTATTAGGTAATTTCCTTTTAAGGGGTCAATGTGTAAGTGATAAGGCTTCAGTTAAGCCATAATTCAAATCTTTACAACAATTTTTTTTCCTAATGTTCACCTTTGAAGGAGCAGTTTGCGTCTTGCTATGCCACTATGTTAATTACAAAAAAAATATTATATTCATTTAATTCTTAGCTTAAGTGTATGTATTTGACTTATATATTACCCCTTTCAAAGAAAATTACCTAATAAATTAGGACCTTATATACCTACATACATACATGAACCTTAAAAACAGAACACTAGCTTTTTGAGCAGTCGTGTAAAAATTTCAACTCTTTTAAATTACTACCTGTATTTGTCTTCATTTCCCTATAGTGGCACCCCGACTTTACTTGGTTCCAGTCGCAGCTTAAGCTGAAGATAATCCTGTCTCCCCGTAGGATCTACTCTGTGATTGCAAACGAGGACTCGACAAACAAAGAAACTAAACGTAGAACTGCAACTGTTACTTTTGATCGCGACATAACAGTTTGTAGAGTTTATTTTATGAATTCTCTTTGATCGTATTGATAAGTTTTATACCCGATTTCTAAACAAATTGTAAAATAGGGACCGAGACTAGAAAATTAACGAGCTGACAATATATATTTATTAGAGTAATAATACCATTATGTACACTCACTTGGTCAAATAAATATCTGTGAATTCGCGTTACCTACCTGAACTTTAAATAAATATTAGTTAAAAGATGTGTTCGCTGAAAATTTTAAGTAGTGCCGTGGACTCTGTGAATAACTTGGTAAAGAAATATGGAGAAATTTAACAAAGAAAGTACCTAGTTTTCATAATCGAAGTAGGTATATTCCGGATATTTTTATATGGAGTATTTATCCGGGCGGCGCAGGTTCGAATCCCGCTCACGAACATATTTTGTATTGGAAAAAAAAAATTATATCTTCAGATAAAGTATCTCCAAAACATCCCGCTTCACAATAATGGATTTGTTATGGCTGAAAAAATAAGACTTTGGAGTGAACAGTGAGAAATCGCACAGAGCCAGATAAGCAGGCGACACCGTCTATAAATAATTTATTAACTGCCGCTTTGGCGAAAGGGCTCCGAAAACAGCGTTGAAAAACTTTATAAACATTTTCAATTTATTTTTGTTCTCCTTCTTCCGTATTGTAAATGGTTAATCGAGACAAATCTCATAATGTACAGTCACTGACAGAAATTAATTAAACGTACCAAAACTGTCGTCTGAGCACGAATCTTTTCGACAAATTTATCGACTCGATAAAGTTTTTGTTTTGAATTTAATCGTTTTATCAACACGTTATATCAAATTTGACGTTTAAATTCGACAAAGTTTTCCAATAAAAGAACCATGTTCGCACCGCTGCTCTGACTTTAGTACTAAATGTAATTTTATTGTTTGTATTTTTTGTAGTTTAAGGTATAATATGACGATTAGATTAAAAAGTTCTACATGTTAGTTAGCTGGTTAATTTTAGAAGAAATTTCGATGTGTTTAGCTATTTTGTCGCTGACTGTACTGACAGTCAGATTATGAAAAACTTAACATAATCTGTATGCCATCAAAATATACGTTCCGAATCGAACACACACGGTTCGCAGTCTGGCGCTTGTAACAGATTATCACGTTGTTCCTTGAAACTGCTGCCCGAATATATTTTATACAACTTCCTAAAAAAAAGTGTTCGTGTCTATTATTTATCAATGTTTCCTTGAAAAATTGTAATTAATACATGAAGTCCTTCATTAAGTTTTCAGGGTACATGTATGTATGTTTATGTAAGTATGAATGTATGTTTGTGAGTTTATTTATTCCAAAATACTATATATTTTACTATACATTTTACTTTTTTTATATATTTTACTGTACATGCGGTGTTAGCCTATAAGTGGTTGTTACACTTGCAAATGTATAATCTGTCAATCGTAATGTAATTTCTATGTGTAAACAATTGTTGGCTAACCTAATAAAAAATAAAAAAATAAATAAAAAAATAACGTCTAAACGTCTGACCCGATGTAGATGTATGGAGTATCGATAGAATCCTTACATCATTGCGGGTAACATAAATTAATAAGATAAAAAACATGAATCTAGTGGCTACAGAACACAAAAAAAACTTCACTCATAGCATGCGTGTTGTTTTTTATTTCGTCTTGTTGACATGTGGAAATCCTTATCTATTATTTCTCTATGGGGTATGCGATAGGGTAAGTCGAGATGCTACCAACTGAAACACAACGACAAGACTCCGGGTTCTCCGATGGAATGTAACATCGCGTTTTGTTTGTCTCAGTTCATTTTGTTTCTTGTAGCTAAACGATAGTTTTTAATCGTATTGGGTATGTTCTAAGAACAGGTTGGATTTTCAACATCTTATTGCGTTATTAAAAGACGAACTACATACTGAAGAAAGGTTTTTATTTAAGCTTCTTGCATGAATAGTTGATAGAAATATAGCTACAAACTATAAACAATAGGTTCGGCTGGTGAACTCGCACATATTATGTTCGCTAGGACTGGAGAAGGTAGCTGATGATCATAATCTGGATACAATCCTTTGTCCTCCTTTGTTGTTAATGTGAAAGACTGGGTCTAAAAGCCGGTATTAATAAAAAATCGAAAGAGTTAGTTTAGTGTTATCTAGGGTAATAAAATAGATTTCGAATATAAGTAAGATATCCAAATTTTATTGCGAGTTTTAAAGCGTCTGGCGGTAGTTAACACCCACGGAAAGTGTCTGGTTATATTGAATATTGATCTTTAATAATATTCTGTAAAACACTTATAAAAACTAACACTACGAATTTAAGAAAGGTCAATCATGTTTTTACGTACCTTTTCTACCTGCTACCTTTAAAAGGGCCTTCTACACAAGTTAGCAGATACGCATACATTATTAAAATAATAACATCAGTCATTAATAACATTACTCATTCCCAAAATTTTGTTTCTTCGAAAATAAATAAAGTCCGGTGGCCGTTTAAAAAAAAGTGTAATGTCCGACTTTGACCCTGTGCCAAACTCTTATCGGCTAAAAACCACACGATCCTCTATTAACCTTTACCGGGGTCCCGGAGCGTAGCTGCAATCACTATGACCCCACAGCGTCTGGCTGCCTTGGGATCTTAAACTATTAGGAACAACGAGCTTTACTCGATTCTATACTACATTCCATAAGTCTATTCTTGGTAAAGAAACGGACATGTTTTGAAAATTTTTCTTTTTTCTTTTTTCCTTTTTACGTGGTTTTCATGGCCACACCAGGACAGTTGTTACTGCGCCTCTTTGTTCAAGAATTTTATGTTTCAGCAAACTACGGACGGATTCATTTTAATAATTTTAAATAAAAATTATTATATCTCTTTGAAAAAAGAAGAGGTTTAATTTTGACAGAGCTTTTTCTATCTAATACGTATTTTGTTGCACTTTTTATGCCGCTGTAATTGGCGTCGGCGTTTGATACCATAGAATTAGAATATTTTTGCTACCCCAAAGAAGGATATAGAGCTCAAAAAAGTGCAACCGTTTTTGAATTGTCAATGTGTGAGTGCAATAGTGATGTATAACGTAGAAATACTGACACATATCGATTATCGATAAACATAATTGGTGATGGTATTTCAGATGTAAAGACTTGGTATACAAAATGAAAATATTTTCAATCAAATTATGTTAATAAAACTAATATCACAAGCGTAGGTATTATTTAATGCACTTAATTAATTAATTACATTATTATAATAAAAACATTTCATGTGCTCATACTATAATTATATTTCATTGGTAATAGGTACTTTGTTAAGAAAGCAGCTTTTAAGGACCCTGAGCAGTGTATAGAGTATGACTGATTGAGATTATGATTGACTGAATGATTTTTACCAAGGTAGGTAAAAATAGGATAGGTATCCTAATACCATTGCGGAGGTGGTCTGGACTCAGCGCAACACACGCTTGAGGTGTGCCCTGCCTAGACCGCTGAGCGGCGGATACTAAGAGCCAGTATCGGGCGAGATCTGTTTCTGCCGGCAGTAGTGAGGTCTACGCTGGCAGATTTAGGGAACTGGAGAGAAATGACTTCCTTTTGTGATACTGTTGTCGTCCAGAAAGAGGCTACCGAGCGGGATTGTGAGAGGGCCGATCCCTCTCGGAGAAAAAGGCGTCTAGGAGGCAACCGCCTCGGCGCCTGACAGCCGAAACCCCGCCTGTATGATTTAAGACAGGCGGCCCTTTGGGGTCTTAGAGAGGGGACTCCATTTACTCATTGTGATCCCAGAGAAGACGGTGGCATAGTGGTCACGTGCTATCGTGCACAGTGAGGCTTAGGGGAGACCCCTTTACAGTCTCTCCAGGGATGTGTCTTAATAGGCGCTGCATAGAGGGGGTGCTGGAGCTGGTCTTTTAAGTGCCTTCCTCCATATGCTGATGGTGACCGCCGAGGTGGTTTGAGTGAGGTAACAATCTCACACATCCCGGTCTTATCCATAAAGGCCTGGCACGTTTTTTAAAGGTTTCCCCCCGAAAAATTTAACGGTTAATCCTATTATCTGTTCTTATTTCTTCTTTTTCTTTTTTTTCTTTATCTTTATTCTTTTCTTTACCAATTAGACTCATCCATTTTTCTTTTTCTTAGCATCCACAGGAAACCTTTTAGTATAAAAAAATATAACATAAAATTGTGAAATTCTCTTGAATTTGTATATTAATTAATATTTATAGCGCAGTTTGTTAGATCATATATTAAACTAAGGTCCGCACAAAGTAGTTTGGCGGTCCGGATTCGAACCGTATTTGGGGACTACTGTAATAGCGTGATGAAATATATTTATAACGTAACCTGGGCGACTAAGCTACGCTAAGCTTCTTATATGTTATAAACATTCGGACAGACACACCGACAAACAGACAGAAACGTTTACAAACATTTTGGTGTCATCGTATTAGGTAACCCAATTAAAATTTTGGAAAAATTATCAATGTGCAGAGATAGTTGGTAGATCTACAGTAATAATAAATTCTGATATCGGAACTTTTTGTTCTAAAATTTCATCGACACAATAGTCGACACTGACAAGTCACTATTTTGTAGACATGAAATGAAAATTTATATTAGAACAACGTACTCAATATTGCTTTTATGACCATTCTTTTTTTACTATAGAGAAAATTCACAATTTTCTTGATAGGATTTGGTTTTCAAAATAAATTTTCTAAAGACAGATTTTTCCAAAATATGGCCATGAAAATATATGCTGTTGTTGACAATTTACCTGTGAAATGAATCTTTTTCTGGATTATTTTTATAAGAAACATCGCAGTCACCAACACAACACGTAGGCATCGCTTATAAATTTTAAAACTGTATAAAATATACAGGATTCACTGACAATACAGCAAATATAAGTTAGCGTGATTTTTGACAGTGACACTGGAGAAAACAACATCTGCCAATAGTGCTGACTGAACCTAAATATGCTTTCTCTTTCTAACATGTGATATTTCCGTAAGAGATTCCATTCCCATAGTAGGCTTTGTAGGTCTTCTTCTATCCTACGTTTATGTTTGATACCGATTTTATAATTTGACAGTTCTAGAATTAAATTCTTGTAAAAACTGCAGAATGCTGGTATCTTCAGTGTAACGTTTACATACTTTTTGGTATCCTACGAAAATCACTGCTATTCAATTTGATCCTGAATGCTAAGATTTTGGATCACGGAGTTCGATTGTTAAGAAAACCCCATAGTTTTTGGTAGTAGACACCTTCTGTTATGAATAATCAGTTAGTAATATCTTAGGTTTGCGCGATCACTACACATTATAATAAAACAACTTTTAACCGGATTAATCGTGTGTATTATTGGTTTTTTGTTTTTCCTGACGTTTCGAACACTTTGCAGCGTTCGTGGTCGCAGGAGGACTAAGGTGTCAGGTGTCTCAACAGTTTATTTAAAATTATTTCAGTCTACCGTACATATAATTGATAAAATTCATAAAATTATTTTGTCTCTGATACATATTTAAACTAAATCGCGACGGTATTTCCTAAGACTATCCCTGAGAAGAAATACCGAAACAAACTCAGAGGTCACAGTCGTTTTAAATTTAGAGATACAATTTTACAATTTTATCGAATTATAAACTAAAAGGTGTTCCGATGCACGCAGTAATCGCTCACAGTATCTTGATTTGTCTTGTGACTTGACTTTGTTTGGGACTTGATTATTTTCAGTACAGGGTTCCAAACAGGTGGTAATTGCCAACCATCTTCTCTATTGAAATTTGGGTGTTTTTTAATTTCAATAGCCTCGCGGAGCATTCTCGGTATATATCGGTTTTCTTTCGCGAGGATTTGGGGTTTATCGAAACGTAGAAAATGGTTGGGTTTGTCTGTTGTATGTTCACAGACTGCAGATTTTGTTGAGCGTCTATTCTTGACGTCAGCTATGTGTTCTTTCAACCTGGTGCCAATGCTACGCTTTGTTTGCCCTATGTAAGATAGCCCACAATCACAATCAATCTTGTAGACCCCTGCATCTTGTAAGGGGATGTGGCACTTCACCGGTCTGAGAAGTTGGCTGATCTTTTTATGTGGCTTGAAGTAGGTTTTGATAGAAGCACGCTTCAAGATGTGACCAATTCTATCGGTGACCCCTTTGATGAAAGGCCGATTTGATGGATCGCCGACCTGCTGTCCTACCTTTCATCAAAGGGGTCACCGATAGAATTGGTCACATCTTGAAGCGTGCTTCTATCAAAACCTACTTCAAGCCACATAAAAAGATCAGCCAACTTCTCAGACCGGTGAAGTGCCACATCCCCTTACAAGATGCAGGGGTCTACAAGATTGATTGTGATTGTGGGCTATCTTACATAGGGCAAACAAAGCGTAGCATTGGCACCAGGTTGAAAGAACACATAGCTGACGTCAAGAATAGACGCTCAACAAAATCTGCAGTCTGTGAACATACAACAGACAAACCCAACCATTTTCTACGTTTCGATAAACCCCAAATCCTCGCGAAAGAAAACCGATATATACCGAGAATGCTCCGCGAGGCTATTGAAATTAAAAAACACCCAAATTTCAATAGAGAAGATGGTTGGCAATTACCACCTGTTTGGAACCCTGTACTGAAAATAATCAAGTCCCAAACAAAGTCAAGTCACAAGACAAATCAAGATACTGTGAGCGATTACTGCGTGCATCGGAACACCTTTTAGTTTATAATTCGATAAAATTGTAAAATTGTATCTCTAAATTTAAAACGACTGTGACCTCTGAGTTTGTTTCGGTATTTCTTCTCAGGGATAGTCTTAGGAAATACCGTCGCGATTTAGTTTAAATATGTATCAGAGACAAAATAATTTTATGAATTTTATCAATTATATGTACGGTAGACTGAAATAATTTTAAATAAACTGTTGAGACACCTGACACCTTAGTCCTCCTGCGACCACGAACGCTGCAAAGTGTTCGAAACGTCAGGAAAAACAAAAAACCAATAATACACGCGATTAATCCGGTTAAAAGTTGTTTTATTATAATGAATAATCAGTTTTTAGCAGCGCTTAGCACGGGTGTCGAAGGATAGTCTACAGTTTAAAAACGAATAAGACTCGAGGTGTTTTGTTTAATTGATTGATCAAATAATATATAGCATTTTACATGTGTTAGCTGCCTCATTGGTATATTGATCACAAGGGTGGCTGCCTAGCGCCAGCTCCTGGGCTCGATTCCTGATTGGGGTGTTCGATCGTTACCACGGGCATTCGTAGCTAAGCGGTTCGAGCTACGACGCGTCCTAGTGGCGGAGTGGAGCGACAGACTTGCGCGTAATTGCGGTGGTAAGGCCCGTAATGAAAGAATGGCTGAGGAGGCGACATGGCGCCCTCGGGTTCCGGATGACGCAGATGCCCTCGGACCACGGCGCTTCGGAAAGTATCTGTGTCGCATCGGCCGGAAGCCATCACCGAAGTGCCACCACTGCAGCAGCTGCCCCGACTTAATAACAGCATTGGTAAAATGTGGGTATGCAACTTCTGGTACAGTACAGCCGTACAGCCTACGGGGTACCAGGCGCGATGCCATGTTATGTTTTATTTTATATGTAACGGTATTTCAACGTAATAAAATATACGACAGTTACGAGTATCTCTCGTCCTCCTTTAGACTGGGTATCAACAAGCAGTGGGTTACTACCAAGCTTTCATCTGACTACCCCTTCACTGAATAAAGGCGAGATGTTTATTTAGGTATGACATATTCTACCTTGTCCTTGTACAAACATGTTCCACTAATCACCGGTTATTGTTCACTCACTTCAGACTGAGTAAATATTCATTACGTATCAATATGTACGTACTTCGATTTGTGAACATAGTGATAACAATACGCTTATAGTTGAATACCGATTAATGTTTCGAGGAAGGATAATCCGTCCTTTTAAATAGATTTAATAGGATGATGCAATTCTTCCTTTGTACATGGCGCTATTTTTTTTATATGCTACTCACGCCACAGTATAGATATTTTCAAAACTATACTCCGTTTAAAATAAGATTCGAAATTTAATCACCCAAACCTTTTTTACAGTCAGTTCATATGATTTTGCCTTCTATTGCGTTGGTGGCATGACAAATGGCAGCTGCAGTAAACAGTTGGTACTGTAAACACTTTTTTGCTTTTAATGCCATCCTGATGCCTACAGAATATAGTCAAAATCGGTTGAAAGGACAGTAAAAAAGGTTTATTTAAATGTCATAACTTATTTCAAATGGAGTATAGTAGCTTTAATTATAGCTCCACAAAAATCAAAATAATAGAATTTACGGTCTACAATAATGTTCCAAAAATCAATAAAATAATGACAAGATTAAATTAGTTCTAACAGGTTCAGAAAAGGATGTTATATGTTTTATTACCTGTCAAAGGAAATTGCGCCGTATTTACAGAGGATATTCACCTAACCTACCGCTACCTAAGCTACCAAACAAGCTGAAAGAGGTACCCATACCAAAATTTAAATATCAATTATATGTAGGTATTTCTTTCTTATAGGTAGATGCTACTATACAACAAAAGACTATTTTAAAGAAAACTACATAAATTAAAAAATGTCCTAACTTTGAAAATGTACTTTTTCATAGTTAAGTCATATAATTATTTAATAGATTCAGGCGTTACTTTGCGGAAGTCCATTACAATGGATGCAAAATAAATACAATATCTAGCTACTTCCACAAAATTGAGGGTAGTCATGCATTACCTGTGCACCGCCCGCCCGCCCGCAAATATATGCACATACGCAAGCTGTTAGACCGTGCAGTGTCCGCCACCGAGACTCGGTGGCGGACACTGCACGGTCTAACAGCTCCTGATGATGCCCCGTGGAGGGGCGAAACACGTGTAGAGTAGTTGGTGGTAGTCGGAATTTTCACCGCTTGCGTATGTGCATATATTTGCGGGCGGGCGGGCGGTGCACAGGTAATGCATGACTACCCCCAATTTTGTGGAAGTAGCTAGATATTGTATTTATTTGCATCCAATATAATTATTTATTACTTATATCTAGGTTTTTATATGATAATAATTATGCTTATTTTCATTATTTTGTATAGTTTTTAAAGTACCCGCCAACTGCCCGTTATCATTTCTTGCACGTACTCCATCCAACGGTTGTCTGTAAGAAATTGCTATTAGCGATAAGACCGCCTGTAACACTTTTGTAAAATAATATTTATGTTGTTAAGTTTTATTTTTGGTGAACAATAAAGAGTATCTATCTATGTACTATTGAATAAAAAAATAAATTACAAATAATGTTTGAATTGTAGATTCTTTATAATATTTTTTTATAATTATTTATGACTAACATAACATAACATAACATTGCATCACGCCTGTATTCCCCGAAGGGGTAGGCAGAGGTGTACATAGTCGTACACCCACATTTCACCAATGCTGTTATTAAGTCCCATGTAATAAGTGGTGAGCCTATTGCCATCAACCGGGCACAATTCCAAACTCCGGGCTGCTACTGAGAATTTCCTAACAGAAAAACTCAATAACACTGCCCGACCCGGGAATCGAATCCAAAACCTCATGCTCAGCAGTCGCCCTTGGGACCACTAGACCAACGAGGCAGTTCGTTAGTATTTATGACTATGCTGAGATAATTGTTCACATAACGTGAACAATTATAAATTTCTTAAATTTAATACACCATTTCATGGTAAAATATTCTGAACCTTTCTGCAATCATGTAATAACTAACTGACAATATTTTAACAAATAGAATGATCTTTATCTTAATATTTAACCCTTCTGTCGTACAACTGGTGCAAAGGTTATTTGGTTTAAGAAAAATGTGGTCGTCGAGTCGTTTCGGCTTAAATTCGGTATTAATATGTATAAAACTATGATCAACATCATCAATTATTATGTCGTATACGTCAATTTCTGAACATAACACTTGAAACTGTCAGCCCCAAGCAAGGTCCCAAGATACAAAACGTTCATATCTAATCCCTGAACGAAAATAAAAATACAAAGTTCCAATAATCTAAAATCGACTTAAAACATTTGTACCTAAGTTCCTAAGTCGCATAACCGGGTTTTCGGGACTAACGTTTCAAATTACTCGCTGTCTCCCAAGTTTAGTAGCAATTAGGTGTTTTCAAGAGTTTGGCAAGCGGCGAGTCCTCTGAGAGCTAACTTAGTTGACAGTGCGCCTTTCTAGACATCTAGAAGACTAGATTATGCCGCTTCAAATTATTCGACGATATCTCGAATATGAACTAATTTGGAATAGATACGCAGAAGCTGGAAATTCAGATAAACCAGTCTTACACTGGGGTGTTATGGAAGTCAGATAAGCTGTCGCTCCATGTATTATTAATACTGGTATTAATCTGCATCTAGTTCATCATCAGACTGGAAGTTGACCCCAACTGAGTTGGCAAAAAGCTAGGCAGATTCAGAGATATTTAGGCATCTCGGAACAGTTTCCCAGTACGATTAGTTGAGTTTTGTATGGCATTGCAGTTTAGAGGTTGTATTTTGTCTTCTGGCCTTTGGCTTTTAGTGGACGACCAATTTTTTGTGTGATCTAGTATGTCACTCGTGTTAGGGAATCTTTGATTATTAACTGTTTCATGATGTGTGATACAGAACATACTTTAATATAGACACATATACACAGACCTTTTTGCTGTACGTCTTATGGGAAAGCAGATAATTTGCAGGATTTTCTGGCAGATAGTAAAACGATTTATTTCTGATTTCTGGTATTTATCTATATATACTACTACAAACTCGATTGAGATTAATTAACATCGTGATGAAGCCAATAAGGTTTGTCAGAATCGTGGAAAAGATCGAAAATCTTTTTGGACAGGACCATCAATTCTGGATTCGACTAGATCTGTCCATCAAATTATTGAATTTCTAGACACAACCGGTAACGGACGATATTCGAACGATAAATGTTGACTTGTGGTCGGCGACAATCCAAGCTATATATAAAAAGTAGTCAACCGACTGGGCGAGCCTTAATTGGACATCGCCACTACTAGTTTATCTACTAAATAACATTTTAAAGAAAATTAATTTATGTACTACAACAGTGCTAAAAACCAATCACAATCTACGTAATGACTTTTATCAAAACAACAAGCTATCTTATAACGTCAACATAAAGTTCATTATCGAAAGTTTGTACCAAAAACTATCATAAAGTGTTAGCGGTGTAATTGTAATTGTTTATAATGAATGTTGAGCGAATAGTCATTATACTGATTTCGGTATAGGCGTATAAAAAGAAAACTTTACTTTGATTCATGTGTTAGTCTAAGTATATTTGAAAAAATCACCAATATGGATTGGTTGGGACTTGAACTTTGTGCTATAATTTGGGTAAGGTTCTGTTTTTATCAATCAATCAAACATCTTAGTCTGACACAGCCTCTGGAAAAGGTTAAATAGCATCTGAGCACTTAGTTTTCCGTTTTTGTCATAGTTACTCTCTTATCTAGATATTTTCTTCCCAAAATAACATGAGTATAGCACAGAGAAGTGGTACGAAAATCAAAAGTTAATTTTATAAATGAAACAAAGCATCGATGAATCCCATTTTACCACAAATTGTTGGATTCACAAGTAACTTTGAAGTGTAAACTAGTGTGTGTACAAATCTAAATACAGATGGTTAAAATGTGGAAGAAGAATTCGCGGTGGTGAGCAGTGGTCGAGATGGCTTAGTTGGTCAGAGCGCCTGGAGTATCTATCCGGGAGGCGCAGGTTCGAATCCTGTTCGCGACCGTATTCTTTTTCCATTTAATATTGTAACTTTAAATACAGATGCTTTTAGAAAGATCAGAAATACCACCATGTTTCGAACGATTGTCTCCTTTCCGATCATAAGTGACCTCAAAAGTGACTCAGGTTATATCAACACTCAGTCTATTGGTTCCAGTTGCATTAAGTGTGGGCCGGAGTTAGGAAGTTGGTGGTGTAACACCCCGGTGCTTCGGAGAGTACGAAAAGCTGTTGGTCCTGCACCTGATCTCTTTCCGGTCGTGTCGCATTGACGTTCCATCGGACTATAAGGGTGAAAAATTTGGGAGGGCATTGTGTTTGCGCGTTCAATTGTGCACTGTAAGATCTCCTGTATTCTTGGCTAATCTCTGTGGTGATAGGCCGCCGTGACCGAAGATTCGGTCGGGAGGAGAGTATTATTTTTCTACAAAAGTTATTTTACTTAAAAACATGTTTATTTAAACCTATCTTCTGTTCGAGTAGGGTGATTGTGTATAGATAGTGTTAAATATAGGTAATCAAAATTATATTCAATCGTCAATTGCACAAGCAATGTCGTTTTCAGAACGGCATTTGTTTGAAAGTATTGGTTTCATCGGTGTGGTCGCGGGAAGATAGTTTTATGGATATGTATTATTTTATGAGAAATCGATTACTAATATGACTTTTACGGATCAGATAGGGTATGGAGGGACAAAAAACAGTTTTAAAACTCAACGAAACATCACGCTATCCGACGCGTGTTGAGTCAAATTAAATTGTATTAAGAACACGACCGAACTAAGAACACCCGACGTGGCGTGACACGACTTTGGATGTTCTATAGACGTTGCATTGGCGTTTTACGTCGTGTCACGTCGGGTTATGAAAATGCTGTGTATAAATACATTACGCAGGTGTTTGGCGAATTTGCTTTTATGTATTCCCTATCAGGCGTTTTATGTATATGTGCGAACCAGTCAACAAATCGTTTTATTATAGCACCCAATCGTAATTAACACATCATTTTTCCTTCCTTATTTCTAAAATGCTGGTTCCACTTGTAGTCCTGTTTTTAAGTGAACAATTGCTAAAAATAAGGTAAATTTTATTCCCTGTAAGTTTTTACGCCTATAGTACGTGCATTGAGTATTTTGGCTTTAGGAATAGAGGAAGACCATTGGAACGATGGATGGATTGTGTGAAAGATGATATGGTTAGAAATGAAGTGACTACTGATATGACAAATAATAGATATCTATAGATAAAAACGTACTGCACCAACTCCCAATAAACCGAAGAATGATACGATGAGAACGAAAGATGGTAGGAGAATAGCAAGACATATATAAATGTTGAAAAGAATAATGGTCAACCATTCTGTTCTGTTCAATCGAAAACCCTGCTCTTCTCGTGGGTAGTTCAAAAAAGGCTACAGGGTCATTTGATCTATAAAATCAACTAATAACCTAGCATCAGACAATCAAACATGGCGATTATGACAACTTCCTTTTGATCGATCTTAGTCTCAATTTTTTTCTGTGGCGAATACGACGATTGAAACCAAATGGTTCCAGTAGAGAATGCTATCTGAAACTCTATTACTGATAAAAATACTGAAGAGTATGTTCTTTGTCACGTTATCAATCACCGTAGCTCTACGATGCTCTACTATGGGAAAGATGCAATCAGTTCAGAATACTTCAGTAAAATGCGCGTCAGAAACTTGCTATGTAAACTTAATCAAATCAATCCGATCGTGTAAACACTGATGAAAATATTGCAATGAACATACGCACACGCCGTTATCACGTCATAATACCGTCGCCATCTTGCGATACATCGGGTGTTCGATATTCAATGCTATTTTCTCAGACATAGGGTGGCTTTTGGCAGATTTGTTGAAATTCTGAAATAAAAGCCGGGTGTGTTGAAAACAGTTAACATAAACAGTAGCAAAATGTCTAATTATTTTTAGCTCTGCAGATGAAAAGCATACGCAAAACATTCTTTGAAGCTACAAAATATATATTCTACAAATCCCTTTTTTGATAACCAAGATGGAATCCAAAGAAAAAAATATTGGATATCTAATTTAAAGGTTTTATTGGAATGACGGTAATCTTTTTGTCAACTGGAAGTCTAGAAATATGCATGCTCTGGTCCTAGAAACACTGCATGGGGCAAAGTAATCTATGTTTTCCGAATAACAGATAACAATTCAACTGCAATAAATTATATCTATTTGTTCCAGGTCTTATTTGTATCAAAATCACATTCACAAACACTTCAAAATAAAGGTAAGTTAATATTGGTATAGCACTATAAAAGCCTCTTGCAATGCTTAGTCAATGTTTAAAATCTTGAAGGGTACTAGAGTAGTTTTGCGTACGTGCCCCTCTCGTCACTGGCGTATGATTTCCAATCAAATACGTTTATACCTTTTACCTGTATGGTTACAATGATAGTACACGATTTTAATCGTGTGTGACACAATTTTATGTCTGTGTTTACTTTTTTTATGTGTGTCAATACTGTTAATGTATGACGAGAGCTATTGTTGCTTTAGTGCAAGTGGTTTTGTACTTGTGTGTTACCTCACCTCCCGCCAAAAATGGTGAGCAAATTCGTTCGATGTTTAGTCAGAAACCGTCTCCTATTTGGTCCTCTGAGTTTAAATTAAAGCAGCGCTTGGTGTCATAGACTATAAACGGGAGATGACTATAAGTTTTATCTGAGCTTCTCATTGTGCTTCGAAGATCCCAGTTTGATGTTAATGTGGCAGGATTTGTTAAAGCCGGCTAGAAAAACCCCCGACACTAGGTTTGGCTTCTCCACAAGTAAAGTTTTTGATAGGGCGTTTTTTTAAGGAATTACTAGGTCTTATACTTGAAGAGTATGCCCAAAACCAATAACAGTTCAACAAACGACTGGAAAGAATTCACCAACACTTTTGGCGGCTCTGTCAATAGGTATACATAGCAAAACTTTTAAAAAGTTCCATATGGTGCACATAGCATCATAAAACATAGCGTCATGCCCGTATTCCCCGAAGGGGGACGCAGAGGTGTACACAGTTGTACACCCACATTTCACCAATGCTGTTATTAAGTCCCGTGAAATAGGTGGTGAGCCTATTGCCATCTACCGGGCACAATTCCAAACTCCACGCTGTTATTGAGAATATTCTAACAGAAAAACTGAATAACACTTTGCCCGACCCGGGAGTCAAACCCAGGATCTCATGTTCAGCAGTCGCATTTGAGACCACTAGACCAACGAGGCAGTGGTGCATGAATGCTAAAATTTTTTTTTGTGGAGTTTTAATCAGGAAGATGATGTGCCACCTCTCAATTTGCGTTTGGGAAAAGCCGACTATCTCCCGAGCCCGATTGTATATCACAGGTCGGAGATATTGAGACCGCGACCGAGACCTTTTACACGCATCTGTTCTATAACAGCTGTTGATAATAAATAGGCGTAGTATGCATTTTCTAAAGAAAGACTAAGAAGGTCTCAAATTCGTAGTTTTGACATAGTATTTCTTAGCATAATATTTCTCTACTTCCTGTAATACTGCTATATTTTTTTCAGAACTAATCTGCACCGAAGGCGAATATATCCCCCCTCCCGATGAGTGCAATAAATGCATTTGTTTCGAAGGGCAAATACGTTGTACTCATCTCCTGTGCTCCTCAAAAAATAATACTATGACAGGTAAACTAGACCACCTATTCTGTTTACTACTACCACCGTAAAGGTTTCTGTTCCTCCGGGATTAATTAGTCTAATTCAAGATAAATCTTTGAACCTTTTAATTAAATGGAAAAACTGGACTGAATTGATAGCAATAACGTCGCCATAAGACGTGTAGACGAATATGGAAGAAGAATTCGCGGTGGTGAGCAGAGGTCGAGATGGCTTAGTGGTCAGAGCGCCGGGAGGCGCAGGTTCGAATCCTGTTCGCGACCGTATTCTTTTCCATTTAATATAATAACTTTAATTAGTCTATTTCACTTTTCGGCCTTCCTGCCATTTTTGTCCAAAAAATCTCGTTTAGTTTCATTGCCTTGTTTTGACGTGTAAGAAGGACATACAAACGAACAAATATCATATGAGTTTCATTATAATTATTGATAACACTGCATATAGTTACATTCTCATAATACTTTACCCGTAATACAGTAGAGCAAAACTTGCCCTCTGATTTTGTTTTGACCTTTCTTCACTTGCAAGTGTAATTACAAAGGGTTGAAAATTAGGCAGTGGTAGATGTAGTACTTAACCTACCATGCTTCCTTCAGCTGTAACCAGACACTGCGGAAGGTAATTATAATCTATGAAGGAGCAGAGAAAAGGGAGGATCCTCCGATCAGGCAATATCACCCGGTTAGAGTCAGGCATTCGTAGATATATATGCAAATTTGTCGCCAAACTCTTCTTGCGCGATGCAGGATTCTTTGACGTCATCAGTTAAGTGGTTGTATATAAGTAGCGTGGTAGATGTCGCTAAAAATGGAAGGACTCTTTTAAATTTTCGAGTACCTTCCGTTTAATCGCCAAAAATATTCGGAGCGTAAAATATAAGTATGATGTCATAGAAAAATTTAGAAAGATAAACAATTGCATTTTGCATTTAACTGCACAAACCTGCGTTCTCGTGAGTTTTGGAACAAAACCGCATGACGGTTCCAACCGCAATCGTTCTGCAAGTTCCTGACCGGCCGCTGTCAAAGAGACGTTGGCCGGCCTCGTGCACCAAGCATAGTTAATGTTCACGTTTGGGAAAACTGATTAGTGTAGCGTTATCTCTGTTTATGACCCAGCAAAATAAGGCTTTACGTTATTAGTGGATATTAGTTTGACGTCTCTTAACTCATCGAATGGGAGAAGTGTACAATTATACTTCATAACAATAAAAATCTATTGAATCTGCTAATTAGCGAGTCAACAGATTAATTTGTTTTATCACGCTATGATAGTAACTGTTGGTAAGATTGACTCTTCTTATTTTAACTCAAAGACAATATAACCGTTACACTAGTTTAGCTGATCTACTTCAATCGTCGTTGATAAGTCGAGAAGGTGGTGTAGGATTTTCACTTTTAAGAGGATACGGCGCAATTTGTGTAAAATTTAAACGTATTGTCTTTGAAAGTCAGTTGCGCAATTGCTACGCTATCAATTCACTACATAACATACATATGTTATGTAGTGAATTGATAGCATAGAACATAACCAGCCTATAAGTGTCTCACTGCAGGACAAGGGCTGCTTTTCATACAAAGAAGGCATGAGTATTGATCACCACGCTAGCTCACTTCGGGTTGACCACTCCAGACTATTAAGTCCAGGTTTCCTCCATTCACTATATATTTTGTTTCCTTTTAAGTTTTTACGCGTCGTTGCCTACTATGAATTAAGCGAATTTTCACCACTAACAAGAGGTGCCCGCAACCGGCTTGAACAACTCTTGAAGTATACCAATGGTATGGTGGGACGCTTTGGCTGCGTCTGGTTACCACCCACCGGACGAAGCCATGCCGTGAAGCGGCCTAGTCGTGTTTCGGGATGTAGTCCAGTGCAACCGTTGTGGGAGTCGGGTCTGGGTAGTTGCGTCAACTCCCAAATTTATCCACTCTACTTAGAGTCCAGAAGAAATCTATTCAGTCTTAGTAGAGATTTTTTCTGGATCTACGTGCTCCATCCTCGGCCATACAGTCGCTTACCATCAGGCGAGTTGGTGGCCAAACGTAGATCCATTTTTGATAAAAAAAGAACTAAGAGACAGGAGACGCAATATTTTATTTTGTTTTTAGCACAAGAATGCGTGAATGATGAAGATATACCCCAACCAGACGAGTGTAACCAATGCATCTGTCATGGGGGACAAATAGCGTGTTCCGACCTGATTTGCATACCAGGTAGGTACATCAAACAACGTTTTTTTAACAAACCGTATTTCATTTACTTTTGTATTTGTTGTATAATACTCACTAAAATCAATTATATTGCTCACCGGTTACTACTCACGTGCATTTTTCGGGAAGTGCCAGACTAGTTTAGGACTCGGTCGGAGCCCTTTGAGCTGAGCCCGCGGCGATGTCGCGAGTCACTAATAAGGGCTCCGTTCGATTTCGGAACTAGTCGGGCAATCCCGAAGAATACGCGTGAGTAATAACCGTTATACAATAATTAATAAAAATAAACTTTTCTTTATTATATATTTCTTTACGGTTTTTTGATGTCTAATAAATATATTTGTTTATTCCTTTCTAAACTTAAAAAAAAATTATTGACACACACATACCACTAATAAAGTATTGCTTCGTATTATACAAGTTTTCATGCTTTTCAGCGCCGGAATGCATCAGTGGAAAGCTATACCCACCACCGAATGACTGCAACATATGCATGTGTCAAAGAGGCTTTATAGCTTGTACATATAACAATTGTGAAGTAGAAAAGCGTATCGAAAACACAGGTAAGGTTTAGATAAATCTTTGAAAAGCATTAATGCACGCATAGCGAACTCTAAGGTTATACATTTTTGTGGAAAGAAAATATGGCCCTATACGAAAATATGCCTTTCGGATAAATACTCCAGGCGATCTGGAGTATTTATCTGGGAGGCGCAGGTTCGAATCCTGCTCATGACCATTTCTTTCTACAAAAATTTATTACAGGTTATTTATATCTGCCTAGCCTTTTCCCAATTACACTGGGGTCGGCTTCCAGTCAAACTAGATACAGCTTTATACCAGTATTTTAGATGAAGCGACGATGTCTCGTGGTACTTATGACTGGTTGTCAGACTTTCAGGCCTCTGACTACCCGTGGCGACTGTCAAAGTTCTTATTTTGGCAACCGGGACCGACGGCTTAACGTGCTCTCCGAGGCACAGAGGGGTCTCGATCTGTGCGGTTTTTACTTTGCCATGAGCCCCTCGAACAGGAAAAGTTATTTTTAATATTAGTAAAATAGACTCAGTATAGATTCGATGGATAGTCCCCTTTTTTTGTCTGACTGTACTTTTGAATATCACTAAGATCTTCATCACAGATGCAAGACTAAGCAAGAAGACAGGTCCCGGATGGTAAGGTCTGCATGATGGTAAGCGGTTACCATAGACCGTTGATGCTTGTAACACCAGCGTTCCTATTCGCTATCTCGGTCACCATTCATTCGATGCTAACTTTGTAGTACATTGCATCGTTTATATAATGAGAAAAAAAAACATACGGCGCAATGTAGTACAATTTTATTATCAATTCGTTGGTAACCGAGGTAGCCATAGGTAAAATCTTTCAAATGCACAATTACATATTTAGCGACTTTTTTTACCTCATTTATTTATCTTTCTTGGATTTCGCTACGTAAGTGGTAATGTGTTTAAAAGACTTATCTGTATTTTGACAAGAGTTGTTCAAACCGATCAAAGAAGTGGGGTAGGTGGTATGTGAACCGAGACCTTACTCTCGGTTTTAAATTCACTGTTCTGCCAGTCTAATAAATAAAAAATAAAAATATCTTTATTCATACACAAACCTTTTACAAAAGTATATGATAAAATTAGACTTTTATATAATAAAAAGGTTGAGCACATAGGTAGACCCTGACTCCTAAACTAGGTAATCCTGTGACTCAGGAGTCAGTGTTCTGCTGTCACTGTATCAACAATAATAAACCTTTAGAATATGTATGTCAGGTACGTACTATTATTTTATTTATTTTAGATATTGAACTTAAGTTACTAAATAAAAATAAGACTATTTTAACATTTTATGATAAAGTAAAATTTAAAAGGTAATAAATGAATAAAGAGCTTATCCCAGTGGTTAACCGTGCGTTTGTGTGTGTGATTGTTAAGGGGAATGTGTGTGTGTTTAGGGGAGTGTGAGGGGGTGTGTGTATGGGACTCCCCATACACACACCCCCTCACACTGTGTTGGGGTGAACGTGTGTGAGAGGTATGTTATCAACTAAAACCATAGACTGGGTACTGGCATTTTGAAAGCAAACACTGATTACTTGTGTCATTATTTCTAACAAAAAATCTTATTTCAGAACCAGAATGCGTCAGCGGGCAACTTATTCCGAAACCAGATGACTGCAATAACTGCATTTGTTTTGAAGGACAAATACATTGTACCCATGTGCCGTGTGAACCGCTTTCACCAATAGGTGAGTATTCTTTTCCCATCACCAGCCCGTGTTTACCCACTGCTGAGTATAAGACTCAGTCTATCTTTTGCCAATCTGATCGGTGCTGATCGTATCCACTGAGCGCATCCAACAAGATGATTGTTACTGACTTACAATGGAAAAGATTGTAGATATAAGTAGATTGCGGCAACATTAGTAAACGTGGAGTGGTAGAATGTTTACTTTTTAGAGGATACGGCGCAAATTGAAAGCTATTGTTATTCAAACGCGTTACACGATTACCATGCAGGTCTTTGATGCTCCTAAAATATCTGGCGACTTTTCTGCCAACAAATCTTTTGGTAACATTCGGCCTTATTGCCATCCGTTACAGTTTAGGTCGATCTATTAAGACATAGATCAGTCCAGTGAGCTAACTATTCCAGTGGTAAAGATGAGCCTTCCTGGAGACCACTTGAAGAAATTGTTGGAAAAGGTATTGACAAAATCACTAACTTTGGTATGTTTTACCTAATCATCATTAAGTTTCAAGATAAGAAGTCATAGTGCTGTTGCACAATGCGTGTTGTTGGTTAGGATAGGCCAAGTTGAGGCTGCTATCTCCCTAAAACAAGTGATATAGTTAATACAAGATTAAGTTAATTTAAAAAAACACTTGATTTGACCTCTTGAGTTTTTTTGGGTATTTTTTTCAGCGATATAGACGATACAGGCAATATTGTTCAAAGTTATGTTTTTCTTCTGATACTCATAAAATATGTTTTTTGCAGGTCCAGAATGTTACGAAGGACAGCCTGTTTATAGGCCAGACGAATGCAACGAGTGCTATTGCGTTACGGGCAAATTAGAATGTTCCGACTTAGTATGCATACGAGGTAAAATAATGTTAATAAAAGACAAACCCCTTGAATTATCTATTAACTAGCAGCTTCTATAGAAGCACTATTTATAAATAAAAATAGCAAAAGCAATGTTCAATTGTTGTATATTATGTAAATTAGTTATCAATTTTGCCGCCACTACCATCCTAGGCGAGTTTAACTCGTTTCTCTCAGGACAGTTAGCGATTGGAGAAACTCCGCTCAAAGATATGACATAATACATGAAAGACAATTATGTTAGACTCCTCAGAGTACTCAAAAGTTGGTACTTACACAGATTTATGCAACTATTCACGACCATTTTAACTTTTGCTAGCTTTTGCGTATTTGACTTAGATCAGACAAAGCAGTATCGGATTTATTTATATCCTTTTTGAGAACGAAGAAGACTTAAAAAGACTTAGAAGTACTGTAAAGTTTCCCGAGTAGCTTGCTTGTTTAATTATTGGTATGTTTTCAGGATCTAAGTGTACCACAGGTCAAGTCATTGCTAAGCCAGATAGCTGCAACTCATGCACATGCGTCGAAGGTCACATTTTGTGTACAAACCACCAATGTCCCAAAACTGTTTCACAACATGCAATTATATCAGGTTAATTTTTTTTCTAATACGGAATAACACCACAATATTGCATCGATTTCGAGTGCTTGGATCTTTCTTTTAAAGTAAATCTTGTGTGCATATTAGTTACCTAAGCATCTTTAGTCCTGTGGCACCCCTCCCATATTTACCTTTTAAAGTAAGTTTTATATAATTATGTTCTGACTTCACTTATTGGCATTTACTTTACCTAAATAAAGGTTTGTATTATGTGATTATTAATAGAACTGTTTTTATTTTCTTTTTCACTTTTCACTGTACTATTTGGGTCTAACAACTAGCCTAGATTATCTTTATGCTAGTAAGTAAAATAAAACGTGACGGTAGTGTGAGGATACCTATAGCTACTACCAGGTTGGGCCAGCAGATCCGACAGTCAAACCTGTCACCTAAGCTGTACCTGGCCTCTACTACGATAGACCAGGTCAAGGTGAAAGTGTTATTCCGGACGTGTGGCCTACTGTACAAGACTTAAAGCGAATAATACTAAGTCCAGCTAAATATTAAATGTTTCCATATAGACTATTACTACAACTTACTTGAGAATTTAAATAAATGTATATTTTATTGTTAGGGGTCAAAGTACGTCGTTTAATATAACACGACTAAGCTTGAATAAGCTTACCGGACTACGTCAGTCAGCCCCAGCAAGAGATCTGGGCAAAGTCGATATTGTAATATACTCTTTGTAAAATATTGTACTATCTAAGATATGTTTTAGATAGATGACATAAAGCATTATGGTGGTATTTTCATTCATGTAAGTATCAATTTCAAAATGTCGAGGATTTTATCACGATTACCGGTTATTATAAATAATTTCAAGGCTGTTTTGGAAAATAGAATGTACGAAATTTTTACTTGAATATGAATTAAACGTATATTAATTGATTGTCTTGTTATTAACTTATCGAACTAAAACAAATCGTTTCGTTCGGTTTGCAGCTCTAGATTAGGAAAGCTTGTTTAAAACAGCTGCTCGAATGCTATGCGAGGTTATAAGAGAGTCACAAAATCAGTCAGATTGGGTCTAAGAGGGACGTGAAAGATGAGGGGTGGAATATGGTCACTATGTGTTTGGATGGTCATGATCGTGTTAAACATAGGTACTTCTTCGCGGCAGAAGAAACACAATGTGTGGGAGGAGCTGGGACAAACGATGAGGCCGTTGAGATTTATGAACAAAAAGTTGTTTTTTTGTATAATAAATTTCGTGAGACACATTCATATTAATTAATTGTTGAACGGTTATTACTCACGCGTATTCTTCGGGATTGCCCGACTAGTTTCGAACTCGAACGGAGCCCTTATTCATGAGCTGAGCCTTCGGCGATGTCACGTGTAAAACTGAGTTTGATTCGCGTAGTCGGGCAATCCCGAATAATGCGCGTGAGTAATACTCATAACTGTTATACAATAAATAATAAAAATAACATTATTTTGAGGATTTATATAAATAAATATTTATAAAAAGACCATTTGGTTTTTATTATATCAACCAACTGTATGTGAAATTATCTATAATTACCGGTAACTGTAACGCATTATGTTTTCTATAGACATTTACTGCTAGTTATTGGATACTTGATACTGGTAAACTCGACTTTTTGAAATAAATCGTAACACTTACAATTACATAGCATCATCACGCCTGTAGTCCCCGAAGGGGTAGGCAGAGGTGTACACAGTTGTACACCCACATTTCACCAATGCTGTTATTAAGTCCCATGTAATAGGTGGTGAGCCTATTGCCATCAACCGGGCACAGTTCCAAACTCCGGGCTGCTACTGAGAATTTCCTAACAGAAAAACTCAATAACACTTTGCCCGACCCGGGGATCGAACCCGAGACCTCCTGTTCAGCAGTCGCGCTTGGGACCACTAGACCAACGAGGCAGTTACAATTACATATTTAGTTGTTACTTAAGTAAATAATAGGTACTCGTATATATGTATATTAAAGTGCATATATAAATATGTGGCTCATTATAAAAGGAGAACCAAGCAGTTACCCTTATATACCTCTAATGGGTTCCATTCAAAGATAATAAATATTGAGAGTCAAACCAGCAGGATAACAGATACTGGACATGAAACAAACAAATAAAAATTACAATCTTTACGTACAAAACTATAGTCAGGCATATTTTTTTTTCAAAATTTTGCACTTGATTTGACTCGCTCAAGTTAATGAATAGTATATTGTATTTCACTGTAACTTGATGTAGTGAGAGTTATAGAGTAAACATTTTGTCCAATCTATATATTATTAGGATTTGTAAAAAATATATGGATCTGATAAAAAAAACATGAATTACTATCGAATTTTTACCACTATTAATAATATACCTACTTTAAAAGATACCTTGACCTCTGAGTTCGATACGGCTTTTCTTCTCAGAGGTAGTTCGATAGGATGTGCCTACTGATCCTAGTGACAAGTAAAATCGTTTGGAAATACATACCTATTTAAAGAATAAACAATTTCATTTCATAGCAAGCAGCCCGTTTCCATAAAAAAACAATACTTTTCTTTAGTGATCACGTCTTTTCTGTAATGATTGTGTGTTAATCAATTAAACTATGAACAAGAAAATGTTAACCTTATTTTATATTTTAAGTAATACTTCAATTAAATAGAGGATTACAATTGTCATTATTTCCAAATATTGTAAGATGTTTTAAACATAATTAAAGTGAAACAAATATTTACCGGATTAATAGCGTGTATTATTGGTTTTATTTTTTCTTGACTTTTCGAACATTTTTCAGGTTTCGTGGTCACAGGATCACGAAATATCAGAAAAAACAAAAATCAATAATACATGCGATTAATCCGGTTAAAAGTTGTTTTATTATAAAGTGTGTTTAATTAAAGTGGATTTTATTTGCAGTACTGACATTTGTCCACAGAAACTACCACAGAAGCAATGGAGGTTCTGCCACTAAACTATGAATGTCAAGATGACGACTTCATACCACCACCACCACCACCAGACGACTGTAACAAATGCATATGCTTGCAGAAAACTGTTCTTTGTACTCAAAAAAACTGTCTTGATGAAATACCAGGTAATTGTATATTAGAATTGAAGATACATAGCACCACGCTTGTATGGGTATACAAGCGTGATGCTATGTATCTTCAATTATACCATATACTTCAAGTATACCTCTGCCTACCCCTTCGGGGTCGAAGGGGTAGGCAGACAACACACCACACTTCACCATTACTGTTATAAAGTTCTATGTAATAGGTTGTAAGCCTATTGCCTTCTACTGGACACAAATATAAACTCCGGGCTGCTACTGAGAATTTCCTTATAGAAAAATCCAATAACATTTTGTCCGACCTCAGAATCGATCCCAAGACATCATAGGGACTCAGTAGGCGAGTTTGAGACCGCCAAACGAACGAGGCAGTCGAGATTAGAATGAAAAATTTAAATTTTCAGTGTTTATTGATTGTGAACGGCAAATGCATATTTTTTTTACTTAAGCCTATTTTACACGACTGCCCAAATAAGAAGTTTTATGTTCTAAGGGTTCATGTATGTAAGTATGTATGTTTGTGAGTTTCATTATTCCACCATAACTTCTAAACGCCCGAACCGATTTAGATATTTGGGGTATCCCTAAAATCCTTACATTGACCCGGGTAACGTAGGCTAATAAGTTTTAAAAACACAGTAATATAGTGCTTTGGTACACAAAAAGGTGAGAATAATAAAATCTTATTCACACTTAACAGGCGTGCTTTTTATTTTTGTATTAATTTCATCTTATTGACCGATCGTTTTTGATTGGTCATAAATCTTGGGATAATATTTGTCCGTATAAGAACTTCAAAGAAGCATACATTTTCCAAAAATGCTACTAAATTAGTTGATCCATCGAGTGGGTATGCACAATACAGTTTTTAAAATGGATCATTGATACAATCTATACAAATAAATAAAATTGAAGCGTCTGTTTGTAATATCAAAAAAAGAAAACACCGTTTTACTAAATAAAACAAACAACTTTTTTTTTTATTATAACTATTTATAATATAAAGTTTTTTTTTTATTTGTCTTACTGATTCTTATAATCTCCGTAACGGAACGATTTGAAGGGACTTTCAGTGGCAGATATTTTTAGAAAAAGAATGGGGGATCCACGGGCAGAGTATAGTATTTATTATGTATCTGATTAATTTTTGAATTAATAAAACAAGTCAAAGTCACGGGCACAGCTAGTTATAAGTATGTCAAGCGCAGTTTTCAAAGCAGTTTTCATTCTGAGCGTAGATTAGTTATTTTCAAAACTTACCTTTTTTTTAATTACGGTTCCAGATATCAATGGAAGATTTAAAGAGCAAAATGAACAAAAAGATCTTGATAAGTATGATAAAAAAATCGCAGTGGAGCCATTTATTGATATGTTATATAAAAACTATAACAAAACACCGACTAAATTAATACATACACATACCTTTAATGGTTTCCATCAAGAAATTAAAGTGCACTCCAAACAATTGCCCAAAGATACAACAAAGTTACTTAAAGCTTTAGCAAGTTCTCTAGATAATCGTTTTCTAGCTGGCATTGGTGACAAACATTCATCTTCTCCAGATTTCCTCTTGAATAATGACCGACCCAATCCATCCGTCGTTTTTCACGTAGAACAAAAACAAATACCACCAGTTCATGAATCCGAAGGAAATATGTTACCAAAACATTCATTAGGTTCGTTCGAAAACAATCTTTCCCATTCAAGTAAATTGATAACTTCGGGGTTACAGAGTAATGAAACCATTCTAGTTATACCTAACATTAAATCTCACGAAATTCAAATGACACATCCCCCTGTGCTAATTACTGATCAACATGAAACGTATTGGAATACTATCACATCGCCTGCCCCTTTAATTTTGAAAAGAGATCCTCAAAACAGTCCTTTGGTTATTTCTTCAACAGACCAACACAACATTACTCGTAATCCTAAACTTGGACGTCCAGGATACCATAATATGTACCCAACTGGCCCTTCGCGGAATACGGAAGATAAAACTTACACCCCCTTCACGAAGCAAATACTGCCAATAAACCCTAAACCAACAAATAATAATATGAAACCACATGCACCATTTTCTCAAGAAGATAAACAACACAAACCAATTCCTCCTAACATTATATCTGTACAAGATGAGTTTGGTCCAATTCATCCCCAGCGACCAACCAAACCTGTAAATCAGTATACATCAAACGTTACTACTATATCCCCTCTTATTTTTAACTCTGGCCAAGAGCAACATTTTAATAATTCTTCAAGCAAAGATAGCAAACAGGATCCCTCCAAATTTCGCTTTGAACCAAATTTGAAACACTATCATAGTCAATTTAAGCCACCACGAATAATTGACCTGAATCTTGACAAAGACCGACAACGGAATAACAAAAGTGATTCGTATTATTCACTATTATTGCAGCTTAATCCAAATCGAACAACAATAGCTCCTAATCATTATAATTCATTTGAATCAAGGTTTAGACCTGACCCCGAAAAAATTGCTACTTTAGGTAACAAACCTAACCAACCTAGTCAACAGTTTAAATCATATCCCATAAATAACAATAATCAATTTCACCCGTCTCAAACTAGCTCTCAGCCAAACCAAGAAATTCGTTTATTTAACTCAGAAAATAAAGACATCAAACAAAAACCACTCCATAATACGTTTGAACCAAATCCCCCAGGCCATCATACTGATCAGTTTTTTCCACCACAAAATACGTTTCAGCAAGGCCAACATAAACCAGATCCTACAATTGCTCATTCATCTTTTGTAACTCACGATAACCCACCTCATTCTCATTTGAAAGCTGATCCAACTACCTATTATACTTATAAATATAAATTACCCGAAATTACGTTAAAACCTGGCCAAGAGCAACCATTTTCCACAATTTCTTATACTCATACCGAGGGATATAACCCGTCTCAAACTGTGTTTGAGTCCGATCAAGAGAAACATAATAACGTGCCTTTACATAACGAAGGTGGCCGTTATAACACTACTCATACTCATTATGAAACTCATTCCACGATCGCTTACGTTTCTGAATATGATCCGCTACAAAATGAAGTTTTGTCAGAACAAAATATTCCAGTGGAATCCAAATGGAAACCTGATCTACATACTTATGCGTCACATAATAAAACAATGTTAATTAATCCAGACAATCGATATGGCATACCTGAGCAACAGGACAATGATGTAATTAGATATAAAGTAAAGCACTATTTAACGACACATTCAAATCAAAACAGATTTAACCCTTACCAACTACCGAGGGACACACTACAGATCCAGTCTAAAATATCAGAAAATGATCAATCCAACCCACATGGATCTTGGGATACTCGGTATGATCCATCTCCCCAAAATAATCAACCGCTTTCCAAATGGGAATCTGCTCAACATAATAATGCGCCATACAGTAAACCAACGTTCATAAATCCAGACGATCCTTATGTACTGTTCACACCTGATCAAATTTATGAAGATGTATTAGGATATAAAGTTAAGCATTATTTAACAACAAATTCAAATCGAAACACGTTTAACCCTAACCAAGAACCAAGAAACAATATTCAGATACAGTCTATAATATCAGAAGATAATCAATACAGCTCACCTGGCCATTTGTCCAACTTACATGATTTAAAATCTAACCCAAAAAGAAATATTTCCACTTCAACACTTAATTCAATATTTAAACATTACCCACATAGCTCTTTTCAGTCCCAGTTTGAACTAAACCCAGGAATTCATGGAGACCGCGGGCCAGCTAATAGATTCCAATATGTTTCAAATTCTGCCGAGGATCCTAAAATCTCAAAACTTAATCAGTTTGAACCACCACGATCCCTAATTAAACCTTTTCAAAATAGACCACGGGCTTTAGACGTGCAAGGACCTGCTGATGGATCCCATTACATTTCTCATTATTCTAAAGATCTTATAATACCAAAAATGAAACAATTTAAACCATCACACTCCCAATTTAAAATACCACAAGACCAAATCAAACCTGAAACTTTTGACGACCGCGGACCTACTCATGAATTACAATATATTTCTGCCAAAGATTCTTCAATTACAAAAATTTACCAAAACGAACAATCGCACTCCCATTTAAATTTTTTACAAAACCGACCAAATCCTGAAGTTTTTGGCGACCGCGCATCCACCGATAGATTCCAATACGTTTCTAATTATGCCGGAAATCCTACAGTTTCAAAAGCATATCATTTTAATGTCCCACAATCCCTATTTAAACTTTCTGAAAACCAACCAAACCTTGGAACTTTTGAAGAGCGAGGACCCACCGACGGGTTCCAATATATTTTGAATTCAGCTGAAACTAAAACACCTGCATCAAATCAATATAAGCCTACTCAGTCTCCGCTTTATCTGCTCCAAAGCCAAATTAAACCCAAGGTAGTAGACGAGTCAGGATCTGCTGATAGATTCCAATATATCCTTAAATCTGTTGAAGATCCTACAATCCCAAAAGTTGCCCAACTCAAACAACCGCTCTCTCAATTTGAAGTACCACAAAACAAGCAAAAGTCAGGAATTTTTGAAGACCATGAATCTGCCGGTGCGTTTTACCTACATAAACCAAATTTTTCACCATTTGAATTACCCCAAGATCAACTAAACACAGGAGATTTTGACAACAGCGGATCTGCTGATTTATTTAAATACATGTTTGGTTCTGGTGAAAATCTCACAACTCCAAATATAACCTCATATTTGCTTCTTCAATCTCGATTTGATGTACCACAAGATTGGTCTATTGAGGATCGTGAAGATCCCAATGGGTTTCATTATAATTCATCTGTTAAAGTAACATCAATTCACCAAAATGAAAAATTTAGGTTTGATCAATCTCTGTTCAAACCTAAACAAAATAAGCCTGAACAAATACCGAACTGGAGTACCCAATCACCGGATAAAAATCTATCTTTGTCTTTAATTGAAAATTACCTTCAACCAGACCAAGTTAAATCTACTCCTGCAACAGAACTCTTGGAATCTGATAGTAACAAGAATAATCCTGTGCACTACCAATTGAAACCTGATAGAGATCATTATATATCTTATGGGGATTCCAAAGATCCTTACTATGGGGACCAATATGATCTGGCCAATATTATGTCAGCTAAGAAAAGTAAGCCACCTCCGATTGACGATCCCAAGTATGCTGTTGGTGCTACAGACATGGATGTTGATAAGCTTCCCTTTCTATTACCCAAAATTTTCAAAAATCAGCATTCACCAGATGAAGGTAAATTACATCCTTCGAACATACCAAAAATCAAACATCTAAAGGTTGACTATAACAGTATGTCTCAGTGGTTAACGAGCAATGATAGCCATCTAACCATCCCAACACTATCTAATGGAACAGCTACAGTTGAACCACCCTCTGATAAACTGTCTAAACCAGATACTGATGAAAGCTTTATTAAAACGTCTGAGTTGATCTCTAAATTTAAACTACCACTACAAACTAATCTTCAAACCACAACTCATTATCCTTATACTGAACTAACTATGAATACGATTCAAAATAAACTAAAGTTCATGAGCATGCCGACAATTTCCGAAGATGGCCAACATCAACAAAGCCCAGTTCGGTATCCGGATGTTCATATACACAATCCGGGTGACGATTATAACATTCCAAAATATATAGAAAATCATGCGATTAGTCAAGTTCCCGACATAAATTCAGAAAAGATTGGTGAAGATATTGTTGGATCTTTTCTTCCAAGAATGTTACATCCCCGATTCAGATACAGACCAAAAGATCTAAAAGAGGAGTGTGGTGATGGAACTGAGTGGATTAGTAACTGTCATGGTTGTTCCTGTTATGGCGGTCAATCGATCTGTTTTCAAATACCCGACTGTCACTTAAGACCTTTCGGTAAGTGCTTTATTCATAATCTGATGCATTTTGCGCCTAAACTCAAAAAAAAATCATTTTAAAGGTCGGGTTGAAAAGAAACGATTGAAACGTCATATGACGCTGCGCATCGGCGCGCGCGCCTCTGTCGAGTGTCTGTGCAAGACAACTATGGCCAGCCTGCATATATGACGGGGTGCTTCAATACCTGGGACAGACCATAATCTGCCGGGATTGCGGGGACTGAAACTGCAATCCCGGGTCTAAAATTGTATTGTTTTTCATTGTTCAAAAGCAGGCTTATATAATCTTATGTTATATTGAATAATTTTACCTTTATTTTAGGTGAGCCAATGTTATGTAAGCCGTATTCTCATTTCAAGATGGGTGATTGTTATTCATGTGAATGCAATGGCGATGGTGTTGCTGAGTGCGATGCTACAGATTGTGGGAAGACGGAGCTGAAAGTGGAGCATAAGCAAGTGAAAGGTAAATCTAGTTCATCACGTAAACTGGTGTTTTTGGTGTAAACTGTTAACTTATGTTTTTTTACTGCAAGAAATAAATAAACATAAATAAAAAAGTATTGATCTGGTATTCTAGTCCGGACCGTGACAAACAAGAAATTGAAAAAGTTATTAGGTATAATAAAACAATTTTAAAACGGATTGATTATTTGCTATACGTGAAATTCTTCTCAAGCATAGTCATAGGAAAAATCATCGCGAGCTAGTTTACAAAAAAAAAGAGTCAATTAATTTTATTTTATATCCAAATTAAAAATTAAATTATATTATATTAAATTAAAAAGATTGATCTTATGGAGAAGAACCGGCAAGAAACTTCATATGTACCTACGATAGACTGAAGTAATCATCAATACAAATAAATAAAATTGAACTGTATGTTTGTAATGTCAAAATAATAGTGTTTTTAAGCTCTAAAAATCAGATTTTAATTTTTTTTCCGAGTCTCTGTCTGTCTGTTTATTTGTTCTGGCTAATCTTGGAAACGGCTGGACTGATTCTGATAAGATTTTATGGCGCATAGCTGACTATATAAGGAGTAATTTAGGCTAATTATTATATAATTATACGCGGGTGAAATCGCGGGCCACAGCTAGTTATAAATAAACTTGCATGACACCTGTCACCTTAGTCATCCTGCGACCTCGAACGCTGTAAAGTTTTCGAAACGCCAGGAAAAACAAAAACAAATAATACACGCGATTAATCCGGTTAAAAATGATTTTATTATAATGTGTTATGATCGCGAAAACCTAGGAAATTAGAAAAAGTCAATTCACGAATTGTAACATTAATAATAATTGTAATTTGCAGGCTCTAATGAACAAGCACTCCCTGTGCTCCAAGAATTCTTTGATGATAAAAAGACCTATGAATTATTACAATACTATCGCGTTTTTAAAAAGCTGCCTAAAGACTGTACGTCGGAGACACTACATCCAACCTGTGAAGTAGGTACCAATTGGACCAGCAGTTGCCAGAAATGTGTATGCAACGTGAAGGGCCAACATGAATGTACTCTTATTGAGGATTGTAAACTGGACTACGACAAATACGGTAAGATTATTTAAGAAGTGCACTAACATATATATCTGCCTTGGGGTCGGCTTCCAGTCAAACCGGATGCAGCTTAATACCTGTATTTTACATGGAGCGACTGCCTATCTGACCTCCACAACCCAGTAACTTGGCAACACGATATCTCGTGGTATGACTGGTTGTCAGACTTTCAGGCCTCTGACTACCCGTTACGGCTGTCATAGATCTTAATTTGACAACCGGGAGCGACGACTTAACGTGCTCTCCGAGGCACGGAGGGGTATCGGTATGAAATGATGGTCACCCATCCACAGACCGACCGCGGCTAGCGCAGCTTAACCTCGATCGACCAATCTGTGCGGCTGTTACTTTGCCACGAGCCCCTCTGTAAAGTGCACTAACAAAATGGTATTTTAATCATGATGTATCTTGGTTATTATGGGTTTGTATTTGAATCAGAAGTGTGGATAATTCTTAATCTATTTACCGTTTATTCCTCCTGTAACCAACAGGCGACTGCCTCGTTGGTCTAGTGGTCGCAAGCGCGGCTGCTGAGCGTAAGGTCCTGGGTTCGATTCCCAGGTCGGGCAGTGTTATTGAATTTTTCTGTTAGGAAATTCTCAGAAGCAGCCCGGAGTCAGGAAGATGGCGGTGTGACACCCCCGTACTTCGGAGAGCACGTAAAGCCATCGGTCCTGCGCCTGATCTCTCTCTGGTCGTGTCGGATTTCCGTCCCATCGGAATATGAGAGTGAAGGAAGAGAGAGTGCACCTGTGTTTGCACATACACTTGTGCTCTATAATATCTCCTGCGTACTTGGCTAATCTCCGTGGAGATAGGCCGCCGTCCGAAAATACGGTCGGGAGGAGTATTTTTTATTTAACCAACAGGTTCAGGTAAAGGTTGTTTGTTTACCAAGGTTTACCAAAAGTCATGGTTTATACAGATAAATCTTATCTGCGAATCAGCGAAACCTGTTTCGGTCACTAGGAGCTGAATAGATGGCGAAGACGTCACCAAAAGATGTATTAAAAGTGAAAGAAGAATTCGGAGTAGTAAGCAAAAGTCGAGATGGCTTAGTGGTCAGAGCGCCTGGAGTATTATCCGGGAGGCGCAGGTCTGAATCTTCATGACCGTATTTTTTTTTCACAAAAATGAATAAGTTTATCTCATCAAATCTTTTTAGGCCTGATAATTATAAAAAGTATGTTTAAATAACTGATTTCAGGTACACCAGGCCGGTGCAAGCCGAACTCGAAATTTTACCCAAAGACGACCAATATGCCTTGCGTCGAATGTAGTTGTGATGACGAAGGAAACCCATATTGTCCAACAATCGATCAGAAGAGACACTAAATATTTTGAAAAACAATGATGAGTGATTATAATTTTTGTACAAGCCGCGCAAATAGAGTCAGGGGCATCGAGTGACGTCACTCTCTCTATTACCAATAAAATACCGCCGCCATTTTTAGTTCCATTCTTTATAAGCTTAGGTTAAGTATTTGTTTTATTAATAGCATAGAACCACGCCTGTGTTCCCCGAACGGGTAGGCAGATGCGTTCACAGTGTACACCCACATTTCACCCATGCTGTTATTAAGTCAGTCAACTTTCATAGGTGGAGTGCCTATTGCCGTCGGCAGGGCACAATTTCAAACTCCGGGCTGCTACTGAAAATTTCTTAACAGAAAAACTCGTTAATACTTTGCCCGACCCGGGAATCAAACCCGATACTAAAACATTTTTTACAAAACTTTTTTTTTGGTTTTTGGGGTTTTGTTTGCGTTACCGGACAATGCATTGAGATCTGCTAAGTAGTACTTTCAGTACAGCTTCCGGCTTATTCCACCAACATCAGACTAATACTGTTTGGGGAATCAATAAATTGCATTTGTCGGCTTTTGCATGACAGACTTGTCAAAAATTCATATTCCCGAATTATGTTAAACGATGATGGTAGAATACAGACTTAGAAAAAAGTACAGGTAATATATTTAAAGTAGCTGTTTCGTTGGTTCCATTCGTATTTATTAAATACTATCTTCTGCCTGTGACTTCTGCGTGGACAGAATGTTTAAAAACTACTATCTATGTGTTAAATTTCATCTAAATCCGTTCAGCAGTTTCTGCGCGATTGAGTTGCAAACATCCAAATATTCAATTCAATTCAATTAATTTATTTGTTTGCGAATATGGGTACATGGAGATCTTAAACTAATTAACAAAATGTGCATTGACCATTTCCTACCATAAGGCATGCAAACTAATAGCAAATATTGTACAGATAAACTGTTTTAGAAACACATATAACATTGAGGTTAGTAGAACTCTATGGATATTATTATTACATAACAATTACAATTTATCTCCTAGAAATTCGCTAACAGTATAGTAAGCTTTTGGCACTAACAATGTTTTAATTTTTTTCTTAAATATGTTAATATCTGCTATCTCGAGGACTGATCTAGGCAGATGGTTATATATGCGTGGCGCCACGTTTTATTGAGTAGTGCTGTTTTATTTTTTGGTTTACATATATTATGATTATGTCTTTTACTTTTTAATTTACTAAAATAGTGCATGTTGTTTCTGACAATAATACAACTTCAAGTACATATATACATGGTAATGTAAGGATATTTAATTTTATAAAGAATGTTTTGCAGCTATCTGTCTGCTTTATATTGCATATGGCTCGAATACATTTCTTTTGCGCTTTAAAGACCGTTTGGTTTTCGGTAGAATTACCCCAAAAACAACACAATACCGTAAAAGGGATGCAACATAGCCATGATATGCTGTAAGAAGGGTTGAGATACTGACCGTTCGCCTAAGCATATACAGTGCATAAGAATAGGTATTAATTCTAGTGCAAAGTGAATCAATATGTTGTTTAAAATTTAAAGTATTATCAATGTTCAGGCCTAAAAATCTTGTTACGTTAACTTCTTGAACCTTATTGTTCTGGTAATGAATATTCATACCAGTTATTTTATTAATACGACTTCTAAATGTCATTAAGTTAGTTTTGCTTAGATTAATACGTAAATTATTTGATGTCAACCAGTTTATAACATTCTCCAGAGTCATGTTTATTTCTGCTTTCATATTAGGTTTATTATCTCATGTGAAAAGTATTGTGCTGTCATCAGCAAATAGAACTGTGTTATGCTTCGAGGCTTTAGGAAGGTCATTTATGTATATGATGAATAGAAGTGGACATCAAGCATACAAACTTTCAAATTTATAATATTAGTAGGATTTTATATAAATAACGAATGCAATTACCTTAATAATTCAATATAAATCTTTGAAAAGTATTAACGCATGCTTAGCGAACTCTAAAGTTACAATATTAAATGGAAAAGAATACGGTCATGAGCAGGCGCAGGTTCGAATCGACATTGTATTAACTGCAAAGTTAGTCGTATCGGTTCGGTCACCTGTATAGGGACTGAAAGACGTGTTAAAATATGGATGAAGAATTCGCGGTGGTGAGCAGAGGTCGAGATGGCTTAGTGGTCAGAGCGCCTGGAGTATTCATCCGGGAGGCGCAGGTTCGAATCCTGGTCACGACCGTATTCTTTTCCATTTAATATAATAACTTTAAAGTGGTTTTAATTTTGGTTATCATTTCCTATTTCTGGCAGTAGGTATATAGTGTTCATTTTACTATATCTAGTTTTTCATAAAAGAAACAATGACCCAACTTGTCATAGCTCAGCTTTAAAATCGCGATAAAAAAAAAGAAAAAGCATGTTTACATTATTTTACATTACGACAAGGAGAATTCAAACAATAGCAAATTGAGTACAAACCAGTTTAATTTACTAACGAGGAGGCCAATGGGCAATGGCGCTAGCAACTTTTATAAATAAATTATACGTCGCCTGCAAAATAAAAGCCGTTGCTTTGGCCGTGTTCCCTTGAAACGTAATAAAAATGAATGTTTAATTCTTGCTCGAATGCAGTGTAAAACTACTAATATGGAAATTCAAGGTTTGTCTGTCCGGTTGTGGAGAAAAATTCAATTAACGACCTGTAATATATTTTCACTGTTTCAACAGTGCGGCAACTTGCAAAGTTGAACTGAAATAAATGATTTTAACATAGCACATCATGCCCGTATCAGCCGAGAGGGTAGGCAAAGATCAATTCAACACAGTGAGTGGAAATCGCGGTAGTTTAGTTGGAGTACCAATCCCAGCGGTTGAGGTTTGATGCTGCCGGCAATCCATTTTTTCTTCTAAAAGCAATTCCTGACCAGCTCACATCATGAGAAGCCTGGTCTTGGTCTGCAGTTTGGTGTAGAAAAGGTAAGTTTGAAATTTTGGCAAAAAATAATTAAATGCCTATAGGTATTTAATTTGGCGATATTCCGGTTCAAAGATGATCCCCCTAAACTGTGAGCCTCAGGTTGATTCCCTGCATTAGTAAAATAATAAGAAAGAATTAATAAAATAGTAATAATTAGATGTAGAATTATGTTAAATAATAATTATGTATTTATTTTATAATTATTAATTGATTCCGTTCTGATCCCCTGTGATTTTTGCAATGTAATAAATAAACATTTTAAACAGCACTTTATCCACAGTTAGGTACTGAAGTTTACTAAAGAAATAATTGGAACTCAATGCTTATACCGATGTAACTAGCTCATTCTGTAGTTTTTTGTACTTAATATTCATGTTGTAGGTATGCTATTCAACCAGTAAAGTTTTCTAAACATTGCAAACATAAAACGTATAGTAAACCCGCGCGACAATAGCTAGCTAGCCAAACGGTACCAGATGTAACAAATAAATATCAATTTTTGCACAGCCGACGACACGACAGCAGTGGGAAACGCATTGCGGCGCTTACTAGCAAATATATTTTTTGTGCACGGTGATAAATATAATGGCGAAACACTAACAAATTGGGCAATGCGCCCTCGCTTTGAATGTGTGGAAAAAAAAAAATGTTTACTATAGTGGTTTGAATTATTGGCATGAGTGGATTAAATGCTTTTGGAAAATATTACAATGAAGAGATTAACTATCGAAATGTTTTATACTTTTGTTCATAGGAATAGTGCTTGTATGCAGCAGCATGACGAGTTGATTTACTGGCATCCACATTAAAAACGAGGTCCTGAAACAATTTTAAAATTATATTTCCTAAAAAGGCATTCAATCGTCATTTCTCGTATAAAATCATTGTACCATACTACGAATTCTGTGTACATTATAATTCGCAATTTGTGAGTGTGCATCTGCAATTCACACTCAAAAGGTATTGGGTCCAGTCAGGATGAAAAGTATTCTATATGTTAACCCAGATTATAAACTATCTGTGTGCCAAATTTCATTAAAATCCGTTCAGACATTAACAAACACCCATCGATACCCACAAATTTTCGCTTTTATAATGTTAGTTTAATTTCTCTTTGAATGATAAAATATTAGATAGATTATTTCAAAGTACTTAATGACATTAACAGCTGATATGTAATAAGTAATAGTGGTCCTAAGCGCGACTGCCGAGGTCCCGGGTTCGATTCCCAGGTGGGGTAAAGCGTTATTGGGTTTTTCTGTTAGGAAATTCTCTACACAGTATAACGGCATTTTTTGCTTAAGATCATCAGAAAAGTTCCTTCGGGTACCTAATCGGGTTATTATGAAAGAACTCAGTTACTTAGCCAATGATTTACTTCATCAAACAATTTCTTAATCAACTTAAATACCTTAACCATGATAACAAACCTTAAGGTAGAAGAAATGTATTGTAATTTTCAATGTAAATTACACATTATACAATATACATGCAAATTAAATGCATACCAAAAATAAATATTAACGAGCCGAATTAACAAGTATGATACGAGCAGGTGTTGCCGAGGTAATACAACTTCATGGGTTTAATAAAACTGTCGTACTGCACAGCTGGTATGAATAACGGCAGCACTTCTTGCTGACATAAACTAATATAACATATTATATTATAACAAAGGTTATACATTTTTGTAGATTTTTATAGAAAGAAAAATACGAAGTAAATACTCCAGGCGTTCTGACCACTAAGCCATCTCGACCTCTGCTCACTACTCCCAATTCTTCTATCTATTCAGGAGAACGAAACAGTTTTGGCAGATTCCAATCCTGCTCACGAACGTATTTGTCTTACCTCAAAATATGTAACTTTAAAGTTCGATACGCATTGCGTTGATGCGTTTGATGGATTTATCTGTAAATATTATAGCTACTTAACATAATCTACAGGCTCTCGGGGGCTAGTGGAGGCCCATGGCTAAATAAAACCGTTCAATCGATTGACGTCACGCTGCATTGGCCGTAGTTAGTTAGTAAAGTGACCAGCAAATTATATCGAGACCCATAAGTGCATCGGACTACTGAAGGCAATTCATTGTTAATTGTTATTTTAAACTAAACTTTCAACTAAAAATATTAATTGTAGATTTTAGATGCAGGAACGATTAAATTAATCAAATGTAATTGTGAACATTCGCAATTAAAATCGTTAATCGTTAGATGCTTGAAAATTGTAATTCTGTCCGACTCTGCTCGGACAACATGTCAAATCGTTGGTCTTTGTTGCTAAACGAATTTCTATAATAATCGTTACGAGAGATATTAGTTATTCTTCTGAGGTTACGTGACGTCTGGTGCTTAAAAGTCTGACAACCGACTGGTTTCGTCATCGTTTCAGTTATCGTGTTACTAATTAATTGGGTTGTGGACGTCATATAGGCAATCGTTCCATGTAAAATAAATGGTTATTTTGACTCGCGACATCGCCGCGGGCTCAGCTCCGACTAATGGCTCCGTTCGAGTCCCAAACTAGTCGGGCAATCCCGAAAAATGCACGTGAGTAGTAACCGGTGAACAATAACCGACATGACTGTCTCACGAAAGTTTTTATACAAAAATAGGTTTTATTATCTCTTCCAAATGTTCACTGAATTTTGTACTTACAGCTTTAACTTTATAACTATTTTAATTGTTCATTTTAATAGTAAATTTTGAATTTTGTTAAATAGAAAGGATAATAAAACATAACACAACATTTTGAATTGTTAAACTAAACTCTTAGTATGGGCATTATCTTACATTGTTCTCACATATTATTTTGCAACAGAAACAGTGTAACTATTACCTGCTATTGTAAAAATCTATCATAATCAGTCGTGTAAAAAGAGTTACCGTGTTTCTTGCCCGTTCTTCTCCGTGGCAACTAGCTTCCGACAATTCACAAGTGCCTGTAAATGGTCTAATTGAAAGAAATGAATTTGTCACATTCATTTTGTGGTGTAGAAAGAACTAAGAAAAATCTTAGTCCTACTGGTTGAAGCTCATAATATATTATCTTCTATCACCATCAATAAGCGCAGAATAGGCAATTTTTTATCAGTCCGCCGTTGTGGCGTTATCTAGGGTCTACCCTACATAAAAAACTCTACAACCGACTACTTATTTCAAAAATTAATATCAATATGAAATTTGAAGTTAATGAGAGAAAACATAAACAGCAATTGTCAGTTAATTTAAAACTATCTTTATACATTAATATTATTAGTTTTATTTAAATCCAACCGCTGGGAAAATTTAGTAATGCTAAACTATATAAGCAGTTATAACTGCCGGTGACAAATGGTATGATGGTACAGGAATTAGTTTACAACCTTCCCCGATAGATGGCGTTGTGCATTTGATGTTTATTTCTGAGTCGCGGTGTTAAGATTCTCCGCGATTGAATCACCCCCTTGCGTTTCCAGTTTAGGGTATCGCTTCTCGGCCTTTTGGCTAAGATCAAAGTGTAGTATCTGTTCTTTTCAGCTTAATATCTGAAAGTTCCCTCACTGAGGGACCAGTATATTAAACTGATTTTTGTAAACTGACGGGATGTTCGGGGCTCGCTCCACTCCCGTCACGGGTCGGCCCGGCATTGCAGTGCCGCCGGGATCGGCCCACATTATAAGAATATCAATAATTTGCAGTTCACTAGTGGTCATGGTTAGTGATCATGTTATAGGACGGTATAATCGAGACGTGGGGTAAATTTTATTCATAGCAAACAAAAAATCTAAGGACAACTTAACGATCCAAATTCCAAATTAATAATTAAAATTAAGTCTTATATGAAAAATAGTCTAAAATGGCATGACCTTTGCTGGAATGACTGACTGCCTGCCTGCCGGACCAATTGGCTCTGACGAGGCTTGACCGGAAGCAAACGAAAATCTGTGGTTCATACTTTTCCCCACAAATAACAGCTAATCAAATTATGACAACATTTTATTACAACATTTCTTGTTTTATTGACATTCAAGAATATAAAAATGTTTATTAGTTAATCTTTCAAGTGGCTGATGACTTGGCGGACACACTTGGATTCAGTGAAACACATGTTGTTTGCGACCCCCGCGGACCCCCCACAGAGGCAGATACTGCAGTGCTGCTTCGGGTTGAGAATGAACGTTCCTAGGGGACACGTGACATTACCTGCAAATACATTTATTTGGTTGGCTTTAATAGCATCACGCATTTTCCAAAAGATTAAATACATTTCATCGAAACCTACTGCCAAATTTTTAACTGCGGGCTGCTACTGCAAATTTACTGACCAGGACCGTAACCGCGCTTGCGTACACTTGCGTAGCGAATTAGCGATACTTTGATGATGTGTAGTTCTGCAGAGTTATTTCGGTGACAGCGACTGATTCAACTTAGTACATATAGGTAGGTCGCCGCAAGAAGCTGGACGAAGAAAGCCCAAAAACGTAAAAATTGGCGTGATATGGAGAAGACCTGTGTAGGTCCCAGCATTGCGTGGATAGGAATTGAAAGAGAGAATTGAAAGAGTAACCCTTCTGGTTTATTAGAAATAAAATATTTAAATTAAATTTGAGTACCTTGCCGACTAGTTATTTTCCGCCACGTAAATAGAAAATACGATTCTACAGATGTGTCGAGTAATTTCATATAGCCCTTATCGATCGACCCTTATCGATATTAGGCAATTAACTCTAAAAAGTGGTATACTTACTGTAATCTGAAAAAAAAAGACAGAATCGAATTATTATTTGTTATATTTTGAAAGATGATGTGCAGTAAATACCTTTATGAGAAACTTTCCAAAACTTATCTCTATACTTATAATTATATTAGCTCTACCTTCTACGTGGACTAAAAAGTAATCTTAGGTGTTAATTCAGGTTATAAACTATCTGTATGCCAAATTGCATCTAAATCCGTTCAGCTGTTTTTGAGTGATAGAGCAACATAAAAAACATAAAATAACACATTTATAGTATGAGGTAGGATTGATAGTTTAAATATTTCGCAGATCTACTTCAAATATCGGTGACAGACAATTTGGTGACTTCAATAATGCTACATTGCGCTTTAGCGACTCTTTATGTACGGTCGCACATTACAGGGTTTAGTCGTTGTTTCGAACCTTCTAAAAACGACGAAAGCGCTAATCGCCGATGCCAAACACACATACATGTCTACAAAGGTTTTTAGTTATTAAATTATACGCACCATTACACGAATTGCTTTGTATAGAGCAGAACCACTCCTTGACTGAACATTTGCACCCGGCGCAGAACGGGTGGAATCCCATTTGAAACTCATCCTTTTCATCGCAGTCCCTTTCTGGAAGTATCAATATTAGTATGAGGGCTAGTCTTCAACGACGTTCAGACGTTCTTTCGTGTGGTGAGGAGCCAAGGTTGTTAAAGTTGCTCTAGACACCCAGAGTTTCTGGACCGGCCAGGCCTGAAGGTAAACCGTCATCTAAGCATATTAATATGTGCCTTAAGTTCGAAAATGTGTTGATGTGACTTAAATTACTTAAATGTATCTTTTTGGAAAATCTAAGATACGTACAAAGATAGATAAAAATATCGTTAGTTACAAACTGCACGAGAAGAGGCTATTCATTTATGTAAGAGGCAACTTGTGCTGGGGTTACCAATAAAGCTGTGGAACCCAGTAAATATTTGGGAAAATAAGACCTCAGCAACAAAACATAATATAGGTTAAATAAAAAGGTTGTAATATCGAGTATTACCTTGACAGAGTGCCAGTTCTTCTCGAGTACAAACCCAGGTGCTCTGCCCCGAGCACGTGCAGGTTACGCACTTAGTTGGGTACCCTGTTTCTCCTGGCGTGCACACCTCGTTCAACTCCTCTGAAATTTAACGTTACATAGTTTTTTTTTATTCTAATTGGATCTGCGTTTGGCCACCAACTCGCCTGATAGGAAGCGACGGTGTCTCCGAGGAGGAAGCACGTAAATTCAGAAGAAGTCTATTCACTCTAGCCTCAAATATACTTCAATTGTAGTTCTCAGGAAACAAGGACGATATAGGGTTTCCATTCATGGGCAGTACGTATCTTAATATTAAAGGAAAATACGACAAAAAGATTAACCAGGTAAAAATATTAAGAGATTCGGAACATTTTTCGTTGTAACTGGTCTAACTGCATCCTATGTTAATTAACACGTTCATCGCCGCAAAGCAGACACAACAGTTTAACGATTGCCCTGCACAACATGTGGCTCAGAGGACGGTGAAAGGGTTAATATAAGATCAAATTTTAAGAAGTGTTCTGATTTTTTTGAATATCTTGAATGGCATATTTTTGGTGCTGACTACACGCGAAAAGCAAGTTATAGTGAGGAAACCTGGACTTGTGTAAATTTGCCACCGAGTAAGTATGCTCGTTCGTCCTCTGTTCATGAAAACATCTATGAAGAGGGAAAATCACAGACGAATATCATGAATTATTATTTCTACAATACTTACGAGGCGAATTGTGAGGTATATCTGAAACAATTAGAATAAATAGTAATATCTGCAGTATTTTATTTTATTAGATTATAACCTCTTGGGCCTTGGGTCATTGATATTGTTTTTACGTTGAGTCTAAAGTACCTTCGGTTAATTTATGAAATTACGGCTTAACCTAGAACGTTAAGCCGTAATTACAATGAGGAAGAAGATTACTTCTAATAAATTGACAGATTGAAAAATACGTAACAAATAGCTTATGAATGTGTTTTTATTCTTATTCTCTGTAATCCCGGGAATAAACCTGGTAATTTAGAGGCCTTGCCTGGAGACACAGGTCAAACATACAGAGGCTCTTGTGAGAGCTTTAATCTAAATTGAGTTGGGACACCAATTTATTATAATTATCAGCCGTGATCCTCCCACTACAGGGCAAAGGTCTCCCTGCCATCCTTATATTCCTCTCGATTTAAAGCTTTCTGCGGCCAATCCTTTCCATAGGTGTCAAGCTCATCCCGCCATTTTGTTCTGGGGGTAGCGCAACGTCATTGGCTCCACTGATGTGGGCGGATGATGTGACCGGCCCAGCTCCATTTTAGGCTTGCGGCATTAAAGCCGACGTAGGCGATTTGAGTTCTGGAGCGCGCTATACTATTCCTTATGTGATCTAATAATCGCCTATCATGGTCGTATTTTTATAAATTATTTTAAGACAGAGTAGAGTTCACTACAAAATCTGCGGTTTTAATACCGAAATAATAAGGTTAGTCACTTTCAGTGGAAGTTTACCACTTCCACCAACTTGCCTACGTATAACAGACAATATTTAATACACCAGATTTTCTTGTAACTCTAAAGCTATCTATTATTAAAATAAAGGCAAAGCCCAAACTTTCTTTATGAAGCATCTTTAAGAAGACAGTATTTATTGTTAAAATATAAAAAGAAATAAACAACTTACCTTTTGAATATTTGCACAAATTCAGTAAACACAACGAGAGGCCATCGTGTAAGCAGAAACAATTTCTACAAAATCTATTGTTATCAGGACTGTAGAATGTGAAAGGTTCACAAAAAGTGTTGCTCTTCTTCTTCTCCATGTTCCCTTTGATACCTCTACCTTTATTCCATTGATATTCTGTAAAAGTGAATATACTTTGGATATCAGTACCACCAATTTCGATAGCACTTAATTTCACAAGAGAATGATTAGTTTTTTGGGTGTACATTAAACTAGGGCCACTCGGAAACGGAGTCAAATTTTTAAACGCTACTAATTTTTAAGTTGCTTGTGGTCGGTCTGTGGACGGGTTACCATCCACAGACCACGACCACCTCCGCAACTTGGAGAGTACGTTAAGACGTCGGTCCTTGTTGTTAAATTAAGATATATGAAAACCGTTACGGGTAGTCAGAGGCCTGAAAGTTTGACAACCAGTCATACCACGAGATATCGTGTTACCCAGTAACTGGGTTTTGGAGGTCAGGTAGGCAGTCGCTCCATGTAAAATACTGCTGCTGTAAATGTGTGAACTAAAAAGTGAAAAACATCGGGGATCGAACCCGAGACCTCATTCTCAGCAGTCGCGCTTGGGACCACTAGCCCATTAAACACAGGCAAAGGCAAACAAACATTAAAAGAATTATATTCGCTTAAGCGTAAAAAAACAACTTGATAATATTTTATAATACAACTAAACTTTTTGACTTATAGATTCAAAATCTATAAATATTTCGGATTAATAATGACGAACGTTTTAAAAATGATAGTGACACTAACCTCTGACTTCATCCGAGAATATCTCATCTTGTTCCGAACACGTCACGACGGTACATACTTTTCGTCCGTTCAGACACTTGCATGCGTTACAGGGATCGTCAGAAGGTAGAGGACGATTCTCAATGCAAGTATCATGCTTGAACAGCTGATTCGGGCTTCTTTGTTTATCTAAGTTTAGACCAATGACCTGAGTTTACCGAAGTTATGCCATGTGACATTGTAACTTCGCAAATCTTGAAACTTGTTTGTTCAGAATCGAAAGCAGAATCAATGACAACATGGGTAATATGAGAACAGATTTTTTTTTTTTATAAAAGAATGCTTTTTTAGTTTGTGAGAACATAAATAATTATTAGTTAATAAGAATATTGTAATTGTAATTGAGGCCAGAGAGCAGATCATATATATTGGACCGTGAGTGCAAGAATATCGATATTATTTGAGATATAATTGATTTTAATAGTATTTAGAAAAATTTTGGCTACTCTTGCAGCCAAGGCATGATATAACAACGTAGGTAGAAATCTGGTTGCAATTGCCGAGCATTGGTACTGTGTGCAAAATAGATTCATATGCAGGTAGCTAACGCGTTCACCTGACTTAACAGTGTGGACGCTCAGTCTTTATCACCGGTCATTTTGTAATTACAAAGTTAATTTAAAAGTTATTACTCAACAACAACCAAATATTACAATAAAACAACTTTTAACTGGATTAATCGCGTGTTTTATTGGTTTTTGTTTTTCCTGACGTTTCGAACACTTTGCAGCGTTCGTGGTCGCAGGAGGACTAAGGTGTCAGGCGTCTCAACAGTTACGAAACGTCAGGTAAAACAAAAAACAATAATACATGCGATTAATCTGGTTAAAAGTTGTTTTACTATTATTGTGTAGTGATCGCGAAAACCTAAGATATTACTAACCAAATATTACACCTAGGATTATGACTTAGTTGCCTGCATATTTAAAAACTTTTATTGTGTGTGCCATAATTGTTAGTTACCGTACATTTTAATTTGTCGCATTTTCTTTTTGTGCACAGCAATTCGTTTTTATCACAAATGCAGTCGTTGGGGCATTCGGGATCATTATTTTTTGGTGCATACGGTGTATCAGGGCTGCATCTCTGTTTGGTGCCTTGTGGCTTTTTTCGCTTTTTCATTCGGGATCCATAGTGATTTGGCTTTCGAAGAGGTAGATACGATAAAGGTTGTTTTGGACCGCTGCCTAAAATAAAAAAAGAACATTTAAATGAATACAATACCGAACTTGCAATTTTGCAATTAGCTGCTTAATAATTATAAGAATTTGTAAAGTTCGAACCCAAGGTTGTGTGCCTTTTCGAAGTCATGTGCGTATTTTATATATTTATCACTAAGTCAGGCCTACGGGTGGTTTAATCTCTGAAATTAAGTTGTTCATACTATAAGAAGAAGAAGACTCCTTTAGTTATAATTGATTCCCAACTTGATAAACTATTTTTAGTGGTGCTCGGTATTGTACAAGATCTTAGTTTGTTAGGTACCATTTTATGGCTTAATGTGTAAATGGTATAGATTCATTAAAACTATATTTTTACTATTTTTTTTCTCAATGTTTGCCATTAGATAGAAAAACAGTTTTCATCTTGCTGGTATTAGGATAATTAATAAAATAATTTTTAACAAAAAAAAGAACCGACTCCAAAAATCTTTCTGTTAAGTAAAAATGCACTAAAAAGTAATAAAATAATAGCATTATTTACTTACTACAATTTATATAAAAATATTTTTTTATTTTAGAGGATTCTTTATAAAATCAATTTATTAGGACAATAATATACAATTATTATTATTTTTGGAGTCGGTGCCAGCCAAACTTTAAAAATATTTAGGAAGTTTGCTAAAATTTGCAAAGTATATTTAAAGGTACATTAACAATCATTATTATTACGATAATGTATTATACCTAATTGAACCTATTTACAAATGAACACAACAACTGCCTAAAGCGAACGTAATACTTCATGGATGTACTTACACGTTTATTATCCTGTACTGATATAGTATCGGTATTTAGAAGTTATAGTGGAATACGTAAAGAAAGTCACAAACATACTTACATACATACATACATACTTAGATACACTCCGTTTTTTGGGCACTCGTATAAAAAGAGATATTTGAGAATACGGTCTTACACTAAAAAGTATTAAATAGCAAAAAAAAAAATGACGGATTTCCGGTGCTTATCTTCCGGTTTCATCATCATCATCATCATCATCTGATGATGAAGCTGGAAAATAGGCAGTTCATTAGAACTATTCTAGAGACCGTAAACACCACAGGAAAGTCACAAGAAAGCAAAATAGACCATTTCGTTTACTTGGACGACGTATTATGTTTCAGTTATTTTGATTTAAATACTAAACTACCAAACCAGTTTTCATAATATTTCAATGGAACCAATCTGAAAGTAAATCATTTCAAATAAAAAAATAATTTTCCAAATCGGTTCATAAATGACGGAGTTCTGAGGGAACAAACATAAAAAAAAAAAAAAACAACCGAATTGATAACCTCCTCCTTTTTGGAAGTCGGTTAAAAACAAAATGTTAGTTCTATTTAGTATTCCTTCAAAGTAAATTACCTAAGGACTAGGCATATATAAAAACGTATAAACTTCGGCAACTGACCACTTCTTTCCATTTCCGAACAATCTTTATTGGTGCAAGTTAATTTTCCTTCCATACAAACGCAAATATTGCAATGATCTCCTGCAGAAGTCATGTCCCCCTCGGAGCATGGAGCGTCTTTGTCTTTTTGTCTGTCTGTGACAAAAATTTACAAATACAATTATTAGAAAATCCTAAAAAGCCTTTTAATCTGTCCCTAAGTATATAAGACATTAACTGAGCTAGATATGAAATTATCAAAAACAAAAAGTAACATATTCTTAAACGGGGGGGGGGGGATAAAAAAAAATGCGGCCTAATGTCATCAACCGGGCACAATTTCAAAGTCAAGGCTGTTATTGGGAATTTTCGAACAGAAGTACCTTTGTTATTAAGGTTTGATCAATAACAGTTCGCCCAGAAATCTACCAGGGTCGTCATAAGACGCATCCCGAAGGAAATCCCCACAGAGGACATCCTCAGCGACCTTCAGTCGCAGAGAGTCCCAGTTTCTCAGGTGCACCGGATGCACCGACCCAGAGGTGGGGCCGCCTACGACATGGTGCTTGTCGTATGCGATCCTACCGAAGGACACCACCCGATCTTCCAGGTCAAAGCGATCTGCAGCCTTTCCGGCATCATTATAGAGAAGCCTTATAAAACAGGCGTTATAGGGCAATGTCACAATTGCCAATTATACGGTCACGCACAGACCAACTGTTTCGCCACACCTAGATGCGTCAAGTGTCTAGGTGACCACGGCACGGTAGACTGTCCCCGACCCAAAAATCGCGCACTCTGCACCGACCCTCCCAGTTGTGTGCTCTGCGGCGAAGCCGGTCACCCCGCTAACTATCGCGGCTGCCCTAAGGCACCGAAGTCAACCTCGCCCAAGCTCGTTAAGCGGGCTAACGCCCGTCAACAAAGGGAAAGCCCTTCGGTGGCGATCCCCTCTTCCCAACTCCCCGCCCGCCTCAGCCCTCAGAGACCTAGTCCGTGGGCTCCCCTCAACAACCACCAGCAACAACGAGCTTTCCCAGCTCTCAAGACAAACTCTACGCCCATGATCGCAGCCCTAATGGCCTCGCCCATAGCTGCGCCCCCCTCTCTAACGCCTCCGACTAACGCGTCCTTACCGGCTAACGCCGCCGCCTCTAAGGTCGCTGGTCGTAAACGACGACCTCGCGTTTGACCCCGCGGTCGTCATTCTCAGCACCTTCAGCGTATTCTCTTCTGATAACGCTCGCGCTATGGCCAGGGATATCATCGCCTGCAAAGGCGACCCTATGAAGCTTCTCATGGTGTACAACACCTTTCCCAAGATTACGCAAGCCCTGCGCAATCTAGCCCATAATAAATAAAATATAAAATCTTTAATGGATAATAAGAACCTATGTAGAACCAAACCGCGCTCCCTAAAAATAGGTTTCTTCAACGCTAACGGCATCACCAAACAACGCGACGAAATAACTACGTTCCTCCGCGACCACCAATTAGACGTTCTCCTCGTACAGGAAACGTTCTTAAAACCTCACCGTCGGGACCCGAATATCGCCAACTACCGTATAGTTAGGAACGATAGAACTAGATGTCACATGGGCGGCACCCTTATTTAATACCGCAAAACGCTCCACTGCATCCCGTTAGACCCACCTCCTCTGTCACTTTTCGAGGTATCGATCTGTCGGCTAGCCACGACCGGTCACCAACCCATCACTATCGTCTCTTCCTACATCCCTCCCGCCGCCACCGATGTGGGGGAAAAACGCGAAATCCTATCCCACGACCTTACTGCCCTCCTCGGCTTGAGTGACTCCGTTATCATAGCGGGCGATCTCAATGCCAAACATCCCGCTTGGAACAGCAATACGACGACCGCGAGAGGCAGGCAACTGTTCGGCCTGTGTGCCACTCTCAACTTCGACATTATTGCTCCGATGCATCCCACTCACTATCCGCACAACACCGCGCACCTTCCCGATATTCTCGATGTGGCGCTTCTAAAGAACGTAAACCTTCGTTTACAGTCTATAGAGACGCTACACGAGCTCAACTCCGACCATCGTCCCGTGATCATGGCACTGGCACCTCGCTCGGGGCCCTCTGATCCTTCCCGACCCCCTCCCACCCAAACGATCACGGACTGGAAGAAAGTAAGCGAAAGCCTACAATCGACCAGCTCCCCTCAGTTAGACTCAATTCCCGACGTCATCGCTTCGGTCACTGACACTACGAATGCGATCGATTCGTTCACCGGTCACGTACAATCCATTTTGAACAATTGTTCACGGGAAGTTCCATTGATGGACAACCATCACTGGAAACTACCGGCGGACGTACGTGAATTGGTAACGGAAAAGAACGCATCCGTACGTGCCTACAGCGCGTTTCCCTGCGACGCGAACAAAGCTCACATGCGCTATTTACAGCGTGCTGTAAAGAAACGCATCGATAAGCAGCGTAACGCGCACTGGGATAAGACGCTGAGCGACTTAGAGCCCACTCACCAAGCATTCTGGCAGCTTCAAAGGAGATTCCAATCCGATGGAGTGGCCACCATGCCCCCTCTCATACGCCCCGATAAGAGCATAGCCTTCGACGACATCGAAAAGGCCGAGTGCCTGGCCGACAGTCTAGAAGCGCAATGCACTCCTAGCACCCAACCGGTCGACCGAGCGCACCTCCTCAAGGTCGACGCAGAAGTAGAACGCAGAGCCTCACTCCCGCCGTTCGAAGACCCCGACGACCCCCTGCCCCCCGTCACTCCCGACGAGGTGCAAGAGGTCATTAAAAATCTCAAACCCCGCAAAGCCCCCGGCATAGACGGCATCACTAATAAAGTCATGAAACTTCTCCCCGCCCCTTTCATTATACTCATGACCGCCATCTTCAATGGCGCCATGAGTCACAACGTCTTCCCTCAATCGTGGAAAGAAGCCACCGTCATAGGTATCCCTAAGCCGGGAAAACCCGCGAACGAACCCACCAGCTACCGACCGATCAGCCTCCTCAACGTACTCTGTAAAATCTACGAGAAGCTTATTTATAAGCGACTCAAGGACTTTGCCGATGCGAAGAGCCTCATCCCCAACGAACAGTTCGGTTTTCGTACCCAACACTCGTGCGTACAACAGGTCCACCGCATCGTCGAGCACATAAGCGCCGGTTTTCAGCGCGGCACGATGACAGGCGCGCGCTTTTTCGACATAGCGAAGGCTTTCGACAAAGTCTGGCACAACGGCTTATTATACAAGCTGTACCAACTCGGCGTGCCCGACCGTCTCGTGCTCATCCTACGGGACTTTCTCTCGAATCGCACTTTCCGCTATCGCATAGAGGGCGCACTATCCGCCCCCCACTCTATCCGCGCCGGTGTCCCCCAGGGCTCCGTGCTCTCGCCCCTCCTGTTCACGCTCTTCACTAGCGACATCCCCAAAAATAGACAGGCAAAGTTAGCTCTCTTCGCAGACGACACTGCCATTTTCTACTCCGGTATCGTGCGCGACCGTATAGCTAGCACTCTCCAAACTTCCGCCAACGTACTAGGCGCTTGGTTCAGGAAATGGAGAATAGAAGTCAACCCCGATAAGAGTCAAGCCGTACTCTTCGCGAAAAAGCGTAGGATCAGACCCCCCGACCCCAAACCGATAACCATGTTCGGGAAGCCGATCCCTTGGGAGAAGCAAGCCAAGTACTTAGGAGTCATCCTCGATAGACACTTGACCTTCGGTGAGCACATAAGGACGGTGCGCTCGCGCGCCGCCTTCGCTCTGTGTAGGCTTCACTTTATTATGAACGCACGCAGCAGATTGTCCCTTAAGTGCAAACTGCGCATTTACACCACGTACATACACGACATACGCCCCATCATGACCTACGCCTGCGTAGTGTTCCCACACGCGAAATCGTACCGCCTCCATAAGATGCAGACCCTCCAAAACCGTGCCTTACGTAAGGTCACGGGAGCCCCCCTCTACGTTAGAAACGAAAACCTCCATCTGGACCTCAAGATTCCCACTATCCAACAGTTTATAAAACGCATTTGCAAGCGTTATTTCGAGTCTGCTGAAAAGCACCCTAACCCTCTTATCGCGGCTGCCGCCCGATACACCCCCTCCCAGATAAGTAGAATTCGCCGTCCTAGGCATTCACTATTGTACCCCGATGACGCTATAACCCTGCTCCAAGAGAGCCGTAGGGCCACCAGCACAGTACACAAACACAGACCGCCGTCATTTAGGCCTCGCCGCCGAGGCCCGTCGCGACGTCCCCGTAATGCACCTAATGCATCACCTCCCCGACCCTTGCTCGTGCCAGCCCGCGTAGCCGCTGAGCCTGTAGCTTTAAATTCCCCTAATAATAATAATTATGATAATCCTTGTTCGATCCAGCCAGTCCCTTGCTGTCCTCCCTCAAGCGACGCCCTAAGCCGAGGCTCGTACCCCGCAGGGGGTGCCCTTAGCGTGGTCGCTTTAGATTTAATTTAGTTCGTATGCCCCTGGCTGGAGGCCTTAATAATAATTTATTATTAGGGCATCCACAGGAAAGTCCGGTTAAGCAGCCGACAACCTCCTAGGTTGACCTGCGAGATGCCACTACCAAAAAAAAAAAAAAAAAACAGTTCGCCCGTAGCCGTTTAACGAACCCAGAATTTTACGCTCAGCAAACGCGTTTGCAACCACTAGACCAACGAGACAGTTAAAAATCAAAAAGAAAATTGAACTTTATATATTGTATAAATGTATATTTGTCGCAGATATATTGCTTAATTAGCCGTTTTACATAACCGTTAGCTGATTTACGTCGACTCGACCAAGGAAAGAAAATTTTTGATTATGCATTTAATTTATTTGTACAAGCAAGGATAGAGTATGATGAATGATGAAGAAATAAAAAGTAAATGTGATATACCTATACAATAAATAATTCTGTCAGACTGCAGATAAGCTATTCTGCATTACGTCTAAACGTGGGTAGCAGTTTTGTTAAACGTAGCGTAATGGCAATCCAGCTGTACGCTGTCCAGCTGTTTTACATAACGGATCAGTGGGTATTCTTGAAATTAGTACTAATTCCAATGTTAAATCAACGCTTTAAACAATGTGTCATCTTAAAATAAATTTACTTACATCTTAATTATCTCAATTTTAAAGCACGCTGGCTTGTTACTATTGCGATTCTTTCATTATTTTTGAAACATTTTGGCATTTAAGGTAATAATCGACATATTTCCAATGTCAATCAAGCGAATTCATTTTCAAGAGTTCCCACCAACCCACCTACTGTTTTGTAAAACAGCTAGCAGTTTTGTAAAAAAGATAATACTGCAATCCATCTGCGACCTAATCATCTAAGGAGTATAAATAATAATTACATACCATTGACTAAGCAAGCCCTAGCGGTACAAAAGTTCTGACCACCTTGACAGATGCAATAGTTGCAACCATCCTCCATGTCATATCGATGCCCTTCGACACATTTTGGTGCACTTACAGCATCTGTAATAATTAAAAAACAATGTTTTTGAGGCCTAAAACGCTGAAAGGGGTTTGTTACCTTTGCGACATAACTACTATAATTTCGAAATTTTGAAAGATCGCGATATCATTCATCGAACTTTAACGAGCAGGTAAAATTTTACGTAAAACAATTTCTAAGCAGAATAACCGCGTGTGTTTTTGAATTTCCTGACCTTTCGGACAATTTTTAGCTTTCGTAGTTTAAGGTGACAGGCGTCATAATTTTTATTTAAAATAATTTTTGTTACTCATACATTTTCTTCAAATCAAATCCTTTACAATTTATTATCTATAAGCCAGAGAGCAGTAAATAATAGTGAATTTCTCCAAATAAAATTATGCCCGTTAAATGCATTTTATCGCATCTTGGTAAGTTCTATGTAAATTACAACAATATTTTTTTCAGTTAATAACAGGTCAGTATATGCCAGTATAACCACTGTTGTAACAATGTTAATTGTCATATTATGAGAAAGATCTTTTCTATAAATCAATTTTTCAGAAAATTACATACCTACTGCCCGTTTGCTAATAAGGTCTGATCAGTGATTCAGTGGCTGCGATCTCGCGATTACGCATTGCACACACACCTGGTCACAAGTTTGAATCCAAGGCACGCACCACAGATATTACGAAATCAAGTGCGTATTAGAAATTAATAAACACTTGCAAGATAACATCCTGAGGAACACAGCACACCTGAGAGATGTTATCGATGGTGTGTAAAGCCACGAGGCTCACGGGCGGCTTAAACTATGTTATTAGGTTGTTCATCAACCACATGTTAAGAAGAAGCCTTGAACCAACTCTTTCTAAGGGTTTTTAACATTTTAGAGCCTGACGTAACTAGCCGTTTAAAGAAACTCATAAATTTCATTCAAAGTTGGCAAATTAAATATGGCTTCACATTAATACGGAGAGGCAACACAATATAAGTTATATCGTTATGACGTCTATAGACGTCACGTCCCTGAAAGTGCTAAAAGTTATTTATAAATATCACTAACCTGTTGATCTTTGAATACAGGACTGGTTTGTGCACATAATATTCGAGTTCACGCAAATACACTGGTTACATGGATCAGAACCAGGTAATGGTTCACCAGAAAAGCATTCGGGCTCCGAGAAAATATACGGCGCTGTGTATAAAATAAGCAAATTAATACCTATACATATAAAAAGGTTATTAATGATAACAACGAATGGAAGAACTATAGATAACCGGAGAGGAAAGCTGATTGACCACTTGTTACAACACGACAACTTCTACCTTTCGGCTCAGTAACGTACAGATCTGTACGTTGTAACAATAAAAATCTATTGTGTCTGCTAATGACTGACGCAACAGCTTAAGACCATTTTAGAAGGAAAAATAGGGGGAAAGAGAAGAAGAGGGAGACCTAGTCGAAGCTTTATACAACAAGTGAAGGAGAAAGTAGGAATCGAGTCGTATCGAATGGTCAAAATAAAAGCAGAGGATAGAGAGCAATGGCCGTTGCTCCACCGACAAGAGTCTGAAAAAGAATTGAAGAAGAAGAAGAACAAATAATGGGGCAAGAGAAATGATGCCAATAATATCCTCGATATCATAATATCATATGCATATTAAAAGTAAATAATGATTTATGGACATTGCTATATTATGTTATGCAGTTAGGCTGCTGCATAACATAGCATAGCATCACGCCTATATTCCCCGAAGAAGTAGGCAGAGGTGTACATACTTGTGAGCTCACATTTCACCAATACTGTTTTTAAGTCCCATGTAGTCCCATAGGTGGTGAACCTATCTACTGGGCACATTTACAAAATCCGGGCTGCTACAGGAAATTCCCTAAGAAAAAAATTCAATAACACTACCCGACCCGAGAATCGAACCCAGGACCTCATTCTCAGCAGTTATGCTTGGGACTCCACTAAAACAACGATGCCGTCGCAGGTTTCGCGGGTTTTATCTGCGTAACAGAACAAGAGCCAAGGCAAGGCAATTTAAAGTCTCCAGCCAGAGTTTAAAACCCTGAAGAAAAACGCGAGATGTTTTCAGGGGAGTGTTATAGACTTACGAGTGGCTTAGATTCTGACATTAGATAGTTGTTCATCAACTAAAGTCTACCATACTCAACCACATTGAAAGCGCAGCTATTTTGCGTGACGTCTGTTTTCTGGGCAATATGATGACTTGTTATTTTGATAAGAAATTCTTAGGAGCAGCCTGGAATTCGTGGTTGATGGCAATAGGCTCATGAGCGCCGGGAGGGGGTGCAAGAGGTTGCACTTGCACACCCCTATTACAGAAGTGTACACCTTGTCAATGACTTTAGTATCTTGCCTTATCTTTTTTCTATGATAAGTTTTAATGCTTAGATGCAGATGCACCTCCCTGAAAAGTAATCCTGCTGGCGCCTGTGAGCTCACTACTGTAGAACTGCACGGTGACGTCTGAGTGTACAACAACACCTCTGCCTAATCCTTTGGGGATACACGCGTGATTTTTATTATTTTTATTAATTTTACTTTATTAACTACAGTTTGAGACCAATTACAATTGTGACCATTTTCAGTGATGGTGATGAGAATTATGTTGATGATGATGAGAACGAAAATGATGATAATAATGATGACGATGATTATGCTAATGCTGCGGATGATGATTATGGCGATGATGAGAGAATGGTGATGATGGCGATAATGATGGCGATGATGATGATGATGATGGTGGTGATGGCGATGATGATGATGGTGATGGCAATAATTATACATTTTCAGGAATATACATACTTGGTGCACTGTCCCTGCAAGGTTTTTGTGTACAGAACTCGGTTCCATTTACGCAAATGCAAAAATTGCAAGCATTAACTTGCCGTTGACTGCCTTCAGTGCAATTTGACTCATTTGGGATTAATTGATTATTACGTCCTGTAAAGATATAAAAAAAAAGTAATAAAAGAAAGTTTCGTTAATCTAAGACGCACAGCTCTAATAATAAAATTAAAAGGTTAAGAGAAACATCACGAGAAAACTTAATTTTATTTTTAGAAGTTAGATCTTTTTTCGGACCAAACTACTTAATCTACCTATAGAAGTATTTTTAATGTTAATGATATAAGAAATAAAATAAAATAGGGAATATAAAAAATAAAAAATAAACACTAACACTGTATCGTTTATTAAGAAAAATATGGGACTCCATAAGATTTTCCCCTACAAAAAATCGCTTACACGCTTAAAATAGTTTTCACTTCAAAAATAGATAAAAAAAACTTTCTAAAGATTTCACTGTTTAAGAGATACCTTTTTTCCCATAATATTGATTGATATGATGTGGCATTTCTTGTTACCACTTCTTATTAAATGATATTATACAACTTTAAACAATAATTTTTGCATTATGAAAATAGTTAATAAGAGAACCGATACTGAACCATTGTTTATTAATAAGAAATACTTTTCAAGATTTATTCTTTCGAATGGTGAATGAAAAAACAGGGCTTCTTTATTTTTCGCTTTGAGATGGTTCGATTTCGTGCTAAAAGATTTTTTTTGAAAATCTTTTAGGGCTACTTTTTTACATTCTACTTCCTACTAATATTATAAATGGGAAGTTTGTGAGACTGGACGGATGCTACTTAATTTTTCACGCAATTACTTACTAGTGAACGAATGTGGATCAAATTTGCAAATAGATAGTTTATAACCTGGATTAACACAAAGGATATATTTTATCCCGACTGGACCCAATTCTGAAGTCGATTCACACACAGTTACGGGCTGAAGCTAGTTCTTAAATAAAAATGCAGTCCCCTTTAGGAATAAATTTTGATACATAAAAGATTTAAAGCCATAATCTTCTCTTCATAAAGTCTAAAGTTAGTGTATTTGGTAGTTTTATGATTTTATTTCTAGATCTCAATAGAAAAACGAATAAATTTTACCATAATATTATGTAGTTGCTTAAGTGATTGTGTGTAAGCGGGTGAGTTCATGTGGGTATGAATGAGGGGGTGTGTGTATGTGCAGATGATGCCTGGTTTGTTTTGCTTTATCCATTTATTATAACAAAATTTGTTGGCCTGTCTGAGGTAAATGATACGTTGTACAGATAAAAAAGCTATTTACGTACGGTCATACATCGGGCATGTATGATTGGAGCAAATCCATTTCCGATCCCAAGTACACCAGCAGTAATTACAAGCATTAGTTCGGGTTCTGTCGCCTATTTGACATCTGGGAATATCATGCTTAATACTGTAATCACTTAAACGTAAAACAGCTGTAAACAGGAAAATAAATCTTTTATAGCGAACAAATTGTCGATTTCATAAAAAAAGACAATATAATAATAATATTCCACAACTATCACACAACGCCGTCTAGTCTAAAGCTAAGCAGAGCTTGTGTTATGAGTACTAGACAACTGATAAACATACTTATATATTTATAGATAAATTACACCCAGACACAGAACAAATGATCGTGCTCATCACACAAACATTTGTCCTGGGTGGGAATCGAACCCACGACCTCCGGCATAGCAGTCAGGGCTACTAACCACTAGACCAACAGGTCAGTCAAATTACTTTAAGTGTATAAAAACAGTAATAAAAAATTACACTGTCAGGTATTTCTCTCGCAGTACTTTAAACGTGCGATTTACGGTCTGGGTGATTATTATTTTTTGTATAACAAATAAATATTTTTTATGTTAATAATGTCATTCAAAATATTCATAATTCGGAACAATCTGACTGTGAATATTTGAAAATGTATCTAATAGTCAATGAAACAAGTAAGTCAAGTTGTATTTCTCGGAGGTAGCTTAATAAACCATTTTAAGATTTTCCTAATTCAATTAATAGGCATTATTAAAAAATTTCTTCGATCTTTGATGCTGAATGTTCATACATACTACTTACAATCCTCAGTCAAACAGGCTTCATCCCGATGACAGACCAGTTTGTGATTATAATCACAGAAGCAAGAATCGCATGCACTTAATTTGTATGTATGTCCTATTTCGCATTCAGGTTCCAGTTGACGCTGACGTAATGCGGCTAGAAAAAAAATGCGAGTAGGTAAGTATATTAAACAACTCAACGAAGTTTTATTTTGTAATAAGACACGAGCTCTGCAAGAATAGAGGAAGACCAAGGAGACGACGCGGCGACGGGCGGATTAAGTGAATGATGATATTCTTAGAAAGGGTGAAGACTGAAGTGACTGCTGATAGAGGTGTATGGAAAAATATGGGATAAGGACGGGAAAGTGTTGATAATGATGAGTTTTGTAAGTGTGTGTGTGTAGGGTATGAGCCATGTGGGCAAGAAGGCAAATGATCTTTAATGAAAAAATATTACTTGAGTGGCTTGGCAGTCGATATAAAGAAATTTGGCAGCAAATATAGCTATTGTACATTTTAACATTCCATCTCACAATCAATAAAGAAACCAACTATAAAGATAAGGTTAATTTGAATTTTGTAGGTCTCTTGAAAAGATAATAGGAATTATAGTTATGACGGAGACCGAGAATTTGTAGTCGGAGTTGGTTTAGGAAGTGTTTTGCTCCGAAGCAGAAATAAGCCGAAGTTTTTCCTTCATATAAAAAAGGGCTCTTTCTGTGATCATTTTATGATACCCACCTATAGGGTGGATCGCCAGCGAGTTACGGCATTTCAGTCTCTTCGTACATTGCCAACCATAAGGTTTACATTTGCAGACATGGCAAATCGTTTCTGTTGTTTTTCCTGGTGGACACTTTGGTCTATTGTTAAGTCCCTTTATTCTATTTAAAGGCACTGAAAATATTACGGTATCATAAAATTACTTGTTACTTATTACTGTATAATAGGCACCACAATCTCTCCAAGACAACTACATCTTTATATCTTGAACTGCAAAGTTAGTCGTGTCGGTTCAGTTACCTTAGAATAGATAGCGATAACGTCGCCAAAAGACGTATTAAAATATAGAAGAAGAATTCGCAGTAGTGAGCTGAGGTCGAGATGGCTTAGTGGTCAGAGCGCCTGGAGTACTCATCCGGGAGACGCAGGTTCGAATACTGCTCACGGTCGTATTTTTCTTTCCGCAAAAAATTATTACTTTATTTTTTATTAATTTATAAAATAGATAATTGATTTTAAACTTTCGCGATTTGTACACATTTTAGAAATATATAAATCGGGTCTATATCGCGATATTTTATATAAAAGGCTTTTACGATACCTTTTTGTTTCCCGACGTTTCGACCGAATTGCACCGGCCGTGGTCACGGGCAGACTAGCAGCGACAGAACATCATCTTCGTGTAGTGAGGGATTTTTCATCCACCCTCACTTGTTCTTCATTTACGTCGGTACTTCGACATACAACGCTAACGACGTCTTCACACTGGCGCACTACGGCATTACGGTGCCGTTTACACTTACTTATGACCGGATTCCAAGATGTTGACAATTTGAAACCATCATCCCGATTGAAATGTTTGTGTTTCTTGATTTCAATCGCTTCACGTACCATTCGTGGATAATTGTGACGATCAGTGGAGAGGATTTTTGGATCGTGAAGTTCTATCCAATGATTGGAACCGGACTCCAGCAAATGCTCGGCTATCGCAGACTTATTTGTTTGGCGGTTTTTGACAGCGGCAATGTGTTCCTTGACCCTTTCAGCTATCGTTCTTTTGGTCTGTCCAATGTAGGAACTACCGCAGCTGCAATCAATCTTGTAGACGCCAGGTGTCTGCAGAGGAATAACATCCTTTGGGCTGCGCAGATATTTCCCTACTTTAGAAGGCGGACTATATACGGTCTTTATGGCGTATTTTTGTAATACCGTGCCAACTTTGTCCGTTACTCCTTTCACATAAGGTATAAAAGCTGGCACTCTGTTGACCTCAGGTTGTTTTTTCTTCTTTTTCGGAAGTCTCTGGTACCTCCTGTATCCGTTTTTCTTCAGCACCTCCTGAACATGAGAGAGTTCTCCTTCTAAATGCTCAGGGTCACATAGGTCGTATGCTCTGTTTGTTAGTGAGGCCACAACGGATTGCAGATGACGCGGATGGTGATGCGACTGAGCGTTTAGGTACATGTCTGTGTGTGTCGGCTTTCGATATACAGTGTGCGAAACGGTGCCGTCCTGTCTGACCTTTACTTTGACATCGAGAAAAGCCAACGATCTGTCTACCTCCATTTCAAATGTAAATTTGATGCTGGGATGAATGGAGTTTAGGTAGCTTGTCAATCGTTTCACATCCTGTTGACCACCTTTCATAACACAGAATACGTCATCGACATACCTCTTCCAAAGCTTTACTTTTGATGCCTGCAAGTCAATGGCTTCCTCAAAATGTTCCATCCAGATATTAGCCATCACCGGTGCTACTGGACTGCCCATGGCCACCCCATTGATCTGGAGGTAGTGCTGCCCGTGGTAAAGGAAATAGTTGCCTTCCAAGCATTTCTTCAGCAGAGGTAGGTACTCCTTAGATAACTCGTTGTCTCTTAACTTTGTCTCGATAACATCAAGGCTATCTTGTATTGGAACGTTGGTGAATAGTGATTCTACATCAAAACTCACCATAATTTCGTCTGGTTCCACCTTCAAGCACTTGATGATGTCCACAAAATGGCGGGAGTCCCTCACGAACGATGAAGTTTTTCCAACCAATGGTTGCAGTATTTTAGCTACATGTTTCGCCAAAACGTAAGTAGGAGAATTAACTTGACTTACGATTGGGCGTAGTGGAACGTCAGTCTTATGAACCTTTGGCAAACCATATAGCTTAGGTGGCTGTAAAATTTTTGGCTTATGCAACCACTCATACTCATCATCTGTGAAGAGGTCACTATAGTCAGCAATGAGTGAACGTATACGTTTAGTGACTCTGGCGGTAGGATTATAAGAAACCGGTTTATATACCGTAGTGTCACTTAACAGATTCCGCATCTTGTCTTCATAGTCACTAGACTTCATCACCACGGTGGCGTTACCCTTATCCGCTTTAAGCACTAAGACATCTTCATTTTCGCGTAATAATCTCAGTGCTTGACGCTCTTCCGCAGTGATATTCGACCTTGGCAACTTCGATTTTCGTAGAATAACTGCAACATCCTGCCTAAGCGCTTCTACGTCTGTCGACGGTATTTTGTTGCGCATTATCACTTCCTCGATGCCGCTTATGATGTTTTCATGAGGAATCTGTTTCGGTGTAATGGCATAATTTAAACCCTTCGCCAGCACATTCTGCGTCACACTATCAATGGCGATTCCAGACAAATTTATGACCGTCTCTTTAGTGACCAATTGTGACTCAGCGTTCTTCGCACTATTAACAATTTCGTGCCGTGCACTGAGTTTATTAAACTTCTTGTTGTGGCGTTTGCTGCTTAGGTCACGAATGTGATTTGCTTGATTATAAGTAACACGATCACACAACTCAAAATCACTCACTGACAACACCACACTGCACTCCATATGCAATGCGTATAGCTCACACTGCACACTGTTTATATAATACCGACAATTTTTTATTAATTGCTTCAGAAGACGACGACTCGCATTTTGTAGAATCCCTTCGGAGTACGGAATGTCTTTACGTGGTTTTATTCGTACTACCGTTGGTAATAAGTCCCAATCACGACACTTAATAAGAAAGGTCAATGATGTTTCCAGACGCACACGCTTTTTCCGAAGGTATTCGAGGTGTTTAACTTTAAAAGCATATTCCGGCCCGTATCGGTTTGCAATAATAATAAGCAATATATGCAATAATAAAAAGGTATCGTAAAAGCCTTTTATATAAAATATCGCGATATAGACCCGATTTATATATTTCTAAAAAATTATAAAATAGATGTTTCATAATTACTATTTGTTACTTTCTAGTAGTATACTCTTGGAGGGGCTCGTGGCTAAGTAACAGCCGCACAGATCGATCGATCGAGGTTAAGCTGTGGCTGCAGCGGCCGGTCTGTGGATGGGTGACCATCATTTCATACCGAGACCTCCATGTCTCGGAGAGCACGTTAAGCCGTCAGTCCCGGTTGTTAAATTAAGATCTATGGCAGCTGTTACAGGTAATCAGAGGCCTGAAAATCTGATAACCAGACACACCACGAAATATCGTGTTTCCTAGTAATTGGGTTGTGGAGGTTAGATAGGCAGTCGCTCCATGTAAAATACTGGTATTAAGCTGCATCAGATTTGACTGGAAGCCGACTCCAATGTAATTGGGAAAAGGCTAGGCAGATATATATATACTTACTAGTAGCATACGAACACTGTTCGTCCCGGAAACAAATAAGTTTTTGATTGGAGTCACAGACGCAATAATTGCATGCACTTAATGGGTATATATCTCCTGACTGGCATTCTGGCTCCAACTGACGTAACATATCTAAAAAATTTATAAAAATAATAATAAAATTAATGGTAATCATGTTATACAGAAGAGTCCTGGTGGCCGAGTGGTAACGGGCCCGCTTCCTGAGCCACAGGTTGTGGGATCAATTCTGGCATGTACCAATGTAAATTTTTCATACTCGTAAGTGCTTTCTTAGTTAATCTGAGATATGACAGACATATGTACGATGAAGAAGAACATCGTGAGGAAACCTGGAATTGATGGTCTGAAATCGCCAACACGCAGTGAACTAGCGTGCTGATCAACGCTCGTGCCTGCTCTGTATTAGAAGAGGCCTTTGCCCTGTAGTGGGACAGTTATGGGCTGGTTATGTTATGTATTTTCAGTTAATCTGCCTAGCCTTTTCCCACTTACATTGGGGTCAGCTTCAGCAAACACAGAAAATGCAATTGAAAACTTGGTATTGTTAGTTCAACTCAATTTATGAGCTGTCTATGGTGACCAGGGGATTTCTGAAGAATAGAAGAGTATAACGTCAGTTCACAGCTAAATTAAAAAACTCACGCGTGAGAATAGGCATGATGACAGATTTTGTAATCTCCTTTTATAATGTAGGTACACGTCTACTGTATCCGAAAAATACATTATTTCAGCAATAAACTAAGTTTTAACGCAAATTATTATATTTTAATCTATCTAATTTGATTCAACCGCGAAAACGCTGCTGGGTGTCATGGCGCCGTTTTGACGTCATGCCTCAGCATATTAGACATAAGTTGAAGCCATATTGTACGGCGATGTTTGACATTTGACTGAGGCGTGACGTCATTCGCTGTGATTGACGTTTCAGTTAACAAGGCCGATTGCAGCATTTTATACTTTTATTTTATTGAAAATCTTATTAATCTTAATGTTTTTAATAAAACTAGGTAATTTTTTAGAACCCTTTGTGTCTATATTTTTCTCTAAAACCATTTATTCTGTGGTTCTTTAATACTGTCATCATGCCTATTACCACGCACACATTTTTAAGGCTAATGTCTTGCTTTATAAAATGTATTACTGCGTACCGTTTATTCTCTGTGGATCGCGACACCTAGACCTCCGTGTACAGCGCCAACCCCAATATACGCACCTACAGACGTGACAAATAGTTTTTTTCTTTTTTCCCAATTTACACTTATTTTTGAGTTCCGGCATTAGATAATTATGTCTCATCACTAAAACAAATGATGAAATAAAGTTATTATTTTTTTGTGCCAAGAAAATTATGGTCGTGGGCAGGATTTGAATCTGCGCCTCCAAGTTAAATATTCCAGGCGCTCCAACCGCTAAGTTATCTCGACTTCTGCTCATTACTCCGAATTCTTCTTCCAATTTTTAATACGTCTTTTCGGTGACGTCATGGCTAACTTTTCAGACCTTATTACAGGTGTCTGAACCGACATGACAGTTGATACAATGTCGTATAGATGCGGTTTCCTTCACATATGCTGACTAATCTTTCAAACGCATTATCGCATGCGTAGCGAACACTAAAGTTCCGGATATAAATACTACAAGCTCTCTGACCACTCAGACATCTTGACCTCAGCGCACTACTCCGAATTCTTCTTCCACATTTTTGATACGTCTTCTTGGCGACGTTAATTTTAAATTAATATTTAATTATATAATTTATTTATATTTAAATTAAAAAAATCAAAACCTTAATAATTAACACTTGTATTTAGGTATATTGGCGATGATTATGCACTATTCTAGAAAATTTTACACATTATTTAACATAACATAACATAGCATCACGCCTGTATTCCCCGAAGGGGTAGGCAGAGGTGTACACAATTGTACACCCACATTTCACCAATGTTGTTATTAAGTCCCATGTAATAGGTGGTGAGCCTATTGCCATCTACCGGGCACAATTCCAACTCCGGGCTGCTACTGAGAATTTACCTAACAGAAAAACCCAATAACACTTTGCCCGACCTGGGAATCGAACCCAAGACCTAATGCTCAGCAGTCGCGCTTAGGACCACTAGACCAACGAGGCAGTTAGACATTATTTGAATTACCGAAATAAAAATAAGGGCTAATACATAACACTTTACGTACCACACGTGTAAAAAAGAAATTTCATGGAAATTGACGCAGTTATTCGCTTTCATTAATAAAAAAATGTGTTTTAAAGTTAAGATAACGAGTAAAGGTTTTATTTGTACGAAATTTCGGTACAGTACAAATAAAAATTTTATATAACATAGCATCACGCTTTTTTTCCCTGATAGGCAGAGGTGTACACAGTTGTACACCCACATTTCCCCAATGCTGTTATTGAGTCCCATGTAATAGGTGGTGAGCCTATTTCCATCTTCCATTTACCGCAAATAAGGTTACCCAAAATAAATAAATTACCTGGTTTGTGAGGAACTTCACATTTCTTGATTGCACAGAACCATTCGTTGTTGGTGCAATAGCATTCATTACAGGAATCTAGATTACGTGTGCTACCCTCTTCACATCCTGACAGAAACAACTGCATAGACTCTGAAAAAACATTTCTTGTCAATCAATCTGCCTAGCCTTTTCCCAATTACATTTGGGTCGGCTTCCAATCAAACCGGATTCAGCTTAATACCAGTATTTTACATGGAGCTACTGCAGTTACTGTGTAACAGGATCTCGTGGTGTGACTGGTTGTTAGAATTTGACTAGCCGTAATGGCTGTCATGGATCTTGATTTCACAACCGGGACTAACGGTTTAACGTGCTCTCCGAGGCACGGAGGGGTCTCGGTATGAAATGATGGTCCATCCATCTACAGACCGACCGCGACAAGCGCAGCTTAACCCCGAGCGATCAATCGGTGCGGCCGTTACTTAGAAACAAAGCCCTTGTAAAAAAAAACTTATAATGATCTTATTGCAGCATAACAATTTTTGTGAGAGTTAATTGAAAGCTGATCTAAATATATGTAGAAAAAAAACTGTAAGAGAAACTTACTGTAAGAGGTACTCATAAGTACCTTTTATAGACAGACAGAGCTATGCCCTGTTAAATCAAATGCAGACAGATTTAACAGAAAAAATAAACTCGTACTTGATTCTGATCAATAGGAAAATTTATATAAAAATTAGCTGGGCCCCGCACACGTTGCTCTGCTATGTAATTTTTCTGGATCTGATCACTTAGGGGTATACAAAATAGCCTACGACCTATTCTCAGACCTACAAAACATACAAAAAAAAATTCATAAAAATCGGTCAAGCCGTTTCGGGGGAGTTCGATAACAAACACTGTGACACAAGATTTTTATATATTAAAAAAGATAGACCAATCAAGTTTAAAAAGTAGTTGTTGTTGAGAATTTACAGAAATTTTGAAAGGGTAAAGAAATTTATGCAAACATAATTACTACATAATTATATATAGAATTAATTTCAACATTACTCACTTGCTTCAAGATGCCCATCACTCTCAGGATATATAATAATCTCAATGTTTTCAGTATTTGCAATATCAGAATTTTCCCCCATATCAGAGTTCCCATAAATTTCGCTATGCTGTATCTTACTATTTTCAGTAAACTTAGGAAATTTATTATTCGCAATTGCTTGAGAGTATCCAGAAGTTTGAGTATGTCCGCCACTACAATCTTTTAGTTGGCAAAACCATTTTCCATAGCGGCAGAAGCATTTATTACAGCCATCTATTTCACGCTTGTCTCCTTTTTGACAAGATTTTAAGTACAAAGCTGTAAAATTACACACCTTTATAGTAAAACCTGATAATACCTCAGTAAAAATAATTTTAATGCAATTGTAAATTTTTTTGAACAAATACTTCTTTAATTTGTAGCACATGTTTGCTGAGGAAAAATGTTGTAAGGCGTAATATTTTTTTTATAAAAATTAATCTAACAAGTTCCATGTCTACGAAGCATACACAATGGTTACTTAAGTTAAGGTTAATTAACTAATCTATTTATTTAATTAACCTTTTTTACATGAATAATGATATAATAAAATAACTTATTTTGTAGAAATTACTAATATTTCATACAGCGCTGATTTTTTTTTTTAATATTTTTTGTAATATTTTTTTTTTCCTAAAACATTAATGATTAAAATATGTATCAATGAATGTTCCCCGGTTTCTACTCACGTGCATGAAAAATGCACGTGAGTAGAAACCGGGAAACGTTGCCCGACTAGTTTTGAACTCGAACGGAGCCCTTAGTCATGAGCTGAGTCCGCGGCGATGTCGCGAGTCAAATTGATATGATAATGAAAATATATTATAATACTGATATGATACTAAATACGTACAATTAAATTCGTATTGCGTCTCTGATTCCTTAATCCCGATCGGTTCTTTGTCACATATCTTCCGTGTGCATAGCCAGAGATGCGCACGACATTGGCAACGATTACATTTCTCAAATTTAACATCCCAGCGATCACATTCTTTTCTATGCCTTAAGTATGTTAAATCTAGAAAACGGAAATAATAATTAGGTTTTTTTTAAACTATACTCTACGATTTGACGTTTCTTTTTTGAGTGTATTTTTTCAACATAAAGTTAAACTTGAGGTTTACGAATGATAATCGTGGTTATAGTGTATGGGTAATATAGTAATTATTTAGGATTATGAATTTAATTTTTCATTTTCTTACGTATACGTTCATACAAAGGTAAAATGAGAAACGTCGAATCGGACTTCTTAGATTGTCGCGTGTTTAAGTTCACATCAATTGTTTTTTATCTGACATGCAAGGAAATCTTGACACAAAAATAAAGTTTTTATGACAATACGCAATCATTAAAAAATATACAAATTAATCTTTCAAACACATTAACGCAGCAAATTCTAAAGCTATAATTTTTATTGTGGTATGAAAATTACGGTCCTGAGCAGGATACGAACCTGCGCCTCCTGGATATAGTCCAGGCGACCTGACCATTAAGCCATCTGATCGTCAAAATATTAAAAAATCTGTATAAGAAACCGATATGCTAGCTAGTGTAAGCTCAATAAATCATAAAGTTTATGTATGCACGAATAAAATCCGCGATGCATAGTCGATGTGTTATGCCTGATTAGAGATACCTGCTCGAATGATCATCAGGATCATTCGAGCAGGTATCTCTTAAACAAAGGCAAGTAGTGATGGACTGCAGCGTTACCTGACGTTGAAACTTTCTTGATTAGGTTTATCCATTAAAATACTGTAATGAGCAGAATTAAAACGAATAGAACAGAATTTTAAGTACCTCCATCTTTTTCCTCGCAGGAGTTCTTAGTACAAATTTCTTCTCCATTAATACAAGCGCAGTAATTGCAGGAATCAACTTCGCGATTGGTACCTTCCTCACAAGAAGGCATGAAAGCTTTTACTGCAAAAGTAAATAGTATAATAGTCCACGTATTGTTTGAACTTAGCGAAATATACTTCCTTGTTGGTGTAACAAAACAAGAAAACATCACGTACAATTTTGTGCGTTTGAGAGTTAAACATTACTCTCAAACGTACAAAATTGTACGGATAACATTAATGTTAATATTGTGTCTGGTATAGGCATGTCAACATTGAACAATCATAATAAGGACGCCAGTAACAGATCACAATATGGGTAGTTGGTAGGCTGTATACATAATAAGGCCGCCAGTAACCGATCACAATACCCCCGTAGTTGATAGGCTGTATTACATAATAAGGCCACCAGTAACAGATCACAATACCCCCGTAGTTGTTAGGCTGTATACATAATAAGGCCGCCAGTAACAGATCACAATACCCCCGTAGTTGTAAGGCTGTATACATAATAAGGCCGCCAGTAACAGATCACAATACCCCCGTAGTTGTAAGGCTGTATACATAATAAGGCCGCCAGTAACAGATCACAATACCCCCGTAGTTCATAGGCTGTATTACATAATAAGGCCGCCAGTAACAGATCACAATACCCCGTAGTTGATAGGCTGTATTACATAATAAGGCCGCCAGTAACAGATCACAATACCCCCGTAGTTGATAGGCTGTATTACATAATAAGGCCGACAGTAACAGATCACAATCCCCCGTAGATGATAGGCTGTATTACATAATAAGGCCGCCAGTAACAAATCACAATACCCCCGTAGTTGATAGGCTGTATTACATAATAAGGCCGCCAGTAACAGATCAAAATACCCCCGTAGTTGATAGGCTGTATTACATAATAAGGACACCAGTAACAAATCACAATACCTCTGTAGTGGGTAGGCTGTAAACATAATAAGGCCGCCAGTAACAGATCACAATACCTCCGTAGTGGGTAGGCTGTATACATAATAAGGCCGCCAGTAACAGATCACAATACCCCCGTAGTTGTAAGGCTGTATACACAATAAGGCCGCCAGTAACAGATCACAATACCCCCGTAGTTCATAGGCTGTATTACATAATAAGGCCGCCAGTAACAGATCACAATACCCCGTAGTTGATAGGCTGTATTACATAATAAGGCCGCCAGTAACAGATCACAATACCCCCGTAGTTGATAGGCTGTATTACATAATAAGGCCGCCAGTAACAGATCACAATACCCCCGTAGTTGATAGGCTGTATTACATAATAAGGCCGCCAGTAACAGATCACAATACCCCCGTAGTTGTTAGGCTGTATACATAATAAGGCCACCAGTAACAGATCAAAATACACCCGTAGTTGATAGGCTGTATTAGATAATAAGGCCGCCAGTAACAAATGACAATACCTCTGTAGTGGGTAGGCTGTACACATAATAAGGCCGCCAGTAACAGATCACAATACCTCCGTAGTGGGTAGGCTGTATACATAATAAGGCCGCCAGTAACCGATCACAATACCTCCGTAGTTGATAGGCTGTATTACATAATAAGGCCACCAGTAACAGATCAAAATACACCCGTAGTTGATAGGCTGTATTAGATAATAAGGCCGCCAGTAACAAATCACAATACCTCCGTAGTTGATACTTTGATAGGCAGTATTACAGTGGTTATCATTGATTACTGTGATTCTTAATGGTAAGTAAAAGAGAGAGACAACTTACGCTATATGCAATAAATTACATTACATTACGCCGTATTGACATTACTGATAAACAGCCCAAGAATTTGGCTTATCAAATTTCATTACATTACGCTATATGCAATATATTACATTGGCTTATCAAATTGTCATTTATGATAATTCTAATTAGATATTTAAAACCTTTTGACATAATAACAGTAAATATTTTTATACTACCTGTAAGTGTAACGAATAAATGCAATGTTTTAAAAGCCCATTACCTTGGTGCATCAAAAGATTCAGGGCATGTTGAATAAAGACCTTGAAATTGAATTGTTTATGAACTGCAACAATATTTACATATTTTGTATTACTAAACACTGGCTTAAAAGCCATCAGTTCATTTTCAACTTCATTAATAACAAAGTTGGTAGTTCATTCAGCAGAGAGGATGGCTGCTCATTGATTTCAATAAAGAAACATTATCACTTTAAAGAGCGTAAAGATATTGTGAGCCTCTCTGTTGAGCGGACTATAGAAATAACATGCATTGAGCTTAAGTGGTTTGTTGTATTGTGTGTGTATCGACCGACCGCCTTCATATTATATGACTGTGTTCGATATAGGGAACATCCAAAAAATAAGACAACGTGTTGGTACTTGAATCTTGTTATAATTCTAATGAATGTTCTGTTCTAAGCGTCTACCTATCTATATACATATCGCTTGACGGTAAAACAATGTTCCTAAAGGATCTAGAAAGTTCTAAAGCGTAATAATCATTAGTTTACATGAACTCGTTAAGGCGTATATGGCGTTACAAGTTTAATACTATTGGGTCACAGATGGCGTTAAATTAAACTGAACAGACTTGCAAAATGTGCTGCATAAAGTATTGCAGAAAAATTGCAAATCAGATAAAAAGTTAATTATATTCAGTGACTTTAATTTCCATTTGTTGGAAGATTCTTCTTTGTCCATTAAAATCATAAATTTATTTTCGATATAGAAGGTCCTAATTTATTAGGTAATTTCCTTTTAAGGGGTCAATGTGTAAATGATAAGGATTCATTTAAGCCATAATTCAAATTTTTAACAATTTTATTTTTTTCTTATTATTCGCCGTTCAAGGAGCAGTTTTCGCCTTGCTAGTACTACTATGTTAATTACAAATTATTTGTTATATCCATTTAATTCTTAACTTAAGTGAACTTAGTTTGACTTATATGTTAACCCTTTCAAAGGAAATTACCTAATAAATTAGGACCTTAAATAATCCTAATACATTTTTTTGGAGCCTATTCGGATAACTGCTACCAGTGATACATGTTTGTACTTGTAACAGCTCGTTGAGTTAGACAGCTTAGTTATGGTTGAGCTATACGATGACTGATGCATACGTGCCGTCAGACAGGTCACCTCAAAGCTACTAGAGCTTTTTCCTCAAAAGGCCATTCCAGACGATCCCTGCACACTCACATATTTAGGTATGTCTGGACTTAAAAAGAGACGTTGGCATCTGAGTTTTTATAGTTTCTTTTCAGAGTCAGTAAGGAAATACCATCAATTTATTAATAAATTACGTATAAAAGTGTCTTAAACAGATATATCTACAGAAATAAAATCATTAATTATTTATAGGCTTGGCTGTCATTATGTTGTGTTGTTGAAACAGAATTTTAAATATCTCTTCAGTACTTTTGTAATATTGTGTACCTAATCTGAGTGCATTCTTAGAATCTTTAAAAAATTTGGTTTTATTCTCTATGCTCAGTTGTTGATAAATAGACTATAAATATTTTAAGTACTACCATTATATTTTGTTTTTATGATTTCCTGCGATGGACTACTTCTTGGTGTCTTAGAGTGGTAAAAATTTTTGTTACTTACTTTCTTTATCATCAGTATGAGCGCATTGCTTGTATGTGCAATATTCTTGTCCTTTACGACAGAAGCAGAAATTACAAGAATCGGTTTTATACCGGCTCCCTTCAATACACATTGGTCCATTTCTTAACCTTGATGTTACATACTCTGTAACAAGATGAATTAATAAAAAAGATTAAAAGCTCGCCTGTCATATGTGGATTATATATTTTTATTTCACAGTTTTTGTGTACCATAGCCGCTATATTACTATTTTTAATATTACTAGCCTATGTTATCCGGGTCAATGTAAGGATTCTAACGATACCCCATACATCGTAATCGGTCAAAACTCACAAACATACAATACATACATGAACCCTATAAACATAACACTCCTCCGACCGCGACAACGAACGCTGGAAAGTGTTCGAAACGTCAGGAAAAACAAAAAGCAATAATACACGCGATTAATCCGGTTAAAAGTTGATTTATTATAACACTCCTTGTTTTGGGCAGCCGTGTAAAAAGGAAATTATTGAACAATAAACTACCATTTCAGACAATGCTTATAGCATAGGTGCTGATGTGAAATGACTTACATTTAAAAAAAAACGACTGAAGTAATCACAAAGACTATGATATCACACCATGTAGAACATATCTTATTCTGGCAAATAAATTATCATATTAGGTTACATATGACTTTTGAAGAACACGCACACGTTTTATTTTGACTCACGTCTACGATTGTTTGACAGAACTAAGATCCCTATAGCCAGTTAAGGCTAATAACATATTTAAAACTATAATATTATTAATCAAATAACACAGGAACTGCATTTTAGATTTTTAAACAATCAGTTTGAGACCCCACAGACTTCAAACTTTAGTTAAGACAGTTGTTTAGCCAGTTGCTTAATTTGATTTCTCTTATATAACAAAATCAAAATCTCATATAAAATAAATCGGCCAAGGTCCTTATTATTTTATATGTAAAACTAGATGTGCCACCCGCCACGTTAAAAACTTTTCCGTACGATAAAAAAAAAACTTATATATAAAAACCAATGACGAACACAAAATAAAAGAATTATCCAATTTGGTGTAGTCTTTCTCAAGTTATGGCGTCATCAAGGGAAATACGGATTCATCTTTATATATATAGATATACCTAATAAACAGTGGTAGTACGATAGTCTAGTCTATAATCTGTGAGTAGAGTGTTATTTGATGTATGACAGACGAACCAACGCGACACTCAGACGAGCGACCATGTCTAAACTACATACCAGTTTGATGTGGTTTCACTAAGTAACTGCCAAAAGCATACCCAAAGTAGGGGCCACTTTAAATTGATACTAATTTTACAGGCAACAACGGTGAAAATAAGTTTCCATTTGGACCAGGGGCTGAGCAAAGAAGACGTCTATTAATTTAAATAACGTTAGTGGTTGCCCACTGGCTGAAATTGGACCATAATACATTAAAAATTTAAATTTGAACGTTATTAATGTTCTATTGTCAAAGTTGTGAGTGTGTCAAACGCATGGTAGTGTTAAACTTTTTTTTATAAATTTAATGTATTTCTAATGCATATTATATAAAAATATTAACTTTTTGCACTCCTACTCCATATAAACTTTAACTGTACCAAATTTCATACTCCTCTGTCAGCGTAATCTTAGTAAAAAGGCGTACAAAGCTTTTGCTTCACGTTTTAATATAATGATGACACAATTGTCTCCCAAAGCGCAATCCCATTCAGAGACTCCATTTCAATTGTTACTGAATTGGAACCGCAAAAACGTCAATGATATTTCCAAATTAACAGTTGAATGGTGTTATAGTGGAAGTCATTGGAAGACCCCTGGTCTTTAGTAGAATACCAAAGGCCTAAAACATTCCATCGAGAGACTATTCATATTCACTTGAAGCATTGGCAAATCCCAGTTGACCATTTGATAGGTTTGCTTACCTATGCCAAAAATAATAATAAATAAATATAGAAAATTACGTACGTTCATCACTAAGCCCGCAATCTTTATTATCGCAGTACTCTCGTCCATCCCGACAGTAGCAATAATTACAGGCATCCACTTGGCGTGTGGTACCTTCCTCACAATGGCTCCATAGTAAACGGATTTCTGCGAAAAACAAAACGCAACAAGGAGATTAAAATTACTGAAAACGTTTTTTTTATTGTGATTATTTATGATATCTACGGATGTAATGTTGTATAAAAAATTAAGCATTCTAGGTCCTACAATGTCACTCGTTACTTATAAATCAATTGCCGTGTGTTAGTCTCGCAAAAACACGAAAATGGCTCGACCAATTTTGTTGAATTTTTTCAAGCCAACATTGTCCTGCCCGGTTTCTGATTGCAGCGACACCTACAGGGCCCAATTAAAAACCATCCAGGGAACTACTCAAACACACACAACAAATTTCATCAAAATTGGTCAAACCATTTGTGTTTTTGCTAAAACTAACGCAGGACAATCGATTTATATATATATATATATAACATATATAAAGTTTACATTTTCCCACGTCTGTTTAAAAAGATTTTATAACGTACTTTTGTTTTTTTCTTTGATGCAAAACTTTAGACATTTCCAGCGACCATTACTACATGTACAATAGTCACATTCTTTTATGTGTATTTGGCCACGGGAACAACTCTTCTCCGGAAAAACAGGTAGTTCTAAAAATTAAATAAAAAAACACAGTATTTCATGTTCCTTAAACGTGTGGAAAGTAATTTCGGTTTAAAGAATTTATTAACTCATAAGAACTAACATTGTTAACTTATAATGAGCTTCTTAAAATTAACTTAAAAATATTTAATTCTCTTTCGACCTCTGGACGCTGTCTCAGACAGACCCACAGAGATACCTACAGATATATCCAATTATACAAAATGAATAACCACCAAACATTCTAAACAAACTTATTACATTCGAGGCTTCATTTTCTAATTTGTGAGAACATGTTGAAAGGTTACAATTGTAAAATTTATTTCTTGCCTTCCCCTTTTATTACGATTTAATAATAATAGCGTAATCTATATGCTCTTTAAATATTTGCAGCCAGTGTGATTCTGCATAGACATTCGTTTGACTCACGGTGCAAACACCCTCATTAGTTTAATGTAATTTATCATCGGGATATTTTATAACACATACATACAGTATGAATTTCATTTATGAAAAAAATAATATGGACCTGAGTTTGGGTTTCAATCAGCACCAGTTATTACTGGTGAACTTTTAACCAGATTAATCGCGTGTTTTAATGGGTTTTCTTATTTTGACGTTTTGAACACTTTACAGCGTTCGTGGTCGCAGGACGACGAAGGTGTCAGGCGTCTCAAAAGTTTATTTAAAATTATTTCAGTCTACCGTACATATAATTGATAAAATTCATAAAGTTATTTTTGTCTCTGATACATATTTAAAACTAAATCGCGACGGTATTCCCTAAGACTATCCCTGAGAAGAAATACCGAAACCAACTCAGAGGTCACAGTCGTTTTCGTGTCGTTCTCTCTGTCTTATGGTGTCAGAGCATCTATTCTAATCACTAAAGAATTACAGAGTAACTAAACCGGTCTGACTAGCTTTACTTACATACAACTGTTGGTGTAGGCAGAGACTGACGCCTAACTATTTCCACTTTACACATATTAAAACACTTCCTTTTTTTTCTTTTCTTGCTTCATCTATGTTATATTCATTAACCACTTCATGCATGTTTTTCAGTTTAGGTTGTTCTGTATTTGTAATTTTGCAGTTAATAATTCGTTATCTAGAAATTACTGGCTCTCGGTCACAATTGAGTTTGAAGGTCACAATTGAATTTAGACTGTTAACACAGCTTCCTGCTTATTAACCCAATGCGCAGATGCTGTGTTGCTTCACATATCGAATAGTCTGACCAGGTTAAATGGTCACCTAACTTCAGTACTAATGTTCTCATGCTACGATGTTTACGTATACGTTTTGCTTCGTCCAAATTCATACATCTGGTAATACACGCATATCGGATCCAAAGTCATCTTTACTAACAAACTGAGACTCGATCAAATGGCCTAGAGAAGTCAAAGGCAAAGGTTGCAATAAGACAAGACTTACTGAATTCTGGTTGTCCTCGTGATGGCTTTGGCTTTTTTCTGCAATCCTTGTTTGAGCAATACTCTTCCCCGTTACGACAGACGCATCTATTACAATCTACTTTTCGCTGCCTTCCTTCTGGGCAGAAGGAGTCGCGTAAATATTGATCTAAAAATATAATGGAGATCCGTTAATAAATTAAATTACTAATAAAGTGCATGGACGCTCAAAAGGCCATTTTTTAAATTTGAGTTGTATTTAAGATATCGGTCATAAATTATATTCTCCTTCCGTCGCCTCCTTTCGAGCATCATCACCTCGGAAATGGTTGGGATGGCCTCTCACTCTTCATAATGTGTTGGGTTGGTTCACAGTTGGAAGTGAGAGATCACCCTCCCCGAAAGTCTGTTAGTCTGGGTACTTCTCCAACGTCTTTAATGTGCTGTTCGGCCTAGCTAGGCTTGTGCTTCAAGGAAGCTTCTTCAGCTTCTTTCGATTAATCGATTTATGTGTTTTATCTGGAGTTACTTACCGTGATTGTGTCTACAATCTTTGGTTGAACAGAACTCATGGCCATTTTGACAGTAGCAGTAATTACATGAATCTATTTTTCGTTTTTTGCCTTCCCTACAAGTTGATAAGAATTGAGGTCCTGAAAGTAGAAGGAAATTTAACAAATAATACAAGGGGTAATGTATGTAACCTATTGTCTTTATATATTTTTATTTAAATAATTATTTTAGTTACACGAAAATAATCTCAATGATTACTGATCCACATTTTTTTATATCAGTTATTTATATATTTAAAGTATTGAATAGATTCAGGCGTTACTTTGCGGAAGTCCATTACAATGGATGCAAATAAATACAATATCTAGCTACTTCCACAAAATTGAGGGTAGTCATGCATTACCTGTGCACCGCCCGCCCGCCCGCAAATATATGCACATACGCAAGCGGTGAAAATTCCGACTACCACCAACTACTCTACACGTGTTTCGCCCCTCCACGGGGCATCATCAGGAGCTGTTAGACCGTGCAGTGTCCGCCACCGAGACACGGACCACACGGGCCACGGACACTGCACGGTCTAACAGCTCCTGATGATGCCCCGTGGAGGGGCGAAACACGTGTAGAGTAGTTGGTGGTAGTCGGAATTTTCACCGCTTGCGTATGTGCATATATTTGCGGGCGGGCGGGCGGTGCACAGGTAATGCATGACTACCCTCAATTTTGTGGAAGTAGCTAGATATTGTATTTATTTGCATCCATTATATATTTAAAGATAAAGAGACAAGAAAGTTCGTGGATACGCTTCTAATCAAGGATTTAATATTAAATGGAAAAAGAATACGGTCGCGAACAGGATTTGAACCTGCGTCTCCCGGATAAATACTCCAGGCGCTCTGACCACTAAGCCATCTCGACCTAGTGGCTGAGTGGTCAGAGCGCCTTCAAAAAGAAGCTGCTTTTCAAAAAGATTTATCTCAAGGATTTAATGTTATTTTTATTCATCATTAAATTACCATGTACCGATTTCGGTGGGCTACATTGTAATTAATACTGAACAATTGACGATATCACATCAGATAGCTGACCAACGCACGAAATATGGAGTATTTAAAAGTAAAGATACGTAAAAAAGACATTAAAAACATTTGGACGCCACTGAGGAGCTCCTAAATAAACTTGAGAGACTGCAAAATTTATGCATTCGATTCATTTTCAGTCTTAAGAAATATGACCATGTCTCAAACTTCCGCAGATTACTCAAGTGGCTCCCAATCCGCCTTCGCAGGAACACTCGAATATTGTGCCTCCTTTTCAACATCCTACATAATCCATCTGCCCCATCCTACCTGCGGGAACGCTTTTCTTACACTCATTCACCTGACTCGCCTTGCAGGTCGCATCTCCGAACCCTCCTCAAATTCCCGACCCATAAAACCGATTTCTTCTCCTATTCCTTATCTGTACATGGTGTAAGGTTATGGAACTCACTTCCGGCTGAGATTCGCGACAGTGATACCATTTCTGTTTTTAAACATAGAGTTAAAAAGCATTTTCTCTCCCTAACCACTTAAGTAGTTGTTTTGTTTGCATTTTATGAATGTATTTATATGTTTATGTTTATGTATATATTTATTGGTATTTAATGTATTTGTAATTGTGGTATGTATGTATTATATATATGTTGTTAACAGTGCTTCTTTGTATTTGTATATATTATGTTTCTTATATATCTTACACACTTCGTCTACATCTCTTGTTTTAAATTCTCCTCTTGTAGGTCTGCTGGAAGAGATTTCTTTAAGGAATAAGCAGTGCCTCTGTACTTTATTTTCCTTATTTTGTTTGTCCATTTATTTGTATCTTGTGTGTACATAAATTAGTAAATAAATAAATAAAAAGTAAATTGTAAAAAGTGTATAGGGAATGAATAGATAGCGATTAAGTTGCCATAAGACGTATAAAATATGGAAGACGAATTTAGAGTAGTTAGCAGAGGTCGGGATAGCTCAGTGCCTGCAGCATTTATTCGAGAGGCGCAGGTTCAAATCCTGATCACGGCAGACTTTCCTTTCCACAAAAAATGATAACTTTAAAAAGAAGTCCTTACTCCCAGGGGGTTCGGGGCACATCATGCCTGTACACATATACAGCTGGCCAGCCACACACGTGCAGTGGTTACAGTCGACTTTAGTGTGCCTTCCCATCGTGCAATACTTTGCTGTGAAGGAAATTATGAAATAATAAATGAAAATAATTATATCTTTTGTCTACGGCAAACAAAGTTAAACGAACGCGATAGAGTCCATACTTTAACATGTCATAGACCACAATTTTTTTGTGACCATATTTTTTTATTCGGTTTTTACAGTTAAGAGGTAATAAACGACCAATTTTGCCCGTTTGCCCCCCTATCACATAAAGAAAAACTCAAAAATATTTGGAATATCATGTACCTACACTAGTCGTTTGCAGCTTTTTAAATATAGCTATATATACATATTGCTTAAGAAAAAAGTTTTCATTTTATTTTAATATATTTACCTCCTTCAGTTAAAGGAAGCAGCTTTCCTTTGGATGAATCTGAAAATTTAACATAATAATTTCATTTACGATTTAATTAATCAATAGTGGAGGTGGCGGCAGATATTTGGGAGTGTCTAGCAATTGAACGGACGTTTAAATGCATTTAGTTCGTTCTTTAGCAGTTTGTCGCCAATATCTTTTATTCGTATCGAACGCTCCGTTTTATAAATCAATTTTTTTTATATGTCAATTTTATTAATTATATGAAATCATTTTTATATGAAATATCTTTTGACGGTTTATATTATCAGTCTAATTGTACAAAATTCTTTTCTATAATTTACAAAGTTTATTCATATTTATTTTTATGTTTACAGTTTTACTTTTACATTAATTATTACTATATATTTCAGTTTGTACCTACCGTTTTAATTAATATACGTAATTGAATACAATAATCTTATAATCTTTGTCACTCGGACTTGTCTGTTAGCAATAAGATGTCTGTAATATGAATAAATAAATAAAATAAATAAAATTTTCATCTCTAGTTTTTTATTGCGTTAAAAGCATAAAATCTGATACCTTAAAATATGGTTTCATGGTCAAAGATTATCTTACCGAAGTCATGGGAACTGCCAGTATGTTGGAAAATCTTCAGCATTCGAAGTTCTGAAAGATTGAAAACATGTACATAGGTACTAACTACTATTCGAACGAGTACAAATTAATTTGCCGAACTTTGATTATGCTAAGAATCCAATTTAAGAATTATGAGTTGAATGAATAACTTACTTGATCTAGCTTTTGCAATAGTCATTTCATCGTCTCCTTCTGTGAAAAATATAAACTGTAATTAACAGTTAAAGATAAATCTTTGAAAAGCATTAACGCATGCTTAGAGAACTCTAAAGTTATAATATTAAATAGAAAAAGAATACGGTCGCGAACAGGATTCGAATCTGCGCCTCCCGGATAAATACTCCAGGCGCTCTGACCACTAAGCAATCTCGACCACTTTCGGCTCCTGTCAGGTTCGAATCCTGTTCGCGACCGTATTCTTTTTCCATTTAATGTAAATAACAGCTTCAATAATTGGTTCTTTTTTGTGTAAAGTAGTGCCCAAGAATTTATGTAAACATTTTATTTCTTTGATAGCTAAACTGTCTCATAAATCTTTCGCAATTTATTTGCGTTGACATATTATAACTTTTTTTAAAGCTAATTAAACTTTACCTCTTCCATATGATTCTGCAAATGTTCTCAGATTATCACTAAAGTTTTCATGAACGTATCTTTGCCAGTCGAATGCCAAATTGTCGGTGCCTGTAATGACAAAATTATGAGGTTACAAAAATAGCAGTGCCAAGAAAGTTACCAATACTGGAGATAGATATTACATATTTCAAATAGGTATAAAACATAGCATCACGCTAATATGCTACGGAGGACATGCAGAGGAGTGCTGTTGTACATCCACATTTAACTGAATTCCAATAAAATCCCTGCGATATTATAGCTTTAATTGGCGAAAGAACTATGCAGGCGAAGCCATGGTGAGCAGATACTTCAAATAATAAGTGAAGATATTTTTTGATTAGTCTAGTTATTTCGAATAATTGTAGCTCATTTTTTTATTATTTCTTACCATAATCTGGAGTGTTCCAATAGCCATCGTCGTAAAATGCTTCACCGACTGTGGCCTGCAAATGTAAAAATGATGTTATCTAATTTTAAGGTCATATAGGTACTTTTAAGGTTCAGTTTTTCACCTTCCATGGTGCACGATACAAGCACCTGATTAGTGACAAGATGGTCATCCAATTTATCGGTATACAGTACCCTTTAGGTCTTTATTATAAAGATAAACCAATATCATTGAAAAGCCCCGCCCCTTTCGAAATGGCGCCTACTCAGAACTTGAAAATTCAGCAACTTAGCTGTCATACATATCAGCAGATCGGCTGTATTATTACTCTTCTTTTATTCTTTACTTCTCTTATTCGACTCTTTATTTCTCTCTTTAGAGTTCTTCAAACCGGACTATTAAATTATGAAACTAAATACCAGACAAAATTAAAATTCCCTAGTATGTAAAATAGTTTATTATTACTAAACTCAGGCTTACTACTTTGCAGTTCTAAGGCGCCGAACGAAATTTCTTCGACGCTTAGTTAATTAAATAAATCTGTAAATTAATTGCTGAATAGATATCGCCAGTTGTCTCTCTAAGACGTATAGAAGGAATCTTTAAATTAATAGTAGCGAACAATGACACCGAAGCTCAGTTGGTAGAGTGATGTCACGGCCTGTCAAAAATTGCGGGTGCAAGCCCCGTTGGTGTCTATTATTTTACGTTTCCTTAGAAAAATTGTAATTAAGATAACGTTAGTACTTGCTACGTATTTTTTTATCTAGCTCGTAATTGTCAGTCCAAGGTTCGCACGAAAGATTTTTTTTGGAAATACCCCCGGTAAATTCAGAAAGGTTGATGGTATTTTTGTATAAATTGCATTCGTGCGAAGCCAGGGCGGGTCGCTAGTGCGTTATAAAAATATGCTATGATTTATTAAGTATTAATAAAATTCCTTACCCACACTGTGAGCCATAGTATTCCCAACATGGTCGCCAGAAAACGAACGGTATCGATTATATACCATGAAGATTATAAATGGAACTAATTAAAAAAAATGAAAAATTAATTGAAACACATTATGCGCATATAATCACAATATTGGCGGAGGTGTTAAGAAAACAGTAATTAATAACGTTGTCCTTGTTAATGCTTAGAGATTAGCAGAACAGGGGCTTTAATATAAGTTCTAATCACCATTCTATTGCCAGTAGTATAATGTTATTTTAAATTAAAAATTACATCTTTGTTAGCGGTTTATAGGATTCTTTTTCTAATGGAATACTCGTTATTGTATTGAAACATAATCGACCGTTAACAAACTAATTGAATTGGTAAATATTTAAGAGCTCTGACGTAAATTTATATCTTGCATGTGAAGCAAAGGAAATTTGGAACACCAAAAAAAATTACGTGTAGCTCCTTCGATTTTCGTTCAATTTACCATTTATACACACATATCTTGTCTTTTTGACTATCTTCATCAACGGGCATTCTAATGACATCTAGATTAAACTAGATACATGCTACTCCGGTATGCTACACCGAGCAACCCCTAAAACTAACTGTTAAAAAGCAAGTAAGTATCTATATCCATTTTGCTTGACTACGAATTATGCAAGATCAAAAACATACCTCAGATTTTTAATTAAAGTCATTCATATTTCAGGTACTGAAATAGATAAGTAAACTTAAAATATCGATTCAATTGGAGTTACATTTTATTTAGACGTAAGTATATTGTATAGTAGCAAAACTTGCGTGTACATGAACTTGAATGATAACAAAAATATGCGTTATTTTTATTATTATATCAATGAGTAGTTACTATTAATTACGACAAGCTCTCACGAAGTTGATAACACCAATTTATTGCGCTTTACCGTTACAGATTTGATTACCGGACATTAATTGACTTTTCTTTACTGCTTCGTTGGTCTATTGGTCCAAAGCGCGAGTGCTGAACGTGAGGACTCGGGTGCGATTCCCGCATCGGGAAAAGTGTTGTTGAGTTTTCTGTGAAGCAATTCTCAGTAGCAGGCTAGAGTTTGGAAATGTACTCGGTACATGGCAATAGGCTCACCACCTATTAAATGGGATTTAATAATAGCATTGGTGAAATGTTGGTGTTTATCTGTAACACCTTTGCCTGCCCTTGCGGGGAATATATATAATAAATAAAGCACAACTTGCATATTGGCGATCTGTTGGTTGCATTCAATCGAGAACCAGAGCATATGGAGTTATGTCGAACTATGCACCACTATATACTAGTTATCTTGGGATAGATTGGGATACCACCGGGAGATACTAGTAAGATCCACTGGAGTTGACGGTAGGAAGAGTCGCTTTTTCTTATGAGCTGATTCGGCCCAGTAGTAGCCCGACATACCCTTCCACCGGGCCTTCAGGAAGTCCACTTCCTTACGTTAATAAAATGGTTGGATGCATTGATGAAGTTTCCGGTTTTTCGGTGATGTATAAGCGCGACTACGCGTGCATGCAAACTCATCTCGATTCCCAAACAAAACTCGAACAATCATCGCAGAAGAGTTTGGTTGCATGTTTGCACCTTTACTAAGATACTAAGGGTTCTGTACAACCAGTAACAGGTTTACCGTAGTAGTCAGGTCTGTCAGCAATTGTACTGAGATACGGCAGTTTTATGATTACAGATACTGATATTTCGAAGAGGAATAACAGGAACACCCCTGAGCGGGCGGACGACATCGTAAAGGTTTTATGGCGCCAGACGATTAATTTAGCAGGTTAACTAATAAATTAGGACCTTAAACTATATTGTACACCATAATAATATCTCATCACCATCATCCCACTGCCCTTATCCCAATTTAATTAGAGTCGGTGCAGCATGTCTTTTCCTTGGACAGCCGTCATCTCGGTAGTCACTCCTTTTGTAGCCATAGCATCTTTCACACAATCCATCCATCGTTTCTTTGGTCTTCCTCTGCTCGTGTAGCCATCCACATTCGTACTTAGAACTTTCCTCGTCAAATTTTTCCTCTTTCCTCCGCATCACATTTCCATACCATGACAAACGATTTCCACACAACTTCTCGACAACCGGTGTAGCTTTCAGACTTCCTCTTACATACTCATTTCTAATTATATCCATAACATTCATCATATTCCTTAACATTCTTATTTCAGCTTCATGCAGTTCCCTTTCATTCTTCCCTTTTGTGGGCCAACATTCCGAACAAAATTTGATAACTGTTTTATAAATCTTTCCCTTCGGGGGTCGCAAATAGTTCCCGTTACCTTAATAATATCTATGCTATAATAATAAAGAGGAAAGATAATTTTTTTGTTTGTAGGGATTTAACTCAAAAACAACTCAACCGATAAAAAAATCTTAAACCTGTAAAAACCTGCATTGTGATAATAAAATTGCAGTTTGAAAATCGGGTGATGCCGCGGGCACGGCTAGTAATTTATAAAAATCTACTATGTAATAAAAGGTAAGCGTGAATAAAAAAATAAAAAATGTGCCCATAAAGACAATTTCTCTATTCCATCTTTACATATAGCTTCGTAATTTAGGTTCTCAGCAAAACTCAGTTTGAAATATTCCAGGAATCTAAATACATTATCAAAGATAGCATATGGTCTCCTTTTAGTTCTGCCCTTGATTAATCCACGCCGCAAAAACTACATTCCGAGTGAATTTCTTCACTATCTGCAAGTATTTGTCCAAAGGAGACTGAATCTATATTACTTTTCCCAAAAACACGAAAGCTTTATACGCCTATCCGTGAAACAGGTCTAAGTCCATCTCGTTTTACGCAAAACAACTAACGTAGCTCAGAATTGAGTTTGGTAATTAAAAATTCGGACAGTGCACGCTGCTAGGGATCTCTAAAAGTTGGGAAAATAAAGGTTCTAACGTTGCAGGCGTACACTCTCCCACCTTGTTTGAGTAGTTGATGAAAAATGCAATCCTTAACGCAGAGGGAATTTTAAAGACTACTGGGTAGGGGAAAAAATCACCTTACTTTTCGTTTCAGCATAAATTTTATTGCGAATTCTGTCTTCCTAACGGCAGGTATGATTTGCGAAATAAATGTCGACCCAAGCTAAGTTTTTGTGTCCTGTTTTGTAAATAAAATATGCTGACTTTGCCTTTTCTTTGGACTGCTTTTGAAATAGAGGTGCTACCGGATGGACTTGCATTATGGAAATGTGAAGTGTATTTTTACTGGCACTCATCTGTTTTTAATTTGTAAATAAAATACTTGCAATGTTTTCCATTTCAGCTACGTTCATGATATGTCCCTTGTGGTATTATATGTGCTTCGAGTTTCCGTAACAACAACATCTCGTGGGAATGTCCTGTGTTTATAAAATACATGTTAAATTACACTTTTTGAGATCTTTCATCCATTAGTGTTGACCAAAAAATGTTGTGCCAGAATAATGTAAAAAAATCAGGTAAATTTATTTTTATAACCAATTTTAAAACGTAAAATTCCTTGCTTTACTTTTGTACAAAGGACAAAATAAATTTTTTCGTTATGAGCAAGAAAATCAAATGTTTGAGCACACTCCCTTTGAATCCTAACGAAGATACCTTCAGTAAATATAATCAAATTTACGACATAAAACAGTACCTAACGAGCAAAACATGAATTTCTTTTAAAACAAAATATTTTTATATTTTGTATTTCTTTACTTTTTTTACGGACACTTCAATCACCTGGTTTCATGTACCTACAGGATCGCTTCATAAACCATTAATTATTTTTCTTCATGTAGTAAGGGCTCAAAATCTATTTTTCTCTTTATACTTTACTTATTCCATTGACTTTGACTTTGACTTTGATGAATTTGTAGATAAATTTAACTCTACTACTTGTAGACTTGCTCATATTATGTTATTATTATCTATTATCAGCATGCTTGGTTAACGGTGCAGTCGTCTATATGTCATGGGCAAAGATATTAGAAGGAAGGTCATGGGTCTCTGTATAAAGAAAAAGAAGGGATTAAGCACTGCATTCTATCTAAATAAGTAAAAACGTTCTGGTTTATAAAAGGTTTGTTTGGTATTAAAATTTTGTATGAACGCTTCGTTCTACCACCGAATCGAATTAAAAATTTCTTTATCGTCCCGTCTCATCGTCTTTTCTCGGATATGGATCGAACATAGTTCGGAAGTATCCTTACCTATCATTTCTTGCCCTTAGCCCAATTTATTTGAAATTACCTCATTTTTTTTCCATACCGCTCGCCGTTTATCAGCCGTAATTTCAATAGTATCTAACTCTTGGTTTCAATAGCTACATTTTATAGCCTCCATTCGTACCTAATCTTTTCTCGTCACATGTTCTTCATTCTTCTGCATCATATTTCCATACAAACGATTATCACAACGCTTCTGGGTAACCGTCACGACCGACGCTACTGTCCTAGGTAGGCCTCTGACTAACCGTAGCGGCTGTCGTAGATCTTGATATGTCAACCGTGACTGAGTACTTAACGAGCTCTCCGAGGTACGAAGGGGTCTCGGTATGACATGATGGTCACCCATCCACGTACCGACCGCAGCAAGCACAGCTTAACCTCGAACGATCGATCTGTGCGCCTGTTACTTAGCCACGAGTCCCTTTTAACTTCAATTTATTAATTTTCCTTATAACATGTTAGTAATTATAATATACCTACTTCTGGTTTTAATATACTGATTTTTAATCCTCGTCACATCATCCTCTTTAACATTCTCATCTCCGCTGCATTCAGCTGCTTTTCATTCAGAAGTCGCTTAAAAAGCGCTGTCATCAATTATTCTTTAATGTTTACTTTTTGATCTGTTCATGCTTGCTGCATATTTAACTAAAGCTTCAGGTAAAAATTTCTAAAATGTGAAACAAATAGAGGAAGAGGCAACGAGATTATTATTTCATAACTGTGGGGCATTCATCTTGGTGGGCTGTGTGAAGTCTGTTTACTTGAGTCACGTAACTCTAAGGTTGCATGCACGTTGCCTCTGTTTTGGTGTCCGAAGAATACTGTGGCTACTAATATTGTTAAGACGTGCCTTACTCACGCTCGCACATACACCTGTCTGAAGTTGAAGTTAGTCATATTAAATGAAAAAAGAGTACGGTCGCGAACAGGCCTCCAGGATAAATACTCAAGGCGCTCTGACCACTAAGCCATCTTGACCTCTGCTCACCTCCGCAAATTCTTGATACATATTTTAATACGTCTTGTCGACGTCATTGCTATCTATTCAGGGGACCGAATCTTTTTCCATTTAATATAATAACTTAAGAGTTCGTTAAGCATGCGTTTATGCTTTTTAAAGATTTATCTTTAATAGATATTTATAGTTCTAGTATTTATCTGTATTTGTTAAGATGATAATAAGCATCTGTACGACATTGTATTAACTGCAAAGTTAGTCGTGTTGATACGGTCACCTGCATAGGGACTGAATAGATAGCAATGACGTCACCAAATACGTATTAAAATGTGGAAGAAGAATTCTCGGCAGTAAGCTGAGGTCGAGATGGCTTAGTGGTCAGAGCGCCTGGAGTATTTATCCGGGAGGCGTAGGTTCGAATCCTGCTCACGACCGTATTCTTATTCCAATTTTTTTTAAACTTTTGACTTCGCTATGCCTATGCACGTGATAATGCTTTTCGAAGATTTATGTGTACTTATAGTTCATTTGGGATTCTTACGACGTATTTAATGTCCTGAAATCAAGGCTTCCTTTTATGATGTAGCTCTATTACAGTATGCTATTATATAAAGCAGCATTAAGGGACTGCCATCCACGGTAACATGTACAAAAGCCGTGACGGCTATTCGAAATTACTGCAGCAGTCATAATTTCCTGTAAAATGCTTGTACAAAGTTGGCATCAAAATGCACAAGCCTTTATGAAAAGAGTGAATAACTGAAATTCAGCGGCGCACCTCGCTCAGCGCTGAAACATTTACACCAAACAGGTTGTTTTACATTTTCAGAATACCGAATGCCGTCAATGTTGGCATTGTGTGGACGCGTTCGACTTTAAATTAAATTTAAGTGGGAACTGATTAATGGTTCAGAATAGTTAGTGATGTACAAGGCAATGAAGCATTATATCGAAACATTTTATGAAAGCTGCGATGCCTTAACCCCAGTAAAAGTTAGTAGAGGTCCGTCGCTAATAGAGATTTGACAGCGCGGTTGGCGCAGTGGTCGAGAGACCGACTGCTGCGCTGCGAGTCGCAGGTTCGATTCCTGCACGGAGCAAATATTTGTACGATCTATAGATAATTGCTCCGGATCTGGGTGTTTGTGTGCGTGTGAGATTATATGTCTGTAAACGCACCCACAATACTGGAAAAACATCCTACTTTGGGCCAAGTTTAAAAAATTAATATATTGAGATTGTCACAACCGCCATGACCGATATCGATAAATGGAAAAAACTGTAGGTTGTTAGTAATCCATCTAAAAATGTTTTAACAACGATGCTATCTTTGTCTCTTCGGGTCGTTATTTATTTATTTATTTATTTTATAAGGCACACCAACAACTTATTTACAATTAATATTCATGTAGACATTATACATAGTTTGTCCTGTGCAAATAAGTCACTTACAGGCGTGCACAGCTTTTATATAATACGAGTAGCTGTTAGTAATTATTGACATTATATATTAAATTAGCATTAAAATAGTTACAAATAATATTATTGAATCAGTTAAATAAAATAAAAATAAAATAAAATAAAATAAAATAAAAACGATTAATACAGACTTAAATAAAAATGATTCAAAGTAGCAAATTTAAAAATTAAAGTCAAAAGAACAAATTAAAATAATAAATTTAAATTCATATTAAGATTCCAAGATTAAATTTATAAAAAATATGACAATTCAATAGGACAAAAAATACATACCATAAAGTCAATATGATTGAAAGGTACATTTTTTAAATTGAAATCAGTAACGATAGACATAAATTAAAATCATAGTATAAGAATAAAAAAGAAAAAACAATATGGAAATCATAAATGCACCAATAGAATACAAATTGCAAACGACCGACTACTGTTCAACATACATGCAAATAATATTAGCCTTAAGTTAAGTCGTTATAAATTTATTGTCCAGAAAAAATACAGGACGAGATTAATTGGCCTAGATATTTTTCTTATAGGTACATACCCTTGGAATTGAATTACTATCGTGTTGTATACAGTTAGAAATACTTACACCACAAGTCCACTATTGACTCTAAAATAGTAGCCAAGTGGCAATAAGTTAAATAACGAATCTAGTAAATGAGCCGTATTAAAAAAGAAATATCGATAAAAAGAAATATCGTAGTTGATGAACAACCTAGTAGAGTTTAAACCACCCGTAGGCCTCTGACATACTTTAACCTTTCGGCTCAGTAACGTACAGATCTGTACGTTGTAACAATAAAAATCTATTGTGTCTGCTAATGACTGACGCAACAGCTTACACCTTCGAAAACATCTGTCAGGGGTGCTGATTTCCTCACGACATTTTCCTTTACCGTTTTAACAATATAATCATTAATTTATAATTCGCACATGATTACAAAAAGTGATGTGTGCTTTGGGTCCGAACTTGCGACGTTTGACTTGTTTAATCAAGGCCATAACAGGTTATTCGAAATGACATATGAATACCTACTCAGAAATAAACAGAGGTAATACAGCAGCAGCACAGCTGGTAAAAATATAAAATTTTGCTTAAATGGGTTTACGTTTAATAGCTTTACTGACAGATAAGCATTAGTGCTATGTGTTGTTAAGTCCATAATTTATGGATGTGTGTTCATCTGTCCTTTCTGCCTTTTTACTCCTCTTTGGATTCGTGAATAACAGTATGGGTTATACGTTTATCTATATTAACCTAGAATATCTATTAAATAAATCGTAACGTATAATTGTTTTGTGGTCCTAATAAAATAAAGTAAAGTAACATCCATATTACATCATCGCGGTCCTAGACTGAGGTACGTTTGGATGGTCGACAAATATTTGATATCAGCCATAGCTCGACATCCAGACATGCGCCACTTGTGCGCCACACTTCTTATTCCGTACTCCAGTTATTGCAGCCTGTTCAACGTGCGAGCACTTTGTATCCATTCGTTGTGTTCTAAATTGTATTTATGTGTCTTTGTTTAAATAAAAATAGGACCCATTCTTTGTAGTTTTATTTTTCTTATATCTTGACTAACATATGGGTTCTGGCTAAAGGGAAATTGTGGGTAGATGCTCTTTTATATTTCTGTATAATAGTTACAGCTGACAATCAGAAGGTAATGTTTCAGCTGGTAATTTATTTACTTTTGTGAATAAATATCATGATAAGCGAGATTGAGAAACTTTTTAATTTGTTTTATTTTTGAAATCCTGCGAAAATTAAACTTAGAGAAAAATTAACAAAAGCGTGGCAAAGCTCTCAGCTAATGTTATAACTTAAAAGAACTTTACTCACTTCACTATTAGACAATTTGTTCCATAAACTATATAACTAGAAAGACATAATCATTCATTCATACACTTCACATATTACCTGATACAGGTACGCATGAAAGTTTTCTTTTAGTTTATTTCTTGTATCCCATTATTTTCTCTCAAAACTTTTATTTAAACCCATCTATCAACTAAGTTTCCTCATTTTCAGCCAACGTGTTATCCCAGCAATTTACTAAATATTTGGCATGCCCGGAGATGCCTGCGCTTGGCTCGCCCATATAAATGGCTACTCCTGAATTGTTATTTAATTTATGAAGAGCATAGTGTTTAATGTTATATTTTGCTCTTCATTGAAAAATATTATCTGGAGCTTAAAATGTATGAGGAGAAATTCTGGCGTCGCTTCTTCGACCTGATTCATGTTGAGGGTATACTTTAGGATAATTTGATCGTTAAATGTGAATGGGGTCAGCGATGTTTTATATTTTACAATTCTTAGAGTGAAAAAGCGTCCTGCATATCCCGACGAAAATATCAGATAGTATTTTATCAAAACATTTTCTAAAACTATATTTAACCAAATTACCACTCTCTCTTTTAGGCACGCAATCGTCTTCTGTGGAAGGGTCTATCAAGCTAAAACGAGTTATTTTTAAGATAAATACTTTATTTTTTATCGCTAATTTGACAATCCTGCATTGAGATCCTCAATCCAACCTTTTAGATACCTACATTTTAACTAATTACATCTAGATAAAACGTAAAACCCTCCATTTTATATTCTCCGCGTGAACTCAACGAGTTGACCGATTTTTATCCATTCCTTTAAGAAGATTGCAACATAATCTTCCGAGATGGTTCAGAACGGAATATTAATCCAGGCTTTATTAATGCCTTGCAAGCGAGGCACTGAGGTCTAAGCCAGCACGATAAAGCCTCTACAATTAAGGCTGATGATACATGGATGCCTTGCAATATTTATGATGATTTTTTAATAAAATCCTCTTGTTTTTTCGGATAGCTTTGGATTCGCACGTTGCGAAAAGACATAGAAAAAGGAAGAATTAACGAAATTAAGTCTTTCATATCAAAACATTAAACGGCACCGTGTTGCTTGAATATTTTAAATAAATATTTTATAACCTCTTTTTTGTTATAAACTTCTTTATAATTTATTTATGTGCTACTTACCTATAGGTAAACTTAAAATTATATTATATTAAAACAACTTTTAACCTGATTAATCGTGTGTATTATTGGCTTTTCTGTTTATTGACGTTTCGAACACGTTACACTTTTAAAATTATATATAAGTTTGAAATGCTGTTTTGCTTAAATCCAATTTCATTTCATCCGATAGTCTGTTCAAGCCCGAAACTGTATATTTCTGTGTCCAACGGTCAGGGGCTACGTCATAACGGTGCTGGTGTGTCAAAGTGCACAGGCGACTGTGCATAATCGCCGGGGATTACGCAAATGATCCACTCGTACCGGACTTGTACTGAGACGGTATTTGCATTTATTATTTTGTTCCCACTAACTTTGTATTTAAATGTGGATCGATTAATTTTATACATAGAATCACGCCTGTATTCCACTATGGGTAGGCAGATGTGTATTGTTGTTACGAACATGCATGAAGAGGTTTAATGAACATAGATAAAGCAAAAGAAGTGGGTCAGAATCGTAGGAAATGGAAATCGATTGTCTCTGCCTACCCCAATGGGAAAACGGCGTGATTGTATGTATGTGTGTAAAATTTCACCGATCCCCGATAAAGTGGTATCGTGGTTGTGAGCTTATTGCAATCTACCAAGCACATTTCTAAACTCCGCACTGGTATTAAAAATTTCTTAACAGAAAATCTTGCTTGATTTGGGATACGAACCTAGGATCTCACGTTCAGTAACCACCCCTGCGTCCACTAGTCCAATGATGCAGGTATTTTCAATTGTTTTGGAACATTCTTTACAGGACTTTAATTATTATTTTTTTTGATATTTAAAGCAAATATTCGGCCTTGCAGATGATCCAAGACTTCTTTACTTTGGATCTTAATATTGTTGAACAAATCTATGAGTGACTAGTAAAATTTTTGAGCCCCTTGATTCTTTGGCAGTGACAACGGTCGAAGAAGAATTTGTTCTCTTTTTGCAGAAGCCTAGCTTTAGTATAAAGGTGTCATCGTCAATAACGTATTGCTTACTGTTTACCATCTCAAGATTGAGTGGAAGGTGCAAGGATAGAATTCAACAGTCCTTCGAGCTATTTAATCCTTGTCTTGCTCTACTTTTAGATGATTAATATAACTTTGTCAATCAATTAACAATTTACCTTAACATTAAAGTTAAATCTTAGAAAAGCATTAACGCGTGCTTAGCGAACTCTAAAGTTATAATATTAAATGGAAAAAGTAAACGGTTGTGAGCAAGATTCGAATCTGCACCTCCCGGAGATGTCGAGACGGCTTAGTGGTCAGAGGCGCAGGTTCGAATCCTGCTCGCAACCGTATTCTTTTTCCATTTAATATTGTAACTTTAACTTAAATACAATATAAATTAGGCATTTATACGTAAATAACTTACTGTATGTAAAACCCGCCACTATTGCCAACGAAAACATACGTCGATAGTCTAGAAACTGCGATAAATCAACAGAAATATACCAACTGTTCGCTGTAATTTGGATACTTAATAACTGGCTGAAACCGGTCTCAACCGCCTCGTTCCAGTGCAAAATGATTCGGTTCGGACGGATAGTCTCGGCTTCTGCCAAATCCACTTACTGAAAGCACTTAGTTGGGACTTTTTCTACTCTGTGGTGAAAGGAGTAATAGCCTGATTTAAGCTCGACTTTTTGTAACAGTCACATTTTATATTAGCTGTATTAACTGGTCCGTTTTGAAAGAGGGACCAAGAGATGGTCAAATAGTATTGCCATATCGTCAATGTAGTTAAACTTGTGTTAGATCATTTTCTAATAGAAGAGAAAAAAGTTGTAACTACACAATATAATATATCTTTGTTAATCTTTTTTATTAACCTTTTATGCTGTTCTACTGTTGTACAAAACTCTTCCCTGTATCTTTCCATACCTTCGAAACATAACATAGCATCACGCCTGTATTCCCCGAAGGGGGAAGTAGAGTTGTACACAGATCTGTATTGTATGTATGTACTACACCCACATTTCACCAATGCTGATATTAAGTGCCATGTAATAAGTTGGTGAGCCTATTGCAATCCACCGGGCACAATTTCAAACTCCGGGCTGCTATTAAGAATTTCCTAATAGAAAAACTTAATAACAGTTTGCCCGACCCGGGCATCTAACGCGAAACGAGGCAGTTCAAACATAGAAAAAAAAACGAAGTCTTACACCAGGTTTTTTAGGTCTATGTCGGCGACCTCGCCCATATTCAGGTGTCTAGCTTAAATGTTCGGGTGCATTCTGCTACTCTGCTCATTGGAAATGCGTTAAAATTTTGATTAAACAATTCTGTAGCTATATTTTTAGGTTAACATTTTTCTCGTCTGAAGTGGCCATTTTAGAAATTTGTACGGTTAGATACTTTACCGATGATATACACTTGGAATTGAGTCAACTTGAATCCAATTATCAACTTCCTTTTGAAAAGGGTTACGTTGATCATGGCAGTCAGGAATCCCAAAGCGTCTTAAACTTTTAGCACTTAGTAGACACTTTTTTCAGCAGTGTGGCAAAAGGACTAATCGCCTGACTTAAGCGGGAATACAGATAAATGTAGGAGCGTACATTTCCTTTTATTTAAATTCGAAAGCGACTGAAAAGAACTGTTTTTATTAGCATTCGCAAATAGTGGTCCGGGATTAAGTGCGGGGTTCCTTTTTTACCTAAGCTGCTTACGTAATGCCTTAAATTACTGTGTTATTAAAATGTAAAGATTCTTGTCTTCAAGATTTAAATCATTGTGTATAAAGGAAAAGACCGGCTTGAATAGGTGTTAATAATTATTTAGGTACTGCAAATAACAGATTTCGGAATTATTCAGATTTATATACCACCGGAATTGGAACTTACTTTTGTAAATATAATTAGTGAATGTGAGCGTCATATAGGTCCATAGGATAGGAAGTATTTTTATTTTTGACTGCCTCGTTGGTCTAGTGGTCGCAGGCGCGGCTGCTGAGCGTGAGGTCCTGGGTGCGATTCCCAGGTCGGTCAAAGTGTTATTGGGTTTTTCTATTAGGAGCTACTCAGTAGCAGCCCGGAGTCAGGAAGTTGGTGGTGTGACACCCCCGTGTTTCGGAGAGCACGTAAAGCCGTCGGTCCTGCGCCTGATCTCTTTCCGGTTGTCTCGGCTTACCGTCCCATCGGAATATGAGAGTGAAGGAAGAGGGAGTGCACCTGTAGTTGCGCATACCCTTGTGCACTATAATATCTCCTGCGTACTTGGCTAATCTCCGTGGGGATAGGCCGCCGTTACCGTAATACGGTCGGGAGGTGTATTAGTATTATTCATATTTTTATTTATTGATTCGCAACTGTCTGGTGGTTTTGAGTATTTAACCTGACCTTCGCAAATGTCCTGCCGATCTGGTATCGTCTTGCGAGGGGTCATGGCGCCCCCTTAATTATGGTCGACCTGCACGATGACTGATGCGTACGTGCCGTCAGTTAGGACAGGTCAACTTGAAACAGCTATGGCTCTTTCTTCAAAAGGCCATTCCAGACGCCATACATGATTACGCTCGCATAGCTTTATACAATATTGTCTTGACTTTAAAAGAGACTGTGACCTCTGAATTTGTTTTGGTGTTTCTTTTCAGAGATAGATAGGAAATGCCGTCTTCTAGATTTTATTTTGAGTAGTAAAAGTAAAAGAAGAAGTAAAAGAGTTCTAAAAACCTTTTTACAAAAAAGTGATATAGCTAAACTAAGGCATGGACTAAGGTATATTTTTTCTTTAACGAGCCTTCACAGTGGGTACCCATTGTGATTTATTTCAGTCAATTTATTTTTCAAACATGTGAAGACTTATAATTCTATTATTAAACAAATTCAACTAACAGAAAATTTGCTACATGCTTAACAAGCACGACGTTGTTTGCAGGTGCAAATACTATTAAACACGTTTAAATAGTTAAAATCATATCATGTATAATATTTTGTAGTTCAAAGCTTAAGTTAATAATCTGAATTTGAAGTCTGAAAATAACCCAAAGACTATCTCTGCTGATGACAGCTCAGCTCCCCGCTCCATATTACATAAGTCAACTGCCTTTGTGATTACAATGGCGAAAGGAAGATTAACTTAGCGACACTATTAAAACTTTTCGCGACAAAAATTGATTATCTTTCGACTTGTTCACGAAATAGACGCGAACAGAAGGTGAGGTTTGATGTTGTTTGTTGTACGTATGCGTAACAAGATTATGTATTTTATATAATAATATTTAATTGTCATACTTATTTACATAATCTAAAACTTAAATAATAAAATTAAACCGAATTATTTACAAACTACTATTATCTACATGTATACAATAACTTAAAAACGCTTCTAAAATTGAAATCAAGAAAAACTCATGCGTCGAAGTATTTCTCCGCATCGCTGTCCTCCTTTTTTTTTCGTGACGTTGTGCCGGACTCCTACCGACTAAAAACCACACGGTCCTACTCTAACCTATACCGGGGTCCCGGGATCACGACTCTATTCACCGCAACCTCGGCAGGTTATGGCTCGTCGAATGCAACGACGTACCCCGTCGCCTGTATAGGTCAGTCATAGTTGGCCTGCCAAACAATCCACGGAGTTGCGCGCGCCAGATTGCGGCGCGCTACCGTCTCGGGCCTGTCACTGGTCGGGCAACGAAGTACCCAAGTTCGTCACACGCAGGCTACAGCTCACGGTGGCCGGAGATCATTGAGCGGCATCGCTGTCCTCCGGGAAGGTGCCCAGAAGACTGGCACATATAATAATAATTGTATTTTATTGTCCTAACAAATTTCCATAATTGTTATACTATATCCTTATTTCTTTCGTTTAATTATTATAAAGAAAATAAAGTTGTTGTTGAAACAGACTCGAAAAAGTAATTAGAAATAAGATAAATAATTGAACATAATCTCAAAATTTTCTAAATTAGTTCATACCAGGCACAAGAGAAAATTTAATGATTATTCAAAACCGAGTAACTCCGTCAGAAATGAAATTTAATATCTGATTTTACATATGTGATAAATAAAAGGGTTAGTTATTTCAACTCTTAATTTATTCTGTGATTAAAATTCAGTGGAGTTATATCACTATGAATTTTGTTAAGCTGAAAGACTGAATTGTCTTTCAAGCAACTTTCAAGACAAGACACTTGACATTCATGAAGTTTTACCACACTCCAAAAAACTGAGAACTGCGAGTATTTTTTTATTCACTATAAAAAATTTACTCTACCTTCTTCAATCCCGAGATCTATGGGGTATTTTTTTTGGTAGGGTAACATTTGCAGAATGATAGCTATATTTTTGAAGATCATGTATTTAAATCCTCTTCGGAATATTTACGAGCTAACATAATAACGAAATTTCATTAAATTTTAATTTCTAATACCAAGTTGTATAATAGTTGTTCTTCTTTACTGCCTGCTTTACGTCTTGTTTGTTCCTGAACCAAGCTGAAACTCCAACAGTCCCCATAATATGGGACTTATGGTTTCGGACGGAGAACATTTAAACTTTTTGCTAGCAAATGACAAAAAATAAGTTTTGCTCAGAGGGTCCCGCGTCATTACGGTAACGGGAAGTTGTAATGAGAAATTGAGAATTGCGAGGAGTCCACAACATTTTCCGAAATTGTTTTCAGGGAGGCTTATAGCTTTGTTTGGTAGAAATTTTAAGGATACCTTCAGCTGCGGCTAAATATATTGAGTTGGAAGCGGTTGTTGCATGTTTATTGCAAACCTTCATCATCTCAAAATAATTTATAATCTGAACGAGCACTGATGTCAGCTTTCGATAAATCTTACCGTGCTTACCGTGGGAGAGCCATGCTTCGGCACGAATGGGCCGGCTCGACCGGATTGATACCACGGCCTCACAGAAAACCGGTGTGAAACAACGCTTGCGTTGTGTTTCGCCGAGTGAGTGAGGGTACCGGAGGCCCAAACCCTTTAAAAGGCCGGCAACGCACTTGCGACTCTTCTGGGGTTGCGGGTGTCAATGGGCGGCGGTAATCGCTTACCATCAGGTGAGCCGTCTGCTCGGTTCACAAACATACATGAACCCTATAATCATAACCATCCTTTTTTGGGCAGTCGTGTAAACCTCGGAAGTGAAGGAGTTAAAGAAGGATTTCTTACCTTGAATATCGAGTATGAAACCAAAAGTATGTTCTTAATGACAAAAATTTTACAGTGTCCTACGTAACAATTTCTACCTTCAAAACTGAAATACGTTTAATCTTTCGGACAGACGAGAACTCAAACAAAACATTATTCGGTAGCCGCCTTTGTCGAGCACCTAAATTGCACAATTCCTTAAACTGCGATAGAATAGAATTTTCGTCTAAAAGCGGACTGATCCAGCTAAAGGCGATCTGTCTCACCGTTACGTAATGCCACAGCCTAACTAAACCGCATGGTCACTCATCGCCTCTGATAGCAACGTATCGTCCGATAGTATGGTTAACTAGCTTTTGGGCTTTACTTGCATGTTCATTGTTTTGTGAGAAAAAGGGAATTCGCTCTGATCGGGGAAACGTTCCAGCTCTGCAGTCTCCAAATCGGCTTTGCTGTAACAGTGTCATCGAGTGACCAAAAAGAAGTTACAATGCCAGGACCTTTTTTAAATTTTTAGGATTATTATTATTATTAATTGTACACACGTTACACAATACAAATTATGAAAATGAAAAGGTATGTTTATTGATGAGCTTAATCCATTAATGAGTTTTCTAACAACAAAACTTTGAAAGATAGCGAGAAGAGAAGCAAATATGAGGACAGAGTCAAGTGTACAACACGAATAAAAAGGCTATATAAGATTTTTTATCATATGTTAGTTTCAATGCTGATGAAGTCATGTATCCATATTGTATATGGATTTTAAATTATATTGCCAATTTGTTATCTTTCACTAAATATCCTGCCCCGATTTTGTCTTCTTCTACCTATCATAGCCTATGGTGGATAAATAATCTAGAACTAGTGATTAAACCATCGGTAAGCCGCTGACATGGCTTTACACACTTATTGAGAACATGACATAGGTATGCTCTATTGTGTCAACAATGCAGAGACATTATAGACAAAAGCCGTCATTATGATTTAACAACATAAAGTTAGTAATTCCAGTCCAAGATCATTATACTGAACATTAAATTATTGCTGAAGGGGGTTTATATCGACAATGCTTATCCCCTTTAGGGATTAAGGAGAGATGGTTATTACACGCCGGTGTGACAAACTAAACGTTAATTGTTCGAATTAATGGCAATCGGTTGCAATCAATTTGCGGTAAAGTTGAACGACAAAGCGAGTCCCGAGCTATGTGGTGATTAATTCAACCTCGTTTGTAGCTTGCACTGGAAACTCTGTATTGGGAATTTGGAATTTATTTGCTGTGTGAATTGTAGGGCAGAAGTGTAACCGGAGTTGTGACGCTTCACAGTGGTTGTGTCTTGGAACTTGTATGGTTTTGGTCCGTAAGTTTATCATCAAGGAGGTCACACGTCTTTCTTCTTCCTTCGTGTAGTAGGAGTCAATCTAGTATTGAAGTTGTTCGATACGGCAATCAAACCAAATAATACCAAAGGGCAGGAGCATACTTGTACATTGTCATTTTTCATGTTCTTTGCATGCAACTTTATCCAAAAAGTCCAAGAATAAAACACACATTGTGGTCCATCTCACATCCTATAATTTGTATGAAAAATATACTATACTTTTCCAAAGGGATCCGCTATCATGTTCATCAAAAAGTTCATGACCAGCGGAATGAAAAAAGAGTCAATAACAGCGTCGGTAAGAGGTGTTTGTAAACCGGTTCACACCTCTAGTTAGCCCTTCGAAGAATACAGGCGAGATGCTATGATGGTTGACAGACGAAAGTTTTTCAGTTTTATTGGCAGAAACCACCTTTAAAAGCTTGAAATTTCATTCACCTTCAAAACTTAAGACTTTAATTTCATCATGTATTTTCTCTGGCAAAAGAGAAGGCTTTTGATTAACAAAAAATAAAATAAAACTTTTAAAGAACTGTTGAATTAGAATTTAAAATTCTTAAAAGAAATCTGCGAAACCATTACAGTCCTTACGAGCACTTAAAGTCTAGAATAAAATCTATAATGGAATTAAAGTTCACGTCGGATAGAATCCTGTTAATCGCCTTACATTAAGAGTGGATGCATTTTCTAGGCTACCAATTGGTTCAGAACGTGCCGACGGCTTAGCTAATGACCCTTCCTCGATACAATTAATTGTAGCAAGCTAGCAAGCTTGTACTTGCAAAATGCTGTTACAATAGCACGCTCTCTAACACTAGACTGGGAGTCTGACTTGCACTTAGATACATGGAGGTAGGGATAGCTCTCTTGTGCACATTTCACACTTTTACTCACCTCGTCTTCGGAGACTGCACTCTCTATCGATTAACCAACTCAGCTTATAGCTATCCAGCGTTGGAAATAAGCCTCTCCCAAATTGCACTACAACACCCCGTTAAACATCTTGATTCGTTCAGAAATAAACGTCCAATATTAAAATACCTATAAGATTGCAGTGGGCGGGGATAGACAGGTATCTGACAGAATTACCCCGTTCACCCACATCTATAAAGTATGACATTTGATAGGGGTGTTTGTCAATAAAAAATAAAAAAAAACACTTGAATGTCGTTCAAGCGTCAGAACGGGATTTATTAGTTGGAAAGGGTATAGTTTTTAAATCATCTAAACACTCATGAGGCCTTCTTTAGTAGGTAGTAGAAAAGAAGCCTTAAAGGAAAGCAACTGTGGCTCAGACAAAGTTTTCAATTTTTAAAATCATAATAATCATATTCTTTATTGCAAATCCACAATGTAAAGATAAGATGGTAATATAAATAACATGGTAGCAATCGTGGACCCTGATGGGCACAGCAAATAGTAAATTAGAAGAGAGGAAGGCGTTGTATATATAGAAATATTTGTTTATACTCAAGTATTCATATTCCTTTTTAATGTATCTAAGTATGTACTTAGGATTGTTATTATGTTTGTATTTTTAGTAGGTATTTAGATATAAGTATATTTTTTGTATTTTAATACATTATATTATTAGGTTATCCGTTCTAAATTTTGTATAAATTTATTGTGTTATATTTATATTATTGTATTATTTATATTTGTTGATTATGGTGAATATTTTATAATTTTTTTTGTTACAGCTGAATATTTAATTGTTAATTTTTTTATATTTAAGTTTACTTTTATATTATGTATTTATTTATTATTTATTATATTTATATTATAAGTAAGTATGTATAGGTTTTAGCAGTAGGTAAAAGGTGTTTGTTAAATATGATTATATTTGTATAAAATTAATATTTTCATGTTATTTGTTTATCCGTAAGATATTCACTTATCGTGTAGTATGCTTTATTTATTAGTATTTGCTTTAGGGTGTTTAGGACTTTCGTGTCGCTAGGCTCATCTTTTATTTTGTTGGGTAATTTATTGTTTAATTTGATGCACATTACATATGGGCTATTTGAGTGTAGTGTCATGTTGGATGTAGGTAGCATAAGCATGTTTTTGTGTCGCAGTGATCTGTTTGTGTGTCGGTCTCCGCGCTTTGTAAAGAAGGTGGAGTACCTTCTAACGAATTTACATATTTCTAGAATATAAATGCATGGCAACGTAAGTATTTTATGTTTTTGGAAATAGGGTTTACAACTGTCTGTTTGTTCAATGTTTGTAAGTATTCGGATTGGTTTTTTTTGTTGTATGAAGAGTGATGGTGCGTCGGTGCTGTTGCCCCACATGATGATGCCGTAGCTGAGTCGGGAGTGAGCGTAAGCGTAATAAGCACTCAATGCATTTAGTAGGTCTGTGGTTATTTTTAATTCTCGAAAAGCGTAAGTAAATTTGGAAATCTTGGATTTAATGTTTTGGATGTGTGTCTTCCAGTTGATGTGAGTGTCTATTGTAAGTCCGAGAAGCGTGAAAACGTCGACAACATCTATTTTTATATTATTTGTAGAGAAGTTAATTGTTATTGGAGATTTTTGGTAGGGGTAAAAAGTCATAATTTTTGTTTTTTTGTAGTTTATTTGTAAATTATGTTGATCCATCCATTCTGTAGTTTTATTGAGTATAGTTTGTAGCTGTGTATTTATTTCTGTTTCGTTACGGCATGAAGTAAGAAGGGAGACGTCATCCGCGAATAGTATACAAGGCTCATTCATAATTTTTGGAAGGTCGTTGATATATATAAGGAATAATAAACATCCAATAACGCTGCCTTGTGGAATTGATGAGTTTAGGATTTGTCTATCTAAAATAAAAATAAAATAAAATAAATTTTTATTGAGTACTTTGTTTTTTTTTACAATACAATATTTTACTGTTTGCCGCAATTGCATGAAATGAGTAGGCTCATACAAAAGTTTACTTATTGCTTAAATACTATTTATGTAAAACTAAAATATTCTAATAAAAGTTGCTGACAGTGTAAATTCGGAATTACTTAGATTAATATTTTGCGACCTGCCCGAACTAGGTTTAGAAAAACCTGTGTCTCAGGTAATCACTTACATCGCAAATTAAATAGGGCATTAAATTATGTTTACTAAAACTAATACTAAATTTATTTCTAAAGTCTATGAGAATAAGCAATCTAGAGATTAATTTAAAATACTTAAATATACAAGTATACAAAATTAAATACTTAAGAATATCAGTATATTAACATTATTTTAAAATTTCTAGTATTTTTTCTGTGTCTGTGTAGTTAAGTTCTGTTAAAAATTCCGATAGCGTTATGCTACATTTCCTATAACTTAAACTATAAATATTTAGTAACTTATTTAACCTATTATACAAAAAAGGTCCCAAAAATACATAAAATCTATTTGAAAAAGAGGATTTGGTTTGATTCTTAATGCAAACCAAATCCTTCCTTCTCTTATCTGAAGGTATTGGGTCAAATGGAAGTTTAGTATGTTGGAGCAGTACAATGTTCAGAATAAATAATTGTCTCACTGTTAGTACATTGCATGCCATATAAAGCTGATGTGTGGGAAACCTAAAGGGTTTAAAGGTAGCAACCTTAAGAATAGCTCTTTGAGCACGTTCTAGAGGAAGTAAAATTGATTTTGCCGCACCACCCCAAGAAGTTATGCAATAGGTAAGAATCGATTGACACAAAGCCAAATAAACCTGTTTAATTAACGTATAGTCAGCTATGTTACGTAAATTCTTAAAAATATATATTAGTTTACGCACTCTAGTGCATAGTAGGTCGATGTGTTTACGGAAATTTAGATTCGTGTCAATAATGATACCTAGATATTTTAAATGGTCTACTTTAGCTAAAGTGGGACAAGTGCATGCAGTGTCAGCGTATGTACTACAATTATGTGAGTGAATGTTCAAGTTAGTAAGTGGTATGTTAGTATTTCTCATTGTAAATAAAATGTATTTTGTCTTATCTGTATTTAATGTTAATAGATTTTGATGAAGCCAATTAGACACAATATTAAAGCCATTCTGAGCGTATTCATAAACCTCATCGCGGGAATTGGCTGAGAACAGTAGAACCGTGTCATCCGCATATGAAATTATGACACCACTTTTGAGAGCTAAGCTGCACAGATCATTTATATAAATTAAAAATAAGGTTGGGCCCAAAATACTTCCCTGAGGAATTCCATAACAGCTATTTTCGAGTTCTGAACTTGTGTATTCACCTATTCTTATGCATTGTTGGCGCTCTCTAAGATAATCGGAAAAAATAAGAAGTTGTGTTCCTCTTATTCCGAGTGTTTCAAGCTTTTCTAGAAGCATAGAACAAGAAATAGTTTCAAAAGCCTTGGCAAGGTCCAAAAAGATCCCTATGATGTGCATGCCATTGTCCAGATTACTACTAATAAAATTTGTTAACTGGTGTACTGCTTGATTAGTTGATCTTTTGGGCCGAAATCCAAATTGACTATCTGAAAGCAGTTTGTTATCCTCGAGATATTTTATTAATCGAATGTTTATAATTTTTTCCAAAATCTTTGAGAGACCTGATAAAACTGAAATGGGCCTATAGTTATTAACACAACTTTTGTCTCCAGATTTAAATACTGGGGTGACTACTGCTTTTTTAAGCAATTTAGGAAATATTCCTTCAGCTAAACATAACTGAAAAATATGAGTTAACGGAGGAGCAAGTAGGTATTTGAATTTTTTGAGCAGGTTATTAGATATGCCATCCCACCCAGTAGCGCAGACATCCTTTAAATCGGTTATTATTCCTAATACTTCATTGAGGTCAGTGTCTAATAAAACAAAAGAATTTAGTCTAGGGGATGTCGTTGTTGGGCTGTGAGGCGTATAACTTCTTGAATTCAAGTTCTTTTCTGCCAAGTTTTTACCGATATTTGCAAAAAAGTGATTTACTTTATTCAATGCTTTCGATGGGATTATCTCTGATAATAATAAATCAAGAGGTGGTTCGGGATTTTTTGATTTAAATGTATTCGTTTTTATAAATTTCTTTAATTTTTAATTTTTTCAGAAGATTATTGCAGAAGTTTCTATACCTTTTGTAGGAAGCTGAACATATTTCGTTATCAGGGGCAAGTTTTGATCTTAAGTGAAGTTTGTCTCTATGTCTAATACATCGAACGAGACCAGGCGTGATCCACGGTTTGATGCTGTAAAATTTTTTGGACACTATTTTAGTTACTGTGTTTTTACTTATTGCATATTGTAACGAATGTATGAAATATTCTAAAGAATTATTTGCGTCGTTTGATTTATAAACTGGGTCAAAATTTATAGCACGTATGTCATTTTCAAGGTTAGTCGTGTTGATTGTACTATAGCTACGCATGCAGTTTTTTCTAGGTGAAGATATTTGTAATGTAAGTAGGACAGCTTGATGATCGGTTAGTGAAGAATTAGTAACCAATGTTTGAGTTGGCTTTTTTGATTTTATAATTATATGGTCTAAGCATGAGCCGCTTTGGTGCGTGGGGAGATAATGAGTTGGTAGAAGTCCATGAAATGAGCAGATATTTAGATAGGCATGTGCATGAGTATCAGTTTTCCCGGAAGCAATATTAATGTTTATATCACCCAAAAGTATTATGTTTTTAAAAGATGATAATTTTTTTTTTTTTTTTTTTTTTTTTTTAAATGTATGTCCAGCGAGTCTAAAAATCTGTCAATATTTAAAGAAGGGGGCCTATATATGGCTACGATGACTGTATCGGGAACAATTTTGATTATTAAGCAGTTACTGTCTTGAAAAATCGGTTCTTCTACAATTGTTATTAAATTATTTTTGATATAGACTACTAAACCATCATTTTGGTTGATATTTCTGTCACTTTTGTATGAGTAATAACCGTCAAGACATGGCAAATTGTTCGTATGTTTTGACAACCAACATTCTGTTAAGACTATAATATCACAGCTTATATCAAGGATCTGTAATAATACTTCAAAACCATTCATGTTTCGGTTTATACTGCGGATATTTTGTGTGAGCAGTGTTAATGTTTTATCCCCAGCTAATAGAAGAGTTTTACACTCCTCAACATTACAGATTTTAACTTCAGACACAGAAAACCCATCCAAATCACCTATGAGCTGATTCGTCATAATAATTAAAAATAAGATATATGTATAAATAGAAAATAAACTACTGTGCTTACTTAGTAAAACAATCAGTGGCGCTCTTAGGCGCCTTCATAGTCTATTGAGTTGATGTAGTTGTTCTCTGCGTATTTGCGTGCGTTGGATGGTCACATTTTCTCTTAAAGCGTTTGCACGTCGCACATTGAGGGGGAGAAGATTTACTGCTGCATTCTTTGAAAGCATGACCAGTCTCTCCACAATGGTTACATGTAGAATTAGTTTCTCGGCAAAATTTGGCTGCGTGTCCAAACTGCTGACAGTTGAAGCACCTGGTTACTGAAGTGAAGTCTCTCACGGGGCATGATGTCCAATTTATAAATATACGGCCTTGATTTATTAAGATTTTCCTAATACTTGCGGGTAGCTCCAAAATATAGTTACAGGTAGAAAGGTTTTTCTTTCCCGATTTATGGCTCAGTTTGATGGTTTCTAATAAGGACTCCCGTGTAGTATTCGGCAATTTGTCGGAAAGGTTTTGCTCGTATATACAATCAAAGACCTCCTTTTCTGTAAGGGCGACGGGGACACCAATAACAGCAATCCTTGGACGGCGTTTAGTCGGTTCTTCTACCTTTAATCCCGAAGTAACTAGTTGTTCGGAATTTTTCAATTTATCAATGTCACTTTTGTTGTCGGTACTAATAATAACGCCCCCATTTTTAACTTTTCTCAAGCCACGAACATGCAGTTTTAATTCTTCGGGTGAAATGATTTTTTGCACCAGGGACTTAGTTTCGTCACTTGATTTGGTCTTATCGCTAGGATAGATCGCTACAGAGCTCAAATTTGCTGGGCGGACAAAGTTATCGAAACCTTTTTTTACCATATTGGCATATGAGCTGTTTTCAGGTTTCAACTTAGTTTCAACGACCTCTTTGAACTGTTGTATAGAGTTCGCTACGTTCTGCTGTACTTGTAGGTGCTGGATAGTGCTGTGCGCCTGGATGGTTTTCTGTTTCAAGGCTTGATATAAAACTGCCATCTGAGATGTCCCGTTTAAAACCTTTCGGCAAAGAGTAGAGACCCGAAGCTTCTGGTCCGAGTTCATTTTCCCTTCAGTGACAATCGTGCAAACTTCGTTCAGAATGGTATCAATAGATCCTAGCCATTTCTGAATCTCGGGCGTAGAGATAACTTCACTTGGTAATTCATTCTCCGTGGATACTGGTGGAATCGGGTCTCTAGGGTAGGACTGTTCAACAGGCGTCGGTGGAGGACTTCGCCGTAATAATTGGCTACGGCCAAACGGACTTGATCCTGGGTTAGACATAACTACCACAGAAGCACTATTAGTCTATGTAAATATATTTAGTTCATCGTACACAGTATAAAAGTTTATACACACGCGACACACTTTACTTTTTAACTGACAGCGCAAATAATTCTAACAATATTACTCGTAATTATTTTATGAAATCATTTTATCGAATACCAAAATACGTCCGCTTAGTCTCGCGTCTCGAGAAGCGATCTGATCTTATATTAACTATTTCGTTATTATCTTGGTTATAATATTCAATTTCTACATATTGTTCTCTGTCTTTAAGGTATGACTGAAACCATTTATGAGTGACTCCGCGAATTCCTATTTTATATAATTTGTCTAATAATATATTAAATTTAACTCTATCATACGCCTTAGTCATGTCAAGCAGTACACCTACTGCGTATTTTTTATCGTTTAAGATATTGACTATTTCCTGAATATATTTATAAACTGCCAGTGTTTTTTTTTTTTTTTAATCTATTTTTTACGGTCTTTGTCGCTAAAGCGATTATGCCAGTGTTGTTGATCTTTGTTTTCGGAATCCATTTTGTCCCTCATCAAAAATTTTAAATCTCTCGCAGAAGCCATAGACCCGGTCACACATGGTTTTTCGAAAATTTTTGATGCAGTCGGTAAGAGTGCAATGGGGCGGTAGTTGCTGGGGTCGGTTTTTGAATTTTTCTTATGAATCGGTTTTATGATAGCTTTTTTTAGGAGATCAGGGAATGCACCTTCTTCGAAAGACTGGTTTATTAATACGCAAAGTGGTGGAGTGAGTTCATCAGCGCAATGTTTAACTAGGGATGGGGGTATTTCATCTATTCCATGACTATTCTTGTTTTTTAAATGTTTTATTAATTTGTTGGTGTCACAGTAGTCTACTGGTCTAAGGAAAAATGTGTTCTCTAACTGTTGAGTTACTGGCAGATCGCAGGATTGAATATTAGTAGGGTTTATTGGTTCATTGCCAATTGATGCAAAGAAATTGTTAAAGATATTTACTATTTGTTTAGGTTCACTGTTAATTACATTATTTATTTTTAACTGAATATTTTTCTTTTCAGCTTTAGGTTTTTTATTTGTGCGTTCTTTTATCATAGCCCACATAGTTTTAACTTTATTTTGTGATTTTTTAATTTTATTTATGTATTATAGTTTTTTAGCCGTAGTTATTGTAGGCTTTAGTATTTTTTCATATATTTTATAGTATTTTTTAAAGACTAAATTATTAGATTTTAGACAAAGTATTTTTAATAGTCTCTTATTTTTGCATGCAAGTTTAATTCCTTTAGTTAACCAGAATTTTTTATGGCACTTTTTTAATTTAATTTTTCTTTTTGGTATAGTTTTATTTAGTGTAGTAGTTAGTATATTATTAAAAGCTTCGTAATTTTGGTTTATATTATTATTAGGTACAATGTAATCGCTCCAGTTTATTGACTGTAGTGCAGATTTAAATAAGTTTATGTTTTTCTTGTTATACAATCGTTTTTTGACGAGGTAAGTTTTGTTTTGATTTTGAATTTGTGGTATTTTAAGACTAATTATTGTGCTACAGTGGTCTGAAAACCCTAGTTCTTCGACTGACGTGTTTGAATATTTTTTATTGAAATTTGTAAAAATTAAATCTATACAGATTGATGAATTATGTGTTATACGTGTAGGTTGTTTTATGTGTTGTGCAAAATTGAATTCGGACATAAGGTCTAAGAGATTTTTAGTTTTAATATTATTTTGTTGTACATCTATGTTAAAGTCACCCCCGATTATGATGTTATACTTAGTATATTTTTTTGTTAATATGGGCTAGCATTTTGTTTAGTTGGTTGTAAAATACGTCTTCATCTCTTCTATTCCAGTATATAATAACTATTAATATGTTAACATTGACTAGTTCGGTTGCGCAGACTACAATATACTCAATGGACATTCTCGTAATATCATTTTTTTCTATACAGTCTATATCTTCTTTTATTAGGATGCAGGTGCCGCCACCTCCATGGTTTTTCCTGCAGTACGATGCAGCCACTTTGTATCCAGTGAAGTTAATTAAATCGAGTTTTTCTTGTGAGAGCCATGTTTCGGTCATACATATTGCTTGATATTCGTGGGTCTGGTTTATAAATGCTTCTATTATGTGTAGTTTATTAGATATACTTTGGATGTTCTGGAACATTATTGTGAAGCGTTGATCGGTTTCATTATGTGGTAATTCTTTCGGTTTAATCGTCTCGAAATGTTGATCGATTGGTTCGAAAAGTATGGTTTCTTTCATTTTTGTCTTCATGAAATATTGAGTCTTCGCTTTTTTTGTTATCCTTTTTTTGTTTAGGTCTTTTGGGGAACTCTACATAAAGGGCCGGATGTTTCTAATCCAAATCTAATCGGATTCTAAATTATTGACTCTGTAAGGGCTTCAGTGTGTTTTAATATTGGTCAATACTATTAAAATGTTTTTATCATTTAATATATATAATATAAATGTTTTTCTTAAATATGACTACCAGTATATCAACATAACCTAAACAAGATGATCATGATAACATTCCGAGATCGCAAGTCATTGCAAGTCATGTATATATTTTTTATGATTAAAAATAGACGAATGCGGACGGTGTTTGAACCAGCACCCGCTGGATCAGTACTAATATTGCTTTTATTATAATTAATTTGTACCTATAGCATTTTTCTTAAATATTTGGTTGATAAATCATCCAATAATAACATATATTAAAACTTAAACTCAAAGTATGTACCTATTCGCGCACATAATTAAGTTCGTTGTCATACAAGATTGTTATAGGATTTATCGAATAAAAACAATTCAACTCCAGTTGAATAAACATATACAAATTACTATTGTTGAACAAGTATAAAAGAATAAGCGGATCGTTAGTCTTATTCAATTCATTGTAAAGACGCCCCTGAATAACAATTCAAGTACCTATTAGGTGTGACAGTGGACGCACATCAGCGTCGCAGTTAGAGCAGTCATTTATTGATTAAAATATTTTGAAATTCATGGGTAAGACCAGCAGGGGGATTGGAAAGATGGTTACTTTGTGATAGATTGCGTCGTATGTTTTTTTTTTTGCTGGAAATAGATACCTGAGATATAACGTAGGTCGCAATGTAATAAATTGACCATCACTTCCATGGGAACCGAGACAGCCAATGTCTGCTGGGAGCATACAGGGGTTGCCAACATTTTGATTTTCTTAATCTTTTTTCTTCTTTAGCCTGTTAAATAACATATTTCTTTCTTTCTTTCTGGTCACCATATAGAAATTTAATGTCGTTGATAGCATTTCTATTGATTGTTTTTATTGTTTCGATTTTTGTGAGACACACAAAATGGATCTGAAAAGAGTAATGGAAACGTATCTATCTTTAACACTGGCATATTATTAATTTAGGAATATTTTATATACCTAACAGTACGTAAATACGACAAAGCGTATTTTACTTTATTTTCTATCTGTTAAAAACCTTAAAATTTTATTTGCTAAAGGTAAAATATTGATTAGAGCGTAGCTAACATTCAGAAAGGCAGAATATCGCATTGATTTCCAAGAAATAGTCACTATTTATAGATCACACAGTCATGTTTACTTCTCAGAATGCCGAATTATAAGTACTAACAATACATACATAGTACTACAAAATCTAACTCAATCAGCCGTGCCCAGCCGTTCTATTGATAGAAAAATATTCAGTGTGATAGCACGTTAGTACGGTGCCAGAAAGAGATAGACGCACGTGTAAAAAAGAAACAGCGCAGTTCTGTCATGCGTACTACGTTCCACGTGGCATATAATTGCTTATTTCGACGCTCCTATCAGCGGTCCCATGGTGTAATGGTTAGCACTTTGGACTCTGAATCCAACGATCCGAGTTCAAATCTCGGTGGGACCTAACTTTTTGGTAAAATGTTTTTGTTTTATTTTGAACTTTTATCGTTAGAATAATTTTTTGCTAGTTTTGTGACTAATGTCACATTACTCAATACATTATTTTTTGTATTATGTAATTTTGCACTTATTTAATTAAAGCATTATTTTAAAACGTAAATATTGATTTATTATAATAAGTTATGTTTATAGGCGTATGGACCGTTTCACGAGCCGCACGTTTAATCAATAGTATATTTTCACAAAATATAGATATATTTGGACTTACCCTGCCGAAATTTTTGGAAGCAGCAGAAAGGTGCATTGAAAGTGATGTACACCTAATTAAAAATAGTTAGTAAGTTATAATAAGTGTTTTAAGTTAATTTAGTCTTAAGTTAAATTGTAGGTTTATAGCATCGCTTTGGATCTTCTGTAAGATGCTATAAATGGTTTTAAATACAAATAAATAAATAAATAAATAATAATTTTACCTACCTACGAGTATTATTAGCGTTTTTTTTTGTTAGTGGTACGACTTGACATAAGAAAATCGTCCTTACTGCTAAGACACAAAGACGCTGTCAATGTTAAATTGTTACCACCGATGTGCGGTTGACTATACTATGTAGTTGCTATCAAAAACATAGTAATTATATTTATCAGAAGAAATAAATGTATTATTGTTGAATAATTATAACTTTGCAAAAATATTCTGATTCTATGTTAACAGTTATTTTTGAAATAATTATAACCGTTTTGAATAATTATGTATAAAATTGTATTGTTCGTTTTATTCACTGAGTAAATTAATATATTTTAATATATATTCACTCATCATATTCATCACACATAATTGTTTATATTATAAATAGAACCTTACAAAATAAAACGTACCAAGAGATTAGCTTCATTTGGTAACCTATTCATAATTGAATATACCTACCTAGTTAGAATTTCGTTGTTGCTGATACTTTTATTTTTGCTAATCATTTAAATTCAGGCGTTTTGTTAGATTCGTAAAATCATTTTATCTGTTTGCTGTTGAAAACATATGAGTAATTTGTCCGGTGTATTTTGGAAACGCAAAGCACATTCGCTGTTTTGAGTATATCCAGATTATTGTTTTTATCTTTCCTTCTTTACCTACTATCAAAGTTATTTTTTATTATTTTAACATTATATATCCAATCGTTCTTGAATTTTTCCTATTCACTTAGTTAATACTGATGTGTTGCTTTTACCTTTATCTCTGCATCAGTAATGCCGTTTCTTGATATATGGGTATCATATTTAAAACGTTTTTATTAAAAAAAAACGGTAGGTACCTATCAAACAAAAAGGAAAATTTTACTTCCCTTACAAAAATCTAACTTATATATGGTATATTTTACAGGTGTTTTTTATCCGAAGGCCTGTGTTTCTTAAGCATTGTCAGTTAAGTGTCACGGGTCACCGTTAGAATGTAAGCACCTTAATTTTTTTTAAGGCTTTTACCACCAGCCTGTATTAGTTTCAGAAAGCTTAGCGAACTTCTTGATACTGCGTCATTGCCGCAACGATGAATCAGGAAATGACGTAAGAAAACGAAGATCTAAAAGATATTTAGTATAACGAACTCCGGTAAGTAGTGTCGAGTCGCAACGCAATTACCGCGCTGCTGCGATCGACAATACAATTGAAAAAGAGAAAGATCTGATGCGGATGAGCCGAGGTGATACTGTGAGCGGTTTTTTTTTATCATTTAAAGTGTAAGCAAATAAACGAATATTGGAAAAAGATTAAACTTAAAGCTTTATTATTGGAAATTGTTGTTTATGATTTAACCCTATTATTTTTCTATATTGTGGTTATTAGTATTTGATTGTTGATCCTAAATCTATACTGTTTCTTTTTATGTTGATTACATATCAATTTGAGTTTAAAACCGTTGTGAAATTTAAAGCTACGCGTCAATTTTTTTTATATTGTATACTTTTTGGTATTTATGATGCCAAGTGTCACAAAAGTACATATTTGTGTTTGTATTTTAATTAAGTAGATGCGAAATCTATTGATTTAGTAACTTTTTTATAAATACAAGCTGTTATTGAGATCTTTCTAATAGCTAAAGCGCTTGCGTTCACTAGACCAGTGAGACAGTTCCCCTTTTTCAACTTTTCAAGAGAAAATTTCCGCTACCAATGAGACCTCATCCTTACAGCAGCTATTTAGTTAGTAAAGAAGAAAGAATAGGTGCCGTTCTCTTTGCATTTTTATTGGACATTTTCTTTCGCTCCAACATTTGAATAATACTCTTTAACAGGGACACTGGCTGAATTTGAGCTTCTGAATTATCATATTTTGTTATACATGCACTTTTTATGTTTTATTTTTGTACGTTTATTTTGTTTATAGTGATTCATACTTTTATTAACTAGTTTACTCTTCTAGAGACGGGCAAATTTATGAGAAAAGAAAGAATAGATTGAAGCCATTCATAGCAAATATCTCTTTAAGTTGTCTAACATATACCAGAGATAAATTCTTTAATATACGTACACATAGAGAACAATGGTCCCGAAAGTCATACAAAATCTCGCCACTTAAAATCTAGAGTCTAACTTGTTAATTTGTGTGCTATTTCGATCAATCAAATTAATTATTTGCTCAAATATGGTACAATTCGTGTTATAATGGTAATATTTCTGCATATTCTGCCATATTCAATGGCGTTTAATTACTATTTCATTATTATTTTTGTTTCTCTTTTATCTCGGGATTAAACCCGGTCCTTTGGAGGGCTTGCCTGGAGACACAGGTCTAACACACAGAGGCCCCTGTGAGAGTTTTAATCTAAATTGAGTTGGGACACCAACCGGAGACTCTCCGTGATTGTGCTATAGAAATACAGCCATGGAGAGTTCCCATTAGGTGCAGAACTATTGAGATAGGTAAAATTAAATAGTTTTTTAAATTGGTCTATTGCTGTGTTGTGCTACTTGGACTATTTAAAATTCGGTTGCCGGAATTAAAAACGGCGTCTGCCTTTCAACTCTTAAAATATTGAAATGTATTGGCAGACGGTAACGGACTCATTATTATTTTTTCCTTATTTGTTTTAAAATACATATTAAATATAATTTTAAATAAATATTAAAAAATGCAATATATATTTATTATTATTATTAGTAATGCCATTGATCGATATGATAAGAAGAAGAATTATTATTATAAAATTACTATATAAATAGTTTTTATTAAGTAACACATTATCAATAAATAATTATGGTGGTAGGAACTTGAGATTCTTAGGCAAATTATTAAATATAGCGGTCCGTCCCGGCTTCGCACGGGTGAACATTTACACCTTGGGTTACATTATTGAAGTTTTAGTAAGGATCCCTAATATTATATAGCAATAAATATAGCCTATGTTACTCAGGGATAATAGAGCATTCTAATGATGGAAGAATGTTTGAAATCGGGCTAGTAGTTTTTGAGTTTATTCGTTACATACAAAAATACAAATCTTTATAATATTATATTAGTGTAGAAGTGTAGATGTAGATTGTAATGGCTATACAGTAAGCATTTTAAATATCTCTTATTTTATTGGTGGTAACAACTGCCTCGTTGGTCTAGTGGTCCCAAGTGCGAATGCTGAGCAGGAGGACTCGGGTTTGATTCCCAGGTCGGACAAAGTGTTATTGAGTTTTTCTGTTTGGAGATTCTCAGTAGCAGTCCGGAGTTTGGAATTGTGCCCGGTTGATGGCAATAGGGTCACCACCTATTACATGGGACTTATTAACAGAATTGGTGAAATGTGGGTGTACAATTGTGTACACCTCTACCTATCCTTCAGGGAATTTAGGTGTGATGTTATGGTAAACAGGTGAAATTATACATACGAAATCATTAGATGGCCAACCATCGATAAATTGCTATGGGTGGTATGACTTCATATGATATTGGTGTATGTAGGTAAAAGATTTTAAAATACAAGAGAAAGTTTACAATAAAAATATGAATTATTCGAGATCGATCGGTAAATTGTAGCGCTACAACGTAGAAGCTGAAAAAAAAATACAAGTAATTACTACTGCTTTTGGTCCCAATTACCTGGAAATCGTAATGAAACACGAATGTGGTTCGACATATTCATTGCTTTATTCTGATTTTAAAGTGTAAAGTTTATCAGAACGAGAAAAAGTCTTCGAAGGGCAAATTCTTTTTCAATTGTCCTACCGCTGGGCCACATTACGCCTTCACCTGAAACGGGTCTGTTTATTCTACTAAAATTAAATTCAAAAGCATTTTCTACTTTAATGTTATTTTATTTATCATTTAAATGGTCATTAAACTGGATGATGCCCCGTCTTTAACTTTAATCATTGCGAAGAGTGACGTAATACACTTTTCTTTTTTGAGTGGATTTTCTTGGATACCCTAATTTATGGACCCTCTGTGCGTTATTGAAAAAGCTCTCTGTCTTTCGGAGGTACTTCTGAATGTAGGGTGTAAATGTTTTTGGGAATGGGTGGATAACTTCACAACATAGAAAAAATAATGTTTTGTTTAGTCTTTGTTGGATGCGTTATGAATTTTTGTTTATGCGTGTTTTCATGGTTCAATTGATGAGACATTGACTTTTATGTAATAAATTTTAACTCTATTGATGACTGGTTACTTCTATCCGCCACTGCCTCCGCCACTGGTGACGATGTCGTGTTAAGTAGCTAAGAATCTATACTAGTATTAGAAATGCGAAATTAACTTTGTTTATTTGTACGTTTGTTTGTTTGTTACGTTGTTAACTGATCGTAATGAAATTTGGCAAGGAGAGAGATTGTATCTTGGGAAGGACATAGGCTACCTTAAGTCACGCAGACAAAGTCACGGGAACCAGCTAGTATAGAATAAAGCAGAGTGCACCTCAGTAAGTATTTATGACTTTCAAAAAGTTACATTGGTACATGCAAATCTTTAACCCACAACCTGCGGTTCAAGCCCGTAACCACTCGGCCACTGCACCACATGCGTATTGCGGCACATGCGTCGCTAGGCATGTACCTATGTATTAATTACATTTTTGTAAATACAAGTGTACTTTTCAAATAATAATAAATTTCGGTGACGTAAAAATATCGAGAGTTATAAACTTTTGTGGATAAAACATACGGTCGTGAGCAGGATTCCAACCTACGCATCCCGGATAAATAGTCCAGGAGTTTTAGAGTTCGCTATGCATGCTTTAATGCTTTTCGAAAATGTACTTGTGAAAATATCTGTCAATTTTAAACAATATGCCGACCGTAAGAAGTCCTAGAGAAAAAGGAATCATGGTGGCCCTACCTAAAGGTAAAACTGGTTTTAAATTAACACAGCAATCTCGACTGATTGGAATTTCGGAGTGATATTATCTTCATAATGAATATAATACTTTCCAACACTTTTCAACTTTCCCTCTTCACTATTGTTTTAAGATGAATTCAAGAAGTTTATTAAGGCAAAGGATCGAAGTAGAAGCATTTAGAAAATTGGTACTTCAGTTTTTTTTTGTGTTACCTTCTCATTGTTTATAGTTACAGTGGCTCCATGTAAAAATACTGGTTATATTGGAAGCCGACCGTAATGAGCTCGGGCGCAAAATGAGCATTGGACAAAAATCGCGCATTTGGTGCACTTCTCGTAAAGGGCCCTTCTCACAACGGGCACTTCTCAAAATGAGCATTTCGCAGAATCACCACATCTCAAAATGAGCGTTTCGTAAAAAGTGCACATTTTATTGAAAATGATTTTAAAATAAAAATTGTTTGCATTTTCATAAATTTCAATCATTTAGACATAAGACAATCAGAAACTCCTCAGCTACAAAAAATACCATCAAAAACCTCAAAACTCATACCAGCGCCATCTACAATCAAGCGACGCAATCTTTTTAAAATCACAATCCATTACCGTCTTTCATTACTCCGTGGCAATATTGTCCTTGCTATACAGCAATGGAGGTAAAGTATACCGCAAACAACTGGTACGACAGTTTGCTTATTTTTATTTAATTTTTTGCCCGCTATTCAAACTACCTAGACGTGACGAGGAACCTGGGTGAGATAATGGAGTATTGAATAAAAATTAAGACGGGAAAAATATCGCTGTTACTTATAAAAATATTTATTGATAAACCTGTGCAACTTGTACATGATCTTTTCTAAAGCTTTTTAAAGGACTTTTAAGGATTTTATTGTTATTCTTTGGGCACGTCCCGTGAGCGTTAGGAATACTCGTGTGACTCTATAGAGCGTCTTGTGGTGCAAGGCAAAGATGGAAGGTGGCCCCTGCGAAGAACCGATTCTTGCTCTAATCGTATGATCGATGAACAATCCAGTGTCAGAGTATCTAATAGCCACTTAAAGGCCCCTGATTATTTAACAACACTATACAATCGAGCACATCTTTTAGTTGTGCACGTTTCGTCACGAGGTTTTCCCTGACAGTCGAAAGGTTAGAAGTGCATACCTTCTGTTTGACCTTTGAAGTTCGATAGCCATAACAGTGCCCCGATGGACCGATGAGATCAAGTCATATGTGGATCTCCGATATAAGAGGGAGGTGGCGAGAAATTGTGCGGCCTTATGACGCTCTCGACCTGCCTGGCAAGAGTGTTACGATATGGACTAGAAGGTACGTAATATTGTGCTTCAATCGTCTTTCTTTTATAGGCGTAATTCTGTAAATCAAAGTGGAATAATATTACCTCCGTTTTTACTAGTCTTTTTCGATACTGATAGCAGATCTGAAAAATCAGGAAAAGATGTATTGACCGGTGGATACTGAATGTATTCTTTCTTTTGTAAACAATTTAGCATTGACGGATGGGTAGATTCTTGGGAGGCAAGTTTATCGATATTTATTATTTACTAACGCGAACTAAATCTCGTTAAGTGTGATCTACTTAACTCTTATATATATATATATATATTTTTTATAATAAAAAATAATCTTTGATGACAGATTTTGCCCTACGTGGGTTATATTTTTAATTTTCTACACATACAAAACAAGTGTCACATCTAATTTGCATCGAATTGATAAAAAAAATACAATACCTTCTAACCGGTTATTACAAAAAGATGGGTGTTCCGAAAATGAAGTGAAACAGTTTTAATCAAAGTAACTGAGTAAATAAACTTCCATTTAATTTTTGAACCGGAGAGTTAGCCCATTAATCTACGTTAGTGTTTTCTTTCAGTTACTAGAATTCTCACGTTAGTACGCTGTAGCGAAGGAAATAAATTAGTATACTTTTACGGTTGAAGGCAGAATAGCTTCGGTATCTTTTAGTAGATGTTTAACTTAAATAATTTTCTCACCTTAAGTGCTACAATATCTGAGGCAGCAAAAGATTAGTATAAAGTCAGGAAAATTCGTTTCATACTATCTATATAATATCTACTATATAGTTATAAGTTTTATATTTTATAAAAGCCGGTACAAAACTCTCTAATCAATTAAATAACCAGACCATAACCCATAACTGTCCCATTGCAGGGCAAGGGCCTCTTCTCATACAGAGAAGGCACGAGTTTAATCACCACGCTTGCTCACTGCAGGTTGGCGATTTCAGACTACCAAATCCAAGTTTCCTCACGATATTTTCCTTCACCGTATGTCAGTGATGTCTTAGATTAACTAAGAAAACATACAACATACATATGACACTGAAAATGTCACATCGGTACATGCCAGGTTTGAAAGTTGCCAGGAGGCGGGCCCGTAACCAATCGGCCGCCACAACATCAGATAAAGAAAAAAAAATGACAGTGATGGGGACTGCCCAGAGCAATGAAAACTTCAAGCTGACGTGAACCCATTAGATTTTACCCTACCAAAATTCTACCAACGCGAAGAAGTATAAGAAGAAGAGAAAAAAAAGAATAAGTATTTACCCCAAAAATTTCGCCTTATACGTTTCATCCATATACCTAGACATTAATTTTGACGTAGCATAACTGAGGGGTAATGCCTCCATAATTATGTTCGGCAGTAGACTTCCTGTGACTGAGATGATGACACACAGTTCTGCGTCCTCAAAACTTTATAAAAATAAGTAGTAACATTTAAAACCCAAAACACGTAACTATTGGTCACAACACAACCCCTGACTTTTCGAAGTCTTGTGTGTATTAGAAATAAATTTTCACTTGCTTTTAATGGTGAAGGAAAACATCGTGAGGATACCAGCACACTTGAAAGATGATCTCGATAGCCATGACAGAAACCTACGAGTGTTCGAAATATGAAACCAGGTTTACATCAACCACACGATAGGAAAACGAACTGAACACACAATACTTATTTTCTTCAAAATACGAGAAAATATAATAAGAAAACCAATGTCAAACTCATAACTCACGTGAAATAACTAAAAATCTTAATAATGTCTAGCGAAACGAAGGTCTATTTGCACGTCACGGCACGTGACTTACCCCGTAAACGGACCATAACGTAACCTCTTAATAAAACGACCTTATGTATGCCTACGAAGGGTGAAGACCAAATGCGAAACAAAATGTACCGACCCACTATATATAGGGAAGGCCTAAACGAACCTTTGCTGCTCCTACTAAAAATACCGCGAGAATTTCTGTTACAGCCCAACATTCTCTCCGTTTGCGGTTATCGAAGATATTCTGAAGACTTTATTTCCAGCATTTTAAAGTTGAATTTAGCTTGAGTATCGTTTTTTTTTGCAATTGTGCCCAACGATCTCACTTTCACGCGACGTGACCGTGGGAATTCTGAATGCGTGGGAAATAACTACAAGGGGTGGTATTTTTTCTGTTCGTAAATTTAAATGTTGTAAGATATCTAGTGGAAGGTAAAACGTGGCCAAGAAAAACGAAAATTAAAAATGTTGTAGATGCGTGAGAATATACGCTTTGCCGGGGCTATTATTCAAGCTTGCTTTTGAGTTAATTTTCTTAGGCAAACACCGCGCCGTATCGTTAGCTGGTAAGATTTCGACACGACACACTGGATAGTTCTAGGTGGAGACTTAAAAAAGCTTGAACAATAAATATGCAATAATTTGAAAACATAAAGTATTATTATAGTTTTATAAAAATCAAAATATTACATTATAATAAAACAACTTTTAACCGGATTAATCGCGTGTATTATTGGTTTTTTGTTTTTCCTGACGTTTCGAACACTTTGCAGCGTTCGTGGTCGCAGGAGGACTGAAACGAACGCTGCAAAGTGTTCGAAACGTCAGGAAAAACAAAAAACCAATAATACACGCGATTAATCCGGTTAAAAGTTGTTTTATTATAATGTGTAGTGATCGCGCAAACCTAAGATATCAAAATATTACGTTTGTTTCGTACATAACTTCAGACTGCACAAAATAAAAGCTTTCCTTTGTACCATTAAATTAATATAATAAATCTAACCCGTCCACTGCGGAGTTTGTGAACACAAGGTCAAGGTCACCGTGTAGATGAGTCGAGTGACGAGTCCTCTGGGTCGAGCGACGTCACTCACCGATCATTTATCTGTATTTGGGTTATTCAGTAACAGAATAAAGTGCCATTGTGCTACTTTTTACCTGAAATCCTACTTATCTTTTGTTGGTATTTCTGTCAGATAAAGTCTTAATACATGTATCTAGAATACGGACTAAAATAAACGATATAAAGTTATATTATTTTTGTATTTTAAATCCTATAGAAAAAGAGACTACTGGGTTTGTTACGCATGCGTTTAAAAAATTCTTCAGTATAAAATTATTAAATTGATATCTTTTAATTGAAATTAATTGTTGATATAAATAATATCATGACATACTCATTTTAAGTCATTGTTATTATACCAAACTTGCTAAGGTTTTTGTCTGCGAACTTAAATAATCAATGTTTTAAAAATAAATATTCACATTTTTTTACTGCACGGTCAATGCAGCGGTAGAAACACCAGTTTTTGTACCGTTATTTGGGAGTTGGAATACCATACAATCAGTTTTGTATGACCTATAAATAATCGATGTATGCGATTTGTGTATGATGATCCACAATGCAACACATTTATTATTTTAGCCTGTTTTATTCCACTGCTGGACAAAGGCCTCCCTTTCCTTCTTACACTTTTCTCTGTCTAGTGCAGGGGTTCCCAACCTTTTTTTGTCTACTGCCCACTTTAAGAATAAATTATTTTTTAACGCCCCCCTTTTTAAACATACTTAAAAACCGCTAAGTACTTATAACTGATTATTGAAACGCAAATTTATAGTATTCGGACAGAGTATCTTTTATTGAAAATAAAACAAACATAATCAATTCTTATATAAAAACTAATGTGAAGGTTGAATCTGATGCTGTTCAATAAGTTTGTTGATATCAGGTTCCAATTTACTCAAAAACAGCCGCAAGTCGCCATGTTCGGTAACACGCAAACAATTTCTCTTTTTAGTAAGCAGCGTTGCCACAGCACTAAATCCACGTTCACACAAATATGACGATGGGAATGCTATCAAAAATCGTTGAACAATTGACCACAATCCAGGGTACAATTGCGGGATCGGTTTTTGTAGCCAAAATTCTTGATATCCATTTTTGAACTTGATTTTTATTTCTTCGTTTGTTGTCAATTCTATAAGTTCTTCTTCCAGCTGAAGTGACATTGCTGTGTTGACATTTGAAAACGGATCCAACACCCAGTCTGGTATTTCCAAGTTTAAAATGTCCTGGTATCGTTCGGTGAAGTCAATGTGGAGGTTTTCCAAATGTTGGCAGTAGGCAAACAAGTCGTCGTTACTGCAGTATACTGATAAATTCGGAAAATTGTGAAACTCACGTTTGCCCATATTCTTTTTGTGCAGAAGCAGTTTGGCTGCGAAAGCAGCAACGACATTTTTTGTTAAAATTAAATTTAGTTCATCGCCTTGCAGTTGGAGGTTCATGTCGTTGAACATTTTATACAGGTTTGTCATGTAAGCTATATCATTCTTTGATGTTATGAGCTTGTTGCGCAGTTCTGTATCTTTAGTTTCCAAGAACTCTATCATAGAGTCAAACAGGTTGTAAAATCGAATCAGACAATTGCCTCTTGACAGCCAACGAACTTCAGTATGAAGCAACAAACGGTTGAAATCTTCGTCATTAGTAACACAAAGCTGATGAAATAATCTATCATTCAAAGAGCTGCTACGGATTTTATTGACTGCTTTGGTGACATATTGCAGTGATTGAAATAGTCGTTCACTTAAGTTTCTAGCAACCAAATGTTGTCTATGAATAACGCAATGTATAGCAAGGACATCTGGAATTTTATTCTTTAAGTATGCTATGAAGCCTTTATGGCGCCCTGCCATAGCCGGAGCGCCATCCGTAGCAACTGATATAATATTTTTCAAAGGAATCTCTTTCTCTTCACAAAACTTGATCTCACTGAAGACCAATTAGATAAGCTTGAGCGACTCCAAAATGTTTGTATTAGATTCATATTTGGCCTGCGCAAATATTATCATGTTTCAGGCTTCCGTATTAAGCTCAACTGGTTACCTATCCGCCTTCGCCGAAATACTCACATTCTTTCTTTACTTTACAATGTGCTCTTCCTTCCATCTACTCCTTCTTATTTAAAAAATCGTTTCCAGTTTCTATGTGACACTCATACACGAGTCCTGAGATCGTCGGAGAACCTAAGACTGAAGATGCCATTGCATTCCACAAAATTCATTGACAAATCCTTTGCAATACAAGCAGCGCGTTTGTGGAATGCTTTGCCGGTCTCTATTCGACGTGCCCAATCACTACCTGTATTTAAAAAGTTATTGAGGGAGCATTACCTGTCGTTAACGTTGCCCTAAAATAGTTTGTTACACTTTTCTTAGTTAATGTATTGTGGTTAATGTTTTTAATGTTATGTAATTTGTATCTATCTATATAATTATATTATTGGTATTCTATTGTATTATTTTATTATGTATGTACACCGACAGCCCTTACTCTTTATTAATGCATCTCTTTCCATCCTAAGGTTGCCTGGAAGAAATTGCCGTGTGCGATAAGGCCGCCCATTGTACTATTTTAATTTTAATAATCTAACTAATTGTATGTTCTTGGTGTGCAATAAAGAATATAATAAATAAATAAATAATAAATAAATAAATAAAACTTTTCCAATGTATTGAATATGGTTTCGCCTTTTGTATCAGTCTCCTAATTTCTGGCAAACAATAGTTCTTCACGTATTTTCTCATCTTTAATAAACCTCACGTAAGATAGCAACAACGCTTCATTAGTTGGTAAAGTGGACTCATCGAGCTGAATTGAGAATTGACTAGTCCTCAGATGATTGCACAATGATTCTTCAATGTTTTCAGCCATTTCATCAATTCGTCTTTGCACAGAATTATTACTCAAAGGAATTTTTCGGATAATATCTGCGGCCGTTTTATGAAGCACAGTAGTTATTACTTCCTTTATTGCTGGCAAAATTAATTCTTCTCCGATGATGTGTGGTTTGCCTTTTTGAGCAATTAACAAAGAGATATTGTACGAAGCTCGAAGTCCGTCGTCATCTTGCTTAGCAGCCGCCGAAAATAGTTTTGATACACTTGGCTGAGTATTATGCTTCTTCTCTAGGTCTTGAAAATATGCTACATTCTTTTCTGTCTTATCTGGATGCATTTTATTCAAATGATCTTGCAGTCTTGAAGGCTTCATTGCTTCGTTCGAAAATGTTTTTAGACATAGAAGACACAAAGGCGACGACGGGTTTGTGGGATTTTCAAGAAATCCGAATTTAATATATTCCGCAGAGTATTGCCGTCTCTTCTTTTTTACTTCCGACATTGTTTTGTTGTAAGAAATACGTAAGTGTTGAAATCAAGTACTGCTTATCTATTATGCGCGAAACCGCAAATGAAAATAAAATAAATTTACGTCGTTTATATAGGATTGCATAAGCAGCACGCACCAACAGGAATAAGACAAACGTACATAAACTCGTTTATCTTATTCGATGCCCAATCGTACTCGACAAGCAAGAACAAGTATTATAGAACCAGCCGATTGGTATAGGAATGTACAATTCGGATTATTTAACAAAAACTTGTTAAAACATGATTGCCCGCGGTCTTTTATATCGAACCGAGTTTGAGCTATATCTTAATTAATATTAGTTGATGTTCACAAGATGTAGTCGAGAGTCGAGAGCTCAGTCGGTGTCTAAGAGTCTTCCTAGCTAGGTAGATGAAATTATAAATCGACCCCAAAGCCCTACACAATGCCCCCTTTTTTTTCTGGGTCTCTTACCGCCCCCCTTTAGGCCTGCAGCGCCCACAAGGGGGCGTTATCGCCCACGTTGGGAAAGACTGGTCTAGTGCAAGTGTGGATCCATTCTTTATGTAGGCGTGAAGCTCATCCCTTCATCTTCGGCTAGGTCTACCGCGATGTTTTTGGACATTTTTAGGGGTCCCTTAGAACTACTTACATAGAAAAAAGAACATTGTAAAACTGTCCTCCCTATCCATAGCCATGCTTCAAAAGCTGAAGTATCTCCAATGTTTGTAGTCGGCCATATTTTTTCCATTTACATTTATATAACAAATATATGTATCATATATGATATAAGAACCATTTAATGAATGCTTGGCACATGGGCGACAAGGTGTTCTACGCGGTACTCTTTAATATTAGACATTCATCATCTCCTTGCCCTTATCCCAATTTAATTAGAGTCGGCGCAGCATGTCTTATTCTCCGATACATCTCTGTCAGCCATTCTCATCTTTGGGCATTTAGCAGAAATTTTACTTACATTTGCAATTATTTTTAAAGTGAAAAATTAAAATTAACTCCCTTTTTCCACTATCGCTTCCAAGGCCGAAGTCATGATAAGATAGCGTGGTCGTGAGAACTTGCCTTCAACCCGTGAGAACCAAACGATCACTCAAGCTACTAGTACAGTCAACCGCACGTCGTCAGCAACAATTTGACAGCGCCTTTATGTCGTATCAGTAAGGACTGTTTTACCACTGACCACACGGTTGGCCGTGCATACTAGTAAAATATAATATTTACTAGCTGTATAATTTTGCAGCTCGGGTTCGATTCCCGGGTTGGGCAAAGTGTTATTAAGTTTTTCTGTTAGATAAGTCTCAGTAGCAGCCCGGAGTTTGGAATTGTGCCCGGTAGATGGCAATAGGCTCACCACCTATGGTGGGACCATGTAAACGTGGGACTTAATAACAGCATTGGTGAAATGTGGTCGTACAACTGTGTACACCTCTGCTTACCCCTTCGGGAATACAGGCGTGATGCTATGTTATGTTATGTTGTAATATTATATTTATAGCATCTTTAGTATGGTTATCTTATATAAAAAAAAATTGTTGCTTTATTATTATGAAGTATGATAATGTATTGAACAAAATGAAATAATAAATTAAAAAGGTTTAAAAAAAAACAGGTGTAAATTTTTTTTTTCCTTTCACCGCTTTTTGTGTTACTTTTTAATTGGGCAGTTGTGTAATAAAAAGGTTTTATATTTAAATTATAGTTATACCAGATTTTATGTTTGCATTAGTCAAAGCATTTTTTTGTTGCTTTAGGAACAGCCGTTTTAAGCGTCGTTTGATATTTGTATATTTTGCTAGCCAGAAAAGGACTATTTCGTACCTTTAGGACATTAAAATAATAGTAAGACTAAGAGGCAATCCTTTTATTTTAGTTAATCAATAAAGTAAATAACGTTACGGTTCGTTGTGCCGCTTTAGTTCACGTGAGTCAAGGCCGTGAAGGGCAAGTTGCTGGTGCGTGTGAACTGAGACCAGTTCACACGCACCAGGCGCAGACGACACTGCATGAGCAGACGCTCATGAGAACCGATCCATTACAGTTAACTAACGCAGTGCAGTGATTAAAACGAAATATTAACATAAACATGATTACTGACTTAGTAAAGTTATTATATTAAATGGAAAAAGAATACGTCTTATGGCGACGTTATTGCTATCAATTCAGTCCCTATACGGGTGACCGACAATATCGTCGCCATAAGACGTGTTAAAATATGGAAGAAGAATTCGCGGTGGTGAGCCGAGGTCGAGATGGCTTAGTGGTCAGAGCGCCAGGATTATTCATCCGGGAGGCGCAGGTTCGAGTCATGTTCGCGACCGTATTCTTTTTCCATTTAATATAATAACTTTAGAGTTCGCTAAGCATGCGTTAATGCTTTTCAAAGATTTATCTTGAATTACTGACTTAGTACTTTATTTATTTTTTAAGTAGTAAGGGAATACGCGATGTTCACTTCAATACAGAAATAAATATTGTTTTAAAAAAACTGCCTCATTGATTAAGTGGTCCCAATCGTGACTGCTGATCCCGATGCCCGGGTCGGGCAAAGTGTTATTGAGTTTTTCTGTTAGAAAATTCTCAGTAGTTTGGAACTGTGCCCGGTTTATAGCAATAGGCTCACCACCTATTACATGGAACTTAATAACAGCTTTGGTGAAGTGTGGGTGTACAACTGTGTATGTACACCTTGCCTACTCCTTCGGGGAATACAGGCGTGATGCTATGTATGTTACTTTAAAAAAATACTGTATTTTATAAGAGTCCCTAGCCGGAAAGCCATATTGCCATAATCATCAGTTTCTATACCCAACGAAGATGCTTCTAATACATTCATCGGTGATAATCTAATTTTTCATAATATGTTATATATTTGTCTAGCCTTTTCCCAATTACATTGGGATCGGCTTCCTGTCAAACCGGATGCAGCTCAATACCCGTATTTTACATGGAGCGACTGCCTATCTGACCGCCATAACCCAGCTACTAGGTAACACGATATCTCGTGGTATGACTGGTTGTCAGACTTTCAGGCCTCTGACTACCCGTAACGACTGACATAGATCTTAATTTGACAACCCGGACCGACGGCTTAACGTGCTCTCCGAGGCACAGAGGGGTCTCGCTATGAAATGATGGTCACCCATCCACAGACCGACCGCGGCAAGAGCAGCTTAACCTCGATCGATCGATCTGTGCGGCTGTTACTTAGCCACGAGCCCCTTTTTCTCATAATATATTAACAATTGTAAATATCGCTCAACTAGCTTACAAGAAAATTAATTAAATATTATAATTTTAAGACACAAATAGCCTCAAATATAGCAACATTGAAGTTGCGGATTTCTTCACAAGTGAATCAATATTTTCATATACCTATGGTTAAAAATTTACGATGCGAGTAGGATTTTTTTGAACTAATTGTTTTTATTCCTGCCATGTAAAATTTTGTCAAAGGAAATTACGCATAATTGCAATTGTTACTTACGCGGTATTGTTATACACCGACGATATACATTTTTCATTCCCAACTTAACTACAAACGGAAAACATAATTAATTAAATTCTTCATACTTTTTCTTTTATGTCAAAAAGAAAGGAAATAACATACCTGTTAACCCATCTGTTGCGCTTGTACGAGTAAGGTCAAGGTCATAGGCCAGTCACTGGGTCATGTGAACTTGGAGAGTAACCGTGAGAACAAAACGATAAGCTACATTAGAATGCACCAGTGGTAAGTGACGGTAGATTTAGAAAAAGTAATAGTAGGTAAAATTATAAAAATATATACAAAAATATGTTGTATTTTTTCGAGCTATCCTTAAAAATAATCAAAGATATATTAAGGATGATTAAAATTAGACCATGCCTGGCCTTTAGTATTAAATATATAAAATTACTGTTTAGTTATTATTGAACAAAAACTCATCTTTTATGGTAAAAAAAAAGATGAATAACAGCATGCATTGATATGTATGGTTTACCAAAGTTTTATCTACAGAATACGTAGAGATTCAATGGTTTATCTGATAACTGTCGACATTTGCACCACTGTCAATAACGAAGACATAACCTTGCATCATGCAAAAAATCGGCAAATAGTGCGTTATCATTGCTATGAATAAAACAACGTTATTGTAAAAACATTTAAGGTCCAAATTCGCACACAATGACGAGTTCGGTAGTTACTATGATTCCTGTGTATGATTCCCACAGTGAATTTTTCACGTGAGAATGGAAATTTTGTGGGAACATTCTGTGGTATTGGAGGGGAACCGGCACGTGCTTGAGGGTTATCAGAATAAATAATTATTCAATTAAAAGGTCTGTGTGAAAATATATTAAGCATATTATGTTATGAGAATGTATGTGTCACAGTTTGATGTCAATACATTCGGTTATAATTCAGTTAATAGATTTTGTAGGTAATAAGGGATGGGGGTCTAATAGATGTGGTCAGGTTTTAAAATAATACAGGTGAAATGTTACTAGCTCGCTTAAAACTAAGATACCCCTTGCTATGATTTTCTCTGGTAGATTTACACAGATCTGACTTTAGACCAAATAAATATTTGTACCAACAGGTAAAGCAGTGAGGGTCACATCCACCGGTCGTAAGCCATAGCAATAGGGCGAAGTGTTATTGAGTTATTCTACATATTAGTAGATACGCAGTCTGGAATCTGGAATTATGTCCGGTTGATTGTTATAGGCTGACCACCTATGGGAGTAACTACAGCTGAAAGGGACATAATAAGTACATCAGTAAAATTTGGGTACAACAGTACTCTTCTGCCAACCCCTTTGGGGATCTTTAAGTTATAACTTATTTTAAATGAACTACTTACATTTGCTTTTTTTTCTACATGTTATTTGAAAAAATACTTATATGATAATCCTGATACTTGTTCTGTATAATATTCACAATTTTATTGATAACTGCCTCGTTGGTTTAGTGGTGGGACCACAGTGCGACTGCTGAGCAAGAGGTCCCGGGTCCGATTCCTGAGTTGGGAAAAGTATTATTGAGCTTTTTTTTTTGGAAATTCTCAGTAGCAACGCGGAGTTTGGAATTGTGCCCAGTAGATAGGAAGAGGCTTACCACCTATTACATGAGATGTAATAACCGCAAGTGAAATGTGAGTCTACAATTGTGTAGATACACCTCTGCCTACCCCTTCGGGGAATACATGCGTGATGCTATGTTATGTTAGGTTTATCATCTAACATTATTATAACAGTGCCCCACAAAAATCAGTGCCATCTTCAGTGTAAATTATTCACACCAAAATACCTGCATATGAGACCCAAGCCTCCATTTAATTTTTTGCCCTACTCCACGTGTGCATGGTGTTATCACATAAGGTCAGCTGACAAGGTTGCGGGATTCCCATGGGTACTGGGACGCCACTGTTTCCTATGTGAATTTGATCGTCATGGGAATGTAATTTTTTATGGTTTTGCCAGTCGCATACATTAGGGTATTTACTTTAGTGGATCCGGAAGTTGCAAGGGGGGATTTATGTTAAAAATTGCTATATTTAGACAGTAAATAAAATTAGCTATAAATACTCTTTAGTCTCCTGTGTTTGTTTTGCGGGTCGGAAAAAAGTGTCATTGGGTTTTCTGATCTGTTAGGAAATTCTCAATAGCAGCTCGGAGTTTGGAATTCTGACCGCTAGGTGACAATAGACTAACCACCATGGAAACTTTTTGTTAATATAAGCGTGATGTTATGTATCTAACTAAATAAATAAGACTTTATATTCTAAAATTAAATTACAAAATAATCATTCTGTAGAAACGTTGATGAAGAAAAATGTTTTACTTGTCTGAAAAGTCTATTACTACAATACAAAAACGACTACTCATCTTAGAAAGGTTAAACTGTGAAGTTATAGAAACAAAGGTATCTCCGATTGTAACCTACGACCGTGCACGTAATAGACATGTCAACCCCCCGTCTGCCGACGGTACTCTTAATAAAAATTCCCACGTGCCGCACACAGTTCACACGCGAAAGCACACAATATACACATTCCAAGAATGCTTGATTTGTACAAAAATATAAGAGAAACAAAAGTATTTGTTTATGTAGCTTGAGGCGGGAGTTTTTTTTTTTATAAAACTAATGAGCTTTTATTTGGGATCGTAAGCCGAGTACACTCCCCACAATTTTATTTTTACGTTATATCGACATACAAAATTATATCACGTTGGATAAACAGGCATAGGTTCAAATATTACGTTGCACCTGAAAGTCACCTAGCTCGGTGAATTTGTCATTTCAAGGTTTGCTAATTGTCAGATGTGGCGTGATTATATGGTAAAAACAAAACTAAACATGACCATTTATGAAAAAAATATTCAACTACAACCTTAGATATTTACACACGGTTTGTAAAAAAACTACCTAAAACGTCAACAAATTCTATAATAAATTTATTACCACATTCGAAACAAAACAGAGTAAAAGTTTCAAGTCACGCACATTTAGTTCAGAACATTGAAGTTATCGCTTTGTAATGGATTTCCGGCTCGTAGCACACGACCCCAGAATACTACGTACTATGATACCCCGTGACCACTGACGGGTTAACACTCTGACTTGAATTTATAAAGACAGATTTAAAAAAAAACCTTGGTTTTATTTTTTACTAACAATCCTTTAAATCCGTTAAACAATCCTTTTTTAGTGCATACTCGGTAAATTTGTTTTAAACCTTTATAGAGATGTTGTTAATTCAAAATTTAAGTAATAAATTACGTATAGAAAAAAATCATTCTACAGTATAATACTTATTTGTTCTTAGGTTAAAGTTTTTAAAATGTAATCTAATATAAGAATGTAAATGTAACAAACAAAGTCTTTTTACGCAATGGGGTGGCACAGTTAATAATATCTCCTTTAGATATTACTCTTACTAACCTTATAGTTCTCATAAAATATTTTATTCCCATACAATCGCCCCACTTCCCGAGTCAAAAGCAAAACAAAAGATGTTCATGGACCTTTTGCTTTGCCAACTTAGACGGATTATACACGGCGCCGTGTGTAATCCCCCTTAAGATATGGGTATGGTGACCAAAAAGAAAATTATCGTTGGATTGTCTCTGAAGCCAAAAAAAATATATTTTGAGCAGTTCCAGGTATTCCAATTTTTGATACATAACTAATTAATACAGAAAAATAATAATACGCGTTACTGTTACTATGATAGCGCGGTGACCCCTAAAGTGGATCTTGGCCTCTGACAACAAAAGACGCCACCGTTCTCGGCGCCACTGCTGGGCGATTGTGTGCTATTCGGGCATTTAAAAAGCGTAGAGTTAGTACGAGTACGACGGTGTATTTGTTCGGGAGGCGCAGGTTCAAATCCTGCTCAAGACCGTAACTGTGCTTCCACAAAAAAAAAATAAGTGTACGTGTTTTGTAATAAGTTATTTAATTTAAAAACAGTACTTGTTGTGTGCGTTAATTGGCGCGCAGAAATAAAAAAAAATTCTTTCCTTTTCTTTCAGAACAATATAAACGTCAAATTAAACCAATCACTTATAAACATGGTAACAAACATTTACTCTGATTGAAACGATAATTTCTGTTTGTACATACTTAGTACGTATAAAGCTCACTTTTTTATAGTCACCCTATTCGAAGGTGATTTCATTGGATGTTAAATTAGGGTCCGGTCGCGTGCCAAGCCAATAATGTTGTTACTATGTGCTCGTCATGGGGTCATAATTATAATAATGTGGGGTCTGACGCTATAATTATCTTGATATTATAATTTAACTCACCTTATTGGATTCTTGGCTACTAATAGGGGGAGAACTAACAAACGGCTGGGAATTCTTAAGAAATCAACGTTATAAAAATATAAAGAAAAATTTACATAGAATAATATTAGATAATAGAGTATATAACATAGGATAATATAAATGTACTCATATTCCTTTTTTAATTTAAGATATTTTTCTTTAATAGCTTAAGATAATTGCTAAAGCATCTATAAATCTAAAGTTATAGATTACCTAAATTATTAACTGTCTAAAAATACATAGATTGTTCTAATTGTCATGTCTTTTACATTCATATACTAGCTGACCCGGCGAACTTCGTACCGCCTAACAGTCGATTCTAAATGTTTTTATTTATTTCATGCATATTTTTAAATTTTTATCTCCGTAGAACCATTCTCGTACTTCATGGATTATTATAAAAAAAGGATTAGCGAAATCGGTTCAGCTGCTCTCGAGATTTGCGCTTAGCAACACATTCAGCGATTCATTTTTAAATTATAGATTAAACAATAAATATTTTTAACTGCATTTCTAAATAAAACTTTATTTGAAAAAAAAAGTCCTACAATAGTTTAACCTGTTTTTGCCACTCTAAAATATTTTCCCAGGATCCATTAAGTTTTTTGGTCAAAACCCCATTGATTCTGTTCCCATGGTTTGTGGTTCTCTTGCGAACTACATTTTAGAACACAAAGCGTGGGACAATTTTAAGGGATCGTTATTTTGGCCACAGAATAAGCGAGTTGTAGATTAACTGTTAGCAATAAAAAATAATTTGTTGATATACATTTTTGTTAAGAAGTATTTAGCACAGAATACTGCTGTCTGCAATATATGACGCTTTTAAAAGTAAATGGATTTTCAAATACCTAGAGTTTTTTTTATTTAAAAATGTGTTTTATTGCAAGTAATGTGAAAAGAATTACAGAACAAAAGCTGCGAATGATGATGGCGATGAAAAAATGTTGAAGAAGTAGGTAATAAAGTAATTTTGAAATAAAAACAATTTCCATAAAAACGCTACCGTTCCCGCTCTGTTTCCGAATCCCCGCTCTTTCTATAGCCCATACATTACAAGGGCAACATTGTCGCGTGCCAAAGGTTTCGTGACAATTTTTATCACAATAGGTCGAGGGCTCTGGGAAACCATGGGGTAGCTATCGTTGCCATAAGAATTCCATGGTGTTTGTTTAACTAGCATTTACCAAGTAGTTTCCAGTACTTTTTTACAGCAACACAGCCACTTATAATTATTTCGGTATGTTTTTATTACTGAATTTGTTGGTAAGTACGTGGTTTATTAGGTCATGTTTTTTCTGTAGTTTGTGTTTATCTTTATTGCTCAATTTTTTGAAAAATACACTTTTATATACTATAGACTTTTATTTGGGTCTATGTGTCTTCGCGTTTTCTTATATTATCACGTTTTTATTTAATATAGCTTACAAAGTAATAGTACTGATAAATTATGTAGAAAGGCGAGATTAATCCGTATCTATATGAGTATTGTTATCTACGGAATATAATATTGCGTTATTGTATATTTTTTTTCAATTCTATTATATTAAGCTAAAGAACTATAAAAACAGTAGATGAACATTAATTTTATTCCTTTTTAATTATTGTGTTTTTTTGAGTTGCCGACAGTCTCCCCATAAATATGTTTAATTGAACAAAATGGATTAAAAATCCTGTATTTCTTCTTTAATTTCGGGGCCGGGTCATTAAAAAACACAAAAAGGCATAAAATGCTTATGGTCATAAGGTTAATTAAACGTGTCGAAGATAAAAAAAAACATAAAAGCAGGTAGCGAATCAATTCCTCCGTCCGTCCCTTATTCTCACAATTTTTTTCAAGTACTATTAATTTTAATTCATTTTGGTTCACACGAGATTTGGTCAGTTCCCATAGGAAAGATTTCGGTGGGAATTTTTAGAGACACGTGGCGTGGCGTTCATAGGGTGAAAATGGCGATTATTTATTCAAATCTTTAAATAATTTCGAGGATTAGTATTAATCCTCCAAATAGTATTCCTCTTTAAGGCTCTAAATAATAGAATTAGGGTAGACAGCACGGTTAGCGCAGTGGTCAAGAGATCGGATGATACGCCGCATGTCGCGGGTTTTAATCCAGCATGGAAAAAATATTTATAAAATTCACCGATAATTGTTTCAGGGGTGTACATGTATAATTTGTGTCTTTAATTGCACTCATGCTACAGGAGAAATTCCCAGTGCGTGGCAACATTTCTTTTTTTATAAAGCTCGCGCAAAATGCAAAAAAAAAGAATTGTATAGCCGAATACTAGAACGTTGAGGATATAACTAGTCGGAGATTTAACTTGCAGGTCCGTGGTTTAAATTTAGAAAATATATTTTATTAGGACATTATATAAATACAGTTAAGAATAATTCTCTACCAATTAATAAATACAACATTTATAAAGTTACAATATTAAATGGAAAAAGAATACGGTCGCGAACAGGATTCGAACCTGCGCCTCCCGGATAGATACTCCAGGCGCTCTGACCACTAAGCCATCTCGACTGTTTCGACGATTCTTTTTCCATTTAATATTGTAACTTTAGAGTTCGCTAAGCATGCGTTAATGCTTTTTCAAAGACATATCTTGAATTATTAAGGACATTGTATTAACTGCAAAGTTAGTCGTGTCGGTTCGGTCACTTGTATAGGTACTGAATTGATTGCAATGACGTCGCCATAAGACGTGTTAAAATATGGAAGAAGAATTCGCGGTGGTGAGCAGAGGTCGAGATGGCTTAGTGGTCAGAGCGCCTGGAGTGTCTATCCGGGAGGCGCAGGTTCGAATCCTGTTCGCGACCCCAGTCGAGATGGCTTAGTGGTCAGAGCGCCTGGAGTATCTATCCGGGAGGCGCAGGTTCGAATCCTGTTCGCGACCGTATTCCTTTTCCATTTCATATTGTAACTTTAGAGTTCGCTAAGCATGCGTTAATGCTTTTTCAAAGACATATCTTGAATTACAACATTTGTGTTACCTTAGATTCCCATTACAAATTCACAATTGCAACGGTAAGTTAACGACCATTTTTTTTTATAAAATCTGTTTTTAGTTCACACGAAGCTACGTCGGTTCTCACAGGAAATAACTTAGGGTGGGAACTTAGGGTTATACCGCACGTGGCAATGTTTGTGGTTTTCATTGCGGTAAGTGTGTGAATTCTATCAAAATAATAATTGGGTAATATACATATCAGTCTTGGTAATTTAAAAAATACTGTTTATTTTAGATCATTTAGCAATCATTAGTCAATAATATATTGTAAAGCAGTAATATAATAATTGTAATAAGCCATTATATCTTAATAAAATAGTGCAATGGGAGATACATACCATATAATAAGTTGAGAATGTTTTTTTTTCCATAACTATTTAAATGCAATCCCACGCCAACTAAATTGGCTTTTTTCCAAAATTCTTTGACGTTCACACGAGAAATTGTGTGTTCTCACGTCAAAAAAGGGGTGTGAATGAAGGGAGGCATCTTGTCGCGTGGCAATACTTATCGCATTCATAGGGTTAATTACGTGTGATATACAGATAAATCTTTGAAAAACATTATCGCATGCACAGCGAACTCTAAATTTATTATTTGCATCTGCATGCAATTACCTTATACCCCCGACCGTATTTCGGTCACGGCGGCCCATTTTCACGGAGATTAGTCAAGTACGCAGGAGATCTTATAGTGCACAACTGTATGCGCAAACACAGGTGCACTCCCTCTTCCTTCACTGTCATATTCCGATGGGACGGCAATTCGACACGACCGGAGAGAGATCAGGCGCAGGTCCGACGGCTTTACGTGCTCTCCGAAGCACGGGGGTGTCACACCACCAACTTCTTGATTCCGGGCTGCTACTGAGAATTTCCTAACAGATAAACCCAATAATACTTTGCCCAACCTGGGAATCGAACCCAGGACCTCATGGTCAGCAGCCGCGCTTGCGACCACTGGACCAACGAGGTAGTCAAAGTTTTGTTAAGGTAATTGCATCTGTACGACATTGATTTAACTGCGAAGATAGTTGTGTCGGTTCGGTCACCTGTATAAGGACATATAGAATAGATAGGAATGACGTCACTGAAACGTTTTAAAATGTGGAAGAAGTATTCGGGGTAGTGAGCAGAGGTGTAGATAGCTTAGCATTCATAGCGTCTGGAGTATTTATCCGAGAAGCGCAGGTTCGAATCCTGCTTACGTCCGTATTTTCTTTCCACAAAAATACATAACTTTAACTGTGATATTTTAAGACGAGAACTTATTTTATTTATCCTTTTTATGTGTGGAAAATTTATCATGGATGCTGTGCTGGACTCCTACCGAATTTAAACCTTTTCCATAGTCCTCCGCTAACCTTTACCGGGGTACCGTGATCGCAGTTGTATTCAAAACGATCGAAAGAATAATGATGAAATATGATATGTTTTTCTGAACCATAAAGAAATAAGTTAAATAATAAAAAAAAATATGGTAATGGAAGAAAAATCAGCCTTCTTAATGGCTCATTGCAAAAACTAAACTATAAGACTAAACTAAACTTAACTTTAAGTTCTTCAGTTATCGTTCACACGATACTCAGTAGATTCTCACTGGAAATGAATCGGGGTGGGAATTTAGGGGCAAGCTTGGATACCGTGACGCGTGGCGATACTTGTCGCTTTTACAGGGTTAAATAAGTGTGAAATTATTCAAAACAGGTGAATTTATATAGGCATATAACATTTATATAGGCTCGTTGCTAAGTAACAGCCGCACAGATCGATCGATCGAGTTAAGCTGCGCTTGCCGCGGTCGGTCTGTGGATGGGTGACCATCATTTCATACCGAGACCGCTCCGTGCCTCGGAGAGCACGTTAAGTCGTCGGTCCCGGTTGTCAAATTCAAGATCTATGACAGCTGTTACGGGTACTCAGAGGCCTGAAAGTATGACAACCAGTGATACCACGAGATATAGTGTTACCCAGTAACTGGGTTGTGGAGGTCAGATAGGCAGTCGCTCCATGTAAAATACTGGTATGAAGCTGCATCCGGTTTGACTGGAAGCCGACCCAAATGTAATTGGGAAAAGGCTAGGCAGATATATATACTTTATAAATTATTTTTACCTACGGGATGATTTTGTTTGATAAAGTAGTCATTACTTTATCAAACAAAATCAAGTTTCAACCCTATTGAATTTGTACAACTTTGTCTGTGTCTTGGTTTACTTTGACATAAGTTTTTTAGAAATTACGTTAATTGTACATATTTCCATGACAACCAAAAAAAAGAAACTGGAGCATAGAGAAAATCTCTATAAAATAAGCTAATTTAAATGTCTAACAGTAAATAAGTAAAGGCACCTTTATATTTTCTGCATAAAAATCGTAAAACTAAACTTTTGAGAGACGTTTGATATTCCTTCTGGTAAGTTTCCCAAGTGAATATGGGCAAAATCATTGCTACAACTGCTCAACTTCAGAGATATATAAATAGCTGTAAATCATTAACGAGTGAATAGCCCACATCCCGTTAAAATTCTCACACTCATTTTAACGGACCTTTAACCCGCAAAATTCGTTGATGGTTCACACGGGGGTACATTGGTTCCCATCCGAAAGTACTGGTTCCCACTGGAAAGTTTCGTGGTGGGAAAAATGTGGTGTGCCAAAATTGGTCGCGCTGGTCGGGTTAAGTAGCTATGAAATTGGTCCATGGTTATATGGACAATAAATATTGGAATAGGAAGCGAAGTTTTTAATTTTTTGTATACTATAGTAGCGCAACGGTAGTATATTAAAACTTAAAAAACAGGTGATGATTTATGAAAATGCTTTTTTGTGACGTATATTGTAGAGCAGACTACAGGTAAGCTAGGCTCATAAAGTAATTCGAAAATTATATAATTAGAATCCTTTTATCTCCTTTTTTTTGGTTTGAGGAGGTTTCTCAATTCGACCGTATATATGGCCGAGCTGCGTACTAATTCAATTGATTGTTATATCTAATTAAAGGTATCGAAATATCTTTATAAGCATAAAATTAAAAGATTATTTAAGTTTTCGTACTAATTTCTATCCCTAATATAAAACTAATAAAATATGTTAATTGAGAAAAACTTTTGGAATTATTAGAAATAAGAGAAAAAGAAACGTTGCTATATTGATTAAAACCGTTCGTTCAAAAATACCATTTAGGCAATGTTGGTATATCTTCTCTATACTTATCAATCCTCATCAAAAAACCCTTAGTTTGAATTATTCATACTTAAGTTTAATTTATTCATACTGATTCAAATCTGTCTAGCCTTATCCCACTACCTTGGAGTCAGTTTTCAGTCTAATCGTATGCATTGAATATACCTACTTTTTCTGTCTCTTGATTATTCCACAATTTTATTCCAACGAACATCCCAAAAATTCGTTGGTGGTTCTCACGTGAATTGATCGGTTCTCATAGGAATGGGGCGATGATGGGAATCCGGGGTGGCACATGCCACTGTGTTGTTATTGTGGCTACATGCAGCCAGTAATGGAGTAAATTCATGGATAAGTGCGTATTTAAGCTGTTCCATGTTTATAGATCCAAAATTAATTTTAAACAAAAAATAAAAACCGCCTTCCAAAATCTACTACACTAAAAAGTATAAAATAATATCAAAATTTGCGTATAATAAAATAATTTTAAAATAACAATATATAATAATAATCTGTTAATTTTGGAGTCGGTGCCTGTACTGGGAGAGGGTTATTGTTTTCCTCTTGTTAGTCACTTATGTTCGTTGTGCTGTGGTTATGTTACCGGCGTTTGTATCTGGTTGTAAACCCCACATACATCAGGCACCGACTCCAAAATTAACAGATTATTATTATATATTGTTATTTTAAAATTATTTTATTATACGCAAATTTTGATATTATTTTATACTTTTTAGTGTAGTAGATTTTGGAAGGCGGTTTTTATTTTTTGTTTAAAATTAATTTATTTTAGTCTTTTTAGTTTTAAGTCTAATATATATATTGTATAGGTCATATATAAGTTTGTATACTTCATAAATAAGTTAATTTAGTAATTTAATAATATGGGTAGGCCTTCGAAAGCCGCTAGGACTTAATAACTGCATCGGTGAAATGTTTGTGTACAACAGTGGACACTTCTGCCTACCCCATCGGGCAATACAGGCATGATGCTATGTATGTATTGAGTGGCATGAACTATACATGAACATGCGATTACAGAAATTGCGAGTGATTTGCTGTGATTTATTGAAGAATTCCATCGTCTAACTTCGAAGATCTTCATCAGATCTTCACTAAATTGAAATAGGACCACCTCTGGGGACTACTCTTTCAAACAAATATATCGACGGACATACATACAAAACAAGGTAGCTACTGTAAAACGTTGAGGAGTTCCCTTGACTGTCCTTCGTCTTCATCATCAGACCCCTAATGACAGTCACAACCCATCTAGGTGTAAAGTTCTCATCAATACAAATTAATCAAGCCCAAACACCAGGTAATTGTTGTAAATCGTTAAAGAGTTCCCTAGATCATCTTTCGGCTCCATCATCAGATCGACTCCAGACCTTCATTAAATAGTAGTGCTTTAAAATACTTAATGAAAAAATTAACAAATGCACGAGTCGCCCCTACGATTTTCGAAGGTTTCCCTCGATTTCTCGGGGATCCATCATCAGATCCTGGTTTCCTTATCATGGTACCACCGTTGGGATATCTTCTTTCCAACAAAAAAAGAATTATCAAAATCGGTTCATAAACGACGAAGTTATCCCCGAACACACATAAAAAAAAAAAAAAATAAAAAAAAAAAAAAATATACGGTCGAATTGAGAAACCTCCTCCTTTTTTGGAAGTCGGTTAATGAAGAGATAAATTACATTTATCATGAACTTACGTCCACTCCACACTTACATTCCACTTTAATAGGGTTTAGATTATTTTTCGTAATAGATATGTGATATAGCTATATGATATGATTTCTTTATATTAGACAGAATAACATTTAAATATATAAAATACTCATAGGTATTTAATTATACCAAAATAAATCGTATAATCGTAATATTTTTATATTCATACACTAATGGAGCTGAAATTGATACGTTAAAATCCGATGATTGTCACACGATACAACATAACTTCCCATCGAATGCAGTCACCGACTCGGTGGGAAATTGGAGTGTCGCGTGCTGATACTGGTTGCGTTTATAGGGTTAAGTGGCTGTCATACAAATAAAAAAAATACTGACTCGTTTTGTTTGTGTGTGTAGTTATGGTTAATTTAATAATTAAAAGCGATAGGAATTATTTTGTTGCTGCACGTTATTTAGAAAAAATGTGTGAAACAACCCTTCCTCCTTGAATAGGGTTTGATATAAACTAGGAAGGAAAAATAGTCCAGAAGTTGAATATTAAACAATAATACAATACCTATATGTAAATTAGTGCTAGAAATCTTTCACGGTGTTTGAATGACTAGCAAACTCGAACAACCGTTGCATCGCTATTATTTATATAATTATAAAAATATAACCCCCCTTTTGGGACAGTCAGGTAGAAAGAGCATTACCAGTCAAGCCGTTATTCATAATCTTTTTATTGTCATGGAAATAATGGAACTTAACCGTTGGTTCACACGAGAGTTGAAACCATTCCTATGTTCCCGACGAAAAAAAAAACAATTTTCGGTCAAAGCAGTTATAAAAACACCGAATTTTAAAACGAAAATAACGCGGCAAGAATGTTTATTATCATTTTCAAATGCCTCGTAAGCATAAAAAAAACCTTTTTTATAGTTGGAAAATCCATAATGAGTTTTCAAGACAGACTCATGATAACGAGATATAATCTAACAACCTTTTAGTTAACATAAATGATTAAACACAAAAAGTAACGATTATAATAAATCAAGATGCACTCTCATGAATTGTTAACGATCCTTTTTTGATAAAAGTCGTTTATGGTTCACACAGGACGATTTCCGGTGGGAAGAATTCGGGTGGGAACCAGCAGGGGTGGCGCGTGCCAATACATGGCATGGCATTCACAAGGTTAAGTGTAGACTGAAATGTAGACTGTTCACGAATTATCAGTTATTCACAAAAAAATGAGTTATAAATAATCTTGCATAACCAAGAAAAAAAAATACGTTCGAATTTAATCCGTTCAAGATTAATAAAATTTTATATAATAACCGTGGTATTTTGGTAGTGTATGAGAATTTAAAACTAACTTTATTTAATACTACATATTAAATATTTCGTACCCCAAACCAGGCGCTAAAGATTATTGCTTAATTGCTTTTTAATAAAAATGAGAAATCTAAAGTATTTCAAAATTCAAATTGCCATTAATAACTTTTTCCCATTCTCACGGAATTTTTAACGAACTTTTCACACGGGAAGGTTTCAATGGGAGGTGCTACGGTTGGGGAGCAAGGGTGGCGCGTGCCAATACCTCGCATTCATAGGGTTAAATAAGTGTGAATTTATGTGAAAATAAAAGAGATTATTTTACGATTTGTATTTTATAGTTCAGTGTCATTGATTTTCAATTATTCACGTCATTAATTTTATTATTTATCTTTTGCATTGGATAATGTAAAACTACTGCCAAAGAATACACTTGTAGAGGAATGAAAGTATGCGTAATTAACCTATTTAAAATTGAATTTGTTTTAGTTTTTAAGAATATTTTTTCGGTAATTCTGAAACTGCATACTTCAAACTTCGAAAAAATAATTAGAATTCTATTTAATTTAATATTGATACTACAAAAGATACTCGTAACAGGTCCCAAAGAGAAATCTTATTGTATGTAAAAATGCATCGCTTAAGGAAGGAGAGTTTTTAGTATACAATCACCACTTTCTATAAAGGACATGTCATATCGATGTTATTGCTGAATTCAATAAACTTATTGTTGATTATTTAATGGATAATAATTACGAATTTGCGTGACAATGTAGGTTACCTTCCCTGAAGTGTAGTCACAAATTATAATAATTTGTAGGTACTAGTATTGTGTGTGGTGATATTTAGGGTATGTTTTAATGTTCCCGTGAGAGTTAACGTATGGAAGCGACCGGTAAGTGACGTGAGACCGAAATGATATGGCATATGGATCTTAAAGCAGCGGATTGGTACTACCGAAAACGTTTACTAAAAGGCATGCCGTTTTTTATAAATATAAAGAAGAAATTGTATGATACTTTTAGGGTTCCGTTCCTAAAAAGGAAATAAAAAGGAACTCATTTAGTTGTCCGTCTGTCTGTCTGTCAAGAACCTATTTCTCAGGAACGTGTGGAGATATCAAGATGAAATCAAAGATGTAGGCCAGCGGTCCCTTGGAGATGTAAAAAATCGTCAATGTAATAAAAAAATCAGCCTTCTAAGTCAATGAAACACTACATTGAGGATAGGGATGTTCGGCGCACGATCCCCTCCTGCACACAGCGACCCACTGGCACTGTCTAATTTATTTCATGAATGAATGTAACCTCAACAGATTACTTTTGTAATTACTAGTTTTTATTTTTATACAATTAATTTTATTGACGTAGTACAATTATTCCAACTGTATTTTTTTTGTCACTTGTTTTTTTATGTAAATTTACATATCAATTATCTAACCGCTAGTATCGACTCCTACTAGTTTTAAATTTATATTATCAATTCTTTGTAAAATGTGAGCATTATGTGGACATTAATGTTATTTTTAATCTCATGTTACGTACATATTGCCCATTGTCAGGCATTATGAGTTTGTCATGCTCGCTAAAATGTCCTGCTGATGGTGGCGTTGTACATCGGGTCGTCGAGTTCCCTACAAAATGGTTGAGCTAAGCGAGGCTGATGTGCGCGTCATGCTCGTGAACGGGTGCTGTCTGTCGGGACTGGTCAGCTCCTAACTGCTTTGGCAATCATTTTAAAAGGCTATATAAGTTATTGCTTCTAGCGCTTTCCTTTATTATTTTGCTCATTAACCTGCATTATTTTCACATTATCTTATTTATTGTTATACCAATTTATTTTAAAAGAGTGTCTATGGAGTTTCTTGCCGGCTCTTCTCCATAACATCAACGCCTTGGAACCGTGCACCTAGCTTTGACTTTTCATAAGTGCTTGTAATATGGCTTAATTGAAATAAAAATCTTTTGACTTTGACTTTGAATGCAATAAATATACGGCCATTTCTGCTATCATGCTTATCATTTTCGCTAATCAATTAAAACCTATGAGGTATCATGATATGTGTCAAGAAACAAAAATTGTTAATTCGTAGTAATTATTTAATATTACGTAAAAAATACGATTACAAACTTAAGTTTTCAATTAAAGAATCAACCGTGACGTATAACTCAAACAAACATGACAATGTATTGGACATAATTTTTTCGACGGTAAAGTTAGTTCTTGAATCCGACTTTACATATCGCTCGAAAAAAATTCAGTTTCATAGTATATGAATTTCAGTAAAATTAATTGTATGGAACCCTCGGTGTGCGAGTCGTACTTGCATTTGCCCGGTTATTTTTTATTAGAAACATACGCTAATAAAAAACTATTTTACATCCGATCCGCTAATCGCTGTCTTAGCGGCCCGATAGTTAAGCGCATACACCATTAGGGTAGCGACTGCCGTTTGAATTCACGATATAATTGTTAACATAGGTCAGTGCGAGCACAGTCACCGGTTGTTAGGTTCTAAAGGTCATACAAATTGCAAGCTTGTAAAACATGCCTGAAAAATTGTTTTGTGAACGCTATATTTCATTTTACACGACTGCCCAATAAAGGAGTTTAATGTTTTCCTGGTTAATGTATGTATGTATGTGAGTTTATTTATTCCACGATAACTTTAAAAGGTTGAACCGATTTCAATGTATGAAGTATCGTTAGTATACTTGCATTTTTGCGGGTAGTATAGGCTAGAAACATAATACGATGATACAGTAGCAAAAAAAGTGTATTACCTTAGCAGTGGTACACAAAAAATGATGATTTTTTTTTAAATATTTAAGGCAAACCTGTCTGTCCCCCGACTACGATGATAATTCACTAGTATTTTTTTTTTGTACTTATTCCTTGGTTTTTTCTTTTTAGTTAACACATGGCGGGCGTGTTTCTTTTTTTTGAATGAAGTATTAGTATTGTGTATCCCTGTATTTCTCACATTGGTGTCGTTCTCGTTACTTGTTATGCTTGTGCAATAATAATAATAATATTCCACAACTATCACACAACGCCGTCTAGTCTCAAGCTAAGCAGAGCTTGTGTTATGAGTACTAGACAACTGATAAACATACTTATATATTTCTAAATGCATACTTATTATAGATAAATTACACCCAGACACAGAACAAATGATCGTGCTCATCACACAAACATTTGTCCTGGGTGGGAATCGAACCCACGACCTCCGGCATAGCAGTCAGGGCTACTAACCACTAGACCAACAGGACAGTCAATGGTGCATAGGCGTTCATCATCATCATCATCATCATCCCCCTACCCTTATCCCAATTTATTTGGGATCGGCGCATATACTCGTACCTATCTGGCAAGCTGTTAAAGTTTGGGCTATGTTTTATGACCGGCCGCCTGCCTGACGTCAACTCTCTTTAGGAATGCTGTTGTTGGTGGTAACCGCCACTGATACAGTCTCAGTCAAATGTTATCCATGCGCCAGGTTCTGATGTTATCGTTCTATCACACTCCACTAACCGGGCTAATATGGTGCATATGTGTTGATTATGTATAATGGAGGAGGTGAGTTACGTCAATAGGCTGGCCATTGAGCAGTTATGTTGATTATCGAAACACGGAAATCTTAATAAAAAAATTGCTATTATTTAATAATATTTCTTTAAGGAAGCATCGAAATATGGTAAGTAATCAGTACAAATTAGTTTACGTATTTAAAAAACCATTATTACTCTAAATTTAGCATACAATTGTTACAAGATATTTCAAATATTTTGTGTATTGGAGGAATCTATTCTTCCTACTTTAGGCACTTGTCCCAAAGCGCGACTTCCTTTACACTATATTTGGGCTACAATTTGCTCTCCGAATACATCTTATGCGTGAAAGTTTCCAGCAAAATCCTTCAAACATCACAATTGGAATCGGAACTCTATTTGTTAGTACGTAGAGCAAGGATTCTATTGGGGGCGCTTAAAAATTTTCAAGTATGTTATATGCCTCGAAGTAAGAAATTTCATTTGAGACGATTTCGCGATTTCCCTCACTTGTTTCCCTGAGGACAGACCGTTGATTTATAAGGGAGGCTCCCTGCTTTTATATTCAGACAAAAATTGTTTTGCACTGCCTCCTACTCATGTGAACATCAGGATGTGTTGTAAAATTAAAATTCGTTACGATTATGAATTTGGAGTTGGTCTTCTTTTTTCTTATATTTGCGACCCGCAAAGGTCTTATTTTACACGACTGCCCAAAAAAAGGAGTGTTAAGTCTGCAGGGTTCGTGTATGTATGTATGTATGTATGATTGTGAGTTTTATTATTCCGCCATAACTTCTGAATGCCTAAACCGATGTCGTATATGGGATACCATTAGAATTCTTACATTGTCCCGGGTAACATAGGCTATAAAAGTAGCAGGCGTGCTTGACATTTTTATTTTCAATTTTTATGTATGTCTGTCATTCAAGATAAATCTTTGAAAAGCATTAACGCATGCTTAGCGAACTCTAAAGTTATTATAGTGTGGAAGAAGAATTCGCGGTTGCGAGCAGAGGTCGAGATGGCTTAGTGGTCAGAGCGCCTGGAGTATTCATCCGGGAGGCGCAGGTTCGACTCCTGTTTGCGACCGTATTCTTTTTCCATTTAATATAATAACTTTATGTCTGTCATGTTTCTAGCAGAATTTATAAGAGTAAAAAAAGTTCTTTTTTTTAGCGAAGTAACTCAAAACCAACCCAAACATTAATATTCAGGTTATTAAGGGCTGCTTCATATCAGCAATATGCTCACCAGGTGGTGAGCATATTGCTGATATAAAAGAAATAGGTATTTCTATTACATGGGGCTTAGTAACAGCACTAGTGAAATGTGAGTGTACAACTATGTAAGTACCTACACCTTTGCCTATCCCGTGGCGGAATATAGGCGTGATGCTATGTTATGTTATGTTACTGCCTATGATCTGGGTGCCCTGAACCCACTATTTACCTCTCGTGGATGCCCCCGTGCACCCACGTAGTCCGTGTCCCTGTGTCTAGGACCCACTTTGGTTTTAGTCTATAGCTTCTTCGGCATGCGACAGTTCTAATTCAGCTGTAATATCATTCATTTATAGATTAAACCAAACGTTTCAAAATTGATTTAGTAGTCCCAAGCGCTGCTGGGACTAAGCTCCTGGACTGAGGTCCTGGATTCGATTCTGGGTCGAACAAAATGTAATCCAGTTTTTCTGTTAGAAGGGATGTCTGATAAGATAACCACCTATTGTATGGGATTCCAGAAATGTATTGATAAAATGTGGGTGCACAGCAATACACCTCTGTCTAACCCGTCCGGGAAGAGAGTCGTGATGCTATGTTATGCTTGGCATCTATAAACGCTATGATCATAGGCTGGATATATTTTAAAGGTAAATACTGTCCCCGAACAACTGTCTTTGCGAACATAATACCCGCAAGCTGTAACTCAAATAGTCTTAAGTAGGGTAACCAGCGACCTTTGTTGCTTAGGACATTTTTACACTTTGATGAAAATAGTATGCTGAGATGATTTGGTCATGTTGAGAGGATGCATGTAAAGCGATTAACTAAAGGTATTTAGGAGAGATATAAGTGTAAACGTCGGGAGAGACTGCCTTAATTTTTTTTTAAGTATTTGTCCTCACTAGAAATTTCTCCTTTATGATGGGTGGACAAACACATAATCTCACATAGACACTCACCCAGATACAGATTAAATTATCTGAAGATCGTACAAATATTTACTCCGTGCGGGAATGGAACCCGCAGCAGCCGAATTCTCGTCCACTTTGCCAACCACGTCGTCCAAAAGGCCCGTACAATGACATTATTGGCAATATCCTCTAAAAAGGTCAGATACATAGTACTCATAACCGACGCACGTGTAGGACCAGTAGGGTTCCTCTTGTCTTGAAAATAAATCCACCCGATTGTCAATGGAATATGTCAATTCGTATTATTAAATACCAAAGCCTTTCAAAAAAAAAAAAAAAAATCGGGATACTAATAAGCTAACATGTTCTAAAATCGAGATATCGATAATATAGGTAAAGGAGAAAGGAAAACTTCAATATATTCCTGGGCCTAGGCCTTAACTAATCAAAAGTAGCCCTATTCGAAGGAAAATATGATAAAAAGTTCTCACTGCAAATTTGGTGAAATGTTTCTATTTAGGAATATAGTTATATGAAATTATACCATTACAAATTGTTTGAAGGCGTTGATATAGGATTGAAATTGGATTGGAATTTGTATTGATTTCAAGAGTAACCCCGTACCAAGATGTATGGATGTGGACGAAGCAAACAAAGTATGCTAATAACATAGCAAGTAGCGCTATGGAGTGTCTAGAAACATCCATGTTAATAATTTTTAACAAAAAAAAGAACCGACTCCAAAAATCTTTCTGTTAAGTAAAATTGCACTAAAAAGTTATAAAATAATTGCATTATTTACTTACTACAATTTATATAAAAATATTTTTTTAATTTTAGAGGATTCTGAATAAAGTCAATTTATTAGGACAATAATATACAATTATTATTATTTTTGGAGTCGGTGCCAGACAAACTTTAAAAATATTGAGGAAGTTTCCTAAAATTTGCAAAGTATATTTAAAGGTACATTAACCATCATTATTTTTACGATAATGTATTATACCTAATTGAACCTATTTACAAATGAACACAACAACTGCCTAAAGCGAACGTAATACGCTACTTCATGAATGTACTTACACGTTTATTATCCTTTACTGGCACCGACTCCAAAAATAATAATAATTGTATATTATTGTCCTAATAAATTGACTTTATTCAGAATCCTCTAAAATTAAAAAAATATTTTTATATAAATTGTAGTAAGTAAATAATGCAATTATTTTATAACTTTTTAGTGCAATTTTACTTAACAGAAAGATTTTTGGAGTCGGTTCTTTTTTTTGTTAAAAATTATTTTATTTCTTACTTTTTAGTGAATCTTGCGTACCATAACTGATTTATCGGAAGTGAATATGGGTAGACCTACTCAACGCGCTGTTCATATATATCTGTCGCAGATGGATTGTAGAATCCGCTGTTTTACAAAATCTCTAGCTGCTTTACAAAACAGTACTGTTTTATAAAACAGCTGAACAACGTTCAGCTGGATTGCCATTGCGATACGTTTAACAAAACTGCTACCCACCCTTAGACGTAATGCAGAATGACATATCTACAGTGGGACAGGTTTGTTTATTGTTTAGGTATATTAAATGGATAGTCACCATTCAAGTAAAAAAGCGATACTGTATTCTGATTTGACTTTCCGTGGCTGGGTCGACGGAGCCCCGCTTAGCGGGGCTCCTATTTTTGTGTTAGAAAAAACCTAAACACGAAGAGGATGACGGGGGCTGTTCGCTCGCTACGCTCGCTCACGGGCCCCCGTCATCCTCTTCGAACCTAACCTGTCCGTGTCGGGATACACGAAACTCCCGAGCTTGCTTCGCTCGCTCATGGATCAATTTAATTTATTTTCTTTCATAATCCCGATATATTGTCGACTATTATAGTGGTTTAGTATTTACGTCATAAAAAATTTTCATAATTTTTTTGCTATTGACAAGTAAAATAAAGTTAGGTTATTATTGTTAGGACATACAGAGCCGACAAAATTTCGAACTAAAATCTACAATCTGACAGTTAGGCAGTTCATTAGAACTATTCTAGAGACCGTAAACACCACCGGAAAGTCACAAGAAAGCAAAATACACCATTTCGTTTACTTTGACGACGTATTATTTTTCAGTTATTTTGATTTAAATACCAAACTACTAAACTAATTTTCATAAAATTTAAATGGGACCAATCTGAAAATAAATCCTTTCAAATAAAAAAATATTTTTCCAAATCGGTTCATAAATGACGGAGTTCTGAGGTAACAAACATAAAAAAAAAAAAAAAAATACAACCGAATTGATAACCTCCTCCTTTTTGGAAGTCGGTTAAAAAAGACGTGAGATTATGATTGCACTATGTATTTCCAAAATATTCATTATTGTTTTTTTTTTAAACTATACCCCTCACTTGGAATTTCTTTCTGTATCGTGGGTGACAGACATATAATTTCACATGCACACATACCCAGACCCGGAACAATTATCTGTAGATCATACATATGTTCCGTGCAGGAATCGAACCTGCGACACGCGACGCAGCAGCCGGTCTCTCCACCACTGCGCCAACCGCGCCGTCATATATATTATATTACGAATGTATATGCATATGTTGCAGATGGATTGTAGAATAAGCTGTTTTACAAAACTGCTAGCTGATTTACAAAACAGTACTGTTATGAAAAACTGCTGAACGACGTTTAGCGGTTTTACATAATTACTGAACTATAACACGCAGAATTGAATGAACGTTTTGCGTTTATCAATGCAGTGGGTCAACGACCAGAGATTATGTAAAACAGTGTGAAATGAACTGTCAGTTTGTTGATTTTAGTTCGAAATTTTGTCGCATATGGCTCTGTATGTCTTAACAATAATAACCTAACTTTATTTTACTTGTCAATAGCAGAAAAAATAGGAAAATTTTTAATGACGTAAATACTAAACCACTATAATAGTCGACAATATATCGGGATTATGAAAGAAAATAAACGAAATTGATCCATGAGCGAGCGAAGCGAGCTCGGGAGTTTTTTGTATCCCGACACGGACAGGTTAGGTTCGAAGAGGATGACGTCATCCTCTTCGAGTTTAGGCTTTTTCTAACCTTACAGACACAAAAATAGGGCTCCGTCGACCCAGCCACCGAAAGTCAAGTCAGAATACAGTATCTCTTTTTTACTTGAGTGGTGACTATCCATAGTAAATCAGCTAGCAGTTTTGTAAAACAGCGGATTCTACAATCCATCTGCTACATATACATATCATATTACGAATGTCACCTTCACATGAAAAATGTTGTATTGGTACACTAAAACGTGTTTAAGCTTAGGACCAATCCTCAAAAACCTAAATTGATGCAGACTTTACTTGTACAATACCTTTTATATGTGTGATGCACCTTCATCACGTAAAACAAATTCTCTCATAGATTAATAAAGTATACCTTATTACAACGTAATAAGGCTTTAATTGGCTTGGAAATTAGTTTAGTGATGGAAAAACTAACTTCGTCGATAGTACAACGCATTGGACCGTAGGGTGTAGTACCCGATTATAGTCCAGTCTAGTACTTTTTGTTATATAGTACAGCCATATTGTTGGTCAAATTGTCCATATTGTTTGACAAAAGATGGTTGCATTACATGACAGTATTCTTTAGATGTAGTCCGTTGAGTTGGAACCATTTGTTTTTATGTGTAGAAAATCCATCATGGACGCTGTGCCAAACTCCTACCGACAAAATAGCACACGTTCCTATAGTCTACCTTTACGTGTACTGGGATAGCAGATGTATTTCCGTGACCTACGTAGGTTAAGGGCCGTTGAAAGTATATACAGAACCCGTAAATTGAGTACGCACAGTTGGCCTGCACAGACGGCATGTTGCTGTTTGGGTGGCGACCTGCCCAAGTCTGTCGCTCGCAGGTCACTTACGGTGAACGGGGTTCACCTCTGTTGACCTGAAAAAAGTAAATATGTATATATATATATATATATATATATATTTAGATATTACTCTGGAAGAAATTAAAATTCGAGGCAGCCACATTTAATTATAGGGATTATAATTATTTATTAAATTACTTAGTTGTATGGTAATAATCCAAAATTTTTACAAGTGGTTCTCTCCTTTATATTATTATATCCATGTTCTTTAGTATTATTTCGGACTTTTGTTATACCTACATTGTATACGGCGGGTTCCTTTAAAAATGGGATGAGCTAGCAACTCCCTGCAGAAATATCTAAGAAAATGATTTCGACTCACCCCGGAGACCGACCCAGTATTTGATCTGGATTACATGTACGACACAGGTAAGTATGAAATAAAATAACTGTGTTTATTGTCCCGGAAAACGGTCAAGCGAAGGTACTATTATTTAGGGGATACCATAGAAATTACTAAAATATCGATTTGCTAAAGTAAATAAATGAAAATGTGAGACCCATTTTCTTGGGTATCGGTGACCGACTGTCGTGTTCGTTACCGGGCGTTCCCTATTTCAACCATCATTTTGGCTGCATAGTAAGCTGCAAGAGAAAATACGTTACCTAAGTTAAATAGTTACACTTTTAATAATCTTTAAGTGACTTACTAATTAATACAGTCGACGCACTCCACCGCTCGTTATAGACCTCGCCGGCAAAAAAAATCTCATCATGCCCTCCCCGACCCTGTGCCTATCAATTCGTTGGTAAAAGCGAAAAGTTAAACATGTTACTTCTCAAGGAAAATAGGTGTCATACTATGCAATTTTTTTATGTTATTATTGTAGATGGATGTACGCAGACGTTGCAATTTGGCCAAGATGGCCACGCACTTCACTTCAGCATGTACGCTATACTGAAATGTCTGCGTAGGCTAACTGTGGCCAGCCTGTAAAAACCCTGGAGTGTCTGTTGACACTCGTCAACGGACCATAACCTTCCGGGGTCGCGGCTATTGCAGCTGTGAACCCGTGACCTCGGTATAGTATAGTTAACGTTGTTAATAACATGGCCATTTGTTATTGAGAATTTTGTTACAAGAAATACCCAATAATTCTTTCTCGAGCTGAGAATCGAACTAAGGATATGGATTGTCCTGGATCGGGTCGCCACCTTTCCTCTAATATGGCGAGGGAGGGAATGGCTGATCTTTGCGTTATGCTCGTGAACGGGTGCTGCTTGCGGTTACTGGTCGTCTTGCTGACCTTAGTTCCTAATTAATTTAGATGAATTTATTGAATTACCCATGCTGGTCATACTTAATGTGCAGTTTGTATATTTTGGCGCATGTACTTACACGGGTACGACCTTCATACGGAATAGTTTTAGATTGGAGGCTTTCGATAATTTCACATTGTTGCTTGAGTAATATATTATTTCTTTGCGTTGGTTGCTTGCTAGCTTAAATGTGCCATAGACATTTTATCACATTACAAATATTATTTTATATAAATTAAATTTTGATTTGTATACTCTATAAATAATTATGATACAGACAGACGTGTTGCTGGGGAGTTTGTTGCGCCGCTTCTTCTTTCCAGCTAAAACACTAGGAAACGATAAAGATTTTGATTTTGATAAAGATGCGAGCTTCACTAATTAGCTTATTGGAAAAGCCATGCGTGGTCAACCGAAGATATGTCGATTACCAAATTTCCAAACGTCCCAAGTAACTGCGACTGTTGCAATGGTACTAGAAATAGTCTTAGATTTCAAATATTTGATCCTAGGATGTTCTCAATGATTCGATTTTAGCGTTTATCTACGACACTTAAATCGATGTTTTTATACGATCGGTCAATGAACTTTTACCCAACGACACCTGGCCAATTATTTGTCTTGCGAAACAATTTACGTTGTATAAATAATTACAGAAAACACAGAGGTGATAGTTGTGGACGTCAGATAGGCAGTCGATCCATGTGAAGTACTGGTATTGAGCTGCAGTTCCAGTTAGACTGGAAGCCGACCTGAACGTTGTTGGGAAAAGGCAAGGCAGACCGATTGAAATAATTAAAATACTTTTCTTGACATTATTTTAGCACATCAACCGCACCACGTGATTTTAAAATAAAGTTTAAAAACGTAAAGTTTGTTGTATAACACAAAAAGGACCCATAAGCATGTATATATGGGGAATGCTTCCAGCCACAGTGGTTGTCTTTTAAATAACCTTTTTACAGTTTTGATGATGAGGATGTCGTTCTCCTAAAGATTTAAACCAAACACTAACTGATACCTACATAAGAATAGGGAAACTGTCTGTAGGAATTCGTGGACTGTATGAAGTATTTTTGTTGGTAGATAGTGGGCGGAGGCTTGCTGGCAATTTAAAAGTCCTTTTACTTTTATAAACTATTTGTTTTTGAGCGCAACATAGAAACACGTCTGCCTTGACGGCAATCCAAAATTCGAGAGAGAGAGAATTGTAACAAATGAATGAGTGAGATGTATGGTAGATAGAGTGAATGAACAATATTCAAATTGATACCATATAAGAATTAAAATAGCTATCTATTACATATAATGTTTTGTTGGTGTTGCCAACACTGACGACAGCCACGACATACCTTTTAACCGAGATGTAGAGCCCGACTCTACATCTCGGTTAAAAGGTATGTCTTATAGGTAGACTAATTTGTTCAATGTTAGAAATGAGATAGTCAAGAAAGACCACGTAGAGCTATATACTTTGGAATTTGGATAGGCCCCGTAGACTATAACGCGTAATACAAATCCGAGCTCAGTTATGAGTTTGGCCAGTATGTCGTGTTTGGTGACTAGGGCTACCAACCGCGCAAGCGTAAAGTGCCGCCTGGTAGCTCTAGCTACCAGGCGGCACCTACATTCATATTCTAATTGGAATTTCTTTGGAACATTTAAAGATCACATAACTTTTTAACGGTAAAAGCATTCTGAACTTGGGAGTTTTGGCAACCACCCTTACATGTTTTTTTTTGCGATCATATTAATAGAATGAGGTAAATAGCTCTCCAAGAGACATGACTTACAACTGCACGATTATTACAGAATGAATAAATAAATTTTTGTACATGTAGGCACGTTACTCATAGGGCTTAGTCATAGATTAGGTATTAATTATTATAATGAAACAACTTTTAACCGGATTAATCGCGTGTATTATTGGTTTTTTGTTTTTCCTGACGTTTCGAACACTTTGCAGCGTTCGTGGTCGCAGGAGGACTAAGGTGTCAGGTGTCTCAACAGTTTATTTAAAATTATTTCAGTCTACCGTACATATAATTGATAAATTCATAAAATTATTTTTGTCTCTGATACATGTTTAAAACTAAATCGCGACGGTATTTCCTAAGACTATCCCTGAGAAGAAATACCGAAACAAACTCAGGGGTCACAGTCGTTTTAAATTTAGAGATACAATTTTACAATTTTATCGAATTATAAACTAAAAGGTGTTCCGATGCACGAACACTCCTGCGACCACGAACGCTGCAAAGTGTTCGAAACGTCAGGAAAAACAAAAAACCAATAATACACGCGATTAATCCGGTTAAAAGTTGTTTCATTATAATGTGTAGTGATCGCGCAAACCTAAGATATTATTAATTATTATATTCACATAAATACCTGACACATTAATTAAGTAATCTTTCACATTTATTAAAATTATTTGAGTCACAATGAGTAGATACAGCATGACACAATATTTTTATTTGATATGATAAGCTTCTAGAAGTTATCTTTTATTTCTCACAGGTAATCGATGGAAAATAATCGTTATTCAGTTTAAAAGTGCTTATTTTTATTGGGGTTCCTTAAAAAAAATAGATTTTAGTGTGGATGTACGATGCAGTCGGTACGCATGTAGGTCCGGGGCAATTGCGCAACTGACTTGCAGTGATTAATGACAATGGGTACATTTCAGTTTGCATCTCTAATTAGTAAAATAAACATATACAGATAGTATAGGACTTTTACTTTTTAGAGCATATCTTCAAATACTAAGATCGACGAAATGTATATCCAATATCAGGCTGTCAAAATGATGATATTGAATTGTAATTGCAAATCAGTTCCACAATTATGTACTCTGTTGAGTAGAGAAATAGACTACAAATTGACTACTGTATGCATCGCGTTCGTCAGTTAAGTAAAAAAAGGTAACATACTCCGGACTCGCTTGCGGAGCTTAGGACTTTTTCTGAAAAATGTTTCTAGATAGTGTAAAGTTACAAGTATCATAAAAAATGAGTTATTTGCACAACGATTGGTTATTGGTAAGATTAAAAATAGTACCTTGGAATAACTAATGATTGTTATACATAAATAACAAGAACTAAAATCATTTATTACGCACACTTGGAAAGTTATTTCTTTAATACGTAGTTGCCTATTGTACCAACGTGTATTATATTAAATATTATTTAATCTAATGTGAAATACACACCCCAAGACTCAGATAAACCCTTAAATAAAATCATAGGAGAACTCGATTTAAAATACTACTTACTACTTGCCCTTGTTGCCAAATGTTAAGAGAATCACCTTAAAAGATGACGTAGGCGTTCCGACCGTTGGGCTGTCATTCTATCGGAAAATAAATCATTATTTTTTTATGATAACGAAGCATAATTAGTAGTACGCCTCCTACTAGCTGCTGATCGCAAGCGCCAAATACCCATCGTCGATGCTAAAAACAATCGAGTACAGACTATAAAGAATTACTATATCTTATCTTATGTACAGAAACGTACTTAATCATTTCGTATAGATAAGGACATTGCCTATAAATAAAACAGCAATAATATTTTGAACTAGTACCGCTTACAACCATGACTCAATATAATTTTGAAGGTGATTTAACGAATTTAAACGAACGCCATCTGGAGTTCATCAATAAAGTCATATTAGAACAAGATTTAAATGTCAATAAAGTATTTTTCGAGCCTGTCGGACAGATTGGTGATAATTTCGTGGCAGACCTGAAGAGGATCACCATAGAAGGTGATAATGGGAAATTGCAAATGGTTGTAAAAGTGGCACCATCAGACGAAACCGCCCGTCAAGTCACAAACGCTACCATTTTGTTTAAAAATGAGCATGTAATGTATACTGAGGTGTTACCAAAGCTGGTGCAGCTGCAGAAATCCGCGGGAGTACCAGAAGAAGAGCAACTAAGATACGCAAAATGTTACGGATCTCTTAATGAAGCTCCTCACGAAACTATAATTTTGGAAGATCTCAAAGCGTTAAACTTTGACATGTTGAACAAGTTTGAGTCTCTTACAGATGAATGTGTAAAAAGCATATTAAAAGACTTCGCTTTACTACATTCTCTTTCTTTTGTGTTAAAGAATAAGGAACTAGAAACGTTTGAGCTATACAAAAGCAAATTGACAGATATATGGACAATTATGGCTAGTGAGGAGTTTATGGCGCTTATGCAACAGTTAGAATACGGTATTCTATCAGTTCTCGAAGACAGTAGCCATAAAAATATAGTGAAAAATAAAGTGACGGATATTGCAAAGCATATGGTAAAGTTATCGAAGTATGAAGATAGCAATAAACATTCAGTTATTCAACAAGGTGATGCCTGGACGAACAATATAATGTTCAGATTTGAGGCGAGTGTTTTATACTTTTTTTTATATGTCAATCATGTTTAATAATTTAGTGTTAGGTTTTTTTATATATTTTTTTTTACTTCCTGTCTACTACTTAACAATATAAATGAAATTTAAAAAAGAATGTAATTACAACAGATATTAAGTGATACTATAATTTACACTAGAGTTATATCATTAACGACCAGTGGGCTTACTCTTGAAAATAATTCCGCTCGATCGACATTGGAAATATGTCAGTTCGTACTTTTAAATGCGAAAATGTCTAAAAAATAATTATAGATTCGGGATAACATGAAGACTTTGCTTTAAAATTGAGGCAACTGTAACGTAGGTATTTTTTTTTTTAAATTACGTGATGTTTTTGGTCGTCTATTTAATATTGGAATTGGATTGGAATTTGTATTAGTTTCAAGAGTAACCCCACTGATCATTGAAAATTTTCTGACACTTCTCATTTGGAAAGACCATAAAATCATAGTGCAAACCAAAACTAACAATCTAAAATTAATTTTTATATATTTTTTTAAGCTTTCTCATAATAGTGTCTATTTATGTTTACAGGAAGACATATTATTGGAGTCAATCATAATTGACTACCAAATGTCAAAGAATAGCAATCCTGTAGTGGATATCCTATACATGATCCTCAACTGCACAGACCATGAGGCAAGGACTAAGAACTTCTACGACTGGATTGATTACTATCACTCAGAATTAGACAAATCTTTGTCAAACTTTGGTCTTAAAGCCAACTTCATTTATTCTAGAGATCATTTGGAAGCAGATTTGAAAAGATATGGAAAATTACTTTTTGGTTTGAGCATCATTGCAGCTTCAGCTCAGACCAGGGATTCAAAAGAAAGCGGTGAGATACTAGAAGCAATGCATACAAATGGTGTGGATGAAATGAGCAAAACAACGGAAATGAAAGACTTACAAGACGCAACTGTGGTCCGTCTTAAGAGAAGAATTGTAGGACTTATTGATAGTTACCAAGAATTCGGTTTATTTTGAACCTTAACATCATAATTAAGAATAAGTGGTGAGTGACAATATAAGAAAGGCGGAATGGAAATAAATGTTTGTTTAATAGACGTTTTTATTTGTGTCATTATCATTTTCTTACACAAGTTAAATACTAGACGGTCTCAAAACGACTACTTTCGCCTATTAAATCCTTAATAATTTTGAGTACTCTACTTAGACATACTACAATATAATATTTTTATTTTATTAAACCGAAAAAAGCCTAATGGTTCTCAGTACACAGACACACTACGATGATATACCCTTGAATATGACTGAAATGTACTCGAACATACATACATAACATATAAAATCATAAATTCAAGTCAAGTAAACTATGTACAAGACAGTTAAGTTTTTAGTTATTTTTGAACATCAGGGAAACACAAAAAAAAAATAGAATAATTTACACGCTTTCTACTGTTTCCTAGTGCTACGTCTGAGAAGAAGAAACAGCGCAACAAACTCCCCAGAGCTATCGTTGTTACATTATTAAAATAAACAATGTATGTCATCATGCCCTGCCCTTATCCCAATTTATTTGGGGTCGGCGCAGCATACCTATATCTGGCATGCTGCTAAAGTTTTGGTTATGTTTTATGACCGGCCGCCTGCCTGACGTCAACCCTCTTTGGGAATGCTGTTGTTGGTGGTAACCGCCACCGATACCGTCTCCTTCTATCTAGCTATGACACACCAAATGTTATCCATACGCCAGGTTCTAATGTTATCCTAATATCACACTCCACTAACCGGGCTATTATAAACAATGTATGTAATCATTACATATAATGATTGATAAAATTCATATCGTCAAATGCATTGATAGTTATTGTCCGCTGCTATCGAAAATTTTAATTATTCGCTCGACTCGACAAAAACACGATTGCACACGCGAAACGAAAAGAACGATTGCACTAGCTAGCCTATCGCCACCAGGGTTATAATTATGTCTGCGGTTAATTTAGGTGTTATAAATGTTGTAAGCAGTTTACAATTTATCGATAGTTTACAACCTTGCATATAGATTATAAATTAACGGTGTTTACAATCATACGTGGACATGTATACAATGAAGGATTCAGCGATAGAAAATATATCTGAAAAGTATTACTATTAATTAGCCAAGAACGAGTACATTTCTTTGTTATAATAATATGATGCTTCAGCAGAAACCCCTTCAAATGTTGAGTGATGTACTATTGTTAGATAAATACATATATAGCCATTGACTATTAAATTCCTACGTAATCTCAAAGTGGGTCAAAACTATGGAGAAAGCTGTGTTCGGAGTTTACCAATGCGATAACAATCGAAACGATGAAATCCATAGAAGAACCAAGATCCTCGATATAGCCTTTAGGGTCAGCAATCTGAAGTGACTGTAAGCAGGCTATATAGCTCATAAAGCCGATAACCAGTAGATGCAGTGTAAAAAAAAGGTTAGGTTGTAGATCACAAGATCACACATGGTGCAAAATAAATGAGAATAATTAAATAAAAAGCTAGAGACAAATCGTTTATTTAATCAATCGTACATCAAAAACAAAAATGGCACAATCCAAAACCTCATTTCTGAGTTACGGTGTTACACAACCACTAGTTTATTATTTAATAAACAAATGGATTTCAAAGTAATGATATTTAAGCTATTGCTCAAAACAGCCACAATACTTTTGATCTTCAATAAAAAAAAAATTGTATAGAAACAGACATTACAAAATTCATAAATTCTGTAATCATCAGTTTTTGGTTTGTGCCGTCTTTGTTTTCAATGTGCGAAATATTATCCCTTGAGTCGAATTTGCATTCGCTTGGGATTTTAGGTAAAACATTATCTTACAATTTATAATTTTATCTCATCAAGCCAAATTGAGTGAAGCTATCAATCAGTCCAACAATTCTATTCTTTAAAAGCGTATTAGTTTCTTCATCTAATGCATTCCCATTTATAGCGGAGTCGGTCGCTTTAGAAATATCGGCTTCCATGGCTTCTTTCATTTTACCAGCGTCTTCTGATTTCATAGTAAGGACTGAAGCCAAGATTACAGATAAACCAAATAATAGTGTGCCATAACTTTTCATATCCGCGTCCAATTGATCTCTAGGGTACACGAAATTCGCTTTCAGGCCAAAGTTGGACAAGGATTTGTCAAGTTCTGAGTGGTAATAATCTATCCACTCATAGAAATGTTTGGACCTGGATTCATGGTTTGTGCAATTGAAGATCATGTAAAAAATATCACGGACTGGATTGCTGTTCTTCGATAATTGGTAGTCAATCATGATTGATTGTTGGACGGCGCCATCCTGAAAGTAAAAAAGCCAGTTACAGATGTCGTCAACATTGACAAGTAATAAGCTATATATTATAATTACTATTTATACGTGAATTATTATAATTTTCTATTACATACGGAGTATTCTTCAAAATATTTTCGTCCTGAGTCTTTTTTTTACAATAATTTTTAATTTTTAGGGAGTTCTTTATACAAATTAAAATCAATATTATGAAGTAACCTTTGTGTTATCTACTTAATTTGTTGCCATGCTCAGATAAATAGGGTGTTTCATGCATTTTTATTATTCAATAGGATATCAGTATCTTATCGTTGTACACTTAGACATTTATGATAAATAATATTATGGATTAAACAATCTAAATCGATTGACTTTATCGTGTTAAAAGTTTTGTTCTTATCAAGTTTTATTTTTGTTATTGGAAATTACTTACTCATAATTATTGTTTTTCGTTTAAACATTTATAAAATTAGTAAAAACAATTTAAAACTACTACACAAAGGTTAAATACTTTATTTGCGGTATATTGTTATCATAAAGAATTGATGATTTTTATAGAGATTTCCATACACAATTACTAACAAAGTTTCCCATATTTTCGATGAATTTAATAACAAAAAGAAAATTGATCCGAACCGTGTTTTGACAAATAAAAGCATAAAAAAAAACATTCCTCATCCAAATCAATGGAGACGTTTTCAATTGATCTATCATACATGCGGCAATTGATTTTTATTGATATAGATTCATTTATATAAGTTACAGGTCACGTGCGTAGGGTGTGTAGAGTCAGTATTACCCGTAAAACAACTAATTTTGTCAAAAATCGATATTTACTCTTATCTAGTTATTATTAAGCAGAGTCAAATAAAATAAATAATAGTAAAAATAAAAATAATCACTTATTATAAATACTTGTTTTTGTTCTTAGCCGAGAGTGATTCGAAAGTGCATTAAATATACGGTAACTTTGTTAAAGCCATTTTCGGGCAACAGATAGCATAGCTAATTATTACATCTATATGATGATAAAAAAAATTGATGTCTATTAAGGAATTTCTGTTTTGAGAAGTACATAATGTATGAAATCGACAGTGGATAGGTAAAAAGTGCCATCTAAATGAATGACGTTTTAGCCATTTCACCTTTCCACCGTCGAAATGACAACTATATATATATCTATCAAAGCAAATTGTATAATTAATACGTGTCATCTTTTTAAGATAATAACGTAATGTAATAATAAAGATACTTGCCTTAAATCTGAACATAATATTGTTCGTCCACGAATCGCCATGTTGAATAACAGAATACCTGCTATTATCTTCATATTTCGACATTTTAGTTGCTTTTTCAAGACTATCTACTATTTTATGTCTACATATGTTTTTGTACACTGGGTCATCAAGCACGTCAAGACATTTATCCTCACGTTGCTGGAAATAATACTTTACCTCGTTGCTATGACCCAGTAATCCCCACAAATCTAACAAATTGTCTTTGAAATAGTTATAAGTTTCTGGTTCCTTGCTTTTCAACACATAAGAAAGTGAATGGAGTATGGCGAAATTTTTCAATATGCTTATTACACACTCATTGGAAAGAGACTCAAATCTATCAAGCATTACAAAGTCTAGTTCTTTCAGGTCTTCTAGTAAGATAACCTCGTTAGGTGCTTCAATAAATGATCCGTAACATTTTGCGAATCTTAGCTGTTCTTCTATCGGTATTTCTTCTGCTTTCTGTAGGCTTAATAGCTTTGGTAAGACTTCTGTGTACATCAAATGCTCATTCTTGAACATGAGAGCAGTGTTCAGGTTCATACGAAGCATTTCATGCGTTGGTGCAATTTTAGCAATCATTGATAACGTCCCCTTTTCTCCTGCTATAGTTATTCTTTTCACGCTTGCTATGTAGTTATCACCATCCTTACCAACAGCTTCGAAATTAACTTTGCTGTCTTCGAATCCTAGTTTTTGTATCACATTGTTAATGAATTCAAGTTGACGTTCAGTAATATTATCAATATCACCTTCAAAATTGTATTGTGCCATGGTGAAGTGATTACGATAGGACAACAACTAAAAGTTGGTCATTATTATGTTATAATATATATAGGTGCAAATTATCTATAACCATGATAAGACCAGAATATTGGTTGTTTATTGATAATTACTATATATCTGCAGATTGCTAACACGAAAATGTGTCTTCAAATGGCGTGGTAAGTATACGTAGTACTTTTATTTATTCTGTGGTATGTGTGTGTGGCTAAATTTACTATGATGACCGTATTTTTCACTAGATTATTGTCCTCATAAGAATACAGGTGACTTTGTTTCACATTAAATCGGTTCGAATCCCTAGTCCAATATGAAACTGTTTTAAATCTTTGTTTTTTTTTTGTGCCTACAAGTTTCAATAGTTGTCCCGGTGGCTATCATCACTGGGTCCTCTTAAGTGACCAGCTATAGAAACACTGATCCATTTTAACGAATCACTCTTCAAGAAAGGATTGATAGATTTAATATTTTTCCGATTAGATAGTAAAACTTCATATGCAATTAATAATTTGGCATGTGGTACAGCTAAATCGGAATAATATAATAATCGTCGTATAATATCTATTCGTTTCCTGATCAGCTGGTAATAAGGTAAATACAAAGGTATATTTTCACTGCCTCTTCTTAGGGTCCTATGCATCACCACCCACTGCCCTTATCCTAAATTACTTGACGTCGATTCAACATGTCCTGTTCCTACTACATCTCTATAGACCGTCATTTCAGTAGTCACCGGTTTTCTAGGTTTTTCTCTAATCTTGTAATCATCAACATTTATAATCAAAACTTTCCTCATGATATGATCAATGAACAACAAATGACAAACGATTTCCGCACTACTTCTTGATAACCGGCCTTTCAGACTCCTCAGGCCTCATAGTGGTTATAAACTTTATTACCACAAAAATGGATAACCGCTCTTGCCATTTACATTTCCATCTGTGTTGCATGCAATATCCTTTCGTTCATATCTTTTGTGGCCCAACATTCTGGTCCATGTAATGAAGACTTACCATTGCTTTAAAAATCTCTTTAAGTTAATGGGTTCTCTTAGGCACCGACTAAAAAATTAACAGATTATTATTATATATTGTTCTTTTAAAATTATTTTATTATAATCAAATTTTGATATCATTTTGAACTTTTTAGTGTAGTAGATTTTTGAAGGTGATTTTATTTTTTGTTAAATATTAATTTATTGGTAAATTTATTCAGCCATCATTAAATAATTATTTATTCCACAGGCACTGTTTAAATCGTCTGTAATAGACACCAAGGCCAATGATGATTGTTTAATAAAATAGAATTTAGCATTACTATGTAAATCAAGTACGTACGATACAAACGTATCGTACTGTTAGGATGGCACTCCGTGGGTCCTTTTTAAAAAAACACTTTATTTCTGCTATAAATTTTAATAACTTTAATTACACACAAGGACTGGATATAAAAACTGTATTTGAAAAGTGGAGCTATACTATGTGCCGAATTGAATTATACTGACTTACTGACTAACAAACCATGTGCATTACGGCTTTTATTAACTTCGCATAAACGTGGAAGCGACGGGGTTTATCGCTTATGTTGCATTTTTATAATACACTTATTAATTCATAACATCTCCCCCCTTTAGACTGAGCTTTATTTATTTTAATGATAAGGCGAAGGATTAATAGGATATTTAATTCATAAATCAAATAAATGTTTGTAATTTTAAGATCTGTAAATAAAACTCAGTGTACATTAATATTGTACTCAATTAATAATATTAAGTTATTTAAAACAATCTATTATGAACTTTTGAAATTAATAGTAAGGTACAAATTAAAATTAGGATAGAATATTACAAAGTAGAATATGTTTTTTCTTATAAATGGAAAGGATTAATTAGAAATTACTGAGATTTCTATTAGATCTGTTCACAGATCCATCTATGTTTCTAAGAATAGCATTATGTTTACCAATTTCCATATTTGGGAGACTTTTTATAGACTTATTGTCACATTCTGAATCATTTGAAATTTCAGTAAGTTCCATTGAAACATTAACATTATGATCCTTTCTGTTTTTCTTGTTATTATAACACTGATTGTAAATTTGAATACAACATGAGGTATTTGTAGAACAAAAACATTTTTTAAAAATTTTGTAAATTATATATATGAATAATAATTACCATATTTTACAATGTGGGACTGATTTTCAGTGTTACGAATTTCATTTTCTAACTTATCTAATTTATGTGAGGCTAACTTCAAAGATTCAAGATCAACATTAGATAAACTAATTGGGTTATAAGAATGGGAGCTTTCATTAATAAAATTATACTTACAACAATCATCTAAGGTTAAGTCAAAATTCAACGTTATTTGACTCGGTACAATGGATTTGTACTTATGTGAAGGATTAAACTATAATGTTTGAAAATATGCCACACAATTATTTTCTAAGGATAAAATACCTGTTCCTTGTAATATATAATCAGTAATGTTATTATTACATTTCATTGTTAGTTTATTAGGCTTAGATTGCACATAAATGTATCTATTATCATTTAATTTTTGCCAAACATTTATATTTCCGTAAATAACCTTGGAATCGCAAATTTCGGGAAGCGAGAGAGTAACTTCTGTTAATAATTTAGATTCACATGAAGGATTATTTATGGTTGACAAAATAGATGGCAAGGGACATATGATATAGTCACCGTTGACATGTTTACATTCACTAATACTATCTAATAAGACGTAACTTAATCTATCATCCGTTATTGCTACATATAACTTAGAAGGATGGATTAAAACATAAGTTAAATAATGATTATTATCGCGTGGAGTAGGTAGAGGCAAATTTTTGTATAGGTTGAACTTTAAAGGATTTATTAAAGGTACTTGTATAATAAACATTAGTTTATTATTGTAATAATACGCAGTTAGCTTAGATAAGTCAATTATAGTATGAATGTTTTGCAAAGTCAGCGAAACCGGGAACTCGGATGTTCTTTTTAAATGAATGTTATTTGATAACTCATTGTATAATTTTATAGGAGTTATGACGTATGGGTGTAAAATATTTGCCTTAGCGAATAAAATAGAATTTAAAATTGTATCAAGAATATTAGAAACTGACAGTAATGATCCTTCAATAATATTAAACATAGAGTTAAGTTTTTCTAAATTAATTAAGTTATTATTAGTCTTAGAATGAGCTAAAAATATATAATTAAGTTTTTCTATTTGACTGTTTAGTCTTATCTCATTATTATTTAATTTTTGTATAGATACGTTAAAATTATTTATCGTAGAGCGAACAACATGAATATTATCTTTCATTAATGTATAAACATGATGTTCATTTTGTTGACATGTATTGATAGCTTCGTCATATTTCCTAGCGTCGTCAGCATCCAATGTACCAAAGAAAAATTTTAAAATTTCGCCTCCAAATTCAAGAGCGCGTTTTTGACGGTTGTCAGAAATTAGATGCGATAGAGAAGCAATCTTAAGATTGTTGGAATTTATAAGTATTTCTAACGGATTAATAATATCTTTACAGTCAACATTAAAAATAGCTAAATTTCGAGCTTTTTCGCAGAAATTTGATACACTTTGGATAGACTTTTCGATATTTTCTATGTAAGGCTGTATAGGTACAATGTCTACATGAGTAATGATATTCCAATAGTCGTTTTGAAAATGAACTAAAGAGATAGGGTCAAAGTAAACACCTGGACTATGTTGTATGATTTCTATCGGTTCGGTAGTGTTGAGAACAGAAACGTTAACTCTATTGTTTGACTTTAAGTTCACTATGCAATTTGCTAAAAATACACCTTCGCATATTTTATGATCTAATATCAAAGCTTCCTTCAGGTCAGCAACCTCTGATAAATTGGAAACCGGACACTCAATGACCGTTTCTGACCGCGGGGGTATAACATATGATGGTTTACTACAGCAAATAGGTATTTTATAACCTTCTAAATTAAGGGTGTTGGTAGAGTATTGAATGTCTATTTTAAAATGTTGTATAAAATCACTACCAATAATTCCATCGTAATGTAAGTTGATCGTATCATCAATCGCGTGAAACATATACTCGAATATTATTTTTCCTGTTGACGAAACACGATACTCAAAGTTAAGATTAATAGACCCGAGAGATTCGCAATAAGAGTCGTTATCACTTAAACCTTTCAGTTTTATAATTTCAGGGCCAAGCACTGGTTTATAGTGTAAACTAGAACGTTTAACAATTGAAATTGTAGAACCAGTGTCAATCAAAAAACACAAGGGCTTATCGTTATAGTTCGTTTTTAGATAAACGTGAGGTAAAGAAACTTTATTATTGATATAGTTAATAGTAAATGTTTTCTCACGTGAACAATCCCTAGAAGAAAAACTCGATTTCTCACGAGATGAGGGACTGTCTATAGAAGTCAAATCTAATTTAAACTTTTTATTACAAAACTTTGAAGTCTCTGTATGTGCGCTAACCTGTGTTGGAAATAATGTAGGAACACAGTTTGAAGGATTCATAGTACCTTTATTTGCGCTAACCTGTGTTGAAAATAATGCGGGAACACAGTTTGAAGGACTCATAGTACCTTTATTTGCGCTAACCTGTGTTGAAAATAATGCGGGAACACAGGATTTAGAAAAGTTTTTCGTGTCATTTAAATGATTACTATGAGGTTTCGGCAGACACGGGACCGGAACCCTATTTAGTTTAAACTATCATTATTATTAAGCGTGTCAACATGATGCACATTAGAGCGATTATTACTCGGCTCGCTATTTGCACTTGGTGCAGTTGCACTTGATAGTGTAGGGTTACGTGAATCGGTCCGCGGATTGTTGCTATTTTTAGCTTTAAGTTTGCGACATTCGCCAATCAAATGACCACGTTTTTTACAATAAGCACAAAATTTATTTGAATAAAAATTAGAATTAATTTTATTTTGATTGTTATTTGACGAGTCAATATGATGTAAATTTGGAGAAGAGTGCTTATTCTTATTTTTATAACACTCTGAAGCGACATGGCCGCTCTTATTACAAATTGTGCATTGTTTATATGAACGAGTAGAAAGTTTGGATAGATTATATAATTTTTCTTCCTCTATAGCATGTGTAATAGCTTCCGATAAAGTCTTGGGGTTTCTACACCGCACAATGTGGGAAAAATTAGAGTTCAACCCTAACAAGAACGCATTAAGGGCTAAATCCTCCATTGCGGCTATTCGACCTAAAAGTTCTTTATCATTTTCGCAGCTATAATGAATGTCGGATTGAAGTCTTGTTAAACACGATTCTATGCGTATGGAAAACTGCATCACGTCTTCGGAAGGCAATTGCTTACATTGTTGTAAATCAACTAATAAATGAGTAGAATGTTTTTTCTCTCCAAACGTAGTTTTAAGAAATAATTTAATCTCTGACCAACTATTAAATTTTTTTAAGCAACATGCCATTTGAGCCTTACCTTCCAATTGCGAGATGATATATTTGCACAAGACGTTCTGTTGTTCTGTAGTTGCAAGGGCGATTGCATTTTTGCAATTCGTTAAAAACGCGGGCAATTCCTCGCGGTTCCCTTTATAAGGTTTAATAAACTTTGTTAGGACAGAGAGAGTAACCTTGTCAGCCATTTTAACTTTTTGCTTTGATGCTAGACTGTCTTCGGAGGAACTACTAGAAGATGATGCAATTTCTTCAGATTTCTCTATTTTTAGAGGCATTAAGTAGTTATCTTAATAAAGCACTACAGAACATCAGAAAATAAATATAAAATTTGCACCAAAAATTGTAAATAAAAAAAAAAAAAATTCTAATATTGAGTTCAGTATAGTAAAATTACAAATGAAGAATTCGGAAAATTTGGGAAAAATTCACTTCACTGAGTAGACTTAAGAGCACTTTGAATAAAACTGATATAACTCACATTAGCAGAGCAGCATTCGCGAACATTCTGGTAGAATTACGTCACACGTAATGCAGAAACGGCGGGCGCCTGGCGACTCAAAGAGTCGTATTACAGGGATCCTCGTCGTCACGTTGAGTTCACGACACGTGGTGCGCTGAAGACGACACGTGGTGCGCTGAATACAACACGTGGCTGATGGTGGATGATGAGCAGTCACTATGAATGATTTTGTGATGCGGGCTCACACTCTAGTGTGGAGGCTGACCGTCGACCACAGGGCAGCAGGAGGTGTTCTAGGGTGATGCGGGCTTACTCGCAGCAGCGAAGGCTTACCGTCGATCACGGACAGGATACAGCAACGCGGGCTTAGGCTTTTCAGGAGCCCAAGGCTTATCGTCGATTACGTAAAATGCAGCGGCGCGGGCTTAGGCTTTTGAGGAGCCCAAGGCTAATCGTCGACCACTTTACAAAAGGACTTCTTGACCACGGAGCCAACAAATGCAATGGTGCAGACCAGTGGAAATAAATTCACGACGCCTACACCTATAGATCCCAGTACTACGGTTTTTCCTGGGATCCCACTTCTGACACCAGTTTGTTAGGATGGCACTCCGTGGGTCCTTTTTAAAAAAACACTTTATTTCTGCTATAAATTTTAATAACTTTAATTACACACAAGGACTGGATATAAAAACTGTATTTGAAAAGTGGAGCTATACTATGTGCCGAATTGAATTATACTGACTTACTGACTAACAAACCATGTGCATTACGGCTTTTATTAACTTCGCATAAACGTGGAAGCGACGGGGTTTATCGCTTATGTTGCATTTTTATAATACACTTATTAATTCATAACAGTACGTACTTGGTTTATGGTGATTTTCGTTTCATAGAAACCTATGAAACCAAAATCACCATGCGAAAGTGTGAATCGACCTTAATTGATTGTCAATTTTTTTTAAAGATATTTAGTTATGACTAATATTTAACGTATTATCTACTTATGTAATAATTATTATTTATTTTCGTATAGATAAGGTTTTTTAATAGTCATCGTTGAATGTGTTTTTTTAGCAAATTGGTCTATAAGTATATACACAATTCTACTTGAATTAGATAGACTACATGAATTGGTATTTAAGAAGTGGTATAACACACTCTTTATTTCGTCCCTGACATAAATTTTAATTTTACAATTAGCAATTTTATAATATTTAGGTATCACCTATAACATTACAAAAAAAAAACTTTGGTCTGATAATTTTATGGTAGCATGTTATGGGGTTAAGGGACGAGCGCCCAATAGAATTCAATTGTAAACAGCTTGCGCAACAATAGTTGCTTTAACAATTTTCAAAGGCGTTTATTTTTTAGTTAACATTTAAAGGTTCAAGAAATTTCTTTTCTTTTCTGAGATAAAAACAACAGAGAAGTATAACATAACTCATAAAGCTCATAACTGACTGCAAGGCAAGGGCGTTTTCTCATACAGAGAAGGATACGAGCACTGATCACCACGCTAGCTTGCTGCAGGCTGGCAATTTCAGACCATTAGGTTTCCTCACGATGTTTTCCTTCACCATATGTCTGTAATGTCTTACAATAACTAAAAAATTACATACGTCATTGTAAAGTCACATTGGTACATGCTAGAGTTGAACCCACAACTTGCGGGTCAGGAGGCGGGCGAGAAGTACATACACACATCAAAAAAGTCTAGGCAACACGCATCATTTACAGAAATGCATGTTTTATTAAAAAAAAATTCTTAACAAAACAGATTGGTATACAATTTTTTTGTTCTCGGTAACATATACTGATTTTAAAAATAGAAATTCTTCGACTGTGTTTTGTTTTCATTAAAATAAAAGATAATTATTTTTTCCCGATTTCATGTGTTTTCGTTGCCTGATAAATTTGGTATTTATCTCACTTGTATCATTGAGATACAGTTCTTCAAAAAATTTGAGTTGTGAGTAATTTTTTATGTCATGGAGCGACGCCATTCGAGTGCTGATGAAATACAGAAAGCTGTAGGAATGCTACAAGCGGGAAGAAATCAGTTCTAGGTATCTCGGCATCCCCCCCAGGGGTTCCGCATTGTCGTGGTGGGGGGGCTCTAGTGGCCGTGGCTTGGCCACCCACAGTGAAGCTAGAGGAACCCAAGAGAGTCGCTCCTTTAGAAATCGTGCCCGTCGTAACTAATGGTATAGGGAACACTTGACATGGACCCAGGAGCAATGGGATAAAAAAATATTTTGCCATGAGTCCCGGTTAGGATTTAGGATACAGATACGAAAAGGGTAAGAGTGTATCGTCGTCCCGGAAATTCTGAATGGCTGAGATGCGTCCAAGAAGTGTACCCTTACAATGGCTCCACAGTGATGGTATGTGCGGGTATTATGAAGAACAGACGAACTGAGCTCGTTTTTGTAGATGGCAATATGAACGCTGAAAGTTACGTTGAAGATGTCCACGGGCCTTATGTTCACCCATATGCACAAAGTCTTGGCTTAGATTTCACGCTGATGCATGACAGCGCGTTCGCATACAGCTCGGAGTACCAGCGAGTACTTGGCAATAGAAAACATCCAGGTATTGTCGTGGCTTGCTCAATCGCCAGACCTCAATCCCATAGAGCACTCATGGGACATGCTCCAGAGATGTGTTCTAGAGAACCTCGACGGAGTGTCGATAGCCCAACAATTGAAAGACTAGTTAAAATTCTATTGGGAGCGATTGCCGCAGGATCAGTTAAACAATCTTATAAATTTTATGAAAAATCGTTGCCGACAAGTTTTAAACAACAGAGGTGGTCCATTTTCTATTGAATTACCAAATAATAAAAAAGAATTCGTTAATTAATTTTGTAGAATATGAAAAGTTTAATTTCGTTTTAACTTTACGTCTGTTACGGTACACATATTATCAATATTGTGATTAAATGAACAATTGAATGAAGGAAGAAGGAATGCTTAGTTATTATTTGTAAAAGAAATCTAAATATATTATACTAGTAAAAATCGTTCAAAACTTCAAAACCATACATGATGCTAGGACTTTTATGGTGTGTGTATATCTATAAAATAAAAGTGCTATATTTTATTATCTTGTTTTATTCGTTATTGTACATCTGTTGAGATAGATTCAACATTCACATCCTGTCGGTCTATAGGTGATATACTTCTGGGTATATCTGAAACAATTTTGAAAATAAAATTTAATTAGAGAATACAGATAAATCTTTGAAAAGCATTAACGCATGCATAGCGAATTCGAAAAGTTTAGTTTTTCGTATCAGTTCAGTTTCCTGCAAAGGGACTGAAAAACATCGCAATGACATCACTAAAAGACGTATTAAAATGTGGAAGAAGAATTCGTGGTATAGTGAGCTGAGGTCGAGATGGCTTAGCGGTTAGAGCCCCTGGAGTATTTATCCGGGAGGCGCAGGTTCGAATCCTGCTCACGACCGTATTTTTCTTTCCACAAAAAATGTATGACTTTTGAGTTCGCTAACGCATGCAGTTAATGCTTTTCAAAGTCTCTTTTGCCACACCCAGCATTCAATTCCATACATAAGCGTAGGTATCAGCACACCATTGTGGACAGCCAGTCGAGCCTTTTTGGACATCGACTCATTGGCCCCACCGCATGTATAGCACCATTCACTTTATTTCCCGTTATATTATTTTAACATTAGTATTCATATTAAACATAGCATCAGCATCAGGCCTGTATTCCCCGAAGGAGCAGGTATAACCAATTGTACACTCACACTTCACTAATGTTATTATTAAGCCCCATGTGATACTTGGTGAGCTTATTGCCATCTACCGGGCACAATTGCAAACTTCGGGCTGCTACTGAGAATATCCTGACAGAAAAACCCAATTAGACTTTGCCTAGCCTAGGTATCGAACCCAAGCCCTCATGCTCAGCAGGCTTTTAATTCCGGTAATCGAATTTGAAATAGTCCATGTAACACGATACAGAAAAAAAAACATGTCTATAGTTCTGCTCCTATCGAGAACTTTCCATGGCTGTTTTCCTATAGCGCAATCATGGAGAGTCTCCGGTTAGTTTTCCATCTCAATTTAGATTAAAACTCTCACTGAGGCCTCTGTGTGTTTGAACTGTGTCTCCAGACAAGCCCTCTAAAGGATCGGGTTTCTTTCCAATGGAGGAAACGCCGAGATTTGATAGAGATACAAATAATAATTAATGTTATAAAGAGAAAAGATTTGAGTTTTTTTTTGTTTGTTTGTAAGGATTCAACTCAAAAACTTCTCATCCGATTTCAAAAATTCTTTCACCCGTAGAAGGCTGTATTATCACTGAGTAACATAGGTTATAATTTATTTCACTGTTATTAAGATTTCTGGATGAAAATCTACACGGTCGAAGCCGTGAGCTCAGCTAGTTTGGTAAAAAACAAGTTTGTTTAAAAAATGCTTATTATTGTCCAATATTTTTACACGGGGTTCAAAACTAGATAGGCATATGTATTCTTCAGTATTCTTTCGGTATTTTGTTACTCGTAGTACATCAATCATTTTTAAACATATTTTATGAGACGCACCTTGCGAACCTAATAAGAACCTTGGTGTCTTGAAGCAGGCCATCCTCGTGCAGTAAGCTGTTCCGTCAGCACTGCAGACGCATTTGTTACAACCTATAAAGTAAGTCGTGAACGGCTTGCACTTTGATGAATCGCCTGAAAAGTAAACGAATTATTATCTCTTTGCTGAGATCCAGATGACGGTTGATAGAAATATATGGAAGAAAAAGTCATGCTGTCGACCCCAAATAAATTGGGATAAAGGCAGGGGATGATGATATTTAGGTCCAGAGATTGTGTAATAAAAATCTTATACAACTAAGTCATAATTAGGTTGAAGTTACAGGAACCTAATTAAAATAGGATGACGGAGATTTGCATAAGCAGAAAGAGGTCTAATTAAAATAGGATGACGGAGATTTGCACAGGCAGAAAGAGGTCTTTTTTTATTTGTGGAAAATCTATCATGGATGCTGTGTGGACTCCTACCGACTTCAAACCACACTGTTATCCAGGAACGGTTACCGAGGGCCCAGAAATGATGCATTCCCTCGGTATAAAAAGGGCACAAAGGACCACAAAGTACTGCCTGCCTGGTGGGAAGAGTCCCTCTGTTCAATCCAAGGCGATATTTTTTTCTCACCCCGCGGCCACACACTCTACTAGTGGCGAGAGAAATAGCGAGGTAAGTGGGCGGAGACGTAGTGTGGCTGCGTCGTTATGCTACTCGTCCTTCCATTTCTTGTTGGAAGTTTCTTTCCACAAAATGTTAAGCTTCGATTTGGATTCGGATTTGCTCGCTGCTATAATATCATTGTCGTCCATTACAAGGCGAATACTGGAATGTGGAGCAACGCGATGAAGGTCGCGAGTAGAGGAATGTGTGGCTGCTAGGGAAATATTCGCGGCAGTGCGAGGAGCATAGTGTACCCGAGACATAAGGTTATGGTTCTATCTATTTCGGTACATACGAGCCTAAGTGGGAAGAAAAATATGACAGCTTAGCTAGCTAATACTCTAGTTTCTGAGCTATAGAAATATGATAAACTGACTTTATTTATCTATCTTTAAAGAGTAAATTCTTGGCAAAATATCTCGAAACATTTCAGTTCGTTTGAAAATGTGTTTTCTTCTGCCTGTCCAAACCAAAAAGTAATATAGCGAAATATTGAAAATTCTCAGTGTTTCATGAAGTAACACTGAAACGTGTTAATAAACCTTGGCAAACATGCATGCAAGTGTAAAGATAAACCATAAAACTAACACTAGAGTGCGACACAGATTAAAGAAATAATGAAGACGTGCCATATTTTTGCTCGACTCATATACGTTATCAATTTGTGTAGGTATATCCCTATCTTATTTACATACATAGCATCACGCCTGTATTCCCCGCAGGGGTAGGCAGAGGTGTACACAGTTGTAAACCAAAATTTCACCAATGCTGTTATTAAATCAAATGTAATAAGTGTTGAGCCTATTGCCATCAACCGAGCACAATTTCAAACTCCGCGCTGCTTCTGAGAATTTTCTAACACGAAAACTCTGTAACTCTTTGCCTGGCCCGGGAATCGAAGGCGAGACCTCCTGCTCAGCAGTCGCGCTTAGGACTACTAGACCAACGATTTATTTACTTACTTCAAATAAAATTACTACAACATCTTTCTCGGCTTTTTCAAGGAAAGTTGAGCTCAGCTTCTAGTCTAAGTTTTCAGTCTACGTAGAGCTACTGCCTATTTGTCCTTATCAACACAATTACTTAATGGGTAACGCGATATCTCGTGGTAAAGTAAAAAATAATGACATAGAGGATAATAACCCTCCTTCAGAGACAGGTAAATACAGAAAATACAAATTTTTGTTCAGTGTATGATTTTATATCCTAAGTTAAAATCTACAAACCTTTTTTAATATTATACCTAGTTTCTTGGATTTGGACATTGACCTGATAACGGGAGGGATTAAGCTCATTGGATTTAGGTACAGATAACTACTTATGACTTAATTAATTTATCTTATCAATCTAGCTAAATTCTCCTATCGACCTTGACGCCAAAAATATCCATCCTTATCACCTTCAGATAATACACAATTTTGAGCACATTCCACACAAAAGCACAAAGTTCATATATACTCATACATCACCAATGGTGAATTTTTGAAATGGGCGTGGATGGTCGAATCCGACACAAAGTACTCAAAAGAGCCTCGGACCCGATTTAGATTAAAACTAAAAAACTGCATCATCGAACATTTTTCTAGCCAAGAGTCGAAACCGTAGATCTCGAAAAAAACAAGCACTGTATTTTTTCACCATCCGATAGTGTCGCTAATAAAGATGAACTTTTGGTATTTTTGAACTATTGAGTAGGTATATTATGCAAAAGGTACCGATCTATACCGAGAGGGTACGGTACCGGACTCCGTCAATACCTTCGACGACCATGATCTGCTGAGTTTGCGGTGAATGCAACGGCGATCGCGGAACCGCAGAAATGTTGTGTAGGACCCTCTGGTTTTTTGTTGGTAGGAGTCCAGCACAACTTCCATGATGAATTTATTACATATAAAAAAAGGAGGTTCGGGTGCAAACTTCATTCGTATTTGTATTTTTCTATCCACAACTCACACTTCACTTAACGAAGTTATGAGTGTGTCTTTTGCCGTATCTCTTATTTACATAATCTGTGAGCAGAACAGTGCAGACGATTACCCTACTTTAGTCCACATTTAACCTTCTCACTGCACTTACGAGTACGACTGAGGTCGCTGAGCATATCACTAACTCTAGGAAACTACTCACAATTTTGACTATTTTGTGACGTCACAGTGGTAATTTCCAGGAAAACGTGCAGGTAACATTAAAATGTTATAACACCAGTGTGCTGAACTGGAGCTTATTTGATGCTGACAAAGCGCGACCTTTATTAACCGACTTAAAAAGTATGTATAACAGTTAGTGGAGTGTGATAGAAGGATAATATCAGAACCTGGCGCATGGATAACATTTGGTGTGACATAGCTATGTAGGAGACCGTATCGGTGGCCACTGATGGTTGACGTCAGGCAGGGGGCCGGTAATAAAACATAGCCAAAAAAACTTTTGCAGCATGCCAGTACAAGCAGAGAGTATGTAATGAAGAGAATGCTGCGCCGACCCCGAATAAATTGGGATAAGGGCTGAAGGATGATGATGATGAACTAAGTCGTGGCCACAGATAGTTATAACATACATATCGAGGAAAGCGCAGCTTAACCTCGATTGACAGCTAAGAGCGGCTGTTACATAGCCACGAGCCCCTCTATAACTTCTTAGCCATGCGAGATATCGAAATTAATTTCTCGTTTGTAGGTCCTGAACGGTTATCGGCCTGACCTAGTTATGAGATAATAGGCATGATGACAGATTTTGATATCCCCTTTTATAATGTACGTAAACGTCTACTATATCCTAAAAACACATAATTTCAGCAATAAACTAAGTTTCAACGTAAACTATTTTAATCTATCTAATTTGATTTAACTGCGAAAACGCTACTGGGTGTTATGGCGCCGTTTTGACGCCTCAGAATATTTGACATAAGTTGAAGCCTTAATGTACGGCGATGATTGACATTTGACTGAGGCGTGACGTCATTCGCTGTGATTGACATTTCAGTTAACATGGCCGATTGCAGGATTTTATACTTTTATTTTATTGAAAATCTTATTCATCTTAATGTTTTTAATAAAACTAGGTAATATTTTAGAATCCTTTGTGACTATATTTACCTCTAAAACCATTTATTCTTTGTTTCTTTAATACTGTCATCATGTCTATTATGATTGATAGTAGGATAACTTACTTCTTCTCCAGTATAAAAGCATGTCATCGTCCAAAACTTTTGGGCTTACTACAGTGAATAACTGGAAAAATAAAAATTATATTGTAATAGTGTGAAATAGACAGTAAGTAGTGTGTATTTAATGACCCTAAAGTGGAGATGGACAGGACACTTGGCAAGGCAAGATTATGGAAAATGGATGAAGGTAATTTGTCAAAATGTCTCGTGGTCAAGGGAAGAATGACGAATACCATGACAACCCCCAACACGATGGTCGGACGACATCGTAAAGATCGCAGGGCTCCAGTGGATGAGGTTAGCTCAGGACTGGGAAAAGTGGTATAAAAAGAAGAGGCCTATACTCAGCCATGGGTAAACGTGACCTGAATAGATAGACAGTGAGTAAGTTCAGATAAATATTTCAATCGCATTTACGCATGTGTAGCGAACCCAATATGCGATAGTGGATCAAGGGGTGTTTGAGAGATAAAAGAGACTGACGCAGGTGCAGCAGGAGCTGTCGCAGCTGGTTGAATGGAAGTGCTCCGCAAGCAAAGATTTCAGTATTTATTGCTGTTGATTTGCAGTCCATACGAGAAGTTAGATACATTTAAGTGGATAGAAAAATACCGCCGTGAGATGGAGAACCTGCGCAGAACGAAGAATTCGGAGTAGCGAGCAGAGGTCAAGATGGCTTACTGGTCTGAGCGCCTCGATTATTTATCCGGGCGGCGAAGGCTCGAATCCTGCTCACGACCGTATTCTTCTTTCCATAAAAATTTATAACTTTAGTGAGTAAGTTCTTGAAATGTGGACGTTCTTGTTGCTCCAGAATTGGTCTGTACAGCCATAAAAAAGTGTTTCATAGACTACTGACAGTGTCCAAATCGTCTGTAACAGAGTGGTCATTCGATTGAAGTACATAAACAGCGGTTAAATCCCATGTTATTGAACCATTCATATTCTTTTATAAAGACCGATTAAACTGACTCACATTCCTAAAGTGGCATGAGTCATCGGGAAAAAGTTTAACATCTCATCTACCAAACAGGTCCACTGTGAATTACTTCGTTCATTCTGTATAATAAACATCTGTCATATTATTGGTGAACATGCCTATTAGTAAAGCCATTAAATTGATACATCACATAATTAGCTCTTAAATGTCCCTATGCAGGACAAGGGCCTCTTCTGTACAGAGAAGGCACGAGTATTGATCACCACGCTAGCTCATTGCGGGGTGGCGAATTCACGTCTATGTTGCCTCATGATTTCCTTCGCCGTATGTCTGTGATGTACTTATGTCTTAGATAAATAAAGGTATATAAGACCTGGAAAAGTCACACTGGTTCATGTGAGATGCGAGGTATGATGGACCCAAAACAGAGGCGTGTTCGTAACCACTCGATCAAGATAGATGAATAATAAAAAATTTACCATAATTCACTCACAGAAATTGCAATAAACGTTAAACTCGCGTACATTTCTATTATCAACTAAAATTTACGTAAAAAGTAATCAATCGCATCGGAGTTTTCATTACTTCGACAGTGTAGCTACGATATTAAATCGATTGTGCACGGAAAATGGTTTCAAATTATTAAAATATTTTTTTATTGTTTATAATAAAATTGTTACGCTGGAAAAATCGTGAGCTGGTAATCAAACACGTGAACGCACATTAATTAAGCTAACATAATTATGTGATAATATTTATTATTCATGGTCATCATTATTATTTAACAGTCCGCAGTGTCAATAGGTTTCTCTTATTGACAATATTAAAATAAATAATTAAATCTGTCTGAATAAAAATAAATGTACGATCGTCATCGACTTGAGAATTGACCGATTAGGCTGTTCTTTTTTTGTAATGGTCAGTATAAATTTTGTTTAAAAAGAAAATCCACCGACATCGGAAATTTAAGGAAATTTCGAATAATAATAAAGTTATAAATGAAGTCGAGATCGCTGAAAAGAGAGCGAGTGAGCTAGTAATCGATCCTTCGAACTTATTTGCTGACTTAACATAATTTGATGTCTGACTCACACTGTGAGGCTATTTAACCTATCCCACTAGCCCTCATAAAAGTCGTCTTCTTTTGAGATTTCGTTGTAACAGATAATAATTAATGCCTCATCTCTTATAACTAAGGCCGAAATTTTTATGTAGCAAATATAAAGTGATTTTCTGAGCCTAACTATAAGCCAGTGGTAGCCAAAATGAAAACATATAATTTGAACTCACTTTGTCTATAATTAATTCTAAATTTGTGCCTCATAAAATGTTTGCTGTGTGATATTTTCACTGATAGTCAGATCTCAGAAACGGTGACGCTATTATGATTTTTTTATACACAAATAGATATTAATTTGCGTCAGTTTGTAACGCACATTGGTACATGATGCCATGTTTGAACCACATCCTATTGTTCAAGAAACAGGATCTAAAAACATTGGAAAAACATGAAAAACAAAATAATGTAGTGTAAGTCAAATAGAATACTCAGTATGTTTTTAAAATTACTGTAAGCATATAATATAATATAATTTAACCGTGGGAGAGCCACGCTTCGGCACGAATGGGCCAGCTCGACCGGAGTGATACCACGGCCTCACAGAAAACCGGCGTGAAACAACGCTTGCGTTGTGTTTCGCCGAGTGAGTGAGGGTACCGGAGGCCCAAACCCTTTAAAAGGCCGGCAACGCACTCGCGACTCCTCTGGGGTTGCGGGTGTACATGGGCGGCGGTAATCGCTTACCATCAGGCGAGCCGCCTGCTCGGTTGCCCCCTATTCCATAAAAAAAAAAAAAAAATTTTTTTTGTATGTTACAGCTTTTTATTGTCTTAAGTTGAATTTAATTAAGTTAACATTGGTGTGGGAAGGTCCATATTTATATTATTTTTAATTTAATTTTTCCTGTATTATGTATTGTGCCTATACCTAAAAGCAAGCCGAAGTTTCCACTATAAATCTCGTTGAAAATCAATAGCCTAGCGTAAAATGTGATCGTAGAATAATCCCGGGTTTGTTTGAACTACTGAAAGGTAGCAAACACAGTACATGAAAGTTTCATGCGTTTCTATTCTACGTAGGAGGTAATGGATATATTGAGAGTGAGGTTATAAAATAAGATAAGAGTTTAAGATTTCTTCTTTTTTTTGTTTAGTGGAGGAAACCTAATTTCAAAAGAGTTGTTTAGCCGAGAGCTGTTGAGCCATCCGTTGACCTCTGTAGACTTGTTTTAGTGACAGCTAGTCTGCAGGCTTAGCCAAGTTAACCATATATACCTACTCATTCACACTAATACAAAACCATCAAAACTTATGGGAATTACAATAGCCCAACACAAAGGAACAGAAAAGTCGAAGCCAAAACCATAACTTATCGATATTTTCTAAAAGATAGAATAGAATCTAAGCATTTCTACAATGTTGATCACTAAAGTGACTAAACCCATATTGTAGAATGATTCGTGTCAATTTGGCTACCAAACTTATCGCGTTCCACGCCTACGTAGAAAGGGACCGAATTCAAAACGTTTGTAACTTGATTCCACCTGCTCTATAGATGATTTGGTCCTCCGAAAACGCGATAAAACAGCTCACAACGCGTTGTGTTCACTGTAAAACATTCACATCGCGGAATTCATGTTATTGCTCTTCTAAAAACGCCCATGAACGTTGTGGCAATCACAAAAAGTGCATATATACAGTGTGAAATTCGTGTCGTGTCTATCATGCTATACGACCGCAACGCGTTGTGGCAATAAAGAAAAGCCATGACGCGTACTGAACACTAGTTAGAAAAACTATATCACGACGGACAGGTTGTTAATTTATTGTGTCGATTTCTTTATATTGTGTTTAATGATGACTAATACGTCATGAAGCGGTTTTCAATTTTAGTAGCAAATAGAGCATTATGTCTATTGTGAAACGACTTTGGAACCTCGCACCTAAATTCCGATTTTTCATATGTGCCTTTGTGTGGTTAATATGAAATAAAAACCCTTTGACTTTGACTTTGTTTCCCAAGGACTGTAGGACTGTAAGACCTGAGATATGGTTCCATACGCGTCATGGCTTTTTTCTGCTCACCGGGATTAATACTCCAGGCGTTTTGCTACATAAGCATAAGAAGATCTTTCTCTAATCGTCTTCAGCTTAGTGCCACATGAAAAACGTCAAACTATTTTGCTAGTGACGTCAGATATATTAAGTTATTGATGTATTTTTATTTTCTAAAACCTTTATTAATTAAAGTTGTAAAGAAAAATGCGGGCGTGAGTAAGAGGTCGAAATGGCTTAGTGGTCAGAGCGCCTGGAGTATGTTCAAATCCTAGACAAAAAAATATAACTTTAGTGTTCATTCCGCATGCGATAATGCGCTTGAAAGAAGTATTTGTAGTGCATTTTTCATTAACTAAAAATATTTCATTGGCGATATTTCATAAAGCACCTTCCTTCCAAAGACTCTTTTTAAATAATTAAAAAAATTGTCCTCGTTTTCTGGAACTAATTTAAGAAGTCCAACGTTCTTCAGACTCCCAGAGCAATGAGATAAAAAATAGCGGAATATCTTCTCAGTTATCGACATCTCGTCTTCAGAGGTTTTAAACTAAGAATAATTGGCCTGGGCCACGGGCTGTGCAGTTCTAATTAGTTAGAACTTGTTGAAAAATTATATACAACTTGATGTTATAGGTGCGCGATGGAGAGAGGAACGTGCTACGTGAAGTATAGAGAGGTGTTGAACCACCCTTTTTGAATATATTTTATTGAGATCATAATATTATATCATCAGCTAAAACACTAGGAAGCGGTGAAGGGTGGGCTTTTTAGGGACTGTCTTAATGTTTGACGTTCAAAAAGCGCAAATGTTTTGCCTATCTCGATTAAAGAAATTTAGATTTAGATTTTGAAAGTTTTATATACTTTTATTTCCCGTAATTCTTAGTTACAAATAATGTTTAAGTATGCTTGCATTACAGCAATGTTTTTTTATGTATTCTTACGGGTTTCCAGCTGCAGATTATACGAAGTGTATGAAAACTCCCTCAATTCTTGAACGCTGCCATCAGCTAAATATACAACATACGCAGTTACGTAACGTAGTTCTTTTTGGTAAAACGTTGGTTTAAAAAGTAGTTATTCAAATGTAAAACATTTTGGTATTACCATACTCTATACAGATCCCAATTAGTAGGGGCTATTATCGAAGTTCTCTGGTGAAGCTTCTACGTGTTGTAATTGCCTTTCAGACGGTACCGAGTGTAGTAGTAGCGACAGCATATATATACGACCTGTGAGGTTAACAGGAATTAGCTGCTGACGCTCCTATTGTTTTGTCAAAGTTCATTATAGATTCTGAGAAATTGACGTTTGAATTCTGTAAGTAAATGCAGGACGTGTTGCTTGGATCCTCGGTTAATTGACTTCAGGCAATTCCTCTTACTCTAGAATGGAGGATTTAATGGAACTTTAATGTTAGCTTCAGGGTGATAGGAGATATTTGTATATGGGTATCTTTATTTTATTTCGCATAATATGAGTAGACTAAACGTACAATTAATGTCATAACATAACTAGCCCTGTTCCACTGCATGGAGCGACTGCCTATCTGACCTCCACAAAACATTAACTGGATAACACGATATCTCGTGGTGTGACTGGTTGTCAGACTTTCAGGCCCTTGACTACCCGTAACGGCTATCATAGATATTTTAAAGTGCTCTCCGAGGCACGGAGGGGTCACGGTATGAAATGATGGTCATTCACCCATCCACAGAACGACCGCGCCAAATGCAGCTTAACCTTGATCGATCTGTTACTTAGTCACGAGCGGCAAAAAATAATGACATTTATGATTAGACATATTTATTTTGAAATCACAGAGAGATACTTAAATTGTATGCGTTGGTATAGATATTATGTATTTGTAATTATTTGCAGTGTATAAACCTAACATAACATAGCATCACGCCTGTTTTACCCGAAGTAGGTAGGTAGAAGTGTACACAGATGTACACCCACATTTCACCAATGCTGTTGCCAAATCCCATGTAAAAGGTAAGCCTATTGCCATCTACCGGGCACAATTTCAAACTCCGAGCTGCTACTGAGAATTTACTAACAGAAAATCCCAATAATACTTTGCCTTGGGAATCGAATCCAAGATTACATGCTCAGCAGTCGCTCTTGAGACTACTAGACCAACGAGGCAGTTAGCAGTGAGAATTAATGTTAAAAATTGGAGGACGAATACTCCGAATCAGTTATTACTATTTTTCAAAGAAACATTGAAAAATAATAGACACGAACGGGGCTTGAACCCGCGACCCTTGACATTCCGTGTCATCTCTTTCAACTGAACTACTGTGTCGTTGTTCGAGTCTATTAAATTTCAAGCTCCCTAGTATGGCAACATATCCTTAACATGTATAAAAATATCATTTTATATGACTCCGAATCACATAATAACAATACAATGCAATTATCTTTGGGACGATTTTATGGGAATGTACATATATGCGAGCCCCTTACACTTTTACAACTCAATTGGGCATCTTATTTTAACCATAAAGTAACCGGAAATGGAAGTAATACAACGTATCTACTTTTATTTGATGCAATAAACGTGTTGAATCTCTACGAAGATTTGAAAGGAAGTCTTTGTAAAACCACACAAAAAGCAAGTTACAGAAGTATAAATCTATACTATTTAAGAGAATGTGTATATTTTTATCAGTATAGGGGTTTCTCTGGGTGTATCGTATGAAAATTAGGAGGTAGTAGAATTTAGTCAGTTTGTGTACGGATTTGTCGACTGCTGAGCAGGAGGTCTCGGGTTCGATTCCCAGGTCGGGCAAAGTGTTATTGAGTTTTTCTGTTAGGAAATTCTCAGTAGCAGCCCGGAGTTTCGAAATGTGCCCGGTTGATGGCAATAGGCTCACCACCTATTACATGGGACTTAATAACAGCATTGGTGAAATGTGGGTGTACAATTGTGTACACCTCTGCCTACCCCTTCGGGGAATACAGGCGTGATGCTATGTTATGTTATGTTATGTGTACGGATTACGCTTTCTGCCCTGTTAGTCTAGTGGTTGAAAACGCGGTTCCTGAGCGTGATTTCTGATTGTAAATTATAAGTAGCATCTCAGAATTTTAAATCGCGACAATAGGCTCACCTCCTATTACGTGGCACTTAATACCTACATCAGTAAATGTCGGAAACAGCAGCGACCTCTGCTTACCTCTTGGGGGTTTAAAAGCATGGTGTTATATTAAGTCCAAAAAGGCCCATATTTCAGCATAAAGCGGCAAAATTAATTGTTCCATGTTTCAATCGAAAACGGGACTCGCTGCGCAGAATCCGGTCTCTCTACCACTGTGCCAATGCGCTGTGCTATTTACGAAATGTAAATCTTGCTTCCGATAACAGTGACGAGGTAATCAAATATAAAGAGTGAGAAACTGTCCTTGTCTAAATCGAACTTAAGTCATTTTACACAACCAATTTTGATGAATTGTTTATAGTTAAACTTCTGCGATACATGTTTAATGTGTAGGTATTACGGACCAATATGGCGACAGAAGATTTTTTATGACGCATAACGTTTTTATAGTCATGATAATACTTCTAGTATTCAGCTTATGTCTTGATGTATCTGTAACGCAAATCTGTTCGGTACTATTCTCAAATATTTTTATTTTTATGAAATTGATTAAGAAAATTATCATTTTAATTATCAGACTGAGTCTGACCCGCGACATTGCCGCGGACTCAGCTCATGATTAAGGGCTCCTTTCGAGCTCGAAACTAGTCGGGCAAACCCGAAGAATACACGTGAGTAGTAACCGGTGAACAATAATTAATATAAATATGCCTCACTAAAGTTATTATACAAATAAGAAACGAATCGTTGGCCCGTCTTAATATTTCTCTACCCTTGTGTCGAAGTTTATACAAATTTTTCATACACTCTCATCCAAAACCTTATCATCATCCCCCTGCCCTTATCCCAATTTATTTGGGGTCGGCGCAGCATGTATTCTTGTTCCATACATCTTTATTAGCTGTCATATCGTCAGTCACCCCTTTTCTAGTCATATCATCTTTAACACAATCCATCCATCGCTTCCTCGGTCTTCCTCTACTCTTATAGCCATCTACATTCATACTCAAAACTTTCCTTGTCACATGACCCTCATCCCTCCGCATCACATGCCCATACCATGCTAAACGATTTCTACACAACTTCTCAGTCACCGGTGCCACTTTCAGACTTCCTCTTATATATTCATTTCTAATTCTATCCATCCGCGTCACACCACACATCCTTCGTAACATTCTCATCTCAGCTGCATGTAGTTGTCTTTCATTCATTCCCTTCGTGGGCCAACATTCTGAACCATACAAGACAGCAGGTCTAATAATTGTTTTATAGATTTTCCCCTTAAGTTTAAGGGGAATTCGGGGGTCACAAATAGTTCCCGTGACCTGCCGCCATTTCATCCACCCTGTGTTAATTCTGTGCTTGACGCTCCGGTCTATTTCGCCATCGCATTGTATGATAGAACCCAGATACCGAAAGTCGGAGCAGACTGGTAATAGCGCACCACCCAGCGCTATAGCACCAAAACTGGAGAGACCGCCAAAATCACAAAACATGTACTCTGTTTTGGTTCTGCTGATTTTTAGACCAACACTCTCCAGATTATTTTGCCATTTCTCAAGTCTGCCAAAACCTTAATAGATTGAAATTAAACACACTAGACAGAGTGTCCGAAACGCCAGGAAAATCAAATCAATAATACACGCGATTAATCCGATTAAAAGTTGTTATAATACAATGTGTAGTGATTGGAAGAACCTAAGATATTAGGTATCCTTAAGTTAATCAAATACTTCTCGTTATGGGAAGCGAACCAACAATTCACAGCACTACACCAGCACACCAGCAGGGATAGTCCCATATACAAGTCATAATTTAAGATGTCAATGTAGTTTATGGGTATACAAACAACCTTTACTATGGGACTATTTTGTGGGAGCTGAGTTGCCCGCGTCTGTAGGAGTGCACCCGTAAAATGGAATCCCTACACGTGGCCCCTGGGTGGTGCAAAACAGGCAACACATCTCTCGTGGGAGGCTTCGGCCGCGGCTGGCTACCACCTACCGGACGAAGCCATGCCGTGAAGCGACCTAGTCGTGTTTCGGGATGTAGTCCGGTGCGACCATTGTGGGAGACGGGTCTGGGCAGTAGCATTGACTCCCCAACTGTCGTTCTCCCCAAATCTATCAAGTAGAGGGCTTGGAGTGAATATATTTCTTCTGGATCTACGTACTCCATCCTCTGCCACTCCATCGCTTAGCATCAGGCGACTTGGTGGCCAAAGGCAGATACATTGGTCAACAAAAAAAAAATAGCTTGTTCCATATATTTTGGTCAAGGTACCTATGAACATTTCTATGGAGAAGCAGATGTTCTTTGCGTGCTTTTGAAGTTGGGTCCATAATAAAATATGTTTGTATACATGGCTACATTAATCCCCTCAATTATGACTACGGACTTCTGATGCACTTTGAAAGTGTTGCAAAAAGGAGTTCTGAAGCTGGTCTTTCAAGAGGACCTCCCACCCACATGTTGTGGTTATCACCGGGGTGGTTTTGAAAGGTAAAATACCATACTACTTACTGGGACGACCAAGTCTCCCCAGACCCATTTTTGTATTCATTTCGTCTTGTTCTTTCTTCCACACTTAGTTCGCCAATTCATAACCAACTCACTCTATTCAAACATTTACTCTGAAAGTCTGAAAACACAATTTTCACGTCCCCGTCTCACTCGTATTTGAGCGAATGCAGCTGAAATCCGTACACTTCCGGTTCAGTGGGCAGTTGTCAAGAATTACTTCCGGTACACATGTTCCGGTGGGGCTCTCTAGCGACACCTACATCCGGTTGTTTTGGAAATGCATTTTCATTGGTTTTCAGTATTGAATTGTGTATTTTTGGATAGGCTTCAGGGGTTAAGCTGAGAGGTATTTTTTTTTAAGAAAACTTTTTAAGTTGGGACAAGGTTTTAAACAAATGACATTCGCTGACCCATGGCAATGATTTAACTAATTGAGCTATCGTATCGCGCTGCCAACTTTTTTTTTTCAAATGTCCTTTTTTATTGTGTTACTAGCGGTGCCCCGCGGTTTCACCCACCAAGTTAAAAACGTTTCGGTACGAGAAAAAAAAGCTTACGTACAAACCTTGTCGTGACAATGACGAACACAATAAAAAAAGAATTATCCAATTTGGTGTAGTCGTTCTCAAGTTATGGCGTGACCAAGGGAAATAGGGATGCTGGGATAGGATTTTTATATATATAGATATGAGACGCCTAAGAGGAGAACCGCTTGGAGAAACCACTAGTACCTGTCCAATTGTGTGTTGGGATTTGGACAAGTCAGCTAAAGTTCATTTTCAAAGGTTCTTAATAACTTACAATATTAAATGGAAAAAGAATACGGTCGCGAACAGGATTCGAACCGGCGCCTCCCGGATAGATACTCCAGGCGCTCTGAGCAACTAAGCCAAGCTAAAGAGGTCGAGATGGCTTAGTTGCTCAGAGCGCCTGGAGTATCTATCCGGGAGGCGCCGGTTCGAATCCTGTTCGCGACCGTATTCTTTTTCCATTTAATATTGTAACTTTAGAGTTCGCTAAGCATGCGTTAATGCTTTTTCAAAGACATATCTTGAATTCTTAATAACTTTTTATAGGATCCAACATAAATTATGTCAAATCTTCGTATGGAGTAGTAGTTAGTAGTTTTAATTGAAAAGCTAGAGTCGATTCCCAGCTCGGACAAAGTTTTATTTATATATACTTTTTCTAAAATTCTCAGTATAAGCTTTGAGTTTAGTATTTTACACGGTAGAAAGCACTCAGATTCACCACAGCCTATATTATACCTTTGCCTCATGCCTCTAATTATGTGTTCATATTTTATTCTGTGTGTAATGCACATACCTAATTAAACCCTTTTCCATTCGAACAACAAACATACCTATCTAACTTTACTGGTGCATTTCGCAAGGGCAGTTAAAATTACCTGAACTATTTTTGGCCCAGAGAAAGTACTATGAGTGCAGCTGACAGCTATTATTAGGGGTCTGAATATATTATAAGGTCGACTATTCGTCGCAGCTATCGAACAGGGTCAATGCCAATGACAATTCTACTGCGACTGCGACTGCAGTTTAGTAGATTAATACGTTTTTCTTCTTTTCGGTAATATAAGTTAAACATTTTTAAATTTTGTTTTGCATATAGGTACGATTAATAATTTTAATCTAAATAAATGTTATTATCGTCGGAGTATGTGCTAGAGGTTTTGTTAAATAGTGGAGGAAACACCAGCAAGAACCGGGACAAAAGTAGAAGGACTGGTAGGTAAGAATAGCAGTATTTTACAAAACCTATTTTACAAAGACACGGTTAAAAAAAATGCGTGATTATTTTGTATTTATTGACTGGACTTGCTTCGAACTCGCATTTAAACAATCTTTTAAACGTATTTGTCTCACAGAAGTATGTTATTAGGGTTTTGTTGTTGTCAGGTTCATACATCATCATATAAATTGAAGCCAAATGATCATTGAAGGATATTCGAATTGGCCCGGTTAGTAGAGTGTGATAGTAAGATAACATCAGAACCTGGCGCATGGATAAACTTTGGTGTGACATAGCTAGATAGAAGGAGAATAGTAGTATCGGTGGCGGTTACCTACCACGAACAACAGCATTCCCAATGAGAGTTGACGTCAGGCAGGCTGCCTGTAATAAAACAATGCCAAAATTTTTGCAGCATGCAATTTCAAAAATAAATAGAAAGTGGAAGTGTAATACATGCTGCGCCGACCTTAAATAAATTCGGATAAGGGCAGGGAGATGATGCTAAAGGATATTCGAATTTGGTGTTATGAAGATTCCGGTAATATGAGTCTAAGTAATTGACTGATTTTTACGAAATTCATGTAAATCAAGAGGTCCAAGATGAAATTAAAGTTTTATAGGAATAGAGTTGATGCCAACAGCTACATAGTTGTACCAAGATATATTCATAAATCTTCAAGTGCTAAAGTTGAACCACTTACGACAACTTCAAAGACACAGCGAAGTTTCCTGAGTTTGCTATAAAGCAATTTCCTGAATAAATTATAAGTTTAAAATGGCCGTTACAAACATTTACATAAGAATGAGTTACAACAGTATTATGCAATGTAAAATTGTTTTCAACTAAGTGGGTTTGTAGTTCTTATAAAATCTAGGACGACTAAAAAGGGAAGTTATTGTATGAAGAAATATGAAAAAGAAAGTATTTATTGTCACAATATAGCAACCTGTCTGTCAGTATATATGATCCCACTAGCTGTTTGGTAAAGACCTTACTTTTTTATTTTTTTTATTTTCTATGCATAATTGTACAGAGGCGGACTTGTTATAGGCATTTTCTGCCTGTCAACCTTAGACCATCTTTCGGTTTAGAGCCACAGGTATTTTTTACACAAGTGCCCAAATAAAGGACTGTTATGTTTTTAGGTTTGATGTATGTAAGTATTTTGTGAGTTTCTTTACTCCACCATAACTTTTAAACTCCTGAACCGATTTATATGTACGGGGTGTCGATAAAATTCTTACACTACCCGGGAAACATAGGCTAGAAAGCTTTAAAATATAATAAAGCAAAAATGTTGGCTCCTGCTAGGATTGCGGTGAATGCAGCTGCGATGACAGAACCCACAGAACAGGTTGGAGGAAATGTGTCTGGTTTTAGCAGGCAGGTGTCCGCCACAGCGTATACGACGTATTTGCATATATGAGAAAATATAACCGTGCTTCTTGGTTTTTCTGATTAGAAATTTTCAGTATATTTTCGAATTGTGCCCCGTAGATGGCAATATGGTGAAGTGTGCGTACTATTGCCTACCATTTAATGACATGAAAAAAAACTTGGTTGTCTTCTTCTTATAGTGTGGTTGATGAACTACCTAGTATCCGAGTTTAAGCCACCCGTAGTCCTCTGACATGGCTTCACACACCATCGAGAACTTGGTTCCTACTCGATGTTTTCCTTCGCCGTTATAAGCAAGTAATAAATAATTTCTAATGCTGCACAATGTAAGAGAAACAATAAACTATTTTATTTATTTATTTTATTAATACGCACGTAACTTGAAAAGTCAGTGCGTGCCTTGGTTTCGAGCTTGCGACTTTTGACTTGCCAGCCCAAGGGTCATACCACTACGCTATCACTGCTCAACTACTATTACTAAACTTGGTACCAAGCTAGGATGACGTAGTGTTAACTAAGCCTGTTCTATAATAATCTGACCGCTTTAAAAAATAAATAATAGTCCAATGAAATCCGATTATTCAGTATAAAATATACAATACCTAACAAAACGTGCTGACAGGGCGTTAAAAGTTTGACGGGCGATCATGTAGAATATTGAAACAAAAAAAATAATTTATCGTGTGAATATAAAAAAGGAATGGACCAGATATTGTGTTTTAATCGATTAGGAATATGATGACTAGGAACATTTTTATGAAGTTATGTTTCAGAAAGAATATTACGTGAGAGGTCTGTGGGTGGCCCAAAAAGCTCTTGACACTAAGTTGGCTCCTAATCAGACGAAAAAAGAAGAGGGATATGTCAATAAATTTCAAGTCTCCTTAGCTAATTAGGGGATTGGAAATTTAATACATACGGACAACGACATGGTAGCTCAGTTGGTAGACTAATGACACGGAATGTCAAGGGTCGCGGGTTAAAGCCCTGTTCGTGTCTATATTTTTCAACGTTTCCTTAAAAATAGTAATTAATATAAGCGTTAGATGGCCTCCACATGTACAAAAAGTATCAATATATATTATTTTAAAAGGATTCGGATGCTGTTCGGCGCCTTATAATTGCAAAGTGGTAACGCTGAGTTAAGTAGATCTGTAAATGATTACTAAATAAATATTGCCAAGCGTCTCCTTAAGATGTATACAAGGAGACTTGAAATTTAATACACACGGACAACGGTCGTGGGTTCAAACCCCGTTCTTGTCTATTATTTTTCAATGTTTCCTTGAAAAATAGTAGATAATTAAGAGGAATATGGCCTAAATTTTGTCGCAGATGTTCACAATCTGAGAATAATGAGTTAATGTTGAGAATTTTAGACGAGACTGGCTGGTCTGTACTGTGCCGGGATCCGTTGATCTAATTAATGTTATTTGTATTTTTGTCCTATTCTTTATACACGGTGCCTTCCACTTCAACGGTTCCTTGTGGTTAGTGGTCGCAAGCGGGGCTGCTGAGCGTGAGGTCCTGGGTTCGATTCCCAGGTCGAGCAATGTTATTGGGTTTTTCTGTTAAGAAATTCTCAACTGCAGGTCGGAGTTTGGAATTGTGCCCGGTTGATGGCAATAAGCTCACCACCTATTACATAGGACTTAATAACAGGATTGATGAAATGTGGGGTTACAATGTGTACACCTCTGCCTACCCCTTAGGGCAGACAGGCGTGTTGCTATGTTGTGTTATGTTAATTGTGTAGAACCACTGTGTTTGTAATAGATTCAGGTGTTACCTTGCGGAATTCCATTAAAATGGATGCAAATAAATAAAATAGCTATTCCGTTTGTTAACAGTACCCTTTGAATGTGACTGAAAGTATAGCAGGATCTATATTTTATATATAATACTTTATAATATAATACAATACTTTATTCTTTATACTTTGGGTATACTATCTTTTGAGTTCTATTCAGTGTTTATTTATAAAGTCAATCACTCAGGGGTCTTACAACGATTCGGTTTTCAACCAGCTCTTAAAATCTAATCCTAGTGGTCCCAAGCGCGACTGCCGAGCATGAGGTCTCGGGTTCGATTACCGGGTGGGGCAAAGTGTTTTTGAGTTTTTCTGCTAAGGAATTCTCACTAGCAGCCCGGAGTTTGGAATTCTGCTCGATAGGTAGCAATAGGTCCACCACATTATTACATGGGATTTATTTACGGCATTGTTAAAATGTGGTTGTAAAATTGTGTACATCTCTGCTTACCCTTTCGGGTTATACAGGCGCAATAATGCTATTTTACCATAGTACCAGCAAGATAAAAAATTCTGCAAACATTAAGAAACTAATTTGAAAAAATAAAATGATTTAATATTTTAAATGAATCCTTATCACATACACATTGACCCCTTAACCTAATAAATTAGGCTTTGTATAATATATATAGGTATAGGTTATTATAATACATTACTATTAAAATCAAATACATTAATTATAATGATACAGTCACGGGCACAAACATGTATACCTACGTTGACACTTTTTAAACTGCATTATATAGTCTGAATAGTAAAAAAGTTTTAATGTATGTTTATATACAGAAGGAATGGTTCTTCTATCCGTTTTACATATCTAACTATCTTAGTAATACACGCTAGAGATATTATCGGTGAGTTTATAAACCATCAAGATCAGCACTTTACCAGAAAATTAGTATACCAGTATATCTGTTGGATTCTATCGCGAATCTTTGGAGCATAAATATCTGTGACGTCATCCCCGGCCATCTTTTGAGCGGACCCGTTCACATGGAAACTCACTACCTTGCATATTCTACACGTCGCGTCTATGTTAAGGCACATATTGCACACACCACTCGAAAAATGTATATTCGAAGATGGAATCGAATTAACTCTTAAGTTTTAATTAAAATTATTTAAGGAAAATTAGTCGCAGAACAGGATTTTTCTTGTCACACCATTTACAGCTTTAGAATTAGTTACGCATGCATTTTAAACATTGATCTGTAGGTTTGAATTAACTTTAATTTACTAAATATTCCATAAATTAAAGTAATAATTTTAAATGGAAAAAGAATACGGTCGTGAGCAGGATTCGAACCTGCGCCTCCCGGATAAATACTCTAGGCGCTCGGACCATTGCCATGCCACGGTTAGTATTCCATAGATAGGTATCAAATCTATACTATATAATATACTATAATTGAATAAAGCTGAAGAGCTTTTGCTTGTTTGTTTGTTTGTTTAAACGCTCTAATCTCTGGAGCTAGCAGACGGAATCGAAAAAAAAATGTTTTTGAGTATGATAGCCGGATTCATGGGGAATATACGCTATACTTCACGACCCTTAGGTGCCACGCAAAAATAAAAAAAGTGTATGAAACCTCGGGGCACAGCTAGTTAAGTAAAAAATATGGCTGAGGACTGTAATTTACCGGTGGTGCTAAGTTACTATGTTTACCTAGGACCCTTTGTTATTGTGATTTCATTTTAGAAAAGTGTCAAAACATCGATTTGTTTATTTTGTTACGTTAAAGTTATAAAACTACATGTTTATTTATGTACTACTACAGCATAACTATATGTATGTAACTTTGCCTGTAAAAAGATTGATGATTAAAGATGATTGGTTGCTAGGTCTTGACTAAACAGTTAGGTAGAAACTTGTCACTATATACTGAAACATACACATATGCGCGCTCACACACACACACGAACACATCTTCTACGGTTCGGGTATGAAAACAAACAGATAGAAAGGGCTTCTTTCACATTCATGATATTAACGAAGTCCACCACCACTTCAAAATATTAAATTTTTTACCTTCATATGTGTGACTCATTCTTAATTAACTATTGGATGACTGAACCTGAAAAGTACCGATATTGTGAGTCACTACGATGATTCAGGGCTTAATCCGAGAATTGGGATATTCCCACGTCAATAGCTATGACAAATAAAGGCTTATAATTAGATTAGATAATGATAACGATAAGATATTTTTATTACCAAAACACATAACAACAAAATAAATAGATATATAAGATGTACCTATTTACATTATCATATTATACATTTCTACATAACAAAAATTGGTATTAAATTAATAGTTTTTTTTTATACATGCTTGGTTTAAATGCTATAACAGATATCATAATAAAATACGTACACATAATTTCGCGCACCGACACGAAACAACTCAGTTAATCAATAAAAAAATGGACAATATTTTTAATATCACGCAATCGACACCTTAAAAGTCGCGTAACTCCAAAATACGGTCCCCAGAACGCGTTATCATTTTTACAACTTTTATGTATGTGCGCTGGGGCGATCAAATCTCGTGAAGAATGTGCCGTGCGAAGGTTACCTAAGCCGTCAATGGGTAGATTTTTATAGGACTTTATCTACACTTGAATTGTCAAACATAATGAGTACTTCGAACGGAAATTCCGGAATGGATTCATAATTTTTATCTGTTCAACAGTACAGTTCTACTGTTGAATAGATTTTCTTTGTACAGTTTAATGTTTTGTGATTCTGCAAATTTTATTCCATTTATTTTAAAATCTGATACATATCAAGAGAGATAATACGAGTACGTACCGAGTCTATCAGGATTTCCAAGGATTTTCAAAATTTTTTGATTAATTTTACATATATGTCTTTTATTGTTTGTATGAACTTTGAAGGTCAATTATCATCTATTGATATACTACCGGCAAAATTTGAGAAAGCTGAGACATTGCGGTTGTGTATGACAGCCATTGAAAGCACACAACCTCGTGAATTTGAACGTGAGTAGAAAAAAGTGAATTTCGTGTGCTGATTAAGAGTTATTTGTTGCGTAAAAAAACCATCACCGAAACCAATGAAAGGCTTGATAAATATCATGGGACTCTCACGACCAATTTCAATGGGTAAGAAGTGGTTTACTGAATTCCTTTGTGGTAGTATCAACACAAATTACGCCGAATTTTCAGGTCGCTCAAAAGAGGTCGTCACCAGAAATCAACGATAAAATCCATGGAATACTATTAGACAACAAGAAAACAAAATTGTGTGATGTGGCTGAAGCCTTAGTCATTTTAACTACACTTACAGCGTATACATCATATTTTACATTAATATTTGCACATAAAATGGTTGCTCACACTCGACCAAAAGCACAACCGTGTTCAAAGGAGTGTTTGGAGATGTTTAGCCGCAATCCGAACGCTTTTGGATCATGGTCATGATCAGAGATCCATCACAACATACCAGAGACAAAGGAACAGTTAAGACAGTCGGTTTCTAAGGCTGAACATACACCAAAGAAGGCCATGAGCTAAAAAGCCTGAAACAATCGCCTTTTTTGAGGGCCTTGAGAAAACCTGCTATGACGATTTTTTTTCGAGAAGTCACTGACTTGTCAAACTGCCCTCGTACACACATACATACATGAATCCTTATATCTTAACACTCCTTTTTTTGGCAGTCATGTAATAACATGACTCTCGTCTGTCGGAATAAGCTTAATATAATAAAAACTCAGGGAGTTCATAATGCATTCACTGTTAAAAAGTTACGAGATAGCTGAGCTTGGATTAATAATACGTGTCATAACCTACGGTGCCTATCCAAAATACAAAGTATAAAGCTGTACGTGCTCTTTCTTGACTGTACCTCATTTATAACAATGAATAACAAATAACTCTACCTATAAGCCCTGTCTCTACAAACTCTACATCTTGGTTAAAAAGTATGGCTTGGCCGTTTCGTCATTGTAACACAACCTATTCCTTAGGGATACACAGGGGAAAAAACATATTTTCGCAAGACTATTCTGAACATACATTTTCCTTTAACCCGCAGCCATTGTAAACTGATGCACCGTTATTATCTATGGAGCAGCCTCGATCATACGATAATTACCACGTTGCAGCAGCCTCTCTTGCAGCCACCACCAAACTATTAAACAATTAATGTTGTAAACAAAACAAGTACCTACCAAGCTATATCGTAGTATGATATTCAAGCCAGCAACCACCATAAAAGGTCTGGTGACGCTATGAATTTGTTACTAACGCACTGTGCAGGCCTGGCATGAAACATTAACGTTTTGACGCACTAGGCGCGGAAGACGCTGCAGTTATTTTAAATGTACGCATAAACGCATATTATAATTACCTATATATCATACGATTAATTTATAGTGTCAAGTTTATCATGGCGCCATGACACCAGCTTACAAGCACCATAAACGGTGCGATGACAGTATGATTTTATGAAATACCTAAAGAAGATCGTAGAGCTAAGAATCCATAGTTTATTTATGAACATAAAATTTATTTTTTCTTCTTACTACGATAATATGTTTCTCAACTATCAGTAGGTAGGTATAGTTTCTTTTGATAATAACGTAGCGTGCAATGACGACATAAAACACAGAAAAAGCGAATATCTTATTCCCTAGAAACTGGATTGTGGAGGCCAAATAAACACCCGTTTAATATAAAATATGATTAATTGGAAGCGGAACTCAACGTCATTTTTAAAAGGCTATGTTGTGTGCAATGTGGTATATACCATTTTACATAGTATCACGCCTGCATCTCTGAAGAGTTAGCCAGAGGTCTACTGCAGCACAATTTCTAACTCCAGACTGCTACTGAGGATATCCTAAAAGAATGACCAATTAATGTTTTACTCGGTAGATAATCGCATTTAGGACCTCACGCCTAACAACCGCGCCTCCGACTACGAAGCTAATGAGGCAGTTAGGACTTCCAGTCCGTATTTGTCTTTTATAGGACTAAACGCTCATCCCATCACTACATTTAAACCGCCGCGTTAAACCAACCAAGTGCGTGCTCCCAAGCCCGCGGCAACCTACCTCGGTTCATAATTCAGGTATGCAAGCGCATGACTCCTGGATTATTCTCGTGGACTCTGGACGCGACTGGACGTAAATGTTTGAGCAACAGGTCCGAGGTTGTGGACTGTTAGTTATTTTCGAGCTGTTACAACAAGTACATATGGGTTATGTAGTTGTGTATGTTACTTTGTGTATTGTGTGTCCACACATTTGCTGGAAATAGTGATGAAGGTTTAACGTGTTGATGACGTAATGAAGTCAGGGGCGTTGCTGAGTTGTTTCATAGTTTTTCTCTTATTTTCTCATGTCATCGATGTTTTTGGTTAACATATACCATAATTTTTTCATCATCACGCCTGTATTCTCCGTAAGGGAAGGCGCAGATACACCCACATTCCACCATTGCCGTCATTAAGTCTCATGTTAGAGGTAGTGAACCTATTGCCATCTACCAGGTGTAAAAACTCTAATACCGAGAATTTCCTGATACAAAAATTCAAAAACACTGCCCGTGCCGCGAATCGAAACCAGGACATCATGCTCAGCAGTCGACCAATGAGGCAGTTAATGTTTAGATAAACATTTATTGAATCCCAACACATATTTGATAGTCGCAAAGCAGCGCATATCGCCTGTGAAATTACTTTAATTACGTTAAAAGAGTGCTGCATATAAAGTGGACTCATTATCCCTCCAAACAAAGAGGAACTATAAAGGTGTATCGCGACTGCGAGCACTTGGTGATGAGAACAATTCACGAGCGATGTTCTAATGGAACGACCTAAACTTCATGCTCGCGAACGAATATTGCGCTTACAAAATAATAATACGCCATCCACTAAGCTAGTAGCTTCTTTTTTAAAGGTGAAGGTCACCTTATTTTTTTTTCTTTCAAGTAAATGATATTATATATAATGATATTTTTTTATACATGTTGACGCCATGTAATGGCTATATTAATTACTATTTTTCAAGGAAACATTAAAAAAATAATAGAGTTTAGTAGATCTGTAAATTATTGCTAGATAAATATCGCCAGGCGTCTCCTATAATTAAATATACAAGACGAATACAAGGTGGATTGAAAATTCAATAGGTTTGAACGCAACAAGGTAGCTCAGTTAGTAGAGTGATGACACGGAATGTCGCGGTCGCGGGTTCAAGCCCCGTTCTTGTCTATTACTTTTTCAATGTTTCCTTGAAAAATAGTAATTAAATTAATTTTAATTCTCCAAATTTTTACAATGACTAGGTAACAAAATCTATTTCCAAAGTAACGGACATAGGTTATATTTAGGCTAAGTACCGTCGTAGATGAGTTTTGTCCCAGTTTCATCTTATGATATAGTATCCGGCAAGCCTTAGTCATACACTCGGTCAAGAAATAGGAACAATAACTTAGCCAAGGGTTCCACATCATCCATATTATGATCACCAAAATAAAATCAAACTAAGTAACATAACATACTTCAGGGGCTCGCTTCAGAATTTCGTCTAAACCAATTTAGTTAGAATCATCCCGTGTAATATCACAATGGAACTTGTAGTGAGTGCCTCAGGATGCTGGAATGCCCTTATGGGCTAGGAGAGCAGCGGGTCGCAAAAGCTTTCAGACGTGGACAGATAGGACTACGCGACAAAATAAAACATCATTGGCTGAATTATTTATAAGCATACTATGCATACTCTAAAGTTAAAGATAAATCTTTGAAAAGCATTAACGCATGCTTAGCGAACTCTAAAGTTATTATATTAAATGGCAAAAGAATACGGTCGTGAGCAGGATTCCAACCTGCGCCTCCCGGATAAACACTCCAGGCGCTCGCTAAGCAATCTCGATCTCTGCTCACTACCCAGGAGGCGCAGCGCAGGTTCGAAGTTTGGTCAAAGGGTGTTGTTTAGCGACGTTTTTGCGGCCGGCTACACGATATCTGTCAGCGAGACGCGACGCCACTTCATGTGCAGTAGTTTAAAAGTTTTATTTAATTGATTAATTAAGTATTAGTTATGTTGTGGTGGCTGAGTGGTGGTTACGGGCACGCCTCTTGAGCTGCAAGTTGTGGGTCCAAACCTGGCATGTATCAATGTGACTCTTTCAATGTCATATTATATACTTTCTTAGTAAATATAACACATGACAGACATACATTTTGGGGGCTGAGTTGCCCGCGTCCGTAAGAGTGCACCCTTAAAATGGAATCCCTACACGTGGCCCCTGGGTGGTGCAAAACAGGCATTACAATTCTGGTGAGAGGCTTCGGCCGCGGCTGGTTAACACCCACCGGACGAAGCCATGTCGTGAAGCGACCTAGTCATGTTTCGGCATGTAGTCCGGTGCAACCGTTGTGGGACACGGGTCTAGGCAGTTGCATCAACTCCCCAACTGTCGTTCTCCTCAAATCTATCCACTCTATTAGAGTGAATAGACGTATTCTGGATCTACGTGCTCCATTCTCGGCCTCACCGTCGCTTAACATCAGGCTAGTTAATGGCCAAACATAAATCCATTTTTGATAAAAAAAACGGTGAAGCAAAACATCGTGAGGAAACCTAGACTTAATGGTGTGAGTGACGCAGTGAGCTAGGAGGTGATCAATGCAAGCCTTCTCTGCATGAGAAGAGGTCCTTGCCCTGCAGGGGGGCAGTTATGGGCTTGTTATGTTTTGTATTAATTAATTTATAGTAAATTTTTTATTTTTATGTATTTTATGTTATGGAGCAAAGTTGCCTGAAATAAAGGTTTTATTATATTATTTACCACCTCATACTACGAAGGATTTTATCCATTGCTCATAAAATACATCATATCACTAATTCGTTTTCATGGCCCCCGCGGACGTCCCTAGAGATGCTCTCGCATGTCGCATTTCCATTTTCGTATGATTCTGCAGAATAAGAAGACATTAAACGGTAAAATTTTTGTTAGCAGTGATACCGCAATGCTATGACCGTGGCATTGTTAAATTAAATAATAATTGAATTTAATTAAGTAACATACACTCACTGTGTTCGTTTGAAGTAGAAACAATCTACGACCTTCAATCCCAAATACGCTTCTGCAATCGTCTCCGATGCACCGCGGTTCCGCGGCATGCCCAACAGTCTCCAGCGTACCTATTCGCTATCTCCGTTGCCAACCGAATTGATGGACACTTTGTAGTACATTGCGTCGTGTGTTACAGCTTGTCTATAGCAACAATAGTAAAAACTTACTATGTACTACAAAGTGTCCATCAATTCGGTTGGCAACCGAGATAGCGAATAGGTACGCAGAACGCATTAATGTAATGGACACGAAGGGCATTGTAAGTTAATTGCGTATAATTAGCTCACAGGTTGCAGGTGTAAAATGAAGTGCAGTAGGCTTGGGCAGGCCGCCAAGGTCGCATGGGAGACACCACTTTTTATAGTCATGCGTATATTTGAAATTAATGACTTGCTTTGAACCGTGACGGAAAAAATCGTGAGGTAATCAGCATACCGTGTATATTAAATTCTTAATGTTGTGTCAAGATACTAGGTTGTTCATCAACCAATTCAAAATAAAATTAAATGTACGTAAAATGGCCCAGTCTATGGCCCGCAGTAGATTTCTTTAGGCTGGAAAAAATAATATGCATTTTGAAGAATGCAATTTTCTATGTAATATAAGTCCTTCAGTTTCATCAATGAACTTGTGATAGGGTAGGTTTTTTGGTACCATTCCCAGGTTTTTATTTTCTATAATAACTTAGTTGCTGTGTACACGAAAATTCTATAGAAAAATTATAAAGTTAATAATATATCTGCCTAGCTTTTCCCTAATTACATTGGGGTCGGCTTCCAGTCAAACCAGATGCAGCTCAATACCAGTATTTTACATGGAGCGACTGCCTATCTGACCTCCACAACCCAGTTACTAGGTAACACGATATCTCGTGGTATGACTGGTCGTCAGACTTTCAGGCCTCTGACTACCCGTAACGGCTGTCATAGATCTTAATTTGATAATCCGGCGCAACGGCTTAACATGCTCTCCGAGGCACGGAGGGGTCGCGGTATGAAATGATGGTCACCAATCCACAGACCGACCGTGGCAAGCGCAGTTTAAACTCGACCGATCGATCTGTGCGGTTATTTAGCCACGAGCCCCTCTCTTTTCTCTTTTAAATATTAATAATACTGACTTAAAATGACGACGCAAAGTGTTAACACCATTTCTTTTTAACCGACATCTAAAAAGGAAGAGGTTATCAATTCGCTTGTATTTATTTCTCCAAATAAACCAGTCCACTAGTAATCCAGGTAAATCTGGATGAAGTCATGAAAAACCGAATACAAAAGTGAGGCATCGCTCAAAACGGAAGTGGGGGACATAACAGAGTGCCCATCCACCGGATATGGTCGGCCACGGGATCACTTTCAGCCGGAAACAGCGGCCATTGCCGCGTGGATCTATTTCCTGCAGTTTCGACGTCAAACTTTATTCAGTATATTGAATAAGGAATAGTAATGTTCTGGTTTTAATCCAGACCAAGGAAAGTCAGCTCTATACCGTTAGTATAAGATCCATTTTAAAGTTTTCTGAATGGAGGTTCTGTATTTGAATGATGAAAACTCTTATTAAACTTAGCCGCGTTTTTGAGATTACAGAGAGCATTCAGTTCTCGTGTTTTCCTTACATTAAAACTTCTTTTGAGATAACTTCTTTGGAGGAATGAGAAATGCACTCTACAAATCAGATCGATTCAAAGTTGATAAAAGTACAAACAAGAACTAGGCCACATCTTTCTCATGGGATCCGTAAGACTACCAGCTTTTGGATGTAATGGATATACTCGTAGACCATTTGGAACACCCAAATATTTCGGAGTAAGAAAAAGAATTTTTTGTTCCTAAAACTACGGTTAATTTAAATTTATTAAAGACTAGCTGTGCCGCGCGGTTTCACCCGCGTTAATTTGAGGAAAAAAATCTATTCCACCTCCACCACCATCATAAATGCGCCTGCCTCGTTGGTTTAGCGCGACTGCTGAGCATGAGGTTTCGGGTTCGATTCCCGGGTCGGGCAGTGTTATTGAGTTTTTCTGTTAGAACATTCTCAGTAGCAGCTCGAAGTTTGGAATTGAGCCTGGTAGATGGCAATAGGCTCACCACCTATTACATGGGGCTTAATAACAGCATTGGTGAAATGTGGGTGTACGACTGTCTACACCTCTGCCCACCCCTTCGGGGAATACAGGCGTGATGTTATGTTATGTTATAAATGCGCGCGTGGTACTTTATCATTATTTTGTTGTGGAGATATTTTAAAACTATCTCCTAATATATTAATTGAAATCAAATGATGTCAAGGGCAACTTTGTTCAAAATACCTGTGATGATTATCGTATTTATTTGGATAAGGATTAATATCATATTTATAAAAACACCTTCGCAAATAATGCATTGTTTTTGAACCAATTTGATAACCAGAAACTTTTAACGGGAAACAATTCTGTCGTACATGATTTTTGCGTAACTTTAATCGTTTTCGCAGCGCGCGCAAACGGACCTTTCGAAAGGATTTTTTTTCCGTATTTGCAACATTTTTCATTGATGCCCCTCTCCTATTGGTCGTAGCGTGATGTTATATAGCCTATATCACCCGAGGATAGGGTAGCTTCCTAATGGTGAAATATTTTTTTAAATCCGTCTAGCAGTTTCGGAGCCTGTTCAATGCAAACAAACAAACAATCAAATCTTTCCTCTTTATAATATTAGTATAGAAGTATGGATAAAACTTTGAAAAGCATTAAGGCGTGATTAGCGAACTCTAAAGTTATACAAATTTAAATTATAATATTAAATGGAAAAAGAATACGGTCGTGAGCAGGATTCGAACCTGCGCCTCCCGGATAGATACTCCAGGCGCTCTGACTACTAAGGAGGTCGAGGTGGGACTGAACAGATAGCAATAACGTTACCAAAATACGTATTAAAATGTGGACAAAGAATTCGCGGTGATGAGCAGAGGTCGAGATGGCTTAGTGGTCAGAGCTGCTGGAGTATTTATCCGGGAGGCGCAGGTTCTAATCCTGCTCGCAACCATATTCTTATTCCACAAAAAATTATAACTTTAATGACTTTAGTTCAAAAGAAATTATGCGCTTTTTTACGTTACTTTTTTTTATCCTTTCATAGATATAAAAAAAACTTGTTAGCATTATAAATTATCCTTCCCCCATTATATTTCCTTTTCTCAATTTTCTGGTTTCTTTTTATAACCGCCACTGAATATATCAACTGTTTATTGAGTCGCGTAAGTTACAAAAGCCAATTTAGAAAAAGGGGTTGTTTAATGGTGCTTGTAAGCTATTCAATTTCCGCTTTAGTATGAGCGGCCATTGCATTTATCTGAAAGAAAAGTGGTTTCCATTACTCGCAAGGTTCATGGTAAAATTATTCCATTAGCTGGTAAAAGTTATGTATAACAACATATTAGGTAATGTAGTTTAAAAGTTTAGTTTTTTCTTTAAGTAATTTGCGTCGCCGTGGTAGGCCTTGGAAACGGTGGTATGATAACCTAGATGCATTTGTCAGGAGCTGGCCTGCTATTGCCACACAGAGAGAAGAAGAGAAGAGGTGTGGAAGAATATGGGGGACACCTTTGCCAAGCAGTGGGACCAAAGAGGTAAAAAAAAATAAGTTGCAGCTTGACCTCATGATAAGGATTTCTTTATTATTTAATAACTTGGTAACTATATAAAAAGGAGGGTTATTTATTCAAATTCACTATTTTAGGAAGTATACCTATTCGAAATCAAAACTCTTTGTACATAGGTATAACATAAAAACTAGCCAAGTGTTGCTGTATTTTTATTATTTGTTTTAATCTATAGGGACTCTATCATTTTAATCAAACTAAATCTGACAGTTGTATGCATTATATTTTTGAAGATAAAGCAGTAATCAAAAATTTTACATATGAACTGATTATTTTAAATTCCTGACCCCTGAGCTAGTATTAAACTGTATTACAGAAGCCAGTGAATTCCCTTATGTATTAGGCGAATACAGAAATGAGTAAAACTGCCTCGTTGGTTTAGTGGTCCGTAGCGCGACTGCTGAGCAGGAGGTCTCGGGTTCGATTCCCGGGTCGGGCAAAGTGTTATTGAGTTTTTCTGTTAGGAAATTCTCAGTAGCAGCCCGGAGTTTGGAAATGTGCCCGGTTGATGGCAATAGGCTCACCACCTATACACATACATGGGACTTAATAACAGCATTGGTGAAATGTGGGTGTACAATTGTGTACACCTCTGCCTACCCCTTCGGGGAATACAGGCGTGATGCTAAGTTAAGTTAAGAAATTAGTGCATAACATTCACATTAAAAAAAAAAACGAAGTAAATATTATAATATTAAAATAACTAAAAAACTAAAACTAATAACAATTATTCATATGCAAAAGAGAAAATTCCTTTGGATTCCTTTAATCTACGAGTAGTTAGCTTGTATGGTTGAAAACATCCAGATTCAGTTTTGTGACAGACAGCCGACCACAGAAACAGACTGACTGCGCCAATAATACGGTCCCATTAGAGAAATCCTAAAATGGACAGCTACTAAATCACCGATTATTTGCTTATTTTTATGAGGAGGTATATTAAATGCATAATGAAATACCATCTTTACAAAACTTCCATAATCTATTCACGAAAATAATGTTCTTAAACTCGCAGCACCACAAATTGGCATCCACAAATACCAAGAAAATGTTCCGTAATTAATTCAAAGCTAAAATTGTTTCCTTGTTTCGTAACAATAATTCGTTTTCACTAATTTATATTGCGTTCGTTCTTAAATCCTAAAGTTTTGTCCAAGAGACGTTTTCGTCGTCTCAATGTTTAATTATTACCTAAGGTAAAACTTTAGCAGGCATCCTAATGAAATTATACAGTTTTAATTAATACGCATTTATCAATATTTATGAGGTGTTTATTAATATTTATGGGTGTAAAGTTAGAGATTTTGATTAGTTTTAGTCTGAGCTCCAGATTAAGTTTAGCATTGATAGGATTTGAGTTTGAGATCTAGTTTTGTTTCTAGTTGAATTTTGTACGTTTAATTATATTAGGGAATATGTGTTTATTCATTACTGGCGACTTGCCCCGGGTCCGGGTGTAATTTATACAATAATAACTTCTTTTTCGGGCAGTCGTGTAAAAATACCATTCAAATTAACGATTTTTCCGGTGGATTTTCAAATTTTAGTTTCATACCAACCGTGTCCTATTATTTATGAACACAAAAAAACTGCAAATTCGGTCGAGCAGTTCTCCGATTTTATGAGATGATTTATTAAAGATCATGCAGCAATTGATTTTTATTTATAGAAGGATGAAAGTTTAATACTTATGTATGATGTATGTATATTACGACCCTAATTAGCATACAAAAAAAAACCGTAAAAGTTCCAAGTAAATAGACTGGATGCCCCTCCATCATACTTCGGAAAAGATTAGGCAGATGTCAAATCTTCCTAATATTTTCCGAATTAGGTTGCCGAAACTTAATGAAGTAAAAACCTAGTTAGTAGAACTTTGAGAAAAAACCTAGTTGGTCACTGATGAAATCACCTCACCTAGGTATAGATATATTATGATTCATTTCGGAATTTCCCTGTTGAGTTAAGCCTTTGTATTTTCAGTAAACAAATTTTATAGTGAGCGTGATATGAACACATTTCACGAGTTTTTTAAGCTTTTATTCAACTTTCAGGGTTTGTATTTATTAATCATTCCGCACAAGTAAATAATGCAATTTTTATACCTTTTTCCATTTACCTGTCGAGCTGTGTTTATATGCGTTATAATCGGTGACGTGTTTCCTTTGCGGTAAAACTAAGGCTTAAAATGTTATACCTAGTCACATATTATTGAAGATCGTCACTGCTTCGTTGTCTAGTGGTCGCTAGTGTAGCTGCTGAGCGCCAGGAGGTTCGATTCCTGGATTCGGCAAAGTGTTATTTAGTTTTTCTGTTATGCATTCTGAGTTACACCTCGGAGGTGGATATAATACCCGGTTTATGGCAATAGTTTCACTACCATAGGACTTAATAGAAAGAAAGAAAAGAAAGAAAGAAAAAGATTTTTATTTTTACACGCCATCCGACGCACGGTAGTGACGAAACACAAATAGGTGTACAATTTACAACACAGATTAAATTCCGCTTTCAAAGGAACTCAAATTACTAATATCTAAACTTATAAACTATGGTGCAATGTAAATGTATAATTATCTATGATTAGTGTTATCTCCAATATGAGTATAGTGTTCTATGACTCCTGTGAGTATTAGTGTCTATATAATCTATGGTATTTGGGCATCAAAACAAAAATTACAAACTATTATTAAAATAACTGAAAACAATTTGTAAATACACATTTAAAAGCTATTTTGGATACAATATTAAGTATTCAATATCGATTAGTGGTGTGATGGGTCATACGAACAGCAATTAACGTATACTTGCCTGTGTTAGAATTAAGTTCCAAGAAAACAAAATAAGAATACATCAATTAACATGTTTGATTTGTGCGTCGCATGTGCGCAAAAACAAAGGTCGTTTGCTCAGCATAATGCTCTGACGTCGGGTTACCCTAATGCCAAAAGCGCTGATTTTCAGCAAAAACCTTGGAGTGACGTCATGGAATTCCATTGAAGAAAAACAATAACAAACAAATTCAAGCGGTAAGTAATACGTACATAGTTTGGCTATCGCTATGTTACCAGAAACCGTACAGAGTCATAAATTTACCGGAAACCTGTCCAACAGTAAATCCACAAATAATATTGACAAAAAAAAAAAGAGAACAAATATGAAAAAATAAATAAAATATTAATAATAATAAAAGTATTATGTAAGCCAGTCGCCATGTTGCATAAGCGCATTCCCACTATTCCGAGAAGCAGCCCAGCGACGATGCGTCGGCGTCGGTTATTACCAATTATAATTGCTTCATGGTTATTACTTAATACATACATGAATAGTACTCTGTTCAGTGTAATCCTAATTATTGATACAGCATTGTTAAAGTTTGTGTAATGTGTGTTCTATGAGTAGGTGAATGGATAGTGTTGAGGTGTGACCAATCATGTTTTTTTCTGTAAGGCTACAAGATGAAAAGGTCCTTTTAGATTTGGATTCCTCTACATATATTATCTATTTTAGGACAAAGGACTTAAAAATAACACTAAACCACCCAAGTTGCCCCACATATTTGTACTGAACAAGGCAAAGAAGGGACCAATAGAAGAGAGGAGTTGATCTCACTGTTGGAGAACTCATAAACCCATAGCCAGAGAGCCAAGACCCTTGAGGTGAGAGGATAGTTCTATACATATATTTAAAGATATAAATTAGAGAAAAAATCTTTTGTGTTAATATATTTAAGTACATCATTAAATATAATATATATTTATTTATAATACTAATTATAAATTTTGTTGTTTAAGCATATAGTGTTTTTTTAAATGTATCATAAAAGTATGCTTTAATTTCAGGCCTCGTACTGGTGGTGGGAGATCATTCCAACAGTGAGTAGCAGCATACCTAAAGCTGCCCCTGAAGGCCATAGATCTGTGTTTGGGAATGGAAAGAGGATTTGTTGTGTAACGTATGTGATATTTATATTGACTTTGTCTCCACATAAGTTTTGTAAATAAATATTGAGGCTTTTGTGTAGATATTACACCAAACAGCAAACCAGCCATATGAAGCTTCCTCCTTGCCGCCATTCTCAGAATGCTGTGTGCATTGGCAAATGGAGTGACATGGGATCTTTTTGGAACATTCACACAAAACCGTATACATGCATTTTGTATACGTTGAATCAGCCTATCTGTTCTTGATAGTAGACATGGTCCATATACAGTGTCACAATAATTGAGTTTGGACAGAATTAGGCTATCCACCAATTGTTTGCGCAACGGAACACTTAAGTAGTCTCTAATGGAATATAATATCTTTAGTCTATAAAAACAGTTTCTCATGGAGTTGCTGATATGCTTCTCAAAGCGTAGCTCTGAATCAATCAGCAAACCCAGATTAGATGCTGTTTCCACTCTATCAATGATTTTTCCCATGACTGTGACTTCTGGTTTACCTGACAGTATTGTGCTGATCATCTTCCTACTACCTAGTACCATAAATTTTGATTTAGTTGGGTTTAGTACTAATGAGTTTTGTTCAGACCAGTTGACAACTCTTTGTAGATCTTCATTCATTTTCCGTACTGCTTCCATAGTATCAGTTGGTTTACACGATATGTATAATTGAATGTCATCTGCGTACATATGATACTTACAGTGATTGAATGACTTAGTAATGTCAGCACTATATAGAATATATAACAGGGGACCCAAAATTGATCCTTGGGGCACCCCACGCGATAGCTGTCGCGGAGGGGATGACAAGGCCGATCCGTCCTCCCTCTGGATCTCAACATATTGTGTCCTGCTTAATAACTCTATTGGTAAAATGTGAGTGAGCAACAGTACTCCTCTGCCGGAGATACAGGCGTAATATTATAATTATAATGTTATGTTGTCGATAGTACCTTATAAATTACTCGAATCTTCCCCATTCAAATAAAGTCAAAGGCCATATCAAGTGTAAATTCACCCTCAATACCCACGGACAGCCCCTGAAAGGACTCAATGGCGGCGGTGAGAAGATTTCTATGTATTAATTAATTAGCTGGCAACGAATTCAATGAAATATTACTAAACTAATTAGTGAAATTTATGAATGAATTTTAATAGACGTCGAATTTAAGAGTTTCCTTTTAAATGGCCCGCTTTGAAATGGATCCTGACATTTGAACTTGGAAAAGGCGAAAGTGTTTTGTTGGATTTCGGAATAAATGAAATGCATTAAGTATTATGTGGCAAAAAAAAAGTTTTTTTTTTAAATTAATTTCGTTCCTTGTAACTTAATTTTTTGATTTAATAATAACATCGCATTAGATCTTCAGATTTTGTACCTATCTGGTTTTGGTATTCCGGTTCTTTTTTCCGTGTTTTAATGTTAAACTATATTCTGGTACATTCGGTAAGTTTGTCTTTTATTTAGTATAATTTTATTTCATCAATCTAAGATATCACAGAAATACTACGGTGAAGGAAAATATTGTGAGGAAACCTGGACTTGATGGTCTGAAATCGCTATCCCGCAGTGAGCTAGCGTGGTGATAAACGGTAATACCTTCTCTGTACGTGAAATGACCTTTACCCTGCAATGAAACAGTTATAGGCTCGTTATGTTATATTATTTCTTTAAAGTATAAACAACATAGATAAAGATCTTAAATTAAATAAAATTATTTCTATTAGCCGAGAATAAAAGTCCTTTAAATGAACAATATCACATAAAATCATGGCTGAACTGCTTATCAGAAGCATGTTTTATCTAAATTTATCTGGCCATAATCCACAACTGTTGTTTGTATAAAAAATACAAACATTAATAATATTTTTTGTATTATAAACTGTTAGAAACACTTGTGAAAAATATTTTTCAAGCAGGCACTAAACTTACGACCTGCTTACGTAATCAATCTACGCCGTTGCAAAAAAAACAACTTCTAAAATCGGGTAGGTTGAGAAACAGCTCGTTTTTACGTAGTTTTCTTTAAAGATAAGCTAAGTCGGCAAACATTTGCGTATCTCCGACCTTTCAATAAGAAATGTTTACGTTGGAAATAGCGAAATAAGTAAAAGCAAAAAGCCTCGTTTAGTCGCCTAATTTGTTCATCCAATTTGCGTCAGTCAAAGCTTACATATTATAGTTTTTTCCGACAGAGCCATCTTGGTAAGGAATGGTGCTGCCAGCTCTTGAGAAAATCTCTTTAGTTTTTGTTTGGTTTAATGAAAGTTTGCCACACCAGTGTCCAGTTATTAATTATGATTAAGGTTTATCTAAAATGTTTAGAGTAGGTTATATTTTTTAAATACGATATATTTCGGGGTATAAACAAATAATTGGCCAAAGTCCATATGACATTAAATATGTCATACAGCTTTTCTTTACATTTATATGCAAGAACACATTTTTTTTACCAACGCACTGGGAGTCGTGAGCCATAAATAGCGATAAAAAAAATCATATTTAAGACAAACAGCACTAACTAATAGATTAGAATTGTACCAAAATCTACGAGTATGGCAACTCCATTCAATTTAAATGAGTCAGCAGTGTTACCAAGTTTCATCGGCCACGTGTGGGGTGGTACATAAATTGGATGTGTCATAGTGAATCATGACAGTGAAGTAAATACGGAAGCTTCATCTTCCTACCAAATTGTTGAAAGAACATCTTTTGTATCTTTTGGTTTGAATACATAGGTTTTTCTATTAAATATCAAGGATTTTGTAGTTGTTTCACAGTTTACATCTTGGATAGAAACGCACTATTTTCTTTCCAAAAATGGATCTACGTTTGGCCACCAACTCACCTGATGGTAAGCGACGGTGTGGCCGAGGATGGAGCACGTATATCCGGAAGAAATCTACTCACTCTAAGTAGAGTAGATAGATTTGGGGAGAACGATAGTTGGGGAGTTGGTGCAACTGCCCAGACCCGTCTCCTACAACGGTTGCACCGGACTACATCCCGAAACACGACTAGGTCGCTTTACGGCATGGCTTCGTCCGTTGGGTGGTAACTAGCTGCGGCCGAAGCCTCCCACTAGAGTTGTGTTGCCTGTTTTGCACTACCCAGGGGCCACGTGTAGGGATTCCATTTTAAGGGTGCACTTCTACGGACCCGGGCAACTCAGCCCCCAAAAGCACATCAATGGGTTTTTTGTATTCTGGTTTGAGTATGAATATTACGCACAAGGCTTTAAGTTTTCCATGGTGCTGAAGGAGTAGCTACTAAGTAATTGATTTTATAATAACAAGACTTTCTTAAAAAAACATCCATTTAAGTCCTATCATTTCAGAAATGCATTGTAGGCCCGTAAGAAATTGAATTCATAAATTAAAATATAATATAATTAATTCTAATTATTAATTACAATAATTTTATGACATTGTTGATAATTTGTTGAGACATTTTGTTGTAATTTATAATAATTTGACATAAATTATACTTATTCAATCTATTGAAATTCATGCTTTCTAAATGTTTTATAAATTATAATTTAATGCATTTTGTAATACGTCATATTTGCATGCCAAAATTACATGGCGAAATGTGTCTGCACTATAATATTTTTATATTCCAACCTTTGTACCACATATGACACAAATAAATAAATAAATAAAATGTCCCCGGGTGATATGCAATGACGTCTGGGGTACAGAGCCTGATATGACCTACGAGTATTTATTACTAGCTTCGTCAACTTGGATAATAAGTAGGTATCCTAAGTGTCAATCCAGGTTATAAACTATCTGTGTGGCAAATTTCATCCAAATCCGTGTAGTAGTTATTGCGTGAAAGAGTGACAAACATCCATACGTCATCACAAACTTTCGCTTTTATAGTAATAGTAGTATAAACAATGACAAATAAAATATAAAATAACGATTATTTTTATAGTTTTAAATCTATTTTTATCATAATATGATAAGATTATTAGATTTTGTACAGGTTTTCCCTTCTCTTAAAGAGCAGTATTGACAATCCCCAAATTGTACCAAAAACTTCAAGGATAGCAACCCCATTCAAATTAAATGAGTCAGCAGTGTTACCAAGTAATATCGCCCACGTGTAGGGCGGTATATGAACTTGATGTGTCATCGTGAATCGTGACTGTAGTGTAAATACGGAAGCGTTATTTTCCTTCCAAATTGTTGAAAGTATATCTTTTGTGTTGAAGATGTACGGCTCGTTAGTAACACTTAAACTACGAAAACCACCCTTACTGCTACGACATAAAGCTGCAGTCAATGTTAAATTTTTACCAGAGATGTCCGTTGACTGCAACATTTGCTGATGGAATTAATCATAAATTCATTTGTATGAATTTCATGGATTTTGACAACACTAAATCCATTCTACATAACATAAATATATCATCACGCCTGTATTTTCCGAATGGGTAGGCAAAGGTGTACATTGTACATAGTTGCATAACTACATTTCACCAGTGCGGTAGTATTAAGTCCCATAAAATAGGCCATGTACCAGGCACGAAGAGGAAATTCCGGGCTGCTACAGAATATTTCCTAAAAAAAACGCTATAACACTTTGCGCGACCTATGAATTGAACTCAGGACTTCATGCTCAGTAATCACCCTTGAGAACTAGACCAATGAGGAAGTTCTAGTATATCCAAAATTAATTGTTGCACAAAATATTAATTATTATATGGCGATCATAATTGGCATAGCATTTGTTTGATTTTTCTAGAATTTCACTTTGTATAAAGTACAATATATTAATGCGACGAATATGATCCTGAATCTTACAAAAATAAGGCGGAACACATTAGAAAAATAATCGAAATTAAAGGTCACGCAAAAAAAACACACACACATACATATCAAACCTACAAAAAGGATCAAACAACTTTCTAATCACACCAACAGCAATTGACGACCAATACAAAACTAAATCGTGAACATTTCAACTAAAATGGGCGTTAATGATTAAGTTTTCAATATTCACAAACGGACGCAAAACCACGACCGGCGTCGGACGGACAAATTGGTCGCGCGGCAAAGCGGACCACAAATGCCATTGGGAGGTAACGCTGTGGTATAGAGGTGGAGCCTTAGAGCTGGCGGCATTGGGAGAATAAGAATTCTGTAGTAGTATTAATATCAGGTGAAAGAAAACCTCGTGAAGAAACTAGCACACCTGCGAGATGTTCTCGATGGTGTGTAAAGCCATGTCAGAGACCTACGGGTGGCTTAAACTCTGACACTAGGTTGTTCATCAACCACACGATAATAAGAAGAAGTCTGCGTTAACGCACGTTAAACCTGTTCATATTTTTATCTTCCCTTTTGTATTTTCTTATTTTTTTAATTCTACGTCGTAGACTGTCCTGTCCTATCCACCGACTCCCGGCGAGCACCCCATTGTGGTTTGGAGACCTATGTGTTTAATATTTTGTCCTACGTGTGTGTTCTTGCATAGGATTCCATACACTGTGTCATCGCAGATAAATTGTCTACTCCTACCCCGTCATCTGCGCTGCACCTTATGGTCCTACTCAGTGCCGGCCCGAGGCCAGATTTAGGTTGGAGTGAGATAACATTTTGGCGCCACCTAAACCTTTACTTCTTACTGCAAGCATTGCCGACGGCGCCTCCTACCCCTTGGCGCCTGAAGCGGTCGCTATATTCACCCTATGCACGGGCCGGTCCCGGTCCTAGTGCATGGCAGGTTTTTTCACCGTTGTGTGTTGTTTAAGTTTAGATTCAGTAAGTCAACAGCTTCTGGGATTTTTCCCACATTAGAGAAAAAGTTACATTGGAGATGCCAAATAAACAATCCACATACTGGCAATTAGAAAGATGAACTGTACCTAAACCAAATCATTTTTGTATGCCTCTGCTGTAGGGACCCAATTACCATAAACGCAAGTCATTACCATCTTACCATAATTCTAGCTCAAAATCACCGCCGGTTGGGTAGATGCCTCCTTTCGTTTTTACTTTTATGTCTTTTCCTCGGCTTTATTAGAAAACTGACGGTTAAGCAGCGCTGCTTTTTTTTTTGCTTGCTTGTGCTGTCCCACTGCTGAGGAAAGGTTTCCCCTATTTTCTTCGACAATTATAAATTTTCTATAGCCTAATATAGCGCTATTATATAAAAAATATATAATATTGCTCTAATGTGATTTGATTATTTATCTATACTTTCTACTTGTTGTATAAAGCTCTATGAGTAACTCCGACAGTGACTTGAACAAATTTTATAATAAATAGAATTATTTCCAGTTTTCTACGCTGTCACAGAGACCACACCATTTCCCGTCACTCTGGTGTAATATGAACGCGACAAGTGTAATTCTGATTAAAATTCAAACGCTAACCGGCAAACTTGGAGTACCTGACGTAACAGGCATTAATCATAGACCTAGTGGGTTACCGAGATTACAGGCCGAGTAAGTAAATTAGCAGTGTAAGAGAGAATGAGAAAAATAATGGATTGAATCTACATGCATCTGATGAGGTTCGGTTCAGGGTTTAAATTCTGACTTTGGAGTTTCTTTGCTGCGTGATAGAATGTAGTAGGAGAGTTATAGTGCTTGAAAAAATTTGAGCTGCCTGAGCACCAGTTTGCATGCCGAGAATCTTAGCCCATTATCACTGCATTATCTTTTGAAATGTTGTGTTCATCACGGTAAGCAAAGTTGCAAGTGCTTCTTGAGAAAAGTGATGTGTTGGCAGCAGGGGCAGTTTGGCCCCCATTATATTGAACCGTTTTACTGGGTCGGCTACACGTGAGGGATTTATGGTACCGTTCTTGCAAGACACCGTAGGTAGGCTTGTCTGCTTACCATGAGGCGGGTCGGGCGCTTGCAATATTAATGGTATAAAATGAGATCGTGTGACATTAGTTATCTTAAAGATAAATCTTCGAAAAGCATTAACGCATGCTTCGCGAACTCTAAATTTTTTATATTAAATGGAAAAAGAATACGGTCGTGAGCAGGATTCGAATTCAAGATAAATACTCCAGGCGCAAGATTTATCTTTAATTGTTAAAGTAATTGCATCTTTACGACATTGTATTAACTGGATAGCAATGACGTCGCCAAAAGACGTGTTCAAATATGGATGAAGAATTCGCGGTGTTAAGCAGAGGTCGAGATGGCTTAGTGTCAGAGCGCTTGGAGTATTTATCCGGGAGGCGCAGGTTCGAATCCTGCTCACGACCGTATTCTTTTTCCATTTAATATATTAACTTTATTAGTTAACTTAACTGGACAGGTAAACTTTTGCTAAGTTTACCTGTCCAGTGACGTACTTAGGCAATGCACGGCGAGCGCTCAATAATAATGTTTCACGGACAATTAAAGTGTTAATTTATTATAAAAAACCTTGCTCATTGCCTTAAAATGCTATTCAATTTGGTTCGTTTAACTTCGTCAGGATAGTCATCCAAAGACAGTTTTTAAGAATTAAAAAGCTCACTGTTCCTTTGACCGTATTTTTTTGTATACGGAAAGTTCCCTTTCAAAAATTAATCTGCGTGTACCCAATATTTTCCTCACTTACAAAACCCTTAACAAAAACCATGCTCCACCATGAAAAATCAACAGGTCAGATTTAGCGATACCCCTTATATTTTTAACGCACCCGGCCGGGGTGGTCGTAATTGTGGCAATAATGGCCACTTCCCCAACATCGCTGAAAGGCGTATAAAATATGTTTATGGTTCAAGAATACCCTATTAATAACTAACTTGTTTTGGCACAATAGAATGCTTATTACTTTTTTCTGCCAACGGTACTTATTGTTAGTGATTTGGATATATAAATAAGCAGAATGTTTCGGCATGAAATGTTTTTTTTTTGTATTATGTATAAATTGTTTTATGAAATACTTAAAGCATTGTTATTCATATTAAGTGATAGTTACAGACAACTTTGCTTTTAAAATAAATGGATATACCTTTTGCTGCAAGATCAGATTCGATGACTGAAAGATTCCAATGAAATTGTAGTTTTTATACATATAAAAATAAAACCTCGAGCAAGATTTAAACCTGCACCCCTTAACTTGGTACTCTTTCAAATTCAAATTCAAATATTTATTCTGTAAATAGGTCTTTACAAACTCTTTTTCATGTCATGTTTTAATCTAGAAGGCCGGTATTTCTTATCTGACTACCTCGGAGAAAAAAAACCGAAACGAACACAGAGGTCACTGTCTCTTTTAAAGTCCAGACATCACTGTTTATGGTTCTGTGAGCGTAATCATGTAGGGCGTCTGGAAAGGCCTTTTGAAGAAAGAACCGTAGCAATTTTTTTAACTCTAAGAACTCTATTATCTAAGATAAAGCGTATTTTCCACTCGCTATGCTGAATTCTTCCCCCACTAATAGTAGGGTCGTCTTAGCTGACGTCAGCATCATGTATTGTTATTGAGTAACGTTAATGAAACAATAATGTAAGCAGTGATAGCCTAATGGAACGACCGTCAGGCTGGCCAGTCAAAAGTTTGGACCCAAGGCACGCACCGCTGACTTTTCGAATTCATGTGCGTATTAGAAATTAATTGTCACTTGCGTATAACGGTGAAGGAAAACATCACGAGGACACTAGTACAAAAAAAGAACTCAGTTTTTTTTCATAATTAGTATCATTTATTTGAAGCTCGTACACATCAGTCGTGTTTGTGAGTTCTAGACCAACGAGGCAGTTTGTCATCAAATTTCATATTTACACAGAAATCAATACTTCCACTGTATTCCAAAAACAGGGTTATTAGAATCAGGTACATCTAATAAGATACTATGTTCGAAAATTCAGTGTAAAGTCACGCACAGCATTAACATAAACTACATCGGTACAGTTGAGCACAAAATGGTGCACTGCTGCTCTCGACGTGACGTCACGCGTTGCACCTTACTTACATATATTAGTCTCGGAATATCTCTAAATGTACTGAGAGTTGGGAAAGATATATCATAGTTGGAAGTAAAATTAAATTTTATGTTCTTAACTAAACTAGTTCCCGGTTGTTTAGGCATGTTCTCGATGCCGATAAAAACTGATGACTATACTGGGCAAAATACCAAACTCCGGGCCGCTAATGAGGAAAAAGGAAATATCTTAAGAAAAATTCAATAAAATGTTGCCCGGGCATTGAGCTTGAAGCTAGCTATAAATGCTTGTGACCAATAGCTAAAGAGGCGATATATTCTAAATTCGACTGCCGCGTTGGTCTAGCGGTCGCAAGCGCGGCTGCTGAGCGTGTGCTGTGGGTTCGATTCCCAGGTCGGGGAAAATGTTATTGGGTTTTTCTGTTAGGGAATTCTCAGTAGCAGCCCGAAGTCAGGAAGTTGGTGGGGTGACACCCCCGTGCTTCGTAGAGCACGTAGGGCCGTCGGCCCTGCGCCTGATCTCTCTCCGGTCTTATTAGATTGCCGTTTCATCGGACTATGAGAGTGAAGGAAGAGGGAGTGCACCTGTGTTTGCGCAAACACTTGTGCACTATAATACCTCCTGCGCACTTGGCTAATCTACGTGGACATATGCCGCCGTGACCGAAATACGGTCGGGAGGAGTAATATATTATATTCTAAAATAGACGTAAAGTATGTGGAATAATAGTCTACTGTCTACCCCTCACCCTGCAGGTTTTTAATATTATTACGCTATGTAGTAGTGATTTTTGGAATGCAAATAAATACTAAGGCTTTCCAATACTGACACATACTGCGCATGCACGATCAACAGCTCGTGATGTAGGAGCTGTTTGATCGTGCAGTGTCCACTACTCGGTGCTAGAAACTGCACAGTAAGCATTAACGCATGCTTAGCGAACTCTAAAGTTATATTTTTTTGTGGAAAATGAATACGGTCCTGAGCAGTATTCGAACCTGCGCCTTCCGGATAAATACTCGATACATACTCGGATAGAGGTCAAGATGGCTTCGCGATCAAAGCGCCTAGAGTATTTATCTGGGAGGCGCAGATTTGAATCCTGCTCACGACCTTAGTCTTTTTCACGTGTAGAGTAGTTGATAATTCTTGAAAATGCTCACCACTTGCATATGTGCATAGGGTGTGCGGACGGTGCACAGACAATTGCATGATTGCTCTCAATATTGTGAAAGTAGCTAGATATTGTATTTATTTCTGTCTGTGTTTGTAATATACTTTTGCAAGCTAACGTCTGAAATTATTAAATAGCATTTGATTAGTCAAAGCATGCTTTTTTGAACTGCCTGGAATGAGATAACTAGTTGACACGTTTCAAAATACAGGTATCCTCAAACCCATCATAGCTTAGGAAATAGCAATAGGAGTGCTTTGTCTGCAATATTTTTATTACAGATAAATTGATTAATAGTATTATTTTATTTTTAATATTTATAATATTCTTGACTCTTACAGAGGAAACACTAAGTAGTACATACATACTATTATTTATTTTTTACATACTATTAGTAGTACGTATTACTCTATATATGTCGCAGATGGATTGTAGAAAGGAGTGACGTTTTGACGTCTGTCACGGTGGACCCCTTGCCAAATTGTTATTTAAACTAAAAATAAAACAATAGCTTAAAGTTTATAAACAGTTTTTAATTATCAGTATAGTGACGCAATACATCTGTACAAGTGAAGTGATCAATGAGAAGTGCCTAAAGTCTTACTTACACCCAGTTTCTGAAAGATTAACTAATTACCCACTGATAGAGTTAATTAATTGGTGTACGTATCTGTAACCAGTGCCATCTATACAACGTTGAGTGGTGGTGATTGATCGATCGCCCTGTTCATCAGTAACGCCCTCTAGCGGGGAGTAGCGTTATCATAATGCCGCCAGTCAAGTGTGGAGGTTGTAAGCGATTCATCTCATCGACAGAGGGCACTAAATGCGGAAAATGCTTATGGCATTATCACAAGGCGTGCGTTGGTATACCTAGTAAAGGTAATGTAACGCCGAACTGGCGTTGTCCAGAGTGTAAGAAAAACATAGCCAGGGACAATAAGGCCGAGACACCAGTGAGAGCTGCCACCAGCCAAGCCGACATTAGCACGGAGATGGATGGAGCAGATCGGAGCAACACTAGTACAAGTGGCCTCTCAGCAGATGATAATCAGGAATTTCCACATGAGGTTTGCAACTCACCTAGCCCTATCGCCGCAATGAGGAATACGCACCATTCACCTGTTGTTGCAGCAGCCGTCGGAACCACGGATCAGCCAACTGTCCCTATTACAACAGTAGTGGACTCACGCCAGCTCACACAATACGCCAACCATGATCTGCAGATTATCTTTCAGGAGTTAAAAGCTGTGCGGGCTGATTTGCAGGTATTCAGAATGCAAATGCAGACTGAATTGGCAGAGCTCAAAGTAGCTATGGGCACCTGTAATACGCGTCTCGATAGTCTTGAGTCTAGAGTTGAGGCCTTGGAACATCGAGCTGCTCCCAGCGCTGTGGAGACTACTGCTGTGGATAACATCATAGAGAAACTCAACCGCGAACTAAATGATAGGGATCAGGATCTTCTGGCTAACGATATTGAGATATCGAACTTGCCGGAGTCTAATGCTGAAAACCCAGTTCATATTGTAAGGTTGATCGGCCAAAAACTGGGGGTAAATGTAGAGGAGCGGGATATTGTCAGTGCGGAGCGAGTCGGAGCACGTCAAATTAGTGCGACCAGTCGTGAAGGAGCCGTGGAGTATCGCCCACGCGCAATCGCAGTGCGCCTCGCGCGACGTGATCTGCGCGACCAGCTGATGAGCAGCGCCCGAGTGCGACGTGGCGCCACCACGGCTGACCTGGGCATGTCTGGCCCGGCTAGGAGGTTCTTCCTAAATGAACGGCTGACTAAAATAAATCGTCTGTTGTTTCGGAAGACTCGTGATGCCGCCAGTTTTCACGGCTGGAAGTTTGCCTGGACGAAGAGAGGACGCATACTCGTGCGAAATAAACCAGGTGACCCTACATGCAGGATTCGATCTGAAACAGACATTTCCATTATTATTGGTCCAGTTAATGTTGTTGTGTAAATGTGTGACAATGTCTTTGGTGTTATTTTATATTATTTTTTATATTATACATTTAGGTGTTACTCTTTTAAGGGAGCTTGTGTGTCCCTCCGGACGTGATCACGGGGGTGAGGTTTGGTCGTCGAATTTGTGTATCAAGATAACATATATATTAATCATATCAATACTCCATTTTAGTACAATATTTATTCAAACTATAATTACAGGTTTTGTGGACACGTACTACTTTTACAATATTTATTTTGCCATCATCTTTATACCTAATTATTATCATTTTAAATTAAATATTGGTTTACACTATAAAACATTACACACAATATATACAAATTCACATATACATATTCCTATTTACAATGATACGTAGTAAGCAATTAAAGTTTGGTCTTTTTAACGCAGGCTCTCTGTCAACCAATCACGACGAATTCTTGTTAGCCATGGACCGCCACGCAGTAGACATTATGGCCATAAATGAGACCTGGCTGCGTCCAGGGGAAGAAGATCGGGCACCCAGCGTTCCTGGCTATAAGTTAAGGCATATTCCGCGCCCGGCGTCTATACGTGGAGGACGTGGAGGTGGAGTGGCCTTCTATATTAAGATAGGAATAAGCGCGCGAGTTAAAGCCCACCCTGAGCAGCCAGATATTGAGCAGATGTGGTTGTCTCTCAATATAAATAGTAAAAGGTTACTTGTAGGTACCGCATACCGTCCCCCTTGGTTTGACCTAAATAAATTTCTGGAGGGCTTGACAGACAGCATAAGCGCTTTGGCACCATACGATAATGTTGTGCTGCTGGGAGATTTTAATGTTAACCTGTTGGATATGGGCAGTGGTAAGGCAAAAAAAGTTGTAGAATTTACTAACTACCTTAGCCTTAATCAGATTGTTGATACAGCAACACATTTCGTCAACAATAGCGGCACTTTAATAGATGTTGTATGCACTGATATTGGGATACGTTCTGTTGTGGTGGATCATATTACTGAGCTTGGTCATCACTCATTTATCACTTGCAATACAATAGTGAAAAAGGAAAAGCCAAAGCCTAGACTAGTTGTGTATCGTCCATTACGAGACATACTTGAGGATTACTTTGATTACGACTTGAGCTCAGTGCCATGGTCGGAAATTAGTGTTATGAGTGACGTAAACACGATGGTTCATACTTTCACCAAAACTATTCATTGCCTTTTTGATCTGCATGCTCCACTAAAGAAGAAATTCTTTAAAACTAGACCAACACCATGGATTACTGATAATGTCCGTTTGATGTTCAAACTGAGAGATGATGCTAAGGCCAAACACCGTAACCAAGCAAATAGTATTTCTAAGAAATATTACCTGGACCTAAAACAACAAGCAGCCACCGCGCTCGACTCAGAAAAGAAAGCTTATTATACAAAACACATCAACAGCAATATCAGGAACCCGAAACTGCTTTGGAAAAACCTCAAAAGTGATGTTCTCTCTGAGCACAAAGACAATCATCTTCCAAGACATTTCGATGATGCAGATGCAGTAAATAAAGCGTTTCTAGAGGTGCCAGGAATATGTAATACAAACATTTCACAACTCTCATTTTTTGAACATCACAGATACAGTTCTGCAAAGTTTACATTGAAACTAGTTGATCAAGAGACAGTATTAAAAGTTATTAGAAGTTTTAAATCAAATGCACAAGGTATGGATGGAATCAGTATTGACATGTTATCATTGACATTACCCGCGACTTTACAAGTCATCACAGATATTATAAACAAGTCAATACTCATACATACATTTCCAGATATGTGGCGATGTGCCATAGTCCGACCTATTCCTAAAACCTCAAACCCCATAACTTTTAAAGACTTACGCCCTATCAGTATACTGCCATGTTTGTCAAAGGTCCTCGAACGTGTGGTCTATACACAGGTGGTTGAACACCTTGAATCAAATAACATTCTACCTGATCTCCAGTCAGGCTTTAGGAAGGGTCGGGGTACTGCTACTGCACTCTCTGATGTTGTGGGGAATATTATTGAGGCTCGTGACAGGGGAGAGGGGTCAATTCTCATATTGCTGGACTACTCGAGAGCTTTTGATGCAATAAATCCTACTCTATTGCTTTCCAAGCTTGCCTATTATGGGTTTGCAGTGGAAACAATAGAATGGTTTAACAGCTATCTCACCAACAGGACCCAACGTGTCGAAATTTGTAGAGAAGACGGTTCAGTGCACAAATCTAAGCCTCGTGACGTGTTGAGGGGCGTTCCCCAGGGCTCAATCTTGGGCCCTCTTTTGTACATCTTGTACAGTGCCGATATTGTAAATTCAATCACAAACTGCAAATACCATATGTATGCAGACGACATACAGCTGTGCATGTCTTTCAGTTCGCAGGAGACCTCTTCAGCAGTACAGAAGATAAATAAGGACCTGCAGAAGATAGTTGCTTGGTCTGATCAGAACTCCCTGGTACTGAACCCTACAAAGTCAAAGTTTATGGTACTGGGCAGCAAAAAACAAATTAATGCTATAATATCTGCCAATCCCAAAATAGTAATCATGGGTGAACAGATTGAACAAGTCTACACAACTTGTAATCTTGGTCTTGTAATGGACCCCCAGCTACAATTTGAGGCTCATATTGGGAAAACTCTTAGAAACTGCTTTTATAGACTGAAAGTACTATATGCCATTAGGGAACACTTAAATATACCGATCAGAAAGCAGTTGACGGATAGTCTAGTACTTTCAAAACTTAACTATTGCGACACTGTTTATGGCCCCTGTCTGCTATCCAGGACATCACAACTAATTCAGCGCATACAGAATGCTTGTGCACGTTATTGTTTTAGTATCCCAAGGAGGCACCATATAACACCTTACCTAAATGAGCATAATGTGCTCAAAATGGAGGCCAGGAGGAAGTTACACTTGGCCAGTCTACTGTTTGGGGTCATGACAACACAGAGGCCTAGCTATTTATACAAAAAACTAGATTGGAGACAAAATCAATCAATGCACTGCTTACGGTCCATGGTCAACCCACTGGCAATTCCAAAGCATCGGACTACAGCCTTTAGAGGAAGCTTCAAATATGCTGCCACACATTGTTGGAATGACTTGCCACCTCCAATCCGCGGCCTGAAATCCAAACAACAGTTCATTTACAACCTAAAGAAATTACATATGTCTAAACAACTATCATTGTGATGTTAGTTACTGTTGGCGTTATTTGGGCACTTATGGCATACTTTACCTAGGGGTCGCGGCCGTCAGGCTCTGGGTGGGGTCTCCTTTTCGTGGCCTTCCTCTGTGCTGTTTGGTATGTCTTTGGGATGGGCAGGCCAGTGGGTCTGAGGGTGATCCGGTTTCCTGGTTTCTGTTTTCAACACTTGGCAACCAGTGCGACTGTCCTTAATTTGACCTGAAACCCATATTAATTTTTTATTTTATTTTTAATACCTAATGCTTTATTTTTAATACCTAATGCTTTATTGTATGTTAATTTATACAGTACCATTTTTTATTGGTTATTTTAAATGTTGTATAATAATTTTCTTATCCATAGATTCGACTTAATACTATACTTACCCCCATGGGTCTGGGTCAGTTGTGTACTGTGCCGCGTTGGCCACCGTGTTCGGGCAAGCCACCATAAGACGATCTCCACAATTTACACCGCGGCAACGTCCATATTCACCGGACCTCTTTCTTTCACTATAAACGAAATCACATCGTTATTAATTGTTAAATAAACTACACTTTACTGCATAAACGTTACACTCCACATGCTCCATTGTATTCAAGATGTCGGTGCGCAATGTTTTCATTGTAATCACGCGCAGATCCTATAATGCATGCACTGTTTATCATGCTCGCCATTACGTAATCTCTAATGCATTAATATGGGTGCTCAAACATCGCTAGCTACCGAGTAATGACGAAGTAAGAAACGAGGCATCCGAATGCATTCGTAGGTTGGGTTGCGTAACGACTAGCAATAATGGACGCTTACATAATATATGTATATTTTATTTTTATTTTTTCATTTGTTTTGTAGAACCACCAATCAACACACACTTTTAAAATGAAATACGAATATATTTATGTCATATTCTGGTTTATGCTAATAGCTACAAATATTTATCTTAACATTTATTAAGTTCATATACTTTATGTTATCACCGGAAGACGCCATTGCGTCACCTAGGTTATCGCTGAAAATCAGCGCTGTTTGGTGTTTTTGAGACACTTAAATGGCATTAAGCTGAGCGATGTCCTTTTTTATTGCACGCAGGGGCACACAAATAATTGAATCATAATATTATTATATTGTATGTACCTACCATTTGTTATTGTCTTACTGTGTTATTTTATAAAACAAGTGTAGTACCTCGGTAAATTGTTCTTCTAAGTATCTTGTCTATCAGGTTGGCTGCATTGCATTGCACTCTGTTCCCTCTTTGATTTTCTAGTTGTAAGTTTCTCAAGTAGGTACAGAATTTTATTTATATCGCCAAAAATGTCAGCCATGTTTTATGATGGCACCAATCAAAAGGATTTATGTTGACTTTGTTGGTATTGTTTTATTGGTTATAGACATTTGTCTTTTGATTGTTGCCAATATAAAAAAAAAAAAAAAAAAAACTATTATTTTTATATTTGTTTTTATTTTGTAACTATAGTACGATTTTATCTGTCCCTGGTGTGCAAGGAAATAAATTTATTTTCTTTCTTTCTTTCTTTCTTTCTAGAATCCGCTGTTTTACAAAACGGCTAGCTGATTTAGAAAACAGTACTGTTTTATAAAACAGCTGAACGACGTTCGGCTGGATTGCCATTGCGATACGTTTAACAAAACAGCTACCCACCTTTAGATGTAATGCAGAATGACATATCTACTGTGGTACAGGTTTGTTTATTGTATAGGTAAATTATATGAATAGTCACTGCTCAAGTAAAAAAAAGATACTGTATTCTGATTTCACTTTCCGTGGCTGGGTCGACGGAGCCCCGCTTGGCGGGGCTCCTATTTTTGTGTCTGTAAGGTTAGAAAAAACCTAAACTGTTCGAACCTAACCTGTCCGTGTCGGGATACAAGAAACTCCCGAGCTTGCTTCGCTCGCTCATGGATTAATTTCGTTTATTTTCTTTCATAATCCCGATATATTGTCAACTATTATCGTGGTTTAGTATTTACGTCATTCAAAATTTTCATCTTTTTTTTTGTATTGATAAGTAAAATAAAGTTAGGCTATTATTTTTAAGACATACAGAGCCATATGCGAAAAAATTTCGAACTAAAATCAACAATCTGACAGTTCATTTCACACTGTTTTACATAATCTCTGATCGTTGACCAGTTGCATTGATAAACGCAAAGCATTCATTCAATTCTGCGTGTTATAGTTCAGTAATTATGTAAAACCGCTAAACGTCGTTCAGCTGTTTTTCATAACAGTACTGTTTTGTAAATCAGCTAGCAGTTTTGTAAAACAGCTGATCCTACAATCCATCTGCGACATATAGATTTGTTTTAAAAATTAAAGACACTTGAGAACATAAACTTTTTCAATCTGATTATGTTGTACAAATATAAAATATTGTTAATCATATAGTACAGCTATAATTAAAAGGACTAATTAAACCAGCATGAAGCTAGTGTTGTCGCGGACACAGGCCGAGACGTCCTGAGTTCTGACGTTGACGTCGGCCGACCGCAGAAACATATTCGTCCTCGGCGTCCATCGCTCCGACTGACAAGACCAGGCCGTGAAGTTTTCCCTCACCATTTATATCAGTTTCAGAAACGAATATTATGTAGTAAATTGCAGATAATCGGCTTTGGACTTCAAAGGCCTTTACTTTAAGTTTGGTTTGACGAAATCATCTAAATGAAAGCATGTTGCTTTTGTTTTTATGATAGCAAATAGAAGTATTTACTAACATTATAATAAAACAACTTTTAACCGGATTAATCGCGTGCATTATTGGTTTTTTGTTTTTCCTGACGTTTCGAACACTTTGCAGCGTTCGTGGTCGCAGGACTAAGGTGTCAGGCGTCTCAACCGTTTATTTAAAATTATTTCAGTATACCGTACATATAATTGATAAATTCATAAAATTATTTTGTCTCTGATACATATTTAAAACAAAGTCGCGACGGTATTTCCTAAGACTATCCCTGAGAAGAAAAACCGAAACAAACTCAGAGGTCACAGTCGTTTTAAATTTAGAGATATAATTTTACAATTTTATCGAATTATTAACTAAAAGGTGTTCCGATGCACGCAGTAATCGCTCACAGAATCTTGATTTTTCTTGTGACTTGACTTGGTTTGGGACTTGATTATTTTCAGTACAGGGTTTCAAACAGGTGGTAATTGCCAACCATTTTCTCTATTGAAATTTGGGTGTTTTTTAATTTCAATAGCCTCGCGGAGCTTTCTCGGTATATATCGGTTTTCTTTCGCGAGGATTTGGGGTTTATCGAAACGTAGAAAATGGTTAGGTTTGTCTGTTGTATGTTCACACACTGCAGATTTTGTTGATCGTCTATTCTTGACGTCAGCTATGTGTTCTTTCAACCTGGTGCCGATGCTACGCTTTGTTTGCCCTATGTATGATAGCCCACAATCACAATCAATCTTTAGTTGAGAAGTTGGCTGATCTCAGACCGGTGAAGTGCCACATTCCCTTACAAGATGCAGGGGTCTACAAGATTGATTGTGATTGTGCAGCAAATTTTTGGAGTTATATTGAACATCATTTTGACCTTAAGTAATCTCTATTTTCGTGAGCTCGTGTATTGTTTTTTTTTCTGTGAGGCACTTAATGTTTTTATTCTTCTCAATGTCCAATACATCATTCAGTTTTTTTCTAGATACATAATATTTGTGGTTAACTCGTATTAAGTACTAAATTTAAAAAAAAAGGTAACGCTGTGAAAATTCAATATAGATTACCCGACTTAAGTCTTTGTCAAAACTAAACACAAATGTTAAATCTCTAAATATAGCTTTTTGTCATTTTACTTTTGGAATTTAATATATTTTTACTACTGCTAGCAAAACAAATTTATCTCCCGCATATTTTAACTTGCACTCTCTAAACAAGAGGTCTGAAGTAAATGGTCCAAGGCCATTAATCGGGCTGGTTAACGTTAACACGGTGTTGCCAACCACAACAGCATATATTAGGTTGGAGTGTTGCCAGACCAGCACCCTTGTCCGCGGTGGGTTCCGTACGAAATTAATGTCTTGAGGTATGATGCAATGGCAGAATTAAAGAGATGTTGTTGGTATTAAATTTCTACAAAATTATAATTTATTATATTAGATCACGATGATACTAGTCCCTAGTCACATGGAACTTTAACTGACCAAAGAATAACTGCAGTTCAAACTCAAACTCAAAATTTTTATTTCAAATAGGCCATATTACAGGCACTTAAGAAAAGTCAAAGCTAGGTGCGCGGTTCCAAGAAGTTGGTCTTATGGAGAAGAGCCGGCAAGAAACTCCATAGACACTCTTTTAAAATTATGTGTTCTTTACAATTAAAATTTATTATTGTGAGAATAATGCAGGTTAATGTTGAAGAAAAGGCAGAATTTTAATTATGTTCTAAGCCAAAATTATAACCAAAGCTATTACGAGCTGACCAGTCCCAACAGACAGCACCCGTTGATGAGTATGACATGCGCATCAGCATCGCTGAATTCAACCATTTTGAAGGGAACTCAACGACCCAATACACAACGCCACCATCAGCAAGACATTTTAATGAGCATGACAAACCCATAATCCCTGGTCATAGGCTGTTATATGCGAGTACTTCTTTAATGTAAAGATTAACATTAATGTCCACATAATGCTCACATTTTACAGAACAGTAGTGAAGCTATAATACGTAATACAATATACATACTACAATTAAGAAAATTACATTAAATAACTGTTAAAAAATAAACAGTTAAGTCAAATAACAATACAGCAAACCAACATTTCCCAAATTTAAACTAGTAGCAGAAGGTACTAGTAGGTAGTTGTAAATTAAAGATTTGTTGAACTACTAAAAAACTTTTAACTTTTTTTTCTCACTTATTCCTATAGTTATGTTTCTGATATTGATTTCGACAAGCTTTGTATGATATTTTTAAATCCACTGGAGTATTCGGAATTTTCGGAAATTGTGATAATATTTTTGACATGCGAAGCCAGGGTAGATCACTAGTATCATATAAAATTCCGGCGTGAGTGTGTTGGTGACTCTTCTCCTAAACGTCAGGACAGATTTTGATGAACGTACGTAAGGGGTCTCCTGGATGGTTCGTGGACTCGGTAGGTGGCGCTGTTGTCGAGATCTAGAAAATGTCATAGGAGAACGTCTGCCTACTGGGTCCGCTCCGCTAGTTCTACATAAATTATCATGTAAATGTACTTATATAACATGCTTCTTACATAAGAAAACCTCGACTAATTTAGGTGCAATTTCCTTACCTTTATGACGAGCAATTTCCGTCGTATGTTGTTTCGCGAAGATTACAAATCCGTGGAGAATTTTTAAAAGTACCTAATAAAAAAAATTTTTTGCTCCACTGTACCTAATTAATTTTATCATCATATCGTACGTTGCGTCATTTTAATCTCTGTTTAACCCTTCTCGTGGATAAAACAATAAATAAATATTTATACACTTGCTTAGTTATTTTCAGACTATAAAGTTATTGTGGTTATTGTTATTTCTATAGAAACATTTAAGATAAAATAAATTACAATATTTCTATATTTAAAAAAAACCACAAGCAACGCCTTGTAAAATAAGAATAGCAACGTATCACGTAATAGCAAATCATTGCTGTCTGCGCGCAAATAAAAATCATAACAAGTGGCCTTACAATAGTAGCGGCATGTATTGCTTTTGATTTTCAAAAATACAATACAATAAATCATGAGCTGATCCTTTAATGGACTTGACCATCGGTTCTTCCCGTTTTACAATTAATTCCTCCCAGTTGTCTTCTTCAGGTTAGCATTCAATTTCTATTACACTACTATATAACCTTTACACTCTCTCTAAACCACTACAAGGTTGACAAAACAATAAACTTGACTAACTATCAAGCGACAAAGTCCATGCGGATGTGTCATTAAATGTGACGCTAGAAGCTTTAATGAAACAAGTTATGGCAACCCCGTGTAAAATATTAACGTAATGATGTACGTCAAACTAGCAGGCAGGGTTGTCGATCGATTTAGAAATGTTTATATTAAAATATTCGCTGACATAACGAAGGATTCACAAGGAAGTAGCCTAAAAATCGTGTTAGCCTAATTAAAATTGTCTAAATGACTGTGGCAAGCTTAATGGCCAAAGGAGAACTTTACTTCACCATTGGACGTCTACAGTCTGACCATAGTATCCCTAAATTCATATTAATTATGTGTCTTAGCCTGGCGCTAATTTGACATGGCACATAGAGGATTTGCCATGTCAAATTAGCCCCAAAATACTAGTACTTAATTACATCGGATTCGTACTAGCTGTACTTCGTAATGTGAAAAGAAAAATGTGCTATGATCAATTAAGTTTAGTCATGCTCACTGTATTTAGTCGTGAAAGTGTGATCAAATGTGCACAAACATTGAAACTTTTGCATTTATAATCTGATTATATCTGGCAACCTTAGGCACAGGGGATGCTTCCGTGATACACCTTAACTTTGTAAATTAATGTGAATGAGTTCCGTCGCAGCTAAACTAGTCTGATGCTTGTTTGTTTTGACCGAGTGCGAGCGAAGCCGGAGGGTATGCTATTTAACCCGTTTTATGGTGACTGTGTGAGCAACGGTGCCGGGACCATTCAAAAGATATTCTGCCTTGAAATTACGGAATAGGGAGTTCGTAGAAACTCGTTAAAGGATTTTATTTAGAAATGTATTATTGTAGTAAATACTCATGGAATTATGGAAAGTCCGCAATTGTTGGCTTTAATGGACATGACATTTATAAAGAATTTGATATGATACAATAAATTTTATTTTTGAGAGTGTTCTTTGGTTTTAGTATATTTTTGAACAGATTAGCCTGCAATCATGGCAAGAGTAAACAATAGCACTCATTGTGCGTAATATACGTACATATGTTAAATGCATCTGTTTAGCTCCGAAGCCACCGATTTGACAAGTCTAGGCTGAAAAAATATTTAGAAATTTTACTAACCAGTTATTCGTAAACATTTTATAGCTTTACGATGTAACTAATCGCTTGAATTACGTAGCCTATAAGCTCAGGCAATAAACGAGCATTGGAGGCAACAAAGCTGGGTGCTACGGGCGCGTGCGTTCATTTGCGGCTAATACCTCCGTGTACAACGGACCGCAGTTTTCGATCAGGCGGCCGCACTGTTTATGTTAGTTGGTGCGCTATTTCACTAAATTGGGGCAGATTAGGATCTCCCTCAAATATTAGAACTCATGAGTCAAAAGATTTTTGTTTGACTAAGTAGGATGTTGAGGGTTACTGTCAAGGTGTGTCAGTCTGACAAAGTATTTGCTGTCAGATCATGTGATCAAATGATTTAAGAGTACTTTACAGTTTTTGTAGTAGTTTAGCATGAGGAGTATCGCAAACAAATCTCATCGAATGCCTAGTATTAAAAACAAAACCTATGAAAACAAAGTGAAATAATTCTTAATGTAATGTTTACACTTGTTCCATACGTGAAAAAAACAGTAGAACCCCCTCCCCCCAATCATCTCCTAGCTACGGCCTTGTTGTCAAGCTAGAATCTATTTTGGCGTAAACTGATCGAAGGTGGATGCTTTCCTTCTTTGTATAACTAATATGGCATTATGCAATCAAAATTTATTACTATCCTATTTCCAAATACGTCCCTGAATATCAGCATAAATTTCACCACACTATATCACAGTTCAGCACATCTATTGAATATTTATCAGATGTGTATTGTAAACCATTTTCATTGGCTCCCGTAGCTTAGCATTTAGTTTAACTCTAATGTTCATATTTGTAACGTTTACTTGCTAATACATTATGTATAACGCTTTTACTTTTAGTAAGTGGTGCTAATATTCCAGATATGTCTTTGAAAAAGCATTAACGCATGCTTAGCGAACTCTTTTTCCATTTAATATTGTAACTTTGGTGCTAATATATTGGCATAGTGTTATAGTGATTGTGACAAAATAGCTTCTATGCAGATCGGTGATGTAGAATTTATGTACTGTGAATAAGGACAGGTTTTGGATGGGTAGGTGGCAGAGTTGAGTAAAGGTGTATTGTTCAATGTAGGCAGATATGAAGTCCGATGTAATAGGTGGTGTGCCGATTGCCATCTACGGGACACAAGTCCAAAGTATGGGTTGTAATTGAGGATTTCCTACCAGAAAAACGGAATAATACTTTGCTTGACCTAGGAATTGAAGCCATCAGGACATTAGGTTCAGCAGCACTAAAGCCACGGGGCCACTATTATTTCTTGATATTTTCGTATGTTTTGGACGTCATTACACATAATTCTCTATCGGTTTATACATATTTCCAATGATAGATGTCAATTTGATATGAAAATGTAAAACTCGAATGTCATGGTGACGGAACGGTTAAGAGCCCGCCTCGTGAGCCACAGGTTGAGGGTTCAAATCTGGTATATAGCTATGTGACTTTTTCAATGTAATATATGTTTTTTCACTATTATTTTAGTTAATCTATGACATACGGCCAAGGACAAAAACCGTGAGGAAATCTGGACTTGGAAGGTCTGAAATCGCCAACCCGCAGTGTGCTAACGTGGTGATCAATGCTCATGCCTTCTCTGTATAAGAAGATGCCCTTGCCCTGCAATGGGGTAGTTATGGGCTGGTTATATTATGTTATGTAAAAGTCATGAATGTGCCTATAAAAACGCGTACACTAAAATTAATTATGCTGGCAACATTTTATGTCAGTGGTTCTCTTGAACCAGGTAAAGTCGTGATTCTTTTTTTGCTTTACCTATGGTCTATTGTCGCCGCGTCCGATTAAAGAAAAATTTCGCGATGCGCCTATCACGTTAACCGATAGTTGCGAAAGTACAATTTTGTACTTTATCGAATATAAACACAAAATAAGTTGAAGAAGGCATTTTTATTTCTATCCCCAACAAGTCAAACTCAACCAATGTTTTACTTCTGGTTTACACCCGTCAACATAGGTACTATCATGGTGAACGTCACAATGCCAAATCACTTTGAAAGTACTAAAATTGTGACACAAGACCAAAAATTTATGATCATAATCTTGCTGGTGTCTAGATAAATGAGCATCTTTTAATTATACCCAAATATATGTACCCTATGTACATAATTACTTTAAGAGAAATGGTGTGGCGACGCAAAAAAAAAAAAACGAAACCAGTAGTTGGTCTGTATAAAATATGCCAAAGATCAACTTACTCCACAAACAACAATGCCTTGATGATACATTTCTGGAGCTGAACACAGAGAAATAAAAATTCCTTTGAACATTTTCCTAACAATATCCAACTTTTATAGCAAACACAGCTTGTCGACGAGTGAATGATCATTGCTATTACAAATTGGACAGGCGCTTCGAAGTGGGGTGAATTTTGTGACAATACAAGCTGAATTGTGTCAAGTTTGCGACTGTTTACTAAGCTCAGTGATTCAGATAAAAAATAAAACATCTAGCTTTCATGTCTTCTTCGAATATAAAGGAGAAAAGAGCTGTATCAATGTATGAATACTGCGCCTATGAATGTCCCTTAATTAAATTCTTGATACCGTTTTAAGATACTCATAATATATACTTTGTAGAACATCATACTTTTCCATAATACATACTTTCTAGAACATCGAATAAAATTATAATGAATGTTACATAAAACTTGTAATACAGAAATTTATAAAAGTACCGAATCCTTAGTATTGTTACACGATAGCAAACACTCTTGTTGGTATTGGTTGCTTTAATGTTTTGTGTAGGAACTTTGGCTTAATTATCTGCTTTACGTTGATTGTTGTTTTTATTGAAACATTATTTATACCGCCGTTTCAAATTAACATTTTCAAATGTCGCTAGGAGTATTTTGCATGGAAACAAGTCGTGCAGATTTTTTTAATACGTGGTTAGTATTAGAATTATGTATTAATCTTATTTATACGACGTAACTCAAACTCAAACTCAACTCAAACTCAAAATTTTTATTTGCTTTCCACAATGGTGTTTGAAGATGGTAAGTAAAATAATGTAGTACATCGTGGACCCTGTTGGGCACGCAAACATTAGGAGAGAGGAAGAACATTTGTAAGAAGGTACTTATAGCATTGGTAAGTAATTCTTTTTATTTATTAAAATATCTACATAAATAAATTATTTATTATATATGTAGTAGAATACCTATTTGCTATTCTTAATTTAATATTTATTGTAAGTATCTATAGTTTTTAATATATGTATTTATTATTTTTAATTATAATTATGTACTTACTTATTTATATTTAAAATTTTTACCTACCTATAATTTTAAGTAGGTACCTATCTAGATAAGCAAGTAATAATTGTTAAAGATATATATGTAACATAGAAATAACATAGTGATATTTGTACTGTTTATATATTATTGTAGTCATACAATATCAATATTTATTTACTTATTTATTATATTGTATTATGTTAAGTTGGCATTTAATTTATAATACTTATCGAGGCATTTATATTATCTTTATTTATTATTATCATAAATTTTATGTTAGGATCCTTAAAATTTATCATTTAAATATTCATTTATGTGGTAATAGCCTTTTTGGAGTAATAATTTCTTTAATTTGTTTATGAATGTATTATCTTTGTCTTCCTTTTTAATATCTTCAGGTAGCTTATTATATATTTTTATAGACATAACATATGGACTAGATGAATGCATTTTCATTTTTGAGCTAGGTAGGTTTAATCTATTTTTATGTCTTAGAGCGTAGCGAGTTTGTATTTCTTCTCTTTTTGTGTAAAAATCTTTATGTTTTCTTACAAATTTACAAGTTTCTAGGATGTATATACTGGGGACGTAAGTTCGTTGGATTCGATCCACAAACAATGCCACAGTTATGTCTTTGAAAAAGCATTAACGCATGCTTAGCGAACTCTAAAGTTACAATATTAAATGGAAAAAGAATACGGTCGCGAACAGGATTCGAACCTGCGCCTCCCGGATAGATACTCCAGGCGCTCTGACCACTAAGCCATCTCGACCTCTGCTCACCACCGCGAATTCTTCTTCCATATTTTTAACACGTCTTATGGCGACGTCATTGCAATCAATTCAGTACCTATACAAGTGACTGAACCGACACGACTAACTTTGCAGTTAATACAATGTCGTAAAGAATGCAATTACCTTAATAATTCAAGATATGTCTTTGAAAAAGCATTAACGCATGCTTAGCGAACTCTAAAGTTACAATATTAAATGGAAAAAGAATACAGTCGCGAACAGGATTCGAACCTGCGCCTCCCGGATAGATACTCCAGGCGCTCTGACCACTAAGCCATCTCGACCTCTGCTCACCACCGCGAATTCTTCTTCCATATTTTTAACACGTCTTATGGCGACGTCATTGCAATCAATTCAGTACCTATACAAGTGACTGAACCGACACGACTAACTTTGCAGTTAATACAATGTCGTAAAGAATGCAATTACCTTAATAATTCAAGATATGTCTTTGAAAAAGCATTAACGCATGCTTAGCGAACTCTAAAGTTACAATATTAAATGGAAAAAGAATACGGTCGCGAACAGGATTCGAACCTGCGCCTCCCGGATAAATACTCCTGGTCGAGATGGCTTAGTGGTCAGAGCGCCTGGAGTATTTATCCTCGGCCAAATTGTCGCTTACCATCAGACGCGTTGGTGGCTAAACGAAGACCTATTTTTGATGAAAACAAAATATAGATAATTCCTTGAAAGTATAAGAGTTTGCGTAATTGTGGAATGGGAGCCTGAGCAAGATACACCTGGTACATGAAGATGTTTGGCTAGAGTGAATACATAAGAAGAGTTTTGTAGCGTAACTTATTATCTGATTAAAACATTTGACTACATCTATATGTAGAAATGTGAGCACTACTGGATGTAAATATTTTACACAGTAAGAATCGGGCCCAACATGTTTCAAAGTTTTATGTCAATCTGCTCTGATCACACAACGGTTGAATAATCTATCGGCCCCATCCTCCATGCTAAATAAATGCTTGTTTCTTCTGTTTTATAATGGAAAAATAACAAATAAAAATTAACTAACAATAAATATATTGTTTCTGCATTTAAAAATACTGTTTTAACCGATTTCGTGGCCCAACCCAACAATGAATAGTACAACTTCAGACATACTGAAAAACCTAAGCTATTTGGTACATGTTTAAGTTAAAATACCTTTGTTTACCGCCGGTTGGGTGCTCCAAATGCTTGTTAAGTTTTATAGTACCGCAAATAGTGTTCTAAACAACTACGTTTTAACGAAAATAGAAAGAAAGAAAGAAAGAAAGAAAGAAAGAAAGAAACATTTATTTGACACAGTTAGTAAGGACACAATAGAAAAAAAAAAAAAATACAAATTTACAAAAAATGTAAGGTAACTAGGGGCGTTGTGTGCCTCACAGCTGCGCCAAAAAGGTCCAGTTCAGCAAAATGCCAGACCACTAGTGCCTGACGCTGATTTTCAACTGGACCTTAATTAATGAGTACAAATCACGGATGCAATTTTTTTATTTTTTATTTGATATGAAATTTAATTTTATAAATATAAATATATATCTAAGAAGAATCCGTGTACATAATATAGATACTATAGTGTCATATAAACTTACATAATATATATTGGTTGTCATGCTCACAGTTAGCTACGCTAAGAGAGAAAATAAGATAAACTAAAACACAAAACTAACGTACAGATACCAACTTATAACACAATCTATACCAATCTATCACACGACGCATAAAAAATGCTACTTATGTACTGCTCGGGTCAGTGCGGTGCATACAGCCGATCAGGAAACACAAATCGCACGCTTGACTCGGCTGCGACTTATATCAACAAAAGTATGTTTTAAACTATAGATAATTAAATACTTGAGTAACATCGACCCAGTTTAGGTTATTTGTGAGTACAGTCGACAAGTAAAAGGCTAAGACTAAAACGGTTCAAAAGAAGTCGAATGCAGGTGAGTTTCAATCTACGGTATTTTGTTGTTGTTAAGGATATGTAACAGCAATGAAATAAATAAATGTATTATAATGCTTTCCTGTTTTATCATGTTTCTATTTCTAGGCCTTGTTAGGGACTCATGGCATGAAGGAATAACCACCAGTTGGAGAAACCTCCTAGCTGGGTTATATACTGTGGAATGGGCTGCGTCTTAAAACGATACCGTACGGCCCAGTCGCAAGTAGGCCAGGAATAAAAGGTATGTCAATAAATAATTAAATATACGAGTTAACAGTTTAACACATTTGTAATTAATAATAGTTATGTGTCTTGTCTCAAACAGGACTCACATCGGCACAGGCACGTCGGTATCGGATGGCGCAGCGGCGCCCAGTAAACACCAAGTACAATAGACGCAACAGATACGTACCTGTTTACCTAGTGTAACTCAGTAATTATATCATATAATGGAATCGTTACATTTTACGTTATCTAACTTCCGCTGTGTATCTAACAAATACTGCCGTAAGCGTCGTCTAAATGTATCGATCGTATTCGTGATTCTAATGGGTGGTGGTATGTTGTTCCACACCTTGGATGCGGCATAACGAAAGCTTCCTCGAAAAGCTGCTGTACAGTGAGGCTGAATTGAGAGTTGTTTCGAACATTGTCTAGTCGCGCATTCTCTTCTGCTCGTCACCCAGCTAAGCTTGTTGTATAGATAATCTGGTTTCTGGTACTTTACAACACCGTATAGCAGGCAAGCTAAGTGCAGCTTGCGCCTCGATTTCATTTTAAGTGTAAAATGTTTGTTAAGAAATGGTGTGACGTGGCTTCTGGGAGGAATCTTATAACAAAACGAGCACAAGAATTTTGAACTCGTTGAATGAGCCGATCTGTGCGAGCTAGTAAGCGAGGGCCGTATACTGAGTCTGCGTAATTTAATTTTGATAGGACCAGAGTTTCGACAAGTTGCTCCCGTAGTGATTCTGATAGAAACGGCCTCATCTTGTACAGAACTTTCAGGCGGTAAAAACAATTTCGTGCCGAGTCTGCTATATGTTTCTCGAAACGAAGGTTACTGTCCATAAATAGTCCAAGGTTTCGCGCTTCACTCACTCTTATAATTGGTTGCCCCATTAGTTTTAAATTAAGTATTGTGGGTAGCTTATCAAGCTGCTGTCTTGTACCAAACACCATATATTTAGTTTTTATTGGATTTAACGCTAAGCAGTTCTCTTTAGACCAGAGCGCAATTCTATTTAGATCATTGTTTAAATCGTCAATGGCACTCGTGTATTCATCGGGTCTAAAGGATATATAAAGTTGGACATCATCAGCGTAAATGTGGTACTTGGAATTCTTAAAGCATTTTACTATGTCAGCACAATATAATATGAAAAGAATTGGACCTAATATGGAACCTTGAGGAACTCCTCTTTCTACGGCACTAAGAGCTGATTTCATAACAACACCATCATCCAAGACTAGTTCTACATATTGTTTCCTATTACTGAGGTAGCTATGAAACCATTGCGTCGCTCTGTGGTCAAAACCGTAATAGTTTAGCTTTGATAGTAACAGCGAAATATTTATCGCGTCAAAAGCCCGCGAAAAATCAAGCAAAACCATAAGTGAGCACATGCCTTTATCTTGGGCCGCTAGTATGTTGTCAGTAACATCTAGCAACGCTGTAGAGGTGCTGCGCTGTTTTCTGAACCCCGATTGTAGTTCAGGTAATATATTATTGCTTTCCAAAAACTGTATTAACTGGCGGCTGACGATTTTCTCTATTACCTTAGATAAACATGGTAAGATGCTGATAGGCCTCAGATCTTTAAATTCGACCGGGTAAGAATTTTTGGGTAACGGCCTAACGCATGCAATTTTCCATTGTTCAGGGAAAGAGGAAGATAATATAGAGAAATTAATTATTCCCGTTATGGTATCTAGCGTGTAAGGTAAGGTCATATTTAACATTTCTAAGGTGATTTTGTCATATCCTTCGGCATTACTCTTAAGATTGCAAATAATGCGAAAGATATCTTCCTGTGCTATTGTATTAATTGAGAAAATTGCATCACTATACCTATGATACTCAAAGAATGTCAAAAGCGAGATTCTTACAACAGCGTCACCAGGAACGTTCAAGAAAGTGTTATTAATTAAGTCTGGGTTTGAAAAGTGTGACGGGAGGTCTTGTCTTGGTTTAATAGGTGATGAAACGGACTTAATGTTCTTCCATAATAGTTTTGGGTTTTTAATTTCATTATTGACATTATGTTTAAAGTAAGCCACTTTTTCATTATACAGAGAACGTATGACTAATGATTTTAATTCTTTATAATATATTTTCTTTGATTCTGCTTTCGTTTTCCTAAAATTATTGAGTGCGTCGTCCCGTAAGCGCATCATAAGTTTAATCGTATAAGTAATCCAAGGATACGACGGCTCCCTAATAGTACACGTTTTAAGCGGTGCGTGGATATCAAAAAGGGAAATAATGCAGTGGTTAAATAAATCTATCATGTCATTGACGTTGTTATGCGCAGAAATATTTTCAATGTTCATACTCAACAAATCTTCAGCAAATTGTTCCGTATATATATTCTTAAGTGGCCTGTATGTGACCACATATGGCTTAAACTTCTCAGGTTTTATGTAAAACTCACTCACCACAAGAGAATGACCGTTAATTGACCCAAAAGATTCCACCGATGTATATCTTGCTTTTAGGTCAGTGCAGAGGAGATCGATGAGAGTTTCACTGGACTTTGTAAAGTGGGTAGGGGTTGCGACCAACTGAGCAAGACTGAGGGAATTCAAAAATTCATGAATTTTTTTAGATTTGTTTTCTTTTGTATTTAACAAGTTTACGTTGAAATCGCCTAGCAGTACGCAGTGGTCACAACTCCCTAAAGTACTTAAAGTATCCGTTATAGCATCGAGAAAAAGGTCAAGGTCAAGCCACGGCGGCCGGTACGCTGTACCTATAGCAATTTTTTTGGAATTCAATGAGAGCGTGAGCCACATTTGCTCGACCGATTCGAACCTGGGATCAATGGCACAACTCCAAGTGCGTGCACGTAGTCCTTGCCGTAGATAAAAACCAACACCCCCACCATGACCCGAGCGCACACTCGCTGGCCGCGGAGTGTGACGGAGCCGATAGCCTGGCACAACCGGAGCGCGCCCCTCCTCTCCCGGTCGTAACCATGTTTCATTAATGGCCATTACGTCGAAATGATATCTGTCTAACACACTAATAAAGTCGTCATGACCTGTGCCCAATGAGCCCGCATTTAGCAAACCAACTTTAAGATATTTTTCACCTACAGTCATCATTATTAAAGTAGAATAAAGTTATTCGATTATGAGACAGTTTCAATATTATCATTAACATACATTCATCAATTAACATATTATTTGTAATTCTGAACATCATTAGACCGTTAACTGTAAGTATGTAGATAGAATAGTGTACGAAATATAAACAGGTAATATTAAATAAATAGGTAAATATGTATAAAGGTCTCAAGTAGGTGTTTTTATTGTTTATGTTCGTTTCATATTTGTGTAAATAAATATGTGTAAATGTAAATATAGCGTTATAAAATTTGTTTACGTTAAGTGAACTGAGATAAGCGGCCGCCATGAGACACACACACAGTAAGGTAGTAATCAATAGTAATTTGTACATGTATAGAAATAACGCAGTTTTTTTTGTAGTTATTGTGCGCATTAACTTGGCTGTGACATGAATCAAACATGAGATTTTAAGAGAAAAGCAACAGTAAAAGAAGATTCTAAGAGGTCTTGCTGTCGTTAGTTGAGGTTGTTCCGAAAATACGCTGCAGGTCTGCCTCACAGCGAATGACACAAGCGGGGTCCCCGGGTTTATTTCGGGCGAGAATACGGCCACGTTTTGACCATATAAACTGCCAGCCGAAACGACCACCCGCCTCACGTGCCCTTCGAAACAACTCACGGTTCAGCTTCGTAAGTCGCTCGTTTACATAAAAACGTGTCGCAGCGCCTGGCATATCGAGGTCAGCAGAAGTCATGCCGCGGCGAACTCGCGCGCTCTCGAGCAGCTCGTCGCGAATAACGCGACGGGTGAGGCGCACGACGAGGAAGCGCGGGCGGGACTCCACCGACGCCGACGCTGGCTGCGTTGCATTTATGCGCCTGGCCCCAACTCGTTCGGCGCTAACAATATCTCGCGCCTTAACCTTAACACCCATCTTTGACGCTACCAACATAACTGTATGGATGGGGTTTTCACCGCTGGTCTCCGGTAAATTCGAGATCTGCAGATCATTGGCAAGCAACTCCTGATCTCGATCATTTAAATCATTTCGCAATTGAACAATTATGTCGTCGACATCTGATGGTCCCTGGACCTTTTCTTGGTTCTCCATAACTGCAACTCTCTCCTCTAAATTACTCATCCGGTCATTAGTAGATTTCAAAGAGGATCTTAGCTCAGCCAGATCCTCTCGGAGCAATTGAAATTCATTGCGTACCGTGTTCAGAAAATCCTCCTTGAAAATTCTTAATTCCGTTTTAATGATGTCGAGGTTGAGCTCCTGTGTAGAATCTAAAGCTGTGTTGTTGATGGTACTGGTGTCCATTAAATTAACAAGGCTCTCCTCCAGAGCAGCAGGTGCACTGCCCCTTACAGGTGTTTCAGTCCTGTTATCCCTCACTAGGTTTTTTTTGCACTCGGGACAGTGCCAGGGGGTCGGTAGAGGGCCCTTAAAATCTATTCCTACGCACGGCCGATGATACCAGAGATTGCACCTCGCATTATCGCATCTAGCGGCTTCCGATGAAGAAAGGAACTTTCCACAAGCGCCACACTTAACCATCTTAATATATCGTCTGCTCGTAACAATCGATCGTTCTACCGAGTACGCTCAGATACCAACAGAGGGCGCTATTCTTAGATAACGTTTATGGCAGTTTTTAAGGTGTTGTATGGTACCTCTAGACACCATAGGTTGAACCACAAAATCGATGTAAATATGCGCACACACTAAAGTTTAGTCACTGGTTACATTTAATTATACAATGTAATTAGGTTTATTTGTTTAAGTGGTAGGTAGACGAATACTTGTAAAGTAGCAATGTAGTTTTTTTTGCGATTTATTATTAAAACACTGCACATAAACACACGATAACAATGTTACATATATATTTCACTTAAGAGTATATTACCACAATAAAGTTTTACAAAACAAACAGTTGTTTTTTATTATTTACACTTGAGAAGTATAGAGAAGCTTATTGCTGATTGACATCCGTGACGTCACTGAAATATAGTTTATTTGCATACAAGTTCTTCCACATTATATATCTTTATCTTTATTATTATCTTTTATTATTATTTATCTTTATTATTATCTTTTATTATTATTTATCTTTATTATTATCTTTTACGTTACGTTCTTAGGGTTCACGTATGTATATTTATGTGTTTCTTTATTCCACCATGTAAGTACCTCCCGACCGTATTTCGGTCAGCCAAGTACGAAGGAGACATTATAGCGCACAAGTGTATGCGCAAAACCAGGTGCACTCCCTCTTCCTTCATCTGACACAACCGGAGAGAGATCAGGCACTGGACCGATGGTTTTTTTTTATTAACTCTGGGCTGCTACTGGAAATTTCCTGATAGAAAAACATAACAAAATTGTGCCCGACCTTGGAATCGTACCCAGGACCTCCCGCTCAACAGCCGCGCTTGCGACCACGAGACAAAAATGTCATCCATGCCACCATACCTAACTTCTAGAAGGTACACGAAGGTGCGAAATTTTTTACAATTTCGATCTATAGTTAGAATCCTTGCATTTTATCGGGTAAGATAGGCTAGTACAATTTAAAAAAGAGATAGCACGCTTGCCTTTTTTTTATTAATTTCATCTTGTTTTATTTTATTTTATAGGCTCCAACCTTCGCTACTACCTTCACCTTGGGTGTTCTTCAGGTTGTTCACCTGCCACACGATAAGATGATGAAGAATGAACCTTCTTCTTCGTGTCGATGGTACAATTTTAATTATTTGGTTGGCCCCTATTTTCATACTTGGTGTACCCAATATTTTGCCAATTAATCATTTACATCCGTCTTCAAGCCACGTCTATGGAGTTATTAGTGGCAGTGCAGAGGTCATTGAATTAACAATAATTGGTGTTAGAGCAAGATAATAACTGTGGCATTACAATATTAAATGGAAAAAGAATACGGTCGCGAACAGGATTCGAACCTGCGCCTCCCGGATAGATACTCCAGGCGCTCTGACCACTAAGCCATCTCGACCTCTGCTCACCACCGCGAATTCTTCTTCCATATTTTTAACACGTCTTATGGCGACGTCATTGCAATCAATTCAGTACCTATACAAGTGACTGAACCGACACGACTAACTTTGCAGTTAATACAATGTCGTAAAGAATGCAATTACCTTAATAATTCAAGATATGTCTTTGAAAAAGCATTAACGCATGCTTAGCGAACTCTAAAGTTACAATATTAAATGGAAAAAGAATACGGTCGCGAACAGGATTCGAACCTGCGCCTCCCGGATAGATACTCCAGGCGCTCTGACCACTAAGCCATCTCGACCTCTGCTCACCACCGCGAATTCTTCTTCCATATTTTTAACACGTCTTATGGCGACGTCATTGCAATCAATTCAGTACCTATACAAGTGACTGAACCGACACGACTAACTTTGCAGTTAATACAATGTCGTAAAGAATGCAATTACCTTAATAATTCAAGATATGTCTTTGAAAAAGCATTAACGCATGCTTAGCGAACTCTAAAGTTACAATATTAAATGGAAAAAGAATACGGTCGCGAACAGGATTCGAACCTGCGCCTCCCGGATAGATACTCCAGGCGCTCTGACCACTAAGCCATCTCGACCTCTGCTCACCACCGCGAATTCTTCTTCCATATTTTTAACACGTCTTATGGCGACGTCATTGCAATCAATTCAGTACCTATACAAGTGACTGAACCGACACGACTAACTTTGCAGTTAATACAATGTCGTAAAGAATGCAATTACCTTAATAATTCAAGATATGTCTTTGAAAAAGCATTAACGCATGCTTAGCGAACTCTAAAGTTACAATATTAAATGGAAAAAGAATACGGTCGCGAACAGGATTCGAACCTGCGCCTCCCGGATAGATACTCCAGGCGCTCTGACCACTAAGCCATCTCGACCTCTGCTCACCACCGCGAATTCTTCTTCCATATTTTTAACACGTCTTATGGCGACGTCATTGCAATCAATTCAGTACCTATACAAGTGACTGAACCGACACGACTAACTTTGCAGTTAATACAATGTCGTAAAGAATGCAATTACCTTAATAATTCAAGATATGTCTTTGAAAAAGCATTAACGCATGCTTAGCGAACTCTAAAGTTACAATATTAAATGGAAAAAGAATACGGTCGCGAACAGGATTCGAACCTGCGCCTCCCGGATAGATACTCCAGGCGCTCTGACCACTAAGCCATCTCGACCTCTGCTCACCACCGCGAATTCTTCTTCCATATTTTTAACACGTCTTATGGCGACGTCATTGCAATCAATTCAGTACCTATACAAGTGACTGAACCGACGTGACTGACTGAAAGAATACGGTCGCGAACAGGATTCGAACCTGCGCCTCCCGGATAAATACTCCTGTTCGAGATGGCTTAGTGGTCAGAGCGCCTGGAGTATTTATCCGGGAGGCGCAGGTTCGAATCCTGTTCGCGACCGTATTCTTTTTCCATTTAATATTGTAACTTTAGAGTTCGCTAAGCATGCGTTAATGCTTTTTCAAAGACATATCTTGAATTATTAAGGTAATTGCATTCTTTACGACATTGTATTAACTGCAAAGTTAGTCGTGTCGGTTCAGTCACTTGTATAGGTACTGAATTGATTGCAATGACGTCGCCATAAGACGTGTTAAAAATATGGAAGAAGAATTCGCGGTGGTGAGCAGAGGTCGAGATGGCTTAGTGGTCAGAGCGCCTGGAGTATCTATCCGGGAGGCGCAGGTTCGAATCCTGTTCGCGACCGTATTCTTTTTCCATTTAATATTGTAATGCCACAGTTATTATCTTGCTCTAACACCAATTATTGTTAATTCAATGACCTCTGCACTGCCACTAATAACTCCATAGACGTGGCTTGAAGACGGATGTAAATGATTAATTGGCAAAATATTGGGTACACCAAGTATGAAAATAGGGGCCAACCAAATAATTAAAATTGTACCATCGACACGAAGAAGAAGGTTCATTCTTCATCATCTTATCGTGTGGCAGGTGAACAACCTGAAGAACACCCAAGGTGAAGGTAGTAGCGAAGGTTGGAGCCTATAAAATAAAATAAAACAAGATGAAATTAATAAAAAAAAGGCAAGCGTGCTATCTCTTTTTTAAATTGTACTAGCCTATCTTACCCGATAAAATGCAAGGATTCTAACTATAGATCGAAATTGTAAAAATTTTCGCACCTTCGTGTACCTTCTAGAAGTTAGGTATGGTGGCATGGATGTCATTTTTGTCTCGTGGTCGCAAGCGCGGCTGTTGAGCGGGAGGTCCTGGGTACGATTCCAAGGTCGGGCACAATTTTGTTATGTTTTTCTATCAGGAAATTTCCAGTAGCAGCCCAGAGTTAATAAAAAAAAACCATCGGTCCAGTGCCTGATCTCTCTCCGGTTGTGTCAGATGAAGGAAGAGGGAGTGCACCTGGTTTTGCGCATACACTTGTGCGCTATAATGTCTCCTTCGTACTTGGCTGACCGAAATACGGTCGGGAGGTACTTACATGGTGGAATAAAGAAACACATAAATATACATACGTGAACCCTAAGAACGTAACGTAAAAGATAATAATAAAGATAAATAATAATAAAAGATAATAATAAAGATAAATAATAATAAAAGATAATAATAAAGATAAATAATAATAAAAGATAATAATAAAGATAAAGATATATAATGTGGAAGAACTTGTATGCAAATAAACTATTTTCGTTAAAACGTAGTTGTTTAGAACACTATTTGCGGTACTATAAAACTTAACAAGCATTTGGAGCACCCAACCGGCGGTAAACAAAGGTATTTTAACTTAAACATGTACCAAATAGCTTAGGTTTTTCAGTATGTCTGAAGTTGTACTATTCATTGTTGGGTTGGGCCACGAAATCGGTTAAAACAGTATTTTTAAATGCAGAAACAATATATTTATTGTTAGTTAATTTTTATTTGTTATTTTTCCATTATAAAACAGAAGAAACAAGCATTTATTTAGCATGGAGGATGGGGCCGATAGATTATTCAACCGTTGTGTGATCAGAGCAGATTGACATAAAACTTTGAAACATGTTGGGCCCGATTCTTACTGTGTAAAATATTTACATCCAGTAGTGCTCACATTTCTACATATAGATGTAGTCAAATGTTTTAATCAGATAATAAGTTACGCTACAAAACTCTTCTTATGTATTCACTCTAGCCAAACATCTTCATGTACCAGGTGTATCTTGCTCAGGCTCCCATTCCACAATTACGCAAACTCTTATACTTTCAAGGAATTATCTATATTTTTTTTCATCAAAAATAGGTCTTCGTTTAGCCACCAACGCGTCTGATGGTAAGCGACAATTTGGCCGAGGATAGAGCACGTAGATCCAGAATAAATTTATTCACTCTTACTTAGAGTGGATAGATTTTGGGAGAACGATAATTGGGGAATTGTTGCAACTGCCAGACTCGTCTCCCACAATGGTTGCACCGGACTACATCCCGAAACACGAGTAGGTCGCTTCCCGGCATGGCTTCGTCCGGTGGGTGGTAACCAGCCGCAGCCAAAGTCTCCCACCAGACCTCCCACGTGTAGGGATTCCATTTTAAGGGTGCACTCCTACGGACGCGGGCAACTCAGTCCGCTGAATTTCAACGGTTATCAGAGACCTACGTCAAAACGATCATGAATTAAAATGACTGAGACGGTAGTATTAGAGTTTACACCAATGGCTGTTTACGTACATAATAAAGTGATACAAATAATAATATTTATGTTGTTTTAGTATTGACGAATAAAAAGGCTAAAAAACAAAACAAACACACAACAATTCAGATCTTATTATTGTGGAAAGAAAAATACGGTCATGAGCAAGATTCGAACCTGCACCTCCCGGATAAATACTTCAGGCGCTCTGACCACTAAGCCATATCGACCTCTGCTCACTACCCCCTTTTCATCTTTCCACAAAAATAATAACTTTACAGATTGTCATTTGAAAGATTTATCTGTAACAATTCAGATCGTCACGTTGTTACCCTCTCACACAAACGCAATTCATGCCGCATTGCGTGAACTTAAGCACATTTTCCGCATTTTTCATAGCTCCATCCTAAATACAATAGTTCGTGATCCGAGTGAGGTCGGTGAGCGGTTTCCCAAGGACTCCTTAACCGCAACCTGCGATTATTCATTATTTGCCAATTAAAGCAATATGAATGCATTCGATATTTTACTTGCAAGCAATGTGCTGATTCATATTTTCGAGTTATGGAATGTGATTTCAGCGTTCAAGTTAAAAAATAGTTCATACACTCGATATCCAAATCTTTTTAATTATGTGAAGAAATGCCCTCGCATACCGTTCTGACACGGGGGGACAGAGTGGTTATGAGGGACTCAAACCCACTAAAACTCCATGGTGTAACTCCTCTGCTTCTTGAAGGCGGGACGCAGGATTGCTATCGCACACGACCGTGAACCCGCCCGCAGCCTTCCATTGCCGGTCTCCCTCTCACGGGGTTGGGTATTGCACCCCCCCGCTACGACACACCAGATACATGGCATGCCGCAACCATCTTGGAGACCATGTGCAATGGGCGCCAGAAGACCCCGTGTCCGGACGCCTAAGATCCTCTGCGACGGGTCAGGTCTGTGGCCTCGCCGCCTGCCACTACGGCCACAGAGGATAGGGAGAGCGGTGCCTCCCTATACCGGCACTCCTCCGCCCCTGCGGCCCCACCGCGTCTGCCATCTAATGGTGGCAGCCCTGTCAAGGCCGCGGAAGGTAGGGAGAGCGGCGCACCTATCCCTCAGCTGCAGTGCAGCTGCGGCAACCCTTATAAGGCCTGCAACCTACTGCCACTCCAACATGAGTTTGGAAGCAAAGCTCAGAGGAGCGGCCCTCCTCGGGTTCCTTTAGTTTCACCGTGGTGAAACGTGGGTAACCAAGCCACGGCTACTAGAGCCCACCCCCTACGACGAGAAGGCGGAACCCCTGGGGGAGTCGATCAAAAGCAGTACTTGGGTTAACTGCAAGAGGCCACATCAACAAAAGAGCCATCATCAAAAGAGTGTAATAAAAAATTATAATAATAATTTAAAAACAAGTCTGCGAATGATATCTTTAAAGTGAAAAACAGGGTAGGAGAATAATTCGTCGCAGTTGGATGATCCGGAGGACCTCAAAGAAAATGTTTCTCAGTAATGCCGCCGATTACTAATTATTCTACCATTGCCACTAGGTTACCATTGTGACTTCCTTTTCCCTCACTACTCTCTTTTCCTTTGTCCGTTAAGGCGTCAAGATATCACCACACTAAATATCACTGAAGAGGTTGAAAAAAATTGCATACGTTCGGGGTTGCGTTGAATTCAGCTGCAATTTCGGGACCTCGGCAAAGGTTAGCAGAGAACCGCGCGGTTTTTAGTCAGCAGGAGTGCAGCACAGCGGTCATGTTAGATTTTATAAACTTTAAATAAAAGGTTCACAATCGCAGATATTTAAGGGACATACATATGATGATGAACTGCTTCGTTGGTCTAGTGGTCCCAAGCACGACTGCTGAGCAGGAGGTCTGGGGTTCGATTCCCTGGTCCGGCAAAGTGTTATTGAGTTATTCTGTTAGGATATTCTTAGTAGCAGCCCGGAGTTTGAAATTATGTCCGGTAAATGACAATATGCTCACCATCTATTACATCGGACTTTAAAGCATTGTTGACATGTGGTTATACAACTGTGTAAATCTCTGCCGACCCCTTCGGGGAATACAGGCGTGATGCTATGTTATGTTACTTATGATGATGTTATGAAGATTTCCATATGTATGATACTACCAATACAGCCAGAAAATGAAGGTTTGTAGCACGCGACATGAAAAACAACTCTCTTTATATTATTTAAAAATAGGTAAGCAAGTAGAGACTTTATTTGAAAATAAATTAAGTGGCTTTCAACCTGCGAAAATGTTTAACAATTTTTGCATGGTCTCCATAACATACTACAATTATTATTTTCCGATTAGGTTTAGCGTAACCTACCCAAATTTCGTTTTCTCCCTTAAAACTAAGACATGTGACGATATCATTATATTTAATATTCAATTTATACAATTGTTATTTTTGTATGCGTTGTCCATGTCAATAGAGCAAGTCACATTCGTCAACACATGTTTAAATAATAATATGTCATCATGTACAAACATCATAGCTAGGCTCTATGCTGACAACAATTAGGTATTATTAATCTAGATGTCGAATCATAACCGACGTGTTGGTGGCTATTTGGGCGGCTTAAACTCCAAACAAACAAATAGTTCCTCTTAGTATAAAAGTATAGACAAGTTTTCTTTTTTATCAAAAATTAATCTACGTTTGGCCACCAACTCGCCTGATGGTAAGCGATGGTGTGGCCGTGCTCCATGCACGTAGATCCAGAAGAAATCTATTCACTCTAAGTAGAGTAAAAGATTTGGGGAGAACGATAGTTAAGGAGTTGGTGCAACTGCCCAGACCCGTCTCCCACAACGGTTGCACCGGACTACATCCCGAAACACGACTAGGTCGCTTTACGGCATGGCTTCGTCCGTTGAGTGGTAACCAGCCGCGGCCGAAGCCTCCCACCAGAGCCGTGTTGCCTGTTTTGCACCACCCAGGGGCCACGTGTTGGGATTCCATCTTAAGGGTGCACTCCTGCGGACGCGGGCAACTCAGCCCCCAATACTCTAGTTGCAGGAACTCTGCATCCTTGAATAAAAAATATTCAATTTCCTATTCTAGAAACTAAAGTAACTAATTAACTATTTATCTCTGCGTGATTACACTCAAATAGTTATGTATTATTATATATATTTGAACTTTAAAAGAAACCTTAACCTCGGAGTTCGTTTCGGCATTTCTTCTCAGATATAGTGAGACAGAAAATGCCGGCGACATCTAGATCTCTTAAAAATGTTGAAGTATTAAATTGCTTCTAAAAGTGTAGTCAAAAGATCTATATCTATATATACGTGTGTACGTATAAACTAGGCAGTAATTCTACGAAACTTACATATTTTAGTAACATTCAGGCTGTGTCAATAAACCCCAAATAAAACTGTACAATTATGCCTGCAACACGTGTCTTTATGTGTCACGTGTATTAGACTAGGGTATGTAATATCGGAAGGTTTTCAATTCCGGAACTGAGTACCGATACTGGAGGAATTCCGTAACAAAAATTTGTCAAAAGTTTATCCGTGGAATATGGAGGCAACTGGAGCGGATATTTTACTGTCGATCACAGTCACACTGTAAAAGAGGCCATGGGGAAAAGAGTACAATCGACTCCTTTGCTCTACATTCGATTATGTTCATTTGATTATGTAAAAGCTTTTGATAGAGCTTAGAACACTGGACTGTCATTGATTCTCTCCACTGCTGCTGTGTGCTGTGCACTATAATTATGTCGAAATCCTCCGGAAGCTATGTTAGTCAGCGACCATACAGATGAGGGTCCACTCAGTAACTGACCCAAATAGGAGTAAGACCAAGGGGAAACCATTATAGCTAAGCTATTTACGATATAAGAACGTTCTTAACATTAACGGTACGAGTAACTAATTGTCACACTTTTTAGCGACTAAATGCAAGATCTCCGAGTCATGAAACTAAATCTCCATGTGCCTCTGAAGATAAGCATAGAGCATCTTCAAGACTAAAGCGATGACCAACATTGTTGCAGGTATGCCACCAACTGTTATAATTGATGGTGAGCCACTGGAGCTAATGGACCACTATGTTATATTGTTAACCTTTTGCCAAATATTTCGAAGTTAAAGAAATCTGGAGACGTTTTTAGGGCTCGAATTATACCGGAATGCTTAAAACTAAATTTAAGTCTTGGTCATTATGACCTACGGGGCTAAAACTTGGACACTCACTTTAGTGGGTTTAGTCCAACCGTGCCGTCAAAGGCTTTGACGGCACGGTTGGGGCAGTAGTCGAAAGACCGGCTGCTACGCTGCGTGCCGCAGGTTCGACTCCTGCACGGAGTAAATATTTGTATGATCTACAGATAAAATTATCCCGGGTTTGGGTTTGTGTGCAGGTGAACTTATGTATCACAACATACAGGCAAAAAAATCCTAGTGTGGAAACGTTTTATTTAAAAATGACGCACTAAACGAGGTCAAAGTTGCACAAAAAGCGAAGTATGCCATGTTAGTCCTATCGCTGCGAGATCGAGTTTATAAGACAGAGCTTTGAAGTAGGATTAAAGTTTAAGATATAGGGAAGCATATTCTGACTCTGAAATTGTCGCACGTAGAGTATAGCTCTAAGTCTAAGCGAATGGTTGTGAAGAGATGGCATAAGAAATTTTGGCAGACCAATAGCTAGATGGGCAGAAAACCTACAAACGATCCCTGGGAAGATGTGGATGTGACTAGCACAGATCATGTAAGCACGGCACAAAAGAAAGAAGGCCTATACTCATATTTTATAGAAGAACTGTTGTTCTTGATAATGTTTTGTCAAGAACAATACGAGTAAAGCATAGGTATATTTTTTGGATTTTGTCAAAGTAATCATCAAGGATATGGATGACATGTGACGTTTCTAACAAAGATGTCAAGAAGGCGATGTGAAAGAGTAAAATAAAGAAGGCTGACCCCACGACCACATGGAATTAATAGTCTGGAAGAGTCAGTACAAAAAATACTCTCTCAATCTCTAATATGACTACAAAAAATATAAAATATGGGTCTAAATATCACTCAATGTGTGATTTTTTTGAATATCGGAGTTACGATGTTAGTCCTCTCAATTCCGAAACTGAGAATAACGTAAAATTGTTACGGAATTCAGCAGTTTCCAAATTCCGGAATCCATCAGACATGGGCACTTCAGACAAAAAATTTATAACCTGTGTATTGTTGTCCAAAGGAAAGCAATTGCCACTGCGAGTCAGTTGCGCAATTATCCCGATGTTCAAACCATCAATCACATTGAAGAAAATGAACCAAATATTTTATTATTTTTGTCTAACCCACAAATTATTTAAAAAACATACGTTCATTCAGTCATTAGTCTCATAACTACAATTGACTATTTGTATCGATGCCAAACCGATCCTGATTCAAATATCAGACCCTGGAATCACTTCCAAGATTAAATTTGATATCCATAATTGATAGTATCTTTACCATATGTGACATGACACATGAAACATACAGTCATTCAGTAAGTACAATCACAGTACGAGCTAAGTAAGGAGTGCCGTGTTTATAAAACAGGCACTTACCGGGATGTATTGTACATATAATAGGGAACACAACATTCGTAGACACTGATGACTAAGGCTACCACTAAAGTCCGCAACGACACGTTGCTAAGCGGGAAAATGGTTTACAACACAGTGTGTTAGACAGAGATAGACATAGTTTTCCAACTGCGCCCAAAGAGGCACAGTTCGAGCTAGTTTGTTTTTTCTCTGACTACGTTATATTCAGTCAGTGTAGGCCGCGCCGCCAACGTATGCACTGGTGTGACGCGCGCTCTTCATACTAAAACTCGTTGCAATCATAAAAATATCAACATTATACCCGTGTTTTACGTTCCAAACAATCGATTTGTTCATAGAAACATTAAAAACACGTTTATTTTACGTCAGGAGGTTTTGTTTTTGGTTATTTTACGTTTGTGTTGCGTTTATTTTGACCGGGAAACGCCGGGTGTCCGAAATTCAGTGTGTGTATGTTATCGTGTACTTCGTTGTTGAGATACAGTTGAGACTAAAAGGAAATCTTGTTGTTTTGGAGTGTTTTTTTGTTTTATTTTGTTTGTTGTTTTGTTATATCTCTTGTTTTACTGGCCTACCGGCGACTGAGGTGCGGACACGTGTGCTATCGACCCCCGCCTGTCTACATAAGGTAAGTTATTTAGTTATGTGTTTGAATTCGCGTTTAATAATAATGTTTAATGGGTACTACGTTACAATAGACAACTTATATAACATTTTGGTTAAGTATTGCGCGCTGATAGTATAAATATTGTTCTACCTACAATATTGTCAACATTATCCTCGTCATTAGAATAATTTTCCTACACCTATTATTTATTCCGTCCCTATACCCACAATATGTTTTTGGTCATACAATTCGAGCTATGACGTTTTTACCACACAATACAGCGTTACCTTTCAGTTTGTTATTGTATAGGCACACTACCATAAACCCACATAACTATACTTCTTTCTCTAACATTGGTATTGATAACAATATTATCGGCCTGTAGACGTCAACATACCAAGTAGGTATGCCATGATCCCTCTTGCGGAATTCTCCATAACATTTGCTATAGAAAAAGATAAACAAAGTCAGACTTGTGACGTATGCAAGGTATGATAACTGGACAGTCAGTCCATCATACAGGAAGGAGGATGCTGATAATAAAGTTATGGTGTTTGGAACTCGGTTTTCAAGGAATTTATGTACGATATATTTCGATATTATGTTCTAAATTGATATCCTTCATTTGTTTTACCTAAATAATATTTTTATTTTTGATCCCCTATTTAAGGGATCAGTACGGATTAATCCCCTATTTAGGGGATAACATAAATATTGAGAATTGTTTTATACCTGTATTGTCTTTTCCGTTTTAATACCATAATGTTTGACACAAAAATTTAAAATTTGCAAGCTATATTATGCACATTTTGTGCAAATGCAAGGATTGTCTTGCTTTATTCTTGTTTTGTTTTATACCTGGTTTAAATGGGGACTTAATAAAGACAGCCAAAAAGGATACCAATGGTGGTATCTAAATCTGGTTGAGAGTCGGTTCTTTTCAATTATCCCTTGATGTTTCGTGCCCATGGTGTCATTGTTGACGGTAAAGAGTTACGACCAGGAAGTCCATCTGCTTCTTCGATAACCAAGTACATTAAAATCTTTATAAAATAACTTCTCTTATATGACATAGCATCTCGTCTGTATTTTCCAAAGGGTTCTGCAGAGCTGTACTGCAGTACACCCATACTTCACCGATGCCGCAAGTCCCATATAATAGACGGTGAGTTTATTGCCATCTACCTGGCAGCTACTGAGAAAAATCCCCCTTTGTCCAACCTGAAAATGGACCCCAGGACCTCACGCTCAACATCCGTGCTTGTATGTACTCGCCCAGTGAGTCACTACAATAAAGCATTACGACATAAAAATATGCATAGTAACAGATGTTCGACTGTTTAATATATGTGTACCTTCCAGTGAAAACATAACAAAATTAAGAACTTTTAGTAGTTAAATAAATTATTGAAATAATTATTTATTGAACGAGATCATTGTAAGGTCAACTTGAAATGAGAAAAATAACAGGCATCTGGCTGTGTCAAGGACATTTGTTTTGGAAGGAAGGAATATTGTCACAGTATGTTTTTTCATTGCCACTTTATATCGGATTCCGAAATCGGAAGCAAATGATAATATGTAAATATTATCCAATAGAAGATTAGAGGCATAAACGTATTTTTTGGTGTAAATTTTCTGTGATAATTTCCAGTAAAAAATCTCTCAGGACTCTCTTAGGATCTCATAATTATTAAAACTGCTTCATTGGGCTGCGAGTACGGCTGCTGAGCGGGAGGTCCTGAGTTCGATTCCCGGGTCGGGCAAAGTATTTTAAGTTAGGAAATATTCAGTAGTAGTCTGGAGTTAGGAAGATGGCGGTGTCACACACCGCCGTAAAGCCGTCGGTTCTCCAAGATTTTTCTTCCGATCGGTTTAATTGGCGTAAGGGGTTCTGATTGTGTATATTAAATAGAGGGCCCGCCTGATGGTAAGCAGTTACCGTAGACTTAAAACGCTTTAATCAAGCAGTAAAATTAAGCAGTTTTTTGGAAAGTTTCGGATGGAACTGACACCATAAAATGATTACCTGTTAACCTTAGCTTAATTTCAATCACGTCATAGTTTGATACAAATATGTCTATGGATAATATGTATATCGTTCACATGGATTTTCTTATCTACGCATGATTACGTCAGCCTCATGATAATATTTTCCCTATGGACGGCAAGCCATAATAATTCCATTGTGCTCCTTTAAGCAGAATCAACAGTGTATGAAAAATAGCGCGCAAAGGCTGTTAGCCAATATGTGATTGATGATTAATTGAGATTTTAACATAACTAAATCAAGAAGGTAATCTTCTCTTACCGAGAAGGAAGCATCAATGACCGCGCTAGCTCACTGCGGCATGGCGACTTCAGACCAGCGAGGTAATTGCGTAACTGACTTTGAATTACAATAGCTTTCATTTTGATAGTCAGACAATATACATTTCGTGGATATTAGTAGTCAGGATACTGTGGTTAGTCAAGGGGCTCATGGCTAATTAACAGCCGCACAGATCGATTGATCGAGGTTAAACTGCACTTGCCGTGGTCGGTCTGTGGATGGGTGACTAGCATTTCATAGCGAGACCCCTCCGTGCCTCGGAGAGCATGTTAAGCCGTTGCGCCGGGTTGTCAAATTAAGATCTATGAGAGATGATCTTGTGAGAGGCCTGAAAATCTGACAACCAGTCTTACGAGATATCGTGTCACCCAGTAACTGGGTTGTGGAGGTCGGATAGGCAGTTGCTCCATATAAAATACTGGTATTAAGCTGCATCCGGTTTGACTGGAAGCCGACACGAAAAGGCTAGGCAGATTGATTGATACTTTTGTTAGTTTTTAGGGACGAGGACTTTTTAGAGCATACGGCGCAAAATACATTTGTCATTGCAAATCAGTTGCGTAATTGCCCTACAAGTTTCCTGTAGATGTTTTCCTTCACAATAAGTAGTGTCCTCGATTAATTAAAAGAGTACATTAAAGTAATTTTTAATCCTAAATCTAACTGCCTCGTTGGTCTAGTGGTCCCAAGCGCGACTGCTGGGCAGGAGGTCTCGGGTTCGATTCCCGGGTCGGGCAGTGTTATTGAGTTTTCTATTAGGAAATTCTCAGTAGCAGCCCGGAGTCTGCAATTGTGCCCGGCTGATGGCAATAGGCTCACCACCTATTACATGGGACTTAATAACAGCATTGGTGAAATGTGGGTGTACAGCTGTGTACACCTCTGCCTACCCCTTCGGGGAATACAGGCGTGATGCTATGTTATGTTATGTTAAATCGAAAGCTTTTTCCATACTTACCGTAAATATCTACATAGTATAAAACAAAGTCAATTTCGCTGTCTATCTGTCTGTTTGTCCGCTAACTCCTCCTAAACCACGTATTGGATTTTGATGCGGTTTTCACCATCTTATTAGTAATAAAGCTGTCAAGATTAAAACAAATTATTTATTGAAGATTAAAAAATCGGCTCTTAAAGTACCATTAAAGAATACCTGAATGTATTATCTTTATATTCCCTAAGAAATTGTGCCTACGTGATGTGATCACTGATCACACAAAGTATTGAATAGGTAATTGAGTCGGTGTCGATAGTGTGAACGCTCTGATTGAATATTTAATGGTAGCAAGGACGCAGAACGTATCAGGAATAATAAAATCAACGCTTATAGTAATAAACGTAGAGAAGCGTAGTGTTAATACGGATTAATGTTTCAAATGCATTGACGCATGTGTAGCGAACTCTAAAGTTATAAACTTCGAACTGTGGTGTTAGTTTTGAAGTTAATACCAATTCCAATATTAAATAGACGCCTTAAAACAACGCATAATATTAAAATAAATTTACCTACATAACAGTTTTAAAGCATGTTGCCTTCATATTACCCTGAAGCTAAAATATATTTTTTGAAATTTTTGCCTTTAAATAAATGCGAATAAAACGAACTGATATATTTCCACTGTCAATCGAGCGGAATTATTTTCAAGAGTAAGCCCACAGAATGAAATTCGAACTTGTGTCTCTAGGAGTATTTATGTTTTAGGCGCAGGATCGAATCCAGCTCACGACCGTATTATTCAAAATTAAATTAAATTCAATAAAAAAAGTGTCAAAAGTTGGACACTAAAACATAAATTACCATAATACAATATAATAAACTTATCAGAACACGCTTTTCTCATTAAAAAGCAGTAAAAGATACAATATGTTAGATATATTATAACAAAATAAAAAAAAACGATAAACATCGCTACTTCCGTAAGCCGATAAACAAGTTCGTAAATGTTTAAAAAGTAGAACTCTCAGCTATAAGCTCGGAACTGTCCAACTGCCGGGCAAGGGCCTCTTCTCATATAGAAAAGGCACGTGCATTCATTACGCTAGCTCACTAATATAGATTTGAGACCATAAAGTCCAGGTTTCCTGGACTGTTACCCTTCGCCGTATTTCTGTGATGTCTTAGATTGACTAAGAAAGTATATAGAGTGAAAAAATCGAAGACTGGTTTAGGATAGATTCTACCAATGAAATGAACAACTATGCCTTCTCATAGGTTATCCATACAATAAACGTAGATACTGAAAATATTTTTTTTTTGTATTGGAACTCAGTTCTTTTTTGTTCTAATCTTATCGTGTGGTTGATGAACTACCTAGTGTCGAGTTTACACCACCCGTGGGCATGGCTTTACAAACCATCGAGAATATCTCTCAGGTGACGATGTTTTCCTTCACTGTTTTAGGCAAGTGATAATTAATTTATACACACATGACTTGAAAAGTCAGTGGTTCATGCCTCGGTTTCGAACTTGCGACCTTTCACTTGTCAGTCCAATGGTAATACCACTAGGCTATCAAGCTTTTTTTGTTTGATGACCCATGTTTTTAGGTAAAATACTTAGTTTAGTTTTCGTTGATATAATCCTCACTTTTATTTGCTCATTCCATGTACAGTAACTTATGTAATTAACTGTATTAAAAGTGGTTTATGTATTACATAACACAGCATCACACCTGTATTCCCCAAGAGGTTAGGTAGAGGTGTCCACAGCAGTACACCCAAAATTCACCAATGCTGTTATTAGACCGATGTGGTGAGTCTCTGACATCAAGCAGGCACACATCCAAACTCTGGGCTGCTACTCAACTTTCTGAATCAACTAACAGAAAAACCCAATATCACTTTGCCCGCCCCGGGAATCGGACCCAGGACCTGATGCTCCGAACAATGAGGGAGTTTGAATTCAATATTTTGTAAAATTAGTAATATCTTAGGTTTGCGCGATCACTACACATTATAATAAAACAACTTTTAACCGGATTAATGTTTAATTGGTTTTTTGTTTTTCCTGACGCAGCGTTCGTGGTCGCAGGAGGACTAAAGGACTACAAACTACTACCAAAGGAGGACAAAAAACCAATAATACATGCGATTAATCCGGTTAAAAGTTGTTTTATTATAATTTCGTGAAATTCTTTAGAAAATTGCATAATGATAAATTATGAGTATTAATAAGCCTTGACAATACATAAATTAAATTAAAATTAATCTATGTTTTTTTAATTACTTTTTAATTAATTCAATCTTAATCTGTAATATTTTGACTGTACCTTTCTAAACTCATCTTAATCCTATTAGATTTTGAGTTATACACGCGATGTCAGTGATCGTTACTCCGGGTGAATGTCTTGGTGACGTAATGATTTCGCGCAACTGCAGCGTGCTCCGATTTCTTGCACGTGCATCAAGCATGTGCACGATTAAACGCGCGAAGATACACGAATGAAAAACTGTGAAAGAAACTGTAAGTGTGCGAGGTTTTTTCATCTAAATGTTACTCAGTTAGTTAATGCTTAATTGATTTTAATTAAAATTTGTGGATATATAGATTGTCTTCGATACAGCATATGATAGGTAATTTTCGATAAAATATAAATAGCTTCATTTATTTAATGGAGTAAAGAGAAGTTATTAGTTTGTATGTGTGAGTAATATATCTGACACCTTAGAATAATAATTTATCTAATATCTGACACCTAAGTTCTCACCTTCTCAGCATCTGAAGGCAAGACCCTAAATAGGAAATTAGAACGGTGTACCTAAATTTTGACCTGTTATAAGTGCCTTTTAAGTTTTATGTAAAAATAGCGACCTTATAATAATGAAAAAAAAAATAGAAGTGCAGGTAAAATTTTTATATTGTAATTTTCATACAATAATGCATTGTTTTATTGGAGATTTGATAGCAGTGATAGCCTAGAGGTATCACCATTGGACTGGCAAGTCACAGATCGCAAGTTCGAATCCAAAGTTCGCATCACTGACTTTTAGAGACATGTGCGTATTAGAAATTAATAATCACTTGCTTAAAACTGTGAAGGAAAACATGGTGAGGAAACGAGCACACCTGAGAGATGTTCTCGATGGTGTGTTAAACTATGTCAAAGGCCTATGGGCGGTTTAAACTCTGACACTAGATTGTTCATCAACCACAAAATGAAAGCGATTGGATATAACTTTGACAAAAAATGTAGTTGTATGTTTGATAATAACAGATTAATACGCAAAACATGGTATTACAAAACCCAGTCATATCTGTTAGAACTTAATTAATTTCTTGTTCAGTTCAATTAATTTCGGTTGCGATTCTAGTATGTAACGTTGTAGTAATTAAAATTTCGGTACACTGTTACTTCACTGCGCTGGATGTGCGGTCAAAGTTTCCTTTCGCTTTCTAAATCGTGTGAAATACTTAATCTTTGTATGTTTTGTTTATGTATTGAGAATGTTTTGGGAACGTAGTTAGAAGCAATTTTGGTACATAATTGTTAGAGGAAAGTGAGTGGGTAAAATTATAGTGATTCCGTTTTTTGTTTTTTATAGAAATTATGCAGTTAGCAAACTGTCTCGTTGATCTAGTGGTCCCGATCGCGACTGCTGAGCAAGAAGTCTGGGGTTTGATTCTTGGGTCAGGCAAAGTGATATTGAGTTTTTCTAAAGTTATTATATTAAATGGAAAAAGAATACGGTCGCTAAGCATGCGTTAATGCTTTTCAAAGATTTATCTTGAATTGGGTTTTTCTGTTAGGAAATTGATGGCAATAGGCTCACCAAGTATTACATGGGCCTTAATAACAGCATTAGTGAAATGTGGGTGTACAACTGTGTACACCTCTGTCTACCTCTTCGGGGAATACAGGAGTGATGCTATGTTATGTTATGTTTAAAATTATTAAACATAACATACGAGTAACATAGAGCCTATTTCCTTTTGCTGTAGTAATTTAGTCAAGTTTAGTTCAGTGTTAGTTTTTGTAGATATTTTTACAATCACGCCTATTTCGTATTGGGACAGACAGAGAGCCATGGCGCGTTCCATGCTCGGCACAAAACTGATAGATTGAGTTCCAAACGTCGGGATTCGAAGACGTACAAAGGTCTTTGACGTTGGAAAATGAGTGATGGAACTGAAATGGAGTTGGGCAGGACACTTGGCAGGGTGGAAAAATGACAGGTGAGCAAAACTGTGAGTGAGTGGTGTCCAAGAAAGGATGTAGATGTGTCGGTAGCCCGGCTGCAAGATGGGCGGATAATATTGATGCTATCGCTGGAAAAACCAGGATGAGACTAGCACAGGAGCGTCAAGATAAGAGCACAAGCTGAGAGAGGCATTTGCCCTGCAGTGGGTGAAGTCGGGCTGTGGGTGATGATGATGATGATGAGGCAGAGACTATCGATTTCCACGTGCTTCGATTCCGCCACGCTCATCTTTCATTCATTACGTTTTCATGCATCAATTTTCTTTCTTCCTAATACAATAATTGTAGTAACAACTTGAATGTGCAATGACTATTATGGATGTGGGCAAGGTGGGCCGGGCCGTGAAACCCAACTCCATACTTCCGCCCTTCACTCACCTGGTTTCTTTCATTCACAATCGCGGGAAGTCTGCTTGGTTAACCTAGGAAGGTAACCGCAACCCATAATTTGTTAGAGGTTTAACATGATTATGCTCGAAAATTTCATTATATTACAAACAAATTACATAACATAGCATAACGGCTGTATTCCCTTCGGTAGGCAGAGGTCTACACAGTGATACACCCACTTTTCACCAATACTGTTATTAAAGCCCATGTACAGGTATTATTATTATTAATTATTTTTCAACAGTTATTACTCACGTGCATTCTTCGGGATTGCCCACCTAGTTTCGAACTCGCGAAATTACCGCGGGCTAAGTATTGCCATCTACCGGGCACAATTCCAGGCTCCGGGCTGAAACTGAGAATTTCCTAATAGTAAAACTGAATAACACTTAGCCCGACCTGAGAATCGAACCCAAGACCTTAAGCACAGTCGCACTTGGGATCACTAGCCCAAAAAAGCAGTTACACTTACTTAGTCTGAAATGGCTAACCTGCAGTGAGCTAGCGTGGTGATCAAAGCTCGTGCCTTCTCTGTTTGCGAAGAGGCCTTTCCCTGCAGAGGAACAATTATGGGCTGGTTATTTATGGCATCTTGCAGGTGAACTCGAGCTCTTGACCCGTCGTAGAAAGCCACTGGCCCACTCTAGTCATCATTTTAATCTCATCTAGATATACGTCAAGATTATATTTCTAGCGTGAGACAAAACGTTTTATAAACGCATGGATAGAATTATTAAAACATTCCTTTCTCAGAATTAGATAACCTAGACCAGACGGTGAGTCATATTATAATTTAATAATGTTTACGATTCCGATGAAGCCAAACTAAACTGAAATTAGAGATTTGCTGTTCTTTACTGGCAGCCGTGATAAAGTAGTGCTATTGCACTTGCTTATAAATGTGAAGGAAAACATCGTTAGGAAACCGACATATTTCAGATAAATTCTCGATGGTGTGTAAAGCGATGTCAGAGGCCTATGGGCTGTTTAAACTCTGACACTAGGTTGTTGTCAACCACACGATGAGAGAGAGAGAGGCTGTCAGTTACTATAAGAGCAAGACAGAGTGAGAGATATACAATTCAAATAAAAAGACAAAACCAAAATAACTTTCGTGAGACACCTTCTTATTAATTATTGTTCAACGGTTATTACTCACGTGCATTCTTCGGGATTGCCCGACTAGTTTCGAACTCGAATGAAGCCCTTAGTCATGAGCCGAGCCTGCGGCGAGTTCACGAGTCAACAGTTTGACTCGCGACGATAACCGATGAATAATAATTAATATGACACAATTTGTGGTAGCCACTGGAATAATTATCATCATTGTCCATAGTCTGACTTCACCCACTGCAGAGCATATCCCTCTCCCTGCTTGTGCCAATCTCCACGCTCCTGTGCTAGTCTCATCCAGGATTTCCCAGCGATAGTAGTATGCGCCCATCTTGCCACGGGGCGACCGACACTTATAAATCCTATCATTGGTCGCCACTCGGTCACAGCTTTGCTCCACCTGTCATCATTACGCCTTGCCAAGGTCCTAATGTATTAAGTAACTACCTTTTAATGGGTCAATGTGTAAGTGATAAAGATTCATTTAAACCAAATTCTATAACATATTTATTTTTAATTGTCTAATGTTTGCTTTGCCATTAAAGGAGCAGTTTTCTTCTTGCTTGCCTGCTTGCTATTAAGGTAATTGCAAATTCGTTTTGTTATTTATATTTAATTCTTGGCTTAAGTGAATTCGACTTACGTAAATTAGGAACTTTTAAACACCAAACAACTATTGCATGGAATTAACAATAAGTGTGCGCAAACTCATGCTAAGTATTAGGAATTTGCAGGCTGGATTCTTGTTCGGTGGTTCGTATTTTATAGGTACTTGTTAGAAGGTAAATGTAAACCTCATCTAACGTACGGCCATGCACGCCATACGAGTAACTTCGGAGGTAATCGTGAGTTTCCGTCCTGATTTCACAGCCTTGCGCTAAATGCAATCTTTTGTTTATTTGTTATTGGTTGGTACTATTATGAATAGGGTTGCCTACTCTTGAATGTCTTTAAAATAATTGAAGAAGAAATTTTTATTATTTTCCCGAGAAACTAATAAAACTTTTTAAACCATCATGTCCGCGTCATCGTATATGCGTCAAATGGTAGCCTTTGCTTTCCTCCAAGGTTCAATCAAGCTATATTACAAAATTCATTAAAACTGGTTCAGCGGCTTAGGCGTAAAAACTTCACAAACAAACAGACATTCAAATGTTTGTATTATGCATTGTTTTAAGGCGTTGATTTCTCATTAGCATTGGTTTTATATTGAACTACAAGTAGTGAGATGCCGAAAGTCTGACAACCTTACTACGAGATATCGTGTTATCCAGTAACTGGGTTGTGGAGGTCAGATAGGCAGTTGCTCCATGTACGCATCAGGTTCGACTGGAGGCCGATCCAACGTAGTGCCTTGGAAAAAAGCTAAGCAGATTAATTTCGACGGTGCGGTTAATGCAGTGGTCGAGAGACCGGCTGCTGCGCCGCGTGTCGCGGGTTCGATTCCTATTGATATTTATATACAGATAATTGTTCCGGGTCTGGGTGTGTGTGTATGTGAGATTATGTCTGTAAATGCACCCACGATACAGGAAGAAATTCCTAGTGTGGGACTACGTTTTATTTAAAAAAATATAAAGTTATTAATTAATTAATAATCTCATAAATGCTTTACAGGAAACATAAGGTACTTATTTACTTATTCAACCTATCAAGTGACATCATTTACATTAATTGACGCTTATCAGCTGTTACAACAAAATGGTTGCTGGCTCATGCGTGGTCAGAGGGCACGACCCGACCACACCTGTACACGTTTACGAAGCTAGGTTTATATATTTTTCCAATCATGTCGTGGTGGCTGATGATGTGGTCCTGGGTTTTATTCCTAGGCCGCGCAGTCTTATTGGGTTTAGTATTATGAATTATTTAGAACTCGCCCGGAGTTTACAATTTGCTCGATATATGAACTTTATTGAAAATAATGATTTATCATCACCAATGCACTTATATTTGTTTACGGTCAACACGTATTTCTCTTGTTTTGGCGTTTATGGAATTAAATCTCATATGCACACACACCCGGACACAGAACGTGAATCTCTAGGTCATACAAATAATAGTTCCATGCGGGAATAGAACCCGTGGCCTGCGGGGCAGACGACGATCTCACGACCACTACAAACTAGCGAAAAGTTACAAAAAAAAAAAACTGTGTTCATAATTTAAAGTTTCAATTATAAACACTGTTTTTTTAGGCTTTGTGTAAATTTGAAGAATACCCCGATAGAAGATTGGCTTGCCGTTGTCAAAGCTGTACCGGGACCAAGAGGTAACATCATGACAGCTTGCAAACAGCCCTAGCAAACTATTTCCTAATTAAGTCCTCTACACTGATTAAAGTATTTCTAACTTAAACGTTTTTTTTATCTCTTAGAAAAAACTTTGCCCCACACTAGGTATTTCTTCCTGTATCGTGGTGCATTTACAGACATAAATCTCATATGCACACACCCAGACCGGAACAATTACGTGTAGATCAGACAAATATTATTGCTCCGTGCGGGAATCGAACCCGCAACACGCGGCGTAGTCGAACATTATTAACATAGGTATTTAATATTTGACATACAATTTCCATATAAAATACCAGTCTTCTTCCATTCTAGTCGGTACTATACAAAATTAATGGTAGTTTTCAATAATTGCATCGCGTCAAGTTGATGCATCACCCGTTTCTTTGTAGCGAAGCACTATTTGTATCTGTCACTGAAATACTATTACTTATAAGCTGCTAGATAATTTATCTCCCTTTATATCGTATAATGCTTTAAAAGGGTCCTCTTTGTGAGCCTTAAAATATTCCAGAAAACGCTAAATTGCTTTATTTTGTCAATATTAAAATTATATATTTTGTAGTAATTTCTTAGGTTTGCGCGATCACTACACATTATAATAAAACAACTTTTAACCAGATTAATCGCGTGTATTATTGGTTTTTTGTTTTTCCTGACGTTTCGAACACTTTGCAGCGTGCGACCACGAACGCTGCAAAGTGTTCGAAACGTCAGGAAAAACAAAAAACCAATAATACACGCGATTAATCCGGTTAAAAGTTGTTTTATCATAATTATATATTTTGATAAACATAATAGTCAAAACCAGACTTTAAATCTACACTAATATAAAAAAGCTGAACAGGTTATAACTAACTAATACTTTTATTGTATCTGAAAGTTGTACATAAAAAATTAAATACTAAAATTGTAGTTTTATATTATAACACTGTAAAACTGAAAATACGAGACTACCCACAGAAACTACTACCCACTTGAAATATTATATTAAAGTTTGAGTACAAACTATTGTTGATAACAATAGAGAAACTAAACTATCTAACTTTAAACAACTTGTGCTAATCACCATCGGTGTAAGTGGTGAAACAAAGGAGTAAACCCATCCATCTTTAAGTTTGTTTAGGAGATCCATATAAAATTCTTTTTTTTTAAATTGTTTAAACAAATTTTTGCAAATATATTTTTAACATATTTTAAATATATTGAGTGTCTCGTTGGTCTGTTGGTCCCAAGGGGTCTCGGGTTTGATTCCCAGGCCGATCGATCAAAGTATTATCAAGATTTTCTGTTAGGAAATTCTCAGTAGCAGCCTGGAGTTTTGAATTGTGCCTGGTTGACGGCAATACGCTCACCATCTATAACATGGGACTTAGCAACAGCATTGGTGAAATGTGGTTGTACAATTGTGTACACCTCTGCCTACCCCTTCGGAAAATACAGGCGTGATTCTATGTCGTGTAATGTTAAATTAAATACGATGACCGATTATACGTGTCGCCATATAGGACAGGACACCTTAAAGCTGCTAACGGCTCTTTCTTCAAAAGGCCGTTCCAGACGATTCCCTACATTATTGACACTCGCATAATTCATTAATTATAACTTATTCGGCCTTTCATTTCTTTGCAGGAAATACTGACATTATCTAGTTCAAAAATGTCTACCAAACTGAAACCAGAAATATCAAACTTTGTTTTTTTTTTTCATACACCTAAGGATGGTCCAACAACATGAATTATCAGAAATAATTTCCATTTAAACATATTATTATAACTACCACACTAGTAAGATCCTGGTTACTGGAGTGTGATAGTAGGATAACATCAGAACCTGACGCATCGATAACATTTGGTTTGACATAGCTAGATAGCAGGAGACCGTATCTGTGGCGGTTACCACCAACAATAGCATTCCCGAAGAGGGTTGACGTCAGGCAGGCGGCCGGTCATAAAACACAGCCAAAACTTTAGCAGCATGCCAGATATATGCTGCGCTGACCCCAAATAAATTGGGATAAGGGAAGGGTATGACGACTAGTAAGATCCTCGGTTCAATCCCCGGATCGAGAAAAGTGATCGTGTTTTCTGTTATAAAATTCTCTGTTACAACCCGGAGTTTAGAATTGTGCTCCGTAAATGGTTAGATGGCGCCAATCTAGTTTGTCAATTATGCAAATTACTTGCACAATGCTTTGTTACAATTCTTATGTAAATTAAATATATGTTAATCCTATTTGATTTAATTTATTCCGGTAACAGATACAGTCGGCAACATAAGTAGATTAATATTTCGTAATTTTCAATTAATTTATTACAAAAATTAATTAGTATGCAACGTAACAAAGCTTCATCAGAGGCAACAACCTCGTTGGTCTATTGGTCCGAAGTGCGACTGCTGAGCTTAAGGTCCCGGGTTCGATTCCCGGGACGGACACTATTTTTGAATTTTTCTGTTGGAGTTTGCAGGCGTGATGCTATGCAACATAGCATCACGCCTGCATCTTCAAAGGGTAAGCAATGTATAAAGCCTGATATTTAAAATGAGTCAAAATATAAACATAAAACTAAGTACCCCGTCGCGTCTGTCTGTCTGGGTCCGATATTCTCCGTAGCTACCGAACAGATTTTATTAAACTTTTAACTAGTCAAAATCAAATAAATCTGCATTCAAACACTGTAGCGAATAAGTGCAGAATCAAACTCTAGTACTTTAATAATACCTAATTGTAATCCTAATTACATAAGACAAACCGCGAAGGCTGCATCCAACCACAATCTTAAGCTTTGTGCACACTACCATCAACCATCATTCCGATATTTACAATATCAAATAGCATTTCGATATTGAGATAAAAATTAGAAAAACATTATTGCAGCATTGCTTGATACACTGAACGAATGACAAATACTCGAAACGATCTTGTTCATCGATTCTAAATAAATTCGGATTAAAATCAGTTACGAGTTAAAAGTGAACTCGAAATATTTCGGAACAAGAGTCCTATGGTCTATTTATTCTACTCAGATAATTAATGGACGGATATAAATGTGAAATATGAGGATCTATGTCTAGTAGAGGGCATGCCCACTTGAGTAATAAAAAGAAACTAGTACAAACAATAGACGACAATCCTACTCAAGAAAACTACATTAAATATTGCCTTCGGTCTGTAAGTCGAACTAATGATTTATAATTCGGGTCCATCAGTTTGACTCGCGACTTCGCTGCGGGTTCAGCTTCGTTCAAAATTCGAAACAACTCGGGTAATCTCGAAATTAATTATGAATATATGGCTCCCGAAAGTTTTATTTAAAAATAAAAACTATTTTAATTACAAACCTTTTCTCGATGCACAAACAAGTAGGCACCATTATACATGTAGAGCCGTATTTTGAAAAATAACAAAATAAATATTTCGAGCAAATCAACCGCTCAACTTAATGTGGTTACAGTTTAACACAGTCGACGGTCGAAATACATTCTAATGCAAATTAACCTTAATGAAGCCGTCATCTGATGGCATGGACATAAATTATGCGCAATGACAATATTTTAGAGCACAAGTCACGACGGATGAATCATGTTATAGTTAATGGCCATTAACATAGATGGTACAATTCTAGAATAGTTTGTATACGTACTATGGTAAAGATTTTGGTCTAGAATGGCTGATGAATGTGAGGTGATTGCTGGATTCGATATCCGGGTCCGGCACTTTTATTGAGTTTTTCTAGTCAGAAATCTAAGAAAGTTTGGAGTTGTGTCCGATAGATTTTAATATTGTTTTGTAAGAATTAATTATTTTATTTTAAAATAGACTATGGAGTTTCTTGCCGATTTAATGTGCAACTAAAAATAATGAATTTTTCATAAGTGCAGATAATTTGCCTATTTGAATTAAAAACTTTTGACTTTGATGGCAATCGGTTCACTGATTACATGAGACTTAATAAATGCATCGGTGAAACGTACAGGCTGAAACGTACAGGCGTATCGTTTGGAGTTATGTTTACAATTTCGCTATTTGCTATCACTGTCATTATGCCTTAAATAGACAAGGGCAGGATGACTTCTAAAATGAAGTAGCTAATAAATGTGTCTGTGCTTTTCTAAATAATATAAATAAATACTACGTCCACGTCACTCATTATGAAGTTCAAATATTCAAAATCAAAATCAAAATTTCTTTATTCAAATTAGGCAAAAAATTTGCGCTTTTTGAACGTCAAACATTAAGCCCACCACCCTTCACCGCTTCCTAGTGTTTTAGCTGGAAAGGAGAAGCGTCGCAACAAACTCCCCAGCAACACGTTTGTCTGTACCATAATGATTTATAGATTCTATAAAATATTTATAAATTCTAAAATATTTTTTAACTTATGGTTATTATGTCTATGGCACATGTTAGCTAGCACGCGCCTATGTACCAACGCAAAGAAATATTGAATCACTCAAGCAACAATGTGATATTCATATATAAAAATCACAACTTCTGGGTATTCAAATAGCCCTTTCTATTGAGCAGTAATTTTCTGCAGTCCTTGCAACCTTCCGTTGCCCACGGAACCGTTCACCGCGGTACTCCATAGATTTCGCAATGCAATTGTCTAACCCACCTGGTCGGTACGTAATCGGTCTATTTGACCCAAATATCTTACGTATTGTCTAATATTTAGCACTAATACCGGACTTCTGGCATTAATTGAACAGTTTTGTTCGTAAATTGGTTTTAGTAATTGGTGTTTTGTTTTTATAAGTATTTAAATTGGGATATTTTGTTGTAGTGTAGAATAAGATTGGTTAGTTATGTATTTGGAAAAGAATACGGTAAAGGACAGGTCAGAAGCCACCTAAATCGTCTAGCATGCATGACTCTGTTAATGAACAGGAAGAGTATCATGATCGTAGAAAATGTAAATAGTCTCTGCCTATCCCAATGGGGAACAGGCGTGATTGTATGTATATATAGACATTAAAAAGGCCATTAAGAACACCATAAGTCTTCAAAACCATATGAAAACACTAGAAATATAATGCACTAACATCTGAAACTTCAACCCTGACCGCATGAACCGGATTGAACCGGCTCAAACTGCCGTGAGGCGGGGTTAACGACCTGCGACTCGGTGCATCCTGTGTATTCCAGCTGAAACACGGTGTTGCTAGTACTATTACGTAGTTGACTTTTACGAGTGTTGCAATAATTTAAAATGTCGACATTTTATGTAGGTGTTGCTTCAGAGAACTTGAACTTATTCAATAATTTTGTGACTAAACCCCTTTTCATTAACAAAATATTTTACATACATAGCATCATAGCATCACGCCTGTATTCCCCGAAGGGGTAGGCAGTGTACACAATTGTACACCTACATTTCTCCAATGCTGTTATTAAGTCCCATGTAATAGGCGGTGAGCCTATTGCCATCTACCGGGCACAATTCTAAACCCCGGGCTGCTATTGAGAATTTCCTAACAGAAAAACCCAATAACACTTTGCCCGACCTGGGAATCGAACCCAAATCGACCACTAGACCAACGAGGCAGTAAAATATTTTAAAATGTGAATATTGATAAAATATGACAGCAAATAGGATCTCATGCCATCGGGGTCGTTTTCTAGTTACACAGCATTACTAGCCCATAACTGTCCCATAAGCAGGGCAAGGACCACTTCTCATATTGAGAAGGCACGAGCATTGATCGCTAGCTCACTGCGGGTTGGCAATTTCAGACCATTGTGTCCAGGTTTCCTCACCGTATGTCTGTGATGTCTTAGATTTACTAAGAAAGTACATATGAAATTGAAAAAGTCACATTGGTATATGCCAGGTTTGAACCTACAACTAGCGGCTCCACAGGCGGGCCTATGACCACTCGGCTGCCACCACTACTGTGTTCTAGTACCATGTAATAATTTGACGTCTTACAAATGAGGTTATAAAGTGACTGTCATTAAAAAAAAAACGTGTACAGTGTGTAAATAATATATGTATTTACATTTTTATTGAATTGCCTCGATGGTCTAGTGGTTCCAAGTGGACTGCTGAGCATAAGGTCCTGGGGTCGATTGTCATGGTGTTAATATTTTTTTAGACTCTCTTAAAACTCTGCTAGTCTGTAAATAACAGTATCTAGAACCCTAAACAGTAGTAAACAAATCAGAAATAACATAATTAATACACTAATTGAAACATGCTTTACCACCCCATTCTCCCTCTAAAACTACCCCTAACATTACGCAATCAACACAGTGTCGAAGCACTGTGCCGACTGTTCTCCCACAAAACAGGTTGCATGAACTTTGTCGCGCGCTTATGAAGGAACTGGCTTGAATAATTTATGTGCGAGCATTGTATTCCAACTGATATGACACGCTGTTGGACTAATTTTGTTATCTGATTGAGTTTTGTTAACGCGTGTACATTGTAAAGCGGCTCGGTTGAGTGTTTGTATGGCGTGGTGACGTCATTCGGGTTTCGACTTCCATTGTAAATAGCTGTTACCTTTTTAGGTGTTCCGTGGTTTCTGGTTATATAATAGGGACACTCTCTATATTTAGTTTCCCCTCGTTGCTTCATTGGTCTACTGGTTGCAAATGCGACTGATGTGCATGAAGTCCTAGCTCGATTCTCTGGTTGGGCTAAGTGTTATTGGAATTTTCTGTTAGGAAATTCTCAGTAAAAACCCGGAGTTAAAGTGTCCCCGGCTCACCTCCTATTACATGGGACTTAATAACAGTATTGGTGAAATAAGCGTGTACAACTCTGCTTACCCCTTCGGGGATTACAGGCGTGATGCTATGTTATGTAATAGAGTTACTCTCTATATATAGTTCCCCTCATTGTATAAGTAGTCTTGTAGTAGCAAAGGCGGTTGAACCCCGACCTTTGCTCGTGGCAGCCCGCGCCGCTGAGCCTGTAGCTTTAAATTCGTCCCTAAATAATAATTATTTGAATCCGATCCAGCCAGTCCCTTGCTGTCGTCCCACCAGCGACGCCCTAAGCCGAGCCTCGTACCCCGCAGGGGGTGCCATTAGCGTGCTGTCGTTTATTTTATAAGTTGAATGCCCTGGCCTTAAAATTATTAAGGCAACCATAGGAAAGTCAAGCTAAGCAGCCGAAATTTTTTTTTCTTGAAAACAGCTTCCGTCTAATTCTTTGGGGAATACAGTTATTTTACTACGCCTGGCAATTGTTTTAGCGATTCTAGTATTATTTAATTAGTTTAAAATTGTAAATGGTAGATGACGCTTGCCTGACCCGAGAATATACCCCAGACAGTACCTCTCTCTCAGCAGCCCCGTTTGCGTTCACAAGACAATAAGGCAATTCTAAATAAATGGGATTCAAAATTTTTGGTTATTATGTTTTGTGGACAGGAAAATACGGTCGTGAGCAGGATTCGAACCTGCGCCTCCCGGATATAATAGTACAGAGGCTCTGACCTCTGCCCCCCTGCCCCCTACTCCACACTCTTCTTCCACATTCTAATACGTATTTGGTGACGTCCATATCTTCACGACCCTATTATTTTTTCTACAATATTTATAACTTTGGAGTTCGCTAGGCATGCATTAATGTGATTGAAAGATTATCTGTCATTGGTTATAGATTCAAAATATGTTTTAACTTTAACATTCGTAAGATTTCATTATTTTCTTCGGTAGATATTCTAATACGTTTCGTCTCCAACTCACCTAACAGTTAATGTGTGTATTAGCTGAAGTTAACTGACCATTACTAGGCAGTTACAATTTGAGTATTGTACTATAGCGATGTAAACCCAATTGTTTATTACTTCCTGTGCCAAATGGATATGCTAACGTTATTTAAACGGTCTTAAGGAGTCATAAATATTTTAACCGGATTTGAGCGAAGTGCCCTTTTGTGAAGACCTTTCGGCTCAGTAACGTACAGATCTGTACGTTGTAACAATAAAAATCTATTGTGTCTGCAAATCACTGACGCAACAGCTTAAGAGAAGATGAACCGAAAGAGTTATGTCAGAATCGTAGCAAGTTGTAATCTACAGTCTCTGTATATTACTACAGTATATTATTATCCGTCCTACTAATATTATAAACGCGAAAGTTTGTATGTATGGATGTTTGTTACTCTTTCACGCAAAAACTACTGAACGGATTTGGAAATTTAGCATACAGATAGTTTATAGCCTGATTAACACATAAGATACTTTTTATTCCGGATGGACCCAATTCTGAGTCCACGCGGACGATGTCGCAGGCAGAAGCTAGTAGACAATAATACAACGTAGCTAGAACGCATGGGCGCGTTCTATGTGAGTTCTTATCGTGGGAGATCCATGCTTCGGCACGAATGGGCTGACTGGACCGGAGTGATACCACGGCCACACAGAAAACTGGCGTGAAACTACGCTTGCGTTGTGTTTCGCTGAGTGAGTGAGGGTACCGGAGGCCCAAATCATTCAAAAGGCCGGCAACGCACTTGTGACTCCTCTGGGGTTGCGGGTGTCCACGGGCGGCGGTAATCGCTTACCATCAGGCGATCCGTATGCTCGTTTACTCCCTATCCCATTAAAAAAAATGTCCACTATGGTTTGTTGTAATAAAAGTTTTATATTCCGGAAAACTAATGAGATCGCATCGTGCTTGTGTCTGTATTTAAAAATACACTCATATTTTGACTGCCTCGTTGGTCTAGTGGTCGCAAGCGCGACTGCCAAGCGTGAGGTCCAGAGTTTGATTCCCGGGTCGGGCAAAGTATAACAAAGCTTTGGGTTTTTCTGTTAGGAAATTCTCAGTTAAGAAGTTGGTGGTGTGGCGGTTGCCGTGCTTTGGAGAGCAAGTACAGTCGTCGGTCCTGTGCCTGATCTCTCTCCGATCGTGTCGGATTGTCTTCCCATCGGACTATGAGAGTATAGGGAGAGGGAATGCACCTGTGTTTGCGCATATTCTTGTGCACTATAATATCTCCTGCTTACTTGGCTAATCTACATGGAGATAAGCCGCCGTGACTGAAACACGGTTGGAAGTATTTTTTTTTAAACATAACAAACAATAACAGCAGTGATAGCCTAGTGGTATGGCCGTTGAACTGACAAGTCAATCGTCGCAAGTTCGAATCCACCACGCACCACTGTCTTTTCGAAATCATGTGCGTATTATAAATTAATTACCACTTGCTTAAAACGGTGAAGGAAAACATCGTGAGGAAACTAGCACACCTGAGAGAGGTTCTTGATGGTGTGTAGAACCATTTCAGAGACCTATGGGTGGTTTAAACTCCGACACTAGGTTGTTCATCAACCACACGATAAGAAGAAGATTTAAAAATAATAACTTACCCGTTAATAAATACAGATAAATATTTGCTTTACGCATGCTTAGCGAACCTTACAGTTATAAATTTTTGTGGAAAAAAAAGACGGTCATGAGCAGGATTCGAACCTGCGCCTCCCAGATAAATACTCCAGGGGCCAAAAGACGTATTAAAATGTGGGCAAAGAATTCGTGGTGATGAACAGAGGTCGAGATGACTTAGTGGTCAGAGCGCCTGGAGTATTTATCCGGGAGGCACAGCTTCGAATCCTGCTTGCGACCGTATTCTTTTTCCAAACAAATTTATAACTTTACCCTCATACATACAAGCTCGTTTCCAATTGGAGTAGGCAGAAACAATCGATTTCCGCTTGCTACGATTCTGACACACCCCTTTCGCTTCATTTATGTTATTACCCGGTAATATTTCTAATAAATTTGTCTTGAACTAAATCCTTAAATAAATTGACTTAGTCACAAGTGTTTTATGGCGGCCTTTGGTTAAAACAAACCGCTCGATAACGGGCCTTTTGAAATCCACTAACATTTACTTATAGATAACTAATGTTTGCTTATGTGTCGTATAAAATGTAGTACCTAAGTACTGAGAATTGGATATTGTCCATTATTTTCCATACTTTGTGTGTTTGAAGAAACTGGACTGTACTAATAGGGTATATTTTTATTCGATTGTGTATGTAGGTACATTACCGCGCAAAAATATAACACTTGTAAAAATATGATTATTGAGTATTAAAATTATCAAGCAAACCTGCAATCAGTTTCGGGCGTTTGAAACGTCGCCATCTTGGCTCGCTTTCTCTGACGTCAGAGTACACATCATAAAACATATCTTGTATAATATGGAGTGTTTCATTAACGATTTATACATTTTATTGAACGGATTTTCTTGAAAGAATAACGTTAAAACTCAAAAAGAACCACAAAATATGATAAACACCCAGTAATAACATATTCGAGATATTGTCATCGCGAACAATAAACAATAACGTCTCGTTCCAATCAAACGTGCGTTTTGTCATTTTAAATTTCGCTCGCATGATTCTCACTTTTCAACTATAGTATCCAATATGTCATCAATTAAAATACGGTGAAATAAAAAAGTTATTGAATAGGTGTCATTCTACTGCAATAAATATTACGAATAAAAGTATTTGATCTAAATTTGAATCACAAGCATATTCCCTACTCGACTAACCTAATACGCACATGACTCTGTTATGGTGCTGCAAGTAATAATAATTTAGATATGTTTTATATTTATATAGTGCAAATAAGACAATTAATTTAAAACTGATCTGATCCAGCTAGTCCCTAGTTGTCCCCTCAGCAACGCCCTAAGCCGAGGCTCGTGTCCCGCAGGGGACGCCCTTAGTGCTGTGTTGCTTAGTTTGTAGTAATATAAAATATGCTCTGGCTAGAGGCATCAAATTGTCTCGCCATAGCTATTGTTCGGTTACGCAGATCAAACCCCTATGGGTTAACTGCAAGAGGCCAGGTCCAAAAAAAAAAAATTACACGATACTATTACTTAATAATCTAATAAGTAATGCACCACTTTTGATCCACAAATTCTTATCGTTGTAACACTTATAATGACAATACATTTCAATTAGCCATAGGTACATTGCGCCGTCCAAAAAGTAAGAATCCTATACCACCTCCTTGACTAATAAGATCTTCGTAATGTATACGTATTGTAAGGCTGTAAAAATAAAAACTAATGCAATTGAAATTCTACCGCAATAACAATGCACTATTTTGACTTCTAATATCTTTTTAAGTTGTACTTACTTTCGTTAACAAAAACAATGTAGGAGAATTAGTTATTTACTATAAATAAATCTTGCAATAAAGAGCTATATTGAAATTACATAACAGGTGAAAATATAATTACCACTTTTGTATAATAAATTTCTTGAGACATATTCATATCAATCATTGTTGTTCACAGGTTTATTACTTACGTGCATTTTACGGGCGGAAAAATGCACGTGAATAATAACCGGCGAACATTAATTGATATAATTACCATTGTTACATGTATTTAATACAAAATCTTTCTTCTACCAATTAAGAACCGAACCGAAGTTACACAAGCCAAAAAACTAATAAACATTATATAAATGTATTTATACACAAACCACAATATATGGTACATCTAATCCATTTTACTCATAAGTTTACTCAAGAAACAAAGGTTACTCAGTCGCCTCGATAAGAGTATGTTTGTAAACTCACAACGAACTCAGTGTAAAGTGAGGTAACACATATACCTTTATTTACTCAAGTGAACAGAACTTTACGTTTGAGTTTGGAAATTTTCTAACTTTGCCGTAAGCTTCGTTTGGAAATATATGGGTTGGGACTTGACGCGGGCCCGACACGTATTATTTTATTAATTTCGTAAATTAATTAATTAGTATACGACAGTTATTATAACGATGATGATGGCGCAACACGTGAAATCGGTGAAAAGATTTAAAATTCTAAGGAAAAGCCTAAAGGCATTACATAAAATAGCTTTTCAGTGAAACAGTGAGTAAAATGATAAGAAAAAATGCTATTCCAAAAAAAAAATTGTTACAGATACATACTCTTGGGTACCATCTGTGGTTACCAGTAATATTATTGTAGTGATCTATTTCAGTGATAATATATATTTAAAAATTCAAGATTCAAGACTCGATACCTAAAACTTCACTAACTCTGTTTTTTTTTTTAAATGGATCTACGTTTGGCCGCTATCTCTCCTGACGGTAAGCGACGGAGTGGCCGAGGATGGAGCACGTAGATCCAGAAGAAATCTATTCACTCTAAGTATAGTAGATAGAATTGGGGAGAACGATAGTTGGAAATTGGCGCAACTACCCACACCCGTCTCCCACAACGATTGCACCGGACTACATCCCGAAACACGACTAGGTCGCTTCTCGGCATGGCTTCGTCCGGTGGGTGGTAACCAGCCGCGGCCGAAGCACAAGATGTATAATTTATGTATTGAAAATTCTGCAATAAATGATTAGTAATAATAATTTATATCAACACAGAATCGCTTGCTGATAACATAATTGTAACGAAATCCAAGTGTGTAGTGCGAAATTCCGTATGTTTTCACTACACACACATTGCCTCCATATTTTGTCAAAGTTGAAAATACGGGGTTGATGTTTTAATATGCACCTTCAAAGAGTTGGATTCGTATTCCACATAATGTTAACTTTTAAGCTGCTTTTAAATTAACTGGGAAAGTATATTATTGTACTTTGATAATACAGTTTTTCCTTCTCGCACCTGTGTAAATTTTTTAACAAATTTCCTGACTCCACTGTATTCGTCATGATGAAGAGATTGCAATGTATTGACTTATTTATTGTCATGTTATATTTTCAAGCAGATTATAGTAATGTTTGGCGTTAAACTGTGGCTTGTGTAGTAATTGCTCACGAGAAAAGCTAGACTCCAAGCGTACTCTATGACCAAGACAAATAAACATTAGGTTCTTATTTAGTAATGAAAGAAAATGTAGAAGTCAGATAGGCATCTGACTTCTAAATGGCTTCATTTAAATCATCTTTCGTGTGTCTATATTTACCCAAGAATCCAACCCTAAATCTAAGTTTGACAGCGCGGTTGGCGCAGTGGTCGAGAGACCGACTGCTGCGCTGCGTGTCGCAGGTTCGATTCCTGCACGGAGCAAATATTTGTACGATCTATAGATAATTGCTCCGGGTCTGGGTGTGTGTGCATGTGAGATTATATGTCTGTAAACGCACCCGCGACACAGGAAGAAATTCCTAGAGTGGGGCCTTCCTGGAGTGAGTTCTTATAAAAAAAAAGAAAAAAAAAAGTTTGTTGAATCCTCACTCTAAAGAATAACGGGCATTAAACTCTATGGGCTCAGACACTTCATGCAATCACTGGCATCTAACCTACATGTACACTGCACTCTTCCTACTTGTGACAATTAGATCAAGATAGTCAATTACGGTGACTCATTACGTGTCCCCTGTTACGTTGATATTACGTCGAAGTCGCATCACTATTGCATCAATTTGAAACCGCTGTAAAGGACATAACCAGAAGGTTGGTTTTGTTTCTTAGAATCGAAATCGTGGATAAAGTCAGGCTAGTTGAGTCAATAACGAAATTAATAAAAATAATAAAAAGCACATATATAATTTTATTTACACTTGCCATGTGTAAATTATATTTTTTATTTCATACTTTTTGTGTATACATATCTTACTAGCTAATTTATCTGGGAAAATGCAAGGATTCTAACAATACATCGAATTCTGTTCAGGCATTTAAAAGATACGGTGGAATAAAGAAACTCACAAACATACATACATAGAACTTACATAATACATACATGAACCCCTCAAAAAAAATCCCTGTTTTTTGGGCAGCCATGTACAAAATAGAAAGACAGAACCGGACTATCATACCCATACTAAGAAACTTATTTTCTCAATCCTTATTTATTTTTTCTAAATACACCTGCAACGCCATCTTTGTCACACTGATTCAGAGTCTCTGCAGTTATAATGTAAGTCTTTTTTATTGTAACCAAGTGTATTAGAAAAAATCCGTGAAGTGGTTTTAATTTATGAATTCGAGTAGACTATCGGAATTATAAACGCGTAAATATTATGAAAATTAATATAATGTAATAAATTCCATGATCGAGAATGGTGAAATTTTTCTTTGTTGTTCTATAATATTTGTAATTATTTATGTTATTATTGGCATAGTATCGTAACATATTTTTAAATATTTTTATTTATCATGCCAGTGGACCACAGGCTTGAATAACTCTTGACACTAAGATTGGCCATAACAACAAAAAAAAGAAGAGATATCCTGTTATGATTTTTTGTGGAAAAAGAATACGGTCGTGAGCAGGATTCGAACCTTCGCCTCCCAGATAAATACTCCAGGCGCTGTGACCGCTACGCCATATCGATTTCTGCTCACTACCGCGAACTTTACTTCCACATTTTTAATACGTCTTTTGGTGACGTCATTGCCATCTATTCAGTCCCTTTACAGGAAACTGATAAAATAATTTAAGAGTTCGTTAAGCATGCGTTAATGCTTTTCAAAGATTTATCTGTAAATATTCTGTTTTTAAATATTATCCTTCTGATTCTTAGCTGTATAACGCGTGTGGCTAATTTATGTTTGCACAAAAATTATCATACATTATTCACACTTTGCAGTTTACATTGTAATTAGTACTTTGTCTTGTAAAACATCATCTGCTATTGTCAATTATGATCAGTGAGCTGTCATTATGGTTGTTAAATTATCATTTGTATTGTCATGAAATAATAATATTAGCGAACTGTAAGCTACAATAGTACGTTATTATAATACAAGTGACCGAAGTTGGTCAGTACACTCAAGTCTAGAAAGCAGCCGGAGCCACAGGCGAGGGTTGCACTGATGCCGTGGGATCAGCAATAATATTTAAAAATAAATACATAGCATCATCACGCCTGTATTCCCCGAAGAGGTAGGCAGAGGTGTACACAATTTTACAACCTCATTTCACCAATGATGTTATTAAGTCCCATGTAATAGGTGGTGAGCCTATTTCCATCAACCGGCCACAATTCCAAACTCCGGGCAGCTACTGAGAATTTTCTAACAGAAAAACTCAATAACACTTTGCCCGACCCGGGAATCGAACCCGAGATCTCCTGCTCAGCAGTCGCGCTTGGGACCACTAGACGAACGAGGCAGTTACTTAAAAATAAATACATAACTAATATATGATTGTTTATATGTTAATAACCACATACTATTCTGGCTCCTGTAACACAGGTCTCACCTAGCTCAGGAGCCAGTGCTTCCAATATAATTGTACCTCTTTTTTATGCCAATAAAAATTATTATATTATTATTATATACTATAGCTAGTATATATAGTAGTTATTATATACTAGCTACAACTATATATTTTTAATAAATATAGCTTATAAGATTTAAATAAGCGAAATAGGTAACTGTGATCCAACAGACAAATGTGTATAGTTTTGTTGGACATTGTATTATATTATAAAACTTATATAAACTTAAATAATAAATGACAATTTAATATTAAGAAGATAAAAATTTAATGGTGCTACGCAGTTTCTCTTAAGATTACTGGACTAGTCCGGTAATGTAACGAGAAAAGGACGCGTGCGTGATAAGGTATATTACGATCCTAAAAGCAGTGTAATAGAGCCACTTTATGAACATGTATATGATGTTAATAAATAGTTTACCTTTAAGTTATCTGTCTATTAAAAGGGTTTATAATTAACTTTCTTATAAGGACGTGTCAGTGATATTTTTTCTCAGTATTCGCCATTAGTAGAGCATCTTTGGAATGAGGAAACGGGGAGAATTGAACTTTGCCCGGTAGATGGCAATGGGACTTTAAAGCGTTGGTAATATGTGGTTGTACAACTGAGTACACCTCTGCCTACACTTCGGGGATTCATCATTCAATCATTACAACCTACCTATTCCACAAAGGGGTAGGCAGAGCTGTACACAGTTGTACACCCACATTTCACCAATGCTGTTATGAAGTCGCATGTAATAGGTGGTGAGCCTATTGGTATTAACTGCGACTGAGAATTCTGTGACGGAGACATCCGTAACAACCTGACCCGGGAATCGAACGAAGCACCTCAGGGTTAGTAGACGCGCTTCCGTTCACTAAACGAATGAGGAAGATTGAATGTCAAACTTAGAGCCTTTTGTACCAAACAAAATTAAAGGCCTAGCAATTTTTTTTTTCTGTACATGGAAAGAATATAAATATTTGAGTATTTACTCGAAAATTTTCTGTGGAGCAGTATGTTGTTGCTTGTGAGAAATACTAACTTCTTTTTTCGAAATACTTAATATATTTATTTATTCAAATTTATGCTACATTTTTATTTAAAGTTTCTGATATGAAATCAATCAGATAACTCCGTTTTGAACGCAGAAAAAGTGGCAAATCAAGTCGCATAATAGATTACAGATAATATTTAAATTGAAAGAAAAAAATTAAAGCCTTTCTTTTTTTATGTATTAGTCAAATCCTTGCAATTTTTACCAAGTCCACAAATCGCTGCCAGTTTAAGCTTAAATTATTTCCTACCGACTTTGACTTCTAAAGGTGATACACAAAACCACATTGGAATTTTAAATCATGTCCCTCAAAATAGAGACGTGACCGCGTAATGACTTTCGCTTTCGCTGAGTGAATGATGTTGAGTAGGGCTGTCGAAAGCGTAAGTGATCAGGTAAGTAACAGTCATGCTTATATCGATCGGTAGTTTTGACTTTATTGAGGAAATGACCAAGAATCAGAACAACTATCTTTTGGCAATTCAAAAGATAATAAATCTAATTGAATGGTATGAAAAATTTAATGTTTATACGTTTTTGCATTATCAGTATTCTTTGAGAAAACACGCTGCCCTCCTTAATACAAACAAGGTCGTGTTGGGCTACTATTTTTAATTATTATGACAATATAATTATCTACTAGATATATAAAATAATTCGAAATATTCAAGCTTAATCAAATACTCATATGACTTATACTTTTTGTGTCTACCACTTTTTAAGTAATTACCGTAATAATTTATCAGTCAATTATTGGTCACCGGTTACTACTCACGTGCATTCTTTGCGTTTGCGCGACTAGTTTCGCGCGGCAAGTTCGCGAGTCTGACTCGTGACATTGCCGCAGACTCAGCTCATGACTAAGGGATCCGTTCGAGTTCGAAACTAATCGAGCAAACCCGAAGAATGCACGTGAGTAGTAACCAGCGCATTTATATGAATATACCTCACGAAAGTTATTATACAAATTTATCAGTCATCTAATATCTAGATGAAATTTTATAATAATTAATACCACGGGAAATATAAAGATATACAACACATTCAAAGTTAGAAATAAGAACAAGACTCTGCCGTCCCTACATCACAAACGAACGAATGAAGGAATGAATGACTGAGTGAAAGAAATTTCATTCGTCCGCATGAGTAACATTGTGTAACCCGACTTTACTCGACCTGGTTACGACTTGTCTCAATTTGTCAGCTTGCTTTTACTGTCTTTGTATGCAACTGCACATTTAGATTTTTAATTAGTGACGTCACTGAGGTTGTTAACACTCATCAAGCCACGCCGGCTTGGGTGACCTTAGGAATTGTATGCCTTCTGACTGTTCATTGCAGTGGTTGCTTAGGGACTGAAATTTATTCAGATGATAAGTCAAAGTCAAAGTCAAAAGGTTTTTATTTCAAATAGGCAAATAACATGCACTTAAGAAACGTCAAATGATTCTAGTTGCTCGGTTCCAAAAAGTTGATCATATGGAGAAGAGCCGGCAAGAAACTCCATAGACACTCTTTTTAAATAAATAATAAGTACAGTTTTGCTTTGTTACATTTTTGTGTTCAGAAATATCCGAGAGCAATGTAGGTTAATGCGTGAAATAATATAAAAGAAACTGATCAAATATTTATATATTGATAGTATTTTAAGGGGTAAAGCAGATATTTCTACCATACCCAATTAAGATGTAACTCGAACCAAAGCATGGACATGAAAAATAATGAAATAAGATCATGTCCATTCACAAAATCTAACCAAATCAACCTTGAAATAAACTTCCAAAAGACTAAACTCATAACTTTCCATCCCCACCAAAAAACTCCTCTTAATGTACTTTTTTCCTTCAATAACCATAAAATAGAAACAGTTAATGAATTCAAACTATTAGGCTTAACCATAGACAAAAATATAAATTGGAAGTTACACATACAAAACATAAAATCAAAACTATCTAAATTTTTATATGCTTTCCGGGAAGTTAAAATAACCACAAATTTACAGACTGCTCTGGTTATGTACTACGCCTATGCTTATGCATGGCTTAGCTACGGCATCATTATGTGGGGATACAGTACAGATGTCCCACAACTATTTACCGTTCAAAAGAAACTTATCCGTATCCTGGTAAATATACAACAGACAGATAGCTGCAAACCCCATTTTATAGAACAAAATATGTTAACTCTGCCTTGTATGTACATACTTGAAATATGCAAATTTGCTCACAAACACCAAGACTTTTACACTAAACGAGAAGACATACAAACAAGGTACACACTCAGACACAAAACACGACTCAACCTACCATCATCCCGCTTAAAAATACATTCTACAAGTCCTCTGGTAATGTCAGTAAAAATATACAATGTGCTACCAGAAACAATAAGAAAAGAAAAAAAACTCCATTTATTCGTAAATAAATTAAAAAAGTTGTTACTAAAAAAATCTTACTATAGCGTCGACGAATATTTAAGTGATAAATCTCTAAAACTTGAAAAGTAAAGTCTTTTGAGATTTTATTTCTGATGTTAATGTTATGTCTATGTTTTTAGAATAAGTTGCATTGTTATAAGATACTTAAATGATAAGTCCTCTCCACATTTATTTATTATATCTTTTGCTGTGCCCGACAGGGTCCACGATTGTTACCTACCAAATAAATGTTTACCACCTAAGCCTACATTGTGGAATGCAATAAAGAATTGAGTATTGAAATCTTTCAAGATATCACGAGGTTCAATAAATGAAAAAGAAACCTACCATATAGTGAATTCTGCTCATCCCCATAAACCAAAAATACAATACCCACAAGCATTCCCAAAGGTATCTAAGAGTAAAATATTTTTCACTAAAAATGTTCCAAATCCAACAATGTCAGTATATTTGTCGTCCAGCCAACGAAATAGAAAATTCAATGTTAGCAAAAGTCCTCTGATTGGGGGAATCACTGGATTTCTACCCAATCCCAACTATATGAATATCCCTAGGGATTTACCAACATCAATATTGGCGTATATTGAATCGAATACCTATATAAAAAAACTTGTACTAAATCGAATCATTGGAACTAGAGTTCAGTACTCTTTTTTTAATATTGGTAGTATACCATTTGGGGACAGAGGTGTTAATTGTCTAATAAATTAATTTTTAACAAAAAAAGAACCGACTCCAGAAATCTTTCTGTTAAGTAAAAATGCACTAAAAAGTAAAAAAATAATTGCATTATTTACTTACATCAATTAACAATTATTTTTTATTTAATTTTGAGAGTTCTGAATAATGTCAATTTATTAGGACAATAATATACAAATTATTATTATTTTTGAAGTCGGTGCCAGCCAAACTTTAAAAGTATTTAGGAGGTTTCCTAAAATTTGCAAAGTATATTTAAAGGTTCATTAACCATCATTATTATTACGATAATGTAACAATACCTAATTGAACCAAATGAACACAACAACTGCCTAAAGCGATAGCTTAGTTACGTAATACGCTACTTCATGAATGTACTTACACGTTTGTTCCTTTGCTGGCACCGACTCCAAAAATATTAATAATTGTATATTATTGTCCTAATAAATGGATATTATTCAGAATAGCCAAAATTAAAAAAAAAAAAAGTTAATTGATGTAAGTAAATAATGCAATATTTTATTCACTTTTTAGTGCATTTTTGCTTGCAGGTAGGTCATGTGCGTACCTAATTGTGTTAGGTTAAAAAATAAAAATAAAACACAACAATTTTTTTTTATATATTTTAAACAAATACCAATTTTTTTATTTTGATTAAATAAGTCTTAATAAAGTTTTCGAGAAAAATAAGGCGCAACAGAAAACCGTACCCAATTTTTCTCCACCGACGGAACACTGAAATCTCGCGTAACAAAATTAAAGCGGGTAGCTCTGAAACGTTGGACCTAATTCAATAACGTGTTGAAAGCCTCCTGGCTGTGTCCAGTCACCATCGTTCTAGCGCAATCATAATCCAGTTAACTGTAGCGTATGTCAAAGGCAAGGACACCCTGTTCATGGAGGATTTTCCATGGTGCATGTGGTTTTGTGGTGTCTGCAACTGGCTTTATCAAAGGTCACTGACCCAACTATAAGGTGAAATGATAGTGTGTTTCTTTGCGTTATTGTACCGTGTCTTGCTAAAGCTATGACACCAAATACTGTAATTACACTTCCAGATGTTGCATGACATAGTAAAAAATACAGGACGTTATTTAAATCTCGTTTTATCTGGTCTTCTCTGATCTGGTACAAGTGATCTCAGTACACTAATATTAGAATTACAGAAACATTACAAATCACGCTTAAAATAAACATACAACGCCTTAAGACACATTTCTGATTCTTAATTAATCCTCTAACTACGCTGTTGTTCTAAAATTCAATTTAAACAGAAATCCTATAACTAAATGCTCTCATTGTCTCCAATCCCGAATTAGGCGAGCAAAACCAAACGCCTTAAACAAACGATGTAAATGAGCCATAAAATTAGGAGTAGCCTTGATAAACACAGTATACAAATTAACACAGAAGCTCCATTTAAAACACAAAGAAAGAGAGACAAAAAATATATATTTTGATTTGATACATAAGCAATGACCAAACAGTTTTTAAATGCGGTAACATTATTTATATCAAGAATATGACGGCGCGGTTGGCGCATTGCTGCGCCGCGTGTGTCCGATTCCTGCATAGAGCAAATATTTGTATGATCTACAGATAATTGTTCCGGGTCTGGGTGTGAGTGCATGTGAGATTATGTGTTTGTAAATGCACCCACGATATAGGAAGAAATTCCTAGTGTGGGACAACGTTTTAAATAAGTAAAAAAAAGTAAGTTGTTGTGCATTGACAGAGCCCCTTGATTAAAGAGAAAAGAATTGCTGTGTCATTATGATGGTAGTTTTTGTCACCCATACGGGTTTGATACATATTTGAATGGTTACTCAAACAAAATTGGATCTTAATGGGTCTCAATACCCATTAAGATCCAATTTTGTTTGAGCATTTCACTTAGATATTACAGAAATATAAATAGTCAATAGGAATGCTATTAACTACATATATTACTGCCGGGCCGCGTCAGCGATTTGTAGCAATTCTAATACAGAGTAAAGCATATTACGTACAAACTAATACACACTACACTATGCTTGTGATGTACCCACGATAAGCACAAAATAGATAAGCGTACAGCCATAAGCGCAACGATGACAAGGTCGCGCATCACTGCTGCCATTTTTACGCTTTTAGCGCTAAATCTAGCGGTTTTTTTTGGTAATCAATTCCTATTATTTTAAATTAACTCTTAACGGAGAATCTATTTAAATCAATAATATTTTTGATATATACTAATTAATAATGATTTATTACCATATTTAAACGAATATTATTTTCTCAGAATGTTTAGCAATTGTTTCAGGGTAATTGAAAATGTATATATGGCAACACAATCGCTCGTCTTTAGCACTTAAGAATTAGAGTTTGTGGATCTTCTGTACATTTTACTTATTTGTCAAAAACGCGTGATTCATGTCCCGATTATTAATATTCTACTCTGTCGCTTCGTCGAAACTTCTATAATTACTGGGGTATATTAATCTACGTGAAGACTCTAAGAATTTTATAAAGTCTACCTAAATAATACCCTTGGGAGGTTCGTGAGAGTTTTGCAACAATTTAGAATGTAAATGAGTTGTTATAGTAGGGACCCGGGAAGGTATGCGTAATGGATGTTTCAGGGTTTTAATTGATGCTGGGTTCCGCGATGTGGATTTAGGATACGGTCCTGTTGGGTTTTGGGAGACACATGTTGAGTAGTGGTTCTGTTTGATATGGTGATGGGGTTAGCGCATGTTTGTTCTTTGTAAATTAGTAAGCCATGTTCGGTGTAGATATTTGCTAAATTAAATATGAAACGGATTCTAAATGATACAAATTATTATAAGTAATCCATTAGACAGGTATGATGTATTCGCCGAGGGTATAGACAGAGCTGTACTCTTGTAATATCACATTTCACATGCCAATTATGAAGTCCCATATAATAGGAGGCGAGCCTATTGCCATGTACCGGGCACAATTCCAAGCTCTTACTGAGAAAAATATTTTCTAATATTTTACATTGCCTGACCCGGGATTCGAGCCGGGATCGCATGTTAAGCAGCCAATACCACTAGACCAACGAGACATTAAATTATAATTAAAATGATTTTAATCACCTTATCGAGTCAATTTATTAATTACAAAGTTAATCACAATGATTTTTATTACGATCGCTTTACATTCAATGACCGTAGAGGTCATTGTTTAACCTGAATGATGAACTTTAAGTTTTTTCAGAGTAACTGTTAGTTAAAGTTGAACTTCCACTAAAAACTATACGAGTACTATAATGTTGTTGTTAATATTTTCAAACTACGCCAGCAAGCGTCTTAATAATGATTGAAGCTATTCACACTGATCAGTCATTATCATAACTTTACACATTTTGAAGTAATATTTCGGAATAAGGAAGGTTCAACTATCTTAGGCTATACATGCAAAACTAAAACTAAACATGAATAATAAAATTTCTCCTCTATACAATCACTTAAACAATATATAATTTTAATGAATTTAACAATATTAGTACAATACTTACATATGTACATAATAAATAAAAATATTTACAAAAATAAAACGTAAATTATATTAACTACACAACACTAAAAGAAAGAGAGAGAAAAAAAATAAAAAAGGAACAAACGTAATTTAGGCGTCGAAGTACTCCTCCGCATCGCTGTCATCCGGTAATGTGCCCAGAAGACTGGCAGCATTGCCACGTTGAATGGCAATGCTAATTCTCTGACCAAAAAACAGGCCAGCCCTCTGGTCACGCGAAGTGTCGACCACAAGCTGATCTTTCAGTTCTTAGGAAGGATTACATAAATATATACATATTATTATACCTAGTTATTATATTTTCTTGTTGTTGACTTTGGCCCAAGTTCAGTAATAATATAACAGATATTTAAGATAAAATCGTTCTTATAACACTAACTTTTTGTAAACATAAACAGCTGTTTTCATTTCAAACATCTGTTACACTATTGGTAAACATGGCTAAGAATATTATTGCATGCGGCACGCAACACAAAAGACTATGACTTAATTTAATGAAACATTTATCCTAAACAGCGCGAAATTGCCATATGTATGGATTATTAATTTCAGCAGATTTATTATTATAATCATACCTTAATAGCACGCCTATATTCCGGAAAGGGTAGGCAGACGTGTATACAGTTGTTAAACCCACGAGTGCCTTGAAATAGGTAGTGAGCATATTGTCATCTACCGGGCAAAATACTTCGGGCTGCTATTGATCCTAATAGCCTGAAGGTAAAACCGAATAACACTTTACCCGACCCGAGAATCGAACCCACTACGTCACATTCAGCAGCCACGTTAGTAACTAGACCAATGAGGCATATTTTATAGATTCGCTAAAGCTTTGCTTGAAGTATAAGTTAAGGTTCAGCCATAAATTGATGAGTTTATAAGCCAATGTTCTTATGTTTTTATGAGTAATCATTATTTAAGGTCGTTGTATCCGTGTGTGGGTGTGAAATTTAATCTGGTACCGTCGTAAACATTTACAATTTACAAATGGCTATAGGCTCCCATCAGGGACCTAATACGGTTGTTGAAACAACGTGGGTGAACTGTGGATGTCAAAATATGTACTTGCTATACAAGAGAAATAGGATTTTATTCAACACTGAATTACATTACTATGAATTCCTGTTACTGTCAGCTTGTATCATCCCACTGTTGGGCAAAGGCCCCATAATTTCGAACTTTGTCTGTATAGAGCTATTGTATTCTATTTCTTCTTCTTCTTATCGTGTGGTTGATGAACAACCTAGTAAACCATCCGTAGGTCTCTGACATGGCTTTACACATCATCGAGAACATCTCTCAGGTGTGCTGGTTTCCTCACGATGTTTTTCTTCACCGTTTTAAGCAAGTGATAATTAAGTTATAATATGCACATAACTTCGAAAAGACAGTGGTGCCAGCCATGGTTTTGAACCTGAGTCCTTTGAATTGACAGTCCAACGGTCATACTACTAGGCTATCACTGCTACTTATTCTATTTCATATCAAATCTCTCTAATAAATCCCGCCAATTTCTTCGGGGTCTGCCACGACACTGCGGCGTATGATTGTGTCGGGCTCCATTTTGTGGTGATCTTGGCCCATAGTTGATCGGGCATACAGCAGACATGGCATGGAAGTTTGTATTTTATTTTAACTTTAGCTCGATAGTTTTAATTGTGTTGTCTTTATCCTACTAATATCATAAATGTGAAAGATTGTATGTTTGTTACTCAATTACGCAAAAACGGCTGAATGGCTTTGGATCGAGATAGATTGGACCTGGAAGAAAGACATAATTATCAGAAGAAGTCGCGTGAATCAGTTCGACACAATACGTTTTTTGTACTTACAGCAGCTTTTTTCAACTTTCAGCTTTGTTCAGGGTTTCATAAAGTGGTTTAAAAAAATATGTTTGGCGTCGTTAATTTCTGGGTTTTTGTTGAATCACCTAACTATATAGGTACTAGAATCCATACTAATATTATAAAATGCGAGAGTAACTCTGTTAGTTTGTATGTTTTTTACTTTTTCACGATTTAACGGCTGATCGGATCATAATGAAATTTGGCAAAGAGAACTAATATGATAAGTACGAAAGTAACTCTGTTTGTATGCATGTTTGTTTATTTGTTACCTTTTAACGACTAATCGGCTGAACGGATCGTAATGAAATTTGGCAAGGAGATAGATTGTATTGTGGGGAAGGGCATAGGTTATCTTTAATCGCGCAGACAAATAGTAGCACATAAACTAAAAAAAATAATACATTTACTTTAAAATACACATAGCTAAATTCAAAACCTATTTCTTTCTGAAGTCACTGCAAACAAATCAATATTATTACAGCAAAAACCTCTCTTTTTACGAAGGCTCGACCTAAAAATGTTTAACATCTGATTCGGGAATTACCTTGAGGTAAGACAAACAACTCCTGGTTCCACTTATTGGCTTCTCGGATTACGTCATAATATTTCGGGGATGATTGATATACTAGGCCCGCGCTGGTGCCGTTTGCCCTGTTGCGTAACTCGCATTTTCACATTGTAGGGAGGTGAAAGTATCGATTAAAAGTAATATATCTCGGATGAACATACTCGTAGCGGTCGTTTAACTATATTTGTTTATCGACCACAGCTTATAACAGGCTATCTAGGTCTTATATTATAACCTTTGGGGTTAGACAGATGCGACAGTGACTAGGCCTTGACCTCACACCGCTTCGAGAGTAGACCGTCAAGTGCTGTTTTGGCAATGATGTAGGGACAAACGCAAGGTGCACTTCAATGAATGGTATTATTTCTTTTCATTAAAATGTGTTTATTTTCTTCTTTAATATAGTTATAATAAAAGGGTAGAAATTGAGAATCGCCTAATATTCGATAATGAGGCAGTAATTTAGTCCAAAAGCATTTCATCTTATATAAACGTTTACAGCAACAAGTTCAACAAAAAGGCCTTACGTTGCGTTCTTCAAGTGTTTTCAAGAGACTATTAAAATCAAAAAGACATTTGGTAATACCTATCTAATCTTTCTTTAAAGGGCAGCCACTCATTCATGCTTTTATTTTGCAATCGACTTTTCTTCTTTTATCGACATAAAAGGAACAACACTAATCCTTCCTCACAATTTAGCGAGAGGCTTTCATTATGTAACGTTTTCTTATCTGGGGTTCACCTTAAGAAGATGTCTGCTTGTAAGGGATACGTAAATTATTCTCCGAAAACCACAGCCTCTAATCTTGGGATGTGGTGCTTTTGTTCGCGGGAAAATGATTTATGTACCTACTGATAATGTATTTTACCTAACTATTTATTATAACTGCTTCATTGGTCTTGTCCAGGAAAGTTACCGGCAGCTGAGTTTGGGTTCGATGCCTGTTTTTTTTTGTTTGTTTAATAAGAACCTTGTACCATACCTGGATGTTTTTCGTGTGTTGTGCAAACACACCCACACCCACAGCAATTATCTGTAGAAATTACACATATTTGTTCCGTGCGGGAATCGAACCCGCGATACGCAGCGTAGCAACCGGTCTCTCGACCATTGCGCAAACCACACCATCAAATAAAAAATGTTATTGGTTTTTTCCATACATATATAAAACACACGCGTTTTCCTATTAGGATAAGCAGACACTATAGAACGTGACCTGCTACGATTCTTACATAGGTACTTCTTTTGCTTCTTATTGGGGTTTTTTGTTCGGAAATTCACAGTAGCAGCCCGGGACGTGGCTTGGCTACAATAAGACAGCATCACGCCTGTATTCCCCGAAGGGGTAGGCAGAGGTGCACACAGTTAGTGTGTGCACCTCTGCCTACCCCTTACCCCCTACCTACTACTGTAGTACACCCACATATCACCAATGCTGTTATTACGTCCCATGTAATAAGGGCACCGGGCACAATTCCAAACTCCGGCTGCTACTGAGAATTTCCTAACAGAAACACTCAATAACACTGCCCAACCTGGGAATCAAACCCGAGACATGTTCAGCATTCGGCCTAACCATACTATCAGAAAACTCAATATATTCCACAAACGCCATCTGCTTACCCCACATCGGTATATAGCATGAATACGCCTAAGCCCCGCTTACACAGAGACTTGTCTCGGAGATGGATAGGAACCAATCTCGCGTGTGAGGGACTTCACGTGATTGGGACGATCTCTCAAAAGGCTTAAGTGCTCGTCTTGATTGAGTCACCGATTCCTGATAGATTCATGTTTTAGGTTTCAAAATGGCACATGTATTGATAATAACAGTGACAAAAGTAAAACTACGTACGTTAGTTCCTGGAATCGATTCCCGGCTTAGATAATGCAATATTGGTTTTGCCTGTTGAAAAATTCTCAGTAGCAGCCCGAAATTTGGAATTGTGCCCGGTGGTAAATGACTTAATAACTTCATCAGTAAGATGTAGGTGTACAACAGTAAACTACTTCTCTGCCTAAACCTATTGAAATATAAGCGTGATGTTATGTTATGTTAAAAATAAAGTCACTACCACTAATTAAACATTTGACTTACTCATCCAGGTGTGCCAATATAAAGAAAACACAAATATGTATGTACTTATGTATGTTGTAAGAAAAATATTTCTTTGGAAACATTCGCGCCACAAATAAAGTGTAGACATAAATCAAACACATAGAGGAATGTGCACAGTAGTAGCTATGAAATATATATACGATATTGCCATCTTCAGGGTTGTCAGGACAAAAAACGTTTCTGAGAAAATGTAATTTACTAACAATGTACAGTTGTGTTGTACTTGTTGTTGATCTTGTTGCGTTTGCAAGCCAAACAAAAACTAGTAAATATTATTTTTCTGTGTTTAATGGAGTCCGGTAAGTTGTTGTTAAAAAAAATATTTGAATTGAGAACGTCCGCCTTTTTAAGTTGGTAAAAAAAAATCCGCAACGTTCGTTGCTATTAACCACGGAATAGATAAAATCTTTTCCGCTGTAATAACAACCATTTAAAAAAAATCTAAGAAATGTCTTTTAAAATAAATTATTTCGTTACTACAATAAAATTGTGATTCAATTTCTTTCTTTGTTTTATTTTGGTATCGTATTTCCTCAGGTGTCCTCATCATCTACGCACCAAAGAAAGTATAAAATAATTAAATACTTCATTAAATTAATCACGGCATTTTAAAGAAAAACATAGACGGTGAAAATGTCTTCTGAAATAAAAAAGATGAATATTAAAAACCAACATCGGCCATTGTGTCATCCAAGCTATTAAAGTTACAACAAGTGCCTCTTTAAACAAGCGAATGAAAGTGCCGCTACTGGGAGTGAGGTTTTGGGTTCGATACTCGGGTCACGCAAATTTAAATGGTTTTTTGCCAGGTAGATGACAATGGGCCTGATAATGGCGTCAGTGTAATGGGGGTGTGTAAAGTACACCTCTACCCAATCCTTCGGGGAATAGAAGCGTGATTGTAAAAAGACAATAAAAATACGATTTTTAGCGATTCCCATATTATTTAGATAATAATTTGAACACGAATCTAATTAAGCACACTTACAATTATTTAAAATAACAAATCTATGCAAATAAATAAAACCCAAGTGTTTGTTTGTAATAATGTCAATATAACAGCCTTTATGCATAGGAAAGTATGTATATATGATAATTATAAAAACAAAAAAATCCTTTTTTAACCAACCATTGTTCTAGCTAATCTCCAAAACTGCCGGGCTGATTTTGACGGTACTTCTACTGGCAGATAGCTGATGTTATAAGGAGTAACTTAGGGTACTTTAATTTATGAAAATGAAATTTTAATTTTATAATTAAAATTTCATTTTTGACATGATGTTAGTTTTCGACATCCACGCAGATGAAGTCGCGGGCATCAGTAGTTATTATATAATCAGTTGATCATTTGACAGATATTTAGTTGTAGTAACATTGCCGGCAGCCATTTTTAATTAGGACATTAGGCCTAATAGTGCAAGAATTAAGAAATAAATTCAAATGAATAGAATTTGAGAAACAAAAGACGCTTCTTATAATAAAATCTGACACTGCTAAAACGATTATATTATTCAGGTAACCCTACCGGAGAGGTAAGGGTAGATTACGGTAGATAGCACATCAATAAGACGTATATATCTCTTTACCTGACTGCCTGAGTAATGGCTGTTTGTTTTACTTTGCAGAGTATCATTTGTTTTAAGAACGACAACAACGGTCGAGTGACTTATGGCCCGGTTAGTGGAGTGTGATGGTAGGATAACATCACAACCTGGCGTATGGATAACATTTGGTATGACATAGCTAGATAGAAGGAGACCGTATCGGTGGCGGTTACCACCAACAACAGCAATCCCAATGATGGTTGTCGACAGGCAGGCGGCCAGTCATAAAACAAAGCCAAAAGTTTAGCAGCATGTCAAATAGGTTTATGCTGCGCCGACCCCAAATAAATTGGGAAAAGGGCAGGGGGGTGATGATGATGATTTGTTGAGTGACTTTTTATCGAGTACCTTTATGTACGTGTCAGGTTAAAAAATCACTTGACAGATGTGATGTGAGCATTTGACTGCCTCATTGGCCTAGTGGTCGCAAGCACCCTGTAATTTAGTTAGAAACAACTAATTCGTCTCCGGTACAAACAGTTACCATATTACAAACTTGGTCCTTCAGTAGGTACGCATGATTCCCATTAGTCAACTCAACCCCGTCGAGTAAATTACGTGATCCTTCGGATTTCACCGGAATTAGATTGTTAGAAATGAAATGTAAACTCCGATCCCTACCCCACCCTCATTTATTATAGGGGTGTATGTTAAGGGATGAGATTTTGTTATTACGTTGTTGTTGAAATTATTTTTGGTCTTTTTAAATTGGTATTTGTTGGCAGGTACAAAAGCAATTAACCTTATTAGGATTATTTGCGAAAAAGGACATAAATATTTGAAGTATTTGTTATTCATTCGAAAGGATCTCATTTGGTATATTAATTTTGGGACTAATATCATGAGGGACTTGCTTGTAATCTTCAAAGTCTCATGTAAGTGATAGTTAGTGTTTATTGAAAAAAATATTAGTAAGTTAATGCATGGTTTGCAAATTATTTACGGCTTTATTAACAAATGCATAACTAAATCAGTTCCAATACCAAAAATAACAAAATTCCTCCCACTATTCCATAAAAAATCTTTTGTGAATCTCTTCAAAGGTCGAATGTCAAAAGTTTTGTCTCTACAGAACCCCAATCCACCCCTCATTTACAACGGCGGGTTCAGCACATTAAACAAACAAACATTGTGGCGCGTCATTTTTCAGCCAACCGCCGACTATTTGTTCTGCCAGACCCCTTATTATTAAAAGTCGTTGTTGTGAATGCAAATCATGCCGTGTATAACATAATAAAGTTGTTTGAGGTAATGTTGCAGTTGTTTTGTAGAGGTTTTCGTATATAACGGACTTCAATCTCGTTTATGTAAATTCTTATATATGTTTTGTTGATAGATAGATGTAGTTATGCCTATAATGTGATATTAGGACTAAAGTGTCATAGTACATGAGTAGACTCATATCATAGCCAATCGTGACAGTAGTGATTTTTTTAAAACATAGCATCACGCCTGTATTCCCCGAAGGGGTAGGCAGAGGTGTACACAATTGTACACCCACATTTCACCAATGCTGTTATTAAGTCCCATGTAATTCCTATTGCCATCAACCGGGCACATTTCCAAACTCCGGGCTGCTACTGAGAATTTCCTAACAGAAAAACTCAATAACACTTTGCCCGACCCGGGAATCGAACCCGAGACCACGCAGCTCAGCAGTCGCGCTACGGACCACTAAACCAATGAGGCAGTTGATTATTTGAGGTGATTGAAGTGATTTTTTTAATATATTAATATAACTAACTGTTATATACCCCTCCGTGCCTCGGAGAGCACGTTAAGCCGTCGGTCCCGGTTGTTAAATTAAGATTTATGACAGCCGTTACGGGTAGTCAGAGGCCTGAAAATCTGACAACCAGTCATACCACGATATATCGTATTACCCAGTTGCTGGGTTGTGGAGGTCAGATATGCAGTCGCTTCATGTAAAATATTATAATACTGGTATTAAGCTGCATCGGTTTGACTGGAAGCCGTCCCAATGTAATTGGGAGAAGGCTAGGCAGATAAAAATAACTAGCTGTGCCTCGTGGTTTCACCTACGTATAATTATATTATAATAAACCTAACTTAATCCTTATATACTCAGCTACCTGCCAGTAAAATCTTATCAGAACTGGTTTAGCCGTTTCGAAGATTAGCCGGAACAAACAGATTACAAGACAATTTTTAAAAAATCTGATTATTAGGCTTAGGTTTCGTGCAAAAAACTGTATGAGCTTAAAAAAAACTATTATTTTTACTTTCAAACTGACACTTCAATATACATCACGGTAGATGGCAATAGGTTCACCACCCATAGAACTTACTTAGAGTAATAGTGAAATGTGGGTGTACAATTGTGTACACGACTGCCTACTCCTTTGTAGAATACAGGCGTGATGCTATAACTATAACATGCAAGTATCAGGGCCCGAAGAATTAAGTGTTAAGTATAGTATAGTTTGCGAAACAGCATGACGATAATGTCGCAACTGTTTAAATACATTAAATCCATCCAAACCTGGTCTCAAAGACCCTAAGCACTCGAAGTGTTAATGTAGAGGATCGGTTACTGACGCTACTTAACCCTAAACCGTCCGCCCTAATCTACTGTTAATATCAGTTAAGGATAGATGTTATCTTAACTGAACCTCGTCCTTTGAGATGAGATCCGTCGGCAGATCAAAGGGTTATTTAATTAATATTAATAAACCCTAGTTATTTTCGGGTTGCAACGATGAAGTCAGGGTGTTAGTTCAGTGATGGTCAGTGACGTTGGTAATTGGATGGGCGGGTTGTATGAGATAGTAATTTTGGACAATATTTATGAGATCACAGAAAGTAGGGTTCTTGGGTCATGAGTAAATTTATATTTAACTAGTTGGTGCTCGCGACTTCGTCTGCGCCATTAAAGGTAGCCTATGTCGTTCCCCAAGATACAATCTATCTCCTTGCCAAATTTCATTACGATCCCTTCAGGCGTTTAGTCGGAAAAAGGTAACAAACAAACGAACAAACAGAGTTACTTTCGCATTTATAATGTTAGTATGGATTTGTTTTCGATTTTCCTGGTTAGATTTTTATCACCACGACAATATTACAGTGTTCAAAATGGCAGAAAAAGAAAAAATCAACCCTATGTGCAATTAATCCGTTAAAAAGTGATTTTATTATAATTATTTGAAATTACAAAATTTCAGTATTTTTTTCTTTGAATTGGATGCGTCCGTACAAAAAATAAGGAATCCACCGGCATCGGGAACGGGTTCCAAGCTACCGGCGCCAGCTGGCGCTCTGGAGCTCCAGAGCATAGAACCTTCTCCCAATGCGTGCCGCGTCGAGGAGTACCGCTTTCTGTATCAGGCCCTTGATCCAACCGCCTAGCGAGAGCCGTTTAAGGTGTTGATCAAGGCTCTTTTTTTGTTATTAATTTATTCGGGAATGCTGAAATTACGTGAACGTGTTTTGTTGGTCAATTGCAAGATTATCTATAATAATTTCTCCCATTTCATTAATTCCAAAATCAGATTTCTAAATCAAGTAGGTAGGAACTTTGAAAACAATGTGGTAAAAGCACAGTTTACAATTAAGTAAAAAAGTTAATAATAGATTCAGTTATACTATAAAGTTACACCCACAGTTACACCTTTGGATTCATATCTTTCTAGCATAATGACAACTGTGATCTGACAGCGGTTCTTTTACGAATTCTTAACCAAAATTCATGTATTATACTTATTTATCTAAATATATTAAAATGGTATTAAAAAAGAGCACGTAAAGCCGTCAATTCTGCCACTGATCTGTTACCGGTCTTGTTGGATTCCCGTCCCATCGGACTATCAAAGTGAAGGAAGAGGGAGTGCACGTGAGTTTGCACAGACACTTGTGCACTATAATATCTCGCGTTCTTGGCTAATCTCCGTGGAAATAGGAAGCCGTGGCCGAAATACGGTCGGGAGGAGGAGTCCATAAAAAAATAAAAAAATACATCACATGGTTTATTTATTGTCTACGAAACAATTTTAGAAGTAAATTCCTTAGACAAAAATTAAATCAGTTGTACCATCCCAGAGCACTCATGTGCATACAAATTATACTGTTGACGTAACTTGCCCAATTCTTTATAACAAACGTTTTTGTTGCGACAGTTCTCGGAAGAGTCAAATAATTATGAGTCATCAATGATGATCTTCTTTTTATTGTATGGTTCATGTAAAACCTAGTGTCAGAGTTTAAACCACCCGTAGGCTTCTGACATGGCTTTACACACTATCGAGAACATCTCTCAGGTGTGCTGGTTTCCTCGCGATGTTTTCCTTCACCGTTTTAAGCAAGTGATAATTCTTATTTTCGAATCATGTGCGTATTGCACATGATTCGAAAAGTCAGTGGTTTGGATTCGAACATACGACCTTTGATTTGTCAGTCCAATGGTCATACCACTAGCTTATCACTGAGTTAATGATGGTAATGCAATATCGTAATAATCTGGAGATTGTGGATAAAGTTCTCGAACTACAGGTTGTGTGCAATCTTGTCATGTACCAATGTTTTCTTAGTTAATCTAAGGCGTCACAGACATACAATATCGTGGAAGAACTTGGATTAAATGGTCTGAAATTGTCAACCCACTGCATGTGAGCTAGCGTGGTGATCCCTGTTCGTAATTAAAATGGTTAAATCACCACGAGAACACAAAAAATATAAAAGTTGCTGTGTGTCGCAAATTTGTCTATCTGGACATCAAACTTTAGACTTAAGGTCCAAAGTTTGATGTTCAGATAGACAAATTTAGGATATTTCCGATCAGAAAATAGTCACTTAACTGGGTAAAAAGTTTATGTTAAAATTTTTGACAAAAAAACTGGACAACAAACTTTGGACTTTAGGTCCAAGGTCTGATATTGACGACAAATTTTGGATTTTTTAATAAATTTAATTTCCTTTGAATGGGGTAACATATAAGTCAAATACATTCACTTAAGCTAAGAATTAAATGGATATAACAAATTATTTGTAATTAACATAGTACTAGCAAGACGAAAATTGCTCATTGAAAGGCGAACAAAAAGAAAAAAATAAAATTGTTGAGAAAAATTGAATTATGGCTTAAACGAATCCTTATAACTTACACATTGACCCCTTAAAAGGAAATTACCTAATAAATTAGGACCCTATGTATGGAGTTTAAAAAGTGCTAATGAATATATGTTTTTACTCGCGACTGTACCACTATCGCCTCGTGGACATCAAGCACAATTTTAAAATATTTCGTTATACAAAAATATGTAAGAGTAAAGAAGTTATTATAATTCATCAAGCTATGTAAGACGGGTATTACGGGCAGGACGAAAGACACTTACTTTCGTAGATAAGTTCTAAGACCTCACTTTATCTCAGACAATTGCTTGCAGACCTTGAGCCAGCCATCCAGTATAATATTTTAGGATGAAATTCGGTCAGATTAAGTTTCAGCATTATGTGGGAAGAGAGTTATGTAAATACTTTAAATGGCTGTATGGTTTCCAGGAAAAGGAACGGTTCCTCCACTCACACCATAAGGCTTCGTAAGTGACTAATGCCAAGATAAATACACATGAATTAGCACGTACTTTGGCTTAGTACTATTCCTGACTCTGTCACACATATGTCAAACTACAAGTACAAGATAGAGACGGGAACATAACTAAGCCAAAGCGATGCGATAGCGTGCTAAGTGATGTTTATTTATTTTGTATAGTGATATTTATATATTAATATTATAGCATAGCATCACCTGTATCCTGCAGCCTATATCCGAAGACTTAAACAGAGAAGTATTGTTGTACACACACTTTACCGATGCAGTTATTAAGTACCAGTTGGTGCCGGTAACCGGGCACAATTCGAAATCTGCTGCTACTGAAAATATCCTACCACAACAAAAAAATCACACTATACCCGACCTTTTTATTCTGTGTGGAAAATCCAACATGGACGCTGTGCGGGCTGTGCCGGACTCCAATTGACCAAAATTCACACGGCCCTACACAAACATTTACCGGGGTTTCGGGATCGTGACTGCATTCGCCAGGGAATCGAACTCGGGCTCTTGCTGTTGACCAATGAGACAGACAGATCAATAAAGCATAGACCAGATTCTGGACGAAAATAATAATAATTGTCTGTTACTAAAATGGTATTATGGTACACATGTACAGCTGTTGGACACGTAATAACTTCTATATCATTGTGTTGTCCGAATAGGACTATCAATGGTTCGCTTCTACGAATCACTCATTACGCATCCGGCATAATGACGGGTATGGTACAAGGTATTAGGTTCTAGCAATAATATAAATTATTTTACTACTTATATCTAGGTATCAGTGCTTTGGTTCTAAAAATCTTGTAATAAAAACTCTTATCATATATATCTTAGGTTATGTTTAATTACAGCCACTATGAGAGCCAAAAGCCGATTCATGATTCATCTTATTTAAATTCTCAAACAAGTCGGCACATTTGTAGTTGGCCACTAAAATTAGAAACGTTTAACAAAAATTGTATGAAACGTTTTGTTTGACCGTTATGAATTTGAATATGGCGTTTCATAATAAATTTGATGTTTCGGTCCTTCATTGGCGGTTAGTAGGTATCTTATGGAAATTCACTCATTTTTGTTTGTTAATATTATGATAAAAAATCACAATATCTGTTGGCTCGCTAATTAGCAGACACAATAGATTTTTATTGTTATGAAGTACGTATTTGTACGTGGGTGAGCCAAAGGGTGAATTTTTTAACCTTTTTGAATCCTATTACTTGTATACCCAAATAATTATTTTGTACACGTTCCATAGTCTTGATGTCACTAATCGTGTTATCCAACTAGAGCTATGAACAATTCCAGGAATCACTCATTACGTATCCGCCGTTTTGAGTCAATTATGTTAGCCATTTATTTTGTAAGCGGTAATACTTTACTGCGTGTTTTCGATGCAAGTTTTATATGTTATGCACTTTTTACATGTCACCATGAACTTTCAGTAATAAAATTAGTACATATTAGCACATTAAGTATATTTTTATGTCTTTAAAAGATGTTTCTTCGTGCATTATTGGATTAATTTTCATGTACTGTGGGTGCGTTTATAGAGACATCTCACCCATACACTCAAACCTAATTCCAGACCCTGACCAATCTGTCGACTCATGACAAGCACAGCAGCTGACCTCTCGATCGCTAAGCCAACTGTTCCATGAAGACGCAGTTATACAGTTGTTAGTTAATTTCTGAGACTTACTGGTAAATTGCAATACACCCAGAAGCATAAAAAAATATTAGTACGAATTAGATCAACGGCTGATCAAAATAGGCAAGACATAACAAGAATTTCGCAAAATGACGATACGATAAGACTGACTTACTCTTCCATCACACAAAATCACCCGCTACAATCTCATTACTTAAACCAAACCATCGTAAGTACGTCGATTGTCGCTCCAGCTTATCAAAGTTCCGCAGGGCCTTTAGGTATTTGTCACAAAGTATGTAGGTTAACCTTGCAATGACGACCTCGTCTACAAGATATTGTGAGGCGAAATGTTTGCGATAAGCCTTGCCCAAAATGGGCATTGTATCAAGGTGTATTTCTATCGAACACCGATCTTGGTAAAGGATAGTAGTTTCAACCGTATTCTGTCTATAAATTACACCCTATTTTTCGGTGAAGATGTCGTTGATAGTCTTCGGTTTTGGATACAAGGTTTTCGCTTTCATCTTTCTAAAGTCTCGATTTATCACTGTTAATTCGCTTTACAGTGACAAAGATTGACGGTGGAAGCGATTTGACGGTAACCTTAAATTGAGAAGCGTTTTCAAATTTGGCTGTTAGTCTTCTTCAGTACTGTGTAAGGTGTTTATAGCCTGCTGTAAACAGGCGTCTTGATTAAATCTGACTTTAGGTTGGTTCTGAACTACGCAGAAGATGAATAAAGATATTGGTTTCTACTGGAAACCAACATCGTCATGTTTGTTCTTTCCAGAGAAAATAAATGAAAATAAGGTCAAATCGAAGTCAGTAATTGATTGACTTTAGTAAAACAAATACAATTTAGAATCACCGTGTTCACGACCCATCGACCATTACACGTGTCATTGACGAGCCAAATATCTATCGGACTTATCGGATACTAAACCAATTGCACATCTTTACCTATACGCATTCGCATGACATCCATATAATTTCGCAGATTTTTCCATAAGTACGAAGCAGAAATTGTTTGAAACAAAAGTTGAATGCATGTGAACTAAGCCTATGCAGCAAACGCTTACAATAAAGACAAAAGTACGTTTTAACCCTTAAAAAACCTGAAAGTCTTTGTTCTAGGATTTAAAAACTAAATTCCCCGGAGCAGCCAAGAGTTGCATAATAGAAAAGTCGGCCACTGAAGTTTTGATGAGAACCGTAGTACTTACTAGCATGTAATTAAAAACTGAGTTTTACATAAATTAGAGTGGAGTTTTTTAGTTCAAAATTTACGTCTTTAAGTGAAGTTGCTTTTTTGCAACCTTTTTTGTATGTTGGTGAGGAAGTGCGGAAATTTCATAATTTTTATTAATATTTTAGGACAATTGAAGGTATGTTTTTTAGTGGTATCTATACATATATACTAATCTAACAGTACACAGACACATACACACACATACAGACAGCAAAATAATCCAATCACTTGACTTAAACTACCTTACATTAACTTTCTAAAAGTTTTCTTAGGTACAGTCGAATTTACCAATGAGTCGACAAGACACGTCGTACAAAAGGTAAGTCCTTTTAGGCCGTGAAAGTGATATTCCGTTCGGAACAAAACAAACTATCTACTTCACAAGAAAAGTTCTGGGACCTTCCCCAAACTACGAAATTAATGTTTATTACATTTTCAATCCCAACTATATCTCTTTATAGAATTTCCTAATCACTTTATCCCTATAAATTGTTCTGGGAAAAAGGTGTGATGGGAAAAATTACCCAAGATCCCCTTTCATTCAGGATTTCTTGGTTAATTCGCAATAGCAAAGGACCAAGTCCTTGGGAACTCGATTTTGGTCCTTCGTGTTTGTTTCCTTTAGGAATTATTGAAGATTTTTGCTGTAGGTTATCTTTAGAATGAAATGTGCGAATTAAAGTAGTTGTTTTGCCAAATAAGCGAAAGAGGTTTTATTGTATTTTTCTTCTATAATGAGATTTTTGTGTTTCTCTTTTACCAATCCCCAGATGAAAAGGAGAGAAGCCAATTTTCGGTTTCCGATAGAAAAAATAATCAAAATTTCGTCACTATTCGGTTTCAATAATCGATTTAGTAAATTTTGAAGATTGGCTAGGTATCGCCTGTGGGACATACCGCTTATTTTTGTATTAACCGTCAAGTGCAGTTTGTATTAACACTGGAGGTTAGGCGGTTAGCTTTACGTATATCTATTATAACTGTATTTTATGTATGCGGACATAAAATCCTATTAATTGAACTTTGGAAGGTTTATTATAGAGGTAATTGCTTCGGCTACTTAATCTATGTATTTTTTAAAATTATTTTCTACTTTATCGTGTGTAGATTTAAATTCAAATACAGACACACCAACTCAGAAGAATGATCAGTAAGCTATCCTAATATTCGTCGTGTGTAGGAATCGAGCCCGCAACACGCGGCACTACAGTCGTTAACTCGACTACTGTGCTAACCTTGTCGTCAAATTGCATCTAGTCTTGCATTTACGATGTATATAGTAGTGACTTTAAAGGCTGTAAACGTTAAAAGCTTGTCCATAAACCATGGTTTACAACATCAACTCAACATCAACCTATTGCCGCATAAGTGCGTATCAGATAAACAGTGGAATCCTGCCAAGTGGTAACGCTAAATCTAATTCCTTCTTTATTCTAATTCATTCCTTATTTAAGTGCCTCAACTTAAAATATGGTTCTTGTTAGAAGCTCTTTGTCTTTGTTTGTTCTCTTTGGTTGCGCCAGGACTACGTTGTCATCTCTTGTTTTTATGTTAGAAATGGATCTACGTTTGGCCACCAACCCACCTGATGATAAGCGACGGTGTGGCCGATGATGGAGCACGGAAATCCAGAAGAAATCTATTTACTCTATCTTGAATATGCAAGGGTATATGCCTTGATTGCATTTTCATTTCGCAGGAATTACGGAAGACTGCAGGGAGTTTGGGTTTTGAGTGAATTAATTAATTAATTGCAGTGATCCTTCTCAGAAACACCGGTGTCTAGTTTTTTCAATTATAGCACTACTGCGACCATAAGGAGGACTCAATGACGTCATCGGTGCAAAGTGTACACCAGTTCACCTCTGCCTTATTCTTCGATGAATATATACTCGTGGCATAGTAACGTCACGAGTAATATTCAAAATCTGAAATTCAATACACTTTTCTAAAGACATAACTCTTCAAAATTGGTACATGCAAAATTCAGGCCACTTGCCAACACAGCAAAATGTGTTGCATGCAATATTGTATTGTATGCTAAATATTATATCATTGTATATTGTAATGCAAAAGGAAACGACAAACTGTATTTGGTCTGCCATTGTTGCCGATGTTATCAGAAGGCGGCCGAAATTATGTAACGCTAAGTTTTTTAATGATAAGTTTTAGGACAATGAGGAAAAAACAAAGAAATAAGTTGAATGTTTAATGGCTTGTAAAAAAATATGTCTCATAATAAATATGTCCTTCAATAAACATTCCAACATAAACCCTCTTTGCCGGATTAGCTGATGTTATTGTAACCTTATTTTTCAAGCATCCCCCTGTATATTAATACAATTAGACTAATGATTTTCCGTTCAATATATATTTTATAGCTATCGCCGTTAGTGTAACTTTGAACAAAAAACATGAAACGTAATTTTCATAAATTAAAATAGTTCTACAACTTGCAGAGAAAATCTATCGATAATTTTATTTTACAAAACTGTTTTGTGGAATTAATTACAACTTCCGATAAAATTTTCTCAATTAATTTTTTATCTCATTTAATGATCTTTTTCCTATGTATAGGACATAGTAATATAATAATTAAAAAAAGACTATGGTAGGTGTCATTGTTATAAATTGAAAGTGTAGGTATACAGTAGTGAAAAAATGTTTAAGTTAATTTTCAAATATACAGTCAAACAATCAAATAACTGAACAGATTATGTTTTCTATATTTAGTGGAGGTAACCTAATCGTTACTGACATAAACTTGTTCCACAAATTACTTTCAAGGAAAGATTTTCTTAGTACAGAGTAAGCATATAATAGAGACATTTCTTTTACAACTCTTAAAGAAAGTAGTTAAGTCGGCAAAGATAGAAATTACGAACTCGACTCAAAGGACCAATTTGTTCGGAAACCTCAGATTTTCTCTTAAAGAAAATATATTAAGTAAGGTGCTTGTGCCAATGAAATGTAACGAGATATTCTTGTTTTGTTTAATTAATTAATACTTGTGAGGATGTTACGCTGGTTTATGTTACTTTAGTGATTACGAGTAACATAAGAAGTACCGTGATCAATTGGCAGTATATTGAAGGCAACATTTTAAGACTATGGTTTATAAAAAAAACTTTTGTTTACCTAATTAAATACTTAAAAACCAATTATCTTTAGGCTTTGGAGACAGTTTGGCTAAACAATTCTTATTTTTATAATTGGTAAAGTCCATTTTCATTAAAGAAAAATATTTTGTGGAAAAAAAAATCACGCCCACCGGATATATATATACTCCAGGCGATCTGACCACTAAGCTATCTCGAACTCTGCTCAGTACTCAGAATTCTTCATCCACATTTGAGTAAGCCTTTACGTGACGTCATCGTTATTTATTCAGTCCCTATACAAGTGACTGAACCAACTTGACTAACTTTACAGTTATACAATGTCGTATAGATGCGGTTGCCTTAATAAATACAGTAAAATCTTTTGTTATAATTTGTTGTCGAAAGAAGAATACTGTCGTGAGCAGAATTTGAACCTGCGTTCGCTACACATGCGTTTGAAAAAAAGGTATCTATATCCCTTTTCACTCTTCAGGTTATGTCAACAGTTGGCAGGCAATGTAATCATGCTGTGATATATGTACGTCGTTTTGGAGATGGGCACTAATCAATGTCACACAATATTTTACCGACTTCAAAAAAGGAGGTTCTGTATTCGACCCGTGCATGTTTATATGTCCGCGATTTTCTCAAAAAATACTGATCCAATTTGGATGGGGTTTTCGTTATATAAATACATATTTTTCAAGGAAGGTTTTAGTTATAATATATTGGGATCTGATTAAGTTCTTTGGAGATAGACCATGGAACTCTTCAATAATTAACACCAAATGACCCGCGATTGCTACGATCGTCTATCTATGTATTGTTTTCACTATTCCATTGAAGGCGGTTAATATTTTTTATTACTAATATAGTCGTTAATATATTAAATTGAGATTTTGTTCCAATAAATATTTTTGTATTATATTCACTCGGTATATTTAAATAACTCCCCGAACCAAACAATCCACCAACACAGTACCTCGATGTATTTTGACCTCAGAAATCTTAAGAAAATTCCAAGGCCCCTCTGACCCTGACTGAGATTGACAAGCCACGCAATAGGCGTTTAGCCCACCTGCTGATTGCCAATTTGTCTCCTAAAAATGTGCCACCTTCAGTAGTCACTTTACATTTATATTGAGGCCTTAGCTTGTAACCTTTGTTAGGTAAAGTGTAATGTACGAAAAGGTACTATATCTGTGGCCAAGGAAGAAGCAGTTGTGAAAAGGTATGAATTGGGTTGGGGTTTAGATCTTCCCAGTTAATTTGGTGCAGGAAAATTCATAACTTTAATAAGATGTTTCACAGCAAAATACTAACAATAAAATAAACATTAATGTTCAGCGGTTACTACTCACGTCATTTTTCGGGATTGCCCGACTAGTTTCGAACTTGAATTGAGCCCTACGAAAAATGCACGTGAGTAGTAACCAGTGAACATTAATTGATATGAATATGTCTCACGAAAGTTTTTATACAAAAATAAACATTGTAGTATTAGAGTATGTTAGTACTATACACTCAAATCTACACTAAAGAGGGGCTCATGGCTAAGTAACAGCCGCACAGATCGATCGATCGAGGTTAAACTGCAATTGACGTGGTTGGGTGACCATCATGTGTGTCAAATTAAGATCTATGACAGCCGTTACGGGTAGTCAGAGGCCTGAAAGTCTGACAACCAGTCATACCACGAGATATCGTATACACAGTAACTGGGTTGTGGAGGTCAGATAGGCAGTCGCTCTATGAAAATACTGGTATTAAGCTGCATCCGGTTTGACTGGAAGCCGACCCCAATGTAATTGGGAAAAGGCTAGGCAGACTGACACTCAAATCTACACTAATATCGAAAATTACTCTTCACAAAGCATTCTAAAACTATTGCTTTTGAGAAGCGATTATCAAAAAAGTATAGTGGCGAGTATTTAATTAAACATATGTTCATCATCACCCCCGTGCCCTTATCCCAATCTATTTGGGGTCGGCGCAGCATATACCTATCTGGCATGCTGCTAAAGTTTTGGCTACGTTTTATGACCGACAGCCTGCCTGACGTCAACCCTCTTTGGGAATGCTGTTGTTGGTTGTAACCGCCACCGATACGGTCTCCTTTTATCTAGCTATGTCACACCAAATGTTATCCATGCGCCAGGTTCTGATGATATCCTTCTATAACACTCCACTAACCAGGCTATAATTAAATATATGATACACACATTAATAGCATAATATTGGCAACCGAAACGATTTGTGACTATAATACTAAAGTACATAACGAATTACTATTTTACTAAACAAAATTAATTTTAATACCGCATATTGAAACCGCTATTTAACATACCATAGCATAGCATCACGCCTGTATTCCTCGAAGGGGTAGGCAGGTGAGGACCTAATTGTACACCCACGTTTCACCAATGCTGTTATTAAGTCCCATGTAATAGATGGTGAGCCTATTGCCATCTACCGGGTACAATTCCAAACTGGTTGCTACTGTGAATTTCCTAACAGAAAAACACAATAATATAGGCCCGACCTGGGAATCGAACCAAAAGCCTCATACTCAGCAGCCGCGCTTGGGACCACTAGACCAACAAGGGAGTTATTTAATTGTTTACAATCACTAACAAACAACATAACCAAATTCCGAATAACAGCATTAGCCGGATATATCAATTATGGTTATAGACTTATGCATTTTAACCTCATAACATACTTAAAGTCTGTATATATTTTTGCTTAACTTGCGACGCGACGCACGCTTTGGTCGAGTTACTCTTTGACATAAAAGCCAAGTGGATAAAAACTTTCGGTGCACGTCAAAATAACGTTGGACTAGCATTAACTCGTCGCTTAAACTCCAGTTATTAGTAAAAAAGAGAACTTATAGTTTTCGCTTTTGTACAAATTTGGTCCTTTAGTCCGAATTGAGTGTGTTTGAAAAGTTTCGTTTCGAAATTAAACTACGTGTTCTGTTTGATGGAACAATTGTGTCATATTTGCTTTTTTTGAAGGAATTTTAATTTAGCACGTTTTATACAGTAACAATAAAGAATTACTCGGTCCCTAACTACCTACCAAGTCCAAATATTGAACAGAACTTGCTGAGATTCGTCGTCTTAATTTTTTCTAACAATTCCACTTTTGTGCTCCAAAGAACTTTCAAGGTCGACATCAGAAACAGAAAAAAACAAGGGCTTCTCCAAATTAATCCCTAAAAGGACTTGACTCGTTCGACAACAATTATTTATGTTGGGTACGAAACCCTTCATTATTTTTCGGAGAACTCTCTAGAAAGTTAATTTTTCCTTGATAATTGTTTTGGCTTTGTATCGAGTCGAGAAGGTTAACGTTGCTTTTTCTAAAATATTAACTTAGTTAATTGGAACTGAATTTTAAATTACTCAAAGCATTTCAACATCAAAGTGTTCTGTAAAACTAAAATTGTTATTATTTTTGTAATTATATTCCGATCTGTTAACGTTTAGGTTTTTAGTCAATTAGAATTAATTAATTAAAAATTGATTATGTTCAAACCGTATTATTTATATTGATTTAACACATATTTACTGGTAGTTATAACAACCAAGCTAAAATGGGTGTTATTGATGGCACATATATAATACCAATTGAGATAAAAAATCCAGAGACATATTCAGGTTAAATCTTACTAAGTACTGACCAAAAGCAATTACTTAGTATAATACATAAGCGGAAACCAATTCAGTAAATCATAACACAAAATTCAACGAAGACTTAAACGTAATTCACAATAAAGCCAGCGAAATAAGATTAAAAAGGGTTGCTAAAAATGACAAAACTGACTCCCAAATGGAAGTAACCAGCGTCCCAACGGCTAGCCTTTGAAAACTTTTTCTGAATACCCTATCTGACAAAGACATGTTTCAGTGTGCAATGCATGCCCGTTCACCATTTTGCACGAAAATGTGCAATCTTGCTACTTTTGCCTGACTACGTTTTAATTTAATTGCCATGACTTTGTGCTTTATATCGGGCGTGCAATTTTGAGGTTTGAAATTGTGGTTGTCTGGAGCAGCGATTTAAATCAGTAATAGTTTTGATAAATTTTAATGAAAATTTAATGAAAGAACCTTCATAAAGCCGTTAGAAAAAGTAGTACGCAATATGTATATAGGTATTATGGGGTACACATCATAGAATATTTATAGTGTATTGCAACAATAAGTATACAAAGGGAAAATTATGATTAATGTTACTCGAATATTTTTAAATAAAAATAAAAGCACTTGCGAATAATAAGAAACTGAATCTACGGCTCGTATCTAAGAAGTGTAACTGGGCATAGTTTAAGACAATGCATTTCAATTCAAAAGAACTGGAGCAGTACAATCTTGTTCTAAGGTATTCTTAAAATTTTACTGTTTTTATTTCTGGCTGTGTTTACAGTGGACAGGTAAAATATAACCTCTTCAAATTAAAATACATTTTGATAATTACAAAAATAAATGAAAAATCTACGAACACGATATCTACAATCTACGAAAAAATCTACAAGCATGTTCATATTATGTCATAGAAATTCGAAATCCTACGATAGTAACATAACATAGCATCACGCCTGTATTCCCCGAAGGGGTAGGCAGAGGTGTACACAACTGTACACCCACATTTCACCAATGCTGTTATTAAGTCCCATGTAATAGGTGGTGAGCCTACTGCCATCAACCGGGCACAATTCCAAACTCCGGGCTCCTACTGAGAATTTCCTAACAGAAAACTCTATAACACCTTGCCCGATCTGGGAATCGAACCCGAGACCTCCTGCTCAGCAGTCGCGCTTATGACCACTAAACCAACGAGGCAGTTACTACGATAGTCATTATAGCATTTTGGGAACATTTGAAACGTTAAAAGGCCTCACATCTCTGATAAACAAAAATAACATTGGAAAGATAATTGTGAACCATACAATTATATACTCAGACAAATAAAAAGAATCAGTCAGATTGCTAGAAATAGAAAACTTCTCAGTAGTTTTTACTTCAACAGCGTGAACAAGCAAGTCATAGTAATCTACTATATTAACTTTTTACTACTCGAACGGTTTTCTGCGAACTTAACTCTTCTATCCTTGATCAACAAAACAAGGTCTTGTTTAAAACCAATTCCAGTTTTTATATTTAAAGTTGGAAAAATCGTAAAGTCGGATCTTCCAAAACACTATTTCCATTCCGTAGTGGAAACGGGTTTTCCAATTCCAAATTGTTTCGGACGTGGCGACGTCGGGACCCTCTTTAGTGGCGTATCTGATGTTTTTATTCTTTTCCAGTCTTCACGGGAAATTCGGTTCCAATTCCTTCCTTTTCGCCATTCAAGTCGGTATGTTGTTTTTTTTTGCCGACGTTTCTTTTGCTTGTACTGTGTAATACGTCCCAACGTTTTCTGTTGTCGTGTCGTTAAACGAGTAACTTTTAGTGGCTTTGGCTCGTTTGTAACTTTCTGTTTTGTTCTGAAATTTCGCGCTTAAAATTATAATTTCGTTTTTAATTAAAAATTTTTGTTATGTATTTTTGTCAGTCATATTTTGTTCTTGGTGATTTATTATTATTTATTATTTACGATCTGTTAGATCTTAGGTTTTGGTGATAAAATTTTAATCGGATTAATCGCGAATGACTATCCATGTACGTTGCAAAGTATTTGAAACGTCAGTTGAAACAAAACCCAATAATACACACGGTTAATCCGGTTAAAAGTTGTAAGTTGTACTTATAATATAATGTCTACTGCTTTATATAATTTGAAGTACTTAAGTAGTAGTAATCGTAATTAATAATGGCTTTTATAATGGTTCCTAAAATTAACAGTGATAATATATAATATGCAAATAAATTTACATATATAATTAATTGAGTAGTCTGTGTTTTATTGGAATATTAAAAAAAACAGCCCGTAACTGTCCCACTGCACGGCAAGGGCCTCTTCTCATACAGAGAAGGCACGAGCTTGATCACCACGCTAGCTCACTGCGGGTTGGTGATTTCAGACTACCACGTCCAGGTTTCCTGACGATGTTTCCTTCACCGTATGTCTATGATGTCTTAGATTAACTAAGAAAGTAAATATGATACTGAAAAAGTCAAATTGGGTCATGCCAGGTTTGAACCCACAACCTGCGGCTCAGGAGGTGGGCCCGTAACCACTCGGCCACCACGACATTGGAATATTAATCAATAATATATTTATTATTTTATTAAATTTAGATATTGTTTCTCTTTGAATTTTGAATTTTGGGCCTGCGTAAAGGCATAAAAAAACAATGTCTGCTAGATTAGTCCATCAACCAAATAAATTAAGTCTTTGTCCAAACTCTTCAAATGTCAACTACCAAATAGTGTTGAAAGTAAATACGATACTAATTGTATTTCGTTGTTTTCAGGTAACCACCAGATACTTATTGGAAAATTGCAGAAGTTTCGATGGGAGAAAGGTTTTGTATGATTTAGCTTACGGACATTGAAGTTATACTGTTATTGAATAACAAATTTATGTACCAACTATATGATTTTTTAACGTATTCTATTGGCCCTTGTTTTTTAAATGACATTTGAAAGAATCTATGACACGTGTGACGGCGATATAGTCTTTTGAAAATAATAATTTTACAGATGAATCTTTCAATAGCATTAACGAATGCTTTTTTTTGTGTATGGCATCTCGCAGGTCAACCTAGGAGGTTGTCGACTGCTTAACCGGGCTTTCCTGTGGTTGCTTTAATAATTTTAAAGCCCCCAGCCAGGGCATTCAACTAATAAACTAAGCGACAACACGCTAAGGGCACCCGCTGCGGGGTACGAGCCTCGGCTTAGGGCGTCACTGGTGGGAGGACAGCAAGGGACTGGCTGGATCGGGATTTATTATTTAGGGACGAATTTAAAGCTACAGGCTCAGCGGCGCGGGCTGGCATGAGTAAGGGTCGGGGTGGTTGACGGCGAGGCCGAAATTACGGCGGTCTGTTTTTATATACTGTGGCCTACTGCTTTCTTGGTGTCGGGATATGCGAGTGAATGCCTAGGTCGGCGAATTCTACTGACCTGTGAGGGGATATACCGCGCGGCTGCCACGACAATTGGGGTGCTTTTCAGCAGAGTCGAAATAACGCTTAGATATGCGTTTAATGAACTGTTGGATGGTGGGGATTTTGAGGTCGAGATGGAGGCTATCGTTGCGAATATAAAACGGGGCTTGCGTGGCCTTTCGCAACAAGCGGTTTTGGAGGGTCTGCATCCTATGCAGACGGTATGATTTTGCGTGTGAGAACACGACGCAGGCGTAAGTAATGATAGGACGTATGCACGTGGTGTAAATGCGCAATTTGCACTTGAGGGACAATTTGCTGCGTGCGTAGATCCTCGGTGAGGAGAATTTCCTTTCCGCAAGCGCGGCTGCTGAACGTAAGGTCCTGGGTTCGATTCTTGGGTCGGGCAAAGTGTTATTGGGTTTTCTCTTAGAAAATCGTCAGTAGCACTCCGGAAGTCGGCAGCGACATCCCCGTGCTTCGGAAAGCCCGTAAAGCCGTCGGTCCTTTGTTTGATCGCTTTTCGGTCATGTCGGATTGCCGTCCCATCGAACTGTATTTGCGCATATACTTGTGCACTATATATAGGTATATCTCCTGCGTACTTGGCTAATCTCGGAAGAGATAGGCCTTAATTATACCTAGTATATATTCTATCGGTTGTGTTTTCTATGAAGATTAATTAAAACTTGGTTAGCGAAAAGGAGGTTAAAGATTGGTATTATTAGCACACAGGCAGGTGCTTGGGTCCTCTCGAAAATCTCCAATTTAATCCGAAACTTTGAAGCCTTTGTAGCCTCTTATGACGCCCACGAGATGTAATATAACAGATTGTGCGGCTACCATTAATTATAAGGTGTCTAAATTTAAATCTATTGAGGAAATCGACAACAAATACCTAAGAGTTAAGTAAAATTAATGGCCTACATAATTCCCAATGACGCGTCTTTTCTTAAAAAGTTTTGGCACGTTTTAGCCCAAATCTCAACACTTGATCGGCAAAATTTGAATATGGAACGCTTTTATTTTTATAAGCTTTCACTCTCTCATGATTGTTTATGGGATTGCTTTCGTTCAGAATATTCCTTTTTTTTTTCTTTATTCTTTCTTGTAAATACTCCAGGTCTTATATTTTGTTTATATAAGAGTTATGGAACACTTTTCCTTTGTTGTTTTTTATTGTGAGTAATTTTAGAATAAGTAAGTATCTGGAATAATATTTGTAGTATCATTTGTTTGCCAAGTTTCTATGAAATGTTTAGACGTTTTTTTCTTTGATATACCTGTCTAGGTACCTAAGATCACACTTTTATTCCTCGAAACGTTAGCTGGAGTTAAACTGTTGTATCCCTATATTTCAAATCGTGACTGTGGCTATCTACCTGGCAAATTCTGTGTCCATTTCAGGCTGCTACTAAGAATATCTTAAAAATAAACTGACCTGGGTATTTATCCAGCACCTCCTGCTCAGCGGTCCCGCTTGCATTCACGATGCTTATAAAAGAATTTATCCATCAGATTCCTCATTTTTCTCTTTCATGAGTTAACTGTTCGGAAGTCCAATTGTTCTTCAATGTTCAACTGTTCTTCAATGTTCTTCAATTTTAAATTGATTTCTAACTCTAAACACTATAATATATTCCCTTTGAATATCGGGTCTCCTCGTGGATATTCGTTTCAGCAAAACACCATCAAAGTACCAAATCCGATAACAAAGTGGAAATCGAAATTATCGAAACAAAGAGGGGAAACAGGAATTTCTCTATATCGACCGTTGAAGCTCGAAAACCAATCACTGTCGGTGCGAATGTGTCCTGCAATATTTCCACTTGTTTGTTACCCCATCACCTGTCACCATAGGGTTGGCACCTCGTGTTTTTTGAAACTTTAGTGCTGGATATTGAAGATGTAGGGGAAAGGCTAGGAGATGTTATATATGCAGTTGTACACCCAGATTTCCAATGCTATTAAGGACACTCACACGTAATAGATGGTGAGCTTATTATCAACAACCGGGCACAGTTAAACTAAACCTAGGGCTGCAACTCAGGATGTTGTAATGGATAAACTTAATTATCTTGTCTGATCCAGGAATGGAGCTCAGAACCTCAAGCTAAGTAATAAGCAGCCGCATTTACAACCGCTAGAAATGCGAAATATTTTAAGGGCACATGCTGAATTTGATACAATTGGGAGAAGTTGGAATATTGGAAAACTATGAAAATAACCATTTTTGTTTAATGTCGTCGATAGTATTGTACTCAAGACTAAATCAAATAAATCATTTTACATTTAGTTCAAAACAGGCATAACGAAATACTGATAGACTCTTAATTGCCTTCCCTTTAGAAACTTCAACATTATTGTATTTAGACGAGACAAAAGTAACCATAACCACAGCTTTAACAACCCTACATTTTTTTTGCCCGTCCCTCGAGGCGTTTCTTTTTTTTTGCCGTCACATCCATCCGCTCATTTCCTGCTAGCAATTGTCTCCTTTCAATTGCCGTGTTCGTAGTTCGTAGGCGTAGCGTTCAAGCCTGCGATTTTTCGGGTACCAAATTTTTTTTAAGCTACCATCGTCTTTTTCCATTGAAATAGGTGTTGGCACTGCATATTGATGGGAGGCTAGTGTCTTATATTTAGATTTAGAATTGATTTCTCTCTAAATGGCGTTATAGAATCACGCGTGTATTACCTGAAGTTTAAGCAAGTTGAGTATACTTACATTTCTCCGATACCGTTATTAGGTGCTAGGTGATGAGCCTATTAACATCTACCCGGCACAATATCAAACATGGGGCTATTACAAAGAGTTTCTTAATTAAAAATCGCAATCACACTTCGCTTGACCCGGGAATCAAATCCAGGAACTCACGCTCAGCAGTTATGCTTGGTTTTCCTGATAAGAAAGTTCTTAGTAGCAGGACAGAGTTTTAAATTGTGTCCGATGGATGGCAATAGGCTCACTACCTATGACATCGATTTAATATCTTCATTGATAAAATTTGGGTGTGCAAGAGTGCTTATCTGCCTTACCTTTCAGAGATAAAGGCGTCATGCTATACTTAAAAATGACCCTACAAATAGCAATCACGAATGAAGTACTACATAAATATTATTGAGCTGATCTGGGAAGAATGGACGCTTTTCCCAGCATTCATCTGAAATGAAACAAAAAACTTAGAATAAGACATTCAAAACAATAAAGAAGGAGACGAGATCTTTGAGATGTATATTTGGTGTAACTTTGGAAGATAGATTGAGGAACAGCGTGTTAAGGGAACTTAACGGCGTTACAGAGGATGTAGTGATTGAGAAAGGTATGCTGAGATAGTTTGGACAGAAAAAAAAGGATGGATGATTGACAAAATTAGTGACTAAAGCGAGAGTGGATGGAAGAGTCGGGCTAGGCCCCCCTCGACGAACGTACCGCAATCAATTTGCGAACGTTCTCAAAAAGGGTCTGGTCTGGAGCAACCCACGAGCATGCATGAAGAAGTTAATGTACATGGATGAAGCGAAAGAAGTGTGCCAGAATCGTAGCAAGTGGAAATCGATAGTATCTGCGTACCCAAATGGTAAAAATACGTGATTGCATGTATGTATGTAAAAAAGGAGTTTTGAACCTTAAAAGCATGTAATAAGTGTCCATTTATTTATGAAAAAAATGTTGAGTGCCGAACCATTTACTAAGTGTACTATAACCGTAAGTCTGCCTTTAAGTGCCGGTCAGGGGGTTGCTGCACTAATTTATAGGAAATGGAGTGGTCCAGGGCATAAGAGAAGAGTGGACAATAAAGTTCGTAAAGTAAGGAGTTCTAAAGTAGACACAACATTTAGTGTGACATAGCTAGATAGAAGGAGACCGTATTGGTGGCGGTTACCACCAACAACAGCATTCCCAAAGAAGGTTGACGTCAGGCAGGCGGCCGGTCATAAAACATAGCCAAAACTTTAGCAGCATGCCAGATATAGGTATGCTGCGCCGACCCCAAATAAATTGGGATAAGGACAGGGGGATGATGATGATGAAAGTAGACACAACAGTTGTGTATCCCAAGTGACTCATGGGACAGGGAAATTATTTATTTCAGCTATAATCCTGCTTAACTAACCTCTTGCTATGGTGACAGTTACAGGCATTTAAATTGATTAGAAATTTATTCAACTACTTATCCTTCTTCTCCATTTTTTTCTGTGGTAAGGAGCTAACCTTATTTTAGAATTATTCCAGCCGCACTTTGCTTAGTGATTGATTGTTCATTAACAACAGCCGGGAGTGCCAAAAGCACGGAGAGCAAGCTCAGATGAAAATGCTCCCATTGATTACCCACTTATAATCTGAAATGCAACGTGCCAAGAATTGTTTAACCTCAAAGACATGTATATATTTTACCTACCATAGTTTACAAAGGGCAATGATATCTTTTCTCAGAGGCATGCCCGCGCCACCAAGCACTTCTGAAGACAAATGGATTTTAATTAAATTGTGCAAATCCTTAACCCTTTGTCAGTCGTATACCCCATATATATATGTATATATATATATATATATATATATTTATATATGTGGGTGTGTGGGTGTTTACGGGTAAAATAAAAATAAAAGGTTTATTTGGTACCAATTTTTCTAAGTAACTTCTATTGAAAGGATTATTATAGAGGTAAGTCAAATACGTTCATTAATTTTTTTTTATTTAATGCCAAAAATTTTATACTAGCAAAAATAAAACTGCTCTTTATTGCCAAACAATATTTTAAATTGTGGTATAAAATATTAATCCTTGTCCTAAATTGCGATCCAGTAATTCCGACGATTCACAAGATCCTCTCAAGAAACGTCTGTCTCCTAAAAATTGGACCACATACCATTCCCTGTTCTGACCTCTTCCTTAAGTGAGCTTGTGCATTTATAGCCAATAAACCGGGCCCACTAAGGAGGAGGTATATGTACGGATTGGGTCGTTTTTTTGTTTAGTTGGGAAGGTAAAAAACACTGGATAAGCACACGAATTTCTTGCGTCGGTCTGTGAAACCGCCAAAAATCTTGCCTCAGATACTAAGTCATGAATTGTCTGTGATAGCTGCTAAGGCATTACATTATTTTCTTGTTTGGAAGTACATACAAGATATAGTTCGCGAAATTAAGGTGGATTCTTCCAGTGTAAATTCAGTTTTATTTTCATAATTTTCTTCATTGTCTTTATTTTCGGTACAGTAATGATTTTGTAAGTTTTTTTTTGTTCTCTTTAAATTCATTATGAAGATACGTTTCTCTTGATTTTATGATATTTAATAACGTTATTCCAAACAAATTTATTTTCCATTTGCGTTATTTTTTATTATGTTAAAATATAAAACAATGATTTCCAGCGAATACGCGATTTATTAATATGTCAAGTATATGTTTTCATTTGAAACCGTAATAAAACAGGAAAATAACACTATAAATATATTACAGCATATACAAAAATAACGCCCGGAAAGTAATATCTTACATATCTGTGGCTCTTATTTACGTGACAGTAAGGTAAAAATTAGAATGTCTTATTTTGGAAGGACGGTAAAAGGATTTTGGGAAACCAGAATATTTGATAAGGAAACAGTGTATTATTTGTTATATGTATGTAAATGTAAAAATATGTCAAGTACGTCCTCAAATGATACCGTCTTTGAGGGTAGCCATGAATAGCAATAAAATCACATTTTGTATCTTTTATATATTTGTCTCGTTATTTTAGAAATTGTTTTTGTGCCCTTTTCTATAAGTTAAGCCATTTACGACATGCATAATAATATGCTTTACGTTTAGGTCGAAAGGTCGGCCACGTATCATGTCACCAATTCCTGTACGAAGTGTGTCGTAGTTCCGAGTACCTATTTGTACGTTGAAAAAAAAATTGGAAGACGAGACAGCTTTTATATCATAGAAAAAGTGCTGAACATACATAGTTTAAAAATAAATCCTCACTAATCGCAAAAAAAGGGAGTCAAATCGTTTTCAACGGTGGGGGGGAGAACATTCATCTTACTCCCGATCACTTGTGGGCCCGGAGATACTGGGACTTTACTGGACGCGATGACCTGCGCACATGTACCAGACATGCCCACTGTGGCTATGTTGGACAGCCACTCGGATTAAAGCCGATACTAGCCGCTGAGGGTTGCTTAGCAGCCCTACCCAGACAGGCCGACACTGCCTTACTGCCTGTGTAGAAACGGTTTCCCCATATTCATAAAACTTGAAATTGTATTTATGCAACTCACAAATTTGGATGAACGAATGGTCAGTCCTCTCCTTTCAGCATCTCTTTTGCCAACTCATTGTAGTTTGTGATTGAGCTAATTTGCATAAACCAGGACTGAATGATACGGTTGCTAAGAGCTAAGATTACTGTACTGATAGTGGCTTCGCATTACGGCTTAAAGGACCAGACGGGAGACGCTTTCTGACTAAATATCAAACAAATTTGCTCGCCACTTTTGGCGGGGGGCGAGGTAACACACAAGCACAAAATAACTTGTACTAAAGCGAAAATAGCTCTCGTCATTAAATTAACGGTATTAAAAAACATAAAAAAAAAACTAAACACAAACAAATAATTGTGTTACACACGATTAAAATCATGTACTATCATTGTAACCATACTGGTAAAAGGTACCTTTATATGATTGGGAATCTTATGCAAGTGGCGAGAGGGGTAAGCCCGCTAAAACTACTCCAGTACTAATTCCTTCAAGCATTACGGAGCTGTGCGAGAAGTTGAGGGTTACGGGGAGGCACAACGGTGCCGTGAAACAGTGTGATTATTTCCACCAAATCTGTGCAGGAAAGTTGTGTGAAGATGTGTACCGGAGCTGTGAACCATACTCTTTTTAAGTAATTCCTTACAAGTTTACGGCCAGCAGGGTGCGAGGCGCATTTTTTCATTATATGTAGATAACAAAGAGCACTCATAAATTTTTCTCCACCGGGTCATTCTTAGATTCTTGAGTTTTATCGTTGTATAGAACTATTTTTATTATCTATTATATTATATTATATACATTACAAGTTCAGGGTTGTGTAAATCTACCACAAATAAAACGTTCCAAGGAGATTCCAATTGCAATTAAAACATCCAACTAGAATGTAGTGCGCCTGGCGATTCGGTGGATATGCAAGTGTGGTTCAGAATAAATGTATACGTAGTTCCCTGTTCAGTAATAAATATAGCTTTCTAATATTCCTCTCAACTTAACCTTCTTTTTTAATTAAATATAAGTATTAATTTTGTGTAAGTACTTATATTTTTGATGGTTAATATAGCCAAAACCGAACCCAGAATCCGTTTTTGGTGTGTATTGTCCCACTTTGCAATACACACTGACAACGGTCTGGTCTTACCAGACTAGAAAATCGACACGATGGCCCACTTGACCATAGTGTACATTTTTGTACCGAGTTCACCGAGTTAGATCCTGACAAAAGTTATTGGTGTATTCGGATATATTTTATTCGGATATCCCTTCTGGGAGGCGCAGTATAATGAGTAATGAATAAAAAAAATTGCTATTTTTATTAATTATTTATCTTCATCTATACAAATAAATAAAATTGAAGTGTCCGTTTGTAATGTTAAAATAATAGTTTTTTAAGGTCATACAGTTATTTGCACGATACCTATGCCTAAAAATCAGTTTTTTTTGTACCGGCTAATTTTCGAAACGGCTGGACCGAGTCTGTTAAGATTTTACTAGCAGGTAGTTGACTATATAAGGAGTAACTTAGGCTAATTATAAAATAATTATACGCGGGTGAAACCTCGGGGCACAGCTAGTATTTATTTATTTAGGCCCCCCTACAGGGGATATACACAGAGCATACATTTAAACATAATTGAGATCTAGGTTTTTGAACTCCCTCAATTAAAGAAGACAATAGCATGCACGAAATTTATTTCCTTAGCGCTACATGATATATTAAAATTATTGATGTGGTAATAATATAGTAAAATATAGCATATGTAAAGTAAGTATAGCAGTCATAGCCCTATGGTATGACCGTTGGACTGACAAGTCAAAGGTCGCAAGTTCGAATCCAAGGCACACACCACTGTCTTTTCGAAGTCATGTGCGTATTATAAATTAATTATTACTTGCTTTAAACGGTGAAGGAAAACATCGTGAAGAAACCAGCACACCTGAGAGATATTCTCAATGGTGTGCAAAAACATGTCAGAGACCTATGGGTGGTTTAAACTTAGACACTAGGTTGTTCGTCAACCACACGATATGAAAGAAAGTTAGAGTAAAATGTATTCAGTAGGACAGCGTTAGGTTTATGATGTTCAAATTTAAAACAAACGCGATACAGAATAATATCAAATAGTTTATGGAACCATTGCTAAATACTCATTTCTTAATTGTCAATCCTTAAGGTACACTTTTTTTGCACTAATTAGATTTATTTGTTCAAAATAGTAATCATATAGTAATATCTTAGGTTTGCGCGATCACTATACATTATAATAAAACAATATAATTATCGAAGCACCCTGAGGAATAGCAAAAAGGAGTCGAATCTTCTACTTCAGTGGGGTGGAGAGCCACACGTCTCCCCGTTCACGTGTCCCGACGTACTGAGACTTTTCACTTGAATTCAATAAACATTACACATTGGCATACATAGCACATTACATAATCGCATTGGACATCATCTTGTTACAATAGCTTTCATCATTAGCTTATTGCTCCGTTTAAGGGTAGGTTTAGAACAGCCCTACCCTCACCACTGTTTCACTGAGTAGAAACGGACTCCCTGAAAGATACGAATAAAATATGGTACGTGTGCTTCGCAGCAAGAAAACTTTGATAGCGCGATGCAGGACTGCATTGTTCGGAACCGGTATATTTGAGGTGCCAACTTGTCGGTGCGTCCCTTTTTGTGACAATATTATGCACAAAAGGAATCCCATTGTGTTTGGTTATAAGCATTTTGTGCAATATAATTTTACTAAGTCGCGAGTTCGGTCTTTATACGTCATACTTGATATTAAAAAAAATATGGAAAAGATTACAAGGTTAATAATTCTTTTGTTTTCTTTATTACTGTCTGCCAAATATATATTATAAGTAAGTTTGTTTTGTACGCTTGTTATATGTAAATTCTCATTTTTGCCCCTTTTTACTTTCTTCCATTGCTATCCATAAATAGAAATCTTTTATATAAAAAAAACCTCTTGATGGCGGACACTGCATGGTTTAATAGCTCCTGATGATGCGCCGTGGGGGGGGGGGGGGACACGTGACGTAGATACTAGATATGGCATTTATTTTTATCCATTGTAATGGACTTCCGCAAAGTTTATATCACTTCTTTGTTGAGTGTTTTTATGGGCATAATTTTATTACATATTTATTTACAAACATTAATAGTACAATAAATTTTTATTTGTGTCGAGTTTGTTAAGCTGTATTATTGGTACTCAATAATACCGAATAGGTCGTCATTATTCAGAACGAATATTGACAAAGATAGACTGTGCTCGTAGTCAATCCACAACCATTACAATAGTTTTCGAAAAGTAAAATTTTTGCCCTTTTTACACGGTGCTCTACTAACCTATACCGGCGATTCGGAACCGCAACTGCATACACTATAATCCCGGCAGGTCGTGAACCTTGAAAGCGTAGACGGACTGGCGGATCACATTGTGCAGGCCGAGCTCAGTTGGCCTGAACAAACACTATCGGAACACATGCGCCGTTTCAATTATAATATTATTTATATATTTCAATTTTTCATTTGTTCTTTTTGTTGCAGTTTAATATTCGACTTTTCATAACATCTAGATATGTTATGAAAAGTCAATCAATCGATGTACCTAATTCCACATTATAATAAAACAACTTTTAACCTGATTAATCGCTTGTATTATTGGTTTTTGTTTTTCTTGACGTTTCGACAAAATAACAAAAATAATTTTATGAATTTTATCAATGATATGTACGGTAGACTGAAATAATTTTAAATAAACTGTTGAGACGCCTGACACCTTAGTCCACCTGCGACCACGAAGGCTGCAAAATGTTCTAAACTTCAGGAATAACCAAAACCAATAATACACGCGATTAATCCGGTTAAAAGTTGTTTTATTATAATGTGTAGTGATCGCGAAAACCTAAGATATGACTACCTGTTTCCAATTAGGTTTACGTAATTAATTTGACATTTAGTTTTAAGTATAGCTCATAGCCACACTGTCTCATTAGGTTTACGACCTGTAAATATAGTTGTTAAGGATTATAAATAAATAAATAATCTCTCTCATCGTATAGATCATAAACAATTTAGTATTATAGTTTAAACTACAAAGTTATGTCAAGTTATGTCAGAGACCCACGGGTCTCTGACATAACTTTACACACCATCGAGAATATCTCTCAGGAGTGCTGCAGTTTCCTCATGATGTTTTTCTTTACAGTTTTAAGCGAGTGACAACTAATTTTTAATGCGCACGCGACTTCGAAAAGTCGGTAGTGCGTGCCTTGAATTCGAACTTACCTTTAGCTGGTCAGTTCTACGGTCATGCCACTAGGCTATCGCTACTTTTTATTATTTTATGTTACTAGCACTATAGAGTATAAATGTGTATTGATCACTTTCTTTGGTGATTTAAGACCATCAAGTATAGATTTTTTTTGTTGAAATGCGCTTTTCAGAAGGGTAAACAAATGCGGTATTTGATTTAAATTCTTAGAAGTGCAGAGAACTTAAGGAGTACTTATGACCTTTTGTCGTAGAAGTCCATCGGCTCATATGGCCAGCAAAGACCAGATTCGGAATTCTCCAAACATTGAAATATATACTTTATCGCGGTTAGATAAGTATTAAATTGAAAATCGTCTGCCGTGATGGCCGCAAGCTTGCACCGGTCCTAATGTTAATTCATGCAATCACAGAACATGAAGGGTTGATGAAAACATTTATAAAGCGTGGACTGTGGACTTCTTAACACACAAGTACTGAACTAGGTACTTAGTTTAGAGAGTTAAATATCTATTAATTTATATGTTTTGATGTTGTTACGTAATCGTAATTTAAGTTTAAATCTGGCGCCATTAAATTAGTCCAGCGTCAGGCGATTGTGGTTTGCGGTTCTGTCGCGATGCTTCAACCAATAGCAGAGCCCAACTCAGCGCTCTCACTTCCTGCCGCCCGTTGATTGGTCGCGGCCGATGATGGCGTCCGAGTTATCTTCTTCGCGGTACACGTTTAACTTCGGAATATATAAAATAAATTAATACCAAGGAACTACTTAAATTTTCGTGTGTGTCTTGTCAATTAACTGTATATACGGTCAACTCCGTGCCCTAGAGACTACCAGTTAAGTGTGGTGATCTGAATAAGCTGCTGCCACGTGCCTGCTGGAGGAACTGGACCTGGGAGCTCCCACGGCTGGACAGGAAAGTGCGTGGCTAAAGGTAAGGAGTATTGCTTTCGGGGCCGCATACTCTCGATCTGCTGCTGGCCGTCTGGACATAAGACTGGATGGTCAATTTCTTAAAATGTAGAATACGTTTCTTCTACATTTTTATTGGTGCCGAAACCAGGGAACGTGGTTTTAAAAATAATTCAATTCAGCCTAATTCCCATCTATAGATAGATAATATTTACATATTTAGGTATTACTACATGTAATACGGCGGCATGGTACAAAAAACCTATCCGCCATCTTTAAATATACCAATTCTTTTCAAATCGAGAATATTATTTCACAATATTCGCATCCCGCTCAGAAATAGTTTGTTGTTGAATGCATATGAATTTAATTACGTGTTTAGTCTTTTAATCTAATTCCGTTAGAAATTACGGAATATAAATTCATAATTTCGTTCTTTGTAAACGCTCCTCACACACGAAAATTGAAATTTTTATTTTACCTACATATTTGTAAGTAAAATGAACTGAACGAGGTTGGTCTTGCACATAAAATATTTCTTTCTCAATTCAACTACCCTTACGTTAATTGTCTAAGGTTTATATTCGCTTGCGCTTCCCTTCGGCTAATCGTTTAGCAACTATTCCTGGGAGTGCTTCGTGCTTGCCGCTTTATTTCCTTGTTTTATTTTATTTTTATAACCAAAATACCGATTAGTGAATAATTGGTTATTAATTGTTATAACGTTACTGGATAACACATAATCATAAATGTGGGTACGCTTACGCTTTCGTATTTATTCTCCGTAAGTAGTACGAATGTCTGTGTGCGTTATCTTCGTATATTACGCAACAATTTGCAGAAGGTTCAGCCACAAGGAATAATAATCCTCGCCACTTAATTTAGCTTACGTTATTATTGATTGCGTGCTTATTTTTCCGTATAACATCGTACGATTAATATACAAAGAACTTATTTCTCGCGCTTTACCTACGCGTTTATAAATCTCGTACAGTGCCTTCCGTTTTTAAGTTCTTGTAAGTTTATTCATTTTTGTATGGACTCGGACTTCTGTACTGTATACATTCATATTTTATTGTGCTTTACAACATTCGTATTTTATTCTCTTGTAAAGTACAAATAAGTTTGCCTATAGTGTTCTTTATAATTTATAGGTAACCGATCTATTCGTTCATACTCATTCGTACGACTAAACATTCTAGTTGTTCACATATAGTTTCACTATTTGCGCTTTCGTTCATCAATTTCCTAAGTACGTATTTGGGTACCTATTCCAATTTTATTTTTTGAAGAGGAGATGTCTTTTAACACAAGACGAAAGATGAAATCGGACCACACATCTAAGAAAAGAACATCTATCGCCATGGTTTCTGATGAACCGGAACTTACTGTGCGTGACTTACCTATTCTGCGCCGCAAGCGTACACTTGCGTTAAATCGGTTAAAAAAGACGCTGGAGATAGCTGAGTTGGCTAAACGAGATGCTAGTGAGTTAAATGCTTTTGTTGCGCACTACTCGGTAATACAAAAACTGTGTGACAGCTTTGAAGAAGCTCATACCGACATCCTGTGCGTAGTCGACGAAGATTGTGTGGACAGGGAAGATTTAATCCGGGAGGAATTCGATAAAATTTATTTCAATATTGTCACCATTCATGGGCAGTTTATTTCCTCGGACAGTGAAAAATCTCAACCTCATGCATCTAACCAACGTTCTAACATATTATCTAATGTTAAGTTGCCCAAAATTAATATTCCTACTTTCTCCGGTGCCATTAAGGAATGGCCTAAATTCCATGATCTTTATAATTCGTTAATTCACAATAATCAAACGCTTTCGGATGTTGAACGTATGCATTTCCTGTTCTCTTGTCTCTCTGGTGACGCTCTTTCTCTTATACGCTCGTATCCTGCTCAGGGGGTGTTCTACCGTGAAGCTTACCAGAAGTTAATTGAAAGGTATCAAGATAAGCGCGAGTTAGCATTCACTTGTTGGAAGGAGATATTAAACATTAACTTGAAAACAAACGCGCCGTTTGAATTTCGTCGTGCTCTTGATCTCACAAAGGAGAATTTATACATTTTACGTAGTCTTGGTTTACCTGCTAACGAATGGGGTTTCATTCTGTCTTATAACTTTTTATCGAAATTAGATTCTAAGACTCGTTGTGCTTACGAACGTCAACATCCTTCTACAGAGTTGCCTAATTTCTCGGATTTGTTGGAGTTCTTGTACACAAAGTGTGAAGCGCTAGTTCGAGACACTCATTTTTCGTCGCAGGATAAAGCTGGCTCTGACACTCCTAGTCGTGGTCTAGGGAAATCTTCTACTTCAATAAAATCTGTTCAAAAGGAATCAAAGTCTAGAAACACGGTTGCATTACTTTCCAATACAAAGGAATCTAACACCAATCCAAAAGCTGATCCTAAATCCAAATCGCCTGTCTCATCTTCTGAAGCATCAACGTCTCAATCCATAAAATGCTCTTTCTGTTCAGAAAATCATTTTGTCAGCTACTGTAAACGATTTGAACAGTCTTCTATCGCAGACAGGATTAAATATGCGAAAGACCATAGTTGGTGTTTCAATTGTTTGAGGCCTTCCCATAGTGTTAAGGACTGTAGATCGGTGTTCAGATGTCAGAAATGTCGTGGACGTCATCATACACTTCTCCATCAAGACGTTGAAAACAATCCAACTCCTCAGTCGGAAGCCTCTGCGGATAATAAAAAAAGCAATCAAGTAAGTGCACTTACAAGTCGTAGTGATAACCCGTCCGTGCTTCTGTCAACCGCTAAAGTTCAACTTCGTGATTCGTCAGGCAGTTTTCAATCGTTTCGGGCTCTTATAGACTCCGGCAGCCAAGCAAATTTCATAACTGAAAAGGCTGTCAACCAACTCGGCGTCATCCGTCATTCATCCTCACGCTGTGTTTATGGTTTAGGCCAATCATCCGCTGCTATATCAGGAAAGGTTAAGATTGAAATTGGCATTAACGGCCAGAGTCTCTTCATCGTTAATGCACTCACGTTACCATCTATTTGTGGCAAGATGCCCTCTTCTCGTGTTGACAGATCTTCATGGCACCACCTGCAAGGGTTAACTCTAGCAGATCCAGACTGTCATAAGCCTGGCCCTATTGATATTTTGCTCGGTGCAGAAGTTTTCGCTTCACTGTTGCGTCCCGGTAGTTTGGGCGGACCATTAGAGCAACCCTCGGCTCTTAACTCCGTCTTTGGATGGATTTTGCTTGGAAAAGTAAGCTGTCATGAGGAACTGATACAGTCATTCTTCGTCAAGGACGATGACCTTCTTCATGAGGAGATTAAACGCCTTTGGGAGTTGGAATCTTTTGAAAACCGCATTCCATTAACACTCGACGAGCAACGTTGTGAAGAACACTTCGTAACACAATACACTCGTGATACTAGCGGGCGGTACGTAGTGGTGTTGCCTTTTAAGAATGAGGTTGAACCTTCATCATTCCCTGGTTCTCGTTCTGTTGCCGTGCGTTGTTTTTATTCACTCGAGCGAAGACTCCTTAAAAATCTGGATCTATATAAACAGTACAGTGAGTTCATGAGGGATTATCTAAATAGTGGTCATATGAGTCTGGTTACCAAAGACGAGCTGAATTCGGGAAAGTATTACATTCCACATCATTGTGTCCTTCGACCGGAATCCGCGACAACTAAGCTACGTGTTGTTTTTAATGCGTCATGTAAAGATTCGAATGGCAAGTCTCTTAATGATACGCTTTTAATTGGCCCTAAGCTTCAAACTAACATAATTGAAATTTTGTTACGGTTTCGCGTTCACTTCGTTGTGTTTACTTCTGACATACGTCAGATGTATAGAATGATTAATATAAACGACGACCACCGAGATTATCAACGCATCATTTGGCGTTTTAATACTGATGATTCTCCACAAGAATATCGATTAAACACTGTCACCTACGGTGTGTCTTCCGCTCCCTTTCTAGCCTGCCGTACTATCCAACAGTTAGTTTCGGATGAAGGTCATAACTTTCCATTGGCTAGTCAAATATTATCGTCGGACGTGTATATCGATGACATTGCTACAGGGTTTAGCAGCCTTGATAAAGCTTTGCAAGCTAAATCAGAGATTATTCAACTTCTTCAAAAGGGAAAATTTGAGTTACGGAAATGGGCAAGTAACAGGCCTGAGTGTTTAGCTGACTTACCCTCCGATCACTGTTTAACATCCGCCGTAACGTTAGATACGAAAGATAATCTTACTCTTAAGGTTCTGGGCTTGAGATGGGATCCTGTGCGTGACTGTTTCTTTTTTGCAGTGACACCACAGCAAAAAAAATGCTCAAAACGGACTATTCTTAGTGAACTCGCCCGTATCTTTGACCCTTTAGGTTTCCTGTCCCCACTCACTATCGTCGCTAAGATTCTTGTTCAGAGACTTTGGATTCTTGGTATCGGATGGGATGATGATCCTCCTGAAGATGTCCTAGATTACTGGAACCGTTATTTGGAGCAACTTCCTCTTTTGCATTCGTTACAGATTCCACGCTGTGTGTCTGTAGTTAACGTCAATTCGTGTGAACTACATGGTTTTTCAGATAGTTCGGAAATCGCTTATGGTGCCGTAGTTTACTTACGGACAACGGATATTGATAACAATGTGAAAATTTTCTTCGTTAGTGCAAAAGGACGAGTTGCTCCGCTTAAATCAACCACATTACCACGTCTTGAGTTATGTGCTGCTGTCCTTCTTGCCGACCTTTTGAAATTTGTCAAAGATCTTTATTCTACTCTTCTCCCGTGCACTGGTATCTTTGCTTGGTGTGACTCCACCGTCACTCTTGCATGGATTCGCTCTCACCCTTCACGCTGGAAGGCTTTCGTCGCGAATCGTGTAAGTCATATTCTTGATGTCATTCCCGGTGCCCGATGGAATCACGTGGCGTCCGAAGATAACCCGGCGGATATTGTTTCGCGTGGTCAGCTTCCTTCAGTTCTTGTCAACAATCGTCTATGGTGGGCGGGTCCTTTATGGCTCTCTCAACCTGTTTCCTCTTGGCCTTGTTCTGACGGAATGCTAGACACAACCGTGCTTGAAACGGAAGAAAGGAGTCCGCGTACTTTATTCTCCCACGTTGACATTCCAACTTCTTTTATAGATACTCTAATTGAACGGTATTCATCTATACGCAAAATTCAACGACTTGTTTGCATCTGGATAAAATTTATTGAATTTACTCGTGATAAGAGAATTCGCTGCTCTGAGCCCTTCCCAACTCGTACAGAGCTTCGTAGAGCACTCATGATTATAGTGAAACACGTTCAGTCGACTCATTTTAGTGCTGAACTACAGCAGTTAAAAACTGGATCTCTTTTAACAAAATCAATGCGTAAGCTGACTCCGTTCATAGATAGGCAAGGAGTTCTCAGGGTGGGCGGCAGGCTTTCGAGATCGGGCCTTGAATTCGAACATAAGCACCCTGCCCTCCTCCCACGCCAGTCAAGATTGACGAATTTGATTATCGAAGCTTTGCATCGTGAAAATTGTCACGCAGGCGTTAACACAATGCAGTATCTTTTAACTCAACAGTTCTGGATTCTATCTCCCAAACGTGCTATTCGTCACTGCTTGTCAAAGTGCTTGAAATGTTATAAAACAAACCCTACTCCTCTCGAACCGTTTATGAGTGACCTGCCGGCGTTTCGCGTAAATCAAGTCAAACCGTTCTCCGTTGTGGGTACGGACTATGGCGGACCATTTCGCATCAAACTAGGTAATCATCGTGGTGCAAAAATCGGGAAGGCTTATCTATGTTTGTTTGTATGTCTCAGCACTAAAGCGTTGCACCTTGAAACCGCCTCCGATCTTTCATCGGATGCTTTCCTTGCCGCCCTTCGTCGATTTGTCGCTCGCCGAGGTAGGGTTAGTGTTATTCACTCCGACTGTGGTACAAATTTCGTGGGTGCAAGCAACCAACTTCGTTCACTAATGCAAACCGCTGCTCGTCATGAAAATATTGAATTTCGTTTTAATCCACCTTCGGGTCCTCACTTTGGAGGCGTGTGGGAAGTTCAGATCAAGACCGTAAAATCACACTTGTATCGCATAATTGGCGAACAAGCTCTCACCTTCGAAGAGTTATGCACTGTTTTTGTACAGATCGAAGCGATGCTTAATTCAAGACCGCTCTGTCCGCTGAGTGCTGATCCCAATGACTTAAACGTGCTTACCCCGGGTCATTTTTTGACGCTTGAACCGTTAACGTCTGTTCCTGACGAAGACCATACCGCTCTGAAAATCAATCGCCTGGGGCGATGGCAGCTCATTCAACGTTTCCAGCAAGACTTTTGGAATCGATGGAGAAAGGAGTATCTTAGCACTCTCATTCAGCGGGCAAAGTGGACTAAGCATTCCCAACCCTTGAATGTGGGTTCTATCGTTATCATAAAGACAGACAATGTTATTCCGCTTCATTGGCTTTTAGCTCGCGTTATTAAACTTCATCCTAGCCCAGATGGAACAGTGCGTATTGCCACTGTTCGTACAGGCGACGGCTCGGAATTAACTCGCCCGCTGACTAAACTCTGTCCCTTACCTAATCAAGCGTAATTCGTTATCCGTCGAATCTAACTTTAGTGTTAAGTTCGTTATAGTTAAGTTCGTTTGCATTCATTCAACTTCTTTAGGTTAGGGTTCCGTAGTCTATTTTTTATTTATAAAGAAAATACATGTATATTTTGGTGGGCGGGATGTTACGTAATCGTAATTTAAGTTTAAATCTGGCGCCATTAAATTAGTCCAGCGTCAGGCGATTGTGGTTTGCGGTTCTGTCGCGATGCTTCAACCAATAGCAGAGCCCAACTCAGCGCTCTCACTTCCTGCCGCCCGTTGATTGGTCGCGGCCGATGATGGCGTCCGAGTTATCTTCTTCGCGGTACACGTTTAACTTCGGAATATATAAAATAAATTAATACCAAGGAACTACTTAAATTTTCGTGTGTGTCTTGTCAATTAACTGTATATACGGTCAACTCCGTGCCCTAGAGACTACCAGTTAAGTGTGGTGATCTGAATAAGCTGCTGCCACGTGCCTGCTGGAGGAACTGGACCTGGGAGCTCCCACGGCTGGACAGGAAAGTGCGTGGCTAAAGGTAAGGAGTATTGCTTTCGGGGCCGCATACTCTCGATCTGCTGCTGGCCGTCTGGACATAAGACTGGATGGTCAATTTCTTAAAATGTAGAATACGTTTCTTCTACAGATGTATTAGTCTAAGACGGAGTGCTATACCTAGACTCTACCGATACTACTATACCCATACTAGAGAGATGTCAGGGGTCCATAATTGTTTCTATTTTTCAACATACCAACTGTTATATGTACACATTATGGAATGCAATAAAGTATTGAGTATCTATCGTCATTGTATGAATGAATGTGTCTTTTGTGTTAATAAATAATATTTATTGAATATTCCCAATAAAAATATCTGACGACTGAAACGAGTCCTAAATTGTTTAAAAAAAAAAATTTACCTTGACTTACCTAAATTATTGTTTAAAAAAAATGTGCAACCGGGATGAAACTGGACGGCTCTTCGCAAAACATTTATTAAACGCGACAATTACATTCCTATTGTGAATATTGTTACCACAAAAAGGGGCGCACATACAAGTCGACACCTTTATTACGGTCAACCGTACGTCAGTAGTAACAATTGAATTCCAAAAACCATCCTTACCGCAACGCCATAAAGGCGGCGTCAATGACAAATTATTACAATGGTCGCAGTTCCGAACAATGCAGTTCTGAATCGCGCTATCAAAGTTTTCTTGCTACGAACCACACGTACAATATTTTATCTTTAACACTCAGGGAGTCCGTTTCTACTCAGTGAAACAGTGGTGAGGGTAGGGCTGTTCTAAACCTACCCTTAAACGGAGCAATAAGCTATAGATGAAAGCTATTGTAACAAGATGATGCCCAATGCGATTATGTAATGCGCTATGTATGCCAATGTGTAATGATTAATGAATTCAAGTGAAAAGTCTCAGTACGTCGGGACACGTGAACGGAGACATATGGCTCTCCACCCCACTGAAGTAGAAGATTCGACTCCTTTTTGCTATTTTTCAGGGTGCTTCAATAATGTGATTATTGATTTGACCTTATAAAAAAATCTAAAGTCTCATAATAAATCATAAGCCTTTGAAAAATCTTTAAATGCATGGATAAAGAACTCTAAACACCGAAAAAATCAAAGGCCAACTAAGTGTCTCTTTTATTCTTTAATGTTATTATACATTATATTAGTTACTGTTCAACGGTTATTACTCACGTCCTTTTTACGGGGATGCCTGACTAGTTTCGAACTCGATCGGAGCCCCTAGTCAGGTAAGCCCGGGCGATGTCGCGAGTCAAAACCAAATTTTATTTGAATGTGTCATACGAAAGTTACTATAGTAAAAGATTTCAATTTTTTTTGTTTTATTTTTATTTTTAACACACACATCACGCGCATTCGTAAAATGTGGGTGTACACAGTTGTACACCCACATTTCACTAATGATGTTATTAAGTCCCATGGAAAAGGTGAGCCTATTGCCATTTACCGGGCACTATTCCAAACTCCGGGCTCCTACTGAGAATTTCCATACAGAAAATCTCATTAACACTTTGCCTTACCCGGGAATCGAAACCGTGACCTCGTGCTCGGCAGTCGCGCTTGAGATCATTAGACCAACCAGGCAGTCGTTTTTTTTCGTTAGAAAAATATATTTATCATTTATATGCGTAACGGGTTCTGAAGTTATCTTTTAGAACTCTTAAAGTTAAAGTTATATTATTTTGTGAGGAATGAGAAACATGGCTGTGAGCATGAATTTGAACCTGCGCCACACAGATGAATACTTCAGACGCTCTACCAACTTTAGCAAGTACCCAAGAGCATAACTTAACTCACGTAATCAACAACCATAATACACGATCTATGGGTGCTGGCAGATTCAATGTACCCAAAGTAACCAATTACTTTGGTGACAGAACACTTAAAAAACGAATACCATACCTATTGAACAGTCTGCCGCCACACATACGGAGTGAATCCAATAAAAATCGTTTTAATAAAAAATTAAAGAGCCATTATTTAGAAATGTGTTAAAGTGCTACCGCCAAATAAGAAAAAAAAAAAAATTAAAAAAATGTTTTAAGAGACTCCCGACTCCACGGCCAAACCATTACTACGGTTTTGTGGGGCTTAGTTTTTAAGTTATTCTTACCATGTAAAAAAAAAAATATTATGACCTGAAAAAGGCTATCGTGACATCAAAGACCGTATTTTGAAAAATTTATTTTAACTTTATAATTGTTGAATAGAAGGGGCCTCGTGGCTTGGTAAACAGCCGCATGGATCGATCGATCGTGGTTAAGCTGCGCTTGCCGCGGTCGGTCTGTTGATGAGTGACCATTATTACATATCGAGACCCCTCCGTGCTTCGGAGAGCACGTTAAGCCGTCGGTCCCGGTTGTCAAATTAAGATCTATGACAGCCGTTACGAGTAGTCAGAGGCCTGAAAGTCTGACAACCAGTCATACCACGAGATATCGTGTTACACAGTAACTGGGTTGTGGAGGTCAGATAGGCAGTCGCTCCATGTAAACTACTGGTATTAAGCTGCATGCGGTTTGACTGGAAGCCGATCTCAATGTAATTGGGAAAAGGCTAGGCAGATAGATAATTTTTGAATAGAATAGTCGGTCTTCTTTTTATATTAGTCGTATGGTTTTTGAAATCGCGAGTTCGATACCCATAAGTTATTAGTTTTTATTATTATTATTTATCTGTCTTGTGTAACTGCTGGGCAGGTACTGCCTATCGGGTTATAGTCTATACCCTTTTTGTGATTACGAGTTTTTTTTTTTTTTTTTTACTTATTAATTCCACCTCCTTTGGTAGCTACGGTTTCATGAAATGGCCGGTATTGTTGCTTTTAAGCTATACGTTTCTATCCTTTTTTACAATAATGCGCCTGTTATAGGAATTAATAAATCCCACACAAAACATTTCATGTAAAATTGGTTGCCAAGACCCCCAAGTTTATAATGTTATGTAAAAAAGTTATGAGATCTCTAGTAGAGCCTAAGTCATAGCTGTACTCGGATTTGTATTACGCGTCATAATCTACGGGGCCTATCCAAAGTATATAAGTAGCTCTACATGCTTTTGACTGTACCCCGACCCTTGCTCGAGCCGGCCCGCGCCGAGCCAGTAGCTTTAAATTTGACCTTTAATAATAAGGAAACTGATCTGATTCAGCTAGTCGCTAGTTGTCCCCACAGCAACGCCATAAGCCGAGGCTCGTGTCCCGCAGGGGACGCCCTTAGTGCTGTGTTGGTTAGTTTGTAGCATTATAAAATATGCTCTGGCTGGAGGCATCAAATTGTCTCGCCATAGTTATTGTTCGGTTACGCAGATCAGGTTAATTGCAAGATGCGAAACGCAAAAAAAAAAATTTTGACAGTATGTACCTCATTTATAACAAATAACTCTATCTATAGAGTTATTTGTTGTTCATCTCTACATCTTGGTTAATAAGTATGACTTGGCCGTTTAATGTTCGTGGAACTATTACGTGACATAATATTTAAGTCCATAAAGAATAGTTTGTGCGACAATGACGAAACGGTCAAGCCATACTAAAATGAGAATACATACGAAGATGTAGAGCTTACAGATAGAGTTATTTGTTATTCATTGTGTGTTCAGATAAATACCTTCTTTATCGAGTCTAATAATGATCGAGTAACTAACTAAGATCAAGTGCATGTCTTTTTAAATTGAGTTCCTTTGTGCGTATTATTTTCCTCTCTGAGCGGAAGGGTTAAACAGTTTTATCAAATTAAATGATTTTTTTGTACATAAGATTTCAGCTGGATGGTTACCTAGCTATCGTTGGACCCTGTAGGTGGCGCTGTTGTAGAGATCCAGAAAATGTGGCTGGACAACGTCTGCCTACCGGGACCGCTAGTCTATCATAAAATACAACTGTCATGACACTATTACCAGATACTAACAGGAATTAACGGAAAAGGAATTATCTTGCAACACGATAGTTTAAAAGTTAGTATGAGCTACACGCCTGCTTACCCACTAGCAGTGTCAGAGGACCGTCACGTTATGGTACTAAACAGTATAATTGTATTTTTTATTTTAATTAAAGTCCAAGTAAGTAATAAATTGTCCATTATTGTTCAATACCTTATAAACTAATTCAGTACGTGCCGTGATTTATTTTTATTTTATGTATAATAATGTAGAGATATCAATTAATGTTCACCGGTTACTTCTCACGTGCATTTTTCGGGATTGCCCGACTAGTTTCGAACTCGAACGGAGCCCTTAGTCATGACCTGAACCCGCGGCGATGTCGCGAGTCAAAAAGGTCGAAACTAGTCTGGCAATCCCGAAAAATGCACGTGAGTAGTAACCGGTGAACATTAATTGATATGAATATGTCTCACGAAAGTTTTTGTACAAAAATAATGTAGAGATGCTATGCACCTCACTGAATACTCCTGATGGCGTCCATGTACTTACCCCACAAAAAGTTGTACTTGTTATAGGTATAGTAAGTAGATCATCGTTATATTAATAAGTGAAGCAAAACCTTTGTACCCCTTTTTATGAAAATCACGCGGACGGAGGAGTATGAAATTTTGCACAGTTAACGTTTATAATTGGAGAAGGAGTGTAGGATTTTATTTTATTTTATATTTTCATATAATGTGCATTAGAAATACATTAAATGAATAAATTAAATATTGCCACAGACTATCATCCGTTTGACACACACATATAGCTTTAACAATAGAACCTTAATAACGTTAAAGTTTTAATTAATTCTGGTTGAATTTCGGCGACCACTTGATAAGGACCTATTAAAAATCAAAAGCGCACGGGCATGGCGGCGTAGCACCGTAGTACCGTAGCCTTGTCTCTACGCGTCGCACGTTCGATCCCCACACAAATCTTAATTTTTTGGAGCTTGTACATATTTTTTGTCTTCCTTTGCTCCAATTTGGTCTTCATTTTAAATTATATCTCGCATTGCGGCAATGTCGTGAGTCATACCGCAGCACAGTAAGTAAATTTTAAGAGTACACAGCTATAATTACTTAAAATGTTAATTTAATTTCCTCTATAGTACCTATCTGTAGTTAAGGATGAAGTGTCGTGTCGTTTTGATCGCTAATTCATAAAACATAACATAAATATATTAAATTAAATAATATCAGATTTTTGCAATTGGTTTCATACCATATATATATATAAAAAAGAATCACTATTTCCCTTGGTCATACCATAACCTGAGAACGACTGCACCAAATTGGATAATTCTGTTTTTGTTGCGTTCGTCATTATCAGGCAAGCTATTCACATAAGTTTTTTTTTATAATCGTGTCTACGAGAAATGATTTTATTGGGGTGGGTGAAACCGCGGGGCACAACTAGTACAAAGATAAAAATGTCTTCCAAGCGCAAACAATTGTAAACAAAATAAAAAATATATAAAAAGATTACGAATCCATTAAAATGTTTATAGATGAAAGGTGTTTTACAACAAAATATCATTATAGTTCAATGTACCTATGCTGTCGCGTTGGCGGCGTGCTAGAAACTTGGAATCCTGCTCACCCCAAACAAAATGAAGGATACAAATGCATTTAAAATGTAATATTCAATATCTAAATATAATAAAATTGTTAGGGAAATAATATTATTTATCAGTTTTCTAATTTAATATAATATATTAATTGTAACGGATAAGTAGGTATTGTTTATAACTGTCCAAATAAATAATAAAAAATTAAAATGCAAAAAGTGAAATCCCACAAATATTGCAATATTTTTATTTGAATTAAATAATATAATAATTAGGTCACATGCGGGATGCGTAGTTTTACATACTGATAAGAGATGGCGTCACTGTTGCTGGCACTTTACGTGTTGTGGTTGCTATCCTTGTCGTTATCGGAGCAAACTAAATATGGCCATCTCTTTTTCGCTCAAAAATATTATAAAAACATTCATGTTTAATATTTAAAAATATGCCAAAAGATTCTAAATGTCTTTTTATACATGGAATAAATATAACCTGTTAATATTTGTTCATAGTTTAGTAAGAATTTGAAAAAAACCTGCATCGCACAATCAAAGTTTTCCTGCCGTTTTGCACCGGCCCGCTATTTCGCACTATGTATACGGGGAGTCCGTTTCTACACAGTCAGACAGTCGTCAGGGGTAGGGCTGTTCTAAACCTATCCCTGGTGTTGAAGCAATACGCTATTGAGGAAAGCTATTGTGGATAAATTGCAGCGCAGCCGAGTCTGTGTCTCGAGTTCTCGACGGTCGGGTCGAGTTGTGAAGCCCTTTGCGGCTATGTAACGGCAGTGCGCCGTCCGGTAGGCATTCATGCCCAATGATAGGTCCCTGTGACCGAGTTGAAGAGTCACCAGTAAGACGGTACTCAATGTAACACGGAGGAATATTGGTCCTCAACCCCACTGCTGTAGAAAATTTGACTTCCTTTTTGGTTTTTGGAAAATTGTTTTCTTTTTTTTCTTTATATTTTTTGGAAGTTTATATGCTTTTGCTGGTATGTTATTTATAATTACACTTCATCTTTCATGTTGATTTACAATGTTTTTTTTATGAGATTTTAATCTTCAATAATAGTAATCTTGAATAACCAGTAAATACTTTCATTCAAAGTCAAAGTCAAATCATTTATTTCAAATAGACCAATACAGGCACGTTCGAATTGTCAGAAGCTAGGTCCCACGTCCCAAAGTGTAGATTTGTATGGAGAAGAACAGGCAAGAAACTCCATTGTTTAGTTAATGTTTCTGTTAAACTGACACTGATTACTGCTTCATTAGTGTCATCGTTGCAAACGCGGTTGCTGAGCGTATGGGCCTGGGTTTAATTGCCGCGCTGGGAATTTTTTTATAGGAATTTTCTTTCACTGTATCTTTATTACTTTAGGCATAAAAACTAACTGTACATTTCACATATCTCCTATGTCCGTATGTCACTGTAGGGGTGCCAACTGAATCTCACAGTGTCACCCGCCTTAGGTTGGTGATACATTCGTGCCGTGCCGTACTCAGAGTTCCTCCAATAGAATTATGTTTTATTTTTATTTTAATGCAATTATTGTTTGTTGTGTCACTTACTGAATAAGTTCTTCTTTTTCTTTTAAGCTGTTAAAGTGTTTAAACCTATCTTTTAGAAGGTTTTATAGGCGATTAGCTTGTCTTATAATTATGTGTTTATTAGTACTCTCTGTTTGTTAATGTAGCTTATTTCTTTTTTTGCTGCCTATAATATAAAAATATTTGAAAATGAAAAAAAAAATACTGATTGTCATGGTGACCAAGTGGTTACGGCTCTTGAGCCGCAGGTTTTGGGTTCAAACCTGGCATGTACCAATGTCACTTCTTAACGTCATATTTACTTTCTTAGTAAATTTAAGACATCACAGACATACGGTGAAGGAAAAAAATTGGAAACCTGAACTTAATGGTCTGAAATCGCAACCCGCAGTGAGCTAGCGTGGTGATCAAATGCCCGTGCCTTCTCTGTATGAGAAGAGGTCCTTGCCCTGCAGTGGGACATTTATGGGCTAGTTATGCTATTTATTTTTTCTTTGTTTACACCTCTACGTTCGTTACCTACTCTGCAGATGCAAGCGTGATGATTTAAAGATGATCACGATATGCATACCAACAAGATCCTGGAAATTATAATAGGAATTATCACTTTTAAATGAGCAATCTCTTGGCATCAGTCTTTGGCATGTCTGTCAACCTTCGACATGAAGGTTTTATTCAATCATCTGTTTTTATTAAAGGAATAATTAATTAATTACTTAGCTTGAGAGGTCAGGTGACACGTCGCGCTGTACAGAATAATAATTATACTTTTCTAAGTAGGTGATGGCAATCACCACTGAAGATTCACGAGTTTAGTCACATTGTACTAGTTTTGGAAATATATAATTATAATGGTACTTACAGATAATATATATTACATCATCATCATCATCATCGGCCTTAGTGTCTGTTACGGACGATGCAAACAGTGGTCTGTTAATTTTTTATTTTTTTAGACTTAATATTGATTAAATCCGAGAAAGTAATCACGCACGCGGCCGCTACAGATTCTATATTCAATATGTAAGCATCCTTCTGTGTTTAAAAAATTGTCACATGTATAATAGAATTTACATATCACATTCTATGATGAATACGAACTTCGGTAAAATGGGTTGGAAACTACAATTCGGCTCATTTCACAAATTCCGTTATTAGGTCTCATGTAATAGGTGGTGAGTCTGTTGTCCCTATCGGGTACAATTCCAAACTCCAGGCTGCCACTGAGAATTTTCTAATAAAAAATCCGAATAACACAGCCCGACCCGGGAATCGAATCCAAAACCACACGCTCAACAACTGAGCATAAGATCGCTAACCCAAAAAGGCAGTTATAATTATGTCAGGTGCGTAATTCTTGCAATAATAAAATGTGCTAAAACGTAATGTGACGTAATGTTCAAATTGGTTACTCTTAGCAACCAACCTGTCCTTGTAACGTCGAATGGTTAACCTTGTCGTTTAAAATGCGGTCAATAGCAACCGTCACCCGGCCCCTTCTGAGTGAAAAAATGTCTCAAAAACAGTCTGGTTGGAACTGGTTTGAGTGAATCAGTCTGGTGGTACGTTTTTTTTAAGTCCTTGTTATTTTTATAACTGACTTCCTCGTCAGTCAAAGTTTTATTGAGGTTCTCTATTAAGAAATTAATAGTTAGTAAGTCTTGAATAGATCCAGGCGTCACCTTGCGGAAGTCCATTACAATGGATGCAAATAAATACAATTTCTAGAAATTTCCACAATATTGAGGGTACGTACACATACCTACGCAAGCGGTGAAAAATTGCAACTACATACTACCAACTACTCTACACGTTTTTCGCCCCCCGCCCCCACGGAGCATCATCAGGAGCTGTTAGACTGTGCAGTGTCCGTACTCGGTGCGGAACCTCAATATTGTGTAAGTAGTTAGTAAGTCTATTGTCATCTATCGTGCACAAGTCCAAACTTTGAGCTGTTGTTGAAGATTTCATAACAGAAAAATAAGATTTGGCTGACCCGGGAATCGAACCTAGGACCTTAGCCTCAGCAGCCACAATTGCAACCACTAAACCACAGGTTTTAAAGCCTAATGGGTTTTATCTAAGAACAAAGGCAGCGTGCAGCAATTGTTTGAACGTTATTCTTGGAGTACTGTCCACCACCATAAGTGGACCATAAACTTGCAACACCATTTGGGGCAACCACGTATATGGTACATACTAGTTGTCTATTGGAGCTGGGACAAAGCCCCATAGAATACTGTTCCATAGCAATGGTATGCATATAACCCTTAACTACTAGTTTTCGAGTGTAAATCGGAAAATCGGAACTCGAAATAATGAGTTACACATTTTCAGACTGCGATTATCGATTAGGCATTCTCATTGTGAATAATATTATGTAAAAGCTGCTTCTGCCTATAGATCAAAACACTTATTTTTATATAACAAAAAATCAAAAGGGTTTTTTTGTTGTTGTAAATATCAGTTTTTTTTATTCATAGAAATGTGTAACTCGATTTTTCGAGTTTCCATCGTACCGGTTCCCGTTTACGTATCACTAACGAATCTCCACTATTGTTCACCGGCTGTTGACTGTATGCTGCGTAATATTCACGAGCATTGTTCACTCCTATATTAAACACCATTAAAATGTGTCCAACCAAGTTTTGGTAGGACTAAAAATATGTACTTACATGATTTATATTATTAATAACTATTAATTACTGTTCTCTGGTTATTAATTATACAGATTTTGCCTCCCGATATCGCCACACGTTCAGCTCTTGACTAAGGGCTTATTTGGAGCGGTAAACAATGAAATTAATGTGAATGTATTTCACCAAAGTATTAATAGATACCTCACTGGTCTAGCGGTCGAGGTCCCGGGTTAGACACCCGGGTCAGATAATGCTTTGTTAGATTTTTCTGTAAGAAATTCTCAATACAAATTCGTTTGTATTTGTACCCAGTAGATGAAAATAGGCTCACACGGTCTTCTTCTTCTTATCGTGAGGTTTATGAACAACCTAGTGTCAGAGTTTAAGCCGCCTACAGGCCTTTACATTGTCTTTACACACCATCGAGAATATCTCTCAGGTCTGCTGGTTTCCACGCGATGTTTTCCTTCACCGTTTTAAGCAGGTGATAAATAATTTCTGGGAAATTCGGAATCAGTGAAATGTAGATTTACAACAGTGAACACCTCTGATTATACTTGTGGCAATACAGTCGTGATGCTATGCATGTAATAGTAGTATGTTAAGGAGAAATGCTGATTACGTAGCCTCTCTTTAAGCTGTGAGATTTCATTGTGGATCTCTTTCTTACTACTTAAGTAAAATCTCATTAAAATAGTCAGAAGGTTTTTCTTCCATACCCTCGACTTCCCTGTTGGGTGAAAGCCAACGCATGATCCTTCAAATGCGTGTCTTGTTTATGTGATGTGAAGGCCAACAGACAGGTGGCCTATTGTGATGGTCCGCATTAGTCACTTGAAAAGGCCGTTTTGCTGTATTGAAAATGGAAAAGGTGAGAATGAGGAAAAACAGCTCTTTAATTCAGTACTAGGTTTGGTTAATTATAGTAACCCCAAAGCTAGGGATTTCTCGAAAACTTCAATCTTTAAAGAAATTACCAATCATCCAGATTGGCAAGGATTTTTCTATACCTCTAACGCAGGCAACAAGCCTACGGCCCTCTTAACGGTAAGGGGTTACCGTTACCGACGATTCTAGAATCAATACTATCACTCGCACGTTGGAACCCAACACCGCCAAAATACGCTTCTTGAAGGAGCTCTGGCGATCTTGCTTACCGTAAGGAATACAGAGCAATGCATTTTTTTATTTAATTTGCTTCATTTAATTGTTATTTCAGTTAATACCCAATTTTTTTTTTTTTTTTTTTTTTTTTTTTTATTTTTTTTTAAATAACGTTGCCCCACACTAGGAATTTCTTCCTGTGTCGTGGGTGCGTTTACAGACATATAATCTCACAAGCACACAAACACCCAGACCCGGAGCAATTATCTATAGATCGTACAAATATTTGCTCCGTGCAGGAATCGAACCTGCGACACGCAGCGCAGCAGTCGGTCTCTCGACCACTGCGCCAACCGCGCTGTCAAAAATACTGCCAATGCAACAATCATATCATCCCCTTGCCCTTATCCCAATTTATTTGGTGTCGGCGTAGCATGTATTCTTCTTCCATACATACTCTCTACTTGTACTGGAATGCTGCTGAAGTTTTGGCTATGTTTTACCCTGCCGCCAGCCTGACATCAACCCTCAATGCAACAGCAATCTAACCGCAGTGAGACGCTGTTGAGTATCCTGATTGCTCGACCTAGCTACGATTTTTTGCAGAGTGGTGGTATTTCACCAGTCGGGCAGCTTCAGCTTAGCTGTTAGCCCCGACTCTATTACATTAACCTTCCGGCTCAGTAACGTACAGATCTGTACGTTGTAACAATAAAAATCTATTGTGTCTGCTAATGACTGACGCAACAGCTTAAACTTCCAACCAAACTCACTCACTCTATAAAATATGTATAATGCTATGTGCGGCGGCTATGGCAACGTAGAATATTTAAACATAAAATACATATACTTTTTAATGTGTGATACCTAAAAACATAGATATTATATTTATCGTCCTCACAACGGAAGCCCTAATTCATTATCTCGATACGTCTGTCTGTGCGTCGATCAAAAATAGTCGGACACATTGTAATTATGTTACTAGTTAATTATACTTTATCTATGTTTACTAAAAATGTTGTCTCTTGTTTTTATAGTTACCAACAATGGGGTTGACAAATTTGGGAACTAATGATGTTACTAACACGATTCCATTGGCTAAACACCTTTAAAAGCGACTGCTAAGAGAACTGGGTTCCATTCCCAGGTTGGGAAAAATGATGTTGTGCTTTTTGTGAGTAAATTTACAGACCAAGCTGTGCCTGGTAGAGGGCAGTAGGGTCACGATATGGGACCTAACTTTAAACTAGCGGTCGCGGTAGACAGTGTCCTCCTCGGAACCCAATTACAGCCCCACCTATCGGATCCTTTCGTGAATATGCATATACGATCCAGGATCCCACTCAAACATACATAAAAAAAAACATCAAAATCGGTCAAAACATTTTTAAGTTTTTGCGAGACTTATGCATGGCAAATGATTTTTAAATATCCGGGAGACGCAGGTTCGTGTTTATTTATCTTTGCACAAAAATGTATGATTTTAATTAAAGATAAGCCTTGAAAAGCATTAACGCATGCTTAGCGAACTCAAAAAATAATATTAAATGGAAAAATCATACGGTCGTGAGCAGAATTCGAACCTGCGCCTCCCGGAAACCCAGTCATTCGGCCTCCCGGTCGAGATGGCTTAGTGGTCAGAGCAGCTGGAGTATTTATTCGGGAGGCGCAGGTTCGAAACCTGCTCACGACCGTATTCTTTTTCGATTTAACCTCCTGCCTACCAGAGATACTTCTTGTTTAGTATGTTGGTGAAACTTTAGTATTGTATTCCTAACCGGTTAAAATATTACCAAAAAATAGTGAAAAAAATCTCACCTCTCGGAAAATTGTTTTTCACTATGTCCTTTATAAAGGACAAAGTGACGATATTACTATGTCATTTATGTAGGACATAGAAAAGATTTGGAATATAAATTGTAATTGGAATAGGATTATAATCTAAAAAAAAAACTTTTATATTAAGGTTTTGTTATTAGAAAATATAAAAAAGAAACATAACTAAACGTTTTCGCAAACAAAACTATCAAAATTAAACATTATTCTCTAAAAACAAGCATAAATGAACTAATAATCAACATTATTTACTAATCAGTCGTAAATTAGGAACATAAGTAGATATCAAAAAAGAAGGAATTAAGTTTATATACTAAGACTACTCATACCCTCATGAAAATTGGACTAACAATCCGATTTGGCGTAAAATGAAGGTAAATAATACTTTTTTTTACAAAAAACTGTGTTTTTTTGCCACATCCACTTCCCCTACAACGCGGATTGGTTCAGACCATATTCGGGTAAGTATAAAGCTGCTTTTGTACGGCGTTCCTTGGAGGGTATGGTTTTATAAGAACCTTACGCTTATTATGTTTTGGTTCAAGTTTTTCATAATCTTCTCCTCCGGAACCACCATCACTTTCTTCTTCGTTATCTGTCACAAGTTTTGTACCCAAATCCTATTTATATGCGCAATACATATATTTCTTTGCTATACCTTTTTCTTTTTCAACAACTCTGTATTGTAGCCAAGCATTGATAATTGTCAAAATCTCATCGTCGATATATTGATCGTATAACTTATGCCACTCCCAATCTTGAGTTTCGTTATGTATGTAAGCTGGTTGCATCAAATCGTAAAAAAATTTCTTAGGTGTCTTTTGCCCATGTGTCTTGCACGTCATCATTTGTTTGGCAATTTCTGATCGCAATCTGTTGTATAGAAACATCGCTGGAGAAGCTTGTGGAGGAATCAGAGCATTATCATCTTCGTCTAAGCTGCTGGACTCTTTAGTCTCGTGGTAACTCGCTCTTTGAGTCAGTTCTGAAGGCAAAAACTCTGGATCATCGCCGCAGTCATCCCCGGAAAAGTCTAAATCAGAATCATTTAACGCTTCAACTATGCTGTTATCTGTTAAACCTGAAAAAAATATAAATATCTTCCAATGTACTACACAAAGTACAGAAGAAGTAAAACTATCAAAACTTTAACTACCTACATTTGTTCTTTGCATAGGACATAGAAAAAAATTCAAGATTCACTCGAACATTATTTATTTTTACGCAAAAATAACACTGTATATCTACGTCTCGAAGTATTAATTACTTACAACATATTCAATATCTAGAAATTATTAAGAATTTGATAAGATTTTAATGGATTGACTTACTTAAGCGTGAGCGTGGCTGAGTATCCACCCTCCGACGCCATTTTAAAACAAAATTACAGATGTGAAGTATCACTTCAATTTGTTTCCATATACCTAAATATCCGATCGATGTCACTGTTAAGTAAAATTAGTATTTTCGTTCGAAAATAAAGCGGCAGATTTTTTTAAATCTTTGGGCTTACTCTTGAAAATAATTCCGCTCGATTGACATTGGAAATATGTCAGTTCGTACTTTTAAATGCAAAAATGTCTAAAAAATTATAATAGATTCGGGATAATATGAAGACAACATGCTTTAAAATTGAGGCAACTGTAATGTAGGTAAATTTATTTTTAAATTACGCGTTGTTTTAAGGCGTCAATTTAATATTGGAATTCGATTGGAATTGGTATTAGTTTCAAGAGTAACCCACTTATGTACTATGAGTAGTACAGATGTAGGTACGAGGTTAATGTATGATTTTAAATAATATTTTTTATTTATCGCTATAATTCTGGTAAAAAATTATCTGCTTTGTAATAAAAAAAGTTCTAATCTTTTGTGAACATGGGACATGTTACATTCACATGCATGTCTCCCTACTTTACATGTAAGTAGGTACTTAATTATAAGTGTGTTAATAGTTACTGATAAACAGTTTACTTGTATGACCTCGTGTCCTCGATGTGACCTGGCGAGTCCTTTGTCGGGATCGATTCCGTTACAATGACGTAAGAATTATTACATTATTAGAGATAATAATAAAATATGGAATGAGAAATGAATAAATTATTTTACAATAAATTATCATCTTTCAACTTAATATATTATGTGGAGCATGTTCTATATCTAACTGCCTCGTTGTTGTCATAAACGCAAACGCGGCTGCTGAACTTCAGGTCTTGGGTACGATTCTCGGGTCGGGCAAAGTGTTACTGAGATGTTCTGTTACAAAATTCTCAGTAGCAGTCCGGACTTTGGACGGTTGATGGCACTAAACTCACCACCTAAAAGGTGGACTTAATAACAGCATTGGTGAAATGTGTTGACCAATTCTGTACACTTCTACCTACCCCCTTGGGGGAATGCAGGCGTGATGTTATGTTATGTTTATTCTATATATGTTAGGTACTGCCTCATCGGTCTAGAGTGGTTCCGGGTTCGTTTTTAAGTTCGGGCAAAGTGATATTGGGTTTATCGGCGTAAAAAATCCAAAAAATCCGGAGTTTCCAATTGTGCCCGGCAACTAACATTAATTATAAATACATGTCGAATATAAACGAAACAAAACAAAACGAATACCCAAAGAAAGTCTGAAGTCCGTATTAAACCCATTAGGAATTGTATTTTAAAAATTTAAATTAAACAACATTGATATTATTAATTATTGTTCACCTGTTACTTATCACGTGCATTCTACGGGTTTGCCCGACTAGTTTCGAACTCGAACGGTGCCCTTAGTCGGACTCGGCTTGAGTATCAATTGCCGCGGACTCAGCATTGAATAACCGGTAAACAATAATTAATATGAATATGCCTCACGAAAGTTATTATACAAACACTGATATAAAGTTGGCTCCTAATAGAAGGAAAAGTCTATGTCAATTTGAAGTAACACGCCTTTTATTCTCGATTAAAGAGCTAGATAGACAGTGAGTTAGACACGAGCCAAGCGGGTGACGTCACCTGCGGAAGCTAGCACTTTCATTATCTTTATCTTATCAAGCGTATATCATATGAATTCACAAAAATAATCTAAAACACACGGTTTCACATAAATCACTTGCGAGAAAGTAGACTGCACATAATGTGACAAAATGCCTTGTGATTCTTATGCTGTGTCACATTATTTTAAAAATAGAGGTTTTAATGGTGATGAGCTTTCTACGACATTTTACAAATCTTCCCACGGTTTTAAAAATAGATTAGATTAGAATATTCGAGTAGATTATCAACTTCTTCTATTCGTGCTTTGTCTCACGCACATATAAGCAATGTTCATTTACCTACGATAATTTGCGAGACAAAAGTTATGGAAAGAAAAAGTGTGACGGACAGACATAGCATGACGCTTATATTCTCCAAAGGGTTCAGCAGAGGTGTACTGAAGTACACTCAGTTCACTGATGTCGTTATTATGTCCCATATAAGGGCAAGCCTATTGCCATCAAATGGGCGTAATACTAAAGTCCAGGCTGATAACGAGAATTTCCTAACAGAAAACCTGCACTCTACCTGACCTAGGAATATAACCCAGGACTTCGAATAGTCCAAGAAGTCAATCAATCAATAAATTCTTCAAATACGTATTTTCAACCTCATTGTTACGCTACTTTATGATTTAGAAGGAAATTTCTTATCCGTATACCTCTTAAAAAACGTTGAAACAAACTCGAAGGTCAAGGTCTCTTTAAAGTCCAGACATCATTGTAACAGGCCAGGCGAACGTAATCATATTGATATAGGCTAAATATAGTGTACTCGCTCAAATAATGGCGGTACACCCAAAACGGCATTCAGGAATTTCATGTATCTTATGTAAGAAAATCACGTGAAGCAGTTATTTATATTATTAATAAAAAAAAAAATACTAACTACATAAAATTCGCAGTAAAAGACCTGCTTCTTGAGCCAAAGGTGGTGGGTTCAGACTTGGTATGTATCAATGTTTCTTTTTCAATGTCATATGTTCTTTCTTAGTTAATCAGACATAACAGACATGCGCTGAAGGAAAACATCCTAAGGAAACTTCGACGGACCTAATGGGCTAAAACCGCCAACCCGCAGTGAGCTAGCGTGGTGATCAATGCTCATGCCTTCTCTGTATGAGAAGCGGCTTTTACCTGCAGTAGGACAGCTACTGGCTGGTTAATTTATATTGTGTTAATTACTGGAAATGTCGACGTCACTATTTCAGCAGACGGACTATACATACATAACTCTTTGACAAGCCAAAATGTATTTTTAACTATTTCCCAAGAAGACTCATTTTAACAATACAGTGACGTACAGGAAACTCTTGATTAACCTCTACCCCTTAACAACTTAAAACAATAACGCCCGACAGCTGCACATGATTCGATGATCTTATGACTAATGTCAGCTAATGTCATTTGTTTCCTATTCTTTGCTATGACTACTGTGTCATTGCGGTGTGTCAGAATATTCTAGACTGCAATATTAAATGGAAAATGAATACGGTCGCGAACAGGATTCGAACCTGCGCCTCCCGGATAAATACTCCAGGCGCTCTGACCACTAAGCCTTCCCAACCTCTGCTAACCACCGCGAATTCTTCTTCCATATTTAACACGTCTTATGGCGACGTCATTGCAATCAATTCAGTACCTATACAGGTGACCGAACCGACACGACCAACTTTGCAGCTAATACAATGTCGTAAAGAATGCAATTACCTTAATAATTCAAGATAAATCTTTAAAAAGCATTAACGCATGCTTAGCGAACTCTAAAGTTACAATATTAAATGGAATAAGAATACGGTCGCGAACAGGATTCGAACCTGCGCTTCCCGGATAAATATTTCAGGCGCTCTGACCACTAAGCCATCCCGACCTCTGCTCACTACCGCGAATTTTCTTTTATTTAATTTTTAATTTTAATTTTTTCTTTTATTATTTACCTATTTAACACGTCTTAGTGCGACGTCATACTAAGCTAAGCATGCGTTAATGCTTTTCAAAGATTTATCTTGAATTATTCTAGACTGGATATTTAGTCATCTGATTCTAAGATTTGAGGAGAATGTATGTAGTAGGAAGGTCTTCATTATTATTTGACTGGTGGGTGAGGGCCTGGTGATTCGTCACACAGGGTATCCTAGTATGGACACCAGTCTCTCACAAAGGATCATAAACCGTATATGTCCGTAGCATATTGATAAATGTGTCTTCTTTAAGTTTTAAAATGTATGAAAAACTTTTGTGAAGAGAGAAAGTAAGTAAAGATTATTATTATTATTTGACTGAATCTAACTGGTCAACTAGACTGGCGTCATCGTAGACCGAGTGTGTTTTTAACGTTAATTTTAACTGTTTGTGTTATATTCCCGTCTCTATTTAATACTTGTAGTTTGGCAGTTGTGAGACAGTAACATGAATAATGCCAGAGCACGTGATAAATAATGTTAAATTCAGTGTTGCGAGCTCGATTGTCGGCCTTTCTGAACCTGTGTCGGCCTTTCATCGGCCTTTGAGCCTTTGGTTGACAGTGAAGGCAATCATTTGGGTGACAATCCTACTGGCTTCTTAACTGTTGTTCTTTAGTCCGACATGGATCTAAATGTTTTTTTCTATATCAGCCGTTCTTGACAACAATCGGCTCTTTCCCTTAATTGTCTCTTCCGCCAATTAGGCTGTCCCAGATTAACAAAATCCGCCACCACGACACGCTCTCCTCAGACCCGATGATAGAATCACTGTAGCTCAGGAATCCAACAAATTCACACTCCGACGCGCTCGACTGCCTCGTTATAGACCCCACCGGCGAGGTCCGCATCCGTCGCGAAATGTCTTATCATCTCCGCCCCGACCCGTACGCGTGCCAACCCGCGCCGAGTCAGTAGTTTTAAATTAGAAACTGATATGATCCAGCTAGTCCCTAGTTGTCCCCCCAGCAACGCCCTAAGCCGAGGCTCGTGTCCCGCAGGGGACGCCTTTAGCGCTGTTGCTTAGTTTGTAGTATTTTTAAATATGCTCTGGCTGGAAGCATCAAACTGCCTCGCCTTAGATTTTGTCCGGTTACGCAGACAAAACCCCGCTGGCATGCAAGACGCTATCACCAAAAAAATAATAATATAAAATCGGCCCTATTCAACACAGGTCTCGGCCATTTTGGTTTTATCTTCTGGCAACACTCGTTAAATTATCTTTGGATGTACTTATCTGAAAAACTAAAGTCGTGTTCAAGTACCATTCTGTAAACACCCAACTTAGTAGCTATATTTTACCTTTCTTTCCTTTTTTCCCACGTCTATTATTGTTTATATAATATTAAGATTCGACCAGATGTGGCTTATGTCATAACTTCATTAGGCAGTTCATATATTTTCGAACGGAAGCCGCACAATGGCTGTAAACATAATAACAAAATATAACAGAGCAAAGGTATATAAAGACAATGGCACATATGAATTATTAAAACAAATAAAGATGTTGTTATTAAACATGATAATGTAATCATTATTGAATGAAATAATCATAGCTCAGTGGTGAAAACGAAAGGTTCGTGGAGTTGCGTGATCGGATTTGTAGTAAAGTAAAAGTTTGCTTTTTAATGAACATTAGTTTCTGTAGTATTATTTAATATATTCGATTTTTAACCCTCCAGTTCTTCGATCACGGCGGCCTATTTCTTGAATAAAAAAGTTTTATTATTATTATTTCCACGGAAATTAGCCAAGTACACAATTGTAAGACAAGATATTATAGTGCATGTGTATGCGCAAACACAAGTGCACTCCCTCTTCCTTCACACATAGACCGAAGGACGGCAATCCGACAAGACCGGAGGGAGATCGGGCGCAGGACCACCGACTTTACGTGCTCTCCGAAGCACGGTGCGTCAACTCCGAGATGCTACTGAGAATTTAAAAAAAAACACCAATAACACTTTGCCTGACTCGGGAATCGAACCCAGGCCTCACGTTTAGCATCTGCGCTTGCGTCCACTAGACCGATGATGCAGAAATAATTATTGCTGTTCTGACTAACAAATAATTCTTTAGAAAGCGTGATGAAGTGTCTAGTACAAAGCAAGTGTATGTAAGTCTATGTCTGTGTGTGTGTGTGTGTCTGTGTGTGTGAGAGAGGATCGTGATTTGCAGAAGTGTTTAAATCCTCATGAAACTCGCATAAAACTTTCTACTGGCTTCTAATAAAAAAATATAAACGAGGAACATTATTATCTAAGAATATATAATTTTATATGAATTATATGTGAACTCTGATCTTTGGTATCAGGAAGCGGTCTATAATTTAGGTAGATGGTTACATTACACCGGTTGTCCCATTGATCATGAAATTATTACACGGACGTGCAGCAATGTAACTGCAATTAATTTGGTAGCTTTTTGCTTCTTTTTTATTCTTACGTGCAAAATTGGAGACTTTAATTCTCATATGCATAATCCAAAGATGAAAATTTTGGTCTGATATATGTATACAATTGTATTATTTTTATTATATAAGAGCCAAAAAGTAGATGATCATAAAATTTGACTCCAATTTTTTTATCTGTTACTGACTTTTCCCAGTGGGTAAGATCCTAGTCTAACCGGATGCAGGTTAATACCATTTTATATGAAGCGACTACCTATCTCATCTTCACAACCCAGTTACTGGGTAACTCGATATGTCATGGTAAGACTGGTTGTTAGACTTTCAGGAAACTGACTAGCCGTATCGGCTGTCATAGATCTTTATTTGTCAATCTAGAATTCTAGACCGACGATTTAACGTGCTCTCCGAGGCAGAGTCCTCTCCGGAGTCTCGATATGAAATAATGGTCACCATCAGCAGACCGACCGCGACGATCGCAGTTTAACCTTGATCAATCGATAGTGCGGCTATTACCTCACAAGCTACTCCGTAGGCCTCCCAATACCCGCTACAATATATTAATGGTTAATGTGTGATTGTGACCTCTGCTTATCCTCTTGGTATAACCCTGTAATCGACCACAAAACTGACTACGAAACATGTACATTCACATAATTTATACGACCTGTTCCCCATGACGTGTACAACATATTTATCCCTAGTAAGTACAAGGTAATAATTATTAATGCAATTGTTAATTTAAATAATGCCCTTCAGAAAGTATAAAAACATTTCTCCACATGCATTTATACGAACGAACTAAATAAAAAAGTACTTCATTGCTTTTTCTTTATAATGGTACTAATTCACTAGCGCACCAACTTAAATATTGCTTATTAAAACAAAACAACTTTTAACCGATTTAGTCACGTGTATTATTGGTTTTTGTTTTTCATGACGATTCGAGCACAGCAGCGTTCGTGGTCGCAAGATGACGAGGATTCGGTTAAAAGTAGTTTTATTATAATGTCTAGTGAACGCGATAAACTAAGATATCACTATCAAATATTGCTATCTTTAACAAACAGTCATACAAATAAATAAACTCGACGAATTTAAAGGGACAAATTAATGCCCGTCTAATGAAGTAATTTACGCGTCGTCTATCGATGGTTTTTGGAGCACACTCGGAGGTAGCCATTCAAGTTGATCAGAAACGTTAATTTAAACTAATTTCACATTGTTTTTAGTCAGTGCACAACAGAATTGGAACCAACATAATGTATGTTTATTCCACGGTCATTTTATGTAGAATTTACGCAGAACTGGATTTATCACTTTCCGTTGGTAGAGTGAAGGGGCTGGTTGTCGGCCGATAAACTCACGTCGACCTTTGCCGACATCATTGTTGTGAATGTTGTGATAAAGGCCTATCCTAACTCGCTATCGGGTTTAATACACGTCGTGAATTTTTTTAGTTTATTATTTTCCTGTTATTCAAACATTGACCCCCAATTTATCTTATATTGCGAGTTGGTATAGAAACAATTGTATCATTAAGAATAAATACTCTGAACTAAAATGATAATTATAATTATGTAGTCCATACAAATACTTATTTCCTACGTTAGGGAACTGAACCCGCAACCCGTTGCGCTGAACCTTATCTCTCGATTACTGCTATAACAATAAAATAGAATTTTTTGCGCTATAATGTATGCACATTAATTCCTATATTCACATTACGGTTTTACTTTCACGCAGTCTCGGGGTTGTCAAACTAGTTTTGGATTTAAATGGAGCTCCTTAAGATGATGCCTCGCCGTTTGATCGGTTTGAACAGAACCCGTTTGAATAAAAAACATATTATGGGTTTTCAATAGATGATCAGTGAAAATTTTTATAATGAAAATTACTAATATCTAGAGTAGGTATACTATTTTCAGTAAAAACTGGCGACTCGACCCAGCCTCGCACAGGTGTAGTTTACTAATGAAGAATTTGTGTTGTGGGAGACGGTTCTGGGCAGTTGCGTCAACTCCCCAACTGTCGTTTTCCTCAAATCTATTTACTCTACTTAGAGTGAATAGATTTATTCTGGTTCTACGTGCTCCATCCTCGGCCACACCGTCGCTTAACATCAGGGGAGTTGGTGGCCAAAGGTAGATCCATTTCGGATATAAAAAAAGAATTACTATTTAAATTGCCGAGTTTATTAGTGGATATTCTAAAAAAATAACTTTCATACAACTAATTAAAGATAAATCTTTGAAAAGCATTAACGTATGCTTAGCGAACTCTAAAGTTATTATATTAAATGGAAAAAGAATACGGTCGTGAGCAGGATTCGAACCTGCGCCTTTCATACAAACCTTCTGCTGGCAATTACAAATATGAATTATTGTTCACCGGTTACTTCTCACGTGCATTCTTCGGGTTTGTCCGACTTGTTTCATAATTAATATGAATATGCCTCACAAAAGTTATTATACAAATTACAAATACAACACACAACGAGATTAAATTAATAAAAAAAAACACGCCTGTCACATTTTTTATTTTTTTTCTAATCTTGCCTATGTTACCCGGGAAAAAGTTAGGATTATAACGATACACCAAACATCGAAATCGGTCCAGGCATTAAGAAGTTATGGTGGAATAAAGAAACTCACAAACATACATACATACATGAACCCTAAAAACGCATTATACTCCTTTTTTTTGGTAATCGTGTAAAAAAACAGCCAAATCGGTTCCAAATTCTGAAGTGGTAGGTACTCTTCATACATGCGGCAATTGAATTTTATTTAAATAGAAGATTTGCAAATTTTAAGTCTATTATTAGATGACGAGATACATATTAATCACTTTTTTATTCAGATATTTCGCAAAATTTAATCTATTATATATGATTATGATAGTTGCATTATTCTTATCGATATTCAAAACTACGTATTTATTATAATAAAGACGGCATATCTTTTTAATCAGTGATTAATAACTAGTTTAAAAAGTGGCAAGTATTCTTGCAAGTTTATAGATTAGGTTTTCTATTAATAGATTTTAGTGTTTTATAGACACGGTTAGTTTATGTGTAATATTATAAATATTATGTATATTTCTGTATTATAACTTTCGTTTTACTTTCGTGTCATATATTCAGAATTGCCTGACTGCACGTAAGTGAAATCGTCATAGATAATAAACATGTTTTTGTTTTATATTTAATAATATTAAAATAAGTAGAAGAATACGGTCGTGAGCAGGATTCGAATCTGGGCCTCCCGGATAAATACTCCAATCCGAGAGGTGCAGTTCGAATCCTGCTCACGGCCGTATTATTTTTCCATTTAAAATTATAACTTTAGAATTCGCTAAGCATGCGTTAATGCTTTTCAAAGATTTATCTGTATTAATATAATTAAGTACTTGACATTTATTTATATGTAACATAATATAGCATCACTCCTGTATTCCCCGAAGGGTTAGGCCGAAATGTATACAGATTCACGCCCACATTTCACCAATGCTGTTATTAAGTCCCATGTAATAGGTGATGAGCCTATTGCCATCTACTGGGCACAATTCCAAACTCCGGACTGCAACTGAAAATTTCCAAACTGAAAAACTTAATAACACTTTGTCCGACCCGGGAATCGAACTCGAAACCGCTGATCGATGCTCAGCAGTCATTTCTTGGCTTGTTTCAGTGAGTGTTTTTTTTAAATAATATATGCCACTTCAAAGGAATTTACCTCATAAATTAGGACCTTATAGGTATAGTGCAAGACAAATTGGAGGTAGCTAGGTAGGTATATAGTGTTTATAGCCGCGTAATTTAGAACAACCTATATGAACCGTGTATATGAAGCAATTAATGTACCGATCTTAATTATTTCCGTATAGTATGTTTCATATATTTTTATAGATTAACAAGTTAATTATAATTAAAACGGAAGCAATCATAACTAACAGCGGTTATGAATATTTACACTTCCAATTATTAAGCATATTAAAAAACATGTCATCACGTAATCGAGTTGAGCCTATTGTTGGGCTCAATTCCAAACTTCGGGCTGATATTGAGAATTTCCTAATAGAAATACCCAATATCACTACCCGACCCGGGAATCGAACCCAGTACCTAATGTTCAGGAGTCGCGCTCGGGACTACACCAACGACGCAGTTCGTTCTAATACACCCGATATAATACTCAAATCTATAAATCGCCAAATATGTATAGGAAAATCAATTGATAGTAATCCAACGCCCATTAATGGATTCACGTTTTAACCATCAAGGCCACGAGTGGGCTTTAATGGGATAATTGGCCTTTATACGCATCAGACATTCTTAGAAATCAAGTATTTTTGTACGTGTTACAACTGAGAACTTATTGAATATTTCGGGCAAAATTGCGTAGTTTTTTGTGAAGACTTTTCCATAAATAATGACTTACATGATGTATGAGTTCATTTTTTTTTGCGTCAATCTCGACACCGCACGAGATAATAAACAAATATAATGCTTCTTAATCAGCCAGGGATTATAAATAGTTAATCAATACACTGTAGTTTGTCGAATGGTAGCGACAAAAGACAACATTTATTCTTTTTGGCGTGGCCGTGGTGGTAGTAAGAAAATTAATAAGATTTCTGGACGTTTGGCTCTAAAGATGAGACAAGATTTTTTGCGACAATAAAACATATTTTACTACATATATTACTGCTTTGTTTTTCTCAAAAATTTATGTTTTTAAACTAAGCTGCCGTTTGAATCTGTTGGCTCGCTCATTAGCAGACACAATAGATTTTTATTGTTATGAAGTACGTATTTGTACGTGGGTGAGCCAAAGGGACTTCACGTGAGGCTCGAAAGGGAGTGAGGGGGTTTGGCAAAAATCACAAAATATCACAAGGAGGGAGGGGTGTAGTAAGATATCACGTGTATTTATTTTCTGTATTTAAAGATAATATTCTAAAAAAATTAAGATTCTTTGTAGGTACTAAAAATACACGTGATATTGGGTGGGGGTGGGGGATTAGTCTTAAACCTAACCACGAATCAAACAAAAGCTCTAGTTCCTTAAAGTACAATCAGTTCCCTTTAAATTAGATTTCCACACCTTAGTCCATAATGGTTGTGATAAATAGGGAGCCGATTAATAAATCGTTACAATCATTAAGCATTTCGTTAACGGCATTAATTTTGTATAACAAATGCTTGTCATAATTCCTTGTGAACGAAATAATTAATTAACCTTTATTTACTGTACAATCTTCTGTAAGTAGATATTTATAGCTATTTACATAAACAACAGAGTTTACAAAGGGCAAAGGGATTTGTCTTCGAACAAGATTTCAATTTAAATGAACTGGTGAATCTTGATTGAGAGAACGAAGACATTTCTAAAAGTATAATTGTTTTAATTGACATAGCATACATATAGCATATAGCATCTCGCCTGTATTCCCCGAAGAGATAGGCAGAGGTGTACACAATTGTACACCCAAATTTTTTCAATGCTGTCATCAATGTGGGTAGAAAGTCTGCCTAATCCGTCATGGAATAAAAGCGTGATGCTGTCAATGTTTATTGATTTCTACTGGCAAGTAGTCTTATGAAATATACTATTTCAAATAACGAATATATACATTTAATCCTTTCATTATAATCCAATTAAAAGTACACTCATGCATAACAAATAAACAAAGAGAACTAAATCCAGGTTCGCGTGCTAAACGTTTTTAAAACAAGGACAAATTGGCTAGCCAATGACGTGACTTATATTAGCACCACGTGACAAATGAAACCGTAACACATACACACTTACACCCAAAATGGCGGGATTATGGTAATAATTCTGTGGCACGCGACTGTCAACAGGTACCTTCACCCTATGTTAACGTTTTTTATGTGGAAAAAATACGACGGACATTATTGTGCTTAGTAGGGTACTAAGCACAATATATAATAATAATTAATATATAATATAATAATTCCCGTCGTAGTTTTACACGACTGCCCAGAAAAAGATTGTCATGTTTTAAGGTGTTCATGTACATATATATATATATGTATATGTTAGTGAGTTACTTTATTCCACTATAACTTCTAAACGCCTGAACCGATGTAGATGCATGGGGTATCGTTAGAATCCTAACATTTTAAATACAAAATAAAAAAAATGTGGTACACAAAAAGGTCGTGTAATATACACAATAATTATAATACACATTGACAGTGCGGTTGACCACTATCTTTTGATAGTGGTCAACCACACCGGCTGCTGCGTCGCGTATCGCAGGTTCAATTTCTGCACGGAGCAAATATTTGTATGATCTACAGATAATTGTTCCGGGTCTGGGTGTGTGTGTATGTGAGATTATGTGTTTGTAAACGCACACACGATACAGGAAGAAATATACCTAGTGTGGGGAAACGTTTAAAAAAGGGTATATATATATAGTATATACACAAGACGTGTTTTTAATGTTTTAATTAATTTAATCTTGTTAGTTTTATTAGCATTGCGACTGACTTTATATATGTAAAATAATCCCACTGTATATGCTCCAAAAGCCACCATAAAAAGAAAATTATACACTAATTAGTTTACACTCTTTATTCAAACGCGACAATAATTCGCAACCCATGTGTTAATTAATACATATGGGATGTGAATTATTGTCGTATGAGTCAGTAAATTTCCACGACTGTATAGGTAAAGCCTTTTCAAAGCCAGCTGCCACAAATAATGATCGTTTTGGGGGTTTAACCATAATTATCATATACAGGAAATGGTTAGGCGTACCTACGTAAGCCTATTCTCTCGATACATTTATTAAAATGGTGAACAACCACTGCCTTCTAACACAGGGTATCTTTTTTTTAAATACGACAACATTAATAATAAGGCTAGGTACCAATTTTTGTGAAATGATAATTAACGACCTTATTTTTCTTTCCATAAATTTTTCTGCACCTCCCGGCTAAATACGCCCATATATACGTGCAACATGCTTGAAAATCTAAAAATTTTAATGGCTGGAATTTTTTTATTTTCGGAGTTCTACGCATGCGTTAAAGCGTTTGAAAAATTCATCTGTATCTTCTTATCGTGTGGTTGATGAACAAACTAGTGTCAGAGTTTAAACCACCCGTGGCTTTACAAACCACCGAGAACATCTCTCAGGCGTACTGGTTTCCTCACAATGTTTTCCTTCACCGTTATAAGCAAGTGATAAATACGCACAGGACTTCGAAAAGTCAGTACTTGGATTCGAACTTGCGACCTTGCAACATTCATCTGTATAAAAGTTAAAAATAATTAGTTTTTCTTTCATTTCAGGTCAGTAAAGACAGTTTTCTCCGTCAGTCAAGTCAAAATGTTCCGCACGTCATACGGTAAGTACGTAGGTACCGCACATTATTTGTGTTTTACCCCACCATCAACAATTTTATCATTACTGATAATAACTAAAACAAACAATAAAAATGTATTAAGTTTTGTTCACATCTTCTTTATAAATAGAAATTTAATGTTGTTCGTTGGTAAGTGCATAACTTGAGAAAGAAAAGACCGTGTTTATTGGGCTTATCTGTAATCATAATAGTCCGAAAAAGGTTTTTAGAGAAACACAAAAATAGGCTGTAAAATAGGAAAATTCTGGAAAAACTGAATATTTTTTATGACAATTTGGACAACATAACGTCTGTCGGGTCAGCTATTTTTATTATCTACAGCTCTCACACAGAAGCGGCTTTGCGTTATCTATTTGTAGTAGGTACCTAAGTCGCGATGTGTTACGCCGCGATTTATAATTGATATCAAATGTCGCAATATTGGGTCATCTCAAAGCCTTAAAGTTAGGAGGGACTGAAATTCTTGCTTCAGATATTTCGGAATTATTTTATTTCACTTACTCCAAACATTTTAAGAACTCTGTGGCACTTATTACACGGTATTTTTATACTATACTTATCGTGTGAATACATTTTTGAGATTTCAGATTACTCATATATAATTCTTACTAGATTCCAAGAGTAGTTTGGAACTCGAAAGCAGCCCTTTACGAGCTGAGCTCGCAACGATATCGCAAGTGTAATTAACTCGGGCAATCCCGAATTTTTTTTTTTGGTAAACTATAATTAATTCATATGAATGTGTTTCACGAAAATTGTCATATAAAAGTGATTCATGAAATTCACAGTACTTCGACTGAAACAATCTTGGATTAATACATAAATTCAGGGAACATTCTTCGAGGAAAACAAAAAAGCAACTAACTTGTCGGTATACGTTCAACATCCACTCAGTTAACCGTAGAAACGCGAACCGTTGCCAAAAAACCAAGTGTAGAGGGAACAGTTTAAAAAAAATATGATAAAAAAGGCCTGCAATTGGTTGTTGCTGTGAAATGCTGGGCAGTTTCATTTGTGTGCTGAAACATCGAAATAATTTTTCATTCTTTAGTTCGTTACTGCAAAGCGTTTGGTTTTTACATAACTGCGGAAATAGGAGTGTTATGTTTTTTGGGTTCACGTATATATCATATGTATAGTATAACATAATAGTACATAGTAATATTATATAGTGTCGTGGTGGCCGAGTGGTTACGGACCCGCCTGCTGAGCCACAGGTTGTGGGTTTAAACCTGGCATGTACCAATGTGACTTTTTCAATGTCATCATATGTACTTTCTTAGTTAATCTAAGACATCACTGACATAAGGTGAAAGAAAAAATCGTGAGTAACCTGGACTTGGTAGTCTGAAATCGTCAACCCGCAACTAGCTAGCGTGGTGATTAAGGTCGTGCCTTCTCTGTATGAGAAGAGGCCCTTGCCCTACAGCGGGACAGTTATGGGCTGGTTATTGGTCGCTTCCTTGTTATTCGGCAAATCCTCTTTAAGTGAATCAAAAATAACGTAAGGATACCAGCACACCTGAGAGATGTTCTCGATGGTGTGTAAAGCTGACACTAAACTCGCGACAATCAAACATAACATAATATAGCATCACGCCTGTATATCTCGAATGGGTAGGCAGAGGTGTACATAAAATCTATACACCCACATTTCACCAATGCTGTTATTAAGTCCCATGTAATAGGTGGTGAGCCTATTTCCATCAAACGGGCACATTTCCAAACTCCGGGCTGCTACTGAGAATTTCTTAATAGAAAAACTCAATGCACTTTGCCCGTCCCGAGAATCAAACCCCTCCCGCTCAGCAGTCGCGCTTGGGACACTAGACCAACGAGGCAGTAACGACAATATAAAAAGTCCGATTTGACGTTTCTCATTTTACCTTTGCATGAACATCTACGTAAGAAATTGAAAAATCAAATTCATAATCCTGAATAATTACTATGTTACCCATACACTATAACAACGGTTATCATTCGTAAACCTCAAGTTTACGCCAAATCGGACTTCTTAGATTGTCGCGAGTATGGGTTGTTTATCAACCACACAATGAGAGATATAGAGAGTTGTTCGTTACAAAAAGTGCGTCATTAAGAGACTAGCAATGTTTTTTTTTTTGAAAATCTTCATTAAACATTCAAGGGTTACAGCGACGTATTTTCGGTCATTTTTAGAGACTTCGCCATCGGTACCTACGTGTGAAGAATGATGAAACGAATATCGTTTGACTATTTAAATGTTTACTTAGTATTGTTGCTTTGTAAGCGATTGTTTGGAGAAATTATCATGGCTTTCATTTTTAAATTGCGTTATTGGCCTTGTACTCACGAGCGCTGTTGTTGGACGTGATTTCCTAGGTTCGATATCCGAGTCGGGCATAGTGTTATTGTTTTATGTTACAACATTCTTATTAGTAGCCCAGAATTTGGAGTTATGCTCGGTACACGGCAATAGGCTTAGCTCCGTTGCAAAAGGACTCAATGACGTCATTGTTCAAATATGGGTGTACAGATATTGTGGAGGTACAGCTCTGCCTAACCTTCAGGAAATAAAAACTAGATGCTATGTTTAATTTTCATATTTAATACTAACTTAAGTCTTATTAAATAGAGTAGGTAATTTAGTTTTTACGTATTCAGATTTTTTTATGTTTTAATGGCGTCGAGGTTGACTGTATCGATTAGGTAAATCAGTAAATATACGAGCATTTTAAGATTTTAAATTTTGATAATAAATTACTATATAGTAGGAAACTAACCATAAGCCTTTCTCTGAGTCAGAGTAACCACTAGGATTAACTGAACTATGAAAAAAAATATCCTGTAGTTACTGGCTACCAGCATGGGAAAAAGGCGTGAGGTTATGTATGTATGTCGAAAATGGATTAAAAATCAGCTGTCTTACAAAACTGCTAGCTCTTTTACAAAACTACTAGCTGTTTTACAAAACTGCTAAATGTTTTACAAAATTAATAACTGTTTTACAAAACAGGACCGTTATGTAAAACAGCTGAACAACGTTCAGCTGGATTGCCATTACTGTTACCCACGTTTAGACGTAATATATACGTAGAATGAGAATGGCTTCTCTACAGTTAGACAGATTTATTTATTGTATAGGTGTATTAAATAACTGCCTCTTTGGTCTAGTGGTCCCAAGCGCGACTGCTGAGCATGGGGTTTTGGGTTCGATTCCCGGGTCGGGCAAAGTGTTATTTAGTTTTTCTATTAAGAATTTCTCAATAGCAGCCCGGAGTTTAGAATTGTGCCCGGTAGATGGCAATAGGCTCACCACCTATTAAATGGGACTTAATTGGTGAAATGTGGGTGTACAATTGTGTACACCTCTGCCTATCCCTTCGGGGCATACAGGCGTGATGCTATGTTATGTTATGTGTATTAAATGGGCCGTCACCACTATAGTAAAAGAAAAGATACTGTAAACAGTTTTTTTATTTGGTGGCCGTCTGAGTTATACTTATCGTAGATATCCAATCGTTTCGCGCTTCAAGTCGCGCCCGTGTGAGAATTCTTTAATAAATCAAATAAAAGTGAAATTAGGTGGTTTTATGGCCAGTCATTTAAATTAGCTAATTAAGGACGAGATATCGGTAACTGGTGATATTAGGATTGAGAGTTGTTCTTATCTATTAGATAGGTAGCGTGATAATTGATAGATATTTGTATAAATAACCACCTTAAATTTTAGAAAACTTGCCATTATAAATATACCGATATAGCGTAGGGCAAGGATTCGTGACGTGAGGGTTCCGTCTGTTCTGATAATATATTTATAATTATTTTTATTTTCTAATTGTGCAAAACATTTTTTTTTATAGTGTTTATAAATTTATTTGTTCTGTGAGACTAGATTTTGTTCCACATTTTAAGATAGATTCGACATTGATAATTGTGTTATGTTATACAGTACAATACAATTTTCTTTCTTTAAATAGTAAAAAACATATTTTTTAAATGAGTAACCCCATTTTCTCGATCAATTTGAATCGTGAACCGAAATTTTGACATTCAATCTGTTATTTGTGATTTGTTCTTTTTTTATTTTCGTATAATTTAAAAAGGTCACTTATTCATAAACACTGACCTTATTATGATATACAATATGTTTGTAGTACATTACCTACTAGATACTTCAAGCTGTATTTGATAAAAAGGGCTATTACAGACCTTTAAAGGACGAGAAAGTAACGTAACTTTTCCGTTTTTCTTTTCCTTTTAAGTTACTTGCGGAACACTAAAATAATTAAGCCACTGGAGGTATTAAAAGAACTTTCAATAGATAAGAGACTAGCTTATTGATATTTGTTTGTTTAGATATCGTAAATATTTAAAATAGGGGTTATTCATAAGAGATTTGCATAGAGATAGTGTCAAAAAATATCGCATTTATTAAGATAACACGCATAATGAATGGTCGGTGATCGGAAATATTAAACTTGTTTACGATAATAGGTGCTGTTGAATCGATATAACTATATGTTGCGATTAAATCGATTACTTTCTAATTCATAATAATTAGAGCTGATTTAAAATGATATACGGCGCGGTTGGCCCAGTGGTTGAGAGATCGTCTGCTGCGCTGCGTGTCGCAGGTTCGATGCGTGCATGGGGCAGATATTTGTAAGATCTACAGATAATTGTTCCGGGTCTGGGTGTGTGTAAGTGAGATTATGTGTTTGTTAACGCACGCACGATATTGGATGAAATTCATAGGGTGGAACAATAATTGGTGCATACACCCGATGAAACGATCGTTCGATGACGCCAAATTCCTGTGCCTATTTTTTGGGTTAATTCTTTCTTTTTAGTATGATCCAAATACTTTTTTCCGTGCGAAACCCGCGACACTCGTCAGCAACCCATCCCACCACTAACTGCGCCGTAATTTTACATAAGGCCGTGAAATTATTCATTGGCATGAGAATCAAGCTGTAGCCCAGACCAGTTCATTATTTATTACTATTATGCCACCAGTTTTCCTTATCGAACTTTCGATCTTATTTTCGACTGCCGAAACAAGGTTTCTATACAATAAATCGGATATTCTTATCGATGTTTTGATCGTACGCACTCGGTTTGTATTCTGTTTGCGTTTACGCTAAACAAAGAAAGTGTTGAAGCGAGTTATCGGCGTTACGGCTTGACACACGTGCGCAAACGCACGCGACTGACTGTGGGATCTACGGGCGTTAAGATTGGCGAACGGTGGTAAAAAGTGTTCGCGAACTTGTTGGGTGTTGAAGTTGGGGATGAAAAATAGAGTGTTTAAAATCTGGTATTGGTAGATTGACTTTCAAATCAAATTTTGAGTCAACAAATATTGTATTTTAACGATATCTACTAAAACGACTCATCGTGTATTCTAATTTTGACTTTTGGCTTGACGCATCACCGGCCTTTTCTAGATTCAGTACGGATACCCCGTTTTTACATTTTTTATTTTAACTTGCTTTTGGTTAAATTTCTGAGACGTAATAGTAGAGAGTAAGCATAGCCTAGTATAGTTATGACCGTTGGACTGACAAGTCAGAGGTCGCAAGTTCGAATCCAAGGCACGCACCGCTGTATCTTTGAAGTCATGTGCGTATTATAATCTAATTATCATTGCTTATAACGGTGAAGGAAAACATCGTGAGGAAACCAGCACACCTGAGAGATGTTCTCGTATCCTATAATTGGTATAGGTACACAACAGTAGTCTTGTAATTTTAAAAAGTTACAGAATTTTAAAACAAATCATATAAATTGTTCTCCGGTTTAGTTAACAGTGTGTCTCAGACTACCATGTCGTGCCAATTAACCGGTCGTTATGCAATATCATGCGCATGAGAGTCATCGGCCACACGTAGGACTGGTTTAAACACATACAATATGCGCTTGCGATGTTGTCAAGATATACGAGATAATCTTTGCCAATACTAGGAGCAATTAAAAAATTTAAATTTATTTGTTATACGCATTTGGTGTTAAATTAGATAATAAATTAGACATGCTTTGTCTTTACGGGTTTCAAATATAATTTTCTACCGTGGGAGAGCCATGCTTCGGTACGAATGGGCTGGCTCGACCGGAGTGATACCACGGCCTCACCTCAGAAAACCGGCGTGAAACAACGCTTGCGTTGTGTTTCGCCGAGTGAGTGAGGGTACCGCAGGCCCAAACCCTTTAAAATGCCGTTAAAGCACTTGCGACTCCTCTGGGGTTGCGTGTGTCTTTGGGCAGCGGCAATCGCTTACTATCAGGCGATCCGTCTGCTCGGTTGACACTTATCCCATAAAAATTGAATTATATGAAAATAATTAAATTATTAAGTAGTGTTAGTTTTATATTTAATTTTAATATTTTTACTGTAAGGTCAAAAGTACCAAGTAACTTATAAAGAAAATAAGATTTCAAGGTTTGGCAACATCGACATGAGTACTTACTACAATTATTGTTCAAATTGTGAATCAAAAGCATTTTACGAAACGAATACTGCTCATTTAATCGCATAATTTTACTATCATTAGTTTCACGGGGTTTGAAAATAGTGTTAAAAAACAATTTCAAATAAACATAGTTAATAGACGAACTATTTAATACACTAACTACTACTATTTAACATTTGTAATCGTATTCCAGCAAATCGACGAACTATTTATTACACTAACTAGATCATTTGACATTTGTAAATCAGTTTCTATAGCCACAAATCACCTAAGTCCCTAATCCCTATGATCCGTGTGTCACAGTGTTAAGCGCATGGCAACCAATCAGATGGTAGTTACGCAATGAGTTGCGTGCGCGTCGCAAAATCGCAACCGGTTACTATGTAGACCACGGACTGGTTGTTCGTATAGCTAGACTGGTTAAAATAGGGTGCATGCGTGGATAGACAGAGACACACACAAATGCATGCAGCAACATCGTTGTGTGCCTGAGTGTGACGTGTATTGATAATCGTGTGGTGAAAACAAAACCTTTGCAGATGATCTGCTTTTTTTTTTGTTATAAAATTCTTGTATTTATAACTTTTACTATTAGAGTTAATAAGGTATTAAGTTGAGTTTTTATTACTTAAGTGCATAAGTTAACTTCGAAAAAACACGTAAGATATATCAATGCAATAATTAAAAAAAGTTATATGTGAGTTTATGAGTAATACACATTCATATGCATAAAGTTTTTTTTATTTGCCATTTTTCAGGATTACTGTCAGATTTATACGTAGAGAAATTTTGTAGCCTCAAATAGAAATATTCAGTTTCACAAACTTTTTGGTATATTTATAATCCTTGTAATTGAAATATATAATTTTGCAAAAAATTGTCACAATTACAATCCAAAAATTGAAAATTTCTAAATACATAATACATTTTAAAAGCATCATAACATCTGAATCATTTTATGCATATGGTTTTGGTGGTTTAGATTTCTGGAACAATTAATTTTAAATTTCCTGTTATTTATTACACGAGTGGACCGCCAATTTTATTATCAACAGTACTAATTAATGTAACATTTAAATATCACTCTAAACATAGATTACAATGAATTATTTGAGGACTGTGAAAATGTAATGCAACGAAACTCATTTAATACGGGTAGATGAAAGGGTATTCGATTATATATAATGGTGATGGAAAACATGAAAGCTAGTGAGTAGGTAAAACTAAAAAATCCGGACTATTACTGAAAGTTTTCTAGCAGAAAAACCTAATAACTCTGCGCGGTCAAGGAATTATACCCAGGATTTACAACCACTTGACCTTTTTAGGTTTTGTTCACTCATTTTGTTAACTGCCTCATTATAAATAGTGTAAACAAAACACCGTTAATTTAAGTACTAAACTATAAATACTTTAAAAGTGCCTGTAAACAATTAAACGTTAAAATGGCCGCGAAAGAATGTTGTTCGCAACGAATAGCGATCCTTTGTTAAAACTAATGACTAATAAATTTCAGATAAAATGTCTCCTGTCTAGGGGATGGGTTTAGTTGCTGTACACTTAGTTTCTTATCCTTTATTAAAATTACACTTTGGTTCTGAAATATTTATCTGGATTAAGGACAGAACGTTGGCTTTAAATAGTACCTAGATAAAGTTATAAATTTAAATGGAAAAAGAGAATGCTCACGACCGTATTCTTTTTCCATTTAAAATTATAACTTTAGAGTAGGCTAAGCATTTGTTAATGCTTTTCAAAGATTTATCTGTATTTAGTACCTAAATGAAATTCTTTAACCTTATAAAATAAATTGTAAGCCACGCCATAGGTATGTTTGTCCGCCATAGGGTTATATTTTATAATCGAAAAGGCAGACAGTTGAAAGTTTTCAAAGAACACTATTAAAGTTATTATTATTGTATGTTATGGAAAACTGAACATCGAAAAAAAAAGTATTTTGCGTCAATATTAAATCAATTGATTTCATATTGATGTTGATATCATTAAGCGGATTTTCAAAATAAAATAGCAGAAAAACATTTAAAACAGTTCTGTTAATTTTACAGATTACAAAAGTTAAGGGTACCTACTTACAACATTATCTAATATACCATAATTTTTTATTGCTTAACGATAGAATGGACAAGAACATTTTAATAAAACACCTATAAAGTTATACGGCAGTACACTTGACATTATAATGCCGTTTACATTTACAAATGTGTCTTTGTCAACAATTGACGTATTACACAAGTGCCTAGTTTTTACAAGTCGCTGTATACAATTGTCATTGGCATAATTCGCGACATAAAATCGCATTACATTACCGTGAATGTACTTCTTTTTATTACACGACTGCCCAAAAAGAAGTGTTATGTTTTTAGGGTTCATATATGTATGTATGCAAATGTGTATGTATGTATGTATGTTTGTCAGTTTCTTTATTCCACCATAACTTCTAAACGCCTGAACCGATTTAGATGTATGGTGTATTGTTAGAATCCTTATATTGTCCCGATAACATAGGCTAGTAAAATTTAAAATACGGCTGGCGCGCTTTTTATTTTTTTTTATTAATTTTTGTCATTACTCTATGATTATTCAAAATTTGGAAACAGCTTTATTTAGAACATTCATGAGACGATTTAAGTCAGAATTTTTATGTAGTGTTTTCTTGAGCATAGAATTGTTAATGACTTAAACCTGTTACAGGCATGGCATGCCTTGACACGGTGTTCGTTAAGTAAAACTGTGAACAAATGCTTGGTTTACAAGTTTGATAACAAATACTTACGTGACTATTTTTAAAACTTAATCCTTTAAATAAAACGAAGAAGTTAAATGATTTTCTATTTAAATATTGGTTCAATCAGTTGATTTAAATTATAGCCACATTTTAAATTGAACTTTTCCGATCTCTGACCTAAATAAATCACACATTTTAAATTGAACTTTTCCGATCTCTGACCTAAATAAATCATTTATTTCTACCCCCCCGATGTAATGAGGATATTTTTCTGTCCTACCCGTCTTTGATTTCAATAAATTCAAGATTATCCCTTCTCAGACTAGATCAAACCTACGTTGAACGATACGTCAGGGAAATAATACACATTGTGTGCGCAAATAAACGAGGAATCTATCTGTCCCCTCTATGTAGTGGATTCGATCCACTTGGAGAGCCGGCTGCCACCCGGGGGATTGCTCCCGGATAAAATGTAGTAACATAGGACATGTGCAAAGCCACCTTAGTGCGACGTTTTATTTTTAATCAACGGTAAGAAAGTTTCCATTGGAAAGAGGTTTTCTAACCGTTTTGTAGGGATTGGATGGGATTAAGTATGTGTGTGTGATCGTATTTTTGCATAGTATCTGGTTGGTTGATTAAAGTTTGCACTGCGCTACTGAGTATTAAGAGTTTTTTTTCGGTTTTACAAAATGTGTAACATTTTTTTTCGGATCTTGTGTGATAAATGGGAGACGATGTAATACATTAATAACAGTATTCAGGCATGTATCAGTTAACCTCATGAATGTTAGTAGTTTTTTAATTGAATCTTAGACTGATTAAGTGTGTAGGAAAAAATATAAGCATACCAGGGGGTTATTCTTGAAGTTAATACAAATTCCAATCCAAGTCCAGCATTAAATATGGGCCATGAAGCCATATTTCCAATGTCAATCGAGCGGTTTTATTTTCAAGAGTTAGCCTACAGGATTGAATGATGTGAAATTACATCTGTAAATTGTCAGTCCAATAATCAACCACTTGGCTATCACTGCACTATTATACGTGCTCATAGTAGTTTTGTGTAAAGTCTTACACTGCTGTTACAAGTCGCATTGCGACTTACCCCATACAGGTGCGTCGCGACTTTGTGACACGACTTACGATGCCTATTCATAGTACCTATATTTCTGTGATGTCAAACATCACAGCAAGAAGTCACATTGCGACATATGCTTGCTTCGTTGCTCTAGTAGTCGCAGGTGCGGATACTAAGCTTGAGCTCCTAGGTCCGATTTCCAGGTCGAACTAAAGGTTACTGGCTTATTCTGTTAAGAAATTCTCCGTAGCAGCCCAGAGTTTTGAATTGTAACCGGTTGTCGGCAATAGGCTCACCACCACATGAAACTATATAAGAGAATTGGTGAAATGGGGTATTGAAGTACACTTTTGCCCACCCATTCAGGGAATACAAGGGTGATGATGTTTTCAAAGATATAACAGAGTCGCAGTGTCAGTTAAGTCTAGCTTTTGGTTTAGCTGAGGTAACATAATTATTATTAATAATAAATCATGGTTAAAAAATACTACTTTCTGCTCGCGACTTCGTCTGTGTGGATTTCAGAATTAATAATAATCTTTATTGATACCAAAAACAAACCTTTAATAAGACTTATTATTGCTAGGATACATACATTTTGTCAAGGTTATTGTACAAAACTAATGTGAACCCTGGCTCCCAAACTAGGTGGTCCTGTGACGTTTTTTGAATTGGGTCTAGTCGGGATAAAAAACTATTCTATGTATTAATCCAGGTGATAAACTATCTGTTTGCCAAATCCGTTCAGTAGTTATTCCATGAAAGAGTAACAAACATCTATTCATCTTCACAAATTTTCGCATTTATTATAATATAGTAGCTTATCAATTTATGTTCACCGGTTACTACTCACGTGCATTTTTCGGGATTGCCTGATTAGTTTCGAACTCGACGGAGCCCTGAGTCATGAGCTGGGCCCGCGGCGATATCGCCAGTCAACCTTTGAATTCTGAAACTGTTTGCCGGTGAACATTAATTGATATGAATAGGTCTCACGAAAGTTTTTATACAAAAATTATAGTAGTTTGCTCCGTGAAATAACATAGCTGCTATACAGCTTAATAACTAGGTAATTTACAAACCATTATATAGCAATATTTATTATATGGTTCTACTAACAGCCTGTTAAGGGTTGTAATTGGTGATAATACTATACTGGCCAATGTACGCGATAACGGACTTGCTCGGGCAAAATCTCTCTCTTCCCGACTATAAATCCCATATGGTGGTGGGGTCAGCTTTCCTTATTCTACTCCTCTAACTCGCTCTATCTTTGACATCTGTGTAGCGAATAATTTGCTTTTAATAGTCTCACATTTGAATATGTATTTCTCATTAACAAAATTAAGAAGAAAGATAATGATGTATTTGCCTGATAGCTACAAAACTATTTCTAAGATAATGATGTAGTTTTCTGATAGCCACAACTCTCATTAATAAAATGATGAGGAAAGATAATTATGTATATGTCTGATAGCTACAAAACTATTTCTAAGTTAATGATGTAGTTGTCTGATAGCTACAAAACTATTTCTAAGTTAATGATGTAGTTGTCTGATAGCTACAAAACTATTTCTAAGATAATGATATATTTGTCTGATAGCTATTTCTAAGGCCAAAATAAATAAATATTTCTGCTTTGGCTTAGCTATGTTCTCGTCTCTGTCTTGCACTTGTAGTTTAACAATTGTGTGACAGACATAGCTAATAATGCTAAACCAAAGAACTATTATTTTAAGTAAATAGTTTTTTTATTAAAACTTTCGTTAGATATTATCAGTTTAACTGACTAGCGACATCGCATCGTGCTCAGCTCATGACTAAGGGCTGCGTTCGAGTTCGAAACTAGTCGGGCGATCCCGAAAAATGCACGTGAGTAGTAACCGGTGAACAATAATTGATAGCTAAGTAGTCTATTTATCTTGGACTAATATCTTCGTATTATATCTATCCATACATTTGTGTAGCTGCCTGATTGGTGTGGTGGATGCAAACACGGCATTGGCGTAACTGGGCATAAGATCCTGGATTCGATTTGTGCTGTGCAGTTCAGGGTTTGAAATTGCATGCGGTAGATGTTAATAGGCTCATCACAAAGATTACGGATTCGGAAAATACAGGCGTGATGCACTTGTTAGAAAGCAATAAGAATATTTGGTAACAAAAATTTACATATAACAATAGATCTAAAAATACAATACTCCTTCCCACCGTATTTCGGTCACGGCGGCCTATCTCTACGGAGATTAGCCAAGTACGCAGGAGATATTATAGTGCACAAGTGTATGCGCAAACACTCCCTCTTCCTTCACTCTCATATTCCGATGCGACGGAAATCCGAAACGACCAGAGAGAGATGCAGGACCGACGGCTTTACGTGCTCTCCGAAGCACGGGTGTATCACACCACCAATTTCATGACTCCGGGCTGCTACTGAGAATATCCTAACAGAAAAGTTCAATAACATTTTGCCCGACCTGCGAATCGAACCCAAGACCTCACGCTCAGCAGCCGCGCTTGCGACCACTAGACCAACGAGGCAGGCAACAATAGATATATTTATATATCAAACCAAACAGAAAATGTCTAAACGCCATACAAAACGGCAACCAAAATATCCGTGCAATTCTTCGCAATTTCTTCAACGTTTTGTACCTACCGACGAAGTACGTAAGTATGGACATTCAATAGTCCGGATAGGAAGGAATCGAGTAAACCCCCTTGAGACGAGCTGGTTCGGATGGAATTGGATTGTCAGGTACTAGGATGACATCCGTACGCCCTATCTAGTTTATAGGTCTCAGTGAAGAATTTATTGAGGAGGTTTTGCTTGTGTCGTTTTTTTGTGAAGCTATTTCATCTATTAGTTGTGTTTTGAAGGTTTAGTAGGATTTTAGTTGACTGCATATATATATTATTGGCGCTATCTTCAAGTAGTACGCAAATGATAAATATCTAATAAACAAAAAGGTTAACTAATATTTTACATTGCAACTTTATAACAAAAACATTACGTTACTTAACACTTTGCCCGACCTGGGAATCGAACTCAGGGCCTCACGCTCAGCAGCCGCGCTTGCGACCACTCGACCAACGAGGCAGTCAAGATATGTGACTATGAATGTTCTTAATATATAGGGTGAATAACATATATTAAGCTGTTGCGTCAGTCATTAGCAGACACAATAGATTTTTATTGTTACAGCGTACAGATCTGTACGTTACTGAGCCGAAAGGTTAAAAAAAAACTCGTAAAAATAGATTTCATACAACTTCGCACGTTTTGTTTGTCTATACATTCTAGGTTTGTGATTAATTATATCAACTAAAATGTAGGTGGTAAATTCATTTGCAAGATTTTCGGAAGTTTGCAAAAATGGACAAGCCATGTGCAAACTAATCTATTCCTATAATTAATTTTAATTTACTATAAAATTACAGAAAATAGGCGGCCTATTTTCTTTCACTGATAAGAAGGAACCTAGGTAACATTAATTACCTTATAGTTTATTTGAGTTTGTTCAATTCGATGAGATCTGCTTGTTCAACTTAATAATAAAATACATAGTAAATTCCGGTTCAGCAAATAAACTATTCAATTGATTGTAAACATATAAACCTGTTCATTTTATTATTTTGATAGCAATTTTATGTCTTTCCGTTACTACAAATTTGTTCATTAATGAATCATACTTGCGTAGTAACTAGAAACAAAATTATATAAGTTTAATTACGACGTGTTCTAATAGATGGCGCTAGATGTTGGTGTTTTACAGAGTTTTTTATAAAAATCAGTAAAATTTAGAATAAAAAAATAGTCCTAAAAAAATTTAAAAGTCAAATGCTAACGGGATGCTTGAACAACTCCGACACAAAGTTGGCTCCCCACACGATAAAAGAATATATTTGTGTGGGTAGGTCGACATTTTAATATTTCTTTCGTAAACTTAAAAACTTTCTTTGAAACTTTAATAAAAATACAGATAAATCCAACTCATTAACGCGGGGATTGAGTTGCCCGCGTTAATAGGAGTGCCCCTTAAAATAGAATCCCTACACGTGGTCTCTGGGTGCTGCAAAACAGGCAACACAACTCTGTTGGGAGGTTTCGGCCGCGGCTACCACCCACCGGACAAAGCCATGCCGAGAAGCGACCTAGTCGTGTTTCGGGATGTAGTCTGGTGCAACCGTTGTAGGAGACGCGTCTGGGCAGTTGCGTCAACTCCCCAACTATCGTTCTCCCCAAATCTATCCACTCTACTTAGAGTGAATAGATTTAATCTAAATCTACAAGCTCTATTCGCGGCCACACCGTCACTTACTATCAGGCGAGTTAGTGGCCAAACGAAGATCCACTTTTGATAAAAAAAATGTTATACAATTTTGTGGATACTTTAAAAAAAGGAAGTAATTTAAGTACTGTACGTGTGGGTTTTCATACAAAATATATAATATACATAAAATATACATAAAACTAATCACTAAAGTAATTACAAATTCATTCTTGAATCTAAAGATAATTTAGCTCTCTCCAGATATTAATTTAACTTCACCCCGTGAATTGTTTATCCATTCATGGACCGCAAGCAAGTACTAAGTTTAATAATTGTTCCTAATTTTGAACGCCTTTGAGACCTCGCTTCACAGCAAGAGACTAACCTCTGGAGTCCTTCAGAATTCGCTGAAGGAAAATGTTGGTTTATAACATTTTCAGTACGATTTTCAGGATGCAATCGCCTTGATTAAATTAAAAAGCAGATGCAGGCTATTATCGGTGATTATAAGATAACGTAACTTCCAAATACAGATAAATGTTAAAAATTAAAGCTGCGTAGCGTACTTCTAAAATAAAATAAAAATTTGAAAGAAAATACGGTCGTGAGCTGGACACGTACCTGCGTCTCCCGGATTGACACTCCAGGCGCTCCGGCCACCTAGTCATCGCGACCTCTACTCACTACTCCGAATTCTTCGTCCACGCCTTCAATACGTCTGTTGGTGACGTCATCGCCATCTCTCAGTCCCTTTATAGGAAACTGAACCGACTTACTTCCTGTAAAGGGTCAAAGGAGCTCGAGATGGCTTAACGGTCAGAGTGGATTGTTGGAGTATTTATCCGGGAGGCGCCGGTTCAAATCCTGCTCACGACTGTATTTTTCTATCTATAAAAATGTATAACTTTAGAGTTCGCTATGCATGCGTTAATACTTTTCAAAGATTTATCTATACTTATTGTGTATTCTTTTTAATGTCGAGGATATTTATTTTTAGGTGAAACATTAGTGCCTGGAGTATTTATCCGGCAAGCGCAGGTCCAAATACTGCTCAAAAAAAAAAATAGCAATACACAATAAAGACAAGATAAATAAATATTTCTTATGTTGCGCTGTAATATTTGGGTTAGCATTATTCTTATTTCTGTCACACAACTGCCAGACTACAAGTGCAAGATAAGATAGAAGATGGGAACAAAGCTAAGCTGAATCACGTGCTATGTACCTAACGCTTATTTATTTTGGCCTCAGAGTATTTCAAATAAGACTTATTAATTGTATAGATCTATACTAACCATATTTTAGCTTCAAGAATAAAAAACTCATTGATAGGCCGCCGGTATTCTCTCACGCAAATTATGATTAAAAAAAACGTTGTTTTAATTACTCAAAACCAGTTTTGAACTCTTAATTGGTTGTTGACTGACCCACGAGGAGACCAGGCTCTGGTTAACAAATTGGTGATGTATGTAAATTAATTTACGCAGGTAACATTTTATTTTTGAAAATTTATCTACTCCATGATTTGTATGATACTTAATGATACTTATAATACTTGATGGTTTGAATCATGGATTTCCGAGATGGTTTTACTGATCACCTTACTGATTCCGTCACGATGTTTTCCTTCGCTCTTTTATGCAAGAGATAATACATTTCTAATACGCACACGATGATGAAAATTCAGTATAATTATTATATTTCATTTAAATTTGTTTCTTTGAATTGGTCATACTAATCTCTAAGTAATCACTACCTTCACACCCTCTCACTTGCAGGAATTAGTACTGGACTAGTTTTAGCGGGTGTACTCCTCTCGCCACTGGCATATGATTCCTAATCAAATACCTTTATACCATTTGCCTGTATGGGTATAATAATAGTACACGATTTTAATCATTTGTGACACAATTTTATGTTTGTGTTTATTTTTGTTTTAGATGTGTTAATACTGTTAATTTAATGATGAGAGCTATTGTTGCTTTAGTGCAAGTTCTTTTGTGCTTGTGTGTGTACCACACCCCCCGCTAAAAGTGGCGAGCATATTTGTTCGATATTTAGTCAGAAGCCGTCGCCCTCTCCTTTAAGTCGTCTCATCTTCATATACAGGTGACCTACACGCGTTACTTTCGCACACTAATACAGCCTTCAATAATCTAATTACCAATGCCCAAGAGATAAAGTAGTGAAGTAAACACCCTTAAAATAAATTCCGATTTTTAATATAAATCATATTCCTCATCGGATCCGGTTCAGTTTGGAATTAACTAATATGCACTGGTGCCGTGCGCGAACCGAGTGGAGTGACTCTCGAGGGATGTGGAGATGCAATCTCGGATATGTGAATACCTCGCCATTACGTACGTACCGACGGATATGTTAAGATTATTCCTATTGTCGATACCTAGCTTGGAATTCGATTCGAGTGCGGTTTAGTTAGACTGAGTTTGAGAGGATTTGCTTAGTGGCGACTTCAGGGATTCTGTTGAGACGTCATAAGTGTTAGGGTGCTAGTTAAGTGTGGGGTATGCTTTGTAGATAATTGTGATAGTAGCTTTGGAATTGTAACTGATCTCGCAGACCATAGTTCATGTATTGGGACACCTACTTGGAATGTTTATGAATACGGACGTGGTTTCCGCCTGATTCATGGAGCAATATCATCTTTGATGTGAGAAAATTATTTTATTCATTAACGTATGAAAGTGAGCCTGAGATGTATGAGGGTGGAATCCGCGCCCATTCTTAAATTTGGTGGAAAGGACTGCTTGAATGGAGGAAAGTCTTGAAGAGGTAAAGTCATAGATTATACCTACTTTCGACATTGCTCTGTAATGCATTGCAGAAAAAACCTAGAGCTGATTTAAGGACTTGAGAAACAAATGATCACGACGAGATTTGTATAAAACCTTTTTTTTTCTTGTGTTGGAATATGTTTAGTTATTAAGGACACATTCGGAAGTTAACTCAATTTCCAATTATTTTCTTTAAATTATATAAATTTATTGTAGGATTTAAACAATATTTGGATTACAATATTAAATGGAAAAAGAATACGGTCGCGAACAGGATTCGAACCTCTTAGAGGTCGAGATGGCTTAGTTGGTCAGAGCGCCTGGAGTATCTATCCGGGAGGCGCAGGTTCGAATCCTGTTCGCGACCGTATTCTTTTTCCATTTAATATTGTAACTTTAGAGTTCGCTAAGCATGCGTTAATGCTTTTTCAAAGACATATCTTGAATATTTGGATTACCGGAAGTTATTCTTTAGGTTCCTAAGGATCAATAGTATCTATCTAAATATATTCCAAGTTATTTAAAAATCTTTACTTTTTGTGCAATTCTGTACAAAATGTATGAGACTCAATTTAATTTTTATTATGATGGTACGATATTATATGCAGCGAGTATGGTTTTCTCATTTTTGACTGTAAAAGTATTCAAAAATATTAAAAAAGTATAATATACTGCCACGTTAGTCTAGTGGTCCCAAGGGCTACATATACAGCATGGGGCTGAGGCCGCGGGTTCGATTCTCGGGTCAGGCATAGTGTTATTGTTTTTCTGTTAGGAAACTCTTAGTAGCAGCCCGGAGTATAGAACTGTGCCCGGTAGATGGCAATAGGGCCCGGTTGATGGCACCTGTTACATGGAGCTTAATAAAATCAAGTAAACTGCGGGTGTACAACTGTGTACACCTCTGCCTACTCCCTCGGGAAATACAGACGTAATGCATTACTGGCATGTTATGAAAATAAAATAAAACAAATCTCTTACGCTTCGATAAATCTATTTTATCCAACGTTAACCTATTCTAATCTTCTTAAAGGTTTCAGACCTACACAGATTTAGGTCTCAAAAACCTTTTGTAAACCTATAAGCAAACATTTTAACAACTATTGTTTTAAGTAAAACTGTTCAACGCCGAATATTGAATTTGTGATTTCAATGGATTTGTAAAGGTGTTCTTAGATTAGAATTGATCGATGTTCTCGTCTAGAATTTTAGATGATTCTATTGAATGCTTTTATATTGTTTATTGTTTAATTATTTAAGGAGAAAAGTTTACGCAAAATTTGAACACAATGGAATGGAATGGGATGGTGTAAATTAACAAGGGCATATAGGAAGATATAATGATTAAAATTTAATGTCGTGGTGACCGGATAGTTAGGGGTCTACTTCTTGAGCCACAGACTGTAGCAAGCCTGCATGTGACTTATTCGATTAATTTACTAACGACACATCCCGGCTTCGCACTGGTATAAATTAGAAAAAAGAGTGGAGTTACGTTTATACGCTAAACCATAAGCCATTTAAAATTATTTTTCGGCGACTTGATTGCAATTTTTTTTCTAATTAAAAGAAAACTTATTTAGGCTTTATTATATATATAAACCATCTGTGAAAAATCATCTAAACGTTGGTGAAAACTGCATCAAAATCCGTTGCGTGGTTTAGGAGGAGTTAGCGGATAAACAGACAGACGTGGCAAGCGACTTAGTTTTATACTATGTAGAGATTTTCATAGTTAATCTGAGACAGCACATAAATACAGTGAAGGAAAACATCATGAGAAAACGTTTTTTTTTCAAATATTTGTGTAATATCCATCATGGACGCTGTGCCGGACTACCACACGGTAGAACCGTGTCTCTAACCTTTATCGAAGTACCGGTTCCGCAGCAGTATTCACTGCGACCCCGGCAAGATCATGAGGAAACCCGGATTGAGAGGACGGCGGGAGAATTCATTCATATTCATATTCTTTATTGCAAATCCACAATGTAAAGATAAGATGGTAATATAAATAACATGGTAGCAATCGTGGACCCTGATGGGCACAGCAAATAGTAAATTAGAAGAGAGGAAGGCGTTGTTTATATAGAAATATTTGTTTATGCTCAAGTATTCATATTCCTTTTTAATGTATCTAAGTATGTATAATATTGTTATTATGTTTGTATTTTTAGTAGGTATTTATTTAAGTATATTTTTTGTATTTTAGTACATTATATTATTAGGTTATCCGTTCTAAAATATATAATAATTTTAACTGTAGTTAGTGCTCTATTATATACATTCAAATAATTAAATCTTATTAAGTGTCCAAAATACACAACAAATATTGATCCATCGTGGACGCAAATAGGATGTTACTCATGACATTTGACAGTGAAGTGTGAAATAATATTAACGACCGTCAAATTACTTACACGCCAACATAAATAATAAACACAAAAGACCCACTACACATCAGGCAAAAATATCTAACACAGAAATCAAAATGAATCAAAATTAAATTTAGAAATCGTTGCCTACATCTTACAGGACTATTTATATAAAAATAAATTTAAATTCACTGCGAACATTATAGAGACAATTTTTTACCACAACTTTTGTAAGTAAACCTGGAACGTCAAACGTCAATGTCAAATTCAAATATATTTTGCGTGAATTTATAGGTGTGTCAATTAAAAACAATGGATTTAGAGTCATTTTATATTAAGTACATGATCAGATTGCAACAGCAGGAGTGTCACTAGCGCATTACCGATCATGCAAGAGGAACCAAAAACGAACTGATTAGGGGACAAAAAACGGTCCGCCCTACTGCGCTTCCTCAAGGAGCACTGCCGACGATGCTCACCGGTACGTTAGAAACACAACACTTCATAAGAGTAGAGTCATTTGTACAAGATCTTATGCAAGGTCCTTTTCCAAGGCGGTGAGCTGCAGATTTCCCGAGCCCCATCTCTCATTAAACTTCACTATCATTATACTTACATTACTAACCTCGATAAAGCGTCGTATTTCGTCGCAAAGCTCTACGATTTTATGAAAGAGGTTAATCAACGTCTTACAAATATATTTTTTCAGAGTGAGTCTTCTGTAACTTTCTTGTTTAGTGCAACAAGTTTCATTGCCAAGGTTAACCAGAGATTCACACGTAAATTATAAATAATTGTTGCTATTTTATGGATCCAGTTTATTATGAATGCAAATTCAGATTTCAGGATGAGCACGTGGCGTAATATATTGACTTATATGGTTTTAATTTTAGCAATAGATGTCGCGAGTGGTTTGAACAACTTTGATACCAACAAGGTTATGTACGTACCCTTGAAAATAAATTTTCTCGGTTGACTTTAGAAATATGTATGTCAGTTCGCACTAAAATTAAAAAAGAGAATGTTTGATTTTCGGTCTGTCATATCTTAGGGCTCAAAATTAGTTAAATTAGTTTAGAAGCTTAGTTATTAAGATTTGGAAACTTTATTTTATTTATCGCTATTCGTTTTTTTATGTTTTAATTTGCGTTAAAAGTATTTATATTGTTTTGCTTGATATTTAATTTGAGTATCGCTGGGGCTATTATATTTTCAGACATTAGCCTATAGTTAGACAAATTATTTATTAAATATATCTACATATATTATTAAGCTCTGTGAGAGAATAGAACCAGCAATTCTTAGGCAGCAGTAGATCCCTCGATTATGCCGTCAAACTACCTCTAACCCATTTGATCCAAAAATATTACCTAAAAATCCAATTAATTCGTGACCAATCACCTGACATAAACACGTACAAAACAAAATCTATGTGTGTGGTATAATAATTATAACAATTTCCTTTCCATGCCGAAGCGATGACGCAATCACCATACAATGCACATAATGGAAATGACATCATTCTCCGAGTGTAATTTAAATTATGGCTATTATAAATACGGTGTGATGACCCCTTGAGAAATAGATGGGTGAAGATATTGAGGTTATGTCTATGTTTTATGTACGATGAGGTAATAAGTCAGCAGGAAGATGAATTGCTCTAGATATTTTTGTGGCATGTGTTTCGTAAACTTTTATTACACGACTGCACAAAAAAGGAGTGTTATATTTTTAGGGTTTATGTATGTAGGTATGTATGTGCTTTTGTGAGCTTCTTTATTTCACCATAACTTCTAAACGTTTGAACCGATTTTTATGTATAGGATATCGTTAGAATCCTTACATTGTCCCGGGTAACATAGGCTAGTAATTTGTATAATACTAGGTAATGTAGTGGCTATGGTCCAAAAAAATTGTGAAAGTAATATTCACACACGGCAAGCGTGCTTTTTATTTTTTTCATTTAATGAATTACTTTATTGTAAGATACATAAATAAAAAATACTTAGCACATGTTCTGGTTAAGCATTATTTCTGTCACTGACACACAACTGTCAAACTGCATATGCAAGATAGAGAGAGAAAATAGCTAAGCGGAAAGACGGACAGTTTTTTCTTTTTTTTTCAGGTTATTCAGGATAGTAAACGTTGAATGGAATTCCGTGCCGTATTCCGTGTTTCCTGATTAATACAATTAACCATATTCAAGGCTAGAGTGAATAGATTTCTTCTGGATCTACGTTTTCCATCCTCAGCCACACCGTCGCTTAACATCATTCAGGCGAGTTGGAATTGGTTGTATTCAAATACCAAATTTTATAAAAATCGGTCAAGCCGTTTTGGAGGAATTCGATAACAAACACTGTGACACGAGATTTTTATATATTAGATAGATAATTGTTCCAGGTCTAGGTGTGTGTCTATGTGAGTTTGTGTGTGTAAAGACGGGGTATCATTTAATAAAATTGCTTCGATGATAGTTGTGGTACAACAGTAGCACAAATGCCTTACGTCTTTGGGAATATAGGTCTGATGCTACAATACTACGTACTGTGTACATATATTTTCTTTAATTATAGTGATGACCAAACAGGATTCGGGATAGGCTCGTGGCTAAGTAACAGCCGCACAGATCGGTCGATAAAGGTTAAGCTGCGCTTGCCGCGGTCGGTCTGTGGATGGGTGATCATCATTTTATACCGAGACCCCTCCTTGCCTTGGAGAGCACGTTAAGCCGTCGATCCCGGTTGTTAAGTTAAGATTTTTCCAGCCGCTACGGGTAGTCCGACGCCTGAAAGTCTGACAACGAGTATGTGACACGAGATATCGTGTTACCCAGTAACTGGGTTGTGGAGGTCAGATAGGTAGTCGTTCCATGTAAAATACTGGTAGACATTAAGCTGCATTCGGTTTGACTGGAAGCCGACCCAAATGTAATTGGGAAAAGCTAGGCAGATATATATATATAGTGATGACCAAACAGGAAGACGAACAATTTCTAGTTGCCTAGTAATAATATTTAATATTAAGACGTGACTGTAACATCCTTCGGTCGGTCACTGACAGCGGTCTCGCTTTACGTATTACGACTTATGACTATTTATAGACTAGACATTGTGAATCGGACGTATTACGGCTATATTTTTCTTGTCTTCTTTAATATTAAATTCTGTTTTGGAATTTTATGAAGACTGGATGTTTGAGTATGGATTTCTGGATATGTATGCTATTGCAAAAATTGTTTTTCTGGTTATTTTTGTTAATTGACATAACAAAACATAGCATCACGCCTGTATTGTCTGGAAGCCGACCCCAATGTAATTGGGAAAAGGCTAGATATAGTTCAGTTTAGGTTTGGTATTGTGTGTGCTTCCCAGAGTTATATAATAAAATATTATACAGATTACTCTAAATAAAATCCACAATTAAAAAGATGGCCTGTATGTAAACCTTAATTGACACACGGATAGGTAGTACAAATCTAGTAAAAAATAATAAAATATTCCATAGAAAATTCTGAAACGCCACGCGCCGCTGCTGTCCAATAATATTTGAAATGTATTAAATATTTTTACGAGCGCATTTATGACTATGGCCGTCACCGGGTATATTTGCTGTCATAAACATTACGTTCGTCGATAACAGCTGTGGAGGAGATAGTAGGTGTGGAATTAAGTTTATATTAATTCTAGAAGTATAAAAGAGAAAGGGGGCTCGTGGGGAAAAGAGGGGCGCTTACCACTGTTGAGCTGTAGATAGACTACCATTTCCTACCAAAACCCTTCCGTACTTTGAAGAGAACGTCAAATTATTTTTTGGGAGACCGTGGTCTGGAATAACTTGGGAACAATGAGGATACTTGTATAATACTGGTATTAAGCTGTATCTGGTTAGAATGGAAGCCGAACACAGTTTATAAAGAGCTGAGATGTAATTATTTGGAAGATGTAAAAGAGATATGGTGGAGTAAAATATAGTATTTACCATACATAACTATGAATGTTATGTTGTCGCCGTTTTTAAGGCGATGGATCCAAGACTTGGTGTTGGGGTCGGAAAAGAAAATAAGTAGACCTTCACTTATTTGCGGGTACCACAGTTTTCAGCCATTTATTAAGGTGGCTTGGAAAAAAAGACTTGTAATTTCGTCACGTCTGTCAAGACAAGTGTTAAAGTTAAAAATATAAAATGAGATACCAATTTTAATTATTTCCGTAGCAATAACATTGTAACCGGGTACAATTTAATTAGCACGCTATTTTAAAAATAAATTTACGTCACGAATTGACGGTAATATAGACGTAGTTTAAAAAAATATTTTGCTTCTAAAACAATTATGACATTGTATAGAAATTGTCTGTCCATAAACATAGCATCACGCCTGTATTCCCCGAAGGGGTAGACAGAGGTATATACAGTTGAATACCCACATTTTACCAATGCTGTTATTAAGTACCATGTAAAAGGTGGTGAACCTACCGGGCACAATTCATAACCCCGGATTGTTATCGAGAATTCCTAGATAGATAGAAAAACCCAATAAAATTTTGCCCTACTTGGGAATCGAACCCGGACCTCATGCTCAGTAGGCGCGCTTAGTATCAATAGACCAAAAAGTCAGTTTGGTAGAAGGGCCGCACAACTTAGTTCGGCGGTCCAGATCTGAACCGCGGGCCGCCTTTTGGTAACCCCTGCACTAGCCTATTACTACGCACTATTTGACATAACTATTAACCCTTTCAAAGGAAGTTATTTAATAAATAAGGACCTTTTGTAGCCACATATCTTAACAGGCCTTCAAAAGTTACTCCACATTTAGTAGATATCTGAAAATAACAAAACCAGTATTCGGAATTAGGTGGTAGGTAAACCACCTAATTCCGAATACTGGGCGGCCGCACAATTCCGAAGTGCACATTCTAATTTGCCTAACATTGCGAAACTGTCGTATCAATCGGCCGCGTTAGTGCAAAACACGATAGGAACCGGTTATTGTTGCGCTGCCGTACTGTTGAAACCTTAGATTATAGAAATAGTACAGACATGGAAATTGTATGATATTGGTCACCGAAATTTAGATCTATTAAATGTATTCACGGTACAGTGTAGATACTGGAGTTATCCAAGGTGCCCCGGACGTTCGATATCGTCACAGTGTCTGTTGTCACAAATCTGATAATTATTTCTTGCATCTTCATTTGTTGTAACCACCGACAGGTTATGCTCCTTTGAAAATGTTGGCCAACCCGTTACCTTGTGCAGACGCCACAGTTGGCCTGCACAAAATCTCTGAACTCTCACTTTACGGTGTGAGGTACAGGTGTGATAAAATATCCATACCTACAGGTACTAATTTGCTTCCTAACCCATTTTGTTCAACTACTAGAAAAAGGTCTTACCCAAATCTTTCATTTGTCTTGCTTGTCTCTCACCATTTCATATCACGACCGTCGACATCATCCCTCAGCCGCTTTCTCTTCACCAATATATTTACGTGGTTTATTTTTCCATATTGGTAGGCGATGCCGTATCTCTTGGAATTCTATAAATAATCTTTGCCAAAAACGCATAAATCATACTGCGCAACGAAGCAGCTGGCTTGTGATTCAGGCTAGCACTATTGTTTACTTGCCCCAACTCTACTGGTATTCTATGAAACATGCAGTGATTTTGCTAAATAAACAATACTGAGGTTTATACTGAAACGGTAGGTTTCAATCAAAACATGTTTGTTTTAGAAACATTTTGATGTTATGTAATTGATGACGAGTGATTGGCGTAGTGGTCGAGAGATCTGCTGCTAAGGGTTCGATTTCTGGACAGAAGAAGTACTTATACAGATAAATCGTTCCGGATTTGTGTCATCATCGTCATCCCTCTGCCCTTATCCCAATTTAATTGGGGTCGGCGCAGCATACCTATACTGGCATGCTGCTAAAGTTTTGGCTATGTTTTATGACCGGCCGCCTGCCTGACATCAACCCTCTTTGGGAATGCTGTTGTTGGTGGTAATGTGTAAGAGTTAAGAATACGTATCTAAACACACCCCACAATACAGCAGAAATTTCTAGTGTGGATCCTGTGGGGCAGTTTCCATTTAAATAAAAACATACTATCAACTTGTTGTAGCCTTGGTTTTTCCTACTAGCCAAAAGCAATCACTCTGTTTCTTTAGCGTCTAGTTAGACTGACAAATGACATTTCTTGTCCAACCTTTTTGTAGAATCTAAAATTACTATTCCTTCCAGACATTCAAAAGTAAATGGTCTTATATTGAAATTAATTCTTTGACTTCACAGAATATAGACCTGGATTTACGAGTACTTACTAATAAGGACGATAATTGACAGAACCACAGTTTTAGCAATAACACACGATCATCATCTCATCTTTTTCAATGTAGATATACCTGTGGATGTACAACAGTAGATTTTTTGTAATACGAAAGCAAAGCAATTACCTAAAAAACAATTAAGTATTCTATTCCAAACCACACAAGCCAAACTAACCAATACATACTGCGAACATTTTCCATTAACAATTTTCCTCGAAATTTATACCCAACACCGCATGAAACAATTTCTAGAACCGACTCTATTAGCTCCATAGAACTAGGTCAATAACTTCACATGATCACCTCATGGGAACGCCATGGCAACTAAAAAGTATAATATAATCATCATGACTTTAGATCAATATAAAGGTTTCAAATTCAGTGGGTATTAGAAAGACTTGGACTATTCTACTCTTTTTACACGACAACCCAAAAAGTGTGGAGAGTGAAGAAGGCGGATCATCTATGAAAGTATATATATATTAAAAAAATAGAGAAAAAAAGGTATGAAATAAAAATATATAAAAAAGACATGGCGGTTACGCTTTTTATCATATTTTATTTATTAATTTCATCTTGTTCTTTTTAACGGTTGTTCAACAACCTAGTCTCAGTGTTAATACGTGGGTTTCTAACATAATATATAGTTTTACACTTCATCTAAAACCTTGACATAATAATTAATGTAATTATCAACTTTATTCATGCCACCGTTGAATTATAGATCGGATGATTATCATTTTATATCGACACTCGTCCATGCCTTAGAGAGTGCTCGTTCAATCGTCGGTCCCGGTTGTCAAATGAAGATCTATGACAGCCGTAATGGGTAGTCAGATCCCTGAATGACTGACAGGATATCTTACCCATGTATTTACTGCTAGCTGCATTTGGATAGGCTGGAAGCCGGACTCAAAATCGTTGGGCAAGGGCTAGACAGTATATATTATTATCCTTTTCAAAATATCTCCCAACTGTAGAAATACGACAATTTGTGTCATTTCCCAAAGGAAATGACACAAATTAAAAACGATGCTAAAAATTTGTAGGCATAACAATTAACCACAATACAGTGAACACTTTCCACTAAATAATTCCTGAAAATTACCATCGCGACATGAACTGCATATCTCGACACCATTATAAAACTAGGTCAAAAACCCCACATGATCAACTCGTGGGAAAGCCATGGAAACTATAAAGCCTAGGGTGATGTTAAGCCATGCTTGCATAAGCTCTATGACTATAGAATAATTATAGCGAGTTCAAACGGTAAGGGTTATGCAAGAGAAGGCGTGGTGCGACTGCCGGCGGTGGAAGGTGGAAATTGAGAGATATCGTATTGGCTTTTTTGTGTTTGTTTATTTTGTAACTCTTTCAATTAAATGGTTTCAATCTTGTTAGTGTTAAGTACATTCATAAGTTAAGTAGATATTTACAATAAAACAAACACTTTGAACACTTTCTTTCACAAGTGTTCGAAACGTCAGGAAAACTAAAACCAATAATACATGCTATTAATCCGGTTAAAAGTTGTTTTATTACAATGTGTAGTGATCGCTAAAACCTAATGTATTACTATAGATATTTACAGTTAATTTATCGATATTATTCAAATATCAATGAACTTAGTATTTGCAATTTTGCATATTTCAAATGAGAAACTGCGGCCTTTTAAGTTAAACTTAGGTATATCTAAATTCGAATCACACATCGTTGACAGCTAATTTCGACAAATGTGTAAGCCGACAGATGAAGCACGAGTATGACCCAAGTCGCGTGTACATCTAAAAATATACTTACCTACATACAATTTCGATTTTGTTGTGTAATATTATATACTTATTTCTATCCAGAAATTCTATACCTTTGTTGGGTCGTTAAGCAATAAGTTTGTAGTAAGATCTCCGCTTACAGTGTTAGCTCGGGCCGTGTGGGTAAACCGGTCGGTGAGGAAACTGCAGTCGCCACGTGGGTCGCACTCACAACTGTTGTACTAGCTTGTCACCTCATTGCAACTTTACTAAATCAGCTGTGTAATAATTGCTTCAACATGGCCAATTTAGTACCCGTTTAGCTTCGGTTTAACCTACATGGAAAGAAGGTATAAGCCAAAGAACTAAGAACTTCGTTTTCTTTTAGTAATCTTTTCATAAAAGTCCATAATTTATAATAAATTAAATTTTATAAAGAAAAATACTAGGGCAAGCTGCTTATCAGCTCTGTTTACATCTTAATAAATAAAAATCTATTGCCGATGATTATGATATTTTTTTTGGAAGTCCACTAGAACGGTCTGAAATTTAAATCATATTTTTTTTATAAATTGCACCCGTGCGAACCCGGGGCGGGTCTTTGGGCGTTCCGCAGCCAGCACGATGGTATATTTCATAGATTTAAAATTAATATATTTTTGAACGATAAAACTGTAAAAGGAAGAATGAAGAAAAAATGTTTTATTAGTAGTTCTTAAATATATTTGTTATCTAATCCAAAACTTAAATAATAAAATTAAACCGAATTATTTACAAACTACTATATCTACATGTATACAATAACTTAAAAACGATTCTAAAATAAAAATCAAGAAAAACTCATGCGTCGAAGTATTCCTCCGCATCGCTGTCCTCCGGGAAGGTGCCCAGAAGACTGGCAGCATTGCCACGTTGGATGGCAATGCTGATTCGTTGACCTAGAAACAAGCCAGCCTTCTGGTCACGCGAAGAGTCGACTAGTCTCCGAGAAATCTCTTTAAACAGGAGTTTCGCACTCGGACCCCATGACCCGAGCGTTTCGACCCCAAACGGCTCAAAGTCGTAGCAACTGAGCAAGTTGCTATATTTGCGCCGTTTGTGGGTCTCCGCTGTCGTAGCAGCGGCGCCAGCACAACCCGCTGAGCTAGGAAGGTGGGATGGTCCAAGGGTGTCGATACATGTTGCGTCCCACACCAAAGGCCGACCCAACTTCCATGGCAATAACGTCATACCATCTGGTCTCTTTCCATCGTCACGAACCAAGCCATTAGGTTCTAAAACAGCTGGTACGCCGGCGGTGACAAGAGCCCGGCGGATAATGTCGTTAATGCTAGCATGCTGTGCTATGCGCCCCGCACTCCTGCTACAGGACAGGCCATGATGTCCGAGGCTGTCGACAGCTTCGCCACAGTGGCACCGATGCGGGAAAACACAAGGAGTGCCCAAACGTAAACAAATAGCGAGCCGGAAAGTATCATCATCCAACATGGTGCCTATGTTGGGTGACCGAAGTGCTTGAAGCCAAAGGCGACTCCCATTCTCCCACGGCAAGGAGACGAGCACGCTCGGCAGTATTGATTGACGTATTTAACAGATTATTCCGTGTCAAACTGCTGAGCGGCTCGTCCCACCGCCTTTGAGAAGATGGGTGGACGGGCACAACCGTATTGGGACAGGCCATTTTCCAAGCGTTCACTGCATCGGACAAGCACGGTACGTCAAAATCAATCAAATCAAATCAAACTGTATTTGAAACATTTGTTGTCATTAACATTCAAATCGATGGTCTTTTCTAAGTTTTTCCACCAGATTAATAGGTCTATTTAATAGAATAATAATGTTCTTTAACCAGGAAGCCCACTTGTACTCATTCAGTAGTTGCAATCATTCAGATTCCAAAACAAACATCCATTTTGGCTTTACAACTTGAAGGAACCGTTAGTTCGTGATTTGGCAAGTTTCTTGTTGTATTCGTTAGAAAGTTATTTTATGAGACATCCCATATTGTATCGTGAACTTCGCAACAGTTGGGTAAACCTAGTTTTCGCTATGAGGTGTCAGCCGTGTCTAGAAACTTAGAGTGCTTGAGCGCTGCTTTTAGATGTCTTAGATTTCCAGCTCAGGATTGCTAACGTGGTTCGTTTTTTCACAATACGACTTGATACGACTGATTACATGAAACATACATAACATCATGCTTGTATTCACCGAGGCGGTAGGCAGAGGTGAACACCCACATTTCACAATGCCGCTAACAAAATATTTAAAAGATGGTGAGCCTATTGCTGTCAACTGGGCATAATTCCATACTCCGGGCTGCTATTGAAATTTCCCAACGGAAAACTCAATAACACTGGCCGACCCAGGGATCAGATCCAGGACTTCATGCTCGGTAGTTGTCCTTGTGACCACTGGATCGATGAGGTAGCTGTTCTAGATATCTATGTATATAAAAATTTTATATGTGGTAATTTTCTATCGCATATCACTTTGGACATCATCATCATCGTCCCCATGCCCTTATCCCAATTTATATAGGGTCGGCGTAGCATGTATTCGTCTTCCATATATCTCTATTAGCTGTCATATACCATAGCCATATCATCTTTAACACAATCCAACCATCGCTTCCTCGGTCTTCCTCTACGCTTATAGCTATCTACATTCATACTCAAAACTTTCCTCGTCACATGACCCTCATTTTGGACATCATATAGGTACCTAATTTATCATTATCATCACTACAAAAGAAATACAACAGCATAACTTAAATAAAATAACAGAAACTGCGACAAAATACATACAAATACGTGCCAGATGTATTAGACAACAAAACCAAATAAACCATTTCAATGTGTTACAAATAACAAGAATATTATCCAAACAAAAGGTTTTAATAATAAAGAAGCCAGTGGAAAACTGGCAATGAATGAAAATGGTCCACAAAGCATAGCAAGAATCTCATAAGAGTTGTAGTGAAAGAAATTAAAATCCCCTGAAAGCCTTTATGTATTGTTGACGTGAAGCTAATATTTAGCTATTAGTATATTATTATTATGAACCTAAACTGTCCCACTGCTAGGCAAAGGCCTCCCTACTCTTCTTCCATTTATCTCTGTCTAACGCGATGAGGGACCAGTCTTTTTGGAAGGAGCCTAGCTCATCCCTCCATCTCCATCTGGGCCTGCCGCGCTGTCACTTTCCCTGTTTGGGAATTATTATTAGTATTTAGTATACCTTTAAATGATTGCTAAATAGATATCGCCAGTCGTCTCCTTAAGACGAGATGAAGGAAACTTGAAATTAAATGGAAACGAGCACGACACGGTAGCTCAGTGGGAGAGCCATGACATGGTATGTCAAGGGTCGCGGGTTTTAGTCCCGCTCGCATCTATTATTTTTCAATGTTTTCTTAGAAAATGATAATCAACAGAGGCATTACATGGCCTTCATGCCTATAGGTGTTAATATTTTTTTGTTCAACATTAGTTTCAAGAAGTTACATACTGACAGCAGTATACATAAAAATAAAACATCGTTTTACTTAAATTTTCAATTGATGTGTGCGATTTAATTGTAATTGGGTTCTAGGGATTAATTTTGAAAAAGGTTGTTAGGTTGTGCCAAAAGAATGTTTGACCTTGAAATATCTGTGCTGTTGCAATATCCAGAACTTCTTCTGCAGCTGGTCTTGAATGATTTTCTTCACAAATTCTAAAATCAATTTTCCCTTAAATCAATCGAATCGTTACAGTAATTTTTCTGCATTAACGCATGGGTAGAAAACTCTTAAGTTATATTACTTGTATCTCCGATCCCTCTTGTATTTTTTTATCTGAGGGCACAGGTTCAAATCCTGTTCATGACTGTATTTATCTTTCCACAATTTATAATCGAATCGTTTTCAAGAGAACGAAAATTTTGTCGAGTAACCGCAAAACAGAAGAAGTAACAAAATTGTAGAAAAGAAAATAAATTCTCCTATAGTTACTGTTAACTTTATCTGACTGTATGTTGCAAGAAATTTCACCAGTCCAATTGGAAGCAAGTCGGTTGTGCAATCTTTGCCGGACGTAAACAAAACTAGAAATTGTAGTTTATGTTGGCTACTTTTTGTTCTGAAACCTGTATCTAGATTTATATCAGTACGGGAATGGATTGGCGAAAGTATTGAGGGAGCTTTTAATAACACTATGTAAGCAGTGATCGACGCTTAGAAGTTATATTTATGCGTAACTCTCAGTCTCCGATCTGCTTATTATTCTAATTTGTATTATGTATTTAAGATTAATTAGATTAATTATTATAATTCTAATTTACTTATAATATTGTTATTATTATTTATTGATAGAATGCATACACCTTGGGAGGCAAAACATAGTCATACTTTTTTTTATATTTTATAACATATTTTTTGCTGTTTCACAAATAAATTGATTTGAATTTGATGCACTCGTTGATGTTAAGCAACGCTTGGCACGGTCAAATTGTAGATGGGTAGCTGCTAGGAGGATTTTGATCTAAACGTATCCGTGCTTCGGAGGGCACGTTAAACCATCGGACCCGACTGTGTTTAAATAATAGCAGGCACCTTAAACTTCTAGGTTCTCTCCTAATCACACGAAGCGAATGATTTAAGTAGCTTCAACATAATTTATAGAATACTGTCATGTCTGTTTATTTTTCAATGACATTATCTCTAAGTTTACCAAGACTAAAGAATATATATTTAGAGAGGGAATTGTGTTCAATTATTATAAAATTAACATTTATTTTCAAGGATAGCGGTAAAATCGTGCAATTCCACTAATCAATAAAGTACGCACACATGCGCAGAACTATAAATAATTACATCACAATTAAACTAACGTTATCGCTTCTATTCCAATTACAAATAATATAACATAGACTAAACTCCCACGTAGATACGGAACTGAGATACATAAGTACTTATAACATACCTACACGCATCGTCCAATTGAGCTCAGTGCAACGTTCGCTGGTCACGAGCGGGGTCAAGAATCGCATAGAATATAATAACAGATGCGCCAAGTAGGTTGTATTGTGGACTATTGGATTCGATGACTCTGTGAGGATAATGGTCGGTTTGTGGAGTGGATAAGATTGTGTGGGATATTGTTGGAATGGTAGGATTGTTTGAAAATACTCTTCGATTTCCTATTGAGTTGCTTTATTGTGTTCTATGTGATGAGCAAGTAATTGAATTGGTTATAAAAAACTACCCAGTAACTGAATTGAATAGATATGTTTGTTCGAAGTAAACTACTCTATATAATTCTGAAAACATGCCAATTATCTATAGACAATTTCAGTGTTGATACAATGTCTAATTCACAGATATAGATTTTAGAATATACTTCATTATTATGCAATGAAATTGAGTTTTTGCTATTTACATAGTAAACAATTACACTTATTATCATTACCTTTGGAAAATAAAATACACTTACTCCATACTATATTGAAAAAACATAACAACATAATGATACCACATTAACCAATTTCAGAGTAATATTAATTTAATGCCGTTTTGAAAATGTATAGTTTACACTGGTTATCGAGTATTCTGCAATGTTTGTTTATCACATAATACAGTCACTGTTTGAATACCGTTACAATCGTGTGAGAGTTTGCCCTTACCCTATCAATATAATGTTGAGGTAGGACTAATAATGTCTTGTTCAATCGGCCATTCAATGGCTACACTAACGTGGTTACGGAATGGAGCCATAATCGAGAATGTCATGTTTCTCGAAGCTTTTATTATGCTTGAGCTAGTTTTGTTATTTAGAGGTCAAAGAAAAGGATATTGAAATACGCTGGAGCTTTGGATTAAACGGTTAAAATACAGTCATCTCAGAAAAAACTAAATTTATCCACTCCTGCCGAATATTTAAGTTTATTCTATGCAGATTCCAACAGTTTTATTCTCCACAGAGTTCTTTGAGGCGTAGGCATAAACCTCACCACGACGCTGCGCCGACCCTCTACATCGCGATAACGTTAGTATTTGATTACTATTGCACTCACGCCTCGCCCGTCCGATGCCCTTGCCCTATCAGTATTATGTTGAGGCAGGCCCGGCGTATTACTTTTGATGTAGTATAGTTTTTACGTCTGTTTGTCGCATAGGATTATAAATTTTTTGCTTATATAGGGATGGGCTATGACGACACGAGTTCTTACTTCAAAATAATTCTAGTTTCCAACCTATAATGATACGAAACGAATGAATTGTACACAAATCTCACTAACACAGATACTGTGACTAAAATCGGCTTCACATGTCACCGTCACGATCAGACTAAGTTTACTGCTTAGCCTATCATCCTCATGACACCGATGCAATAATTAAGTCCCATGTAATAGGTGGTGAGCCTATTGCTATCAATCTGACACAGTTCCAAGCCCCGGGCTGCTAATGAAATATTCCTAACAGAAAATTCAATAGAAATTTGCTGAACCCGGGAATCGAGCTCAACAGCCGCGCTTGCTACTGGACCAACGAGGTAGTCAAAATAAATAATTTGTCAAATATTTATTAAGTATTTCCGTTTGCTAGGTAGAACTAATGTAAAGGTAATAAATTCGGGTATAATAAAAAATTTTCGTATCACTCGATTTTTTATCGCATGACGGAATTTTTTGTTGTACGTTTATTAATGTTTTACAAATAAAATCAAACACGGTTGGAAAATAATAAATTTAATAACGCTATTGTTTAAATAATCATCCCTTCGTTGTTAGCGATAAGTTTTTTTTCTATTACTTGGTACCTTATTATTATTATTTTGCGTTTAGTAGCGCACGCTACCTAAGCGTACAGTAAAAAATATAAATAAAAATCATAAACTCACATTATCGAAGTCTCTGGAGCTCTCCAAAGCGAACAATGATAACCCGTTCAGCCAATTTTCGGTACCCCATCTTTTCTTTTTATGTATAAATACTAGCTGTGTCCCGCAAACGACGTTCTGACATAGAAAAAACTAGATAGGGCCACCCTTATCACCTACTCTCAGTTCTACCAAATATACACAAAAATTTCATAAAAATCGGACGTGCCTTTTCGAAGGAGTTCGTTAAAAAACACTGTGACAAAGAATTTTTAAATATTAGATTTGTGAAAGAAAATCGGGAACTACCTTTGAAACCGGGAACTAACTATGAAAAAAAAAAAAATACCACATAATGTCGTCATCAACAATGGCCAACCTCACCTAGCAGTTGTTTGCGCAGTCTAGGGCGAAATCTGATCACCTTAAAATTTTTAAGGCAATTTTTCTGTCAGAAAATATTAGTAAAATCGGACCTAGGATACCGTGCTGATACTCAGATGTACTAGGAACACATAACAAGTAGGAACATAGCTGCCTCATTATAGGCGAGTGGCTCAAGAGCCCTCTAGCCACGCTGCTAATAGGAGCCCGGGCTATTCTGCAATGTCTGACCCATAAAATATTTTCTTTTTTTTACTGCATACCATCGCGGTTTTCCGGGTTTTATCCTTATTCGAGATTAGGAAAGGGATATTACAATTTTTATCTTAACGCAATATTTTTCTCGTCATGAAGGAAAATGCTTGGAGTTGGGTTTATTTTAATTATACTAAATGATATTTTAAACTTTTTGTACAATTTCAGTGTATCGTAACCATGACGATTGGAAGGTATGTGATGGCTACAGTTGTTAAATTGAGTAAACATATCGTGGCAAACCTATCGTGAATTCCTGATTTACTGAAGATATTGTTATTCTGTGGCTTCTGTCTAACAAGAAAACTACACTGCAATCTAAAAATTACACACCACAAAATTATTGATGATAATGAGGAATGATTGTTGCTGCATTTTTGGTTGATTTGTCTCTTTGATTGAAAAGGCACGTATTTTGCAGTACACGGCTATAACAATATAGTGCATATATATCCTCACTATACAGTAACCAAGATGCAGAATGCCTCTAATATTTATCCAGGAACGCGCAGGTTCAAATCCTGCTTACTACCGTATCTTTTATCCACAATAATGTAAAACTTAAAAAGAAAAGATCAACAATTGTAAAAGTGTACAGAATAAGTAGTAATACGGAAAAGAGTTTTACAAAGAATAAGGTTGGTGCGACATCAGTTTGCATATCATTACGTCGTCGGCGATAGTTACGCCTTTCTTGTGAAACAATAGTTTCTTGTTGCAAAGAATACCTTTGTTCATTATGCTGACTTTGTACTTCTTTGTGAGTTTAATATAATAATGTGGGGTGTGGCTTTTGCTTACGTCATCACGGTTCATACTTTATTTTTGAGGATTTCGAAAATTTTACTTCGATTTAGCCATTATGTTATTGTATTAGATCTTTTTTGTAAGCATCAGGGATATTTGTTAATAGAATTTGTTATGTAGGATTTATTTCGGGTATCTAACCATTAAAAGACGCCTGGCCTTTGAGGATAAGACCAGGAAGTGTGAGATTTTTACCTCCCTATATAACCAAACCGGTGGCACTCGTCACGTGAAAGGGAGCTTCGGGTCCTCTTTAGAGACCAGCTTCATTTTGCAAGTTTGCGAAATGATGAAAAAATCTTATAATCTTAAACACGTCTTCTAAAATAAAACAAAAATCTACAGGTAACAAAAATTTTTTAGAATAAACCTGTTGGTTGTTGTAAGGGTTTTTGTTAGTTCCGTCGACGTTTACCTTTGTGGTAATTTTATTCAGCTATCACTGAATTCTCAGCCTTAATCAGAATACCCACTAATTGTCTCACACTACTTTCTTAACTTTCATATGTACATCTCTCTTGAACTACAACCAACCTTTTCTGTGAGCAGTAAGATTCAAAATTGTTCAACACTTGGGTCAGACGACATCGTGATTCAAGATTGACCTGTGACCAAGTCGTGATCTTCCATAGTTGTCTAGGTTCCGCATTGGCCGAATGTCCGGCATGTAATGTGATTTACTAGACCTTTGGGAAAGGGATGTACCTACATAGTACTGTTACAGGTGAACACCCTTTTAAATAGGTGTTTAGAATTCTTTGTAAGCAGCATGGAGTTTGGAATTTTACGCAGTTGTTAGCAATAGGCATACCACTTATTACATGGGACTTAACAACAGCACTGGTGGGAATAAACTGACAGCTTTTGGGATGTACACTTCTGCCTACCCACTCGGGGAAACAGGCATGATGCTATGATAACTAAATAAACATTATGTTTTATACTCAGAATTCTTCCTTACCATTCCGATATGACTTTTCTGTGAAAGATACCGATCGTACATAAGATTTACATTTAGATTTTTTTGTCAATTAAGTATAACAAGAAGCAGTGTTATCTAGCACGTCCATCTTAGATTTCTTGTGAGTATATTTGTTGCCCCACACCCACGTGTAAGTCATTGTGAACTCAGTCGAATGATACCTTCGTCTATGGCTCGGGATTGCGGTCCAGCCTCGTGTGTAATGACCAACTTAGCACATTCGTGTATTATAATGTACTATATTACAAAGGTCTATTATATCATGTATTTGGAAATAACAACTGTCATAAATAATTTACATTAACGTGTCAATGTGGATGTCAAATTATTAATGAACCGTAAACCCTTCATAGTATAACGTAAACAGCTATTCAGAATGCCAAATTTGCAGTAAAATTAGTAATTTGATGTAAATTATTATGGTGTTATTATAAGTTTAACTACATTTCAATGTAATATTGACATGTAATGGATGATTATTCTGTCAATATTTAATTTAATATGCGAGACTCACTACATTATAAAAATATGTATGTAAAAATGTATTTAAATTTGATCCTGAGCCTAGAAAACTTTTCTTGAGCATTTCTTACTGCCTCAATGCAGCAAGCGTGGCTGCCAAGAGGTTTGATGCCTGTGTCGGGAAAAATATTATCTTTTAAGTTAATTTAATTCTTACTGGGTTTTTCTGATAGAAGAGTCTCTGTGATAGCCGATTTTGGGGTTGTACTCTAAAGATGGCAATAGACTCACCATCATTTAGGAGTTAAATACGTCATCGGTGTAATCTGAGTGTATAATTTAGTACCTACACTTTTTTTATTATCAAATAGATATACGTTGGGTCTCCAACTTGCCTGATGGTATAGATCCAAAAGAAATCTCTTCATTCTATCCTTGAATATGCCTAGATTGTATTTCTCAGGAAACACGGAAGATGGCAGGAATTCGCTTCACAGGCAGTACGTATCATGAACGTAGGCTATGCAACATACATACAGACACGCCTGTTTCCCATAGGGGTAGGCAGAAACTATTGATTTCCACTTTATACGATATTATGTTATGATGCTTGTAAATCTTGTTTTCGCACAACGTCATCAGCTGATCGAAGTTTCATGATAAAAGACGTGTAAATTACAAGACCATCGAGGCATGAAACTCTCATGGATAACTTTAAAATGCTCTCATAACAAAGAAAAGGGAAACACTTCTTATTTATGAATGGATCAGAAAAAATAAACAAAATTATATGTTTTCCTCCCAAAAAATGTTATGCACCTCCAACCGGTCCTGTCATCTTTTTAAATTAATTTCCCATTCCCTTTTAAACAAACGGAAATAGACTTTATTCTCTTGTGTAAGGGCGGTTTATCCTGAACGTCATCCACAATAGGTGTGCACGTTTACTTCATGAAAAAATGCCTATTTATTTTTATGTGTTGCCATAAAATGGGACCGCCGACGCCGAGTTGTTTGTATAAAAACCCATTTTACATGCATTATAGTAAATGCCTAACTAAGTTTCTGTCTCAGGGAAAAGCTTGAAAAATAAGTAGGTACCTGGGTAGGTTATATCTGCGAAAACATAAAGTGTTTATTTTTTCTGTAACCGATGTAAATTTTGGAACTCTTTCTTCCTTATAAAGTTTGTTTGTTTCCGATTTTCTTTTCTTTGGGGACTATTAAAGAGTCACGCAAACTTTTTCGTTGCCATTGCGCAACGCTGAGATTTATGAAATGAGTTTTTAACTCAATCTATAATTTACATTTACCTTGTATGACACGATGCCATCCAAAATAAATTTATAATTTAAAGCGCTCGGAGCTCAGAAGGTTCGGAATATTTGGTAAGACACAACCTACTCATCGTACATTTGATTGAAACCGATAATAGTCTATTATACTAATGAAGAATTTACGCTGAGTTGATTAATTTATGATTAATTTACCTTATGATTATTTTGAGGACTTTGTACTTACTCAACATTGGAATGGTAAAAAGGATAACATATATACTGTATGTGTTTACCATATTTACTTAGTTGGATAATGAGATTGGTTGGTTCACGTCGAACACACAATAATAAATCTTTATTTTGTTTCAGGTAAAGACACACCATGCATCTGCATTAACAACAATGTCGTTTGTACCGTAAGGAACAGCGCGCCTGAAAGGTATAATAAATGTAAAATTATTCATTGTCACCAGAATTGTTATAATAGTTAAAGATAAATCTTTGTAAAGCATTAACGCATGCTTAGCGAACTCTAAAGTTATAATATTAAATTGAAAAAGAACACGGCCGTGAGCGGGATTCGAACCTGCGCCTCCCGGATTAATACTCCAGGTGCGCTCACTATTAAGCCATCTCGACATGGCTTGTTATAATAGTCTCCCAGTTCAAATTAAATAACTCATACCCAATCAATAAATGTGATATATATATTATCTGTGAATAAGGACAACCCACTATACAAGAGAAATTTCAAGTACGACAATTCATCCTCAAATAATATTAAACATTTACCAAAGAAAGATAATATAATATGATGAAATAAGAGGGGCTCGTGGCTAAGTAATAGCCGCACAGATCGATCGATTGAGGTTAAGCTGCGCTTGCCACGGTCGGCCATACATACTCGTACATACGTATGCCGAGACCCGTCCGTGCCGCGGAGAGCACCCTAAGCCGCCGGTCTCGGTCAAATTAAGATCTATGACAACCGTTACGGGTAGTCAGAGGCCTGTTAGAGTCTGACAAGCAGTCATACCACGAGATATCCTGTTACCCAGTAACTTGGTTGTGGAGGTCAGATAGGCAGTCGCTCCATGTAAAATACTGGTATTAAGCTGCATCCGGTTTGACTGGAAACCGACCCCAACCCCAAATAGATAATCGTGAAAAGGTTAGGCAGATTGGTTGATGAAAAAAATAATCAAGTGATGATAGTACTATAGTGGTTGTAACACTCCTGCGCTGATACTATTGCATAATTGCATCTTACCTAAGAAGACACAAGACAATCGACTGACTGATTGGATAAAGGCTTAATTGGCCCAGGACAGTGAGTTTCCTCCTGAGGTCGTGGTGAATGCAGCTACGATCCCGGGACCCCGGTAAAATTTAGAGGAGGATCCTATGGTTTCCGGCACAACGTCCATGATGGATTTACCACTCTATAAAAAAAGGCTGTGCGTTGAATACATACTTTACTCCTCGGTAAATCACTTGCCAAGTCGTGTACGCAGATATAAGCTTCAAAAAACTGGAGCTGATAAACACCGCTCTTTTGTCGTGTGATTTTCCTAACTACTGTAGTCAGTGCTCCTCGAATAGGCTTTGTATTGGTACTAGTGGATCCGTATTTTGTCGGTTAATTGTCGACATAACATAATATAGCATCACGCCTGTATTCCCCGAAGGTGTAGGCAGAGGTGTACACAGTTGTACACCCACATTTCACCAATGGTCTTCGTAAGTCCCATGTAATAGGTGGTGAGCTTATTGCCATCTACCAGGCACAATTCCAAACTCCAGGCTTCTACTGAGAATTTTCTAATAGAAAAACCCAATAACACTGCCCGACGCGAGAATAGAACCCGAGACCCTCATGCTCTGCAGTCGCGCTTGGGATCACTAGACTAACAAGGCAGTAATTGTCGACGCAATTACTCTTACAGAGTCAGCAACACTCGAGTAATACTCCTGGTGTTGCATCCATAAGCTACAGTAACTGCTTACCACCAAGCTAGCCGTAAGCTAGAAGTGATATAATAATAAAACTTGCATACAGTATGCTGATCAAAAATCTTCAGTAAGAGCATTTTTTTCTCACAATAATTTCCCAAAATTCATCTTCAACATAATAGCTATAACTTATCACGTCTGTGTAGTCACTTAGCTCCGAAACCTTGTTAGTCCGTATTTTATGAGCTCACATCAAAAAGTCGGCGTTATGGATAAATTAGAAAGCTTCTTCAAAATGGGCAACTCCATTAATCATTGTTGTTATTGTGAGCACGATTCTTGTGCGATGTTAAAACGTTATGTGCTTAGATTTAGTCTTGGAATTGTTGTTTAGAATTTAGATACTCTCTTGCTAGAATTGCTTTGTCACAATAATGTTAATCATTGATATTTGTTCAAATTATAGCCAGAAATGTAGTATCTATTATTATTATATCGACTACCTCGTTGGTCTAGTGGTTGCAAGCGCGGCTGCTGAGCGTGAGGTCCATGGTTCGATTTCCAGGTTGGGCAAAATGTTATTGGGTTTTCCTATTAGGAAATCTCCGTAGGCCGGAGTTTGGAAGTTGGTGGTGTGATACCCCCGTGCTTCAAAGAGCACGTGAAGCCGTCTGTCCTGGGCCTGATGTCTTACCGGTAGTGTCGGATTGCCGTCCCATCGTATGATCACTCTCATATGTCACCAACATATGAGAGTGAAGGAAGAGGGAGTGCACCTTTGTTTGTGCATATATACTTGCGCACTATAATATCTCCTGCGTACTTGACTGATCTCCGTGGAGATAGGCTGCTGTGACCGAAATGAGCGTGAGAAAACCAGCATACCTGAGATATATTCTCGATCTTGTGTAAAGCCATGTCAGAGACCTACGGGTGGTTTAAACTCTGACACTAGGTTGTTCATCAACCGCACAAAGATTGAAATAACCTTATTCGTATCCCACTACTTCTTTACGCGAACGCCTCCCCCTATTGCTTGTCCTGCAGGATTACTCGCTATACTTGTCCACCAAACAGATCCATATTATAATGCCATTAAAAAAGTGGCCCACCTCAATAAGTAAAGAACTTTGATTTCAATCTCAGAAATGAATGCGGAAATTGAGCATGTTAGGTTACAGATCATCACTTTGTCTGAGCGGTACGTCAGCTGATGATTACAAATCTAATATTATCCAAACTTGGTAACACAAAAGCGGACTTCATAATGCTTGTATGTCCGCATCACCGTCAGAAGCTATTGTTCGGGCGCTGCGCAAGCGCAGTCAACGTGTTGCGCCACAATTGAATGACAACTACGTTGCAGTAATGTATTGCTGACATGTGTGATTAATTATTACCTGTCTTAACTGTTGCGGCGTAAGCAGAATTGCAAGTGGGTATTTCATTAGTCAGTCAAAATCACAATCTATATAATGATTTTGTACTCCGTTTGAAATAAGATTAGACATTTAAACAAACCTTTTTTACTGTCCGATCAATTGATTTTGACTTCTATTGCGTCGGTGGCATGACAAATGGCAGCTGCAGTAAACAGTTGGTATTGTAAACACTTTTTTGCTTCTGATACCATCCTTATATCTACGGAATTGAAATGGAGTGTACTCGAGTATTGCAATTTTCTAATAATTATACAATAAATAATAATATACACGAAAATCTATTAAAAGTATATCAACAACGTCATGTGTCAACGTCCATGTGCTATTCATTAAATACACATAACTTAGCCTCACGACTTTTTTTCTTCGAAGCATAAGGGTGTATAGTACAGGGGTGTAGTACATTTGTGGTTTATAGTGAATCCACATTAAATCACAGCCGGTCAAAACCCAATAAAACTTTTCCCGACCCAGGCTTTGAACCCAGGACGTCAAGCTCCAAAGCCGCGCCTTCGACCACTAGATCAAGAGAGCAGTATTTTTTATCCACAAAATCATCTTCCCTTTTTATGTACGAAATTGTGTCTTACGTCATTCCCGGTAAGGTTTTGTCAAACACTTTTTTGTTAAACACTGTATTTCAAAACATTCATCTTAATCCGTCTCTCGCACTGACTACTGGACAAAAGTAGCACTATTCCAAAAGTCATAAAAGCCAGTTGCTCTCATCATATAAGACAAATCTCCATAAACCCTCGCTAATGACCGCCATTGCCACGTAATAAACACATGATCGTAAAACTTTTCGCGTCATACCTCCAAGTAATTGAGTTGAAAGATAAAATGCGGCGTTTAAGGGTTAATTAGAACGTATATAGGTACACAGCGTGTATGTAACACATAACATAAACCACGCCTGTATTCCCCGAAGGGGTAGGCAGAGTTGTACACAATTGTATATCCATATTTCACCAATGCTGTTATTAAATCCCATGTAACTGTGAGCTTATTGCCAACTCCAGGCCGCTGCTGAGAATTTCTTTACAAAAAAAAATTTATTACGCTTTGCTGTACCCATGAATCAAACTCGAGACCGTTTTTTTTTTTTATTTATGGAATAGGGAGCAACCGATGGCGGGTCGCTTGGCGGTAAGCGATTACCGCCGCCCGTGGACACCCGCAACACCAGAGGAGTCGCAAGTGCGTTGCCGGCCTTTTAAAGGGTTTGGACCTCCGGTACCCTCACTCACTCAGCGAAACACAACGCAAGCGCTGTTTCACGCCGGTTTTCTGTGAGGCCGTGGTATCATCCCGATCGAGCCGGCCCATTCGTGCCGAAGCAGGGCTCTCCCACGGCATCATGGTAGAAACCTCATGCTCACAAGGCGCGCTAGAGACCACTAGATCAACAAGGCAAGCAGTGTATATAAGAACAGTAGTGCTCAATAAACATTCCTTGGACATACATGTTAGAACCGAGCCTTTAACAGCAGTTGAGTAAAGCATATTGACAGTTCTCAACAAAAACATTCAAACACAGCCCTAAAACTTGTTAAATTACTTAGTAATACTTCAGTTTTTATGAATAAATATACTTCTTTGTCTATATACTTCTATACATGTTTGTTTGTAACGAAATCACTCAAAAACAACTAAACCGATTTAAAAAAAAAAAAAAAACGCCAGTAGAAAGCTGCATTATCATTGAGTAACTTAAGCTACATTTTATAAGATTTTTGTCTGAATATCGACCGAAACAACGATAAAATTATTTACCATACAAAAATGAAAGGCCCCACCATATCTATAAAAGTGGTTTCACTATCTAAGTATATGTAGGCATAACGGAGCACTAAGTAAATAAAGATTATCGGGCTGATAAGCAAGAAATAGTAATTGTACCAGTCCGTGTATTGATTTTTGTACTCCTATTTGATTAGTTTAACCTGCGGTGCGAGCATGGTTCTTTTTGTCGACCCGTTTGTCGATTATAAACGTCAAATTTCACTCATAGTGTATTCATTAAGTATTTTTTTATTAATGACTTAAAACAGTCCTGCCGGGTATTCGTCGAGTTACCAGTAACACTGTTACCAGTAAGACTGTTACCAGTAACACCGTTACCAGTAAAGTATATTCTGAACCAACGATAAAAGTAGGAAATTCTCAAGTCGATGCGTAACTACATTGGTGTTTTTTTTTTTGGTTCAATGATTGTTGACAGTATTTGAAACGTTTTTTATTCGTTTTACATAACATAACATAACATAGCATCACGCCTGTATTCCCCGAAGGGGTAGGCAGAGGTGTACACAATTGTACACCCACATTTCACCAATGCTGTTATTAAGGCCCATGTAATAGATGGTGAGCCTATTGCCATCAACCGGGCACATTTCCAAACTCCGGGCTGCTACTGAGAATTTCCTAACAGAAATACTCAATAACACTTTGCCCGACCCGGGAATCGAACCCGAGACCTCCTGCTCAGCAGTCGCGCTACGGACCACTAAACCAACGAGGCAGTTATATTCATTATTCGTTTTATTATTTAAAAATAACAATTGATAAAATAGGAAAAAAAGGATGTACTTGGACATGATGCTTTATTATGGTTTGCGTTGCAGTGATTAACAATGTTTTTAAAGAACATCGTCATCAATAAAGTCAAAGATTTCTTTAGAATAACATTAATTACGGCGCAGTTGGTATAGTGGCTTAGAGATCAGCTGTTGCCGAGTGTGTTCCCGCACTGAACAAATATTTTTATTTTGTACATAATAATTAGTGTAAATATTTGTGCAATTTTGTTGTATATGTGTGAGTTAAGTGGAGGGAGGTACTAAATAAATACTTAATATGTGACCACAGTTAAAAACAATAATTTCGTAATAAGTTTAGTTCTAATTTTCCCTAATAGATGTCGCTGATACGACCTATAAAATTAACACATCATACGACCTACATAATTGCACAGTCAACCGACTTTCTTCATAATACCCTCGTTTGCAACCAGATGTCGCTGCGTTATCGAAGGTCAATCACAAGACCCCATTACCCTTGAACTTGGCTGAACTCAGGGTTCACAAATAACAATAGATAAGTGGCCAGGTTGATGACCTTTGGAGGTTAACCTCCTATGAATAAAAACTTGTTATTCCATTGTTGAACGTCATTATTTAATGAAGTTTTATTTGCAATAAAAGACCAAATATTAATGTACATAAACAACAAAATTGTTAGTTAGATAGATAGATAAAATAAACTTTATTGTACACCATTATCATATAATTTATAAAATTCAAATTATTAATTAAGGGTACAATGGCGGTCTTATCGTTATTGAGTTTTTCTGTTTGAATATTCTCAGTAGCAGCCCAGATTTTGGAATTGTACCCGGTAGATGGCAATAGGCTCACCACCTGTTACATGGGACTTAAAACAGCATTGGTGAAATGTGGGTATACAGCTTTGTACACGCCTGCCTACCCCTCTAGGGAATATAGGCGTGATGCTATGTATGTTTTGATGTAATTTTAACAGGTACTAGTAGAAACTAAGCACTCGTCGTTCCATTTCTAAGATAATTTTAATCACCTAAGTATCTGTTTACATTTCCCCACAAATGACAAAGCAAGACTTTGATAATTTTAATTGGTGATTAAGGCAATATCTTGTCGCAGTTAGAAATTTCTCATAAGCCTTTTGCAAAGTTGTAGTTATGTAATGTAATTCAAATTATTGCCCTACAGAAATTAGGCTGTTGGCTTCGAAATAGATTGCGGAAATAAATAAGTAGAATTCTTATCTTGATTTATGTTTATTTAATTGTGTTTGTCTTACGTTTGCTTGGTTTAGTTTTGTTAGATATGGACGCAATACTTGCATTCATATAATGTTCTGAAAATACTTCTAAAGAAGAAATGTGGGTATACAGCTTTGTACACGCCTGCCTACCCCTCCAGGGAATATAGGCGTGATGCTATGTATGTTTTGATGTAATTTTAACAGGTACTAGTAGAAACTAAGCACTCGTCGTTCCATTTCTAAGATAATTTTAATCACCTAAGTATCTGTTTACATTTCCCCACAAATGACAAAGCAAGACTTTGATAATTTTAATTGGTGATTAAGGCAATATCTTGTCGCAGTTAGAAATTTCTCATAAGCCTTTTGCAAAGTTGTAGTTATGTAATGTAATTCAAATTATTGCCCTACAGAAATTAGGCTGTTGGCTTCGAAATAGATTGCGGAAATAAATAAGTAGAATTCTTATCTTGATTTATGTTTATTTAATTGTGTTTGTCTTACGTTTGCTTGGTTTAGTTTTGTTAGATATGGACGCAATACTTGCATTCATATAATGTTCTGAAAATACTTCTAAAGTTATTTGATGTCTCTTCATCTATAGTAGGAGATTTAGTATCATAAACTTTATATTAATTGAATTCCTCTTTTGTCACAGTATCTATATTATGTATTATTATAATGAAGGAACGATTTAGTTATTCGTTTTGAATCGATAAACTCTAAAATTACTGAACCGATTTTAATAATTCTGCAGGAGTAACATAGGCTGTATTTTACTTCAATAATAATAAGAATTCAGCCGAATGTATTTGACGTTAATAATAAATCTCCTCCCGACCGTATTTCGGTCACGGCGATCTATCTCCATGGAGATTAGCCAAGTACGCAGGAGATATTATACTGCACAAGTGTATGCAAAAACACAAGTGCACTCCCTTTTCCTTCAGTCTCATATTCCGATGGGACGGCAATCCGACACGACCGGAGAGGAGCTATGCGCTCTCCGAAGCACGGGGGGTACACTACCAACTTCCTGACTCCGGGCTGCTACTGAGAATTTCCTAACAGAAAAACCCAATAACACTTTGCCCGATTTGGGAATCTAACCTAGGATCTCACGGTCAGCAGCCGCGCATGCGATTACTAGACCACTAGAGGTAGTATTTGACGTTAGTACAGACAATGAGCCTTTGTCGTTACGATATACTAATACTTGAATAGTACCTAATAATCTGAATGATCATCAACTTATAGTAGTCCACTGCTATGGGTAATATGATAATGATATTGCTGGATATAAGTCTCTCCCAAGACGCGTCACTTACCCCGGTATTCGGCTCTCCTTGTCCATTGTCAAGGATAGCTTCTTTGCCAATGGAAAAGGAGTGCCGAATCTCTACTTCAAAAATGGCTGTAAGTAAAATTCTCAAAAATTTATAAGTTCAGGAACTAGTCCAATTTCTTTAAAACAGCTTCAATATGTCTGACAAAGAACTGACTCTTAGTATTCTTCGTTTGTACCTACAGAAATATCAGAAGTTACCAGCACATTGCGTCGAGCACTAATAGACCATTTCCTTCAACGAATCGTGAGATGTTGCCGTTATTATTACAGCAATATGGCTGTAAAATTCTACGTTTATTATTATAACATAAAAGTTGACCCACTTTAGAACGTCGCCCATATGAGAAGGGATGATCTCTTTTAAGTTGGGAATGGTTTTGAATCGTTTTATTCAACAAGCAGTGACTACAATGGGGACCCATTGAAAGTACGCAACATCTACGTATATATTGAACGGCTGAACTGAACGTTTGAATGAACCTTTTGAGCGCATCCGACCAATGGTGAGTGAACGAATGAACGCTATTCGGTATCTGTGGAACGCAGCTGCTCGATAGGATTTTTAAATTTATTTTTAAAAACGAAATCCCTGTGAGGTTTTAACAGTAATTTTTCTGGTTTATGGACATGTATGTGTAGTGCCGAAGAAATAAATAAGAAAAATGTAGGTGCATGACATCCAAGGCGAATTTAAAAACGTCTTGATAATTTTATTTGGTTTTATGCGATAAATTAAATTACGTTTCTTAATAGTAGGTACCTATAAAAACTCAACAACAAATAATTGTTTTGAATTGATATCTTATTACGACATATCGTGTTACCTAGTAACTGTGTTGTGGAGGTCAGGCAGGCATTCCCTCTTTGTAAAATCCTGGTAATATCTGCATTTGGTTAGACTGGAAGTCCACCACAACGTTGTCGGGAAAAAGCGGCAGAAATCGATTTTATTTGGAAATAGCTTGTCTTTTTATTTATTAAAAAGTAAATAAGCGATTATAATGTTTGCAGATGTTCAAAGCACCTATTATTAGAGTCAATCGGATGGCAATCACGGTTTTTATTATACATCTTTATATCTTAAATGTCAAGCGAAACCAATCTCGATTACTGTTGAATCTACATGAATGGTTTCATAAGACTTTTCCAAAGTCAAGTCAATTATCTCAACCTAAAAATATTATGAAAAGAAACAATACTTTGACAAACACAACACGTTGAAAAATCCATAATAACCTGATAAACGACCAGCAGGCTTACTGGCTACCGTCGTAATGTATAGCGAAGTTAATTCGTTAAATAAGTTAGCCAATGAGAACGCAGGAAAGATACCCCGAAGCAGGAGACCAAAGCACTGGACGGACCTTATTCGGGCGATATTTTGCACGCCGTTTTACGAGACCACGAAACAAGCACAATTGGATAAAATCTGTGGATGGATAAGATCCTGAATGCAAGTAGTAGTACAACTAAGAGATTCCCTATGTCATTAATATAAGTAGAAGGCAGAATTGTCCTCATGGCTGCCGACAACAAATTTCTCAGCATGATCTCTTTCCATCTCATTGTGTGGTTGATGAACAACCTAGTGTCAGAGTTAAAACCTCCCGTATGCTTCTGACATGGCACACACCATCGAGCGCATCTCTCAGGTATACCGGTTCCTCAACATATTTCATTTCACTGTTTTAAGCAAGTGATGATAAATTTGAAATACGCACATAATTTCGAAAAGTCTGTGGTGCGTGCCTTGGACGACCTTTGACCTGTCAATACTTTTCAGCATGATTGTGAAACATTTTGTTTCCTTTATTAATTTCTTGTTCAAACTCATGACATAGTGGGTACGACACAAAGTTACATGACGTTCAAGTCCAGAACGAAAATAGTGGTATGGGCTGGTTTCGCCCTGTGCAAACTGGACAACAGTAGCTCTAAATTGAGACATCATGTATAAGGAGGGTGGTAAAGGTACGGGCTTTGCCCGGCGTTGGGATAAACCCTTTTTTTTCGGCGGAGGAAATGCCTGTGCGCATGCCACCCGACGAGGAACCGGGATGGTTATGTGGGGTTCGCATTCACTAAAAACTCCGCACGCTGAGACTGCGTCCGCTTTCGTAGTTTCGCAACCCCTCAAGCACTCCCCCCTCACTCACAGCCCCCTGCACTCGGGCTTTTCGCCCCTACGGCGATATTCGTCATCACCATCTCTCAATTAAAACCATGCAATGTGGGTGGCATATCAGCTTTGGAATAAACCTAGCTGGAAGGAATGCAAATGGAATAATGGAGGTTGTGATTTCTAATGTTGATAAGTCTTGAACCGAAGATATTTCAAATAAATATAGCGGTTATATTTGTACAAATAGAGCGTCCATTTAGCTGATATAATTGTGGTTAGACAGCGTTATTAAGTTATTAGTTAAATGCATCATCACATCCCTATACAGGTGACTGACTGAATAGACAGCAATGACGTCACCAAAAGACGTGTTAAAATGTGGAAGAACAATTCACGGTAGTGAGCAGAGGCCGAGATGGCCAGAGCGCCTGGAGTAATTATCTGAGAGGCGCAGGTTCGAATCCTGTTCACGACCGTATTCTTTTTTCTATTTAAAATTGTAACTTTAGAGTTCGCTAAGCATACGTTAACGCTTTTAAAAGATTTATCACTTTAGCATAACATTTTATCCTAGTTTTATATTGCATAGGTCGTGTTACAATTAAGAAAATTTTCAAAGCAATGGTTAATGTAGTTACAAATAAACTTCATACAAACTCACATGGACTAAATAATGGTTTACAACAATCAAATAGCTAATAACTCTTAACGTTTTTTTGACTTTTCAGTTGATTAGTCAAAAAGGTAATGGTTATTTAATATATCAAAATCATGAGGACTGGTATTCTGACAGCCTTAAACCCATATTATAATACCAGGTCACATTGTACTACCTGCCGGGGTTGCGGTGAATAGAGTCGCGATCCCGGGACCCCCGGTAAAGGTTAGAGTAGGACCGGTGTGGTCTTTAGTCGGTGGGAGTCCGGCAAAACGTCCAGGAAGGATTTTCCACACTTGAAAAAAAAAAAAAGGTCACATTCTAAATTTGAATTTGTACGCTCTAATGCAAAACATAGATGGACACGCTAAACCAATCATCAACATCCCAAGTACTTACCTATGTTTACAAATAAACAAATTTGATTTGATTTGATTTGATTTGATTTGATTTGATTTGATTCTACTAGTCTTACGTCTTGACACACCTTTCTGAAACCTTGTCACTGCATCTTTCATGCCACAACGCTGCCTTATCTCGCTGTTACACACAAACATTTGACAGTCTCAGGCTTCGTCTTGAAAATTTGGTCACTCAACTAGTTGCAAATATAATTTAGTCAAACCCACATGAACTAAATACACATTAACAAAATAGTTGAAAACCACGTTCAAAAACACGTTTAGTGGTGAGTTGCCGTTTGAGTGATCAAAGTGATCATTATAGCCGGCCGGCTAACTCACAAAGTCAATAGCTTTGTGGCCATTTAGCATTTTCCTTTTTGTACAATTCAGGTTTTATAGTTTCGGAATAAAGGGGATTTTTATTATGTGTATTTCTTGTTATTATTTTTGCGATTGGAATTTCAAAGTTGATATTAATAATATATGCGTCGGGAGTCTTATCTATTAAATTATTTAGTGATTTGTTATATCGAAATCGTCAGCATCGACCTGGTGACTGAGTGATAGTTTAGTGTAATGGATTGTGGGTCATCTGACATCTGTCTTTTTCAATACTTGATGTTTAAACTGTATTCGATGAAAGATAACATCGTGAAGGTAGAATTCATGTAAAATAAGATGACATTATAAAATTATTTTGAATCACATGTTTTGTCCTAAAATGATCGACATGCAAAGTTGTAATCCTAATTCAAGATATGTCTTGAAAAAGCATTAACGCATGCTTAGCGAACTCTAAAGGTACAAGGTGGTCACTTGTATAGGTACTGAATTGATTGCAATGACGTCGCCATAAGACGTGTTAAAATATGGAAGAAGAATTCGCGGTGGTGAGCAGAGGTCGAGATGGCTTAGTGGTCAGAGCGCCTGGAGTATCTATCCGGGAGGCGCAGGTTCGAATCCTGTTCGCGACCGTATTTCTTTTTCCATTTAATATTGTAACTTTGTAATTCTAATTTAACAATTTATTTAATACGTTTGATAACATTATTGAAAATTTTAATTAATAAAATTTTGTTCTAAGCGTAATTTAAAACTAAACACAGGTAGATTTTTAATATGTGAAAGTAGTTTTTTTTTTATATCTACTGATGGGATAGCAGTTTCTTCTGAACAATTCTGTCCTCATGGTTGCTAATCTAAGTTTATCAGGATATCTACTGTGGTAAACTCAGTAATCCTTTACTGAAATCGAGCTGGCGTGGAGATCTATGCTCGTGGGTTCTCGTATGAGAAGCGACTCTTCCCTTTCAATGGAATAGTTACGTGCTTGGTATATGTTCAACGGTATCATCAACCTAGAATTAAACTGCTCATACTGTTTCGCATGGAAAAAATTACAATCATTACATAGTATAAAACAAAGTCGCTTCCCGCTGATCTTTAAAATTACGCAACGGATTTTGATGCGTTTTTTTTATTTGATAGAATGATTCAAGAGGAAGGTTTAAGTATATAATTTGTCAAGTTTTTGTATACAATGGCTAAAATACAATGATATTTGTCGGAGGTGTCGGAGAAAATAAGCCGTCTGGGAGCTTTCAACGAAAACGCTGCCTAAACCCATTGAGATATAACAAAATTATGTATGGTGGAATTGTGTATCTTATATAGGTCTACAGAAAAGTCCGGGATGGCATATGTCTATCTCATAAGGATAACATACTCTATCCATTTTAATACTTTAAAAAATGGTCAATTATAAAGCGGTTATTGGAAAGCGGGAACGGGATCAAAATTTCATGATTACTTTTGGTCGCGATAACCGACATCCACGCGGGTGAAGCAGCGGACATCAAATAGTTGAAACCTAAAACAAACATTAATTGCTGACTCCTGGTCGTGAGCCGCCTATCGTCAATTATTGTAGACCCAATCCCTAGCGGTAAGAAAATATATTTTCATACAATTTGTACCTTTTACCTGACCAAATTGAATAAAGGATCCGCAACTGTGTATACCAACTTTGGTCTAGGAATAAAACATGGTTTGACCTCACCAGTACCTCTCTTTTCATTTGTATTCACAGACACGATCCTGGAACAAATAATACAAATTATGTACATCATTTTGAATATCTATACTTCTATACTTATCTATCTATATCTATACAGCGTGTAACAAAATTCCGTGGTCATACATTGAGGATTTAATGTACCTACTCATTTACTATGGAATTAATATCAATATCAGCTGCTCCATACAAATGTTCATACCTATTCGACCAAACGGTACGGAGCAGCTGACTTGTTTTCGCGCTTTCGGAGTTCAATGAAGTCCCAAACCAAGTCAAGTCACAAGAAAAATCAAGGCACTATTAGCGATTACTGCGTGCATCGGAACACCTTTCAGTCAATAATTCGATAAAATTGTAAAATTGTATCTCCAAATTTAAAACGACTGTTTGAACACTGTTAAAACCTCTGAGTTTGTTTCGGTATTTCTTCTAAGGGATAGTCTTAGGAAATACCGTCGCGATTTAGTTTTAAATATGTATCAGAGACAAAAATAATTTTATTAATTTTATCAACTATATGTACGGTAGACTGAAATAATTTTAAATAAACTGTTGAGACGCCTGACACCTTAGTCCTTCTGCGACCACGAAAGTTGCAAAGTATTCGAAACGTCAGGAAAAACAAAAACTAATAATACACGCGATTGATCCGGTTAAAAGTTGTTTTATTATAAGTAGTGATCGCGAAAACCAAGAAAAATAATAATATTACTATTGTTTGAATAGTAAAAGATGAGTACATTTACCCCTCAAAGTATGACCACGGATTTCGGTTACTCATTGTATACTAATACGATAAAAGTAGGTAAGTATTGGGGGTCCCGGATCAAAGGGAGATCCGCGACCCCCAATACTCACTCTATTCGAAGAGATGAATGCATTCAAGATTCTCTATTCGAAATGACGATTGCATTAAATTTGTCTATTCAAGATCTCTACTCGAAATGATGAATGTATTCTAGTGACTTACTCTATTCGAATAGATGAATGCATTCAAGATTCTCTATTCGAAATGACGATTGCATTAAATTTGTCTATTCAGGATCTCTACTCGAAATGATGAATGTATTCTAGTGACTTACTCTATTCGAATAGATGAATGCATTCAAGGTTCTCTATTCGAAATGACGACTACATTAATTTTCTCTATTCAAGATCTCTACTCGAAATGATGACTGCATTCATGTTCCTCCATTCAGTCAATCTATTCAAAATGATGGATTCCTGATGCCCTGTTCGAAATAATTTATGCATGCCCGGATCAAAGGAGATCCTCATCCCCAATACTTACAATAGTCTCTCTTGTATAATAATTTAATACTTACTCTAATTACTTTGTTGATACTAAGCCGAACTGCGTCTGTTCATACAAATCTAATGCTACGATCGCTTGTTTACATATTACCATTCCTGTAAAGGCGGTTGATTGCATTCCTTTCTTGTTTCTACTCATCTTGAGCCTCTCAGCTATCGATACTCGTATATTAATTTATTTATATTCGGAACTATGTATTGAATGCAAATAGGTTTATTTGAATGCAAATACCATAGAAAATAACATCTCTTTTCAAACAAATGTCAATGTGATTAACAATTTAGGAACAAAACGAGTGAAACTTGAATTTGAATAGTTTATTTGAAAAAAAAAAAACTAATTTGTTTCATCTTATTTATGTACTTCTTTATAATAATGCTTGTGACTGTACAATAAAAATATGATTATGTTCTCAGAATGAATTAGTTATCAGATAATCAATTTAATGCGCTAGACAATAAAACAAAAGATATTTATTAAGTACATACGTTTATTTACATTTTTTTATGAATTTTGCTTATAATTTCATCTGCACTTTTATATATCTCGTCATTGAATACATTCTCGACTACATATTGAGCGCATACATTCGCTTTACAATTACATACCGCACTTTTGGTGAAATCCTTGACGTCGAAAATTTCAATTCGTATTATTTTGCCTCTTGCAGACTTTGTAGGTTTTTTGATGTAGGAGTATATCATCGCACTACCTCGCTTTTTATTTCTGTCGGAATTTTGAGCCGAATCTTCGAACTGGAATGGCTGAAATGGTCTCTCTTGTTCTAAATAGTTGAGCACGTTCCGACGGAGGGTTTGTTCAGCCGGAATCGGTGAGTATGATGAATTGGGGATATAAATATCGCTGGATTCCTGTAACAAATAAATTATGTCATTTCAAACATCGATTATGTTTCATTAGAATTTTGTCAATAAATAAAATATAATTTTATTGAAGAGTACTTACCGACATCGTAGAGTAGATAGACAATGTGAGTGTGCTTATTAAAATTGAGTTTTTCTTTATATACATATTACGCAGTTTTTTTTTTTTCTCTTTAAGGTTCAAAATACATCGAAATTTAGTTTCAAATTTTCTAAAGTAAGTAATCCGAAACGCACATTTGTTCGTTCCTCTTACCTCCACGTGTACTCCATATAGGGTTTGTGCTTACATGCAAGATCCGTTAAGATATACACGAGCGGATAAACCGCAGCGTTATCTCTTCATTACATTTAACAAAATACAATTTTATTATTATTATTATTATTATTTTATACCTCTTATATATCTTATATATTATCTTAAAAATTAAAATACTGTTAATGTTAAAATTTTAAGTGTAAGTATAAAACGCTGCGGTTTTAACGCTCGTCTACTTCTACCTACGACTGGGTTCGCTTAGCAACAGATTAGTATGAAGATTGTAGTTCTGTGCAAATTAACCGACTTCATAAAAGTAAGGTTCTGTTTTCACGTATATTCATATGAATCTCAAATTTACTGGAAACGATTTTAATTATTATTTGTTATATAGTATACAAAAAGTATGTTTTTAATGGTGTTGATTTATCAGTACAAGATAACCACATGTACGGGTTCCAGGGTTCGATTCTCTGGTCTTGCCTTATTACTTTACCTAGTATGGAGTTTCTAACTAATGAAATCTGCTTACTCCTCGGACGAAATACACGCGTGATGTTAGTTTATTATTAAATCTGCAGAGTATACAATCCTAGTGATGAACTTAGGTTTTAGTATGTCAGCAATTTACAAATTTGGATGTGCGTGACGTGATTTTACGGGTATATAAACGCATCTGCAACAAACTCTGCTACCAAATCACTTCCTGAAGTCTTTGTGCTCCAGACCTACTTCATTGAGTATACAACAAGAAAAACACACAAATTTTTGAAATGTAAGTAATTTTGTTATTATGTTTTAACATCATTCATATGTTCAATCAATATTAGCTTTATTTTATTATTTTATTCTATTCAATCATTTCATCTATTCATTCTTTTCATTATTTTTACATATTCTTTGTTTTTACTCATATCACATATTCATTCATTCATCTTTTAATCTTTTCAATCAATATTAGCTCAATTGAATTATTATATATTCTATTCACTCATCTATTCATTATTTTTGTTAATTGTATCTACTCTTTGTTTTCACTCATTCATTCACCCGATTAAACTATGTTACCACTTTACAGTTGATCTTTTTAGCCAATAAGAGTATTCAATGAATTAATGTAGTTAGTTACTTTATTTTCATTAATATTTGTTTAATGCACTCTTTTCATCCAGTCAGTCACATATTCACTATATTTCCCATTCATCTACGCTGTCTATTTATTACTTTATCTAATAGTTTTCCTTTATATTTTCAGGTCGAGGCAAACTGCAAGCCATCTCTTCTCTTCTGAGGATGAAGCTGAAGAGCAGCAGCAGCAGCAGTCGATGAGGAAGGTGAAATCATCGTCTTCGTCCAAGATATCGTTGGCAGTGAAGAGACCGGCGGAGGGAGAATCTTCAACTGTCGAGGATAAAAAGAAGAAGAAGAGGAAGACTACCATCAACCCCATCTCCACCAGCATGAAACCTACGTTGCATGATCTATTCGGTGGCGACAGCGACGACGATCAGAACCAAGAGGCCATAGGAAGCACGCAGGGTAAAAAAATACCGCCGCTCCATTCTTATTTTACCCGACGAGTCGCGAATGGTTTGTGTAGGCAAACCGATGATAAGAAGTTGGGGAGACATTATGTCGAACTTAAAGTTTACGAGTGTGGAGAAATCGAGCGCACCGCACCTATAAACCGGTGGAGACATGCGATTGTAACCATAAAAAATCGCACTGATGATAGCACGACAGCATGGCAGCATTTAAAAGAATATATAAATGAAACTCGTCAGGAGTTCAAACGCTGTCCCGTGGATTTTATTAGTAGTTACTATTAGTCGATGTATTATGCTGAAAATACTTATTTATCCTATAACCACATTTCTTATTATTAATTTTAGACTTTGTATAATCTTTTTGTAACACTTGATATATACATATGTACGCATGTAAGCAAATTATCTTTTTGTTTTATTTTACAGCACGACCCCTGTCTGCTCATCGAAGGCAAAATAATAATAATCCAAAATTTATAGAATGTGATAAATGCCGAATTGAATTACCGATAAATGAATTCAGATATCATTTGAGAACTAATATCCATAAATCTAATAGTTTATTACGAACCGAATTTGAGAATATATACATAATTTCAAGTGCTTTCAAAAATAGAATTGTAACATATCGTTTAAACCCTGCACAAAGTGTTGAGTACCACACACCCGAAGCATTTTTGTGTCAGAATAAAAACGACATCATAAAACTCATACATATGTCCTTATTGAAAAATACTTGTGTCAAGTTGAACTTCGAATTGTTTGCCCACTTTGTGTTGCTAAAAACGAGTGAGCAACAATTGAAATCATTCAATACGAAATATGAAATTATTTATAATAATACTGATATTAATGAGTTGTATACAAATGTAATCGAACTTTTAAAGTGTAAAATGTCAGAATTCGAACACAAAGAATCCGGATGGTCTTATCATTCACTTAGCCATCTTGAAATTAACGTTAATAAATACTGTCCATTGAGAGGTGGCACTTACATAGATTTACCAACAAGAATTAAGAATACCAAAAGTTGTATTAATATACAAAATAATGACAATCATTGCTTTCTATGGAGTATTGTAGCCGCTTTATATCCTAGTAAGTCGAATGTTTGTAGAACAAATTCGTATCCACACTACAGTTCTGTATTTAATATTGAAGAAATGTCTTTCCCAGTCACATATCAAGACATAAAAATATTTGAAAGAAACAATAATATAAGTATCAATATTTACGGAGTAGACAGTAAAAATGAAAATGTAACTGGACCTCTCTATTTAACAAATAATAGAAAATGTACTCATGTCAATTTGCTATATTTGGAAAGGAAAGGAATATCACATTATTGCCTCATTAAAAATCTGTCACGATTGGTTCGCCGACAAATGACAAATCATAAGGGTAATTTTATTCTGTGTGAATCATGTTTACAATATTACAGCAGTGAAACGAAGTATAGATCTCACGTATGTTCAAAACTTTTGTCAATTTTACCTGAAAAAAATAGTAAACTTGGTTTTAAGAATTATGAAAGAAAACAAAAAATTAATTATGTCATTTATGCAGATTTTGAAAGCCTATTAATAAATTGTCGGGAAAAAATATCTGATAAAACATATAATTTAAAAAGACATCAACCCTCATGCTTTGGATATTATGTCTGTTGTTCACACGATGCAACTCAAAATAAATATGTGACATATAGAGGCCCAGATTGTATTGAAGTATTTGTTAGTAAATTAATAGAAGATGTAAAGAAAATAAATGAAATATTATCAATTAAGAAGCCAATGAAACCTTTAACAGAAAAAGAACAAATTAGTTTTAAAAATACTAATACGTGTCATATTTGTGATCACTTATTATTTGATGATAAAGTACGTGATCACGACCATGTGTCAGGAAAGTATAGAGGAGCCGCACATGCTCACTGCAATTTGATGTTTAGAGTATGTTCATTCGTACCTGTGATTTTTCATAATTTATCGAACTATGATTCTCATCTGTTTATTAAAGAATTAGTAAAATATAAGGGCCATATTAAAATTATACCGAAATCCAAAGAAAAGTATTTAACTATTACCAAATACGTACATAACGAGAACGATAACCGTCCTATTCAAATTAAGTTCATAGATTCATTTCAGTTTTTAAGCTCAAGTTTAGATGTATTAAGTAAAAGTTTATCAGATCAAGATTTTGTTCATTTATCAGTTGAATTTAATAACAAAAATATACATTTACTAAGAAATAAAGGTATTTATCCTTACGATTATGTTGACACTTGGGAAAAGTATGAAGAATCAAAACTTCCTCAAAAAAATTGTTTTTACAACACAATGAAAATGGAACACATTACCGATAAAGAATATAAACATGCAAAAACGGTGTGGGATACATTTAACGTTAAAACTATTGGAGAGTATACTGATCTGTATATGAAATGTGATGTTTTACTGTTGTGTGATATTTTTGAAAATTTTCGTAACATAAGTTTAAAGTATTATAAACTAGATCCTGCGTATTACGTAACAGCACCTAGTTTGAGCTGGGATGCTATGTTACTTTATACACGTGTTGAGCTTGACTTAATTGATAACTTAGAAATATATCAAATGCTAGAAAAGGGCATACGTGGTGGTTTGGCGCAGTGCTCACTACGTCATGCAAAAGCTAATAATGTATATTTGCCAGAATTTAATGATCTTGAACCTTCTAGTTATTTGATTTATCTTGATTGTAATAATTTATACGGTTACGCAATGACTAAAAAGATGCCTATTTCTGAGTTTAAACTTTTTAGTCAGGAGGAAATAAGTTGTTTCAATGTCATGAATGTATCAGATGATAATGAATATGGTTTTATATTAGAGGTCGATCTTGAATATCCTGATAACATACATGATTTTCATAGTGATTTACCTTTCGCTCCAGAAAAATTCATACCCCCAGGAGGGAAGACCGCTAAACTTATAGCTAATTTATATGATAAATTTCATTACGTAATACATTATGGTCATTTAAAGGAATGCTTAAGACACGGACTTGTTCTGAGAAAAGTCCATCGTATTCTTACATTCAAACAAGAGGAATATTTAAAAAAATATATTGATTTGAATACTAGCTTTCGACAAGCATCCATAACTGCATTTGAAAAAGACTTTTTTAAGCTGTTAAATAACTCCATTTTCGGTAAAACTATTGAAAATAAACGTAAACAAGTAGATATTAAACTAGCCACAAAATGGAGAGATACAGATAATATTACAAATAAACAACTGGGTGCTGAAAAACTAATTTGCAAACCTAATCTGAAATGTATTTCTATATTTTCAGAAAACTTTGTAGCTGTTCAGCTAAAACCCGAAAAGATTATGTTAGACAGACCTATATATATAGGATTTACTGTTTTAGAATATGCTAAGTTGCATCTTTATCAGTATCATTATAGTATAAAAGAGAAATACATGAATAATGTTCGGCTTTGTTACACTGACACTGATAGTTTACTTTATTTAATTTACACTAAAGATATTTACTATGATATAAAAAATAATTTAAACGAATTTGACACGAGTAATTTTGATGTGGATAACCCTTATTTAATTCCACGGGTAAATGCAAAAGTACCTGGACTATTCAAAGATGAACTGGGTGGTGATGTGATCAATGAATTCACAGGCTTAAGAGCAAAACTTTACTGTTTGCTAGCTTCTAAAATTCAGATAAAAAAAGCAAAAGGTATATCAAACTCAGTCACAAAAAGACTAATGATATCACATTACAATAATACATTATTTAATAACGAAAGCATGGTGTGTAAAATGAATTTGATTAGGTCAATTAAACATGTATTATATTCACAAGAAATAAGCAAACTGGTAATGAATAGAAACGATGATAAAAGATATGTTCTCTCAAATCAGATCGAAACATTGCCTTGGGGTCACTATAAAATTGTATTGTAGTTATCATAGTTCTTAAGTAAGCATTATAATTAAGTTTTATTGTAAATGCATATGTAATATATATATATATTATACATAAAAGATTGTTTTATTTAATAATTATCTATCTCCAAACCACAATCCTATCGACAAAAAAGTATATATACAACGTCAATTCTATTTATTTCACATTTCACAATGAAGTTCCTCAAGCAAAACCAGACTTTACAAGTGAAAAATATAAAATTAGAAAATGAGTCAACCAAAGTCAGACATAGTGCACTCTTACCTAATACGATCAGGTGTATCATATGTGGTCCATCTAACTGTGGGAAAACGAACATTATGCTTAATTTAATTTTACATGAAAACGGACTGAAATTTAAACATATTTATTTATACTCAAAGACGGCTTTCCAACCGAAATATTGTTTTTTGAAAGAAGTTATGCATAGTATACCCGGTGCTAACTTCTTTATCTACAATGATAATAAAAACGTAATACATCCGAATGATGCTTTATCTAATTCAGTAATGATTTTTGATGACGTTGCATGTGAAAATCAAATTAATATTCGTAATTATTTCACAATGGGGAGGCACAAACAGATTGATTGTTTTTACTTATCGCAAACCTACTCCAAAATACCTAAGCAACTTATACGAGACAATGTTAATCTTATGATCATCTTTAAACAAGACGATATAAACTTAAAACATATATATAACGAACACGTAAATACGGACATGGAATGGTTACAATTTAAAAAACTTTGCTCTATCATATGGCAAGATCGGTTTGACTTTTTATTTATAAATAAAGATTGTCCACTAAATGAGGGTAGATATAGACAAGGATTTGATGTATTTATTTATTTATAAAAACATGCATAAATACCGACTCATTGTAAAAATATATCAATTGAGGTCTAGTATTTGTAAATAACGGTTCGTGTTAATCAGGAATAATTATGGAGGCCAATATTAAAGAACAATTGATTAAATCAATAGACAGCATAAAAAATAAAATAAAATTACTACAAAATGAGGAAGATGCAGCTAGTTTGAAATTTAAAAAGGTTTTCAAACCAATAACAGATCCATTACAAGCATTAATTAAAGTGAATGATAAAAATAGCGCTACTTCGGATATCTCTAAAGCTGACACTGATACAATGAGAAGATGTAGCTCATCTCTGGATTATGAGAGCTTTAAGGAATTTATAGAAAAACATTCTAATGATGACCCTCAACATTTTAATTACTCCAGTGATGAAAGAGATAATGATACATTAATGTCACTCAATAAAGAGGATATGATAGAAATTTATGACAGTAATATGAATGTACCATTTGGAATACGTAGTGAAAACAAAAATCTGATGATGGGAAAGTCTAAAGTATCATTTTCTTTTACAAATAATGCAAAAAATTCACAAAAATCCATTAAAGTCATCATTAATGACAAGAACTATGAATTAACTCCTGGTCTAAAAGAACTTTTACTTCGTAATAGACCTAACCTCAATCTCGTAACAGAAGTTGACAAAAATATCTATAAAAACATGCTAATTAGTACGCACGCTCACAAACGTGACTTTAACCCGAACGGACAAATAAAAGGCGACAAAAGTTCAAAATATCGGCAAATTATTAAACCTCTATTTTCTCAAGATATCATTACGCCAGATAAAGTACCAGTGATGAGGCCAAAAACCGGTGGCTACTTACCTAAATTGAAAAAATATAAAAGTCACACCGACTATGTTTATTGGGATGACCCAAATGAATTAATCGACAGATTAAGACTTCTAGTTGCTTCTAAAAATGCCGGTAATTCTAATCATGATAATGAAATTATATCCATTATAGAAGAGTTAAAAGAAGCTGGTATTATAAAATAATAAAAAGCTTTGAAACTTCATTTACACTTAGTTATATAAAAAGTGTAGACCATGAATGTTGATAGAAATACATCAGCGTCAATTAATGAAATCAATTTTGACCATACTGACCCACTAATAAAAAGTAAACCGAGTATAGATATTTTTAAATTTAAAGAACAAATATTGATGAAAATTGAGCATTTGAATAAATTGATTACAACATTAAATGATAAAGTAAAAAACGTTGAAAAATCTATAACTTTAAAAGAAATATCTGGAAAGCTAAGCAAGCATTATGAGCAAAATAGACGTCATTAATGAAATTCATAAAAACGCCAGAGTAAATTTTCCAAGAAGAGAGGTAATACTCAAAGATATTGATGATCTATGGCAAGCAGATTTGATGGATATGCAAGCGATATCAAAAGTAAATGCAGGCCACAAATATATATTAGTAATAATAGACACTTTTTCAAAGTATGCATGGGCGATTCCATTGAAACAAAAAAATAAGCAAGAAGTGTCGAAAGCATTCCAAATTCTAATTGAGAAAGGACGTGTTCCAAGAAATTTGCAAACTGATCATGGGAAAGAGTTTTATAATAATTGTTTTAAAAATATTATCAATAAGTATAGCATTAATCATTATTCTACATATTCTACTAAAAAAGCTTCTATTGTTGAAAGATTTATAAGAACTTTAAAAAGTAAATTATACAAAGAATTTAGTCTGAATGGCAATTATAAATGGATGAACGGTACGCTTGACAAAAACTTACATGAATACAATAATTCTGTTCATAGAACTGTAGGACAATCCCCAGCCTCAATAAATCACACGAATAAAACAAATATATTACAGAAATACATAGACACAGCTCAATCTCGAAAAAAAATGATGTGTAAGAATTTTTGCGTTGGAGATTATGTGAGAATAAGTAAATACAAAGGATGTTTTGATAAAGGTTATTATCCGAATTGGTCAACAGAAATATTTAAGATATTAAAAATACAAGAAACAAATCCAACGACTTATTTAGTTGAAGATAATAGATGCCGACCTATACTAGGAGCATTTTATGCCCAAGAACTTCAGAAAACCTCTCATCCTCACATATACCTAGTTGAAAAAATTTTGAAGCGAAAAGGACACCAGGTATATGTTAAATGGTTGGGACTCCCGACCAGTGAAAATAGCTGGATTGATAAAGCAAATGTAGTAAAATAACTTTTATATTTAAGCAATTACAAAAACATTTTTAATCATTACGTATTTATTCTCAAAGGAATAAACACATAAATATATAATTACATTGGTTTGGAGGAAAAATAGATAACAATGAAATCAACACGGAGCACATGTAAAAACGAAAAAGAAATGCTCTCTCCCCACAAATACAAAAAAATAATATCTGGAGCCGGTTTCAAGAAAACATTAAAAAATATTGTTTCACATACCAAGAAGCATATCAAAAAATTAAAACCTAAATGTAAGAAAGCACTGATGGAATTAGCCTATGCAACAGCCCAAGAATTCGCATCAGATTTGCCTATAAAGTTACCCAGGATTATACCAGTACCGAAATCTGGAGGATTTTTACCATTAGTACCAATATTTGCCGGTTTATCTGCTGCTGGAAGTTTGGCAGGAGGTGCTGCAGGGATTGCAAAGGCGATCACCGCATATAAAACAGCTAAGAAACAGTTGCTTGAATCAGAACGACACAACAAACAAATAGAAGCCTTGATTATTGGAAAGGGGTTACAACTTAAACCCTACAAAGAAGGTTTTGGCATTTATGTTACTCAGAAAAAAAACTAAATTCTCGGCTGCCCAATAGACCTCTAACTAATATTGATATAATGAAGCACTCGAATAATATCCCGTTTTTTCGGGGTGTTTATATGAGAGATGAATTACCTGATGCACCAATGCCAAAAGAATGTGGAGTGATTAATCTTGATTCTTCTGAAAATTCAGGTACTCATTGGGTAGCCTATGTTAAAATAAATGACTACATTGAATATTTCGACAGTTACGGAAACTTAAAACCACCTAAAGAATTAATAAAATACTTAGGAAACAATATTCAGTATAATTATGATAATATACAACGTGATCATTTGTATAATTGTGGACACTTATGTTTGAAATTTCTTAAGTCTTTTTGGAAAAACAATAAAAACATATAATTAAATGAGTGTTTTAATTATATAACCTAAAACTTCTTAGAAAAAATATAAATGGTGAAATTGTGATATTTAAATTTCATTCTTTACTTGTCGGTGATGAAAAGCACTAGCAGTTTAGTTTTCATTTAAAATAATTTTACAATATTTATTCTTTATATTAAAAGAATGTTAATTTTTAATAAAAAACACATTGAGAGAGGAAAGTCTAACATTTCGCTACCTATATCCAAAGAAGTTAGACGTATTAGTGCAGTGAAAATTAAAAGAATTTCTAAAGAGAATAGAAGATTTCTTCAAGACATTGGATTCAAAGTATAATATGCTTCAAATCACCGATTTACCGCAACATGACAACTCTATTGAGAGTTATGAGATCCATAGCTACAATCCATATAATAGTAGCTTTAAAGAAAATGATGAAATCAGAATACCCATACAACAACAGGATTTATATGTATTACCGTCAGGTAGTTCCATTTATATAGAAGGACATGTGAACGTATCTGCGAAAGATTCGACAGGAAAATCACTGAAAAAAGATGTTGATTTTATTAACAATCCTATACCATATTTGTTCCAAGATATTAGGTATGAATTGAATGGTGTTGAAATAGATCGCATCAAAAATGCTGGTATTACTACAACCCTGAAATCTTATATCTCCATGAATGAAGGTGAAAGTAAAGCAGCAGCAGTCTGGGGGTGGAACTTAAATGGTTCGAAATCAAAATATGGAAATTTTAGTGTTATTGTGCCATTAAATAAAATGTTAGGTTTTGCTGAAGACTATAACAAAATAGTTATAAATTGCAGACACGAACTTATATTACAACGAAGTAGCTCTGCCTTGAGCTGTGTGCTTATGGACAAAAGTGATAACGTAGAACTAGATATACAGAAAATACAATGGCGTGTGCCTCATATTAAAGTTTCTGATCGTAACAAATTGCTATTGCTTAAGAGTTTGGAGAGGGATCGTTCTATACAGATAGCTTTCAGAAATTGGGATTTATATGAATATCCATTATTACCACTAACAACAAAACATTCTTGGTCAATTAAGACTACTTCTCAACTCGAGAAACCAAGATATGTTATCATTGGGTTGCAAACTAATCGAAGAAATAATAAAACTAGAAGTTCTTCTATATTTGACCATTGTAATGTAACTAATGTCAAGTTATATTTAAATTCGCAATACTATCCATATGACTCACTTAATCTGAAATTTAATGATAATAAATACAGTATATTATATGAAATGTATGCTAAGTTTCGTCAGTCATATTACAACTTTGGCATTGATCCCTTGCTTGACTTAAATCAATTCAAAGAAAGAGCTCCTCTTTTTGTGATTGATTGTTCAAGACAGAACGATTCACTTAAAACTGGACCTGTTGATGTGCGATTGGAAGTAGAATGTTCTGAAGATTTTCCGGAAAATACATCTGCTTATTGCCTGATCATAAACGATCGTCTTTTCGAATATAAACCATTAAGCAATATTGTGAGAAAATTATCATGAATGTTATAGTGGATGTACAAGGGTTTAAAAGTCATGAAAACGAGTTTATTCCAAAAGAAATAGCAATAATGTGCAAAGGACGCATACAAGTACTATTGATAAAACCACCCCGACCGTTTTATGATTTAACAAAGAAAGAACGCTTGCAAATAGCTTGGATAGAAAGAAATAGAGGGATATACTGGAACGAAGGCTCTATACCATACGTCAACTATAAAAATTACATAATTGATTTTTTAAAAAATAAGTGTATATTTACAAAAGGTAATGAAAAAGTGAAATGGTTAAAAGATATCTTAGATAATAGTAATATACATAATTTAGAAATAAAAAACTGTCCCAGTTTATTAACATTGTATAAAAATTATTCAACTTCCCCCGATATTATAAGTTGTATTAATCATAACAATATATGTGCTTTAAAAAATGTATTTTGTTTATATAAGTGGTGTGTAGAAAATAATGTTTTTTATTTTAATCAGCAGTAATAAAAGTCATATATACTCTAATTTTTAGTTTTATTTTTGGTTCACCTATCATTTCGTTTAGAAATAAATACTTTGAGGTTTGGTTTTTAAATTATCAGCTATATGCAGAATGGCATTAATATAACAGCCCTTTAACACAGTCAATCTCATTAAGCAAAACAAAACAGGTCATTCGATTTGTATGAATAGACGCAGTTCGGCTTAGTTACAACATACTAATTATAGTACGTATTAAATTATTGTTAATCTAAGAATTCTATTAACGTAAATAAATGAACCCGGAACACCTATAATTTTAACATTAAATAGCATCAACCGCTCTCCAAACACACAGAACAGCTCTTGTCTGTTAGCATGAACAGCTCATGCGGTTTGTCCAACAGATGCTGTTTGTAAGCAGTTGCAACATACAATACATATACACACACACACACACACAAACACACTTTCTAACGCATCTAGCAACGCCTGCCAGTTGCCAGGATTAGTAATAGTCGTCAATCATCAATAAAATTATTAAACGCATATTGTCGTAATGTATTTATCGTCATATTAATTATAAATGACGTCGTAGTACAGACGTATAGTTACAAAAGTGGATGAAGTGGTTCGCTATTTTGTTACATATTTGACGACATCTTTGGCTTAATGGTTAAGACATGGGCACATCACAATTAGATGCAATATAACACGTTCTTCAACCATCTAAACCAAATGTCGTGGGTTCGATTCCCACACGAGCAAGTTGATATTTGTTCTGGTCTGGATTTTTTGTTATTATGTTTCTCACTACTCTTTGAATAGAACGTTCCGAATATAAGACTTTTGTCAGATGGAATAGATAATTCTAAATACAGAACTCATTTGGAAAAGAGAGTGTTGGGGCATCTGGATGAAAAGATGATACAGGTGCGAAGTAAAGCGCATTTGAATAGAGGTTTCTAGAGAGATGAATCATATCAAAACACAAGTTTTCTGAATAGAAGAATAATTTCGAATACATACTTTTGAATAGAAACTACTGAATAAATCTATCATTTCGAATAGATATTTCTAAATAGAAGTCTCATTTTGAATAGAGAATTCTGAATACAGTACTCATTTTGAAAAGGGAGTATCGGGGCATCTGGGTGAAAAGATCATACAGGCGCGAATGAGTAGAGACATTAATGTAGTCGTCGTTTCGAATAGAGAATCTTGAATGCATTCATCTCTTCCAATAGAGTAAGTCGCTAGAATACATTCATCATTTCGAGTAGAGATCTTGAATAGACAAATTTAATGCAATCGTCATTTCGAATAGAGAATCTTGAATGCATTCATCTCTTCGAATAGAGTGAGTATTGGGGGTCGCGGATCTCCCTTTGATCCGGGACCCCCAATACTTACCTACTGATAAACTCTGAAAATGATTATTATATTATTAATTACCTCTAATAATTCTTTCACTATTAGAAAGCTACATTATCCAGAAGTAATGTATACTATTATATTAGAGATAAATCTTTGAAAAGCATTTCACGCATGCCTAGCGAACTTTAAAGTTATAATATTAAACGGAAAAAGAATACGGTCGCGAGTTGGATTTGTAACTGCGCCTCCTGTGCGACCACTAAATGCTGCTCGCGACCGTATTCTTTTTCCATATAATATTATAATTTTATACTATTATCTTATTTCATTAAAAATATTGCAAAATTGCCTGAAATTCCATTTTCCATTTTCAATTAAATTCACATCCATCGTGGGTTCAGTGAACACGCAAATACATATTCACCATTTTACCGATTATTTTGATATCACACATAAACAAAATAACACTTGATTAAATTTTAAATATCGATAAATACAAATGAAATATCAAAAAACAATGCACTCAAACCAATCAATTGCAATATTGAAATTAAAATTAATTGGAAATTTTAATTCAGTTAAGGTGCACAGAAAAGAGAAATGATTCGGTCAATTTATGAATTAAATCGTTGATATGCGAAGTGGCTCAACCCAATAATATATGACCGGAGAATGAATGAATGAAATTAATGACATTGAATGTATACTATAGTGAAGTGGGTAAAGTTTGCGTTACTGGATATTTTAATGACGCTTTTTTTATTAGTGATGACATACTTAATTCTCCAAAATACACGATTTTGGGATCTTTCCTACTATATGTATTTTGCAATAAGTTTCTTACCTAGTAAAGGGGACTATAAGATTAAATTTAATCTAAGATTGTTTGTTGACACCTTCTCCGGCACAAACGGCATAATCTGGAAGATATTTTGCAAACCTCCAACTGATGAACAAATGCTCCACACTTTATTACAAAATGTTTTTTGCCGTCTACACAGATCTATGTAAATATTTTTTATTTCATTTTCCCTTTTTACTTGACTGCCTTCACCCAAAACTTCAAACGGCATACGCCGAAACGTCTCTTGCATCCTAATCACAATATTACACTTTATGACTAAAGAATTCAGTAAAAACAATTCCATTTTCACGCCTCCGTAGCCAAGAATTGTAACAATGTACACACAAATGAGGTTTACGTAACATACATACATACGTATTACTTTATTTTTATTATACATATGTTTATACGAAGGGTAAAATATGTCGTTCATTATTATGGCCCACTTTTTTCTCAAGGCGGAGGCAGAAGTTTCTTATAGAAGAATACTTATGCTTTATATGTAACTTAGATCAAGCGTAGTCTATGGTAGACTAGCCTTATGCCTCGGAATTGTAAACTAGATTTTTTTACACTTTACCGTGACGTGATTTCTGAATCCCACTCAAGGCGACCGGTCATTTGTTTTTATTTGATGGGATTACTATAGACTATAGTCGGTTCATCTAATATATAACTTATAAAATTAAATCTCAACACAAATATAGTCATACTGCTTAAAATTGGCGATTTTACCGACTTACATTAAAGAGTTATTACTGTTTATAATTTAATTGATTATCATTATCACTTTACATAATAATATAGAAAATTAAATTATGTAGGACCACTATAGTAACACCGCCTAACAATGTCAATGGATGCAAATAAATACAATATCCAGCAACTTCCACAATATTGAGGGTAGTCATGCATTAACTGCGCACTGAGTCTCGGTGACGGACACTGCACGGTCTAACAGCTCCTGATGATGCCCCGTGGAGGGGCGAAACACGTGTAGAGTAGTTGGTGGTTGTCGGAATTTTCACCGCTTGCGTATAAGCATATATTTGCGGGCAATATTGCCCTCAATATTGTGGAAGTAGCTAGATATTGTATTTATTTGCATCCATTGTAATGGACTTCCGCGAAGTAACGCCTGAATCTATTCAATCCTAACGATGTCAACTTATACCTAAACATTCGCAATTCATACAGCAATCGAATGATTGCGAGTGAACGAACTGTCCGGGTTATATAGAACGGTAATTACGTTAATAAAGCTGCGTCGATGTCGTTGAACTAAGCATTGAGTCAGAACAATGGGTTCTGTTCAAATGCTCGCTATGAAGGAGTTTAGATGACTATTATGGTGTAAGTTCGCCATGCAAATTAAATTGAATGAGGTTGTTGAGGTGCTCGCTTTTCACGTTTTGATTACCTCTAATGCTTTCACTCGCCGTTTTTGTTTATTTGTGTGATATTACGGTGGAACATTATACGGGAAAGGAAAGATATAAGTATGAATTCAGTAGAGTTGGCCATACATAATTATGTCAACTCTTAGAAACAACGCTCATAGAAGGTATGACCGTTGGACTAGTAGTCCAAAAGCTGTAACTTTCAACCCAAGGCACGAACCACAAATTTTGTGTAGGCATGTATTATAAGATGTATAATAACTTTCATGAGACACATTCATAATAATTATTAGCTACGGCGAAGATAAACATCGTGAGGAAACCAGTACACCTGGGAGATGTTCACGATGATGTGTTAAGTCGTATCATCAGAGTTGTACAGCCACGAACACAAACATGTAAACACAAACTTTAAATTTAAGTTTATTGCATATGTAAAACAGATAGAAGAACCATTATTCCTTTTACATATAGACATACATTAATACTTCTATATTAATCAGTTAACTATTTATATGGAGTTTAAAAATTGCTGCAAATGCAAATTTATACATTTTTGTGCTTGCGACTGTACAGGTGGTTGAAACTTTGATACTAGGTAGTTCATTAACCGATAAGAAAAAGTTGCTCTTTTAATGTACTCAGTAGTTAAAAATCAGTGTTAGTTCGCTGATTCAAACAAAACTGCTTAGGTCTTTCCAGGGATTGTTATAATATTTATTTTTATTTCATCACAAGCATTGAGCTCACGCTTCAAGAAAGGCAATACAAATTATCCACGTGCCACACATAACAATAATATAACTAAAATCCAGCTGAAACTGTTGCCAAATCGGCTAAAGAAAAGCCGACGTCCCAAAGGAAAGGGAAACGTAGAAAAAAAAATCACTCAGAATTATACGAGGTAAAATCCCGTGAAATCTAAGCATTAATCTTCCAGTTTATCGAGTCAAACGGACCTGTATAATACAGTGGGTAGTAAGAATTTTTTGAGGAAATAGATAAAGGTGAGGTATTTAGGTGTAAGTATTTCTAGAATCTTGGTGCCTACATTAAGTAACATTTACGTCTTGCTTGAAGGCTATCTCATTGGTCTAGTGGTTGCAAGTGCGGCTGCTGACTGTGAGTTTTGGGTTCAATTCCCTGGTCGGACGTTTTTATGTTAAGAATTGTTTAGTAGCAGCTCGGAGTTTAAAATTATGCTCGATTGATGGCAATGACTTACCGCCTATGCATTATATATACATAGGAATATAGTCGTGATGGTATGTATGTATCATCATCGTCCCCCTGCCCTTATCCCAATGTATTTGGGGTTGGCGCAGCATATACTTATCTGGCATACTGCTAAAGTTTTGGCTATGTTTTATGACCGGCCGCCTGCCTGACGTCAATCCTCTTTGGGAATGCTGTTGTTGGTGGTAACCGCCACCGATACGGTCTCCTTCTATCTAGCTATGTCACACCAAATGTTATCCATGCGCCAGGTTCTGATGTTATCTTTCTATCACACTCCACTAACCGGGCTATAATAATGTATACGGACTATAATCCGTACAATACTTAAATAGCAAAATTATTCACAATCCGACCAAGTTCGGTCTTTGTTCTGATAACACATACGATTCATCTTGACTCTCACAGGGTTTAGGGTACTTCAATCAGAACTTGTAGCAAAGAATACATCGTCTTAAATGATTTTGCATTCACCACAGTATCTCTCACGTGACTTTCTGAACTTGTCTGCCTTGTGTTGTAGAAACTACATGAGTCGGGACAGACAAGATTCGGTGGAGTTTTCAGTGGTCCAAGACCCGTGATCTATTTTCTACCTCGAGAGTTGATTTTGCATCAACTTCTATAATTTAATCTTCAACGCCGCCGCATTTCCCTTTCTTCATATCATCGGTGAACTCGCAGTAGGACATTGTCTGAAATGAGTGTTGAACGCATACGGCCTGGGCTATCCATCATATACTTAGGTATGTATGTATATTTTATTTCACCGTACAAACAAAAGGTATTTTTCTTTACACAACTTTCAATAAACCTACGTCGGTTTATCAGAAAAGCTATATCATAAAGAATTGTTTCTTTAGGAAAATCTCGTAAAGTTCTCAATCGACGTTGATGGTTTTCTTGCTGGTAAAGCGTTTTCTCCTTCATGAAATAAAAATCTATTTTTCCTTTGAGCTCTAAGAGCTGCTTCTAGATAGATTAATAGGAAAGTCCTGGATTTAGAGTTAAAGATCTGCCGCTTACATGATTAAAAACGAGAAAGCTATTCTCTCAAGTGGCAATAAACATTTTGCTGACTGTTGAGATAATTTTGGATAGTTCTAGTAAACAAGAAAGAAAAAGAAAATAAACTTAAAATATACTAGGATAAAGGTGGGTTAATTCTGGATCTACCAGCTCTATCCTGGGCCACACCATCGCTTACCATCGGCCCAAAGTAGATCGATTTTTGATTAAAAACGTAGTATGTAAATCATGCCGTCTGACGAAAAGGCTAGGAAATAAAAATGTATAAAGCCCTGCCCTACAATGAGTTTTTCGGAGACTTTTTCGGAATCGTTAGTTAAGAGTACGTATTTTATGGGTACATGGCTTTTTTTTTAATTTTCTGTTTGTAATTAAATCTGTAATAAGTTCATTTTACACCTATTTTGTGTTGTACACAATAAAATTTGTTGTTATTATAGTTTGAGTAACAATATAATTTTATGTATATTAGATAATGTTTTTTTGCACTCGGGGTCAACGAACTGTCACTTATGTGACGCCACGCCACTGTTCTACGTGACGATGCGACGTGATGCCAGGCAACCAAAAATTTATTGACTCTATCGTCAAAAGAACAATGCTACAACTTTCTGTTACCTCTAAAGATTATTTGGATAAAGTTCTGATGACTATTTTAATTTAACCTTGTATAGTAAGTAAGCCAAGTTTTATTTGTATTCGAAACATGACATAATTTTTACATCACCCACTAAACTGTGTCACAGATCATTTAAAAATGTAATATTTGCATCAGTTTCCACAAGGCCCACTGGACCTCGCAGTACAGGTCTGACGGGATGGGGCGCATTCCTTGACTGCGTTCCGCTGCACACATGCACAAGCACACGTTTGTAGATGCGCGAGCGTCGATAGTATTGGGTGATTGTGATTACAGGTGATTTGTGGGCTAATATTAGACAGTTTATTGATTGGCATAAATATTTTGGTTATTCTTGTGGTGTTCTGCGTTATCGACGATATGTTATAAATATTATAAATGTTCATAATATCAGATAATATCAGAAAATGCCATATTTAGGTACTGTCGACCACTCACCAATAGTAACACTTGATTTACGAAAACCATCCTAACTGTTACCACATAAAGGCATTGTCAGTGTCAAATTATTCATATCAGCTATGAATTGATTTGTAACTACTCTCTATAAAAATATGAGCAATGTTTAAGACATTGCTCATATTCATTGCTCATAACCAAACCAACAAAACAATATTTTCATAATACCTATAATTGGCTTCATCATTCAAAATTCCTCAAATCGCTTGTTCGAACTTCGAACATGCGCAGGAGTGGACCGGTTATTAACAAAAGGGAAAGGGCGAGGATTCTATAGAAAACGAGAGGGAGCAGAATACGCGACATTCCACAGACTCGTTTGATTCTGTTTTAAATTGTTTGAGACTGGTTTTTTATCTGTATAATTTTTTTTGTGGTGTTTCATCTTGCTGGTGATAAGACTAGATATTTTTAAGTAAGATAGTTTTGAAATTGGGTCTAGTGTGGCGTAGCATTACAATTTTCATGGGCTACCTAAGCGTTTTTATGAAATAGATATAATAGTTACCCACTGGTCGAAATTTTTATATATGTGTGTGTGTCAAACACATAGTTTTTTTTAATAATTTAATGTTTTTCTAATGCATATTATATAAAAATATTAGCTGCCTGCACTCCTTCTCCATATAAAAATATAACTTTGCTTAATTATATATAATTTCATACTCCTCCGTCCACGGAATTTTCGTTAAAAGAGGTACAAAGTTTTTGCTTCACGGATTAATATAAGGAAACAGAGGAGCTCGCCTATCGCATTTTCTCACTTCGGTAACTAGCCGTAAGGTAAAGCAACTTTGACATGGTCAGTTTAGGATGAGTAACAAATAGGAGCGATTTTTATCTGAGCGTTGCCACACTTCGAAGGGCAAGATAAACCATAATACTCGGCGATTGTTTTATATGCAATGGCTAAGCCAAGTCGGAGGTTTTCTCAGCTTAAAGTGTTTTGACACGACAACTGATCTATAGGTTACACGAAAATAAAAGATATGTAGATAGTCGTAAAGAACAGAGTCGAAGTATAGTCGGAAAGAAGAGAGTCGAAGGGTAGTCGGAAAGAACAGAGTCGAAGGGTAGTCAGAAGAACTATCTAAGTCTGTCCAGAAGGTACAATTCAACTGATATAGGTAGAAATCAGTCTAGTAGCTAAAAAACTAAAGTGGCACTTACGGTAAAGGAACATAATATTATAAGACCATTACCATAATTTCGGCAAAAGAACCATTTACAAAAATACTGTTACGTTTATTATTACGCTTAATATTTAATTCAGTTACGTTAAAAAACAATATAACGTGGAATCGCAAACGTCCACGAATAATCCCGAACGGCAATCCCATTTGGAGCATTCAAATTTCGAACTGAACGAATGAACGATAAAACTACTAATAGGAATGGAGACGGGAGCTAAATCAATCATCGGTATCAGTGAACGAAATCTCTTTGCGAATGAAAATTGAAACGATGAATTATAGCATTTCACTTGTATGCTGGTGTGGATCAAAAAATGTAAATAATAGAGAAAAAAATGGGCATCTCTATTGTAGTACTATTTTAGTGTTTGGAACGGGTACTAAAAAAACTGGGTTACTAAGAAGAAGGTATTTAAGCGTCACTCATGCCTAATCCTGCAGATAAAGTAACATAACCAGCCCATAACTGTCCCACTGCAAGGCAAGGGCCTCTCCTCCTACAGAGAACTCATCAACACGCAAGCTCACTGCGTTTTGGCGATTTCAGACCATCAAGCCCACGTTTCCTCACGATGTTTTCCTTCACCGTATAACTGTGATGTCTAAATAATGGTAATTGGTACATGTTAGATTTGAACGCACACCCTGTGGCTCAAGAGGCGTGCCCGTAAGTACTAGGCCACCACGACATTTTACAAAGAAAATATTTCGTCGAAAATCCACAAGAATCCTATACATATATTACATATATATATATATTAGTAGCATTTTTGAAACTAATAGCCTGAAATAGGTTGGAGTTTTATCTTCTTAAAGGTAAGGTGCGTAGTACTCGCAACACAAACATGTATGGCCAGATGTATGAACGTGGATGAAGCAAAAGCCATATGTAAGGGTCGTAGCAGGTGGCGTTCTGTAGTTTCTGCCTACCCCCATGGGAGAAAGGCGTGAGTTTATGTATGTATTTATGTTTTATCTTCTTCTTGTTGTTGTGCAGTTAGCAGAAATCCTTAGGGTTGATCAAGCCACCCGTAGGCTTCTGACTTGGCTTAACAACTGCTATTAATACCACCCAGAACCAACTATTTAACTTACCTTCCAAAGCGTTCAAATGAAAATGCTCATGTCGACCTTGTTGTTAAATACAGTATTTGTAATAACATTCTATTATTGTGTTTAAACTACACACTGCTAGTCTTTCAAATCTCATTAGACTGCGTGACTTGGAGATCAGAATTTTATTATTATTGTTCATAATTTTATTTAATAATCACAGAGATCCATTAAAAATAATTTTGCCTACATTACACCACCATTCAAGTAATGTCAGATCAAATCATGAATGATTGCAATATGCACCGCAAGTTAGAATTCTTATTTCAAAAATTGCATTCTAGTATTAGTCACATTAGCTGTCTGGCATTCTAATAGTCACCTTAACCCATTAATGTTAAAATTGCATTGTGATTGCATACTTGACATTATGTTGCCATCAATCACGGTAGGTGCATATACGTATATACGTACTTGTATAAAAACGCTTGGAATTGACCTTAAACAATTCGTTATGAGTTATTAGTGGTATCTTTTTTAAGATATCAAAAGTTATTACTTTTAAGAATGTAATGATTGTGAAATCTTTTGTGCGTATAAGATCTTGTAGAAGGTCATTGTGGATTCTCTCGGAAACAGATTTCTTGTTTTTTTTTTTTGGACGTAACAACGTCTAATATATCGATGAACGCCGGCTGCACGCACGAAAAAGGATAACTCATTGTAACGTTACGCTCATTGTAACGTTACGATCGGAGCGAGAGCGCTACACGAGCGAGCGAAACGCTCGATCGGCTTGGCAAGCTTCATCAATGTTTTGTTATGACGTTGTCACGTTAAACTATCGTCAGTAAACCGACTATACAGACACCAATATTTTTTTTCAAAATGGACACCAAGTCGCCTGACGGTGTGGTCGAGAATGGATCACACAGATCCAGAAGAAATCTATTCACTCTAGCCTTGAATATGCCTAAATTGTATTTATCAGGAAACACGGAAGATGGGAAAGAGTTCCATTCACGGGCAGTACCGTATTACTCATGAATGTGGATCCAAATCATTGAGTACGAATTTTCGGAATTTCTGCGAGTAACGCAGTCCGTCTACTTGTCCTGTAGTAAAAAGGGGCGGGTAGATTTAGGTCATGAACCTCCTGCGCACACTCACCGAAATGTATCCGGTAGAAAATAGACAGACATGCTAATTTACCGTGATGCTCGAAGCTAAGCACCTTTTTGGCGACAAGTTGGTCATCACCCATCAGACTCTTATCGCGCCAATCTACGAACTCTAAAGCTTCCAGCTGTTCCATCACCACCACCAAAAAGGTGGCAACAGTACTCTAGATACATTATTATCTACACCTCATCTTATTAAAAATTCATTGGATAGACAGTTGATTTTAGTGCTAATATCAAACAATCGTCCTGTATCATATGTGAGTCATTTTATAGGAAAATGGTTAATTTTGATAGACATACATAGATATACATAGATAGACGGTTATTATATATTATCAAAACATCAACAGTTTGAGCCCAGTATTTAAACGCTGGCTAAATATCTTACGGACGTCGGTTTAAGCGTAGTCTCTTCGTGGATATCGTGTAATGGAGGCTAAGCTATTATATCAGATTTATCCATTCACCCGTATACTGATAACATGATTCTAGGAAAGCTCTGCGGTAAAGGTTAGGGTGCAGTCGCTCTACTAAATTTAAACAATGGATCTAGAAATTGCTAGCGACCTTGCAAATAAACTCAAACTTTGAGAAAAATATTATTCTTGTTATCGTGTGGTTGATGGACAACCTAGTGTCAGAGTCTAAACCACACATAAGCATCTCACATGGCTTTACACACCATCAAAAATATCTCTCAGGTGTGCTAGTTTCCTCACGATGTTTTCCTTCACCGTTTTAAGCAAGTGATAATTTATTTATAATACGCACATGATTCCGTAAGGTGACTGGAGCGTGGCTTAAATTTGAACTTACTACTTTGACTTGCAAGTCCAAGGGACCACTAGGCTATCGCGGACCGCTTTATATTTAAAAACCCTTATTTTCCATTTACCTACATAGGTCGCAGCCATCACAGTACAAACAATTATCTATTAGTACAATTATTATTTTTGTGAAGTGATAAATACCGCGAATAGGGTTGGAAGCTTCAGCCCTTGGACTCTAAGTGCCAAGTTAGCTAATGTGATTTTTGCTAGCTAGGCGGAAACTTTTAGCAATATTATATGCACTGAAATTATAGCATTAGCCTTCGCAAGCCGTGGGTTATAAAAAAAAACTATCTTATAAGTTTGTACTGCTCTGTCTAGTTGGTCTAGTAGTCCCAAGCGGGACTGCTGAACATAAGGGCTCGGGTTCGATTCCCGGGTCGGCAAAAGTGGTTTCTGTCACTAAATTCCCAGTAGCAGCCCGGAGTTTGGAATTGTTCCCGGTAGACGGCAATAGGCTCACCACCTAATTACATGGAACTTAGTAACAGCATTGGTCTCTACCTACCTTCAGCTCTGCCTACCTTCGGGGAATACAGGCGTGATTCTATGTTTGTTTTAAGTTCGCACCGCATCACATTATCGCATTCGTCCCTCGCCTAGGACATGCCAACGCGGAAACTCGAGTTTCACACTAGCAAATTTCCTTGATGAATACTTCAACAAACATTTGTATGTCCAGTCCACCATCAAACAGCTCCAAGAATTTCGGCTTCAAGGGTCCAATCAGAAGTGTCGTGTTTAACTGTAGAACCACTATTGCTTAATAAGACTGAAGGCTTGAATAGTTAGTTTAAATTAATTTTGGATAGGATTGTGATTTGGGAGCGTCGATTTCCGTTCGGTTTACGCAGCATGATATCAGGTTCTGTAATAGGGGATAAAGTCGTGTTCTCCGAGTGGTTACGAGTTCACCTCTTGAGGGTAGAAACTAGTAGAGGGCATGTAAAGCGCGGGGCACTGGGTCCTCGAGTCTGGCGCTGATCGGGCGTTAAACTCTACCCAAGTCTGTCGACCGCAGGTGATAGCTCAGGGTGACCGGAGATCATTGAGCGAGTACACCTCTACCTAATCCTACGGGAAATACAGTGTTGCAATGCCTAAAATCATCTTGATAGGTAAGCAGAATTAGTGTAAATATAGACATAGAAAACTAGTTAGCGATGACGTCACAGTCCAATATCTTCGAAACTAAATTATTTTGTGGCAACTTTCAAAAACCACCCATTGCCCTTACTCAGAAAGCAACAAGCATATCAGATACAATTACAAGTATTGGTAACGCACATTAACATGAACGTATCTATGAATAGATTGGTCGAAAGGACGTACTTGGCCCAGTTGCGTGTTACGAAACAGCGGCAATCTTTGCAGTTGAGATCGAGTGAATGGTACTCAAGGATGCAGCCACAATTGCTTGGTACATAGTGTTGTAACCGCGATACTATCAATCCTTGTAATTAGGTTCTATTTGATAAATAATAGGGCCGGTTACTGATATGGAGGGCTGTCTTTTAGTTTAACTTGAGGGATCGATGTATACTCTTCGCCCCAATTGACTCAAAATGGTAACAGCCGATTAGGTGGCTAAAGGTGGTTAAGTAGTTCGTAAAAAGTAGTTTGGGGTTTTCGCACTTTCAATGGTAAAGATGTTGGGTATGATCGGAGCAGCAACTTAAAAAAATTGTCATGGCCCAAATATTTCATCCACGTATTTTTCTTCATATCTATGCTTCCGGCCGGAAGGGCTCATGGCTAAGTAACAGCCACACAGATCGATCGATCGAGGTTAAGCTGCGCTTGCCGTTGTCGGTCTGTGGATGGGTGACCATCATTTCATACCGAGACCACGTTAAGCCCGCGGTCCCGGTTGTCAAATTTAGAACTTTGACAGACGCTACGGGCAGTCAAAAGCCTGAAAGTCTGACAACCAGTCATACCACAAGATATCGTGTTACCCAGGAACTGGGTTGTGGAGGTCAGATAGGCAATCGCTCCATGTAAAATACTGGTAATAAGCTGCATCCGATTTGACTGAAAGCTGACCCCAATGCAATTGGGAAAAGGCTAGGCAGACATATATATATGCTTCCGGCGGAATAACTGTATGTGAAGTTATTGTAACAAGAAAAAAAAAATATGTAAAAACCTTATTTACCATATCAAAAAATAACACAGATGAGGGGATTTCCTCAAATTTATTAACTACACAAATTTCACGACACCTCGACTAAAGACCAGAAAATACTAAAAAGAAAAGGAAAAGATTGTAAATGTAAATTAAAGTCCCCGCGCCTTTCAGGATTAGATACTAAGTGTTCAGTTCTAGTATTTACCTTCTTTTGTTGCCAGCGATCGAGGCATTGAAAGCTTTCGAGGGGCAAAAATTGAATGAGCGATTATTGTACGCTGCGACAAGGTATCTGACAAAATTGAAAATATTGTAAGTACTTACTTTACAAAACATAAAAAACATAACATCACGCCTGTATTCCCCGAAGGGGTTGGTACACAGTACAGTAGTGTACACCCACATTTCACCAATGCTGTTATTAAGTCTAATTAGTCTACTAAAATAATCTTTTCGCCAACTACCCTCTAAGACTATTGTAAATTTAATATTATGCACACTACGCTGGTCTGTTGGTTTTAAGTTTAGTACTAAGTTATAAACATTGTATTTTCTCTGTAAGTGATTTGTTAAAAAAGATATCTTAAACCAGAAGTCCCATGTAATAGGTGGTGCCATCTACCAGGCACAATTCCAAACAGAAAATCTCAATAACACTTTGCCCGACCCGGGAATCGAACCCGAGAACTCATGCTCAGCAGTCACGCTTGGGACCATCAAAAGCATCACACTTATATTCTCCAAAGGATAAAGCAGACTAGTATGCAGATATACTGTATAGTGTAGTCACGTTGCCGTAATTAAGTTCCATGTAATAAATAGGTGTTGAGCCTATTGCCATCTACCGAACACGATTTCAGCTTCCGGACGATTACTGAGATTTTTTTTACGGAAAACCCAATAACTCCTCCTAACATCTTCTGATTACTAGTAGTAAAAAAAAATACTTCAAGAAAAAACACAAATAAAACGTTTCTTTTATTACAAATCGAAAAGAGATAATCCGAAAACTAATCTACAAAATTCGCACCAAAACTCTTATCTAACGCCAGATACAGGTTTCACACCACAACAAAAGGACTTTCCCTTATTGCGAGGTAAAATGACTTTAGTGGGGAGCGTTTTTTAAATGGCCCTTAGATAATATGGCCTTTGTACATGGAATTGGGAATTATTATGGTTTAATGGGTAAAGGAAATAACGCGTGTATTAATTCCTTTTTGCGTTTACCATGTTTTATTTTGAGTTATGTTTTGTGGAGGGAAAAGGGGAGATGTATATTGTATGAAGGCTGGTCGTTTTTCTTTGTTTATATTTTCATATAAAGTTTCAAAAAGGTTTTATTTTTCTTTATTTTGTACTATAAAACTATTTTTTTTTAAACTTTGATTTAACTGCAAAGTCAGTCGTGTCGGTTCGGTGTCCTGTATAGGGACTGAATAGATAGCAATGACGTCGCCAAAAGACGTATTAAAATGTGAACGAAGAATTCGCGGTGGTGAGCAAAGCTCGAGATGGCTTAGCGATCAGAGCGCCTGGAGTATTTATCCAGGAGGCGCAGGTTTGAATCGTGCTCGCGACCGTATTCATTTTCCACTAAAATATATAACTTTAAGGTTCGCTAAGCATGCGTTAATGCTTTTTAAACATTAATATGTAGTTATTTATTGCTGCTTTTACAGATATAAAGCTAATTTTAAATACGTGATAGCGCTGTTACAACTTAAAATTTGTTTATTAGTTTATGTATAACTCATTAATGAACCTGAATCAATCAACTATCACATAACATAACATAGTATCACGCCTGTATTCCCCAAAGGGGTAGGCAGAGGTGTACACATTGTACACTCACATTCTCCCAATGCTGTTATTAAGTCCAATGTGGTGAGCCTATTGCCAACAACCGGGCACAATTCTTAACTCCGGCTAACGAACTTCTCAGCAGCAGTACTGAGAAGTTCCTAACGGAAAAACTCAATAGCACTTTCCCTTACCCGGAAATCGAAACCAAGACCTCCTGTTCAGCAGTCGCACTTGGGACCACTAGACCAACGAGGCAGTTTATGTAAAATAAACTATCAGTCTTCATTTTATTGTATGGTTAATGAACAACCAACTGTCAGAGTTTAACCACCCGTAGACCTCTGAAATGGCTTTATACATCACCGAGAACATGTCTCAGACGTGTTGGTGCCTCATGTTGCCTTGCTTCCCATAACCGTTTTAAACACATAACATCACGCCTGTATTTCCCAAAGGTTTAGGCAAAGATGTTCATAATGGTACACCCACATTACACCAATGCTTTTATTAAGTCCCATGTATATAATAATATATATATAATAGGTGGTAAGTCTATTGCCATCTACCGGGCACAATTGCGAACCCACTAACACTGACTGTCCTGGAAATCAAACCCAGGACCTCATTAGCAGTCGCGCTTGAGGCCACTAGACTAATAAGGCAGTCCATTAAAAACAAATGATTATTAATATAGTTTCTATTGAATGATATCTGTATATAACAGATATCATTCAATTTAAAAATAAACCTCAAAGCATTCGATCAAAATCACCATGGCCGGACCGCTATTCGAATGTGAATAACATATCTTTTGGAACGTATATACAAAGTTGGAGCTGACGAAGTAATTTATATGCGGGACGACCCCAGGTTATCTCATGTGGATGCCGCGTCAATCAAAATGTAGGGTCGGAAGTGGGATCTAATGTGACAGTGCTATGATATAGTTGGTTGAGGATTTTCCTTTTTAAAGTTAGAGCAAGATTCTTGAAATTGATGCTTAGGAATCGAGTTCAAAGGACCACGATCTTGAAATTCTATTAAATTCTGGTTCCCGACTAAAAATTTATTACATAATTTGACTGTAATATATTAAATAGATGGCGTTGTTATACTGAACTTATTATGTTGCATAATCCCGTACCTAATGTTTGATTTTTGCTACTCTTGGATATTAAATATGTAAATGTTTGAAAAAAATTAGTTGGGGTGTTACCCGCGTCCTCACATCCCATACTTCAGTACTCATTTTGCATGTTCGCCTTACCAATTGCTATTAAAAATAATGTTTATCTGTATGTTGTCTCAATAAAAAATTAATAAGACAGTTAAACAGTCTTACACTAAAGTTTTTTTTTGGATTCCTGCCAGAAACATACGCTATCAAGCGACGAGTTCCTTCATCAATCAAATGGCGACTCTCCAGTTTTAGTTGAAGCGACAGTCGTATGACATAAAGCTGTGAACAGACTGACTAACTTATTCTCCTTGCTAACTGAGGTTGACGTCGCAATGCGGCTAAATCCGTAATGCATACGTCTCCGAAGAATAGGATTGCGTCAAGTTGCGGATGATGCTGACGCAATGACGCAGGATACGCGTTGCGCTAGATGCTTTAACAATTTTAAATTATAGTTGAGGATTATTTTAATTTTAAACATAAATTGATCGGGTCTTATATAATTATTGTAAAAATATTTCAGAACGAAGTTATAAATTTTTGTGTAAGGAAAAATATGGTCGTGAGCAGGATTCGAACCTGTGCCTCCTGGATAAATACTCCAGGTGCTCTGACCACTAAGCCATCTTGATCTCTGCTTACCACTCCGACTTATATTAATTAATTTATAATACGCACATGACTTTGGAAAGTCAATGTTGCGTGCCTCGGACTCGAACTAGCGACCTTTGACTTGTCAGTCCAACGGTCATGCCACTAGGCTATCTCTGTTTTTAACAATGACGTGTGTTCAATAATATTACGTTTATTAGAAACTAGTATACTTTGATACTAATATTATGATCTACAAACGTGAAAGTTTCGATGTATATGAGTTTGTATTTGGATATTTGTCAATCAATCACCCATAAACGACTAAACAGATTTGGATGAAATTTGTTATACAGTTATTTAGGTCCTGGAAAAGATTTATTTGTTATAACTTATTTAAACACATTAAAAGTAGGAATTAACATCAATATATACAAACTAGCTGAACAATATATTTAACTAAAAAATTTATAATAATAGCCTAAACTAAACTTCTAGTCCTGGAATAGTTCAAATGGTATTTTTTATCCCGGAAAAATACAAATTTCCTGCGGAAGAAGGAAAAATCCACGGGTGAAACTGCGGGATGCAGCTCGTTTAACTTGAGAACGTCTACACCGATTAGGCAATTGTGTTTCGAACAAAGTTTTAATGGAAAAAAGAATAATTGGAAAAGCTAAACTTCATTTTTTTCTAAGGGATTTTGGAGAGAACAGGGTCTGCGAGTCAGCACGGATTGAATAAAATCGTGCCAATGATTTCATGTAGATTATCACCATCATCATATATAGCTTTATAAAATGTATAGAAACAAGCTACATTCAAAATGTCTGTCGAAAGCTTTCCCCTTGATGCAGCGACGGCAATTTAATATTTATTCGACGCCATGTTTGACATATCGCAAGGTGTCACGTGCCGCTGACACGACGAGCTGCACTGATATGACAAACAATGTGTTCTACGATGTGTTTGTATATCAGGGGAGAGACAGACACATTTCCCTTTTATAGGATTAAAAATATGAGGCAAATACATCAAATAAAAGTACAGAAAAATCTTTGAAAAGCATCAACGCATGCTTAGCGAACCGGAAAGGTATATTTTTTTTTTGGAAAAGAATACGGTTGCGAGTAGCATTCGAACCTGCGCCTCCCGGATAAATACTCCAGGCGCTCTGACCACTAAGCCGTTTCGACCTCTGCTCACCACCGCGAATTCTTTATCCTCATGGTATGACTGTTGGACTGACAAGTCAAAGGGCTCAAGTTCGAATCCTAGGCACGCACCACTGACTTTTCGTAGCCATGTGCGTATTATAAATTAAGAATCGCTTGCTTATATCGGTGAAGGAAAACAACGTGAGGAAATTAGCACACCTAATAGATATTCCCGATGGTATCTAAAGCTATGTCAGATACCTACGGGGTGGTTTAAACCCTCAAACTAGGTTATTCATCAACCACACGATAAGAAGAAGAAGAAAAGGAATTAAATATGGTTTTTGAATAAGTATGCATAACACCATAACTTTACTATTAATCATAAAATCGCTAAATGTAAAAAAAAAGTAGTTTTACCTCCCAAAAATATCTAATAAAAGACAGCCAAACAAATTAAGTAAAACACATGATTTAGAGAAACAAAAAAGAAATACTTTTCCTATGTCAAATTGATCCTACTTAACTTTTGCTAGTTTCCACCCAATGTCTCAAATTATCTACCAACCTTCCAACAATAAAAAAAAAACAACATACAAAAAGAAGAAGAGGGAACAAATAATAACTCATCTTCTTCCAAGAAGAAACGCTAAACGACCCTTAAGTAATAACGCTATGGCCTTTCCACCGTCATCAGGAAGCAGTTAAGTGATATTTAAGAAACATGAAACCTTTTTACCTGACCGTAACATTTGTCATTCAGGATCTCTAAGAGCTCGGGATGATCTGTCACGGTGATAAACGACCAACTCTGATGTTTGCCATAGAACAGATACTTACAGAAGGACCAGTCTGTATGACTCACAGAAAAGTATGACTCATTTATGTATACGTTAATGCTTTTCGAAGTTTTATCTTTATTCATATAGACTGGTCAAAAAGCTTGGCTCCAGTCATAGCTGTTGCAACGTCCGCAAATGATCACTTGACCCGGTCAGTTTGAAGATGGGAAGTAAGAGACACAGGTGCGGCTTGGAGAACTCTTGTCAATTTGGTTGGCTTTCAAACGTACGAAAGAAGAACAAAAAATTTTGGTCCCGTTTGCAAATCACAACGAATATTCTAAAACGATTTCCTAGTCTATGTACTCCAAAGTATTGGATTTAAAGGTGATACGTACGTACCTTACCCTCAATGCTGTCGATAACCTAAGTTTCTCTAAGTATGAGCATATTAAGCTCAGAAGAAGAGATTTAATTGAACAACTTCTTTTTTGCAAGATCTTGAAATATTTTGGTGACAATGTAATAATACAGTCGGTAACCAAAATATCTTTGACTTCTCCCAGCGTGAATTTAAAGTTTTCTTATTGTGCGTTGACGAAATGAACCTTTTGCACTTTCTTAGTATTTGACCCTTCTGCGCTAACTCGCTACAGAACAAGTATTAAACGCTTGACGTTATTAAGTACTTACAGTTTTGTGGTCAAAAAAGACGGTAATGTTTATAATACTTTTTGTATTTTGTTTCAGATCAGTCTTTGGCGATTTTAAGGTATGTTTTTTGGAATTTTTATTTAGTAGTAGATATATTGTAAGTTATTGGAATTCAAATATATTGAAGAATGAAGCGGAAAAAATATTCTTTAAACCCAAACATAAGTGCCGTCCAATATTTTAGTTATCGTAGTTTGTTAAATTTTGAGATTTTCTGTTAGGAAATTCTCAAGAGCAGCCCGGAGTTTGAAAGCCTGGTTGATGGCAATAGGCCCCCTACCTATTACATGGGACTTAACAGCATCAGCAGTGAAATGTTAATGTACAACTGTGTACACCTCTGCCTACCCTTTCGGTGAATACAAGCGTGATGCTATGTTATATTATTAGTTATCACATGCTTTGGTTTAGTATGTTCTTGCCACTGTCAAACTATAAGTGCAAGACAGAGACGGGTATATATATAAGTCAAAGTATGTGCAAAGAATCGGGGGCCTTAGATTTAATCCCAATCACAGGACTACAAAACTATTACACAGTAAAAAATACTGCCTAAAGTAAAAGGCGTTAAGAAATAGGCAATTCGTCCTCGCCCGAGCGCCCCACTATCGCATGTCAATCGAATATTTCTATTTCTCCAAGCCCTTTCATCTTGGCGCCCACCATTTTGAACGAACCCCATCTCAGGCACAATGCCTGATCGATATTAGGATTAAGAGACTTTTAGAGCCAATTTGGCGATTACGTCACTGATTTTCCTTTTATTGTGATGGATTGGGATGATGTATAGCTAGGGATTTTTGATATTGTGCGCGCGTGTGCGTGTACGTGTGTGTGTGTGTGTGTTTTTTTGGGTAAAGTAGAAATTAACGCAGATTGGAATCGAAGTAGAATGTCGGTTAGGATGGATTTATATGAAATAAATCCACTGGATCGACATCGGAAAATTGACAATACGTATTTTTAAAATGCCAAATTGTCATAAAAATATTTAAAGAATCTTGATAATTTAATTAATTAGAGACCTACGGGGGTGGTTTAAACTCTGACACTAGGTTGTTCATCAACCATACGACAAGTAGAAGAAGAATTAATGTTTTCTGATTATGATTTTAAATTCCCGTATCAAAAATAAGCATAGGCACACTTAAATAAAACCCAAAATTAATCTCGATTCAAAAGACCACATTCGATAAAAATAATCTTTAAAAACATATCGCCAAAAGGATCGTCCTTTTCATACAGTCCAAGTCGTGACCACTCCGAGTCAGCCCGTTAATGTCATTGCATTCAGACGATGAATTGAAATGACATTTTGTCAGTTGAACGGTCATTTATTGGCTCTCGTGATTATCAAGGAATTGGTCTTTCGATTCGACATTTTGTGTTTTATTTGCGATGTGAGTGTTTTCGCTTCGAATTTGTTTGATGTTTTCTGATTTATGTACGTATGAAATTGTGTGATACATTCTATTTTCTGCTAGATCACTTCACTTTATTAAATGTAGTTTGTATATCATTTGTATTCGTCATGCTTGATAAAATGATTGATTATACAAATCATAACTTAAAATAGTTATTACAGTTTTTAAGTAATATTACATTTATTAGTTACTAAACAGTTTATATATATATTTATAGAATAGGATGTGAATCGATGGTGTGTAAAGCCATGTCAGAGACCTATGGATGGTTTAAACTCTGACACTAGGTTGTTCATCAACCACACGATAAGAAGAAGAAGAATTAGGATGTAGAGATTTTATTGATACTAAAAAAAAAAAACAAATCCCATCAATGAACTAAATCGCCGACATTTAATAGTTACGTTTACAAATTGTTAAATAGAAATAGTTAAATGGTATTTAATCAGAACATTAAACAGAAGCTAACAAACACTTTAGTTTTTATAAATTAAGCTACAAAAGCTTAATTTATAAAAACTAAAGTGTTTTTGTCTACATCATATAAAATAGCACCGCATTTTGTAAAAATAATGCTAACAAAAGCTACGTAGAGATGTACTTAAAAGAAAATATTTCACCGTCTCGTCTGAACTACAAGAGTCATCGACATTTTCTTTGCAAGATAAAAGTCGAACTGACTCAAAGACAAATAACTCAGTTGTCAAATATTCCACCAGATAGACTTGATAAAAATAAATGACCATTGTGTTCTTACCTCGGCTTACACACAAAAATATCATTAACTTTTCCTTCATATATTTTCTCGTCTGTCTTGAAATGTAGTTTCACAATTTATTTCTATATTTGAATTGTCAAATATGTCTTGTCACATTTTCATTGAGAAATAGTGAATATTTTTGTATATTATTATGCGAATTCAATATAAAGATATTGAATTAGCAATTATATAAAACTATTCACTTTTTCTTCTTGCTTATTAATGTTTATTATATGCATTATGTGTATTTACGAAAATGAATTACATTACATTACATTTGAATTTCGGAATAATTTTGCTTGTAGTAAATAGAAGACAAGTTATTCAGATGCAAAAAATCGTATTTAACAGTTCTGTCCAATTGGAACGAGTTATTCATTTCCCAAAACTTGGTCTTTTGAAGTGAATAAAACTTGAAAATTTGTAAATAAATGCATCACATCAAAGTCGTTTTACCCTTCATCAATGGAAGATACGAAGATAAATTCGGGGGAACAGAGCTCAAATTTAACTCGAAATTGCTGAAGGAACTCACCGCCAAAATGTCTGCAGGCGCCCGGCGTCCTATTCTCCTTATTGTCGTCAAAAAGACGCGATTTTAAAACGTAACAATGAATGTTTGTCGTCGGGTAAAGCAATTTCTTTTGATCTGCAACATCGCTAGGGAAGTGTAATTGTTGTGATTTCATTTGTCATCGCATTTAATAGAAATTGTAGACAATTTGTTGGTTGCGAGTGATGGTACTCATAATGGATATGCACATTTGTTAGAGAGCTTACGAAAAATAAAAAAAATACATACACACATAGCATCACGCCTGTATTCCCCGAAGGGTTAGGCAGAGTACACAGTTGTACACCCACATTTCACCAATGCTGCTATTAAGTCCCATGTGGTGAGCCTATTGCCATCTACTGAGCAAAATTCCAAACTCCAGGCTGCTACTGAGAATTTCCTAACAGAAAAACTCAATAATACTTTGCCTGACCCGGGAATCGAGCCCGAGACGACATGCTCAGCAGTCGCGCTTGGAACCACTAGACCAACGAGGCAGTCAATGCAAATTTAATATTTGTATGATTAAAACAGATAAATCTTCGAAAAGTATTACCGATTGCATAGCGAACTTTCAAGTTATAGACCTCTTTTAGAGGTCGGGATGCGCAGGTTCGAATCCTGCTCGCGGACGTATTTTTCTTTCTACAAAAATATGTAACTTTATTTGTATGAAGTTTGTATGAAAAATATGTAACTTTATTTGTATGAAGTTTGTATGAAAAATATGTAATATTAAATGGAAAAAGAATACGGTCGCGAGCAGGATTCGAACCTGCGCCTCCCGGATAAATACTCCAGGCGCTCTGACCAGTAAGCAATCTCGACCTCTGCCCATCACCGCGAATTCTTCATCCATATTTGATATAATAAATTTAGAGTTCGCTAAGCATGCGTTAATGCTTTTCAAAGATTTATCTTTATTTTGGATGATTATGTTGCAAGGGACAGATAGTAGAAAAAGGCGGAATGGAAAAAAATATCACATATTAGGTTTAGAACAAGGCGTTGAGATGAATATTACGTTTTCCGTTGTACGAACGTGACATAACAAAATTGCATTTTATGTAACGCCTTGTTCCATCCTTCACTCTTAATATGATTCTTTGAACTGACAGCAAAGGAAATTTATATACATAAAACGTTTGGTACAATTTTATACCTAAATAGAATAATAGTAGATACTAGCTGTGCCCGCGACTTCGTCCGCGTGGATTAACAAATGTTCGTCGTGATTCTTTAAATTGTCATAGCTTTTTTATTTATGAACCGATTGTTTTGTTTTTTATGGAATAGGGGGTAACCGAGCAGACGGCTCGCCTGATGGTAAGCAATTACCGCCGCCCATGGACACCCGCAACCCCAGAGGAGTCGCGAGTGCGTTGCCGGCCTTTTAAAGGAGTTGGGCCTCCGGTACCCTCACTCACTCGGCGAAACACAACGCAAGCGTTGTTTCACGCCGGTTTTCTGTGAGGCCGTGGTATCAATGCGGTCGAGCCGGCCCATTCGTGCTGAAGCGTGGCTCTCCCACGGGCTAAAACGGGCTTGACATGAAACAAACACTAAATGTTAAGTGAAGTTTACTACAATATATAAGTGAATACCACATCTAAATCGGATAAGTCTTTTTTGAGATTAGAGTGCACAAATGCACAGACAAACAGATAAACAGACAAAAAGACAAAAATTCTAACAGTCATTGTTTTGGGTTCTATTTGCGTTGATAAAGGTCCCAATAATATTTTTTCTCATATATCTTCCATGTACAGACAGCGATTCGTTACATTTTTTATATATGTATTGATGATTGATTGATGATGACGTATTAATTGGTGTCAATTCTAATGCAGCAAACTAAACTAAATTTAGAGCATTCCTATCTTTTACTTTAGAGCGTTACGTTACTATAGAGCGGGACGGGATGACGTCAAATTCAAATTTAATCATTTCAACCTAAAACTTCCATAACATTTTCGTTTGACGTCTCTAATTTTAGTGGACACCTAAAACTGTGCTTATTAAAAACTTTCGGAGATTTTAATTTGACGTGCGTAAATTCGAATTTGAAATCTCTTGATTCGTTAGATTTTTTTTTTTTTTTTTTTTTGATAGTGGCATCTCGCAGGTCAACCTAGGAGGTTGTCGGCTGCTTAACCGGGCTTTCCTGTGGATGCCCTAATAATAAACTATTATTAAGGCCTCCAGCCAGGGGCTTACGAATTAAACTAAATCTAAAGCGACCACGCTAAGGGCACCCCCTGCGGGGTACGAGCCTCGGCTTAGGGCGTCGCTTGAGGGAGGACAGCAAGGGACTGGCTGGATCGAACAAGGATTATCATAATTATTATTATCAGGGGAATTTAAAGCTACAGGCTCAGCGGCTACGCGGGCTGGCACGAGCAAGGGTCGGGGAGGTGATGCATTAGGTGCATTACGGGGACGTCGCGACGGGCCTCGGCGGCGAGGCCTAAATGACGGCGGTCTGTGTTTGTGTACTGTGCTGGTGGCCCTACGGCTCTCTTGGAGCAGGGTTATAGCGTCATCGGGGTACAATAGTGAATGCCTAGGACGGCGAATTCTACTTATCTGGGAGGGGGTGTATCGGGCGTCAGCCGCGATAAGAGGGTTGGGGTGCTTTTCAGCAGACTCGAAATAACGCTTGCAAATGCGTTTTATAAACTGTTGGATAGTGGGAATCTTGAGGTCGAGATGGAGGTTTTCGTTTCTAACGTAGAGAGGGGCTCCCGTGACCTTACGTAAGGCACGGTTTTGGAGGGTTTGCATCTTATGGAGGCGGTACGATTTCGCGTGTGGGAACACTACGCAGGCGTAGGTCATGATGGGGCGTATGCACGTGGTGTAAATGCGCAGTTTGCACTTAAGGGACAATCTGCTGCGTGCGTTCATAATAAAGTGAAGCCTACCCAGAGCGAAGGCGGCGCGCGAGCGCACCGTCCTTATGTGCTCACCGAAGGTCAAGTGTCTATCGAGGATGACTCCTAAGTACTTGGCTTGCTTCTCCCAAGGGATCGGCTTGCCGAACATGGTTATCGGTTTGGGGTCGGGGGGTCTGATCCTACGCTTTTTCGCGAAGAGTACGGCTTGACTCTTATCGGGGTTGACTTCTATTCTCCATTTCCTGAACCAAGCGCCTAGTACGTTGGCGGAAGTTTGGAGAGTGCTAGCTATACGGTCGCGCACGATACCGGAGTAAAAAATGGCAGTGTCGTCTGCGAAGAGAGCTAGCTTTGCCTGTCTATTTTTGGGGATGTCGCTAGTGAAGAGCGTGAACAGGAGGGGCGAGAGCACGGAGCCCTGGGGGACACCGGCGCGGATAGAGTGGGGGGCGGATAGTGCGCCCTCTATGCGATAGCGGAAAGTGCGATTCGAGAGAAAGTCCCGTAGGATGAGCACGAGACGGTCGGGCACGCCGAGTTGGTACAGCTTGTATAATAAGCCGTTGTGCCAGACTTTGTCGAAAGCCTTCGCTATGTCGAAAAAGAGCGCGCCTGTCATCGTGCCGCGCTGAAAACCGGCGCTTATGTGCTCGACGATGCGGTGGACCTGTTGTACGCACGAGTGTTGGGTACGAAAACCGAACTGTTCGTTGGGGATGAGGCTCTTCGCATCGGCAAAGTCCTTGAGTCGCTTATAAATAAGCTTCTCGTAGATTTTACAGAGTACGTTGAGGAGGCTGATCGGTCGGTAGCTGGTGGGTTCGTTCGCGGGTTTTCCCGGCTTAGGGATACCTATGACGGTGGCTTCTTTCCACGATTGAGGGAAGACGTTGTGACTCATGGCGCCATTGAAGATGGCGGTCATGAGTATAATGAAAGGGGCGGGGAGAAGTTTCATTACTTTATTAGTGATGCCGTCTATGCCGGGGGCTTTGCGGGGTTTGAGATTTTTGATGACCTCTTGCACCTCGTCGGGAGTGACGGGGGGCAGGGGGTCGTCGGGGTCTTCGAACGGCGGGAGTGAGGCTCTGCGTTCTACTTCTGCGTCTACCTTGAGGAGGTGCGCTCGGTCGACCGGTTGGGTGCTAGGAGTGCATTGCGCTTCTAGACTGTCGGCCAGGCACTCGGCCTTTTCGATGTCGTCGAAGGCTATGCTCTTATCGGGGCGGATGAGAGGGGGCATGGTGGCCACTCCATCGGATTGGAGATTCGTTAGATGGAACGAATATTTATTATTATACACTAAATCAAATCAAATCAAATTTGTTTATTTGTAAACATAGGTAAGCACATGGGATGTTGATCATTAGTTTAGTGTGTCCATCTATGTTTTGCATTAGAGCGTACAAATTCAAATTTACATACATATATGAGAAATACAAATAATTGGTTTTGTAGAATTCATTACAATTAACAATACATTAATGAGATAAAGAAATTGTACAATATTAGTTTACGTTAAGTAGGTAAGACTAATAGACGTGTCCAAATGTGGTAGAAGAATTCACGGTAGTGAGCAGAGGTCGAGATGGCTTAAGGGTCAGAGCGCCTGGAGTATTTATCCGGGAGGCGCAGGTTCGAATCATGCTCACGACTGTATTATTTTTCCCCTTTTTTTTTTAAAATTATAACTTTAGAGTTCGCTTAGCAGGCGTTAATGCTTTTCAAAGATTTTTCTGTGATTGCACTTGTACGACATTGTATTAATTGCAAAATTAGTCGTGTCGGTTCGGTCTTCTGAATAGGGACTGAATAGATAGCAAAGACGTCACCAAAAGACGTGTTAAATTGTGGAATAAGAATTCACGGTAGTGACCAGAGGTCGAGATGATTTAGCGGTCAGACCGCTTGAAGTATTTATCCGGGAGGCGCAAGTTCGAATCCTGGTAACGATCATATTTTTCTTTCCACAAAAAAAATATAACACTGTTAAATATAACCTAGGCTTACTTTTGAAAATAATTCCGCCCGTCTGAGGGAAGTGCAGGTTCGAATCCTGATCACGACCGTATTATTCTTTGGAGAGGAAAAAGAATACGGTCATGAGCAGGATTCAAACCTGTACCTCCCGGATAAATACTCTAAGCGCTCTGACCACAAAGCCATACTCACTACTCCGAATTCTTCTTCCACATATCAATACGTCTACCGGTGACGTCATCGCTATCTAATCAGCTTCTATATAGGTGACTGAAATGTTTTGATTATTACTATTTTGACACCCAAACCACAGAATAAATATTACCACTACCAATTGCCTGTACAGAATATCGACTCTTTCCGTAAACCGACACAACAAACAATTTTAGTGACCATCGTCATAATCAATACGCTTGTTGAGTGGAGCGATGACCCCAATATCACGTTATCAGTACATAAGTGAATGTTACTGGCCTGTTGCTCTGATTAAACACTTAACTTTACCCACATCCGTATCTAACTACTTGCTTAGGATTGAAGTCATCCTCTTCTTCATCGTGTGGTTGATGAACAACCTAGTGCAAGAGTTTAAACAACCCGTAGGCCTCTGACATGGCTTTACACACGACCGAAAACAACACATGTGTGCTGGTTCGTCACGATTTTTTCCTTCACCGTTTAAGCTAGTGATCATTAATCTCTAATATGCAAATGACTCGAAAAGTCAGTGCCTTAGATTTGAACTTGCAACCTTTGACTTGTCTGTCCACCGTTGGCCTAGGCTATCAATGGTACGAAGTCGAATTATTTTCACACAACATAAAAGGTTACGTCATTCTGGTAGTGTGTGGCGGGTCACCTCCCTGTACAGGATATCCTGAAAATAGTATGACATACTTAATGTATCAAGAGATAGCTTGAGTCAATACTTACGTACCAAAATAGCACAATATTATGTTGCGCAGAATGTTACGGTTTTCAACTTATATAAAACCAGCTGGTGCCCGCGACTTCGTCTGCGCGATTATCGGTAGCCCATATCCTTCCTCAAGATATAATCTATCTCCTTGCCAAATTTCATTAAGATCCGTTCAGCCGTTTAGTCGTGAAAAGGTAACAGACAAGCAAACAGAGTTACTTTCGCATTTATAATATTAGTATGGATCATCCACGCATGATTTTATTCTACCGTATAATATATAGACACATTTTATCTTTACAATTCATGAGGTTATTCGTCAACATCGATATCCCTTATCGATAATAATCGATACTACTTTGTCCAATTTTAGCGAAGAGATTGGAAAGAGCCCAAATTAGATATCTCTGATCAACCCAACAGGCAACACAATACTCTTAATGTTTCAATCTCCATGGCATGGCCCCATATTTCCAAACAGCCATCAGATTTCAGACCCTCATTAAACCATTGAAACGTTTGGACCCCATAAATATTTATAGCCATTTAACAAACAGGTGTTAAAAACGACACAGTACAAAGCACTTCATTAGGCAGCCGTCCTCTGCAAACTTGTGAACGGAAGATGCAATTTACATTAAATAAACAAATTATCTGTACGTTCGTCCAAACTCCGGCCAGTCCAACAGGTGCTGTCTAAATAAACCTTAAAATTGCATGTACAGACGGCGGTATAATTAGGTTATCATTTAAAGTAGCTATGAACGCAGCTTATATTTGAAAATATTGCAATTATGAAAAAAGGTATGTACCAAATAAGTCTTAATTGTAGGCACTTAAAAACTTGGTGGTGTTTTTCACGCATCGCATTTTAATATCTATTTATTTTCTTTGTGACAAATTATGAAATACTTTAAGTTTCTTAAGTCACTATTTTAATCTTATACCTAACACTTGAATAGACCCCTGTTTTTAGCTGGATCAAGGGCTTTATACAAAAAACGGCACTCATGGACACGGCGTATATAGCGCATAGTGACGAATTTCATTCGCTGGAGCCCTAACCACCGGTAACTTCTAAATGCTGGTGGCTTCCTATTTGTACACGACTGCCCAAAACAAGGAGTGTTATGTTTTCAAGGTTCATGAACGTATGTCTGTAAGTTTTTTTATTTTTATTATGGAACCTTGTAGTTTTATGTATTAACAACAAATAAATAAGATGGTCAATAAATAAATACGACCTGTAAATTTATTGATTTTGAATCATTACCGTAATCTTTTGATATATATTAATATTTTTATACATGTTAAGGCCGTGTAATGCCTATATTAATTTAAATTTTTCAATATTGCCAGGCGTCTCCTTATGACGTATACAAGGGGACATGAAATTTAATACTCACGAACACGACACGTCCCCACACGATCCCCGTTCATAGACACTAACGGGACTTGAACCCGCGACCACAATGTTTTTTTGAAAAATAGTAATTAATGTATTGATTTTGCTGCCTGTACTTTTGCTAACATGGTTGCCATTAGCAGTGATGCCATTTTCCATAATGTTTACGTATCGCGTTCTTTTGTAAGGATGATCTGTGCAATTGTGTTGGGACCGTTCCTGGTCTTTTATGAGAAATACGGAAATTTTCGGGGAATTTGGTATAAAAAGGAAACATGTATAATGGATTGTGACACAAGGTCTCCAGGCTGTGTTGAGGTAATGGTGCGTTGTGATGCCTTGGATTAATGAAATTTGACTTAATAAGTCACGATATTTTTAAACGGGAAAAGAGTAACTGTTTAATCATCCTAATTACTAGAAAGTTATTTTATAATTATATTTATGAAATAGGAAAAAGGCATGAAATAACATTTATGAAGTGTAAAGTTACAATATTAAATGGAAAAAGAGTTTAGAGTTCGCTAAGCATGCGTTAATGCTTTTTCAAAGACATATCTTGATTTATGAAGTGCTCCCTTATGGTCAAAGTCAAAGCTTTTAATTCAATTACACCACTTACGGGCACTTTTGGTATGCCAAAAACTGGTTTCCTAGTGATATGGAGAAGGATGGGCAAAAAACTGCAAGAAATGTTTACTCTAAGGAATACAGAACCACTGTATTCATCACCTACTCAAACTAATTGTTCCACATAACACATAATTCTTTATTTGTATAATAACTTTCGTGAGGCATATTCATATTAGTTAATGTTCACCGGTTACTACTCACGTACATTCTTCATGTCTTCTTCTATGTCGTTCGAAACTAGTCGGGCAAACGCGAAGAATGTACGTGAGTAGTAACCGGTGAACATTAACTAACATAATTCTTTTTTTTCACAACAAAAACAGTAAACTATGTCAGTATAATATTTCGTAATAAAATGAGGCAATTCATTGTGTAGCCCATTTTAACTTGAGGCGGGTAAATCGCTAAACGCATTTAGGAGCCCTTTATAAGGCTTTATGTAATCTTCATTGTTGCGAGAAGAAACGAAAACGATTACAGAAGAGTATGGAAAAGTAGTAACCTAGAGTGTTCGGTTATTTAAATTTATCTGCTTCACTGACAATTTGCCGTAAGCGTGACTGCTGAGCGTTAAGTCCTAGGTTCTAGTGCTGGGCAATAGGCTCAACGCCTATCAGCGTACCTCGATTACCATTGATTTGATGGCCACTTTACAGCACTTTGCGTCGTATTCTTGTCTACAATAAGTTTTTTTTTAATACGGCGCAATGTACTACAAAGTGACTATCAATTCGTGGATAACAAAGGATCGCGAAAAAATATGCTGGTGTAATAGGACTTCATAACAGTATTAGTGTACAATAGTACCTTTGCTTAATCCTTTGAGGAATGCAGACGTGATACTACGTTATGTACCTAGTTTTAGCATCAAATTACTCACATGCTACAAAAGGATAGTTGCAAAACCCATTTTAGAAATATATTTTACGGGTCTAAATCCCGATTGAGTATAAAAATATTTTTACGGTACCTTTTGTTTCCCGACTTCTCGACCGAATCACACCGGCCTTATACCAACCAATCCTATACCAACTCCTCGGATACTAAGATTTACGGAAGCACTGAATATACCTAATCGATCTGTAAAAATTCTTACTGCCTCGTTGGTCTAGTGGTCACAACCGCGTCTGCTGAGCATGAGGTCTCGGGTTCCATTCTGGGTCGGGCAAAGTGTTGAGTTTTTCTGTTAGAATATTCTCAGTAGCAGTCCGGAGTTTGGAATTGTGCCCGGTTAATGGCAATAGGCTCATCACCTATTACATGGGACTTAATAACAGCATTGGTGAAATGTCGGTGTAAAACTGTGTCAACCTCTGCCTACCTTTTCAGGGAATACAGGCGTGATGCTATGTTATGAACGGTAAAAATTTAAGTAATTTGCGCAAAAATAATCTCGTAGGTCTCTTTTCCATTTTGCCTGTCTCCTCAATCTCATACTTTCCTCGTCCAGGTGTTTGCCGTAGCTTTAAGCTGTAGTCCTAGGCTCTTGTTAATTTTATTTCCTTCATAAATCACTCCTATGTAAACTATTAAGGCCCTCATATAAATTTAGTACCCAAACAGAGCTTAGAGCGGAATTTCTAGGTAGATTCACTGAACTCACTAGAAGATATTAAGTACCTCTACAGTCTTGCCAACGTTACTTGTCCTGTGCAAGGTAAATTCAACACGAAATTCTGCTCACTAATCTACAGATTGGTGTGCTGAATTTCCTAGTTTTCAGCAAAATGTCTTGATACAAGCTATGAGGGAGTACGTTGTATGTATGAAGTCGGTGCATCTAGTGTCGGTATAACCCTGGGCCAATCTTGCAAGACACGTCGCTTTAGTGATGGAGAAAATATCGATATGACGTAGAGTCTTGTGATGTTTCGGTTGTTGAATGTACCTAATACTCGATAACTTTGGAATTTTTAACCGACTTCCAAAAGGAGGAGGTTATCAATTCAACTGTATTTTTTTTGTATGTATTTATGTTGTTCTTGAGATTTGATTGTAATATTTTCTGTTGTAATGTATAATGCAGGTGAAAAGTAGCCAACTAAATCCTTACCACATTGAAACAGCAATTCTTAGAATTGACTACATTTCAAAGCGGCATTTAAACATAGTCCTTGACAAGAAAAGACATGATGCCATTAAAACACTTGACACAAAAACAATCTAAAATTTTGCTTTATTTCTAATAATTACTCACTTGAAGGTTAGAAAACAATTAAATTGTAAATGTCAATATGATAAACTGGGCAAAATTTATAGTAATTTATGATATAAAACAATACACGATCTTTAAATCGAACTGAAATTTGCAAGAAACAAATTTGTTAATTACAATTCACTCCCCAGTATTGAAAAAATAAGTGTGACTCGCAAAAGCAAACAAAATAAACAATAAAAATATCGATGTTACAGAAAGTGTCCCAACCCTAGTATTGATACATCCTCCTAGCAGACAACCGTTCAAGCACGCGTGTTTCCTAAAGGCATTAATAACGTCCATATACATACGCTACCGAGTTTAACGCAACATATAGTTTATATACTTGTAGGTAATATATAATATAAGTACTATGTAAGGAAGACGGACCTTGTTGTGCCTATGAAACATATAATGTTGGTAATTGTTAATAAATATTGTGTGTCCGTATATTTTTCACTAAGATAGGTAGTACGAGTGTAGAAATAGCTAATGTCCACATAATTATAATGCAACATAAAAGCTAAAAATATTATCTGGTTGAAAGCTCACTGAAAAAGTTTTTTTTTTTTAAGAAAAACATTGCCCCACACTGGGAATTTCTTCCTGTATTGTGGGTGCGTTTACAGACATATAATCTCACAAGCACACACACACCCAGACCCGGAGCAATGATCGTACAAATATTTGCTCCGTGCAGGAATCGAACCTGCGACACGCAGCGCAGCAGTCGGTCTCTCGACCACTGCGCCAACCGCGCTATCAATTTGAAGTATTTATTATCACTGGGAAGTGATAATTCACCTGAAAGGATGCAAGGTTATTTTTTTACGGATATTTTTGTCTAAAAGTAGAAACAGAAGTACAACAGGCTTTACAAACAAACGTGGCCGCCAGTTTTATAAATTAAATAAATTTACAAATAAAACACATTATAAAATATATAATTTCTTACTTTACGAACATTATTTTAAACAGCTTATAATTATTTTTTACGCAAACGCCAATCATACTAATCTCAAAAAGGAAATTAGAAAAAAAATAAGCATCGAACGATGAAAGGGCCAATTTCGCAAGATCCCTTAAGAAGCCTTTTCAGTTCATTAGGGCCAAAAATAATTTGGGAAAAGCATCCATCCCCGACGGACGGGGGTGAAAGAAAGGCGTAAATTAACAAAGTTTAATGAAAACATTCTATGGGGATCGACTTCCCTTCAAATGAAAGCAAACAGGTGTAAACTCAAATATAAGATGAGCAAAGGAGATTATGCAGAGGAAATTTTTGCTTTAGTGATGGGAATATATTATCGATATTTTCCTGATATATATATATAGATTTTTATTTTATTTATGCAGTCAGTGGTGTCGTGGTGGCCGATTGGTTACGGTCCCGCCTCTTGAACGCATTAACGCATGCATAGCGAACTCCAAAGATATAATTTTTTGTGGTAAGAAAGCCGGTTGCGGTTTGAATCCTGCTCACGACCTTACACAACAATTTGTATATTTATAGTTGGGTAGGCAAGCGTTGATGCTTTTCAAAGATTTTTCTGTTTTTTTTATCTGTACGTGTTGTGAGTTTAAATCTGGCATGTACCAATGTGATTTTATCAAATAACCTTATAATAAAACAACTTTTAACCGGATTAATCGCGTGTATTATTGGTTTTGTTTTTCCTGACGTTTCGAACACTTTGCAGCGGTCCACGAGTCGCGATAAATACACGCGATTAATACGGTTAAAAGTTGTTTTATTATAATGTATAGTGATCGCGAAAACCTAAGATATTACTATCATATATACCTTCTTTCTTAGTTAATCTAAGAGATCACAGATATACGGTGAAGGAAAACATCGTGAGGAAACTTGATGGTCTGAAATCGAAATTAATTCTCGTCCCTTCTCTGTAGGAGAAGAGGACAGTATTGGGCTGGTTGTGATTACATGTTATGCAGTCATATTTTAATTGTATTCAGAATATAATTATGTTTATGATTAATTACTCAACATTTTGGACATCACATTACAAACACATGAGCGACCGTAATGCAAAGTCAAAACGGATATTAACTTAAAAGTTGTTGTTGTGTATGTGTACAGGGTGCAGTTCGTAATAAATAAACAGATTGCTAGTATTAGCATTACTACATAGCATCACGCCTATAATCTGAGAGGAGGTAGGCAGAGATTTACACATTTTTACACCCACATTTAACCAATGCTGTTATTGAGTCCCATGTAATAATCGGTGAGCCTATTTAACAGAGTACGATTCCGAACACCGGGCTGCTACTGGAAATTTCCTAACAGAAAGATCTAATGTTATGTGAAAACCAAATAACACTTTGCCCGATCCGGGAATCGAATCCAGGAATTCACGCTTAGCAATAGCCCTTGCCATCGCAAGGCCAATGAGGGTGTCAATTTAAATATCAAAATGATTAGATCTAGTTTTGTGGAGTCTGCTTAGCACCTAATCATTTTTTCTTATCTACATAAAAATCTACCAAAGTCAAAGCATTTATTTCAATTAGACCATTTACAGGCACTTTTGAATTGGCGTAAAATAGTTGCCACGTTTCAAAGTGTACATTCCTATGGAGAACAAGATACTATAGAGGTTTTCCCACTTAACTATTTTATTCTTCAAGAGGATGCTTTTTCTTAAAGCATAACTCAGGAAAACTAACTTCGAACATACTTCACTACTAACAAAGAATTTTCAAACCAAAAAGGTGTATACGTAACAAAGATTTCTTATTTATCTTTTTAATTTTAAAAGATTGTTTTTAGAACTAGGTACAATAACAATATAGGTTCCAAGTTGTATTAAAAACTTTTTTTTTATGTAGGACTTTTTTAACTCTCCTTGTTTTTAATAATTTATATGATAACGATAAAAAGAAATGTGGTAGGTATAGTCATCGTATAATTACCTGAACAAAGATTAAATGGTTTTATAAATATTACTAATTAAATTGTTTTTATAAGTTATCCATTCAAATTTAATCAGGCCCACGCAATATTGATAAATAAATAAAATTGAAGTGTCTACCTGTGATTTCTAAATAACTGCAAAATTTATTGAAAAAGAGAAACCTACTGGAAATATCTTAGGTTTTCGCGACCACTATACTTTATATAATGTGAAAACTACTATTTAGACGATGCCTAATCATCAATTACCGATTTTTTTGAATTTTATCTGTTTTTGTCTGTCTGTCTAAGAGTTTGTCTCGAGTAGGCTCCAGAACGGATTCAAAACAAAATTATGGAAATTAGAACATGAATTTTAACATAATAGCTAATAGTAATAGTTAGTTGAATAATAAAAAACACATAAGTCCAAAAGTATCAACAAAAATATATACTTCTATAATATGTCGGAGATGGCAACACCGAGCGCTACGGGTAGTCGGCGACTACGGCGAGTGGAGTGAGGACCAGTCCAGTCTTTTGAGAGCCGCCGTGGCGAACGGAGCTCTACACCTGACTTATCTAGCTTATCTCTGATTTTATGATATTTGAATACTACATTGTATATCGTAATCGTAAATCGTCAGTACAGTGGCGGAGAGCCTTAATGTTGGTTTCATTGACTATACCTTTAAAATCCTGACAGACATACGAGACCTCCGATCCTATTATTCAAACAAAAAGACATAGCTATACACACCATCGAGAACATCTCTCAGCACGATGTTTTCCTTCACCGTTTTAACAAATGATAATTAGTTTATAATACACACATGACTTCGAAAAGACAGTGGTGCGTGCCTTGGATTCGAACTTGCGACCTTTGACTTCTCAGTTCAACGGTCATGCCTCTAGACGATCACTGCTCTATATATATCTAGCTACTTCCACAATATTAAGAGTAGCCATGCTACAAGTGTTTCGCCCCCTCAAGGTTATCATCAGGAGCTAACATCACAGTCTAATTCACAGGTAATTGCACACTACCCACAATATTGTGGAAGTAACTAGATATTGTATTTATTTGCATCCCTTGTAATGGACTTCCGCAAGGTAAGGCCTAATTCTACTAAATCTTTTTTTTTATTTTATTTTTTATTTAATAGAAGTAATAACTCACAATAGAAATTTCTTTCTGTAACGTGGGTGCTACAAACATATAATTTCACATAAACACAAACCCAGACCCGGAACAATTATCTGTAGACCATACAAATATTTGTCTCGTGCAGGAATCGAACTTGCGACACAAGACGCAGCAGCCGGTCCATCGACCACTGCGCCAACCACGCAAATATCTAGAATATTAATTTAAATTACTCTACATCTATATATATGTGTGACTTAATGTTATGTGCGTCAAAATGGTGCGCAAAAATAAAAACTTTTTCTTTCTAACATTCTTTTTCTTTATAATAAGTAACTAGTGCTTATTAATTGACATAATCCATAATAATTCGTTTTTTTTTAAAGTTCTATTAAAGTTCTTTTCTATTCCACTGCATCTTATCTTCCATATATTATCTCGTTTGGTGTAAATAGTAGTACCAACCCCGATAAAGACGGTCATCACGCCAGCGTTTTCTAGGTCCAGCTTGGTGACGTCACCTATTCTCAAGCATCCATTTAGTGACGGATCTAGCCAATGGCTAAACTGTGCAAAATTATTATATTCTTCTGTTTGCACAAAATATTAACCCGTAAGATCTGCCGACATCGCCCAACTTTTAACATAAATTAGTTAAATAAAATCAACGAACTAAATACCAAGTTCTAATGAAAACACTTTTCTTAAAGCCAGTTCCGTACATTAAATACGGCAAGAGCAAAACAATATTATAATCTGAAGCTTTGGTGAAAATTTCTATGCAAATAACAAAGAGCTGTATTACACAAAATGGGTTTCTAAATGCAATTGTTGCCAGAGGTAAGGGCAAGATGTTTGTACCGAGAAAAGCAGACACTGAAGCGATTAGCGGAAAACATTTTCCTATAATATTTTAATTAGATTTCTTAAGCCGCATGTTAATTAACGTCTTATCCCCTTCTGTCTTCAATATTTTGGTCTACCCTTATGGTGTACAATCTCTGTCTAGCTATTTTGTAACTATATTGGGATCGCCTTGCAGTCTAATCAGCCGTATTTCACACGAAGCGACTGCTTTAAAAAAATATTCTATGTAATATGCGTTCACATTAAAAATACATCAGAATTTAGGCAGGGTGCGGTCGCTATGACGCGGTTAATGACATCATATATGCAACGCAACCATGCCATTACGCTCTTCAAATTAAGTAAAATTAATGGATAAACTGTTGGCGTAAAATTCTGAAATAATAATTATATTGTACAACAAATTGTTGTTTACTTTAAAAAGTGTGCACGTTTCTAAAATAGAAAGAAGAAAGAATTAAAAATTTCAACACAGGAGAAAAACAAAGTACAATAAATAAAAAAGCAAGTAAAACAACATAAAGAAGAAATAAAAAGAAAACTACGGGTGCGGTTTCTGCTCACTGACAACACCGCAAAACTAATAGGCCACAGAAGAATATTATAAAGTACTCTGTGATATTAATAATCTGTGGGCCACAGAATAATGACAATGACAGTGAACAGCAATCAACCGTATTATTAATATTGTTATTGTTCAAAATAAAGTATTTCTTATAGATTAATCATGATTTGCTCGACTAGATTTTCCTTTTAGATGTACCTAGTCAAGTTATTTTTAAGTATTGTTGTTTAAATGCTTTTAAAAAGCTTTTTCTAGAATTTTATTTTCTAGTACTTTTGTTGTAGCCTCTATTGGTGAACGTGGTTCACAAATACCATTAATTTTGTTTTTTATTCAACATTCTGAACGTACCTGTTATTCTAATTTCCATTATTATCCTATAAGTTTTTTTAAATGAAATAATTATAATTAACAGTCAGTTAGTTTTAATATGGAGATCATTTCAAATTGCCTTATCTGTCGCAGACTATATGTTACTTTAAATTCTAAGATGGATGCTGTTTCCTCTCAACTTCTCAACATTATAAAATAAAGGTTGTCTATTATTTTTTAATCAATTAGTGTGTCTATGAACTTATCTTCCTCAACTATTCGTCTAGTCCAACAACCCACATCACCCGTTAATCCTTTTTTTGGCGGATAATATGCCCACGCTTATTGCCATTTGACAGCGCGGTTGGCGCAGTGGTCGAGAGACCGACTGCTGCGTTGCGTGTCGCAGGTTCGATTCCTGCACGGAGCAAATATTTGTACGATCTATAGATAATTGCTCCGGGTCTGGGTGTGTGTGTGCATGTGAGATTATATTGTCTGTAAACGCACCCACGATACAGGAAGAAATTCCTAGTGTGGGGCAACGTTTCTTTAAACAAACAAAAAAAAATTGCACCGGCCAGGGTAGCGAAGCAACCAGAAGCGGCGTAAAACTCTGCCGACTTTGCCAACCTCCCACTTTGGTTTGGAGGGGTCTGGAGAACTTTATTGCATGACATTCGCGAACCGTCAGTTGTGGCTTTCACCTCCTTGCTCCCGGCAAAGTCCACGAGTAATAGACATCGCTCATCTCCCCAAAGCTCTCTTACAATGTGGACGGTAGTTGCGCCCGCTAATCCTATGCCAACATAACCTGTGCTTAACTTCTCTGTGTACTATGTCCGCCGAGTTACAGTTAACAGGGACGCTAAACTACGCTTTTATTAAGTTTTAAACTGACTTGCTCCACCCTGTTGTTATAATGTTTCTATACACAACAATGTTTTAAGTGCTCCAATAAGAGGGACTTTGAGGGTGGATTAACTTTTTTGAAGTTTTAAAAGATTTTTAGTTGGTTTACGTTCCCAAGTTTAAATTAGTTGTATACATCGTGTCACAGACAACAAACCAATCTGTCTTCTTTGTTTTTAACGCTGGTTTCCATCCCCAAGAATATAAAATTTCTTTGATAGCCTACTATCGAATGCAGAAATCTGCTTTGTAGTTCTAGAGATTAGCGCGTTGAAACAAACAAACTCTTTAGATTTATTATGTACTGGCTTTTCTTTTAATTTCACAATTTGTCACTGAAAAATGGTTTCTCATTATTCTCTCACTTTATTGTTGTTTAAATATGTATTTGAATGCACATAAGGCAATTTGATATGTGTGAATACAGTTTTCAGAAATTATCGAAATTAATGAAATGAGTCGAGTAATTAATAGAAATGATGAGGAAAAGTTAGAAAATAATTATTAAATCAAACAGCTAGAAAGTTTCATTATCAATTAATTTCAAAAGATTTTGAAATTAAATATCTTTACCGGAAATGTTACTAGATTAGATTGCCTCAGGATGGATACTGAATATAGACGGGAATAGAGACGTGCCCTAATACCTACTTGCGTAACTATTATGTAAACTGTGCCTTAAAGAAGTAAGTGTAAGCTGAATAAATTTAAATTAAGTGAGGATTTCTAATCAGGAGATTTGTAAACTGTAGTTGGTCACATCATCATGACAAGGAGTAGTTCCATAACCCGATATATTACTACACGACTGCCCAAAAGTAAGGAGTGTTATGCTATGTTAGGGTTAATTTATGTCTTCAAGTAAGTATGTCTGGGACTTTCTTTATTCCACCATAACTTCTAAATGACTGGACTGATTGAGATGTACATTAATATTTAATTTAATATAGGGCTGGGTGCACAAAAAAGTGCGAAATATAAAAATAAAATGCCACATGACATGGTATAAGAATATTATATATTTCTAGTCCAGTATATTCATTCGTTTATTGAAGTCGGTACAAGGGTTGAGAAAGGTATGCCCCGGTAGTTCAGTCAAGTGTGAAGATGAATAGTAGACGCGAACGTATGAAAGGATGCATGAAAGTGGAAAAATAGAAATTGTGTAACGGTGGCAGCATCTTGCATGGAATTTTTATCTTGCGTTCGTAGGCACTAGAGGTAAAACACTATACTCAGTGTTTCTATAGAATTTGGAATCTTTGGTTATAGTTTAACACAAGGTAGAAATACGTTATAAAATTTTGTGGAAAGAAAAATACGGTCGTGAGCAGGATTCGAACTTGCGCCTCCCGGATAAGTAGACCAGGCGTTCTGACCGCTAAACCATCTCGACTGCTGCTATGGTAAGGCTATTGATATATATTCAATCCCTATACATATGACTGAACTTAACATAGCATCACACCTGTATTCCGTGAAGGGGTAGTCAGAGGTGTACACCCACATTTCACTAACGCTGTTATTAAATCCCATAGGTGGTGACTCTATTGCCATCTACCGGGCACTCAGTGGCGGTACCTTCATATAAGCCCAAAAGCATGCCTTACTGAAATGCTCGATAGAGAATCAATATCAAACCCGAACTATTTAAAAGTTAGCGCGCTTAATTCTTATCACAATAACACAAAGTATCTACCAATGCCACATTACTACACATCGCGATTGTTCGCGCGCAGAGTTTCGCATTTGCAGCATCTACATATAGCTATCTCGCTTACACGTACGGGCTTTTACCGGGCTTTCAAATACTATCTCTGTCACTTTCGCACTTATGGCGATGTGCCGTATAACGAGTATATACCTTGTGCGTCTACAAATCGATCAGTATGGAAGATTTAAGCCGGGCATGCCTATGAAGTTGCAAGCGTATGCACACCTTGCCAACTCTGCAGTGTTGCCGTTTTAGCGACGTTGTGAGATCTTGGAGATTTTTAACGAGTTTGGAGAATTTTTTTAAGATTTAGCAACAATAAAAACTAGCGACTTTTTAAAATAATTAATAGTTTCGAGTCACGTGACACATAGATTAAAAATTATGAATTTGTTTATCGAATTAAATGTATTTACGAGTTATTAATATTATTTTCAAAAATACCAAAGAGTCAAATAAAATACATTCTATCATTATAGCTAAGTTTCATATTTTATTTCCATCAGTGTCAAATACCTTATTGCGACATCTAGCTAGATTTTTCATATACCTGGCGACTTTTTTTGTCTAAATGACAACACTGCAACTCTGCGTAAGTACCGAGTGCAACTCACTTCAGTTTCATTTGCTTGAGTAGGAAAAGTTTTGTTGTTAAAGTTTTTTGTGTGTTTTCTTAGGTTTTCTCAGTGATACAATTGTTTTGGTGACTTACAATGGAGGTAATTGTACCTTGTGAGGATTAAAAATGCGTTCAAGTTTTGATTGGCGAAGATAAGGTAAAATCTTTAAACTTTGCTCAGAAAAAACAGTTAATTTCTTCATTAAAACCGACGCTTAATCTGTGTATTTCTCAGACTAGTAAATCGCATAAACGAAAATTTTATAGATCAGTGCATAAAACTAGTTGGATTGTTGGCTGTTCGCACACTAATAAATTGTATTGCTGGTGCTGCATATTTTTTTCGAATGAAGATTCCGAATATATCTGGTTATAATGATTTAAATAACATATCTGGCGCCATGAAAAGGCACGCAAATTCCCATAAACACCTGTGTGCAATGGTTTCTTTCGGTAATTTTGGTAAACAACGAATTGAGACATCTATATCACGCCAGTTATCTAAGGAAATTTCAAAATATAACACGCGCGTTGATAACAACCGTAGTGTATTTCAAAGATAAGTCGATATTGTTTGTCATTTAGCACAACAGGAACTTCCTATAAGAAGACACGATGAGTCCAAAACTTCATTAAATAAAGGCAATTTTTTTTTGAACTGGTCTCGTTAATTTCAAAATACGATGTCGTTTTAGAAAAGCATATGCAGCGTCAGGAAAGTGTCAAACCGGAGCCGAGAAGAAGACGGATGAATTCACTTTTAATTTATTGTACCTAACCAGTAGTTTATGAGAAAATTGCGATGATACATACGTAGGTACCTACATACTCAGTCGAAAACTGAACTTTCTTTTTTTTTTTGAAATCGGTTAATATTTTATTGGGCTTGCCTTATTTTGAAACCCTAGGCACGCCACTGCGGGCACTATTCCAAACTCCGGGCTACTACTGAGAATTTCTTACAGAAAAACCCAATAACAGTTTTCCCGACCTGGGAACCGAACCCAAAACCTCATGGTCTTTCAATTCAGGGTAGAGGGCTGAGTTCGAAATGGCTAAGTTGGCAGATCGCCTAGAGGATTTATCCGGGGAGGTGAAGGTTAAAATCCTGCTCAGGATCGTATTTTTCTTGCCACAAAAAATTATAACATCAGTAACTTCCTCCAAACTATTTCAAATGCGAAAAATTGTTTCTTTCCACAAATATATGACATCACTAACTCTCCCAAAACTATTTCAAAATCCTTCCTTCAAAAAAGTGTTCCTCCATAAAATACAGTGCGGACAGTTTATAAGGTATATAATCCAATAACTTGGCTAACACATCGACACGCCTGTTGCATTATTTATACAAGTACAAACTTATTGGTAACGGCTGACGTCACGTGGGCGTTATATGGGGCTGTGTGAGAGTAGGTGGTATTAATAATATTTATTTACAAGTATAATAAAGCATCAAGTTGAGGAGCTCGTAGCTAAGTAACAGCCGCACAGATCGGTCGATCGAGGTTAAGCTGCGCTTGCTGCGGACGGTCTGTGGATGGGTGACCATCATTTCATACCGAGACCCCTCCGTGCCTTGGATAGCACGTTAAGCCCTCGGTCCCGGTTATCAAATTAAGATTTATGACAGCCGTTACACCGGTAACGGCTGTCATAGATCATAGATCATAGATCGTAGATCGTCAGACTTTCAGGCCTCTGAAACCAGTCATACCACGAGATATCGTGTTACCCAGTAACTGGGTTGTGGAGATCAGATAGGCAGTCGCTCCATGTAAAATACTGATATTAAGCTGCATCCGGTTTGACTGGAAGCCGACCCCAATGTAATTGGGAAAAGGCTAGGCAGGCAGATAATAAAGCATCAATAAGGATACTTGAAACTGCCTCATTGGACTAGGGGTCGCCAATGCTGCTGTTGAACCGTAAACGTGAGATCCTGGGTACCTGGATCGACAAGTAGAAGAACTGCACAATCCATCCGTTCCTCGTGGAAATTCCGAAAATTCGTAGGAAACGATTTGGATGACGATGAATGGAACTCGCTGCCGCCTTCCATGTTTCCTGAGAAATACAGTCTAGGCATATTCAAGGATAGAATGAATGTATTTCTTCTGGATTTACCCGCTTTATCCTCGGCTACACCATCGCTTACAATCAGGCGAAATGGTGGCTAATTGTAGATGCACTTCTGTTAAAAAAAGCCAGCACTGATGTTGGGTTTTTTTTTTTTTCGAGGTTTTTGTCAGTATCACCTTGGAGTTTTGAATTGTTTCTGAATATTAGCAATATGCTCACCACCTTACATGGAACTTATTAAGAGTAGGTATCCTTTATTACCCTCTGGAGATATGTGCTATGTTATTTAACTTGAAATTGTCGAAGGCAGTCAGATTCTTGAACTTAGCAAACTGCCTCTTTGGTCTAGTGCTACTCTTCTCTACTGCTAGTTGGTCTAGTGGTACTGCCTAGTGGGTCCATAGGCGACTGCTGAGCAAGAGGCCCTGGGTTCGATTCCCGGTAAGTTATCGAGTTCGCAAGCAGTTTCTTAAGCAGTGATAGCCTAGTGGTATAACCGTTGGACTGGTAAGTCAGAGGTCACAATTTCGAATCCAAGGCACGTACCACTGACTTTTCGATTCATGCGTGTGTTAGAAATTAATTATCACTTGCTTAAAACGGTGAAGGAAAACATCGTGAGGAAATCAGCACACTTGAGAGGTATTCTCGATGTTGTGTAAAGCCATGTCAGAGGCCTACGGGTGGTTAAATCTCTGATACTAGGTTGTTCATCCACCACACGAAGAAGATCGAGTTTGACAAAGTGTTATTGAGATTGTCTGTTAAAAAAAAATTTCGGTAGCAGCCCGGAATTTAGACTTTAGAACTTCCGCTTACCCTTTCGGGGAATATAGGCGTGACGCTATGTTGTTTTATACAAAGTTGAATCAATTGAGTTACCTATCATATTAACTAAAGATATTAGATATTAACCTATAGACATTCACTCCTGAATCGACTCGAAGCGTCTTGTTCAACAATCTGACAATCTTCTCATATTACTTCTAAGAACACTTTGTAACTATAGACGGACTAAATAGATAATATTATTTTGATATAAGATATAATTATTATTATATACGGATGATGTGACGAGGAAAGTTTTGAGTATGATTGTCGATGGCTATTACAGTAGAAGAAGACCGAGGAAGCGATGGATAGAGTTAAAGATGATATGGCAAGAAAAGAAGTGACTGCCGACTGGCTAATGGTATATGTATGGAAGCAGAATACATGCTGCGCCGACCCCAAATAAATTGGGATATAAAGGGAAGGGGGATGATGATGGTATTATATACGGATACCGGTATAAAGCAGGTATTGAAAACCGGTTCCACTTTTCGGTACCAGTCATTTTAACACTGCTCGTCTTATATAACTAGCAGAATAATAAATATCTAAAATCACTCCATCGGTACATTGTCGCATATTCAATAGGAAATATGCATGTGATTCAAATTTAGATCGAATACTATTTTTCAAAGAAACATTGAAAAAAAAGACAAGAAGGGGCTTCAACCCGCGACCTTTGACGTTCCGGGTCACCACTCTACCAACTGAGCTACCTTGTCGTATTCAAATCTATTGATAAATGTTTCTTTAAAAATAGTAATTAATGTAGGCATTACATGTCCTCAATATATATATAAAAATATAACTGTATATGATTAGAATAAATATTTTAATCGTAATATTTATTGCTGTAGAATGACACCTATTCAATTACTTTTTTAATTAACCGTGCTTTAACTATTAATATTATAGTTGAAAAGTGAGAATCGTGCGAGGGAAATTTAAGATGTCAAAACGCACGCTATTGGTGTGAATAAAATGTGACGTCACTGTCAGCGATGACAATTTTATAACAGGATTGATGAAATGTGCATGTAGAACTGTGTACACTTCTGCGTGCCCCTTCGGGGAATACAGGCGTGTTACTATGTTATAAAAAATATTCTTTATCCTATTCTAGGACTTAAAGAAACAAGTAACAGCCAAAACCGTTCAGTAGTCTTTGGTTTCTTCAAAGAACAGGAAAAGAAATAGGGTTGTCTCATCATAACAACGTCGTAAATGTTACTAGTGAAAGGTCATAAGCAAACTCAGAGTCCATCTGATTTCTACAGCCTTAGGGAAATTAAGTTTTCGCGTATGACCTCATTTCGTTTATAAGATGCTTCAACCGTCTTCCAAATATAAACGCCAAAGAAGTCAAGGATGACCTATTTGTATATTCTGTTTATTTTCTTTAATCATATTTGAAGGAGCTTTTCCTCTACCTACTAACAAAAGAAAATTATTTCCATAAATAAAATTTAGCTATAAGATGATATTTCGCAAATTATAGTCTTAAATTTTTACGTGTAGTGGTTGACCTATTAATTTTTCAGTGTAATATACACGTATTGATAATTATTGTTACATTTAACAACAATTATAGGTCTAAGACGCTGCTTAATCCCGTAAAATATCAACGGTTGAACGACAATTTGGATAAATGACATTTCTGTTCTTAAAAAAAAAAAACTTATCAAAAATCCATTAAAGACATTAACATACTTTTTCACAAAAGTTTTTATCAAAACTGATATTTCAAACAAATAGTCATTCAAGCCTCGATATCAATAAATTACCTCCCCTGTCTAAATCGAGGTGACATCCCTAGCCATAATATTTAACCGCCACATACAAGCAATTTAAAATAAGACCGTAGAACATCCAACTCACGTGTTTGCAAATAGAATAATTGATGAACAGTGCTCCTGAATACTTGGCACTAGTATTCGTTCCAACGCTAAACGATAGGTGGCGCTACTCGTTAGAATTTATTATGGAGTAAGGTGGCCAAATAATGCTTTCATCGTTTAACTATCCATTTAAATTATTTTCGAAGTAAAATTTCATTTTAGTGTATAAAATTTTCGGATCATTGGTTATACGAAGGCGTTTTGTTTTTGCACCAAATATTTATTTATAGGTAATGTATTCATTAATTAGTTTCATCTGGAATTCTGTTGTTATTGATGGTGTTTCATCTTAGGGGACCAGACGGGAGACGGCTTCTGACTAAATATCGAACAAATTAGCTCACCTCTTTTGACGGGGGGCGAGGTAACACACAAGCACAAAAGAACTTGCACTAAAGCAACAATAACTTTCGTCATTACATCAACAAACACATACAAAAACTAAACACATACATAAACCATTATTATACTTGGTAATAGTCGTAGGTATTGTATTTACTTTCTTCTTCCTACTCTGGTCTTAAGTTATACGGAGTCGGCGCATTTTTCTTCCATTCTCTTCGATTATTTTTTTTAATCAGAAATGGCGAAATTACGTTTGACCACCAACTCGCCTGATGGTAAGCGACGGTGTGGCCGAGGATGGAGCACGTAGATCCAGAAGAAATCTATTAACTCTAAGTAGGGTATATAGATTTGGGGAGTGGATGCAACTGCCCAGACCCGTCTCCCACAACGGTCGCAACGGACTACATCCCGAAACACGACTAGGTCGCTTCACGGCATGGCTTCGTCCGGTGGGTGGTAACCAGCTGCGGCCGAAACCAGAGTTGTACATATAGGGATTCCATTTTAACAGAGCACTCCTACTGCCTCCCACGTAGCTCAGCCCCAAGATAGGTTAGTCGTTTTCATTAATTCATATAAGACCTTTCACAATCCATCCATCTTTTCTTTGGTCTCTTTCTCCCTACATCTTATATTACGATCGTTATGTTATGACGCTTATGTATTTACGAAAATATCAAATGCTACCAAGAAATCAAGTCATCAATTAATAAAAATGGGCGCAATAGTAAATACATTATTAAAGCGTTTCCGAGCAAAAGAATATTTACATTCAACTTAACGTTAGCTGGTACCAATTGGAAATTTTTTAAAGTTTATTATTCAAGAATTTTAAAAACGGATTACTGTTCCGTATCGTATACCTGAGAAACTCGTGGATGCCGACTTTTATACCGCCGCCGCCGGCGTGCATCGAAAGTCATTAAGAATACATTTGGTGCACTCCTGGGATACACTTCGGACGTGTAACGTTAGAAATATTACTACACTATGTGGACATGCCGAGTTGTGAAAGAACCGAGTACTCGATCCCGACATATACCGATTGTTGGGTAAGTATATCGATATTATTTCGATGTCTCGATGCTCTACTTTCGAGGTGCATTATGAAATGTGATAGTTTGAAAGAATTTTAGAACGCGGTTTGTGTGGGTTGCTTTCTGAGAACATAGCGCAGCTGAATAAATACCTACTAAATAGGTACTGGGTGTATTGAATGTTATGTATTTATTATTTCCTGTTTCTTAGCATTTGCCTATCTGTAGCAAGGGTTTTATTAATTAAGGTGAGATCAATTTTACCATTGGCTACTACACAATACAAACCTGGTTCTTTGTTCTTCAACATTGTAAACACTTTTCTGTATGTAGCATAAGTTTACCTAAGTTGTTGTTTTTAATATATATGTATATATAAAATAAATATATAAATAGTAATATCTCAGTCAGTCAGTCCTCCTGCGACCACGAACGCTGCAAAGTGTTCGAAACGTCAGGAAAAGCAAAAAACCAATAATACACGCGATTAATCCGGTTAAAAGTTGTTTTATTATGTGTTATAAAATATATAAGTAAATATACACTACACATATGTATGTGGGTATATACCTCTCGACTGCCTCGTTGGTCTAGCGGTCGCAAGCGCGGCTGCTGAGCGTGAGGTCCTGGGTTCGATTCCCAGGTCGGGCAAAGTGTTATTGGGTTTATCAGTTAGTAAATTCTCAGTAGCAGCCGGAGTCAGGAAGTTGGTAGTGTGACACCCCCGTGCTTCGGAGAGCACGTAAAGCCGTCCGTCCTGCGCCTGATCACTCTCCGGTCGTGTCGGATTGCCGTCCTATCGGAATATGGAAGTGAAGGAAGAGGGTGTGCACCTGTGTTTGCGCACTATAATATCTCCTGCGTACTTGGCTAATCTCCATGCAGATAAGCCACCGTGACCGAAATACGGTCTGGAGGAGTATTATATATCTCTCCATATTAACGGATACGGTCACTGAATACGGTTTTCAGGTTCTTGATTCGATTCGCAGATGGGTCAGAGTGACTAGGTTTTTTGTATTAGACATTTTCTCTATCAGCCCGGAATAGCAAAAGGATTCCTGACTATTACATTATACTTAGTAATAATAGGTGATATTTTTTTTACGTTTACCGCAGTAACTACCTCTACTTAACCCGTTAGGGAATTCCGGCGTGATGCAGATTTCCTAAAAAATAGTTACTATATCTATGGTCCAAACCATACCATCTATCAAACTGCTAAAAGCTACTGCAACTGTCATACTACACTATTAATAAGTATGATATCGTTATAAAATGCATTATGAATATTAAAATGTATTGTGTTCAACATGAGCGTAACACCGACAAATGTATCGAGGTAGAGGTGGAAACGCTTAAATGTTTTTGAAATTATCGATAATTTTGATTGCAGTATAGTTTTTTTTTCTAAAGTATAACTTTACCTTTATGCATGCTTTCGTTTCGTTGTAAAGAAATAATTAACACTTAATTATTTTTCATTTGAGCATTGGCCAATCTCGGATATCACAGATTTATCATTATTTATAAATTATTATGCGAAATTATACTGTCATCTATCCGTATATAAATTCATCTTTTACTTACAAGCCCTGCTAGTAGCTACAAGCCAAAAGCATATGGAAATATTAGACAGTAAATATTATGAGCCCACTCACAATAATTTTTTACACGGATATCTTTCACTAATACATTTATTTAATATATTAAGCATACGGGTCAACGCAAACTGGTCTGGTTGTGGGTCAATCACCCACTTAGCGTGATTATTATTTATCGAAAGTAAACATGACATTATTATTAAGATAAGATTGTCTATAAATTGAATAAATTTGTTGTTCGGCCATTGACTTCGTTATATGAATGATGTTATCTGTTTCACACGTGGACATGACGTTGACATTAATAATAAAGGAAAGATGGTTGTTTTATTAATTACTTGGACCATTCTCAGTATGTGGTTTCTTAATGGGTCACCTTGTGTATTTAGTTCTTAATTAAATAAATTATATATTATCATAACAAATGCAGAGATCTGGAAAGATATTTTTATTAATTTACATTTTATCGAATCAAATCGATTAATCCTTTAACTAGCAGAGTCGTTACGCACTTAATTTTTAAATAGCAATCACTTTTATTTTACCATATATTGCGCTGTATGCTCTAAAAGGTAGAAAACTTATACCACCTCCTAAAAGAAATGGTGAAATGTTAAAATAGTATCAAAATGCAGTAAGCAAATGACCTACGGAAACTGAATTCCGCAATTAGCCTTTGCAGTTCAAAAGTAAACTTACACAAACCGATACAAATAAAAGGTCAAGGAACTGAATTCTTCACTACTTTACGCATTTATTTACAGAAATGATATCATTTAATTGAAATTTTATCTTCATGCGAGTTGACATTTGAATTATGACACTTCAATGTGTTAGCACCTAATTAATCTTGAACTTGACAGATAACTAACTGGTCATGCAGTCAAGAATGTAAATATATCTGCATTATCTACCTATTTATATTCTTAACTACGTTAACAGTCGGTTAAGTGTAATTTGTTTAATATTTTTTTATTAATTTATTTACTCACTCAGACGTCCGTTCATTGAATAACGTGTTATGCTGTTAATTATACTTTATTAATCGTAATGTATCCAGTTTTATTGAATGTATAATATAAAATTGTATCAATTTTCTTGTGATCTTCTGCGCATGATAAGCAATTTATCAGATTACATTAACATATTGGATCTAAAAATATTCATCATTTATGCAATACTTTGATAAGTTAGCGAAACAAATTTAAATTTAAATATTTTGCAAGATTTTTATTACTGGTTAATCATGTCATCAGAATTGCCGATCCGCTTAGGTGTGGCAAGAGGCTTTTGTCATCCAGTTCATCTGGAATATTTTTTAAAGAACTAGTTTTCGTATGTAATTTTTTGATATCAATAAATATTCACATGAAGGAAAGCAAGCCTGTTGTATTTTTTCGACGCGAGGTTGTAAATAAACAAACTGCTCAGCGTTTCTTAACCAATGACCTTTCTGTTTATGCACCAAGATGATCACTTGATTTTTTTTATCTAAGTATCTCCTTGTTTCTAGCAGTTTAAAGCCACGACTACAGTCTTGAGTGAGTCTGATACCAGGTTGGTTTATAAACAACAAAATGAGGGAGTGACAGAGAAAGAATAGGTACTAGTCGAAAGATTATGTCAAGATCCCATAAACTTTGACTGAAAACAGTATTAATCAAGTTTTCAATCAAAATTTATGGGATCTTGGTATGATTAAGGGATTTTATTTATCTGTTAACTGGGACTACTTTTTTTATAAAAAGTTACTCCATGCGCATAATCGCACAAGCGCATTCACTCAGACCCGGAACAATTATCTGTAGATCTTACAAATCTTTCGCAGGATTCGAGGTAATATAAATATTTTAGATATTTAATTTATAACTTCTTGTTCTATTGAGTTAAATCTGGTTCATTCGGTAGACGCAAATAGCTTGGCTCTACTTGGTGCAAATTATTAAACCTGAGTTATTTCATCCTAGATGAAGGTGTTGGACCAACTAAACTGTTGCAGTAACGTTTCTAATATTGTTATAATAACGCAAACACCGTTGCCAACTAAGACATTATACATAATCTCGTATAAAAATAATATCGACAGTCGATACCGCCTTAAAATTCCACATAATCGAAACGAGTATAGCACAAAATATTTAAAATTATACCTCGTGCAATACGAGCTACATCATAAAGTTGCATCATCGATAAGCGAGTGTTCGCGTCACTGGCTCTGCAATCGGTTATCGCGACTCAGTATACGTACGAACTACGAACCGAGTGCGACTTTGCACGAAGTGTTTCGCGCCACGCGATTCCTCCGTTTAAATTTCGAATAATCGAACGCGGTTTGTCAGTTGTTTTAAAGTGCCATAAAATTGTTTGTGTTTTTTTTGGAGTTACTGTGTTCGTTGTTGCTGTTTTGTTCTTTTTTCCAATTGGATTTGTGATGTTGTTGAGTGGAAGCGGTTACTTATTTTTTTATTTATAATACTAAAAATAAGGTAAGTTTTCTTTAGATTTTTTGAGAGGATAGTCAACAAGGTAATTTTGTATTTAATTTTCTTTTGTAAGTTGTTTTTACGTAAGTTTAGTACCTTAAAAGAAATAATAAAAATACAATAACAATATTTGCTTTCTAAATAAAATGTAATAAATTATTGCAATTTTATGTCTATAAAATTATACAGGTATATGTGACTGGTTCAAAGTTTCAAGAAAATGTGTAGTAAGTAGATTTTTGTGGATCGATTATCGACAAACGTGATATTTTATCTAGTTTATAAATATGTATATCTGGTTCCTTTCCATTCCTTAGACAAAAATATAAATAATAAATTAGGAATTCTTTATCTTTCAGCTAAAGCCAGTTGTTTGAAGTTTTCCTTCTATGTTTTATGAATGAAAGCAAAATAAAAGCCCTCATCTCATCTACATAAAACCCTTTCCTAGAAATACTAAGAAATATATTCAAGAAACATGCATTTTTCATCTTCAAAACAACTTACTATTCTAGGAACACACCGCGAAATATGGCCGTATTACTTTTAAAGAGAACTATCTTGACTATACATATATTTAATCTAAAGGGGTGTTAAATTTTTCAGGAGACTGGAAGTGAGAAAACGACTTGTGACAACAAAGACTAAACATAAAAACGAATTTGCAAGCTCTTTTTTTTTATATATTTTGTTGACCTACCCTCCACCGTTTTCCGTTTTCTTTTTTTTGTATCGTATCTATTTTTATCGGTTTAAACCTTAATTCTCAATCATTATTGACTGCTTCGTTGGTCTAGTGGTCTTAAACGCGACTACTGAGCTAAAGTTCTGGGTTCGATTCTAAAATCGGTTAAAGCGATATTAGGTTTTCTGTTAGGAAATTCTCAGTAGCGGCCCTGAGTTTGGAACGCGGTCAGTGGATGGCAGTAGGCTCACCATCTCACATTATTTGGAATTTTATAACAGCATTGGTAAAATGTGGGCGTGACTATATAACATAGCATCATAACATAGCATCACGCCTGTATTCCCCGAAGGGGTAGGCATAGGTGTACACAATTGTACACCCACATTTCACCAATGCTGTTATTAAGTCCCATGTAATAGGTGGTGAGCCTATTGCCATCAACCGGGCACATTTCCAAACTCCGGGCTGCTACTGAGAATTTCCTAACAGAAAAACTCAATAACACTTTGCCCGACCCGGGAATCGAACCCGAGACCTCCTGCTCAGCTGTCGCGCTACGGACCACTAAACCAACGAGGCAGTTGACTATATAAACCTCTGCCCACACCTTCGGGGATTAAAAGCATGATGTTATATGTTTTTGCTTGCATCGTGGTGACGTTTACCGACACAAATCTTAATTCTCAAATACTATTCGTTGTCTTCCACCGGTACGACACCGTCATGGTGACGTTTTGGCTGGCGGGTTTTGCCGTGCCTTTATCCCAATTTAATCGGGGTCGGCGTAGCACGTATTTTTCTTCCATACATCTCTGTCAGCCGTCATCCCGCTAGTCACCTCTTTTCTAGCCTAACATCTCTCACAAAATCCATCCATCGTTTCCTCGGTCTTCCTCCACATTCATGTCATCATAGCCGTCATCTCGGAAGCCACTCCTGTTCTAGTCATATCATCTTTCACACAATCCATCCACCGTTTCCTCGGTCTTCGTCGACTCATGTAGCCCACCACATTTAATGCCAACACCTATATGGTTTAATTGGCAGTTTTTCGGAGTGCTACGGCACCATTAAAAACTTAAAGAAAAACATCAAAAATACCTGACCAAAATTCAGTATTTCCACTAAACAAGCGAAATAAAAGAAGTCAGGAAATTGAGGTCAATCACGACATTGTGTAATTTCATACCCACAAAAAGCTTCTGCATACATTGCAATTTTCAGTGGCACACACTTCATTTAAATTCATGTGAAATTGTTACTTTTGTTTTATAAATAATAATACATATTTCGCGTAATCGTTATGTTAATGTTACGAGTTAAAAATTTACCTGCATTGCATTTAGTAGCATTGACCGCATAATGCGAGGTTGTTTGGTTAAACGTTCATGTATAAAAGTAGTCACGTCACTTTTGAGCCTCTTTATTTATATTTTTTTACTATTGGTTACATATGAAATACTGGTTATGCCTCGCATCATGCCTGTATTCCCCGAAGGGTAGGCAGAGGTGTACACAGTTTTACACCCACATTTCACCAATGCTGTTATTAAGTCCTATTTAATAGGTGGTGAGCCTATTGCCATCAACCGGGCACAATTCCAAGCTCCGGGCTGCTACTGAGAATTTCCTAACAGAAAAACTCAATATCACTTTGCTCGACCTGGGAATCAAACTCGAGACTAGGAGGTCTAGTGAGTTCTAGTGATCCCCAGTCGCGCTTGGAATCACTAGATCGACGAGGCAGTTCGCCCCCGTAATCTATGTGTAATCCAAGTTATAAACTATCTATGTGCCAAATTTCATCCAAATCCGTTCAGACTTTTAAAGAGAATTTTCTATACTCTCTAAAAGATGAAATTGTTTCATGAGCTAAACTCAAAATTTTCATCTGTATATTGACAAAACAGCCAGTCAGACATACTTCATAAAACCTATAAATGTAAGCCTGTTTGTAGCAGACAAATACACACATTCCTGAAGCGAGAATTTAGCCCATCCACCCAATTACTTTCAACGCACGATAAGCGGGTACTATTTATTTTTCATTACCATAACACATTAAACGGAATCTACCGGAATCAACCAAATAGGTTTAAACGTCGTAAATATCTGAATATCCAATTTCGTAATGAAAACGCATTTTCAGGGGTCACTTAATATAAATTAAAAGCTAACAAGCATTCCCAAGGGGGGGGACGTTCCATTACGACGTGTAGCCCCGGAGGTTGGTAGGGCATGAATTAATTATAAATTGCGATTTAGAGCAGTGTACCCGACCTAAATCTCCTCTAGTTTGATGATATACGGGACTGAGTTCTGAACGGGCGCGCGACAGTTTAAATTCCGCGTTTTTGTTAAGTCAGTTAGAGTAAATACAAATCCACATGTATTTTGTATTAAATGTCGCTTGTTAAAATTTAATTACACAGATGAGTTGGATTAGTTAATAAAAGACCATGATTTAAACTCGTTAACTGGTGCTATCACCCTGAATAGGTACCACAAAATATAATTCACAGCTATGAAAATCACTAGTTCGGATGCTCACTCTCATAATCAATCTACCTAGGCTTTTCCCAATTACATTGGGGTTGGCTTCCATTCAAACCGAATGCAGCTTTGTACTATTATTTTGCATGGCACGACTGCCTATCTGACTTCCACAACCCAGTTTCTGGGTAACACGATATCTCGTGGCTGGTTGTCTGTGTTTCAGGCCTCTGACTACCCGTAGCAGCTGATCTTAATTTGACAAACCGGGACCAATTACTTAACGTGCTTTCCGAGGCATGGAGGGGTCTCGATATGAAATTATGTTCACCCAGCCACGGACCGACCGCGGCAAGCGCAGCTTAACTTCGATCGATCGATCTGTGCGGCTGTTACTTAGCCACGAGCCCTTCTCATAATAAGCTGTCAAAAGTATCATAACCCCACAGTTCAACATTACTTTCATATCAACCACTCGTGCACGCCGCTATTACCTTTCCCGTATGTTTCCAAAGTTAGTTTAACATCTGTCTTAACTACGCGGTCAAGTACACAAGAATTTATGAAGGTAACATATATTTAGGCATAATACATCCAATACAAAGTTACTTGATTATGCGTCCCAGTTCAAGTCCTCATAGCCCTAATAAATATTCTTTTAATAGTTCTCGATCTTGATAACGAATTGGAAAGTATACAAGAAAATCCGGCTGAAATTATAAATGTGAAAGTTTGAGAGGATAGATAGATGGATCGATGTTTGTTACTGTTTCACGCAGTAACTTCAGAACGGAGTTGGAAATCTGGCACACAGATACTTTATATATAACTTAGTTTAACATATAGGATACTTAAAGATAAATCTTTGAAAAGCATTAACGCATGCTTAGCGAAGCTCTTTTTCCATTTGATTTAATAACTATATAGGATACTTGTCATCTCAGCTGGACCCAATTCTGAAGACCACGAAGTCCAATCGTGGGAAGAATCCAGTAGTAGGTACATAATAAAGTGAATACAAGTATTGGTAGGTAACTTAAGCGTTGATGATATCGATATTGAAAACAACATCATGTATAATATTGATACGACCAGTGATAAAGCTGTTAATATATACAACAAAGCTACCATCATCCTAACTATCCAAATTTTCGATACTAAGACGGATGAAAACAAAACATCAGTAAATCTAAGCTCACCAAAACACTTGAAATTCATTTAATTCAAGCAAAGCCATACCATCATACAATGAACCCAAGAGATTACCTTAGACGCCAACAAAGAGAAACTAACGAACCATTTACTGGAGAATATTCAGGATTTAATACAACTTACATTCCAACTGATCCAATAATGGCCGAGTAACCAGAATATGAAGGAATTCCACGAATTCCAAGGTGTAATTTCAATTTAGAAGCAGTTGGAGGTAGGATAAAGGAAATTAGCATTTATTGTCCAAGGTTGTATACGTACCTGCAGAAAATTGTAAGGTAAATCACAATAATTGCTAGTTCCTTCATCCACTCTCGCGTATTTATTAAAGAACATTTCTAAAGTTTAATATTAATTTTTTACCTGACCTGTTACAAGACTTCCGTGTTTAGTAGTGTACATCTGTGGAACTGGACTCTTGAAACTAATACCAATTCCAATCCAATTCTAATATTTAATAGACGCCTTAAAACAACGCGTAATTTTAATATAAATTTACCTACATTATGTTTGGCTCAATTTTAAAGCATGTTGTCTTTACATTATCCAGAATCTATAATTCTTTTGTAGACATTTTGGCATTTAAAAGTACGAACTGACATATTTCCATTGTCAATCGAGCGGAATTATTTTCAAGAGTAAGACCACTGTGGTTTGGTCAGGTGCTATCCTGGGACGCCGGTAAAATGGAGGACCGTGTGGTTTTCAGTCGTTAAGAGTTCGACACATCGCCTATGATGGATTAACAACACTCGAAAATATTAAAAGTTATTACTCTCAATCCCACAAACAAAATAAAAAAGGTTAATTATCCGTGCCTGTTAAATTTTAAACAATTCTAAATCAAATTTGCGTTTAAAACAACTACAAAAGCTCTCGTTTAAATTTATCAAAACTAACAGAGATACCACTGTAACTCGCCTGAATAATTTCAATCCAGCGATAAAGTGTACATAGAACGTTCGTTACTCTAATGAACGTCGTGAATTACTTCTGTCCAACCGACTCGAATCTTAACGAGGATCCACAACAATGGATGGAGATTAAAACGAGGTATATTTTCCGAAAATTTCGGTTTGATTCCTTTGTTCAAACTCTTTTAGTTAAACGGAAATCCGGAAGCTCTTTTGAGGCGTCAACACTTCTGTTTTAGACAAGCTTGGTGTTGTGATTTGGATTATAAAATAATATTTATATTGTTAATTATTATAACTCCTACCTAATACATATAAATACTGAAATCGCATTTTTTTTATTCACCTTTACAAACGAATTCATGTCTGATGTTTTGCATTTCTAAACATTAAATTTTTGTATGATTTGCAAGGCGCGTGGAATGATATGGTAATTTTAAAAACATTAAAAATCAGCACGGTAACACCAGTACCTCCACATTCTATAATTAAAGATATTCATCACAACCTCGTCCCAAAAAATATTCGTCAGAAACAAGAGATTATTGAAACGGAGGGTCCGCCATTTGCGAATTGAAAAAGGTCCTTTTAGAAACATTTTTTTATGAATTTTAATTGCCTAATAAAATTCAAGTCCCAATCAAATTTCCTCTCTGAGAACGAATGTTTGTTTCAGTTCCCTTTGGATCTTCAGATTCCGACGTTTCACAGTTTCTAATTTTTGTCCTTTATTAAATTGACCCTTTCAATTGTTCAGAAGAACAAATAAACAGGAATTGACTTTCGGAGTGTTTAAAAGTTACGAATAATAAAGAGATCGTTTGTTGTAAATAATGAGCTCAGTCTATTTCAGGCACAGAGCAAATACAATGTTAATTTATACCTCTAAAATATAGACCAATTAGCATCATAACATAGATAATAAACTTTATTATACTGCATGCTAAATATTGAGTGATTCACAGAATCAAAACAAACAATAATTTTCATAAATAAATCAATGGTTATAGCAGCATATTGAAATGTTTGTGGAATGCATACGAAGAATTTGGTCAAGCAAGTTGAGTTTGCCAAAACAATAACTGTTATAGAGCACGAGAATGTTATTATGAGCATCTATTTAAATAATGATACTTTCAGTTAAAAATATTTAATCGTACTCTTAACATTTAATGGGTATGTTTAAGAAAGACAGAAATATAAAATAAAATAAAACTTTTGACTGGCTGAAGATCTGTGTATAGATTTTCATCTAAATAAGTTGATACCTCGAAAACTAAACATAATTGAGGAAACTACTAAACAAGGAGCAAAATAAAGTAATACCTAAAAGTGAGTCCCAGAAATTTCTTAGAATAATCAGATCATTAAACATTACATATTTCCATCAAGAAAAAGAAAAAAACATTAAGCTTTGAAAGAAAAATACAGTATCACCTACTTCAAAGTCGATAAATTATTAAAGTTAGAAAAAACGATTCTTAGCTTTCAATTTATTTTCTCAGCAATTGGAAACAACTTGTCAATATTTGTGATCTCTTCCATTTAATACTTTCATTAATTTCACTAATTGACCTTCTTTTCATGAAAATATAGCGCTGAATAACGCTGTAGTTTAAAAATATATGTACCCTATGAATAGTGTTATTGGTATCATGTTTTCAATTTAATTTATATAGTATCAAAAAGACATAAACAAATTAAAATGTCAAAGTTAATTGAGTGAATCAGACACTGCAGCCTTTTTCTCTGCTGCTACTTAATTCCAAGTCGTGTCACTACATCCAGATTTTAAACTATGTCATCCAATCAGCCTCGGCTATCTCGTCTAATTAGCCGAGTTAAATTCCTCAGATTCTCCAAAAATTATTTGACAAATTAATAAAAAATCGTTCTTATGAATCCATAAGAACGATTTTTTATTATCATCAAATAATATATCATCAAAGTATTGAATAAATGAGCTAACAATAAATTTGTATGCTTCTGGGGAACCTTTAGTACCACTAAAGTATCAAAGAGTTCAAAGAAAGGAATCAAATTCGTTTGGAGAGCACTCGCCGTTTTGCGTGCAGATATTTTTTTCCCAGCGGATTTCAAACGGAATGTAATTAGCAATGTGGGTGGCGACACACAATAAGCTAGATATCCGAGATACGTGATAAGTAGGAATAATAAGTAATTAATGACCGCAGATAAAATTAAATTAATTATACTGAATGGTGATAAATAGTTTGGAATACATGCGATTGTTGAAGCATTTATTAAAACATTCGTAAGATAAAATAAGGAAGGTTCTGTTTTAATTCTACATATGTGATACGTAATGTGGTATTAATAAAACATGTGTAAGAATCCAAAAACTCATTTACAAAATATCAGCACCACCTTTAAAAATCTTATTATCAGAACATAAGGACATCTCGCACTATACAATCGAACAAAAGCTGAAGTCCTTTCTAAAAACAAATAGAATTTGCTTACCTTTATCTACGAAAACAAAATCCAATTCAAAATCACTCAGTGCATTACATATATTCCAAAATCTTGGCTCCCTATTCCCAAATCCATTTAGCCGAAATACCGACGCACTTAACACATTAAACACGCGAATTCGCCGAAGCCTTTGCCTCTTGGCACAAGGGTTTGACATCAAAAGGGAATAATTGGAGCTGAACTTCGATAAACCTGAGGATGCTTAGCCAGCGTTTGAAGGGATAATTCTTTACGCGTTAAAGGTAATGGATTGCCTCTTGTTCGCGAATAAATGGGAGTGTAGGACGCAGGATTTTGTACCTTCTAGTTTAGTAAGCGTGGATATGTGGACAGATTTTCTTTTTAGAAAGCTATCAGTAGTATCATTATTACTGACTAACCAATTTGCTATCCATAAGATTGAGTGTGTTAAAGTTAAATTATTCATTAGCTTTATTTATCACGTCTTTTCCAAATTTTACAAATGTCGGGGCTTTTTATATGTTTTAATTTTTATAGCTGGTTGCCATTTTACGAGTACAAATGAAGCTCCGGGCCGAAACCTTACTCTCAGCATCCTATCTATCTCCAATCATTAACTTGCATTCACTAGACTAATAAAGCAGCAAATAAAATATTCAAGTATCGATTTGTTCTCCTGTTTCGTTTCCAATCTGTGTTGTCTTTATTATTATTCCATCAATATCTCAAACATTTCAATTGAAATGGAATGGAATATCTATTTCTGTTTTCACAAACGTATTTGAGCAACAGTAAAACAATCGGCAAATCATCACAGACCAATTAAAAGGTTCCATATTAATATTTACAGTGCTCTATTATTCCTTTGAACGGTAATGTTCGTTTTCAATTAATTCACGGGTAGTGCTGTCTGTTGCCGGGATCGTCCCGAGTGATGTAAGCATTTCCATATTCATGCCTATATTCTCTTTGTGGGGTTCAGATTTTCAGAAATGCTTAATAGCGTGTCAATTGTTGATGTGAAAGCATGTAGATTAGATTTATAAGTTTTTGGCAGCTATACATTTTTGTGGAAAGAAATATACGGTCGTGAGCAGGATTCGAACCGGCGCCTCTTGGGTAAATACTTTATAACTTTAACAGCTGAACTTGCGATTGTTAAATAACTCTACATCATTTGTAGGTTCTTTTAATTTGCTACGTCGCGTATTTGTGGGAGTTCATATTTTTTGATAAGAAAAATGTATGTAACTACATTTATGTGCAACAGAATATTTCCGAATTTATACGGTGTCAACGTTTCATCTGTACAATTACGCCGTGACAACATTTTTGGTAATCCTTTATAGCAAAGGTTTTAATATTTTTAGTTCACTTTTAAAATGTTATCATCTTCCAAAAAAATTATAATGCTTCTAGTCCATAAACTGGATAAATGAACAGCAATAAATACCAAGAAGCCACAGAAGTATGAAGGTACATTCAAAATTTGACTACCTAAATTCTGCGCTACTGTTTCGTGTCAAACGAAAACATATAACTGAAATAGGTTTACACGCTTATACCGTAGGGATGGTAAAACAACTATCAACTACCCACATATGCGAGCACAATGTAGAAATCAATTAGCTACCCCGCTAGTTGGTGGTTCATAGTCACAACTCGTATGCTATCGCGGAGTTTACTCTTCGGACGAAGTTTCCTCGATACATGCAAACTAATACAATTTGTCTGTTACAGTAATTGTTTTATACTTAGCTCCATCTAAGATAAGTAGGTTTACATTTTGTAAATAAGTTTTGTTGCCTAAGTTCGGCGGAGATCGTTCATGGTATTAACATTTAATGCGGAGGTATGAGAAACATGTCATGAGGAAAGTTTTGAGCATAAAATGTGGATGAAAAGAATAGAGAAAGTCCAAAGAAATGATGGATGAATTGTGGGAAAGATTATATGGCTAGAAAGGGTGTGACTACTGAGATATGTGGAATAAAAAGACATGCAGCACTGCCCTCAAATAAATGGGATAAAGGTATGAATTAAAAAATGTGCTTTGAGTAAAAGTGCAAAAAAATATAGAAAACAATAATGCCCCTTTCGGAATCGGAAGATTTCCTCAAAATGTGATATACATTAAGTGCCAAGAGAAGAACATCGCAGAGAAATATTCAGTCTCTCAAAATAATGATGATATCCACCAAATGAAAACAAAGAGAACGGAAGAGGGCCCACTTTTTTTTCACTTTTGTTTTGTGTTCATCATCATAATATCATCCAGTCAGCCAGCTGTAATCTATATAATCTTTAAAGTAAATTAATTTTTAAAATATCGCTTTTATTGCACATAAAATAAACAAATTTCCTCCTAACTCTTTCTCTATAATCATAAAAAAGTAGAAGTCGACAAATGAGATCAAAAAAGTATTCCATTATTCCAAGAAATATCGTTTAACTCTGGGAATCAGGATATTCCGGGAATTGAACGATGTCTAACGACACTATTACTGGAGTGTTTTGTCAAGCAAAGGGTTCAGATTTATCAAAAGATAAATTAACTTTGAGTGCTATCGCCAGTTTAATAAGAATCTCACTTTAATATAATCTGTTCGATGGAACATGAATCTTTAGATATTGAATCTTTGAGATGGAAGAAAAATATTGCCGTTATTGGTGTTTGTTATTTCTTCTGTAATTGCATTTTGATGATCGGAATGGGGAGTTGGTTTTCTTTGAATAGGGGGAGATTGGGAGGATGCTTTCCTTATTGGGTTGTTTTAAGTTATATTATGTTCTAGTATATTTTTAGCAAGAATTGTTATGTTTGGACTGCTAAGAAATAAATGAATTAAGTTTTATTTTATTTAGTTTTGTTTAGCACAAGATTCTTAAACAAGTTAAATAAATCGCGGATTTAAAGAAACCAAAAATAGAAAATGTAACTTTTTGATATGTTTATGTAAAGTTTCAGTGTAAAACGACACAAATAATAAAAAGGTTAAAAATATCTGTTAAATGTGAATTAACAGTCACTACCGAAGCGAACATGAATCGCGAATATTCGATTAGTTTCAAGTACCAAACATTTTGTGATAGGTTTTGTAGTATACAGTATTGAGAATTTATACCGTGTCTCTTTAAATTCTTGTTTCCAAACCCTCAACCCTTATTAACTTTTTGATCACCTAAAATAGCACTCAAACCTATCATCACTACCATTAAGATCATTTGAAATCGAAAATCTTTCTTTCTCAAATCTGTAAGGCGGCAGCTACACTCGTATAGACGTAAAATAAAACGCTGGTTAATAAAAGGCCTACATTTGGGCGAACACTGGGTAATGGCACTCGAAAAGCAATCTTGTAGGTCCGAGTGTCGGCTCTTACCTATGAGAATGGTTTCACTGACAGGAGGCAGCGGAATTGGATAAAAATCGCTCGTTGATTACGTCCTTATCATCTGTATCCCGTAGTATTTCACTGATGGACATCGTTTTGATGGCATGGTGCACTGATTGCGTGGTTTATTAAACTTATAAAATTATTGGCTTAAACCCAAGGGTACAGAGGGTAATGAAGAGACTGATGATTTGATTGTATGACACTAAACTTTAATAAGTTTGTGCGATGAAAATAATATATGAGTAAGCAATCAAAATCAATTGGCAGATTAACTGGCAACTGCAATTGTAACTAAAGGAAACTGAATTGTAATACTGTCAGACACAGATATTACAAATAGTAACCTATTTTCCCTAAGCCTAAATACCTTATGGATGGACCTTTCCTAGCTACGTTGGGACTGGCTTCAGCTTCCAGTCTAACCAGTGCAGTGGCCTAATCTGACTTTCACAACCCAGTTACTGGGTAACATGACACCTCTTGATTGACAGACATTCGGGCATCTAACTACCACTATCGACCGCTTTGTTAATCTTATGTTGTTTTACTGACCTGCCGAACCGACCGACTGACCAACGACAGTTTAACGTGGCTTGGCTTGTCTCTTAAGATTTGTACCAAAAACTATTTTCCGGGATTGGCCACTCACGCCAATCGCTTTAGGGTTTTAGAGTACGGACGTCATGTGTTAAGGATTTTTCCACTTAATTGATTAAAAGGAACCCTTTCAGGAGTATATCTGTTGATGCGTGCGATCCCTATTATATTTACTGAATGCTTCACGAGTTAAGTAGTTAGCTTTGTGCTGGGCAGTTTGCAGAAAGTTAATTACAATTTAAATGGACTCTGAAAGTCTTAATCCTTTAATTGCTGGATTCGATTTTAAATTTGAAGTTCTTTTAAAAAGAGCTTCAGCGAAATATAATTATAATATGGTATTTTATTTACCTCTCCATAAACTGAACTGGGCAATCAGTTCTGATTGCAATAAAAATTAGAAATACACATATTAATCTTTCCGGTATGCTCGTTTCATCGTAGACCTCATCCATCGGTTTTCATTAAGCGAAATCTTTGTCAACAGAGAACTCTTTTACAGTCACCCCAGGAATGTATCTTAACAAGTGTTGCACAGAGCTTTTCCGGAGCTGGTCTCTTAAGAAGACTCGGAGCTCCCCTCCACTTGCTGGTGGTGACTACCGGGGTGGTTTTAATGAGGGGTGAAAATTCCCACACTTCCCGGTCTTATGCCCAACTGGGTGCCTTTGAAGGATTTCCCTAGCGAAGCCAATCAGTATTAAAAAAAAAACTTTGGTTTCAGTTAGAAGACTCAAGTTTTTGCATATACATATAAGTAACGTTACTGCTACATTAAGCTTCCCATTTATTGATTCGTCGAGAACAATGAAAGAATAGTATTTATACTCCGTTAAGGTCCTGGTTATAGCTGAACCTTGTCCTTTGCAGTATTGGTTTCTGTGGGTGCCTTAAGAAGCTATTAAGAGATAGTGTGCGGAGGATGATCCTAATCTATTTTTATACTGATATACCAGCACATCATTAATATTAACGAACAACACAGTATACTATTTTTAGCACAATTGAATCTCTTTTGTAAGATATAAGAACATAATTATGGTGATCGATTCTCCTTTTAATCGTAAATTTAAATTATCATCAGTACGTTAGTTGGTTTATGCGCCAATGTGAAGAGAACACAAAAGTGAAACATCTTTATTTACTTCAGCGATTTATTTGCATTCGATGGATTTTCATCTCACTCATCAGATTTACTTAGATATTCTACATTTAGGAGTTAATATTTACGAGCAGCAAACGATATTATCATTAAAAATTAGATTATTAATCTCTAAAATAGATAAGTGGTGCGTACCTGGGACTCTAACTTGTGACCTTTGACTTGTCAGTCCAATGGTCATACCACTAGGCTATCACTGCTGTTTTACATATTAAAAATAAGTTCTTTAAGCTATTTAATCAGTTAGACAAAAATAATCGAGAAGTTTAGATAATGAAGACAGTTCCAAAAGTTCTTTATAATAAAAAAAACTTTATATATGTTAACTCACTTATATTTTAACTGTACTACAAGAATGATTCATACATTACATAACGTACACTATCTCAGGAGTGAATGAACGCACCTATTAGTAGTCGCTAACAGGTCAACACAACATGTTTAAACAAGGTGTTAGTGCCTTAAACGCTGTTTCCTTGTGTGTTTTGTTGTTTGCACTCGTCGTGTGAAGTCGTTCTAGGCGGTGTTATTAAAGATTAAGGTGAACTATGAACATATAAGAGAAGTGTTAACTTGTTTCTCCGATGTGGAAGAAAAGGTGGCTGTAATATAGGTTCTGAAATCATGGCCTTATTAGTCAAATGTTGTAAGACAACAGCTGGAAGTATCTATTTATATTAATTTTGGGCTTAATAATCTTAGCATACCTAATTACCCCTATTTCTTCTGAAACAACTGCAATAATTCAAAACATTGTAATTTTCCAAACATATTGGTGATCGCAAAGTTAGAGAGACTAATAACATATTTGTTAGGGTTCTTTTCGTCGTATGGTTGATGAACCAACTAGTGCCAGAGTTTAAACTATCCGCAGGATTCTATCTTAGCTAAAGTTTCCTCTCGATGTTGTCTTTCACCGTTCTATTAACACATTATAAAATCAGTGGTTTTGCCTTTGATTTGTGAGTCCAACGGACATAGCAATAGGTTATCACTGTGTATACACAATAATTAATGCGTAGAATGTTACTGAATGTTTTGAAATACGTACAACAAAAAGCTTTCAAACAAACAGGACAATTCCACATTTGTATTAACAACGACCAGAGGTGATGGTCTACCTACCATAATTGGCAAGCTAGAGAGTCACAAACAAAACTGCTTTTACCACAAATTCAACCCCAAATTGAAGTAACACGAATAAAATAACAGAAATTCTCAACTTTTAGTCCAACTGGCTTCCCTCGATAAATTTCAGACTATCTCAAACTAAACCTGGTGGGTATAAATCCTAGAATTGGGAAACTACGGCGACATCGCAAATGTTAAATGTGTGGCATCAGATCGTCTAATTGCAAACAGTGTGGAACCGACGAATGTTCCGAACTCTGGTTACTAACTTGTGTTCCAACCTTTTTGGAGTTAAATCATGGTAAAATACTTCTATCTATAAAAAATACTTAAAAAAAGAAACAATTACATTGTTGTTCATTTAGCCACATAGGCTTATTGACGAGGAAGGTCTCGAATCGATCGTCATAATCAAAAGTTTTTATTACAAATTGGTATATTTTGTGCACTTAAGATGCATACAGGAATGTTCCCTTTTGCACCAATACCGAATATATACCAAAAGCCCAAGTTACTGTATTTTGCGAATACCAAACACACCATACGCCTACCTATAAGGCTAGGGGCTTAGGTATCCAAAGTGAGTCCATTACTAGGCGCCTCCCAAATGTCAGACAATAGAATGGAACGAGCGGTCACGGCTAGATCTAAGATTGAGCCATTAATATGCAAACTGCATACACGTAGACGCATTGCATACTGAAGGGCTATTGATTGTCGGCACCGGGCTACGAAATGCTGGGAAATGGAAGCGGAACTGGGAAGGTTTTAGTAGTCGGAATCAGTTTTAGCTAAAGATTAAAAGTTTGTGAAGAAATTTGAGATATGTTAATAATTTATTTAAGAGGATTGCGCTGCAAAATTTTCAAATTTTTCATGAGGAGATCTTGCAAACTGAGCTTGAAGAACCAGCTAATTTTATTTCATTGCCATATACGTTTTGCCAGTCAGAATTTCCAATAAATTGGAAAATATCACTCCTAAACTAATAGCGTTATATAACGTATTAATTATTGTTTACCGGTTACTACTCACGTGTATTTTTCGGGTTTACCGGCGGACAATAAGCTAACAGATTAATATGCATATGCCTAATTTATTTTACAAACGATATAACGTAATCCAAATAATATGCCTTTTTGACTAGTTTAAACGGCAGACCGACTAAACTGCACGTAGACGATGGAATCTAGAGTGGCTATTAATTGTCGGTTTTGAGCTACGAATTGTAGATGTTTAAATTTTAGAGCTAATGAAGAAGTGCTGAACATTTATTATGTTTGAGGAAATTATAATGCACATTACGGACGTGACTGAAGGATTTTGAAGAATTAGAAATGTAATATGACAGTAACAGATTAGTGGTATGATGCAGCAAAATGACCATGCACGATACGCGATTGGCGCAGTGGTTGAGAGACCGAACATTGTATGATCTACAGATAATTGTTCTGGGGCTGGGAAAGTGTGCATGTGAGATTAGATGTTTGTAAACGCACCCACGATACAGGAAGAAATACATAGGAGTAACGTTAAAAAAATGGGTACTGATATAAATGAAGCGAAAGAGGTGTGTCAGAATCGTAGCAGATTTCTGCCTATTAGAAAACAGGTATGAATTTAATAATTTCCAAAGTTTATATTACACAATACATAAGTGTTTGATCAAAAGCATGAAATAACAAATTTTATTTAGGTAAGTAAACATAGAATGCGCTTCCCGTTTTATTTAAATTTCCAGTAAACCATTATGATAGGACGTTATCGTTTTATATCATAACATTATTCCGAGTTTTATCTCCCTCAGAATCACCATAACACTTTTACTGTGGCTTTCTTCGTCATGATAAAGGAATTACTGTTTCAAACATTATTATTAAATATAAAATAAAGTAACAAAAGAAGCAATTTATTGTTTAATGGCTTTCATGCTTTATGGCTGCATTTATTAATAAAAGTGTTTTCTCATTTATAAATTATTATAACAGTGTCTTCAGTAAAGGTATATAAAGAATATTCTTATTCGATACCTGAACAATTATTTTAAATAAAATAACTTTCGTGAGACACATTCATATTAATTATAGTTTAGCGATGTCGCGAGTCAAACAAAGTCAGTTTCACTCGCGACATCGCCGCGGGCTCCGCTCATGAATAAGAGCTCCGTTCGAGTTCGAAACTAGTCGGGCAATCCTGAAGAATGCGCGAGAGTAATAACCGTTAAACTATAATTAATAATTATTTTAAAGATCTAATGATACTGGCCTAACCCTTTATTTTAATACGAGGACTTATTGTTTAAGTTAGTATGTCCTCCGAGTCCGTTTTTCTATTTTAAACTAAAATCTAATATACCTACGTCGTTTGAAGTTCTTCTTCTAAATAAATCAACCGGCTACATCAATTTTGAAATCGAAGACTCGTTTATACAGCATTAACGATACCCAACCTCGTCTTGGGTGGCACGTATAAAATTTGCGGAGAACTTGGCTCTGCTCCAGTGCAAGTGAAACTTCAATGAACCATCAGTGCCGGGAACAGCCAAGCCAAAGGGATAAGAGAATTGTCAGATTTGGCGCTCGTTTAATAACATAATATTTGTAGGACTTTAAGCTATTTTTCGATGATACAACATTTAAGCGAGAGCTACATTATGAATGGGCAATCTTGAGCCCTATTGAGATGGCTCAGTGTGGACAAATCTGAAACTATTGAAGGTAGTGTTTGGTCTAAGGATCCATAACATAATATAAATCCTCTTTATTGTACACCAAAAATACAAAAATAACAAGGCCACTTATAAAATTTATAAACACAATTGCCGGTCTTATCGCAATTCAGCGAGCTCTTTCAGACAACCGTATGAAATAGAGAGAAGCGATTCGTAACGGACAAGCGCGCGGTGTGGCGGTGTACGAAAAATTATAAAATATAAAGTAAATATACCATATTTTCGATTTTAGACATATCTAACATAATTGTATTCAAAGATCATTTTTTTTTGTAATACTTGAATAATTCCTGTCGGTTCTGTAAAAAATATCGCGAGTGTTTATGGTATCAATTTATAAAATCTTCGATTATAATAATTTCATTGTAAGCGTAATTGTATCAGTTCCATAAAACTTACATTTTGGCAAGGCTTTATAAGTAGATCATAGATCACAACAACATGAATGAAATCATTAAAACTGTTAAAAAAGGTCTAGTGGTCCTAAGCGCGACTGCTGAGAATGTGGTTTTCGGTTCGATTCCCAGTTCAGGCAAAGGGTTATTGGGTTTTTCTGTTAGGAAAATTCTCAGTTGCAGCCCGGAGTTTAGAATTGTGCCCGGTAGATGGCAATAGGCTCACCACCTATTACATGGGACTTAATAACAGCATTGGTGAAATGTGGGTGTACAATTGTGTACACCTCTGCGTACCCCTTCGGGGAATATAGGCGTGATGCTATGTTATGTTTATCTTATAAAATTATAATTTAATTAATTTATGATTGACCCTAAACTACGGGGATAAATGAAAGCATGCAGCTGAGATGAGAATGTTAAGAGGAATGTGTGGTTTGATCCGGATGGATAGAATTAGAAATGAGTATCTAAGAGGAACTCTGAAAGTTACACCGGTTGTCGAGAAGTTTTGTGGAAATCGTTTGTCATGGTATGGAGACGTAATGCGGGGATCATGTGACGAGGAAAGTTCTGAGTATGAATGTGGATGGTTACACGAGTAAAGGAAAACCGAGGAAACGATGGATGGATTTTGTGAGGGATGCTAGGCTAGAAAAGAGGTGACTAGCGGGATGACGGCTGACAGAGATGTATGGAAGAAAAAAACAAGCTGCGCCGACTTCAATTAGATTGGGATAAGGGCAGGGTGATAACCCTAAACTACAAGTTCAATTCAGGCTTCGGGCTTCAATTAATTACCTCTTTATACATCTTTACTTTTACTTTCATAATTTTAAATTTCTTACAGGACAAAATACTACTGAAAATAGCTCTTCAGTAAGTCCAAATGTCTAATAATCGATAGATACGATAAACGTGACCCAGTGGAGCGTGATATATGTAACACTCCTATCCAGTGATATAAAAATATGCTCGAAAACAATAATATTGTTCCCCGAAGCTTAGTGACCTGTAAGGCCCGAGCGAGTCGGTAGGATATTGATATTGTCGGTAATATCTAGAAATAAACTATAGGGACTATCATAATAAATGTTACTTTCTTAACCCATTGAGGGACACATTAGACGCCTCGACACACAACGTCTATAGACGTCATAAGAATAAAAATTGTGTGTCTGTGTTAAACATGAATTTGACGTTTTAAATTTAATACTTATTGTTAATTTTAACTGGCTCACTGGTCTGGAGCTAGCACTGGTGAGGAGCTGAGCGTGCGGTCTTGGTCTTGTGGTCGATTTCCGGGTCGGACAAAATGTTATTTTGTTTTTCTGTTAGAAAATTCTCAGTAGCAGCCCAGAATTTGGTATTGTATCTGGTGGATGGCAAGATGGCTATAGGCTTACCACGAGACTTAATAAACTGTGTATACTTATGCCTACCCTGCCAAGAATACAGCCGTGATTTTACGTTTGTATGTATGTTTTTTTTTAATAAAACTTTCGGTTTATGTGTTCGCATAGTAGTTTTCAAATGCCCGTATCAACATTTTCTTTCAGTGACACTTCATAGGGTGTATTCTGAGGCAATTACTAATTGAACATCCCAATTTTCACTAGCAACCCTTACTTAGTATTCCGTGTGGGAATCGAGAAGTTTCTAGAAACTTCCAAGTAGCCAACTCTTGAGGATACGCCTTATTGAATCTTGTAGTTGCGTTTTGTAGAGTAACAGAAGTTAATACGAATAAATGTTTGATCTGAGGGTATTAATGTCGTTTCCTGATTTGAAGCTAAAGTTTGTGATGAATATTTAATTTCAAGGGTTCAAGTTATTATGTGTGAGCATCGCAATGGTCTAGTGGTCCCAAGTGCGACTGCTGAGCATGAGGTCTCAGGTTCGATTCCCGGGTCGGGCAAAGTTTTACTTCGTTGCCCGACCAGTGGTAGGCCCGAGACGGCGGCGCGCCGCGATCTGGCGCGCACAACTCGGTGGAGTGATTAGCAGGCCAACCGTGGCCGACCTGTACAGGCGATGGGGTGACGAGCCATAACCTGCCGGGGTTGCGATGAATAGAGTCGCGATCCCGGGACCCCGGTATAGGTTAGAGTAGGACCGGTGTGGTTTTTAGTCGGTAGGAGTCCGGCACAACGTCCATGATGGAATTTTCACACTTGAAAAAAAAAAGGGTCGGGCAAATTTTTTTGATTTTTTATGTTATTGATTTTTTCTGTTAGAACATTCTCAGTAGCAGCCCGGAGTTTGGAATTGTGCCCGGTTGATGGTAATAGGCTCACCACCTATTACATGGGACTTAATAAAAGCATTGGTGAAATGTGGGTGTACAACTGTGTACACCTCTGCCTACCCCTTCGGGGAATACAGGCGCGATGCTATGTTATGTTTATGTTTTAATATTATACACACTGCTAAGAAATATAATTCCACGCCACCTGTATTTCCCGAAAGGTATAATCAGGTGTTTTTAAAGCTCGACTAAACAGGTTTCTGCCGGGCAAGCGTGTTCCATCGTCGACCGCATCATCACTTAACATCAAGTGAGGTGGCGGACAGACGCAAGCCCATTAATGCATACATATAAATAAAATTTAAGGTCTTTTTGTAATGTCAAAATAATAGTTTCTTAGGCTCATACAGTTATTTACACGATACCACGGAATCAGATTTTAAAGTTTTTGTCTGGCGGTCTGTCTATTTGTTCCGGCTAATCTTCTGCTGGACCGATTCTGATAATATTTGACTAGCAGCTCACTATATAAGAAGTAACTCAGGCTAATTATAATATAATTATTCGGGGATGAAACCGCGGGGCTCAGCTAGTTAAGAAAAGAAAAAGCAATATAATAATTGATAATAATCATCATCATTATCCCTTATCCCAATTCATTCGGGATCCGGGCAGCATGTAATTTCTTCAATTTATCTCTATCAGCCATCATCTCGATAGTGACTCCCTTTTTAGCCATAATTATCATCTTTCACACAATCCATCTATCGTTTCCCCAGTCTTCCTCTAGTTTTATGAATTTCGACATTAATATTTTAAAGTGGATTTGAAACACTATACCCAGACTGAACTCGTCGGTGTTGCTAGCAGCTGACCGTATGCACTGAATTGACTATACAGAGCAGGAATTAACTCCACATACTTCGCAATCACACCTTTGTGTTTCAATGCCCACTACAACATATCCCTAGGTACAATCACGAGAGTAAACATGTACACATTTGCAGTTTTTAAACTCCACCTAAATAGTTCTCTAATAATATTAATGTATCTCTATTTCCTATATGTAAAAGGAATAGTTCTTCTATCCGTGTAACATACTTAATTATCTTAGTAAAACACACTATATTATCGGTGAGTTTTAAAGAGTTTGTTGTTTAGATGTTTGTGTTCGTGACTGTACCCCATACGCTTTATCCTACTTAAACTATAAATGCGAACGTTTGTAAGGATGGATGCATGTTTGTTACTCTTTCACGCTGTAACTATTGAACGGATTTGGATGAAATTTGGCATACGGATAGTTTCAATCTGGATTAACAGATAGACTAATTTTTATCCCGGCTAGACCCAATTCTGAAGTCCACGACAAAGACAAAGTCGCGCGCAGATGCTATTATACTAATATACTAACAATACTCTAATCGATTTTAATAATATATATATATATATATATTTACTTTATCATAATACAAACTTATTTGGCAGATAGCCAGAGGATGATTCATTACATAAGATAGGCACATTTATCACTAAATGTCACTTGATATAATATAGGAGACCACTAAGTTCAAGCTGATACGTATAAGGAAGCTGACCTTTGGATCGGTCAACATTTATTTATGTATAATAGCTTTCGTGGGTCATTCATTCATATTAGTTACTGTTTCAACATTATTAATTGCGTACATTTTTCGGGATTGCCCGACTAGTTACGAATTCGAGTGCGGAGCACGCGCAATATATCGCTGCGGGCTTAGCTCATGACTAAGGGAGTCGTTCAGTACTATAACATAGCATCACGCCTGTATTCCTGAAAGAGGCAGGCAGTGGTGTACATTATACTACGGCAATATTTATCCAATGCTGTTATTAAGTCCCATGTAATAGGTGGTAAATCGATTGCCATCTACAAGCACAATTCTCAACTCCAAACTGAATTTCTTAATAGAAAAACCAGCGAAGCAGTCGCATTTCAGTAGTATCAACAACATTATTATAAAATAAAACATACTTCATTAGAAGTTATGGTTCACTAAAACGAATGCTACTAAACATGGTAACAAGCACAAAAATATACAGAACCATTAGAGGTTTCAAATATAATTTTAAAACGTGTAACAAAATCCAACGCCTAACATCTCTACCCACCCATTTTCTGATGCATTGCGCTATAAAAATCACTTTCAAGCTATTTACATACGTGCACCGGCTTGCGATGCGTCGCATGAGTTAGTACTGGTTGCCCTTGTCTGGCCGTTGTCATCTCGGAGTCATTCGCATCGCCAGGAATGCAATGTCGTGACACCACAGACACTTCATCTACACTCCACAAACTAAAACCAACCTTGAGTACGAGAAATAGAGTCTGGTTTACTAGCTTAGCCACAGTGTCGCTTGTGACGATTTAGGTCGAACTTATTACAGGAGCAGTGAGGAAAAATGAACAGTATTACAAAAGCAAATAGGTCGATTATGAAAAACTGTAACGACGGACAAAGGGCATTATCCAGGTCTCCGAGTACAGGAATAGGACATCTCAGACGAATTTCAACTCTATAGATATTAAATTAATGCATAGCTTTGTGTATACGAATCTTGAGTTAAGCTGTGTGATATGTAGTGCGAACTTCAATGGCGATTGTAGTTTGTTTCCGAATGAGCGTAACAAGCGTTGAGTGATGCTTTTGGAGTGTGATTTATTTCAAGGGCGTAAGGTTGAATATTGATTGTTTGTTTTTAAGGTCACACAAGCTGACGAGTGCGTCGACATTACAATTTTAGCCCGGATGGTTTCATGCAGTTTTTATTGTGGTAGGGTCATAGGCCCCGGTTTTCCTTTTATTGCGTGCTCGGAGGATTTCTGCGTAGGCAATCGTGTGTAGCTGGGTTCTAATTAAGTAAATTGGCATTTATTTGACTGTTATTGCTATTGGTACGCCTTTAAACATATTTAGAAATATTAGTACGGAATTAATTTCTGGAGTTTAGTACGGCAAGAATTTATTATTCTGAAGTTTACTGCAAGTTGTAAATGTATTAGATTTTTGATGTTAACATTGAATAAATAGGTAGTTCAGGGGTCAAAGACCTTTGGGATGATCTGAGTACTCAGTATGATTGCAGTTTTTTTTTTACTCAGTTATAATGAAAGTAGTTTCACAAAAACTTTTTCATCATAAAAATGAAAATACTTTGCTTTCTATAAAATGAAATTTCAGACAGTTTTTTGAATAAAGTTTTAATTAACTTTAGTCTTTTTTATTTTATCGCGTACTAAAATAATATCATTGTTAAAAGAATTTATGAGGATTCATAATTTCACATTTTCATTGAAATATGTATTATACCACTGAATTTAAATAATGAGAAAAAAACTTATAATATTATTATCATATAATATATGAACCTTATAATATAATACTTATAACATTTTTTTTATTAAATTTCAATAAAAATATTGTTCATAACTTGACATAAGCAAAGTCTATCAATTGCCATCACGTAAGTATTTAACCCAGCGCGTGCGTCGCCCGTTTATTTTGGTCGTTTAATAGTGCCATTTGTTATTTTTTTGACCGTGAACTTGGGAACATACTCGTAAATCGTATTGTTAGAGAAATGGCTGGTGTATTTTGAAATATGTTAACGATCTGCCTAACTGTTGTTGTGAGTAAATATTTGTGTCTAGAAGTTTCTGAGAAGAAATTATGGTATATTTTGTGTTTATTGTTATATTTTGTAGAAAATAATTTAAACGAAACTCTTGTTAGTGAAGATGTTTTCCTGAATATTAATGGCATGAAAATAGCAGTATACGTTTTTTTTTTAATTTTAAGATAATTGTCTAAGACTAAATATAAAAGTGTAGGAGGCTAAATTACACTAATAATACGTGGAATGTTTGTTCTTCTATTCAATGACAATTTATTAGCCAAATATTTTTGTGCTATATCCATTTTAGTCAAAATTGTCAACGATTAAAAGCGCGTAGATAACTCGGAAAGAAAAATAAATCTTAAATCTTAGTGGTAAGAGCGCCTGCAGTGCTTCTCCGGGAGACACCGTTTCGAATCCTGCTCACAGCCGTATTTTTTTATTATAGTGCAAAAGTGGATTTGCAAACACAGGTACACTCCCTCTTTCTTCACTCTCATAGTCCAATGGGGCGGCAATCCGACACAACTGGAGGGAAATCAGGCGCAGGACCGATAGCTTCACGTCCAACCACCGCCAACTTCCTAACTCCGGGCTGCTACTAAAAATTTACTAACAGAAAAAAGCAATAACACAGCCCGACCCCGAAATTGAACCCAGGAGCTCACGCTCAGCAACCGCTCTTGTAGTTACTAGACCAATGAGGCAATAAAAAAATGTCCCTGTGGTAAAACAAATAAGTTGCTGTTAAAATAATTAATTATGCGACTGGCAAAGCTAACTTTACCTCATTACGCACCGATGAACCCTTCCCTGCACCTGACCATGAATTTCATAGCTTATACACACATTGTAAACTTACATAATTCTAAAATCCCCGACCTACATACCACTCTCTAGGGATGTAAAATAACTGAATAAGTAACCTAACACGAGTACCTAGGGACGTATAGTGACCCCTCATAAAGTCCCTCACAGACAGCCACGACGACGCGACACTGCGGCACGACATAGTGAAATCTATTTCTAGAACAGCTCGTAAAAATAATATAAAGATGTATCAAAGTACAATCCTATACATTGTCACGCCTTTTCTTTCTCACTGAGCCACATAATAATGCAAAGCAAATGTTAAATTTTTATGTCGTTTTAGTTATATCAATCCCAGTTGTTGTAAGCTTGTCCTTATGTTGATCTGATACTGATCACTTGAGATCCTGATTAGAAATTATTATATCAGCGAAATGACATCTTGTTTTGCTTTCGTTGAAATTTTAAAGTACGGTGAAGGCACTATTTTAAATGGGGCGCAGCTTTATAATGTGCATGACTACTTGTCTCTTTTAATCTTAGATTGTCTCTCGTCTTTGCGACCTAGGTGTGGTGACGTAACACCGTCACGCGGGTCGTGCCGCGACTGTGTGTGGGAGCCTTTACACAACCCTACCGCTCAAGGCAACTATGACGTCACACGTTATTAACATCACTAATTATGTCGCCGTGCAGCACTCGGCCTGTTTGTCGTAATTAATTGGATTTTTATTAGGTTTGTTCGATGAACGCTTTTACGCGCAGCTCAGAGTATAATGACCCTTATTTTTTCGTATTTTAGTAATCACGAAACTATAGTGCCTTTTCCACTTGAAAGTGATGAAATTGGTGGCTAATATAAAGTTCAGATTCGATTTTAAAGTAGGTCAGCATTTTATTAAAAATTTCTTGTAGGAAATATGTGCCGTTTTATGCTCTGTGTTCGTAACGGTTATCGTCTACGTAGAAGGACGTTTTATCAGTCAACCAGCGTTGTCATAAGCTAAAGTAATTTTAAAACTTTAAACTAGAATTCTTAAGGATCCTGTCTGGGGCTCAAATATTACATTGGATGCTCTGCAGACATAACGGCTTTTATCCAACTCTTAAAGACAAGAGGTTCAGATTTACAGTAGGTAGTTAAGATAAAGGTACTATGTTTATTCTGACGTAAGTAAGTCTTAGTATTGATTTCATTAATATCAGTATACCACACCAGATATATCTTCCATCTGAATAAAATTGAATATTAAAAGATTTTTTAACAATATATTCATTTTTGTTTTGTGGAAAAAGAATAAGATTGTGAACTTGATTCGAACCTGCACCTCCCGGATAAATACTCCAGGCACTTTGACCGCTAAGCCATCTCGACCGCTGCTCATCAACGCGAATTCTTTTGAAAAATATATAACTTTAGAGTTCGCTAAGCATGCGTTAATGCTTTTCAAAGATTTATCTCTAATCTATTAAAACTTCAATTTTATTCAGCCTTGACATTGGGAGAATTATCGATAACACAATGAAATAATAGTCAATAAAATCAGAATTTTCTCCGTAGCTTTTTCTTTCCTAATGGGTTGCTGTTAACCATTACCTCATGCTGTTATGCGATGGTACGGCCGACGATGTTACACGCTTGCCCAGCAGAAAGCTGTTCACTCGAGCCTTCAAGACACGTTATAAAGATAAAATCACTACATATTATAAAACAAAGTCCTCCGCCGCGTCTGTCTGTTCGCGATAAACTCGAAAACGACTGAACTGATTTTCATGCGGTTTTTACCAAAAGACATTCATGAGGACGGTTTAAATGTATAATTAGTATAAGGTTTTGTGTAAATTGATTGAAATATGTCGATTATTGTTGAAGTCAAGCTGACTGGGAGCTTTCATCGAAAAAGCTGCCCAATCCCTTTGAGGTACACTACAACATTAATAATATACTCCCGACCGACTTTTTGGCCGGGGCAGCCTATCTCCATGGAGATTCGCAAAATACGCGGAAGATATTATAATACACAAGCGTATGCGCCAACATAGATGCACTACCTCTTCCTTCACTCTCATAGTCCGATAAGACGGCAATACGAAACGACCAGAGAGAAATCAGCTGCAGGACCGACGGTTTTAGGTGCTCTCCGAAGCACGAGGGTGTCACACCACCAACTTCCTAACTCTGGGTTGATACCTACTGTGAATTTCCTAAAAGATAAACACTGCCCGACCTGGGCATACCTGGCTTCATCTTACATTGTTCTCACATATTATTTTGCAACAGAAACAGTGTAATCTGCTATTGTAAATACCTATTTTATAAAAATGGTAATGGTGGAGTTTCTTGCCCGTTATCCTCCATAGAAATCTATACTTTGGAACGTGGTAACTAGCTTCTGACAATTCAAAAGTGCATGTAAATGGTCTAATTGAAATAAATTATTTGACTTTAGATCGAACCCAGGACCTCACACTTAGCTGCCGCGCTTTCGACCACCAATGAGGAAGTTATAAACAATAATATAACAAAGCTATAATAATAAATCCCGGATAGATAACTCCAGGCGCTCTGACCACTAAGTCACCGCGAATTCTTTATCCACATTTCAACACGTCTTTTGGCGACGTCACTGCTATCCATTCAGTAGATTCGAGTCCTGCTCGCGACCGTATTCTTTTTCCATTTAATATTATAGCTTTGGATTTCGCTAAGCATTTGTTAATGATTTTCAAAGATTTATCTTTAATAATATAAGATTTATAAATATGTTTTCGCTAAAACACAATGTAACCTTCGAATAAGGTATTTTACCTAACAAACCCTTTGAAGTTCCTCTATGTAAGTACTAGTAGGTACTAGTGTTCATCTTAATTAACATGAGAACCTATAGTTTCACAACATTCTCGTAATACGAACTCTTCACTACTTCAAGTATCAACGGAACCACAAAGTAGCTACGTGACTAAAATTTTAGGGTTACGCAGGTGACATTGAGGCACCCTAACTGCTATCTAAAGTAATTTGCATAGTCGCGACACTGCTGCGGGTTCCGCCCGCAATGCCACCGGGGCACGACATTGTCAACCGAAGGTCTCACTGATCGGTTTTTAATACTTTTCCTGTTTATATAACGACGTTAATGTCTGTCTGTCTGTATGTTAGTATCTGGAGTTTTTAAAAATGATATAGAATGTAAACATAGCCATCACCTCTATATTCCCTGAATGGTTAAGCAGAAGTATACATAGATGTACATTGTACATATTTCACCAATGACGTTATTAAGTTCCATGTAAGGTGCGCGACCCGGGAATTGTACCTAAGACCTCATGCTCAGCGGTCGCGCTTGGGGCCACTAGACTAACGAGGCAGTTCAATATAGCAACCACTCAGAATATACGGGCGCTATGATACTATGCCATTTTGAATGTGGGCGGGCTTCTGATATATTATGCGGCTAGTATATTAATATGGGCTTAAAGTGTGACCAAAGAATATGCCTGTATCCTTAGTATACGGTGGTTAGTAAGATGGAAAGCAGTGATAGCCTAGTGGTAAGTAATCATGTATCTACTTATTATAAAATTTGTTTTATCCTTCTTAAACCTATGAAGAAAACATAGTGGTGAAACCAGCACACCTGAGATATGTTCTCGATGATATCAAAAGCCATATCAGAGGCACGCTTATAGGTGGTTTAAACTCTGACACTAGATTGTTCATCTGCCATACATTACGAAGAATCAGTATAGGAATCAGATTTTGTAATGGATGCAAATAAAAACAATATCTAGCTATTTCCACAATATTGAGGGTATTCATATAAATATCTGTGCACAGCCCGCCCGCCCGCAAATATATGCACATACGCAAGCGGTGAAAATTGCAACTATCATCAACTACACTACACGTGTTTCGCCCCCTAGGGCGTACACTGCGCACCCCTAACAGCTGCTGAAGATGCCCCGTGGCGGGGGGGGACACGTAGCTAGATGTTGTAATTGCATCCATTGTAATGGACTTCCACAAAGTAACGCCTGAATCTATTCAACATTTTGTAAATGTTGCATATGAAAATTCTTGAGAGGATAAAGTCAGGGATCCGAGGATTAACTTCAGAAGTGAACATAGAGTTTATTGTCGTCTCGTAGGATGTGAGACGTAGGGCCAACTTTCCAGAACGACTCGACTTCCCCTCTTCCTTTCATAAGTAGGTCCCGGAATTAAAAACTCCTGACTTAACAAGCGTTGATAGAAATACCTACCTACTGATTCACTAAATTATTACAGAAACCTGTTTTCTTTTACAAAAGAAGGAAAGATATAGTTTGCTCACAAAAAATAAGAACAAAACATGCTTTTACGTCAAAATTTTACGTTTTCCTTGGACCACTTTTATACAATAGACTAAATGCGACATCAAATATATATTCCCTCAATTACAATAACTGCAAAAAAAACCTCAAGCGGGCCCCTCCAAAGTATGTCCTACGAAGATACAGAGAAGTTGTTGATTGTGTTAAAGTAAATATTGTTTACATTTTACTTTAATTTTATTTTTATTAGCAATAAACCTATATGTTTTCGATAGAGACTTTGCTATGTATTGTTATGTTGTGTAATGTTTTGATCATATAATTATTTACCTATACTTTAAATTTACGCATACCTTGTACTTATATAATAATAACTATGTGACTATGTATTTTAGACTAGACTTAAGCTCTTCTTGCCTGAAACACAGGATCACCTAGTTCAGGCACATATGTTATATCTGTGGACTTTTAATTATAACTGTGCACTTGTTATTTTATTTTTGTACGGAATTTAGTCAATAAATATATTATTATTATATTATTTTATGCAGTTTTCTGTTAGAGTGTGGAATTGTGCCCGGTAGATGGTAATAATCTCACCACCTAGGTATTACATGGGATCTAATAACAGCATTGGTGAAATGTGGGTGTATAATTATGTGGACCTCTGCCTACCCCTTCGGGGAATATAGGCGTGATGCTTTGTTATGAAACAATAAACAAATTATTGATTATTTTCTGTTAAGTCTACAATTTGACACACGGTATTTTAGCTTCTAAACAAATATACCAGTTGATTTTCTTAAATATATGTTATTTATTATTTACCGTAGCCTGACAGTTTAAGTCATTTCATTATTGTTTACCGGTTACTATAGTTACTCACGTTAATTGCTGGCTAGTTTCGAACTAGAACGGAGCCCGCGGTGATGTCGTTAGTTAAAACTCTGCACGAATCAAAATGCACGTGAGTTACTACTCAACCGGTGAACAATAATTAATATGAATATATCTCACGAAAGTTATTACCTATTCAAAAATTGCGAGTTACTAAATATTCTATTGAAGACCTCTAGTAACCCGCTTGTGCATTCTTAGTCACGAATATTATGCGCATTTTAATCTGATTACTTAATAAAAAACAAAATAAAACACGGTCACGTCCACGTGTATGACTAGTTCACATTTTTTACGTAACACATCGTAAGCGTAACAAATCGATTTTTCAATTAGCTTGGCGACTAAGCGAATGACGTAATCAAAGCGTAATCGATGCTTTTTTTGTTTTAGGTTATTTTCCTGTAGTTCTTTAGTCTGGTATTAATTTTATGCTTCTTTGGGATATTTTAAGACTTAAATTATAGATTCGCTATTGTATTCTGTAGGTATATGGACAGAAGAACTCTCGAACTTTTTTCTATACTATAGTGGTCGCGGAAATATCAATATAGAGATCACGGAAAGCAATAAGGCCGCCTATTAAATTTATTTTTATTACAATTCGTGTTATTAAGTATTATTAAATATAATTGAAAGCAGGATCAATGCAGTAGAGATGAGAGCTTTGCAAAGTACATGAGCTTAGTAACTTTGAAAGATAGAGTGAGGGACAGCGTGATAAGGGAACGTAGTGGAGTGAAAGAGGATGTAGTGATAAGGGTTGAAAAAGGTATGCTAAGATAGTTTGGGCATTTAGAAAGGATGGATGAAAGGCGATTGACAAAACTAGTACATGAGGCGAGAGTGAATGGAAGAGTCAGGGCAGACCGACCTCGACGAACGTACTGCAATCATATTTTTTTATAATCAAGTCAGGAGACACCTAAATCGACGAGCATGCATGAAGAGGTTAATGAACATAGATGAAGCAAAAGTGTATGAAATCGTAACAATTGGAAATCGATAGTCTCTGCCTACCCCAATCGGAAATAGGCGTAGTTGTATGTTTGTATTATATAGGTCAAATTAGAATTAACTTGGCAAATTTTTTATATAAACACTAGGAATTTCTTCCTGTATCATGGGTGCGTTTACAGAAACATAATCTCACACATGCACACTATGGTTTATATATGCTACTCGCGGTTTCACCCGCCCTGTTAAAATCAAATCCAAACAATTAAAAAAAACATCAAGAAATTCAGACACAACAAAAAATGATTTATCCAATTTGGTGCAGGCGTTCTCAAGTTCTGGCGTGCCCAAAGGGAAATGGGGATTCATTTTTATATATATAGATCTATCATGGGCGTTCAACAATAAATAAGAACGTCAGTGTGTGTAGGCGTGAATGTGTGTCCCGGATAATGCAGCTGCGATCCCTGTACTCCGGGAGTAAAGATTAGTGGAGAACCGTGTGATTTTTAGTCGGTAGAGGTTCGGCACAGCGTCCATGATGAATTTTTCACACATAAAAGGAAAGGGAGTAAATGTGTAAGTGAACTTTTTAGACTAAAGCTTCATTTATATCAAAATTATAAAATAAAATGAATGCTATATGGGCGATTTAAGATGGGCCTAAAATTTATAAAAATCCGCCAAGAAAAAGTTCGCGCGAAAAATTGTGTAATCCTAAACGTTTTTTTACCAAATGTGAGACTAATCTTTAACCTTTTTGTTACAGGTAATATGACAACCAAACCACAGATGATAAATAACATGAGGTAACATAAAATATGTATAGCATTTTTGCACACTTAAGAACCGAACCCAATCTCTTATGCAAATCATTTTGATTCACTTAAAATATTTAAAAATCATTCATAATCAGGCAAAGGTCAGCTTCGTGGTTAAATAAACTCTTATGGTATTATTATAATCTTTGGATCCGAGAAAATATCTAGCTGTGATAGAAATTCCGTTTACGTGAGACTTGAACAAACTGCCTCGTTGGTCTAATTGTCCAAGTACGACTGGTGAGCATGAAGTCTCGATTTCGTATTGAATAGATTCGGGCGTCACGTTGCGGAAGTCCATTACAATGGAAACAAATAAATACAATATCTACTTCCACAAAATTGAGGGTGGCCATGCAATACCTGTGCAACAAACGCCCACCCGCAAATATATGAACATACGCTCCTCTTGCCTACCCCTTGGGGAATACAGGCGTGATGCGTGATGATCTACAGATAATTGTTCCGGTCTGGGTGAGTGTGTGCGTGTGTATGTGAGGTAGGCAGAAATTATAGTTTAGGGCAAAGTTATAAAATTAATTGGCAAACCGGTTGTTAGAACAACTCTCACATAACAAACTAAAAAAAATTACGTAATGCCTAACCTTGACTTTTATCACTGATTACGTCATAAAATAAATAAAAAACAGGTTATGTATGAAAGACCCGCATGTTTCTGAAATACTGTCTAGTCACTCTATTCTCGGTTGGAATTTCGAAACGCCATAACTTTACATAGTAAGCGTTACATATTAACCGGAGAACCCGAAGAATGAATAGTAAACAATTTTCAAAATTGCTCTCACTCTCCTCCTCTTGACGAGAATTTTCTTGATGCCGGTGCGAAATCCATACTAATATTATAAATGCGAAAGTAACTCTGTTTGTTTGTGTGTTACCTTTCACAACTAAACGGCTGAACGGATAAAAATGAAATCTGGCAAGGAAATAGATTATATTTTGGGGAAGGCTCAACTTTAGTCGCGCAGACGAAGTCCCGGCCACCAGCTAGCAGATTATATTAAAGAAAAGACAAGGTAGCTAGGTTACCGAACAGGTAGGCTTCGCCTTTATAAATTCAAACCTAACTGCCTCGTTGGCCTAGTGATCTCAAGCGCGATTGCTGAGCACAAGGTCCTGGGTTCGATTCCCAGGTCGGGCAAAGTATTGTAAAATTTTTTATTTAGGAAATTTTCATTAGAAGACTGGAGCTTGGATTTGTCCCCGGTAGTTGGCAAAAGGCTCACCACCACATGGTACTTAATAACAGCATTGGTGGAATGTGGATTTATCTCCAACCGTGTACACCTCTGCCTACTCCTTCGGGGGATACAGGCGTGGTGTTATGTTAAACCTATCTAGGTGTCAATATTTTATAAAGACGAAACCTAGCAATCAAATTTCATTTGGGAACGTGTATTTATAAAATAAAAATTTACTATTATAAAAGGATTTATTAAGGCTTCTTCATGAAACCTACTCGGGAATCAAACCCACGCATTCCTTATATAAAACACGCGAACCAAAACGTGACACATTGAAATTTTCAAAAAGTACTCCGCCATGTTTTAAGACAAACAAAAACCCTTTTATCCAAATTGAAAGCCGAAAGTCGCCGACTTCAAAACTCCGATGTAGTTCAAGTGAGATGAATAAAATTTTCAAGTTTTCGAAGTCGGTTCACTCTACCGGTTGAGTTCAAATATAGAGGTGAATAAACACAGGAATGTAATAAAGAGAAGAACTGCGGTTTGGAACTGTATTGTCAGCGAGTTGTCAGAAGACAAGTATTGCGTTCATTCAAATGAATGAGTCGTTCATTTATTTTAGAACAAATGACTGACATTCTCTTTAAAAGAATCGTAGAGTGGTCTATTACCATAGCATAGCATGACGCCTGTATTTCCTTAGGGGTAGGCAGAGGTGTACACAATTGTACACCTACATTTCACCAATGCTGTTATTAAGTCCCATGTAATAAGGCTATTGGCCATCAACCGGGTACAATTTCAAACTCAGCGCTGTTAGTGAGATATTTTTTAATGTGAAACCCAGTACCACATTCTCAGCAATCTGTCAGATAGGTCTATTGTTACAAATTAATCATTAAATAGCATTAACGCGTGTGCAAGGAATTATAATGTTTTTTTTTTGCGGAAATGTGTGTGTACGGTTATTTTATTCATTTAATGTATTTCTAATGCATATTATATAAAATTATTTGCTTTTTGCACTTCTTCTCCTTATAAACTTCAACACACAAATTTACACCTCTGCTTACTCCTTTAATGAATACAGGCGTAATGCTATGTATGTTTGTAAATTACTGCCATTAAATCATCTTTAATTATATTATTCACAAACATCAAATTAACGATCAATCATCAGATGATGAAATTTGAATATGAAAATTTATGTTCTACCTAATAATTGAGTAATGAATGTGGATTGGCTATTGAATAATTTAATTATTAAATCGAATAGAACTACAACCGAATTATTTGGTTAATTTATTCTAACCAATAGTGAAACCGGATTTGTAAGTATTTATTAGATACTAGCTGATTCCTGCGGCTTGACCCGCGTGGATGTCGGTTATCGCGACCAAAAGTAATCATAAAATTTTGATCCCATTCCCGCTTTCCAATTACTGCTTTATAATTGGCTATTGCCCATTGAAGCAGTGAAAGCCTAGTGATATAACCGTTGGACTGACAAGTCAAAGGTCGGAAGTTCGAATCCAAGGCACACACCACTCTCTTTTCGAAGTCATGTGCGTATTATAAATTAATTATCACTTGCATAAAACGGTGAAGGAAAACATCGTGAGGTAACCAGCACACCTGAGAGATATTCTCGATGGTGTGTAAAGCCATGTCAGAGACCTACGGGTGGTTTAAACTCTGACAAGATACACAATTCCACCATACATCATTTTGTTATGTATCAAAGGGTTTAGGCAGCATTTTCGTTGAAAGCTCCCAGAAGGCTTATTTTTTTCCGACACCTCCAACAAATATAATTATATTTTAGCCAATGTATACAAAAACTTGACAAATTATATACTAAAACCTTCCTCGAGAACCACTCTATCAATTGGTGAAAACAATATGAAAATCGGCGAACAGGCAGACAGACAGACAGACGCGGTGGAGGACTATGTTTTATAATACGTAGTGACTAGATTGCGCGTGACTCCATCCAGATCGATGCCGGAAAATAATGTCATGTTGTATGCAATGTGTAACTAACAGAAGTCTTTAATATATCTTTTCGCGCTTTCGCAGCTGGTACCTTAGTAAAAGTTAATTATTGTTCAACGGTTATTACTCACTTGCATTCTTCGGGATTGCCCGACTAGTTTCGAACTCGAACGGAGCCCTTAGTCATGAGCTGAGGCCGCGGCGATGTCGCGAGTCAAACTCAATCCCGAAGAATGCAAGTGAGTACTAACCGTTGAACAATAATTATCAAAAAATCAAAATCATTTATTTTCAAATAAACCATTTACAGGCACTTTTGAATTTTCAGAAGTTAGTTGCCACGTTCCAAAGTGTAGATTCCTATGGAGAAGAACGGGCAAGAAACTCCACGGTTACTCTTTTTCATCATATAGGTTTTTACAATAGTATTGGTTACACTGTTTTTGTTGCAAAATAGTATGTGAGAACAATGTAAGAGTTACAAAAATACTACCAATACTAAAAGAGTTTAGTTTAACAATTCAACATTTTGCTATGACAGTTTAGAGATGACCAGTCCCAACTGACAGCGCTCGTTCACGAACATGACATATGCGTCAGCATCACCAATTAATATGAATGTGTCTCACGAAAGTTATTATACAAAAATTAGTAAAAGTTGTTTGTATACATGGGAATATTAACCTCCTAAATTATGACTGGACTTCTTCTATTACACATTGTATAAATACAGTGTTTATGAGTGACAGCGTAGTGATACATATTTACTTTAAAAGGTTAAATGAAACCTTTAACACACGTTTTTCATAAAAAAAAAATACATTAGTTTTTCTTCCGAAAATTCTGACCGAGAATATCGTACTGTATTTTATCCTAGTTATATATCCAAGTTATAGCAGATGTTTGTGTTGTAACAATCCGTGAAATCACTTGGTCCTAGCAGAATACCAGCGCTGCTTATTATAAAGTAGCACAATGCTGAGCTAGGGTCTATTTTTGTCTCTCTTGTTTTGTTTGTTGTTGTTTTATTATTTTTTATATTTGCGTACAATTTATGTGAGAGATCAAAATAAATGTGTTTTCTTTCTTTCTTTCTTTCTTATACATTTTTAGTGGACAGATTTAAATTTTTTTGTTTACACAAAAAAAGAATACTAGACTTCGCCACGCATATGAAAGATTATCTCTTTCTGTTGTATCCATTTTAATGTATAGAATTATGTACCTATTTCTCACTTTTTTTTTTTTACTTTGCCCGTGACGATGAGTTTGATCCTGTATCGTGGGGATGATAACAAACACATAATCACACACGCACACACACCTAGACCCACAACAGTTATCTTTAGATCATACAAATATTTGCTCCATGCAGGAATCGAAATTGCGACACATGGCACAGCAGCTGGGCTCTCGACTACTGCACAAACCGTGCCATCAATACTGCTCAGCGCCTATAACTGATAGGTAAAGTTATTATGTTTTCTGGACCTCTAAGCTACGCTACAGAATATTAGTGCCAGAGCGGTATATTGGCCGCAAGCACGGCTGCTGAGCGAAAGTTCCCGGGTCGGGCAAAGTGTTATTGAGTTTTTCTGTTAGGAAATGCTCTATAGCAGCTCGGATTCGGAATTATGCCCAGTAAATGGTAATAGGCTCACCACCGATGACGTGGGACTTTAATAACAGCATTGGTAAAATGTGGGTGTATGACTGTATACACTTCTGCCTACCCGTTCGGGGAATACACGCGTGATGCTATGTTACCTTTGTTTTTGTAAACCTGGTTTTGTGAACTTTCAGGCTTTTAACTACTACCCCTAACGGCTGTCAGAGATTTTTATTTGAAAACCGGGACCGACGGTTTCACGTGCTCTCCGAATTACGGGCTTGATAAGTTCACCAAACATCATCGTCTACAACAAAATATAAACAACATCCATACCACCCAATGCCATTTCATTACCGACATAACGATCAACTACACAATATACCACTCATCACCCCCTCCCCCTACGTAATAACCAACAAGCTCGCAAGGGCCGCTTATCACCAAATTACAACAGATACCTCTCCTCGTATAAAAGAAAATAATTTACGCCGCAAATCCTTTATCTGTGGTCCAAATCATACGCGGAAGCGATTTTAGAGTTCGTTCAAATAATATACCATAACATATATGCCTGTATACCCCCGAAGGGTGAGGCAGAGGCGTTCAGTTGTACACCCACGTTTTAACGAAGCTGTAACAAAGTCCCATGTGGTCCTCTAAGGTGGTGGAATCCTATTTACCCCTTACCAGACACAACTCTCAACTCCAGGCTGTTACTGTGAATTTCCTAACAGACAACCTCATAACACTTTGCCTTACCCGAGGATTGACTTTTACACTCCACCATATTTGGGTCAACTAGACCAATAATAGTTCAGGTATTCAAATGAAGATGTGTTAATGCCACCGTAATAAGATTGCGTGACAAGGAAAGTGTTATTCCAACTTTATAATTCCGTCACTCTCTATCATAACATAACATAGCATCAAGCCTGGTAGGTAGGCAGAGGTGTACACAGTTGTACACCCATATTTCACCAATGCTGTTATTAATGTAATAGGTGGTGAGCCTATTGCCATCTACCGGGCACAATTCCAGACTCCGCGCTGCTACTGAGAATTTCCTAACAGAAAAACTCAACAACAATTTGCCCGACCTCATGTTCAGCAGTCGGGGTTGGGACCTCTAGAACAACGAGGCAGGACACTCTCCATTGTCTAAATTAAAACGCCAGCTGCACGTTATTGTGAGATGGTTTGGTGATTGTTAATATATGTCATACAAATGCAAAATTCTGTGTATTAAAAACGCATCACCTTTTTTGAGATCGATTTTTCGTAATATATCCATCGATTGTTCTTAAAAGCAATGCAAAAATTCAAATACAAAGTCATATATAATTTTTATCTCGACATAATTTTACCACAAATTGTGATACTGCTAGTCATTCTGTCATTCTATCAAAATCACGTAATGTCACAGATGAATGCACTGATACGCTAATGACTTCAAGGTCACTTTAATCAGTAAAATACTGGCAGAATACATAGGGTATTGAAATATATTGAAAGTAACCTAAAATATTCAGTTTTTTGTCACAATTATCATCATCATCATCCGCATATATCCGGTATAGGCCTCTCTTTGCATTTTTCACGGTCTTGTCCCAACCTCATTCAGGTGCGGCTCAGGATGCTAACGACCATGTTGTCGACCCATCTTGCCACTGGGGACTTCCATTCCTAGTCGCTTCAAATTCCTTGGCCACAATTCTATCTACGCCTATCACAATGAAGAGAACTTTAAAGATAATCTTTTTGAAAAGTTTTAACGCATGCTTAGCGAACTCTAAAAATAATATTAAATGGAATACGGTCGTGAGCAAGATTCGAACCTGCGCCTCCCGGATAAATACTCTAGACACTAAGCCATCTCGACCTGCTCACGACTGAGAATTTTAAACGTTATGACAAATTTAGTAGAGAAAAAAAAAATACTGGCAATGACCCTGCGCGCCCCGGATAAAATACTGCAGGCGTTTTACCAACTAAGCTATCCCGAGCTCTGCTCACTCTTTCGAGTTCGTTTTCTACTTGTTGGTGACGTCATCGTCATCTATTCTGTTTCAGAACAGTATTAAATCATAGCTTTTGGAATTCGTCCGTTTATCGCTTAACAATTAGACCAATCCCCAAGCTAGTATATTCATAGACCTAATCTAGACTCATCACGTCACTGAAGCATTAATTCCGCAGCCCTCAAGGGCTACATCAGTGGGAGTACAGTAAAAATGGCTGAAATATAGGAGTGACGTCGAGCACTAGAGACGTATTTTTATGATGGGAGAAAGATTCAAGATTCAAACTAATTTATTTATTTGGACTCTCATTTTTAACTATACATCAATCCATGACTGATATATTTTTAATACGCATGTAAAGCGAAATACAAACGCTCACTTAGTTATAATCTCTATGTCTCAAAAATTTATTTAAGATTTTAGGCTTATTAGGTAGGTGCTGTAAAACAAAAGGGTTATACTGAACAACTGTAATTAAAATATTCTTATAGAAGACTTATATTCCAAGGTACCTATAGATACGTAGAATTCCAAGCGTTTTATGAGGTTATTAAATATTTTATACTACTATTGTAAAAACTTTTGTAACCATAGGTATTTATTAATTATAGTTTAACAGTTTTTTTAGTAAAACTAGTTTGACTCGGGACATCGCCGCGGGCTTAGCTCATGAATAAGAGCTCCGTTCGAGTTCGAAACTAGTCGGGCAATCCCGAAGAATGCGCGTGAGTAATAACCGTTAAACTATATGAATGTGTCTCACGACAGTTATTATACCATATTTATTTGCAAACCTTTAATATAAAAACAAATTGTTTTTTTTTTTATTAAGTTATAGGTAAGAGCCGGGTTTAGCTTGAAATGCATCCAATAAATACACATAATTATAAAAACAATTCGTATTGATGACGAAGGTTTTTCGTAATGCATAATCAACTGTCAACAACCAGGTCAGTGTAACAGACAGCCCACCTAGTTAATTATTATTGCCTATTGTTGCACATTAATGTAAACAATGCATATTCAGATGTAAAGAATTGATTTAGTTATTTATAGACTTTTGAAGGCTAGGCCCTTGATACCTTAGGCCAACAGGTATCATGATTATTAGTCTTGTTGTCGCTACTGTGTGCTGCACGTGTGGTCCTAAGTTCGATTCCTGGGTCGGGCAGTGTTACTGAGATTTATGTCAGGAAAATTTTATTGGCAGCCAACCTTTGGAACTGTGCCGGGTAGATGTTAATCAAAAATAGGGTTGCTAGGTGGTCAGCCTCTTTAAAAATTTATTATTCTTAACTGTCTCGTTGGTCTAGTGGTCCCTAGACCGACAGCTGAGCATGGGGCCTTGGGTTCGATTCCTAGAACGGAAAAAGTGTTATTAGGTTTTTTTGTTAGGAAATTCTCAGTAGTAGCACGGAGTTTGAAATTGTACCCGGTAGATGGCTCACCACCTAACATGGGACTTAATAACAGCACTGGTGCAATATGGGCGTACAATTGTGTTGTTTGTGTCCAACAGTACTCCTCTGTCTAGCCTTTCGAGGATACAAGCGTGATGCTATGCTATTTTTTTATGTTGTATTTGGTCTAATAGCAGTCATAGCTGCAGAATCATGTGCTAAATTTGAACAAGAACAAACATGCTATACTTATAATATAACAACTTTTAACCGGATTAATCGTGTGTATTATGGGTTTGGTCTAGTTGTCCCTAGCGTCGCTGCTGAACGTGCGATCCTATGTTCGATTCGGGTCGGGCAAAGTGTTACTGGTCCTCTTGCGACCACGACCGCTACAAAGTGTTCGAAACGTCAGGAAAAACAAACCCATAATACACGCCATTAATCCGATCCGTATCGCGAAAACCTAAGATATTACTATGTTATAGTTAATTCCTTTATAATATTAAATGGAAAAAGAATACGGTCGCGAACAGGATTCGAACCTGCGCCTCCCGGATAAATACTCTAGGTGCTCTGACCACTAAGCCATCTCGACCTCTGCTCACCACCGCGAATTCTTCTTCCATATTTTAACACGTCTTATGGTGACGTCATTGCAATCAATTCAGTACCTATACAGGTGTCCGAACCGACACGACCAACTTTGCAGCTAATACAATGTCGTAGTGAATGCAATTGCCTTAATAATTCAAGATAAATCTTTGAAAAGCATTAACGCATGCTTAGCGAACTCTAAAGTTACAATATTAAATGGAAAAAGCACGCTAAGCACGCGTTAATGCTTTTCAAAGATTTATCTTGAATAAATCCTTTATTTTTAATAAAATAAAATAACAATTTTGTTATTGTTATTAAAACTGCGGCATTCATGAATGTCACTCCTTATTCCGCTCAGTAGACTGGCATTAATGTGCTATTACTAACAGATATTATTTATTTACTATTACACTGACCGTGGCTTTATTTTTCATATTAATTAAAAGGACAATGGGAATTACTGATCGTCATTTATTGAATACCAAATGTCCATATACAGTACTTATAGTTAGTAATTTATTTATTTATCTACGCCTCCCGACCATATTTCGGCCACGGCGGCCTATCTCACACGGAGATTAGTCAAGTACGCAGGAGATATTATAGTGCACAAGTTTATGCGCAAAAATAGGTGCACTCCCTCTTCCTTCACTCTCATATTCCGATGGGACGGCAATCCGACACGACCGGAGAGAGATCAGGCAAAGGACCGACGGCTTTACGTGCTCTCCGAGGCACGGGGGTGTCACACCACCAACTTCCTGACTCCGGGCTGCTACTGAGAATTTCCTAAAGAAAAATCCAATAACACTTTTTCCCTACCTGGGAATCGAACCCAGGACCTCACGCTCAGCAGCCGCGCTTGCGACCACTAGACTAAAGAGGCAGTCATTTATTTATTTACCAGCTGTGCGGGACTTGGAGACATTAATGAACTGTGCAATAACTTAAGATAATGTTCCGGTAAAATTTAACATAATGTTCCGGTTTTTTCCCTGAAATTTTACTAGCCTATATTACCCGGAGATAATGTAAGGATTCTAAATCGGTACAGGCGTTTACAGGTTATGGTGGAATAAAGAAACTCACACACATACATACATGAACCCTAATAAAAACATAACGCAACTTTTTTGGGCAGTCGTGTAAAAAAGGTGTTCATCAACCACACGATGAGAAAGATCATGTTTTAAGAGGCAAATGTTGCCATTCCAATTTATTTTTATTTTCATGGGATAGGAGGCAACCGAGCAAACGGATCGCCTGATGTTAAGCGATTACCACTGCCCATGGACACACGCAACCCCAGAGGAGTCACAAGTGCGTCGCCGGCCTTTTAAAGGGTTTGGGCCTCCGGTACCCTCACTCGCTGGGCGAAACACACACAACGCAAGCGTTGTTTCACGCCGGTTTTCTGTGAGGCCGTGATATCGCTGCGGTCGAGCCGGCCCATTCGTGCCGAAACATGGCTCTCCCACGGTAAAAATTAACATTTTAGAGTACTGTCTTAATATTGGCTTAGGTCAATCAGCTGGCCACACAACCAGTCAGTGTGTAACTAGTTTCGTAGTAAAGAAAAGAATCTAGTTGACAATCTACTACGCTTGATTACTTGGCACAGGTTCAAACCCCACGCCGTTCATTGACAAACGTAATTGACGCAGGAAAACCGTTCAGAATTTTTCGTAAACAAACTAGTAATATCTCGTTTTTACTATCTAGTGGTTTTGAGTATTTTAGCTGACCTACGCAAATGTCTTGCCGATCTGGTATCGTCTTGAGACGGATCGTTGAGCTCCCTATAACATGGTTGAGCTACACGATGTCTGATGCATACGTTCTGTCAGTTAGCACAGGTCAACTTGAATCTGCTGTAGCTCTTTCTTCAAAAGGCCATTCCAGATGGCCTGGAATTCCCTATATAGCCTGGAATTTAGCCTCTGGAGACTGTGAGCTCTGAGATTTTGCGGTGTTTTTTCTCAGAGATAGACATATAGGGAATGGCGTCTTCGAGATTTTAATTTGACATGTAAAAGAGTTCCAAAAAACCTATTTACTGAATAAATAAATAAAATATAACGAACTCTATATACGCGATCGAACATTCATTAAGTACATACTCCTAGACCAGCCTACTTTACATTAATATTTCGAATGATAATTATGTTTTTACTACCGACCTGAGTATCCGTCAACGTATTATCCCAAAAATTTTAGTGAATTCATAGTTTAAGCCACCTGTATCCGTAAGCCTCCGAATAACAGCAACAGATTTTAGCAGTAAGCAGGACTGGCAGGGTTTATCGTGCCCATCGAAGCGCGGAGACGCTCAGATAAAAATGGTCCTAGCTCCACTTATGTATAGACATACAACGCATTACTTAACTTTAATGCACATCAACGTTAACCGGATACAGGTAGCATCAGACACGTCGTAAAAGCAGATTATACTAGTCTCAGTTGTCTTTGAATCCCAATATTTATAAAACATAACATAAAACAAAGCATCTGTTATTGTCGCCTGTATTCCCCGAAAGGGTAGGCAGAGGTGTACACAGTAAACCCTCATTTCACGAATGCTGTTATTAAGTCCCATCTACCGGGCAAAATACAAATTCCGGGCTGCTACTGAGAATTTCCAAACAGAAAAACTTAACAACTTTGCCCGACCCGGGAATCGAGCCTGAGACCTAATGCTTAGCAGTTTTGGTTGGGACCACTAGACGAACTCGACAGTCGCACGTATTTCTACGTATAATATTAACTTTTCTGGAACTGTGTTCCAGTCTAAACAAAAGCCCATTACCAGAATTTTAAACAAAACAACTTTAACCGTTCGACCTTCGCTAACCAATTTAGAAATAAATTCGAAATTTCAAGGTACTACGACCATTGTCAAACTTTTGGGCTTCTAACTGCCAATATTCGTGACAATGACAAATCTATCATTCAAAAATAGATCCAATAGAATCAATTTTAAAATACATTAAATAGTGCCTATTTTTAGATTTCACGTGTCGATATAAATAAGAAGGAAATCTAGTTGACAATCCGTAGCAGTAGATTGCTTGGCTCTGGTTCAAATCCCCGCTCAATGAGATAAGCAATTGGCAAGTGGGACTTAGTGAGAACTACCTCAACAAAATATATCTCACACTTCACTATTTATAAAAAAAAGCATGTGTCGTGATAAACGATTTAATTTCCGCTACAATTTTATTAAAATAGCATCACGCCAGTCACTGAAGAAGTAGGCAGCAGGTGTGAACAATTGTACACCCACACTTCACCAATGCTGTTACACAACACGACCTTAGGTACAATTAGAATTTAGGAACTCCCTAAATCCTAATTGTACCTAAGGTCGTCTCCTGTATGTGACATACAGTATGAGCACATCACAAACATCTACCCAATCCTTCTTCGCTGATATCCTATACGTCGATCTGTCTAACCCTTCGGGGAAAACAGGCGTGCTGGTATGTTATCTATCTATCATCAATCAATACATATAATAAAAACGTAACAGATCGCTGTCTGTACATGGAAGATATATGAGAAAAAATATTATCGGGACCTTTATCAACGCAAATAGCACCCAAAACAATGATGGTTAGAATTTGTGTCTGTTTATCTCTTTGTCTGTGCATTTGTGCACGCTTATCTCAGAAACGGCTCATCCTATTTAGATGTGGTTTTCTACGCTTCACTTAACATTTAGTGTTTGTTTCATGTCAATCGGTTCATAAACAAAAAAGTTATGCCAATTTTAAGAATCACGTCGAATATTTGTTAATAATTTATATGTTAATCCATTTTCGACTTTTATGCGGACGAAGTCGCGGGCAAAAGCTAGTATTATAATAAATTAAATAGTTGACTTTATGAAATAAGGTTGACTTCATGTTAAGTGTTCTAGTAAACAAATAAAGAAAAGGAACCTATTCGACAATCCGCTAATCAAATGTCTTGGCATCAGTTCAAACTCCTTCATTGAACAACTGATTGACAACCTGGACCTACCTCAACGAACTTTTTTATTTAGGTAGATCGTGGAGCAAAGGAAACTTTGTTTTTGTTGTTTTTTTGACACCTCATACTATATTTATTTATTTATATTTGGTACCCGAGTATTAAGAAAATTTAGTATTGTAGTATTTACTTAATTATTTGATTTTTTATTTATTTTGCCTTAGTTACTCAGTATCTTATGGTTAATTACACTTAAAAAACCAACGGTGTTGAAAACAGAAAATCTTGTAACCTGTAATAAATTTATCTAAAAGATGACCATACTTAACACGTTCAATAATCTAAACAAAACGATACTTCAAAATAAAAATAAAAAACAACAAATTCTACTAACTTCACGCCCGTGTGTATCGTAAAAAAAAAAGAAACGAATTTAGTTGACAAACCGTAATGCAGATTACTTGGCGAGGATTCAAGTCCAGTTCATTGAGACGAGTAATTTAGTCGCTCTCAATGAAGTGTTCTGTTTATAAACAAACTATTTTGTTGAGATAACACTCTAGTAGTCTGAGGACGATTTATTTACTAATGAATTGGTTATGTCTACGAACAGTTGAAACTCGTTGAATGTAATTTATCGATGTCTAAACTTACATATGTAGCTATTGGACATTATTATGAAGCCTAGTGATTATATATAACCTATTGGTATTACCGCTCGACTTTGCGAGGAAGTAATCCACTACTTGCTTAGCAAGGAAAAATCGACCAATGGTATTAATACTTCATTTTTCAAGCGTTTTTTTTTTGTTTACGCAGCTTTAAGCTAGTGAAACCACACCTGAGAGATGTTCTTGATGGTGTTTCAAACCATGTCAGAGGCCCTCGGGTGATTTATTGTGATACTGGATTATTTATTTAAAAATATAGGATAAGCAGATTCATCGTGATCGCGGGAGCATTTTGGGGGTGCAACGATTAGCGCGGGAATTTTCGTACCCATATTGGGTAAATAGAAATATATATTGGTATATTTATGAACATTGTAAACTAAAACATAATCCATTGATAGTGAGTTTTTTAAGCAGATGATACATAATGTTTTATGCTGTCGTGGCCGAAGTACACTTCATTCTAGCAAAGTCCATTTGAATCTTATGAAAAAACAGTATAATGTCAGTTCAAAATTATTAATATGTTTATTGTCTAGTTTACTTCTAAAATAATTTATGAATATTCTTTGCAAGGGCAATAATTATAATACAGTAAACAAGTTGTGATATCCGAACCCCTGAGGTTTTGCTATATTTCTATAATACGTTCCATAAATACATTACGTTAATACCTACGCATACGTTAGCGTACATAACTGCACAAAGTCTTTGTCCTATCGACTTAACTGCGCAGATGTCAAACGGAAACAACAATGAGATTCTACCTATAAATGTCCAACTCATTATAATTAATTTGAATTTTATCACAGCGTCCGGCCAGCTGACTGCAAAGGCGTCGATTGAAGACGTCATTGCAGACGTAGGTAAAGTTCTAGTCGTAGTGAAACTGCGTTAAATGGTGTGTCACCTGTGTGTTATATTTACTAATATTTGACAAACTGTACTGCTTTGACGTCTTTTATTCAAAGTTTGACGTATATATCTAATAACAATCTAAAATCACCATAAAGTATCATCACTCGTATATCTTCAACGGGTTAAGCAGGGGAGTGTTCTCTTGTTCACTTGTGTCCCATGTAATGGTGGTACGCTCAACACTATTACACAGGACTCAATACGTAACTTCCTATCAACTAATTAGAATAAATTATAATTATATTTTTATACATGTTAAGGCCATGCCTACATTAAATTCTATTTTTCAAGGAAACATTACAAAATAATAGACAGGAACGGGGCTAGAACCCGCGACCTGTAATCTGCGACGTTTAGTAGATCTGTAAATGATAGCTTACATTTACAAGAAGCTTGAAATTTAACAGACTCGACCAACGACAAGTTAGCTCAGTTGGTAGACTGATGAAACGGAATTTCAGGGGTCGCGGGTTCAAGCCCTGTCGTGAGTATTATTTTTCAATGTTTCCTTGAAACGACTTATTATTATTATTATCGAATTAATTATATTTTAATTTTGCTTCTTCTTTCTTTTAGGATGGTGTAAACCACACATACCCTAATTAAAATAACAAATACTCTGATTTCAATGCATTAGTAGGTAATTACTTTCAGAATAATCATCATTATTAACACGGAGTAGGTACTTATAGTTATCAGCTGATCATAAAATTTTTTCATCTTGCTCAAATGGACATTAGTCTCATCCAACTTTACTACACAACCATATTTTATAAAACTTTGTAAATGATACAAACCATAATGATAGCGGGTTCATTATCTTTTTTATGTAATTTTAACTCTCTCGATATTGAAGCAATAAACAAAAAAAATATGAAAGTATTGTGTATTCACTAGAATAAATAAAAACAAGATTTTTTGGATATAAATGTTACGTGCGAATGTAGGCAATGTAATTACACAGCAGGTCACACAGTGATGTAACAAGCACTGGCTGTCATATATATTATCATTATTTTCTCTAAACATACTTTGCTTTAACGAAACCGTTTTTACCGATCTGTAAACAGCCGCAGTCCATATTTACCCATCTCGTAATTACTAAAACAACTTTTAACTGGATTAATCGCGTATATTATTGGTTTTTGTTTTTCCTGACGTTTCGAACACTTTGGTCTTCTTGGTCGCAGGTTTGGTCGCAGGAGTGAAAAGTGTTTTATTTTAATGTATAGTGATCGCGTAAACCTAAGATTATACTACCGTAATTACTATCTTTTGGCATAACTTTGTAATTCATTTATAATGGGAACAAACTGGCTCCTTTATTACACTAGTACAAGCGCCGGAAAATTCCTTTAGGAAGTTTATATGTACCTACAAACGACTGTGTCAATAAAGATTATTTGATTTTGATATTTTATTTTACTCACGTAAAGTTTTCGGGATTGCCCGAATATTTTAGAACTCAAATGGCGTAAAACAATTATAAATAATTAAAAACCTCTCGAAAATTATTATTTAAAAAAAATAAGGTCTGTTTCAACATATTGTGTATGAAAAATATTCTCTACGCAGCAATCCACCCAAAACTCGACCTTGACAACATTGCCTAACCTCGTAGAATAACTGCGTAGCTTATTTACGCAATCATTCATTTACGAGCAAACAAAAATTACAAATTACACAAAGATTAAATTTATTAAAGACTACCGAAGCCATACGCTTCGGTGTGACGCGCGGCCTTATGTCCTTGAGACGGCCCGAACAACGAACTGCGCGATTAATATGCCCTTACATACAGTCGGCAACATAATTAGATTATAATTTCATAATATTCATTTCAAATCATAAATGAATAGATTCATGAATATGAAGAGGTTATTGAACATGATGAAGCAAAAGAGATAGAAATACGATATTCTCCGCCTAATCCAAGAGTAGGCGTGATTGTATGTAGGCATATCATATATTTTGTATAATCATGACCCTGTTTATATATAGATATAAAAAAAAACCCACAAATTATAGTTCTTTTTTTACAATGTAGTCCTGATTAAATAAAATGTCGGTATCTACTTAAAGGCCCATTGAATCAGTATGTTACATACTGTCCAACATACATACAGCATCAGATTTGTAGGGTAGGCAGAGGTGTACACAGTTGTGCTGTTATTAAGTCCCATGTAATGAATAGGTGGTGAGACTAAAGCCATCTACCGGGCACAATTCCAAACTCAGGGCTGCTACTAAGAATTTATTAACCAAAAAACTCATTAACACTTTACTCGACTTAGTCATCGAACCGGAGACCTCATTGTCAGCAGTCGCGCCTGAGATCAATAGACGAACGAGGCAGTTTTTGCTGCTGTCACGCAGCCGCTGTCATGATACCATTTTTGTATAAGTTGCCCAATATTAGAAATTTCTTTGTGTCATGACAGCGTATACAAGCACAAATTTCATATGCACACACGCCAAATACAGTAAAATATTTGTAGATAATACAAGTATTTGTTCCGTGCGGGAGTCGAACCTGTAACACGCAATGCAGCAACCGATGATACTATGATATCGTCACATTACTAAAAACAATTTGTATAGGTCACAAATCACTACAAATTTTTCATTCTACAACAGTTTCCGAAACTTTTAATGTTTATTTTATTGCTGACTGTACCTACTTTGCTTCAAAGTTTTATTTTTGAGAAAATGTTGCCAAATTGAGTCCCAAGGTCGCGAAGGTTAGTTTTTAGGTCAAGTTCTAGACAAACAGTCTAGGAAAAAAGAAACATGCATGCATATCGAATTTGTGTGCGTAGCATTTATCATATTTTATTATCCTCAACTGAATGTGTTTACTGAATATATGTTTTTATTGTTGCTCATAATATTCTGCTATAATAGTAAATCTTGCTTTAATCCTTAGTCCTACGCAATATTTTTTGTAATGTTATTATATATTGGGTTGGTTGGGATAGATACCTACCAAAAACGTGTTATGAAACAAAATCTCGAATAAAAAATCGAGTGTTCGACCTAGATCGTCTCATTATCGACTAAAAATGACAGACGATGGCTCACCTTACATCTTGAGCTGCCTGCTCTTTCAAATGTACCCAGGAGGGATTTATGACTACTTCTGAAAGGTCAGTGCGTGATTGAAAATGCTGAGTCAATAAAATTTGAGTTGTTTTCCTATCGCTTTCAAAAGTACCTTTATATGGTCTAATTGGAATAAATGATTTTGACTTTGATCGACTCATTAAGAAATAGTCGATGATTTACTGATGATACTATATTTTTAACCTCGTGCAAAATATTTGAAATTCCAGGAACTACTAAACATCAACAAAATTTAATTCCATATAAATATTAATACAATACGTCGCTCGCCAATGACAAAAACACATACATCCATAAATTTGTGTGTGTAAAGTTAAAATATTCCTATCTCCTTTATTCTCAGACTAAAAGTCGCGAATCCTCATCGAACTGTAAACAACTTACTTTATCTCACCTTTGTACTGCTTAAAGGGGGATGAGGGATCGAGAGCCACCCCAACACATCAAAGATTGAAGACTCTAAGGTGCTTGAGTAGGATAGGTCGCGTTGGTAGCTAAGCGAGAAATGAGTTAGGCTAGCTGATTTGAGCATTGCCCAATTTAAACCTCGGAATTCATATTAAGGGAATAGTCAGATCGTGATCGTTGTGTGAATCTTTGTCAAGTTCACCTGTAAACAAATGTCCATCACAGGTTGGGTAAATTACGCCTATTGCTGGCAACCTGCCATATAGGCTAATATTTTTATTAGTGGAATGTGGACATATTATGATAAACCTTTGTCCTACATCCACCCTCAACACTGAGGAGTGGATTATGTCATTATATATTTGAGTAATTTATTTCATGACTTATTTTAGTTCGATAAATAAATATTAATTTCAATGAAATAAAATTTAAGATGAAAGCACAGCAAAACCCGTCGCAGTTTATTATATTGCCTGGAAGAACGCTGCTGATATCATCAGCATTTTGATGATAGAAGAAATAACTGCGCTGACTGTGGCACTCACTGGTCTGCGTTTAGCCCAGGAACTAAGTCTAAGACAGAAACTTATAAAGCGTTGGTTAACAAAACCCATAAAAGGTTTCTTATTTACCGCTACTGTTTAAACTATCATTGTTGCCATCAGTTCCAATTATATCCAAATCGGGCCTCAAGATGATGGTAGTACCAATTTATATACCAATTTAAAACAATAGTTGTTGGTACTTCAACCTAAGAAGGATTCACCTTTTGCACTTTAGTGCATTAGTGCAGCGGATATTTAACTCGTAAAGCTGTGAATACATCAGCAGATATCCTAAAATGTTGTGGTTTATCTTTTGATCTAGGATCATGCTTTATTTGATGGAGTGAACGTAGTTGACTGACTAACGACAAAGCATTAGTAGTGCGATGGTTGGTTAGATATCTTTGCTTTATCTAACGCGGTGTTAAAAAGAGGCAGGTAAATAAGAAAAGGTTTTCTTTTAATATGTACCCTAAATGTTCCCTATGTATTCTAACCAACACGTGGCCTATTAATATATTCGGTTGTATTAACCAAAATAACTTAAATCATCTTATTATGAAGAAAGATAGCTCAAAATCTACTAGTGGACATTTAAATTAACAACCTGACGATGATAACTGTCTCCCAAGCTATCTTCAAGAAATCAATCCGTAAATGAGGCCCGTATTTGTCGCAGTCCAGATGTAAATAATTCTCGCGCACTCGCTTATCTCATTCCTCAGTGACACCTAACCTTTCCACGGAACATTTACATGAAAATAGAAGCGTCGTTTGACCCTTTTTCCTTCTACCTATTTGTTTTATTTATCTCCTTCTGTCTTGTCAATTTACTTGTGAATGTTTCAGGCCTGACTCTAGTTTGCACAGTGAATATTTATGCGGTAAAACGGAACGAAATTCGGATATCCCGAAAACGCTCTAATTTTTTTCTCTCTCGGCGAATTAAATGGATTTTACGGACGGAATTATTTACGTAATGCTTGAATGAGAACTATTTGGTTGGTGAATAAGGTATTTCTGAATTGACGCTTTCAATGGCGGCTTTTTATGAGTGTTTTATTTTTATTACAGCAGTTATATCAGGCCGTAAATATGTTAAACTCGACTTAATTGGCTAGGGTGAAGACAATGGTTGGTAATTTTAGATTCAGAAGTGCGGTACTTGTTAAACTAGGTAAATGTTCGCAGTGACCATTTCCCCATCGATTACTTTTGTTGACCGACTTCTAAATGTAGATGGTTTTTAATTCGAACCGTATTTTTTTATTGGTATATACTCGTAAATAATGTACTTTGAAGTTATACATTTTTGTGGAAAAGAACTTTAAAGTTCGCTAAGCATGTATTAATGCTTAGTTTATCTGTAAATACACTGTTTTTTTTTATAAATATTGGGTCTACGTTTTGCCACCAAGTCGCCTGATGGTAAGCGACGGTGTGGGCGAGGATGGAGCACGTATATCCATAAATCTATTTACTCTTAAGTAGAGTGGATACATTTTGGGAGAACGATAGTTTGGGAGTTGATGCAACTGCCCAGACCCGTCTCCGAACTTCATCCCGTAACATGCCTAGGTCGTTTCGCGGTATAGCTCCGTCCGGTGGGTGGTAACCAGCCGTGGCCGAAGCCTCCCAATAGAGTTGTGTTGCCTGTTTTGCACCCCTACACTCTATACTCCGCACTCCTACGGACGCCGGCCAGCAACTCAGCCCCCAAAAACTCATCATGAATCTTTGAAAAAAAATATTAAACCCAATTTTGCGCCCACGCCAGTCAATCTGCCAGAGCCTCTTTATCTTCCAGTGACAAGTTTCAACTTGTCATGGCTTGAGTACTTGGATGTGTAAAGCTATGGGATTTCAATATGAATAGAACACCCCATTGACAAGCCTTTTCATGGGAAACTCGACAAATGTTCGCTTTTGGGAGGCAGTATCAAAGGCCGATGTTTTTAGGCTGATAAATGATTATGAGTAAATCTTGCGATCCACTTATTGATGATAAATATAAGTTTGTGAAAGCCCTATAGCAACCATGGGCTTTTTCACTACACTAGTTACTAGGGAACTTTGCCAAAATAACTACGCTTGACATAGATAGCATTGGAACTAGTAGAAACAAGTGTTACGCTTAAGATTATTTATTGGATTCTCAAGTCGTAGCATTATTATGTTTGTCGGGTAGGAAATGCTAATTAACAATCCGGAGGTTTAAATTGTGCCCGGTAGTTGGAAATAGGCTCACCAGTATTAACAGCATTGGCGAAAGGTAGGTTTCGAAAAGTACACCTCTTTCTTACATGCTAAGGTTAATGTGTTAACTGATAAGATACGCTGATCAAAGCGGTGTCCGACCACATTGGTTTTATTTTGTTTATTTGAAGTTGGCATAGAGGCAAAAATTGATTTAAGTAAATACAGATAAATCTTCGAAAAGCATTAACGCATGCATAGCGAATTCTAAAGTTGTAAACTTTTTTTGTAGAAAAAGAATGCGTTCGCGAGAAGGATTTTTTTCCACAAAAAAAATCTTGATGCAAGTATTTGTAAATATTGATGCGCACATACACACTTTCTTTTTAGTTTTGTTTGTTTTTTGTAAGTAAGGAAACCCGCAGAATTTTAAATCAGTAGCAAGGGGCGGTCTAAAAATCAGCGTTGACAAGTGCTCGGCAACGCGGTCGTCCGCGCACTGCCAACATCTGCTGAGTCCACTCCTATTGCCAACCCGTATTTTAGATCTTGATGTAATTGTAAATACCTATTTTGTGTTGTTTTGTTTAATAATGTTGTACATAATTTAATGTATAGTACCTAATATGGTTTGGTAATAAATGTGTTCTTTCTTTTATAAGGATGTCATTATTAACGTTTTGATGACATCAGATTTAGTACTAAACTATGGCAGTACCTACAACAGTAGCTTAGTATTACATTACATTATGAGTTAGGCTCATGGCTAAGTAACAGCCGCATAGATCGATCGATTGATGTTAAGCTGACCTTGTCGCGGTCGGTCTGTAGATGAGTGACCATCTATTCATATCACCTCACCGTGCCTCGGGGAAAACATTAAACCCCGATTGCTAAATGAAGATCTACAATAGCCGATACAAGAAGTCAGAAGCCTGAAGTCTGAAAACCATTCTTACCACGAGATATCATGTTACCCAGTTACTGGGTTGTGGAGGTCAGATAGGCAGTCGCTCCATGTAAAATACTGGTATTACGCTGCATCCGGTTAGACTGGAAACCGACCCCATAGTAGTTGGGAATAGGCTAGGCAGATTGATCAGTAACGTCTGTATTTTTCTCCAACAAACTGGTATTGATAAAGAAAAGTTTATTTTTATTAGGCCAAACACTTTTACTAATACTTAATTGTGAATTAGTACTTGTTAGGCCAACGGTCAAACTAATATGGTCGCCAGTAATTGGCATATAACAATATTAGAATAATATACATATATGCTGTGGGCGAACCTATATGAAATAAATAAAGAAATATACATCAAAAACTTCGTTTACTCTTTTTAATTTAACCCTGTATTAATCAGGACAACTGGCTTCCAATCTAAACTAGCCTTTTACAGCTCCATGACATATCCACAATATTAATACCCTAAGTAGATTACGTTCGGCCATTTTGAATGCCGATATATGAACATACCTGTGACGTATTTCATAATTACCGTAACTTGATTGACAACTAATATTGGTTAACGTAATGAGAATTATATATGAGGGCTGTAATTACGTATTAATAGATTTTGAGCTATTAATTGATTGGAGAGAGATGGCATCCAAACGGAGGGAAGCTCAATTAAGTAAGCAGGGAAATCAATGTTTGTCCTTCGTAGTCTTCTTCTTCCTGTCTCATGTGTCTCATCCCTCCTCATCACGTGTCCGTACCAAGATAAACGGTTTCCTCTTAACTTTTCTGTCACTGGTGCTATTTTCAAACTTCCTCTAATATACTCATTTCTTACCTTATCCATTCTTGTCACTCCACACATCCATCTCAACATTCTCATCTCCGCTACAAGTAGTCTTCTTTCATCCGTCTTCTTCATGGCCCAGCATTCCGATCCATACAGGACGACAGGTCTTATAACGGATTTGTAGATTTTGCCCTTTAACTTGAGTGGCATCCGTGGGTCACACGTTGTTCCTGTTACCTGTCGCCATTTCATCCACCAAATGTTTGTCCTTCGTAGTACGCAGGATATTTGTCCACCGGTAGTCTGGTATGGTGCTCTGTCGCTACGCTTGCCGTAGTCGATGTATGGATAGGTAACCATAATTTCATACCGAAACTTTATCGCACGTCATGCATTCAAGTTAAACCGTTGGTCCCAGTTTATCAAATTAAGACATATGATAACCTTAACGGGTACTCAAATGTCTGAAAGTTTCACTATCAGTCTTACCATGAGATATTGTGTAACCCACTAACTGGGCTGTGGGAGTCAGATACGCAGTTGCTCCATGTAAAAGACTGGTATTCAGCTGCATCCAATTAGCCTGGAAGTTGACCCCCGAGTAGTTTAGAAAAGACTAGGTGGATAGATATAAGGACCAGATAAAGCTCTTTAACTGGTCCTTATATCCAAATTTTGAGTGCTTGAAAGTACGTGTTTCCTTTATTTATTTCCAGAAAGCTTACAGACTAATAACATTATAAGATAAGGGTACAATTGTGGTGTCATTTGCCAATTACAAGTCACATCTAGTGTCTTTAAGCATCAGTACAAATCTAAATCGGTGACACAAACTACTTTCCATCACGTAGACCCTTCAATTTGCTTCTTGCTTCTCCCTGAAAGCAACCTAATGCCTGCAAACGACAGACTTCAGATGTTCCCCGTACAGGTGTTACGATGCATGAAAAAATATCAAGAAATTATTCCTTCAGCATACATTTTTCATTACACCCCGATCCGACAGCATCATACTTCTCTCTTAAATCATATCAGCATTCAGACAAACTTGGAAACATATTAAAATAATATATTCTCGTTTTTATTTTTAGATCAGTTCAGTATTGTACATAAAACAGTTGAAGTTCTAGCCATCTGTACGCTAAGTTAGCAGAATGATTAATGTGTGTTTGGAACTTCCATGTAAAATATGTACCTAACATACAAAACACGTGCGATGCTTCAGTAAGGCTCGAACGAGACTTTAGTAAGGTGCGACTAATAGCGGAAGGGTTTACTCGGGTTAACTTTTAAACGTCTGTACGGTCGGATCATCATTGATACTTAGGTTAGTGTTTCTTACGTTTGCTTTTAAAAGTCTAATTAACTTTATTTGATATCTCTGTTTCAAAGTTCTGGGTAACGATGGATATGAGCTAATGTCTTTTAAACATGTACTAGTAAATCATAAAAGCGAATAACTTAACTAATAAAATATTAATCCGCGGGCAGAGAAACTTGATCATGATACGTAAAAGACCTGACAGCAATCTTTCTTCTGTACTTAGTTATATTTATACAGATGGACCTTGGAAGTTTTACTCGGTAGATGTTCAGCACAACGTCCATAATAAATTTCCACACATAAAAAGGTATATGTTTACAAAAACACTGTTCACTGCTTGGTACTGTTTTATTATAAACCGCTTGCAGTGACACCTGGCTCAGCGCTTAGTAAAACATAGAACAACATTTGCTAGGTTCGTACATCAAAATAATGTGACTTGTTTACTGTGAGGTAATGTTGCGATAGTGCCTAATTCATATATTTAACTTTATCGTTAACCCGCTGGTAGTGACACTAGGCCCTGATAGATAATATAATATGGAACAACATTTGCTAGGTCCTTACATCAAAATAATGTGACTTGTTTACTGTGACGTAATATTGCGATAGTGCCTAATTCATATATTTAACTTTATCGTTAACCCGCTGGTAGTGACACTAGGCCCTGATAGATAATATAATATGGAACAACATTTGCTAGGTCCTTACATCAAAATAATGTGACTTGTTTACTGTGAAGTAATATTGTGATAACTTATTGTTAGCATATATTTACTTTAAGCGTTTTTAAACCCGCTCGCAGTGACACCGGGCCCCCGATAGTTAATATAACATGGAAAAACTATTGCTGGATCCTTACATCAAAAAATGTTACTTGTTTACTGTGAAGTACTACCGTGATAACTTATTGTTAGCATATATTTACTTAAAGCGTTTTTCAACCCGCTCGCAGTAACATCGGGCCCTGGTAGTTAATATAACATAGAACAATAATTACTAAGTCCTTACATCAAAATAATGTGACTTGTTTACTATGAAGTAATATTGTGATAACTTATTGTTAGCATATATTTACTTTAAGCGTTTTTCAACCCGCTCGTAGTGACACCGGGCCCCCGATAGTTAATATAACATGGAGCAACATTTGCTAGGTCCTTACATCAAAATAATGTGACTTGTTTACTGTGAAGTAATATCGTGATAGTGTCTAAACTTTACAATGTTTACATAAACATAGCATCACGCCTATATTCCTCGAAGGGGTAGGCAGAGGTACACTCACATTTTACTAATGTTGTTATTAAGTCCCATGCACCGGGCACAATTCCAAACTCCTCACTACAACTGAGAGTTTCCTAACAGAAAAGCTCAATAACACTTTGCCCGACACGAGAATCGAACCCAGAACCTCATGCTCAGCATTCGCACTTAAGACCGCTAGACCAACTGAAAGAAGAGTTAACTCTTCGAATGGGAAAAGCATAAAATTATACTTCATAACAATAAAAATCTATTGTATCTGCTAATTAGCGAGTCAACAGATTACCAATATTTATAAAAATATGTAATTACTTTATTTTTTATTTAGAAAACACATATATTTTAGGTATACAGTATAAACATCTCTCTATGAAGCGTTTTTCGAATATTTATATTTGTATTAATATTATAACAGGGTTGTCGCAATGGTTGGCTTCTGCAATACGAGTCCAGGACTCATTTCTACCACTGCTGTCATCTCTGATAGACTCTGAGATATTTGGGCTCTCACGGGGAACTAAACTAAATGAAAATAATTTTTAGTCCTAATCTCATCGCATCTTATCTAATTGCATCGTTCACGTCACATTTTAGACTAAAACAATATTACTTACCACACATAATGGCCTGCTAATCTATTTATATAACGTCAAACCACTTTGCGAAGTTTAACTGGTCTACGTTTAACGTCCAGGTCGTAGTTAACAAGCGCAGGCGCCGATCTTAATGTTCCGTGAAATCGGGAATCAACAACACGGGCCAACCGATTTGACGGTTTTGTGTAGCCAATCAAATTGGCGGGTGAGTAATTATAAGGAATCATAAAAATTTTAGGTGTTCTGCACTTGATATAGACCGAACGATCGATCTTGAAGTGACGATCTTCATATCATCATCATCATCATAATCATCCCCCTGCCCTTATACCAATTTATTTGGGGTCTGCGCAGCATGTATACTTCTTCCATACATCAGTGACTGACGATACGGCAAATAGCGTCATATCGTCAGTCACTCCCTTTCTAGCCATATCATCTCTAATACAATCCATCCATGACTTCCTCGGTCTTCCTTTACTCTTATTGCTGCTTTGATACTCAAAACTTTCCTCGTCAGATGACCCTCATCCCTCTTCATAAAATGCCCATACCATGCTAAACGATTTTACACAACTTCTCAGTCAACTGTGCCACTTTCAGACTTCCTTTTATACTTATTATACCTATTACTCATTTCTAATTCTATCCATCTGCGTCATACCACACCTCTTAACATTCTCAACTCAGCTGCATGTAGTTGTCTTTCATTCATTCCCTTCGTGGGCCAACATTCTGAACCATACATGACAGCAGGCCTAATAATTGTTTTATAGATTTTCTCCTTAATTTTAGGGGAAATTCGGGGGTCACAAATAGTTCCCGTTACCTGCTGCTATTTCATCCATCCTGTGTTAATTCTATGCTTAACGCTTCTATTTCGCCATTGCATTGTACAGAGCAGACCTGTAGTAGCGCACCACCCAGCGCTATGACACCAAAACTGGAGAGACTGCCAAAATCACAGAACATGAACTCTGTTTTGGTACTGCTGATTTTGATCGTATGTCGATAGATTTTGTCTAAAGAACTTTTCGTTGTCATTGGGTTTTTCTGATAAGAAATTCTCAGTAGCATTCCAGAGTTTGAAGCTGTTTGAATAGGCTTACTCCCTATTACATGGGATTTGAAAATCTCCTCAAATTGCGTGCCTTGCCGAAGAGTTCAACTTTCTGTATTAGCATTATTATAAGGTATTTTATTATAACTACAGGGCAAAGGTTTCTCCAAGCCTCGTCCGTTCCCTCTTTTCACTTGTCCCTGGTTGCTTCCATCTGTCCTCGGTCTTCGAGGTTTGATAAAAACATTTCAAAATGTAAGCGGTTGTCATACAAGTAACCTCTAAAAATATGTATTTTTTAATGTTTTTTTGTTCTTGCTCTAACTCAGAAACGGTTATGCATAAAACCGTCAAATGTTACATTTTTAGTGCATACGTTACATATTGTATAACAAAAAAAAAACAAGGTTATCTGTAGTAGTTATTGTAGTAGGTATAAACCCCAAGACCCTGGTCTTAAACAAAGCAATAAATAAGCTTCACATAAATAACACATGCTTTCGCATAGCATTATTTCTGTCACTGTCACACAATTTTAAAACTACGTGCTAAGTAATTTTTATTTACCCTGGCCTAAGTGCACTTAGCCGGTTTTTTGTACCTGATGAGGCCTTTGCCGTGCGTTAGGACAATAATTATTGCAGGCCATACCGAGTGACACAGACACAAGGACAATTAAACTGCACAGCACGTAACTGCAGTTCATCGAACCAGCAAGTGACATCAAGCACGCATCACTCTATTATTATAATCATATCGTGATCCGCGGCCACTAACGCGCATAATCACGGTATAATTGACCGTTCGGGTAGCGCGTGTGTTACGAATCAAACTAAATATTAGGTAGGTCTATATATTTATGTTATTGCAAATGTGCATTGTCTTAATGCATCATTGCTTTGTTTAACGTTATTGAACTAATATAACAGTAATTTGTAGTCAATCAGGTATTCATATACGCAGTTATGTAGTGGTTAGTTTTCAAAACATTGTGTCATTATAAACCTACTGTATAGTTTGAACCTCTCAATAATCGTTAGGTACACTGAACAGTCATGTTCTAATGGCTTGACTGTTGCCGGCGGCGTGCACAGTGATGGGGTCCGACGGACCTGCCGGCTGCAGCGAATGCAGCCAAGATCTCGGAGTCCGGTGGACCGCACGTTTGAAGTCGATATCCATGATAGATTGGATTTTTTTTAAATTGCTGAGCACTATTTCAAAGCACCTTGCGACAGCCTTGAATAGAAATGGGTTGGTCTATTGATACTAATTAATTATAACATAATTCACTTTCATATCAAACATTCAGGATCATGTATAAAAAAGACTGAAAGTGGCCGATATTGATAAACATATTGTGTTGAAGTTTAGTAAGCATAAGTCACGGAATTAGGAATATTTTATGGACAGCGCGTGCGCCTGTAAGACGCTTGACGGGTTAAATGAACTGTATGTAACAAAAGGGTACATACATAGCAAGTGTACGGGTTCTATTTAATTGATGATAACAATATAACAGCATCACGCCTGTATTCCCCAGAGACAGAGACAGTACACAGTTGCACATCTACGATTGTTCACTAATTTGAAATCGATGGTTGAAAGGCAATTTAACAAAAATGTATCTAAAGTTGTTATTCTGAGGTAATTTTTTAAAGCAGAGAAATAGCCGTTTCAAAAAATAGCCTTTCAACCGTCGATAACAAAAAACACAGAAAAATTAAAAAACATCTTAGGCAAGCTCTTTGAAAACTAAAAAGATAATTCTGCTCTTTAGACTATATAAATGTGATGATATACATTACAAAGTATCTCATAACAGAATCTTAACAGACAGACAGACATCTAAAGACTTATTTATTGAGAATTTCACACTTCACATCTCGAGTGGTTCGCAACTGTGTTAGTTAAGCCACGTGTACACTGTACTGTGAATGAAGCTCAACCAAGTTTTAAACCGACTGATTTTGTTAAAGAAAGAAAGAAAACATTTATTTCCGCACAGAGCAGTAAGGATACATATACACCGTTAACCAACATTTATATTTATTAATTGTATAACATAACATTGCCAGCCCGTAACTGTCCCACTGCAGGGAAATGGCCTCTTCTCATATAGAGAAGGCAAGAATTGATCACCACTGCAGGTTCGCGATGTCAGACCATCAAGTCCAAGTTTCTTCGCGATGTATTCCTAGCCGTATGTCTGATGTCTTAGATTAACTAATAAAGTATATATGACATTGCAAAAGCCCATAAAGTCTCATCACATACAGAAAAAATGAACAAAATCATATTAAATCTATGTTTATACTAAAATAATATGATATTATAAAGAGGATAGATTTGATTTTTAGTTTGTTTGTTTGTAAGGATTTAACTCTAAAACTACTTGACCGATTTTAAAATATCTTTCATCAGCAGAAAGCTGCGTTATCACCGAGTAACATAGGCTATATTTTATTTCAGTGATAATAACACTTCAAAGCAAACAAAGCCACGAGCACAGCTAGTCCATAATAAAAAAAAACACATAACACTATTGTACAAGCTACCTAAACCATATGTTTAGTAAATCATATGTGTGTACTATTCATAGCAATTGGGAGTGGAAAAACAAGCGACGGCGCGTGCGCACCGAAATAGAATCGGTCCGAAATACGTAGGTACTCGCGTGGATACTTGAGCGCTCGTACGTCATCATTACTTGAAGGAGTTTGAAGACTGAATATGTTATCAGTAATCATTCCACATATTAATATTATAAAGAGAAAGGATTTGTTTGGTTTTTGTAATCAATAAACTCGGAAACTACTGAACCGATTTTAATCATTCTTTTACTATTAGATTGCTTTGTCTAGGATCAATTTTTTTATTTTATTTTGTGAATTCTATACGGCTGAAACCGCGGGCGCACACTTTGCCCGACCTGGGAATCGAACCCAAGACCGCATGCTCAGCAGTCACGCTTCGGATCTCTAGACCAACGATGTAGCAACGAGATTTGTTGACTTCTAAATCAATATACAAGTCATACTATCTACTCAAATTCAATATATCCCTTAATACGATTTGAAACCCTTAGCATTAGCTAACCACTTCTGTTGTATTGTAATTAATTAAACGCGTACTCATTCCCCAAATGAAGTACCTACCTATTATAGAATACTCGATAATGTAGATTACCATCAGTAACCTGATTATTTGATTGCGTCATTGGTCTAGTAAACGCAAGCGGGGCTGCTAAGCGTGCGGTCCGGAGTTAAATTTCCGTTTTCGAGCAAACTGTTATTGGGTTCTGTAAGAAAATTCTTATGAATGGTAGTTCAAAATATGGAATTTGTACGTTGGTGAATCGTGTGTTTATTTTGACGCCACTGCTTAACCTTCGCGGAGCTTAACTGCCTCGTTGGGCTAGTGGTCGCAAGCGCGACTGCTGAGCGTGGGGTCCTAGGTTCGACGTCCAAGTCGGGCAAAGTGTTATTAGGTTTTTCTGTTAGGATATTCTCAGTGGCAACACGGAGGGAGAAATTTGGTGGTATGATACACCCGTGCTTCGGAGAGCATTTAAAGCTGTCGGTCCTGCGCCTAATCTCTCTTCGGTCGTGTCGGATTGCCATCCCATCGGACTATAAGAGTGAAGAAAGATGGAGTGCACCAGTGTTTTCGCATAAACTTGTGCACTATAATATCTCCTGCGTACTTGGCTAATCTCCGTGGTGATAGGCCGCTGTGACCGAAATACGGTCACAAGGAGTATTTATTTATACTTCGGGAATACAGGCCTGATGCTAGGTTATGCATCTTCAAATTTTATTATTATGTCTTGATGTTGTTAACCACGATGATGTGACGAAAAACATAAACAAACTCTGGGCTAATAAGTGCGTAAAAAAAGTTGTTTATATTGAATTTGAGAGATATGTAGTTAAACTGCCTCGTTGGTCTAGTGGTCCCAAGCGCGACTGCAGAGCATGACGTTTTGGCTTCGATTCCCAGGTCGGGCAGTGTTATTGGGATTATCTGTTATGAAATTCTCAGAAGCAGCCCGGAGTTTGTGCCCGTTAAATGGCAGTTGGCTCACCAACACAAAGGACTTAATAACAGCATTGCTGAAATTGAGTGTAGAACTGTGTACACCTCTGCCTACCACTTCGGGGAATATAGGCGTGCTGCTATGAATGTATTTAATTAAACCTTATGCTCTTTCAATTAATTTTGTTGTTTATATATTACCAAGTAACTCACGTGATGGTAAGTGATGCTTAGGGATGCGTGCAACACCAATGGTGTCACTCGTTGGAGAGATGAGCGCATTTTGGGTATTGACCGGAGATGGTTGCTTCAGTGACTACCTGAGTAGGATTCGAAGAGAAGCCTTGGCTAATTGTTAGGCTACTAGGATACCAGACATCATACACCTGATAAGTGCCCTGCCTGGAGCTCGGAGTGGCGGATCCTGGTCAGTCGGATCGGGAAAAAGCTGTCCCTGTCGGCAGTAGAGGTTCTCCCAAAGCCCTATCTTTCATAAAATCAGTTCCTCAATGTATGAACGTAAATAAAATAAATACAATTAATTAAATTATCCTCTTTTGCGTCCCTTGGCGTTTCTAGCTCATTGCAAAGAGATATAAAATAAAAATAAATTAACTAGCTTGAGAAACATCTTATTATTACATTTTGCTATATTAATATCTTATAAGTTACTATAGCAACTATAGACATACTTAAAATAAAGTATATTTGACATGTTACCACATTATTATGACAGGTGAAATGCTAATAATTTAATTTAATTATACTAACATACGTTAAGTAAATTACATTACAATGACAATAGTAATTTACATTTGTTATAATACTTACAGAGGTCAATGGACGTCACTTACAAAATGGTTGACAATACACAGTATACACATAGGATTTTAAACTTTATGGTTTAGAATATATGGTTGAATTTTATATGAATGCAGTTATTTGTCTCATGTTTCGCTAATTCGCTTAACAATGACGTATGAGACTAACATTTTGTGTGAATTTTTAATGAATATTTACAATTCGTATGTTTGTTTACCAGTACATGTTGTGAATATAATGTCCTAAAGGCATTACTACAGTTTGCATTAAGTCATTATGCAATATTTTTTATCATAGTTTTTCATACAACTACTTCCTACACACGTGACCAATAGAGTTAACGGTAACATAACATACCAAGCATCACGCTTATATTAGTCAAAGGGTAGCTATCTACACAGTTGTAAACCCGCATTACACCAATGCTATAATAAGTCCCATGTAATAAGTGGTGAGTCTTTAGACATCTATTTTATCTATTACTAGCTGATGCCCGCGGCTTTGCCCGCGTGGATGTCGATTATCGCGACCAAAAGTAATCATGAAATTTTGATCCTGTTCCCACTTTCCAATTACCGCTTTATAATTGCCCATGTTTAAAGTATTAAAATGGATATAGTACGTTATCCTTAAGACATAGACATATGCCATCGCGGACTTTCCTGTAGACCTATATAGGATACACAATTCTGTCATACATCATTTTGTTATATCTCAAACGGTTTAGGCAGCGTTTTCATTGAAGGCTCCCAGACGGCTTATTTTTTTCCGACAACTCCAACAAATGTCATTATATTTTAGCCAATGTTTATGTCGCAGATGGATTGTAGAATCAGCTGTTTTACAAAACTGCTAGCTGATTTACAAAACGGTACTGTTATGAAAAACAGCTGGACGACATTTAGCGGTTTTACAAAATTATATAGGTATATATATTTCGCAGATGGATTGTAGAATCAGCTGTTTTACAAAACTGCTAGCTGATTTACAAAACAGTACTGTTATGAAAAACTACTGAACGACGTTTAGCGGTTTTACATAATTACTGAAATATAACACGCAGAATTGAATGAACGTTTTGCGTTTATCAATGCAGGGGGTCAACGATCAGAGATTATGTATAACAGTGTGAAATGAACTGTCAGATTGTTGATTTTAGTTCGAAATTTTGTCGCATATGCAGTGGCGGTACCTTCATATAAGCCCAAAAGCCCGGCATGCCTTACTAAAATGCTCGATAGAGAATCAATATCAAACCCGAACTATTTAAAAGTTCGCGCGCTTAATTCTTATCACAATAACACAAAGTATCTACCAATGCCACATTACTACACATCGCGATTGTTCGCGCGCAGAGTTTCGCATTTGCAGCATCTACATATAGCTATCTCGCTTACACGTACGGGCTTTTACCGGGCTTTCAAATACTATATCTGTCACTTTCGCACTTATGGCGATGTGCCGTATAACGAGTACATACCTTGTGCGTCTACAAATCGATCAGTATGGAAGATTTAAGCCGGGCATGCCTATGAAGTTGCACGCGTATGCACACCTTGCCAACTCTGCAGTGTTGCCGTTTTAGCGACGTTGTGAGATCTTGGAGATTTTTAACGAGTTTGGAGACATTTTTTAAGATTTAGCAACAATAAAAACTAGCGACTTTTTAAAATAATTAATAGTTTCGAGTCACGTGACACATAGATTAAAAATTATGAATTTGTTTATCGAATTAAATGTATTTACGAGTTATTAATATTATTTTCAAAAATACCAAAGAGTCAAATAAAATACATTCTATCATTATAGCTAAGTTTCATATTTTATTTCCATCAGTGTCAAATACCCTATTGCGACATCTAGCTAGATTTTTCATATACCTGGCGACTTTTTTTGCCTAAATGACAACACTGCAACTTTGCGTAAGTACCGAGTGCAACTCACTTCAGTTTCATTTGCTTGAGTAGGAAAAGTTTTGTTGTTAAAGTTTTTTGTGTGTTTTCTTAGGTTTTCTCAGTGTTAGAATTGTTTTGGTGACTTACAATGGAGGTAATTGTACCTTGTGAGGATTTAAAATGCGTTCAAGTTTTGATTGGCGGAGATAAGGTAAAATCTTTAAACTTTGCTCAGAAAAAACAGTTAATTTCTTCATTAAAACCGACGCTTAATCTGTGTATTTCTCAGACTAGTAAATCGCATAAACGAAAATTTTATAGATCAGTGTATAAAACTAGTTGGATTGTTGGCTGTTCGCACACTAATAAATTGTTTTGCTGGTGCTGCATATTTTTTTCGAATGAAGATTCCGAATATATCTGGTTATAATGATTTAAATAACATATCTGGCGCCATGAAAAGGCACGCAAATTCCCATAAACACCTGTGTGCAATGGTTTCTTTCGGTAATTTTGGTAAACAACGAATTGAGACATCTATATCACGCCAGTTATCTGAGGAAATTTCAAAATATAACACGCGCGTTGATAACAACCGTAGTGTATTTCAAAGATTAGTCGATATTGTTTGTCATTTAGCACAACAGGAACTTCCTATAAGAAGACACGATGAGTCCAAAACTTCATTAAATAAAGGCAATTTTTTTTGAACTGGTCTCGTTAATTTCAAAATACGATGTCGTTTTAGAAAAGCATATGCAGCATCAGGAAAGTGACAAACCGGGGCCGAGAAGAAGACGGATGAATTCACTTTTAATTTATTGTACCTAACCAGTAGTTTATGAGAAAATTGCGATGATACATACGTAGTTACCTACATACTTAGTCGAAAACTGAACTTTCTTTTTTTAAATCGGTTAAAATTTTATTGGGCTTGCCTTATTTTGAAACCCTAGGCACGCCACTGCGCATATGGCTCTATATGTCTTAACAATAATAACCTAACTTTAGATTTAGAGGTCGAGATGGCTTAGTGGTCAGAGCGCCTGGAGTATCTATCCGGGAGGCGCAGGTTCGAATCCTGTTCGCGACCGTATTCTTTTTCCATTTAATATTATAACTTTAACCTAACTTTATTTTACTTGTCAATTGCAAAAGAAAGATGAAAATGTCGTAAATACTAAACCACTATAATAGTCAACAATATATCGGGATTATGAAAGAAAATAAATGAAATTTATCCATGAGCGAGCGAAGCGAGCTCGGGAGTTTCGCGTATCCCGACACGGACAGGTTAGGTTCGTAGCGTTACCGTTCGTGCGTAGCGAGTGAACTACTCCCGTCATCTTCTTCGTGTTTAGGTTCTAACCTTACAGACACAAACCCAGCCACGGAAAGTCAAATCTGAATACAGTATCTTTTTTTACTTGAGTGGTGACTATCCATTTAATATACCTATACAATTAACAAACCTGTCCCACAGTAGATATGTCATTCTGCATTACGTCTTAAGGTGGGTAGCTGTTTTGGTAAACGTATCGCAATGGCAATCTAGCTGAACGTCGTTCAGCTGTTTTGTAAATCAGCTAGCAGTTTTGTAAAACAGCGGATTCTACAATCCATCTGCGACATATACAAAAACTTGACAAATTATACACTAAAACCTTCCTCGAGAACCACTGGTGAATCCATTGGTGAAAACACCATGAAAATCGGTGCATTCGTTTTTGAGTTTATCGCGAACAGACAGACAGACGCGGCGGATGACTTTATTTTATAATATGTAGTGATTAAAAAAATTAACATTTTCTAATAATATTAACCCCGTGTCGAAAGAAGATCTATGACAGCCGTCACGGGTAGTCAAAAGCCTGAAAGTCTGATCCGCAACACCAGAGTACTGATTAGTTGCAATACCGATGTCATATTCAAGGGATATGTTGACTTCCAGCATCTCTCACTCACTATGCGAATTGCAGCAATATGTTCATATTTTTCTACTACTATTATAAACTGCCTAGCCTTTTTTCAACTACATTGTGGTCGGCTGCCAGTCTGACTGGATGCAGCTGAATATCAGTTTTTTTTTTTAAGTTTGGCTCACTTTAGGAATCTTTTCTAGTATCATGGGTGCGTAGACAAACATAATCTCACATGCACCACACACCCAGACCCGGAACAGTTATCAAAGATCATACAAATATTCACTCCGTTCAGGATTTGAAACCGCGGCACGCGGCTCAGCAGCCGGTCCTGCGACCACTGCGCCAAGCGCGCCGTTAAAATTTTACATGAAGCAACTGCCTATCTGACCTCCACAACCCAGTTACTGGGTAAAACTATATTTTACTTTTCAATTTAGTAATAATATAAATTTATTTGTCCCCAGGTATTGGCGATAACACCACAGTGTAAATTAATTTAAATATATGCAGGTAAACCGACCATTAGCATAAATCGTTGTTTATTTTGGAAGTTTCGCTATAAGTGTTAAATAAAACAAATCCTTATTAATGTTATGGTAATTGCTCTTAATGGTGATCGTAAGAGATGGGACAGGGATGTTTCGTTTAATTGGCAAAAATTTTTACGTCAAAAACGTAAAATAGTGTTTCTTAAAGTGGGCGATAACCCTTGTGAGCAGTGAAGGCTTAGCCAGTTTCATGAAACCTTGCCTTTTTAACAATAAAATATTTTAACAAAAAAAAAACGAGTCCAAAAATCTCTCTGCTATGAAACAATTCAATAAAAAATGCTACTTCAATTTACATACAAATATCCAAATTTGTTGACGAATAAGAATTAAATCAATTTATTAGGAAAGTAATACACAATTATCTATTATTATGTTTGGAGTCAGTGCCAGCTACTAACTCCAAATCGGTTGACGCTGTTCTGATGTAACAATCATAAAAAATACAACTGAATTGATAACCTCCTCTTTTTTAGAAGTCGGTTAATTATTTTTTTCTAAATTGGTTGATAAATTAAGGAGTTCTGCGGTAACAAGCATATATAATAAATAAAAAGTACAACCGGATTGATAACCTCCTCTTTTTGGAAGTCTATTAAAAATGGTTCTAAGTTTGGCCACTAGCTAGCCGTTTTTTTCCCTCATGTGTAAAATCCGTCATGGGCGCTGTGCCGGTCTCCTACCTAAAAACCAGACATATTTCCTCTATTTTTTACCGAGGTCCCGGTTTTAACTGCATTCATCGCAACCCGCAGGTTATGTTCCATCGAAGGTTATGGCCGTGAATCGAGCACGTAGATCCAGAAGAAAACTATTTACTCTAGCCTTGAATTAATACAATCTAGGCAAGATTGTATTTCTTAGGACACACGACACTGAAGACAACATGTATGATAAATGAAACACTTTTTAAGGAAATTTCCTCCCGGATGAATACTCCAGGCGCTCCGCTCTGCCCGGGAAGCCATCTCGAGCTCTGCTCACTGACTGTCTTTTGGTGACGTCATTGCCTTTCCATTCAGTCCCTTTACAGGAAACTGACGATATGACGGCTGATAGAAGTGTATGGATAAAAAAAATTTGGTAAGGGCAGGGGGATGATTATGATGAATCGTTTACAGATAAAACAAGGTTCTTGTCAACATGTAGATTCCATAACAAAATTATTGACATGACATGTATACAAATGACACGTGTGCGCATTACCAAAGGTTGGGGTTACACGGCATAAATTCCCGAAAGTCGTTGGGTAATTGAGAGGCTTTCATACGAAGGTCGCTTCAATTACAGAACCTTGTCATATGCTTAATTAAATTGGCAATGCTAATAGTGCTTTGAACTAAGAGTAGGTTTGTCAAGAAGTTTATTAAACTCCATTTAAAATAAATTAGAAAAAAAATTGTTTCGTAGAAGCAGAAATGCAAAACATTTTATGACAAAAGTGAATGACAATCACTTTAATTTACAGATGACATTATAAACCGTAAAAATTATAAAATATCCTGTGTCAGCACACAAAGATTAGGCAACATTGTAAATGAATTATAATAAATTAGGCATCGCATTACATAACATGTTTATTTTAATTGTGTTATAAAATATGCTTCAAAAATATCGTTTTTTTTAAACTGTCTAGTGCAGTTTTTAACTGATTAAAAGTACTGTTTCAAATAAGTATGTACACAGTCATAATAATAATTAAGTACATAATGGAATTGAAGAGTCGATTCAATAGAATTTTCCACAACTTGACACATTCGTAACATGACTGTTGTACACATATATTCTTAACATATTCCTATCCAAAACTGAACACATATCTCTTTCAAAACGTGCCAAAAGTCAAGGTACCGCATTACAAAATCTAATTCCCAAAAATTTGCAAGGGAAATTATGAAGTCGTGAAAGTTCTGGATTGCGCAAGATTACCAAGGAGTTACTAAAGACAATAGCAAAAGGTTACGAACCGGAACCGAATTCAACCGAAACCTTGGATTTCCCCTCACACGTTACGTCCAAACACTTGAGGTTAACGCACTGAGGAAATCTTCGAAGCATTTCCGAAACGATTACAGAAAATCACAACTTTATTAACACGTACTTCGACACCTTTATTTCCATAAGTTAAGGAACAACTTGGTATGAATGACATGCAGAATTAAAGTTGTTGGTGTAATGAGAATTCTCTTGATCCTTGAACCGAAATCGCTCAAGATTTCGGTCGGTGTCAATGGTCGTAGAAGTTTAGACGAGTTTTGGAGGTCAAATATTGTATTTTAATGCAACTCTGCTTAGTTTTCTAAATAATTCATTGAAAATCTGAAAGGATATAGAAATATCAAATAAATTTAAATCATTTTCGAAACTTCATTTTTATTCTGAACGTTACTTACTTTACGTGAGCAATAATCAGTATAAGATAAAATACTAGAGTCAGCTCAGAATGCCATCGGTCATCATTTTGTTCAGCTTACCTAGTTTTCAGGTACCAAAACAGCTACAAAACATTATTATACCTCCCAAAAAACTCGCCCTCATAATCTCATGATAAAACACGCAATGTTTCATTCACACCGTTTGAATTTGTTCAAAATATCCATTTTTATTCCGTAAACAAGCCATTACTCTGATAAACATTAAATTAACAGAACAAAAACGGCCCTACATAACTTTTCGTCTCAATAAAGGAGCGATAATAACAATTCGCTAACGGACTTATAAATTTTCCACGAATGAGAGAAAACAATACAAAAAAAAAGGAATACGGAACCCCATTAGGGGACAATACCGGTCGCCATTTTGAAAACATGAGCTGTGTCAATAACTCTTTGGTCGCTTTTTTCGGACAATGTATTTTTTCATAATGCCTTGTTTTTGCGCGCTGGCAATTATTTATGAGTTTAAGCCGGTGCTTAGATTTTATACCGTGATAACCTATTTGGTAATATACAAAAAAAAATGGATTGTTATATCTTCCTGTGTAGGTACTAATTTGGTACTATTTTGCTTATTTATGTTTGGGAGTTTTAGACGGAATAAAAGGTAATAGATCAGTTAAGGCCCAATATTCAAACACAGGAATCCAAATCTCATGCTGCCCCTGTCACTTCAAGGTACGCCAAAAGTGGCAGATCGAGATTCGAGGACTGAAAAAGCTAAATATCATTGGGGCTAAGTATGCACGTTGAAGATAAACTGTAGGTATGACGCGTCCTTTTGTTTGATTATAAAAAAAAACTGTTATCACCAATCAACTAAAATTTTGATAATCGCGGCCTTTCTTCCATTTGCCATGTCAACAGTTAAAATATTCGTTTTCAAATATGCGGCCAACACAACAGCTGTAGAAGTGGCTGCGTAAAGATCGGCCTTCGTGCAGGTATTCGGGCAAGGAACACACCTGGAGTGCGTGATAAACTACTTTGGGTCACTACAATTACAATTAACAAGATTGAGATGCCTGAAATCCCATTTGGATATGTGCAAATATGTATTCTATTTTGATAACTTGTTTTTTAATCTGAGATCCGTGTAGCCAAGGCTAAGAGTCTGAATTATTGTATATATTTTTTGTTTATAAGATTCTATTTAACAACTAAGTGCGCATGTTATGGCTAGAATTGTCTATTGTGAATTAACCACATCAATTGCACACAAAACCACTTTCACATTGTTACCTCCATCGTGAGGAAATTCAGAAGTATGTAGATTGTATGAACATTAACAAATCCTTGGCTCATCGTTTCTAAACTAGTTTCGCCACCAATCGAAGCTGCCATTGCCAATTTATCAGGTTTCCATCGGCATCGTGGTAACACGAACGTGACTAAATAAGATAATAGGTGTAGGTGTTTAGGTAATAAGATATGTCATAAAAGTACCTATACATTTCTGTGGAGGGAAAAATGCGTTCGTGAGCAGGATTGAAGCCTATGCCCAGATGAATACTCCAGGCGCTTTGATAAAAACCTATCCCGAATTCGACTCACCGTTCCGAATTCTTCTTACACATTATTACGTCTTATGGTGACATACCTAAGTATAATGTATTCAGTCTCTCACTATAACGGTTCAGAACCTACTAATATTTTTCTTCCTGCAAATTTATAGTTGAAGACATGTGATTTGAGAAGACCCTCTAATTTCTTCTCCAAGTTTTGTACTCCTATTGAATAAGTACAGTATAGCACAGTGACAGATATAGAACCACTATAATAAAGAGTTAGGACATAAATATTCATCAGCAATTTCATCGTTATAACTTAATAGCTTGTACATGACTCAAAAGGTGTCATAAGAAGAGCCTACAGGAAAGATATCACAATCAAAACAAACATTTCAACAGCAATCACGACGCAACATCTTCACCCTCATATTCACGACCCTGTAAGAGGAATCTATGGGCAGACAATATAAGAGACAAAAAACTGGTAACAGTGCTAAAAAGTCTTCGTACAGAAGATTACTACTCCCCAACTTTTGGCAGAATAAGATTCATGTAACGAGTAAAATTTTGATTATGAATGAGGATGGCTATATGAGTAGAGGAAGACGAGGAAACGATGGATGGATTGTTTTAAAGATGATAAGGCAAGAAAGGAAATGACTGCCGAGATGACGGCTGATAGAGATGTTTAGAAGACCTTTCTGCGCCGACCTCAAATAAATTGGAATAATGGCAAGGGGGTGATTTTACAAAGTCATCTAATGTAAAATTTGTCTACCTTCCTTGCTGGAACCCGTACTGCAGAACAGTCTTGTAAACACTTAATATAGTTTTCCATATTCAGATGGGTATAAATAAGTACATGTATTCCAATATCGAATTTATAAACCACTTTGTTATTCAATAATAGTCGGAAATAATGTTTCCTGTTACACAATATACTATTTTAGAACGGCGTTATCAAAATTCAATGGAAATTCATTCACATAAATCGGTCATTCGGTAATTCTACGTGATTTCCGTTAAAGTATAAGCTAGCATCTCTCTTGCCGTGGCTATAGAGTTACACAAATATAGGATGAACAGCATCATTCTTCAACTTCTAAATTATTCTAGCTAAAAAAAGATACACATAGTACTTAATATCACGGTAATCGCTGAAAAGTTGAACACCCACATTTATTCGATGTCCCCGAGTTCTATCTAATAATGGGCGCCTACAACTACTTTATATGTATACCAGATACAATTTTAAACTCCAGGCAGCTTCTAATAATTTCTTAACAGAAAACTCATTGACACACGGAAATAGAACCCAAGACTAAGGACCACTAGATCAGTGAGGCCACAATAATAAACCATATTATGTACATAATAATTTAAACCGTAAAACCACGGATTTAAAAAAAACCGGATGAAATCTTGCCTTATCGTAAGCATAGATTAAGCACACACACATAGATTACACGCAGCGTACTGGCGCCGAGTGAGTTTTAAGTATTTGTACGCGTTTAGCTCGTGTATGACAAGCGAAATTGGATGACTAGTCATGCTTCTCACATGTCGTACGCAACGCTCCGTCCGTATTTTTTTAAGGTCCGTGCCGTAATACTATTACAAAAAAATTAAAATTATTGCTGGAATCTGCTGTTGGGGTAATAGCATCCAGATTCACCAATATGCTTGCCAACCGGGGAAAATATGATTGAATTTCCATCTAAGTCTGGGTTTTAAACTCCAGGTCGTGGTGGATCAATGTTCAATGTCAGAATTCAAAAAATTTGATAGCTTTTCTCAATATAACCTGTCAAAAACTCAAATTTTACTTTAAGCTGATGTTTTCGATGGAAAAGAAAATATTATATACCTAGAAAAGCTGACAAAAATGTACGTTGGTCAATCCAGCTTTGGTTGGTGACACGTGAAAATAATTCAATAATCGTGTTACAGTTGCTAATACCTACAAAATTTTGGTCCTTCCACGAAATATTTGGTCCTTTTTGTTAGTGATTCTGCAGCATTCTTCGAATTCTTTATAAGTTGTAGTATTGTCATAGTGTTTTTTTTTGTCAACAGCCGACATCTTTTTTATCGGTGGCCTAACTTTATATCGGCCAGTGTCAACCAAGAACGTGACATCATTGACGATTTGAAAAAAGAACGCGTTGACCGCAATGGCTAGCGGCATACAACAACTCTTCTATACGAAACCCAACCTTATTTTTTATTTATTACGGCTTATTCTCGTGTGATGATGTATGTAGGCAATACTTTCACTAAGTAGTACCAATGTCAGCGGTTATTTTCTTCGCATTATGCAACCAGTTGCGATTGCTTACGCAACCGTGGCCGATTCGCACGTGCCCTACAACGCTAATATAAAACGATCGTTATCGATTCTATTTTTCATGTTTTTTTTTAGTTTGTCATATTCAAGGTGATACTGCACGAGTAGTGTTCAAATATTTGTTTTTTTGGGGTATCAACACGTGTGGTACCCCATGATGCATTTGTCCTAGCCTTCAGAAGCATTTGTTTAATAAAAAGTAGCTATGAAAATGTTGAGTGCAGGCTAAATATATCAGTAGTTTCATGGACTTATCAGTCTTTAGAGTCACATTGATCGCTGGCAGATTTCACTGGAGAAAGAAAGAAAGAGTAACAAGTTATGAGTAAAATGATTCTGTGCCCTTCTACCTACGCCACGTACATTATGAGTGCGTGGTTTTATGAATTAAAATACATTAGATAGACAGCATCATCTGACTGGTAAAGAATCGTTAAGGTTAAGCAACGCTTACGCGGTCAGTCTATACTCGTAGATAGGTGACCGCTCAGAGCATTTTCATCTGAGCATCGCCGTGCTTCAGAAAGTGTGGTCGGTTCCGGGTGTTAGCAGTCACTAAGCCTTGTTGGTCTAGTGGTCCCAAGCGCGAATGCTGAGCATGAGGTCTCAGGTTCGATTCCCGAGTCGCGTAATGTGAGTGTTTCTGTTCGGAAATTCTCAATAGCAGCCCGGAGTTTGGAATTGCTTCGTTGATGACAATGGGCTTCCTTATTACATGAGACTTAATAACAGCTTTGGTAAAATGTGGGTGTACTATGTACACCTCCGCCTACCAGATTCCAGATTCACCAATATGCTTGCCAACCGGGGAAAATATGATTGAATTTCCATCTAAGTCTGGGTTTTAAACTCCAGGTCGTGGTGGATCAATGTTCAATGTCAGAATTCAAAAAATTTGATAGCTTTTCTCAATATAACCTGTCAAAAACTCAAATTTTACTTTAAGCTGATGTTTTCGATGGAAAAGAAAATATTATATACCTAGAAAAGCTGACAAAAATGTACGTTGGTCAATCCAGCTTTGGTTGGTGACACGTGAAAATAATTCAATAATCGTGTTACAGTTGCTAATACCTACAAAATGTTGGTCCTTCCACGAAATATTTGGTCCTTTTTGTTAGTGATATACACCTCCGCCTACCCCTTCGTGGAGAACAGGCGTAATGCTATTTTACCTGTTTTATTCATTATTAACATGACCCTAAAGTCGGTTGTGGACACTGGCACGGTCTAACAGTTCCTGACGATGCCCCATGAGGGGGCGAAACACGTGTGGAGTTGATGGAAGTTGCAATTTTGCAACAATTTTTATATGCGGGTGGAGTGGCGATGCTCAGGTAATTGCATGACTACCCTCAATATTGTGAAAGTATCTAGATATTGTATGGTCTTCCACAAGGTAACGCCTGAATCTATTCAATGACCCTTAAGTCGTTCAAGAATATTGAACAGTAGCTATTTAAAAGTGCACATCAATAACAGACCACAATAAAAAAAAACATAATAAACTGCACGTTTCAACAATCAATACATAAATGAGGATTACTTAACGATAATAAACTACAGTATAACATTAAACATGTCTTGTAAATGGTGAGAACTAAAAATAATCGTTTATCGGCCCACAGGGCTATGTAAACATGTATCATCGCGATTGAGTTGCGTAATGATTGGAGTATTTCTATATGAATATAGCTGAGAATACTAGCTGTGCCCCGGATTTCACCCACGTTAATTTGAGGAAAAAACCTAGTAAAATATATTCCAATAGCGCTCTCCCCCCTCACGACGCGCTCAAACCGCGCGTGGTACTTGATAATGAAACTATGATGTCTCCTAAGATATTCATTAAAATCAAATGGCAAGGGCAATTTTGTTCAAAATTTAATACTTGTGATGAATAACGTATTTATTTGGATAAGGATTAATATCATGTTTAAACACCTTCGCAAATATTGCATTATTTTAGGACAAATTTGATTACCATAAAAAAGGTTATATTATAGTAACCTTAAAAGATAGACAATTCCTTCTTACATTATTTTTACGTAACTTTAACCGTTTGCGCAGCGCACGCAACGGAAAATCTCAAAAGGAATATTTTCCGACTAGTTTCGAACTAGAACGGAGCCCTTAGTCATAAGTTGAGCTCGCGGCGATAGTGTTTGAATTTATTATTATAACCTATTTATTTATCTATATATTTCAATCCCGAAGAATGCAAGTGAGTAATAACCGTTGAATGAATATATCTACCTAGCCTTTTCCCAATTGCATTGGGCTCGGCTTCGAATCTAACCGGATGTAGCTTAATACCAGTATTTTACATGGAGCGACCTATCTGACCTTCCCAATCCAGTTACTGGGTGGTAACGAGATCTCGTGGTATGACAGGTTGCCAGACTCACAGGCCTCTGACTACACGTAACAGTTGTAACGCGCTCTGACCACTTAGCCATCTCGACTGGAGTATTTATCCGGGAGGCGCAAGTTCGAATCCTGCTCGCGACCGTATTTTTTTCCATTTAATATTATGACTAATTGATATTTTATTTGGAGCATAGCTCTTATACTGGAAGGGGTTAATAGTACCAGGGAATAAACTTGCTTTGCCGTTTTTCAAACTTGCAATATGATATCGGGCATCACGCCTGTGTTTTCGAAGGGGTAGGCAGAGGCGTATACAATTGTACAGCCACATTTCACCAGTGGTTTTATTAAACCCATGGTGGTGAGCCTATTGCCTTCTACCGAGCACAATCCCAAACTCCGAGTTTCTACTGAGAATTTCCTAACAGAAAAACTCAATAACACTTGAAAAACTCAATAACACTTTTCCTGAACTGAAAATCTAACCCAAAACAGTCGCGCTAGGTAGCACTAGACTAAAAACGCAGTTATATTATAATGCATCTTTATATATCAATCATCACTGCTCGTCCCAATGTTTCCCCCATAAACCTTACCCACAGCAAAATCAAATTCAGTCACACTCACTTCCTAGGTACTCACAATAACTCTTCGTGCAATCACGGCTATTATAAATTATACGTAGATTTCATAAACTATGTAACCTGAAAAAACCCCGGAACTAAGGACCACTTTGATAAGGCATTATTAAAACTCTTAGCAAAAGGTTTCTAAACAAATAATTTCAGCAGTAAGGAATATTTTAATTAGATAAGCTAATATCGCTGAAATAAAAGAACTTTGCTGCACGCGATGGTTTGAATATGTTTTGTGTAACACAAATTATTTTTGTTCGTAATACCTTCGGGCCTTAGAAGGAGAGAATTGAATTCAGTAATGTCTGCAGATGAGTTCATGAAATATTATATAAAAAATAACAGTAATATATACTTATTAAATGGAAAAAGAATACGGTCGCGAACAGGATTCGAACCAGCGCCTCCCGGATAAATACTCCAGGCGCTCTGACCACTAAGCCATCTCGACCTTCAGAGGTCGAGATGGCTTAGTCGAATCCTGTTCGCGACCGTATTCTTTTTCCATTTAATATTGCAACTTTAGAGTTAATGCTTTTCAAAGATTTATATTGAATAATATATACTTCATATTTGTTGTACTAGCTGCACAGTACACAAAAACAGACCGCCGTCATTTCGGCCTCGCCGTCGAGGCCCGTCGCGACGTCTCCGTAATTGTCCACCCCGACCCTTGCTCGTGCTAGCCCGTGCCGCTGAGCCTGTACCTTTAAATTCGTCCCTAAATAATAATAATGATTTGAATCCGATCCAGCCAGTCCCTTGCTACCAGCGACGCCCTAAGCCGAGGCTCGTACCCCGCAGGGGGTTCCCTTAGCGTGTTGTCGCTTAGTTTATAAGTTGAATGCCCTGGCAAAAAAAAAAATATTAAGGCAATCACAGGAAAGCCCGGTTAAGCAGTCGACAACCTTCAAGGTTGCCCTGCGAGATGACATACACAAAAAAAAATTGTACTAGCTGCGCTTGCGACTTCGCCCGCGTGGATTTTCAGACTGAAATCTTATTATTACTGAAATAGAATATAGTCTTTGTTACTCAGTAATAATGAAAGCTGCACTACTTTACTGGTGAAAGAAAATTTAAAATGGTTGAGTAGTTTTTGAGTTAAATACTTACAAACAAACGAAAAAAAATCTAACCTTTCCTCTTTATATATAAGTATAGATTACGTACAAATATATTTAATAAAAAAAAAACATTAAAAATACACTATAACTGGCGAAAATTTGCATAAAAACAAACTTAACTATGATTTGCATTATTTAATTATTATTCAAATACAAGGGGTATTTGAATAATAAAAAAAAGTACCCAAACTTAGTACCTACTCAAGCTTTTTTCATACGAACACTAAATATTGCGTAAGACTTCAGAGCTAACAACCTCCCAATTAATTATCTATTGCATCACGGGGTCTACAATCACCCCCATGGGTTGGATGGGGTAAAAGTTGTAAAGTCTTATTTACAACGTTACATGTAGACCCCACTGTTCAAAATTTTACGGCCCGATGCCTGTTGGAGGGTTGAAAAATGGAAGTGGCTCAAGTGTAGTTAAGGTATAGTTGTGGGCGTAGTTTAGTATTTGTGTTTTCTGAAATGGTCTATTTGGACTATTACGTACAGCGAAGGCAAGCCGGCATTTACTTGGGAATGTCCCTTTTACGATAACATTTACGTTAATTTCCTGGTACTATTAGTTGTCCATTAAAACCAGCATAGGTTTTATGATTTTGCATGTAGCAGTAACACTACGCATTTATTTTATCTATCACCTATTACTTATTATTAAATACTATTATTTATTGTTCCGGTGCTATGACGATGTAGATAACCCAAGCAACAAAAAAATTAGGACAAAGAAGGAGAGATTGTTAAGGAGGATAGTCGACCATGAAATTGCTTTACAGTTTTCGACAATAAACTTAAAATTTTGCTAAGGCTAACTGGACAGTTCCTAACAGCCACTTGTAAAACAAAGCATATAACATTATGATGTGTAGCCGAAAATCAATTGCTACCTTACTTTAGAAATTCTATGGTCGACTTACTTTAACCAAATATATGGTCAACTATTTACTATAGGTACCCAACCCCGGTGTCATTATCCGATATGAATAAACTGTTGATACTTAATAAAAATATTGTAACATCTACTCATGTAAAATTGTACACAGTAGAGCAATAAATATATTTCTATGTCTATTATAGGGAGGTAGTTACAATATTTCATATTTAAAAATTCCCATGCCTATCCTTCGCCTAAAACCAAGAGGAGTTGTTGTCTTATCTAGTTTCCATACACCAACGGTCTCTCACTTGCTTCCCGCTTTTATTTATTTCCCTCGTCTGGCTGTATTTGCGCCGAATATTTGCGCAAGCACCTATTTGTGTTGGCGTAATGTTCTGGTTTTCTTGTTTGCCAAATAAGGCGCGGATAAGTCGTGCAAACGACATATTTCACTCCCGGATAGCTAGGAACGGGATCCGGACGGTTTTATTATTTATTATAATAAATAAGGAAGGATAGAAGTGTAAAGTCGCGCGTGCGCTGCGTGCGGGATGAAGAATGAAATTTTCTGTAGGATTTCCTTTGAACTAGGTATTACTGACTACATGTATGGTTTCGTTGTCTAATAAAAGCGACCTTTGCAATCATTATTGATATATACCTCCTTACATATATACTCCGGACTCGGCTCTGCTTCGCGGAATGGTCGCGTAGCAACGATAAAAACATTATTGATATAAAATGTACGAAATACATTAACGTGTTTAATTTATATCATTGGCGACGAGTAACTTAATAAAAGAATAATGGAAATAAAGAAATTAAAAAAAATACGAGCCTCCTTACGGGGCGTTCTAACCCGAACCGAAAATTTATTGGATATTCAAGACCCTGCTGCATACTCAGAAGAAGAAATCGACACACGACTCGAGTCTCTACAAGAAACATTAAGAAAATTTCACGAATTACAGAATAGTATAGAATCGGAAACCGCAGACGAATCCCTGGAAGACGAAATACTATACAGGTTTGAATTCGAGGAACAATGTACGAACTTGAAAAGTAGATTAATGAAACTACAAAGCCATCATCGAACTGAATTAAATTATTTACCCCAATGCACCACGCGTGTAACACCCCCGACCGATCAGACAGAAAAGGTTCCAAAAATAAGCTTTCAACCCCTGCAGGATGCTGAAACCTTTAAGAATTTTTCAAGAAGATTAACTGTATTCTTCTTAATGAACAAAATTATAGACCCACAAACAAAAGTGTACGTACTTTTATCCGCCATAACCCCAGAACTGCATGAAAAATTATACAATTTGTGTTCTCCTGAAGACCCACTCAACAAAAGTTTAGAAGATCTGACGCAAATTTTAGACGACTACATTGATCCGAGACCAAGCATTTGGACTTCACAACACAAATTTATATCTCGCTTACAACACCATGATGAATCCGTTGCGGTATATGCTTCGGAACTCAAGAAACTTACAAATAACTGTGAATTCAATTGTCAACACTGTATGAAACCAATCTCTGAAAGTTTCTTATCGTTACAATTGATTAGAGGATTAAGGGACGGTGATATTCGCACAAAAATACTACAAAGAAAATCGGCTCAACCATTTACAACCTTAATACAAATTGCATCATCTATGGAAATGGGTAAGGCAGAAAATTCATCAATACAAATCGACATAAACAGAAATTTGGACACTGTGAATAAGATTTCGACATCAAATAATACAGCTTCATCACATAATCAACGAAACAATGAAATTCCTAAAGGACAAATTACACTTGTCGATTTAAAAGGAAAATGTTTTCGCTGTGGTAAACTAGACCACAAAGCTAACGAATGTGGTTCTATAAAGTCCACGTGTAGACGTTGTGGAAAGTTAGGCCACTTGGCTCGTGTTTGTTTACAAAAAATGAACACTAACCACCAATTATTACAAGAAAACACAAGCAATCATAGTGATTATTCAACAGCAGAAATAAATGTTATAAATAGTGAAATGACTCAAAAATACATGATCACTGTCGAGATTGAAAATAAGACAATTAAGATGGAATTTGACACTGGAGCGACACTTTCTTCTATGTCAGTGAAGGAATTCAAAGGGCTTAATATTTCAAAAAAGTATTTCAGAACAGATATGAAATTGCGAACGTACACAGGTGAAATAATTAAACCGGCTGGTGTAGCATATGTAAAATGTAAATATCAAGACCAAATATTTTACGGAAAATTGTACATCATTGACAAGGACGTGGACGCCATTTTCGGGAGGAGTTGGATGAAAGAACTGAAAATAGAACTGGCTGATGTAAGAGCCCTTCAAATACCTGAACTCGTTCATAGTAAGAACCTAGACAAACTTCTTCAAGAATATTCCACGTCAGTATTCAGATCGGAATTAGGGAAAATTCCGAATTTTCAAGCCCATCTATATTTAAAAGAAAACATTCAACCTATTTTTATTAAACCTCGCAAAGTACCATACGCATTAAAAGCCAAAATTGACGAAGAAATAGAACGACTATGTGATGCGGGCGTGATTACTAAAATTGACCATTCTGATTGGGGTACACCAATAGTCCCTATTGTCAAACCCAACGGAACTATTCGCCTCTGCGCCGACTACAAGATAACCTTGAATAAAGTAATAAAAGATGAACAGTACCCGATTCCAATTATTGAAGACATATTTTCAGAAATGAACGGGGGTAAACTTTTTTGCACATTAGATATAACTCAAGCGTACTTAAACATGGTAATGGACGAAGAAAGCGCATTGCTACAAACCCTGAGTACACACAAGGGCACCTATAAAGTAAATAGACTGATGTTCGGAGTCAAAGTTGCTCCCAGCCTATGGCAGAAATTCATGGATCAACTACTAAGAGGCTTAGCTGGTGTAAAATGTTTTTTCGATGACATTATCATCCAAGGATCTTCAGAGCAAGAATTATTATCACGATTAAGAGCTGTCCTCGAAAAGCTTAAAGAAAGCAACTTGAAAGTTAATAAGGATAAATGCCATTTTCTTAAACAAAGTATCAACTACCTTGGACATACTATCGATAAGAATGGACTACACAAAAATACAGACAAGACAACGGCCATTGCCAAAACGAACAGACCAACAAATGTCGATGAATTACGTACATTCCTCGGTATGGCAAACTATTACAATAAATTTATACCGAATCTAGCTACGATTACACACCCGCTAAACAAATTACTGAAGAAAGGCACAATGTACAAATGGTCACGACAGTGTGAAGAAAGCTTTAAGCAAATTAAAAGAGAAATTCTGAACGAAACAGTACTTACTCACTTCGATCCAACTAAACCCCTTACACTGGCTACTGACGCGTCGCCTACTGGTCTAGGAGCCGTACTATCTCACAAATTCCCGGATGGTTCAGAACGACCTATCGCATTCGCATCGAGAACATTAACGAGTAGCGAAAAGAATTATAGTCAAATCGACAAGGAAGCCACAGCAATATTTTGGGGCCTGAAAAAGTTCTTTTATTACTGCTACGGACGAAAATTTACTTTAATAACCGATCACAAGCCTCTGACATCTATTTTTCATCCACATAAAACCCTACCAGCATTGAGTACAATGCGACTTTTCCATTACGCACATTTTCTCTCCGGATTCAATTATGACATTGAGTATAGAACTTCTTTAAATAACGCAAATGCTGACTACTTATCAAGATTTCCAGTTGAAAAAGTAAACGAAAAGCGATGTGATCAACACCACATATTTCAACTGAGTCAGATACACACTATAGAAGTAAACCCGGATCTGATTGCTAGGGAAACGAAAAACGATCTAGAACTACAAGATTTACTTACTGCTCTTAAGAATGGGCATTCAGTAAAAAATTACGGGTATAATGACAATGAGCTGACTCTACAAGACAATTGTATATTGAAGGGAACACGAGTAGTAATACCACAAACATTACGTACACGAATACTGGAAGAACTTCACAAAGGCCACACCGGGATCTTAAAAATGAAGTTGTTAGCCCGCAGTTACGTCTATTGGAAAAACATCGATCGAGATATTGAAACCAAAGTTAAATCTTGCCGTGCTTGTAGACTGCAACAAAATGAACCAGCAAAAGATTCACTCCATCAGTGGGAAGAACCAACCGGGCCATGGCAGAGAATTCACATAGACTTCGCTGGCCCTATTTACGGACATCAATTATTTATCGTCGTTGATGCCTATACGAAATGGGTAGAGATCACGGCCACTAAATCTACAACCAGTTCTTGGTGCATTCAGAAATTACAGGAAATTTTCAGTATCTACGGCATTCCATATACGTTAGTATCGGATAACGGCCGCCAATTTGTGTCACGAGAATTTGAGGAATTTCTTACCAACTCAGGAGTTATGCACAAAAAGATTGCTCCGTATCACCCCTCTTCTAATGGACAAGCAGAAAGATTCGTACAAATTACAAAAAGAGCACTTCACTCTATGGAGGGGGAGAGGGGAAACCTCAACAATAAAATACTCGAAATCATGATACGGCTGAGACAGACACCAGGCCTGAGAGGAACTCCCTACCAACTTATGTTCGGTAGGGAGGTAAGAACAAGACTACATGCCATGGTAAAACCGGTGCCTAAACGGGGGCCATGTAGACAGAAGGTGACAAGAGAATTCTCACCTGGAGACCGGGTGCAGGCCAGGAATTACTCCCATCCGATCCCCAAATGGGCGTTCGGGACTATTATACGGCGACTTGGTGAAGTTCACTATGAACTAAAGATGGATGAAGGAATATTGTGGGTCCGGCACATAGATCAGATTTTACCGGCATTTTTAGTTCCTCGATTCGCGAGGGAGAGCTGATATATACCTCCTTACATATATACTCCGGACTCGGCTCTGCTTCGCGGAATGGTCGCGTAGCAACGATAAAAACATTATTGATATAAAATGTACGAAATACATTAACGTGTTTAATTTATATCAATTATGATTATGATTATTATGTTGAATAATTTTTGTGATTAACTTTTTTATTTGTTAATTCCTGCTTAAAAAATCGTGATCTTATTAAGTTGAAAGTGCGGTTGCCGCAGAGACCGGCTGCTGAGCCGCGTGTCACTGCTGCGATTCCTGCACGGAGCAAATATTTGTATGATCTACAGAAAATTGTTTTGAGTCTGGGTGTGTGTGCGTGTGAGATTATATGTCTGTTAACGTATCCACGATACAGAAAGAAATTCCTAGTGTGGAGCAACGCTACATGTGAAAAAAAAATGTTCTACGGTTTTTACTCACGTGCATTCTTCGGGATTGCCCGTGAGTAATAACTTATATGAATGTGTTATATACAAAAATCTTGATTGTAGGTTGTAAGGTGATATGTTTGAGTTGTACCTGAATAAATATTTTTTATTTTCTTATTATTTATTAATGTAACTTTATGAAATTTTGCACTAAACACTTGAGACTTGTATCTACAGTCCACGTGTTACCCGTAAATATTCATCTCATAGATATCTTCATAACATCTGAACTGCTAATAATTCGTTTCGAGGAAAAAAGACTGAAAAGCGCTCGGAATTTTATATTACTCGACACGGTCCTAGCCCAATATGTACTTCTACTAAGAACACGCGTGCCAAACAATTTCTACCCTCGAATTTCTCGGCATGGACTTCACAATTCTTCTTCATCACATTACTCTAAATATCTAATATAAAATAGCATTACGCCTGTATTTCCCGAAAGAGTAGGCAGGGGTCTAAACAATTGTACCTACACCAAAATGTCACTATTGCAGTTATTAAGCCCCATTTAATGGGTGAGGAGTCTATTGCCATCAACCGGTCACAATCAGATCTGCTACTGAGAATATTCTAAAATAAAAACCGCTCACTATCTAGGTGATTCTATTGTCATCAACAGCGGGCACTAAAGACAAGTCCAAGCTCTGGGCTTTTTTTCTGGATTTCAGTAACATAACTTAGCATCACGCTTGTATTCCCCGAAGGGGTAGACAGAGGTGCACACAGTCACCCACATTCCACCAATGCTGTTATTAAGACCCATGTAATAGCTGGTGATCCTATTGACATGTACCGGGTACAATTCCAAACAGAGAATATTAGAAAAACTTAATAACACTTTGCCCGCCCCGGGAATCGAACCCGAGACTTCCTGCTCAGCAGTCGCGCTTGGGACCACTAGACCAACGAGGCAGTTTCTATAAAAAATATTATTTATAATTTAGTCCTTCAGTTCCTAGGGAACATATATATATAACAATCAAACGTGTTAATGTAACTGGACACGCCATTTTAACTAACTGGGTAGCTAATGTGTTTTCTAAATAACTTTTATCGGTCCCTTTGAGGTGTGTCGTTATAACTAATTGTGGTTTCAAAAGAATTGTATATAATTACGGTAATTCTTATGGGTAGGGAGTTGAGTGCTTATTGATGACGAGTAGTAAAAAGTAAATATAAATCATTATGAACAATGCCCGAAACGGTGACCATAATATAATCAGGATAAGAATTTAAAAAAAAAACAGGGATCTGGGTATGTAAATATGAGATTTGGGTCCTTTCACCCGCAATACGGACGTTTTTGCTTAGAAGAAAGAAAAAAAACCGAATGCATGAGTCAATCATTAGTCTCACATTACATTAATGATAATTGTAAATAAGACATAATTTTAAAAGGGTATCTATGCAGTTTCTTGTCGTATATCTAGCTTTGGCTCTTCATAATAAGAAAACAATGAGTTTAATAAATTCATATAATTTTCTGGGCGGTGCATACAAAGTTTACGCACTGTTTTACTATACGGCAATCAACAACAATATGAGCGAAAACAGGTAAACAAATACCGAATAACAACAAATGAACTCACTTTTAACATTAAAATAAAACAACACCACATAGTGAAATCATTCAACACGACACACATTAACGATTGTTACTAAGATGTCATTAAGTCACTGCGACTAGTCGTGTCATTAAAACGACTTCCCGTCGGTTATGGCTGACGCCGTCGTAAACCAGTACAGACTGTCGCAGGTCGTAAACTGAAAGTCGTAAAGTGTGCACTTGCGTTTTCGTAGTGCGCGCTTGCATTTCGGTTCGGATTTGGGTAACTATGTTAGTATGTTCAAGCTTTTATTTTATGGGTGAGACGGCAACAACAAATCCTTTACTAAAGGACTGGTTTTACAAATGTTAGATAACTTTTATACGAATAAGAAAGAGTTTTAATAGATTTTCTAGTACATATCATTGGTAAATTTTTGATTAAACGAATAATAATTTCTACAAGCTGTGCCTCGTGGTTTCTCTCGCGTATAATTAATTATCTATTTATCGTATAGTATCAACTAACCAAAAAAATAGAAAATAATTCACAGTTCGTCTCTTCTCGCCAATGCTCAGTCTCATCGGGCAGCCAGGGTTAATTAGTCCGTTATGCGTCACGACTCGTACGCGCGAGTATTGAAATATTTTCATTTCACATTATCTCCTTACTTTCGTTCGTAAGGATTAATATGCAATGCCAATTAATAGTGCTCATAAATCACTTTAAAATTTTCATAAATTTTTTGTTATTGTGGCTTATCTATAGGAGATATGGCATACCGGATACCTTTTTTTATATGCACTAAGGACCAATATTTTTGTAGAAAATTGTATTTAGGTATTGGATAAGGATTGTATTTAGGTATCACTAAACATTACGCTACAGCACGAGGATAAAGCAGTTCGGGAGCACTTTTTCTTCCAATCTACTTAACAGATATCAATATTTAAAGCCAGTTGAGAAGTATAGCCTAATATTAGATATCCTATACTATTCCTCACTTGTTTTTATTAAAATCCTTCCGGTAGTTCCAGAGATGGGTCCGTTTAAACAACCAAACAAACAAACTAAAAAACACCCTTTTTATAATATTAGTATAGATAGATAACCTTTTTTCTCGAAAATATTATCTATTTGTCGAAGTAGAACTGGAGCAGAAACTTCTGTATATTATATTCCTAATAACTTTTCATTAAATTTGTATTACATAAATAAATAAATTAAGTCACCGTGTTATTTTCTGCATAGTGCCTACCCAAAAGTACACTACTCCCTACCCATTCCTTTCGCTGAGGACAGTAGCAGCTTCATTACTGTCATAAAACTCTATCGATTTTCTATGATTAACTGCGATTTCCAGATCAGTTCGTGAAAGTGACCATTCTTTACTAAGATTCCTCCGAACTGATTCGTGAGTATTTCTACTGTCATCGGTCCCAGTCTGTTATACGAATAGCTCTGTCGGTGCTTGCGGGTAATCGGAGTTTGGCAACCTTCTGCAAAGTCAGCATAGAATATAGGTGTTTCCTGATAACCGGTTATAGTAGTAATAGCCTAGTGGTATGACCGTTGGACTTGTAAGTTAAAGGTCGCAAGTTCCAATCCAACCACAGAATTTTCGAGTCATGTGCATATTCAAAGTGAATTATCACATGCGTATAAAGAAAACATCGTGAGGAAACTAGGACACCTGAGAAAGGTTCTCGATGGTATGTTAAGCTATGACAGAGGCCTACGGGCGGTTTAAACTCTGACACTAGGTTGTTCATCAACCACACGTCAAGAGGGAGTAACCGGATTGCAAAATGCTAATTAATCTGTAATAGTGTAGGTATGTTACGCTTGGCTGTTGTAAAACAGTAGTCGTTAAGCCAGTAACAGCCTTATTGGACTGGTGATTCCAAGTGCGGCTGGTATACGGGAGATCCTGGACTAAATTCCCAGTTGATAGATCATATGAGCAACTTCAACAACTGACAATAAGTTTATAAAGAAAAAAAGTGTTGATTAATTATTAAGCTGTATAAACTAAAAATAGTCTTAACAAATTGGGAAAGGCCATGGCCAAAATATCATCATGAAACACCTTTTACGTCACAAAAAATATCAATTTTACTTCGCAGAATCGAATAATCGCTTCCATGTACGCGATAGAGCGACAGAAGTAACTAATCCAATAGCAACCCTTCCCCGGGCAAGTTCCGCAAAGTTTCGTGGGAAATCAGAAGCTGGTACGTGTCATAAAACTACTTAAACTAATGCAAATATGAAATAAGGATAATGTGGTATCCGAACTTATTATGACGACTACTTTTGGCAGGCTTGGATATAAATGATTTGAGAGTGTCCTTTGTTCCGAATTAAATAGTGCATTAGGACCAAAATAAAATACTGTCTCATTGCATTGCAATTGCAATTGAGTGCTAAAAGGCGGAATGTGCAAGCACTGCTATGTAATTTCTAACACCTACCTTCTGTGCAAGTACCTAAATCTTAGAGGACCAGACGGGAGACGGCTTCTGACTAAATATTGAACAAATTTGCTCGACACTTTTGGCGGGGGGTGAAGTAATACACTAGCACAAAAGAACTTGCACTAAAGCAACAATAACTCTCGTTACATTGACAGTAATAACGAACTAGACTACTAAACTAGACTAGACACAAACATAACATTGTGTCACACGCGATTAACATCTTATACTATCATTATAACCATACAGGGAAATGGTATAAAGGTTTGTTTGGGGATCATATGCCAGTGGCTAGAGGGGTACGCCCGCTAAAACTACTCCATTGCTAGGTAATTCCTCCAAAACCTAAATACATATTATGCAATATTCTATTGTAAGTAGGCTTGGAACCTGCGGGCTCCGGGTGAATACTTCAGGCGCTCTGCGACCTTCGCTATCCCGACGACTCTGCTCACTATTCCGAATATTTTTTCATATTAATACGTGTAACGGTGACGTCAAATAAACATGCATTTAAAAACGTTTGAAAAATGTATCTGTACAATAAAAAAGTTTTAATTTATAGGTGATCAATCTGTGAGCCATACGATTTCAAATTTACAACAAATTTCAAAAACCTAGTAGCCTTTTTAGATTTTGACTAAATCTTAAGAATATAAAAACTCTCTGCATCTAGTCTTCTCTATTTCATACTTTAGTAGATATAAAACTGAATATTTAATACTATCTCCTGACACACGTCATATACTTTATAAGGCCAATATAATCAGAAAACACCTAAAATATGTGAATAAAAATAGCAGCGAAAGACAAAAGTGTCATCAATAATGTTGCTGTGTTTACGAGGTATATAAACGTAACACATGGAACCTTTAGGAGGCTGAAGCCATGTAGGTATGAAGGCGCGTTCTCACTACTTATACCGTGGCGCTTTTTTCCATCATTAGATGACTTTCGTCTCTTCTTTGGGTTGCGACGATACACTTTTATATTAAACTAGCGTCACGCCCCGGCTTCACACGGTTGCAGTTTATACTAATGAAGAAAATGAGTTTTCATGTTACCGACTTTTCCGTTGGATATTCCAAAAACTGTCTTTCATACTAACCTTGTCCTGTCTACAAAGAACACAACAAAAAATGATCTTTCATTGCGGCATCTGTTTACGGTAATAAATCTTAATTGCGCAAACAGGTAAACCTGGAAAAGTTATCTGTTCCGAGCGGGTACCGACTCCACGACACGCAGCACTGGTGTCCATTGTTAGACCACTGCGCCAAATATGTCTTCTAATAAAGTAAAATAAACTTATATGTAAACAGTTTACAAGTCCACTATACACAATTATTTGATATATGATAAATATATGACACAGTGGCAACGCGCCCTAACCCGTACTTAAAGTTTATGTCCTATCTGATCGGGACGTAAAGATTGGATTGAATTGTAATGTAGGTTACAATGTGTCAAAATGATATAAGACGACATTGTGTGAAAATTTCTATTGGTTTATTAAAATTATAGATTAATAAACCAATAGAAAAATTATAGATTATAGATTAGAAATTATAGATAGATTGTAATTTAAGGCCTCGCTGCATTTCAAGTATTTACTTACATTGTCACTGCGTTATTGTGGCTGTGTCGATTGCCTCGTTGGTCTAGTGATCGCAAGCAGGGTTCGATGCTACTGAGTTTTTCTGATAAAAAAAAATAGTATAAGCCCGGAGTTAGGTAGTTGGAGGTTTGACACCCCCGTGCTTTCGAGAGCACGTAAAGTCGTTGGTCCTGCGCCTGATCTCTCTACGACCGTGTCGAATCATCGTCCCATCGGACTATGAGAGTGAAAGAAGAGGAAATGCACCTGTTTGCGCATATATTTGTGCACAATAATATCTCCTGCGTAATTGGCTTATCTCCGTGAAGATAGGCCATGACCAAAATACTGTCGGGAGGACCTTTTTAATATCGTTCTCGAAGAAAATAATTAAATAGAGAATTTTCCTACCATCTCAGTCAATAGGGTGTTAAAAGTTATCCATAACAATACAAATTACACACTAAGTATAAGTCACATGTGTTAAAGTTATTATATTAAATGGAAATATAACTTTAAAGTTCGTTAAGCATGCGTTAATGCTTTTCAGAGATTTATATTTAGTCACATGTGTTCTTTACTTGCTGATAAAAAGGCTTGCAAGAGGGCTTCATCTTCATTTTCAGCCATTGCTAAATCAGCACCTAATAAACTAAATAAATAAATAACCAAGCCAACTACATTTATAGCCACAATCTACAATCAGTACATCAAACATACGTTCCCAGAAATAAGAGGAACCAATACATTTTTACTTCTTGCCCTCCACTTACGGGCAGTGGGGGAAGGGAGAGTTTACGAGTGTCATAAAAGTGGATAATATACTTAGTCTGCGGGTAGGACTCGTGATCGCAATACGCCAGTATCGACCATTTGGAAACGCGCAAATGAAAAGGCTGTACTTAAGGTTAGATTAAATTGGGAATGGGAATACGGTTTACGCTGATTTTACAGTAGGTATTTGTTCAATGGGATCGTTGCAGTCATGAACTTACAGTTGCGCCAAATACAGCTGTGAATCTAGACTCCGGAGGAATCTTTATAGAATACGATACATAGATAGGTATCAAATATATTTTATAACTCTTTCTATAGGTAGTAAATCATATAAGATTCTCAAAGAGCACGTATCGACCTGTCCGAAAAATTTATTTCAATCCGATTTCACATGGCCGTCTTGACGCCGCCGTCGGCATTGCGATTGCTGTGAATGGACGCACTACCACAAACTATGCAATTAATACGATGCGTTCGATGCAAATTTTTGAACATGTATCTTTAGTTGGCAAGAGTCTGGCATGGCATAGCCTCCATGGTATTGATCAGTTAAAAATATGCAATTAATTAAAAAGCAGGCACGCCATGTGTTTTTTTTAATTCATGTGTTTTGTGTATCATAGCCACTATATTAACATATTTTTAATCGTACCAGCCTATTATACCCGAGAGAATGTAAGGATTCTAACGATACATCTCAATCGGTTCAAACATACATAACACTCCTTTTTTTCAGCATTAGTATAAAAAGGAGAACCCTACTGCCATAAATGTATTTTTATCAAAAAATAATTTACGTTGACCACCAACTCGCCTGACGGTAAGCGACGGTGTGACCAAAGACGGTGGCACGTAGAACTAGATTATGTCTATTCATTCTAGCCTTGAATGTGTTTATATTGTATTTCTCAGGAAACGTATTTAGGTGCGCTTACAGACAGTTTTGATTCGATTAGATTTTATTAATTCTTTACTGTGTATTCATTATTTTGTTCATGTGGTTTTGTGTTCTATAATAAATGTTCTCTTCGTCCTTTCTTTATACTTTTGGTATATCTTTTAGGGCCTTTTAGGTAATCATCTATGAGTACAGTAAACGATTCATTAATTGAAAACGTAACGTCACTAGTTCTTTTTCATAACTACATATTTTCCATAACTTTTCACCAGCTAATTATAATTATTCATCTCACAGCATATACGTCCAACGTGAACCATGGATAATGAATTATTGCATGTGATTAGCGAACATTGTTACACAATGCAATTATGTAATACAATTATAAAGTTTAAACTACATAACGTAACAGTCACGCACTTACCGAGCACAATGAAATACTGGACTGAACTGAGAATTTCTTCAGACCTAAACTTAATCAAACACTTGATTAAAGTTATTATATTAAATGGAAAAAGATTACGGTCGTGAGCAGGATTCGAACATGCGCCTCCCGGATAAATACTCCAGGGAGGTGTAGGTTCAAATCCTGCTTACGACCGTATTCTTTTTCTATTAAATATTGTGACTTTAGAGCTTGCTAAGCATGTGTTAATGCTTTTCAAAGATTTATCTTTAATTGATTAAAGTTACTTACTTGGCGTTACAGCAAGGCCGCAAGCACGCCAAAATCAAAACCAACACACCTGAGAGATTTTCTCGATGGCGTGTATAGCAAAGTCAGTGGCCTACAGATATCAATGAGTAAAACTCCGTTTTTCACCCATATGAGAAGAAGAACACCAATTAAAATCGCATAGTCCGACACTAACATTTACCAGGGTTCCGGGTTCTCTAGACGGTACCGATAAAGTAGCCGTTTTTAACACGCTTTTATACATACAATAATATACATACATACCAAGCTATGGTATGTATCTATGTAACAGAGTACTTGAACGTAATTTTCACCCACTTTAAAATGTTGTATTGAATTGAAACTTCGCACACTTATCAAGGACCGATGTTAATATAATCATTTAATAAATTAGTCCGATCAAATAAAAGTATAACAAACTAAAAAACACGCATTAGTAGCTATCTGAACTAAAACATAGTAGAAAATAAATAATAGTTAAAAAAGAAATACAGTCTCTTGGAATAAAAAATACACGGTCTTGTAACTATTCGAACTAAAAAGAAGAAAAAAAAATTCTATAAGTAAAAAAAATTGAGTAATTAAAGAAAAACATTTTATCGTAAAAAAGCGTGGGGTATCTTATGATATATAATTATGACTTTACTTTTACCAATATCTGTTATAAAATGTTACCAGCAATTGACATCTACACACCACCCTACGCTTTTTTACGATAAAATGTTTTTCTACGTGTTAGTTCGGATAGCTACACAAGCGTGTACTTTTAGTTTTTTTTTTACTATTTTTTTTTTTAGGCAACTGTGGCAATAAATATAGCTTGTGTTTTGTTTTGAAGTCAATTAATTCTATCAACCTATAACAGATTGTTCTAAAATTAAGAATAGTTTCTACATTCGTTTTAAACAAATTAGTTATAATCAAAGTTGTTACTAGCTAGTCATATGTACTTTTTGTACATTGACGCCATCAAGATACGCTCGCATAAACATTTGACGTACGTGAAAAGCTATATGACGCACCTTGCTCTGAGAGTAAACAGCTGAAAAATATTAAGAAGTAAAAACTCATAAGGCACCTACATATTTATGTAACTATTTAATTCACTTCTCCAGAATTAAAGTAAATTAATATCATACATATTCATTGCGCGTTAATGCATGCAAAGCGAAAACTAAAGTTATTTATCATTTTAGCGGATAAAATATACGACTGCGAAGAACAGGGTTGGAAACTGCAGCCCCTTGGATTGGTAAGAGCACGTTGGAAGTACCGATCCAAAAGGTGTTGGTTTGAACCCTGGTAAAAAAAATTATCCTAATAAGCATAACATTGTTTCTTTATAATATTTTATAAGTAATTATTTTCTCATGTCTCCTTTTCAATCAATACAAATTATTTTCTCAGAATGCGGAAGACCAAAAACAAGAAAAAGAACTATATAAACGAATATACCTAATCTTATTCTTCAGTTCACTAGTCTTTCAAACTATTGAAATGTTCAACCCGTCGACGGCCGAAGTCACAAAAGACCCGCCCACACAATCGCCGGGGTCAAACAGACCCCAAGTAAGATTGCCCAATTCATCCAATGAATGGCAAAATCAGGACGGTGCCATATCCTTTATTTATTTACGAAGGCGACGAAATTAAATCACCAATGTTCGAAGGTTCGTACACGTATAACCATTTCTCTGTTCTTTCATCTTATTGGGAATAAATAAATAGGCCGTAGCTTACAAAATAAGCCTGGTGGACTTGAGTGTTATATTTTTTATTCTAAGGCAATTTTTAACAGAACTTAACATAAACACCACCAAAAAATAAAATGAAAAGATAAAAAATAATTCCTTTGTCTTAATAACTCAGTGTCACTAATTTTGAGTGGAAGCCAATTCCATATTGCATTCGGTTATTACTTTAATTTATTGATCTTCGTTGATTGTCTTGTTAGAAATCGGCCTACTATGTAAAAAGTCATGGTCGTATATAAGAAAATATATTATATTATTAAGTCTAGAGGAATTACCTACATGGTATGTCTAGTAGTCATAGTATGCTAAAAGTCTGACCTAGGGGTCAGACTTTTAGGCATCCGACTACTATAATTATAAGTCTTCGTTTAACCTCGTTGATCTAGTGATCCCAAGCGCAACTGCTGAGTACGAGGTCTTGTGTTCGATTCCCAGGTCGGGCAAAGCGTCCTAGGGATTTTCTGTTAGGAAATTCTCAGTAGCAGCCCGGAGTTTGATCGGATTGTGCCCGGTAGATGGCTATTGCCATCACTGCTCACCATACATGGGACTTACTACCAGTATTAGTGAAATGTGGGTGTAAAATTGTATACACCTCTGCTTACCCCTTCGGGGAATACAGGGGTCATTCTATGCTTCGTTTAATATTTCGGATTGATGGTTTAACGTGCTCTTCGAGATACACAGGGGTTTCGATAACTAATAATGGTTACCCATCCACAAACCAATCGCAGCAAGCTCAGCTTAACATGGTCAACAGACTCCTTAATGGGACAATAATAATTTGTATAATTACAACAGATTAGGCACAGCTTGTTAGAACCGATGCAAAGATAAGGTCCATTCGTTTCTACTCGGCAAAGTTTCTAGTGTTTTGTAATAAGAACTAAACTTTGCTTCAGCTAAGTATTAATTTTAGTGATTGATTTCAGATCAAGTGTCGAAGTTAAGATTGAAAACCTCTAGACTTTAGATTTGAATATATTGGAGCAAAAGTTATTGAACAGACATTAATTCAACTTTGCACAGTTTTGACTTATAGAAGATTGAATTATCATTTAGGAAACAGTAATAAGAGATATAATTATAATATGAAAATAAGCCTTAAGAAGCAACGCCAAAGCAGCTATGGGAACCTTCCTTAAGAGTTGAGCTCTTGTTGATGGGACAGTCTCCACTATTATCTTTGCTATGCGTTTTGCTTTTTCTCTCTTAATTATGATCTTTTGATACCACCTGGCTCTCCTCTAACTATTGTACAAAAAGAAACTATCCTTAATTTTTTCTGTCTTAAAAATGTCAAAACAGTTCTAAAATTGTATAACGGATGCGGTACCTTTATTAATAAGTTACAATTGTTAGTGGACAGAAAAATATAACGGCGGGCAGCATATGATCCTGCATTCTGTATATCTCCCAATGGTCCAAGTGCTCTGCTAACTATGATATCGTAACTTATCATTAACTCCCTCCCTTACCCCAATTTATTTGGGTTCGGCGCAGCATATATCTGGCTCGCTGCTAAGGTTTTGGCTATGTTTTATTACCGGCCGCCTGCCTGACGTCAACCCTCTTCGGGAATGCTGTTGTATGTGGTAACCGCCACCGATACGGTCTCCTTCTATCGAGCTATATCACACCAAATGTTATACATGCCCCAGGTTCTGATGTTCTATGATATCGTAACTCACTGAACCGAATTATTTCTCCACGACGTCAACGTTCTCTATTCAGCCACTTCAAAAAAGTTATAGTATCATAGTAGTAGTAATGGCTATGCTGGAGTATATATATAAGCACTATAAAAGCTAAATATGATATGTAGGTATACTTACTATACTTTAATAACATCGTAACATCTTTCTAATGTCTCCGTCGTATCTTGTGTTCCGTCTTCAAATATATTAGATTACTTGAGTTACGCGGTAATTAGTTTACGCTAACATTTTTATTGTTCACGTAATTTCCTTTTGTTCCCCAAATTGTCCTTTTGCCTTTGTATTTTATCTTTTATTGGATGAGATTATAGGATGAAATACTCAGGGGTTATTAAAATGTTTAGATTAGATTAATTATCATAATGTATGCTAATTGTGGTGTGCGGAGATACATCACTTTGATTTTTATAATTATTTTGATAATATATTATAATAATTTATGATCGACTCGGCATAATCATTGTACAACATAGCGCTTGCATTCCCGAAGGGATAGGTAGGTATACAAGACAAGGTGTGTTTTACACCTTTATTTCACCAATACCGGTCGGGTTCAATTTGAAAGACATACTACGTGCTCGAAACCGTTGTCTGAAACTATTCGGTAAAGTAAAATACAAAAAATCCCATGCCGTCTTACCCACAAAATCTAGTTTTCCAACATATTGACTCAAGACAAATCCGCATATTCAACATTGAATATTCCAATTTGAACCCTAGAACGTGCCTCTAAGCAAAACCAGTGGAATAACAAAGTTAAAAAGTTGATTTACCCGCCGTAGAGGCACTCTGATTTGATTATTGATATAGATTGATATTGAAAGTGGAAGGGTGGCGGCGAAAGAAACGGCTCGTAGAGGTATGTTGGAGGAGGTAGCGGAAGCGAGTTCAGATTTTTGGAATAAAATAAATTGGGTTGCTCAGTAATAAGGATTGTTTGACTGCCTGTTTGGTCCAGTTGCCTGCAAATTTCGGACCCTTGAATTACCAGCTCATCATATAATTATTGAAATCCAGCCATCATAACTCAAAGTTATCACTGAAGTTATCCTTTCAATATGTGTTAACGAAGTTATGAAGTCTAATCTGAATATTATAGCTTAATAATAACCTTATCGATAAGTTAAAACGATGGCATGTTATGTTGTTGGCTTCGGGCAATTTCTTTTTCCATAAACGCCGTTGTAAAGTTCTGTAGAATTTTATTTCCAGATCTCACAGATTACGAGGAAATACTCTGAAAACTCAATTTAACCGTTAAACGGTATTTATATTACAGCACCTACCTATCTACAAAACAATTCGAAGAAAAATCTCTAATATAACCTTTCACTTCATATTTACGAAAATATAATCCTCCACTTGTCGTTTTCATAACAAAATTCCCCGAACTTGGGCCCAACCCTAAAAAGCACAGCTTTATTAAACGCGATAGGGCACGTCATAATCTATCGTACAACCTGTCTGGATGGGTATTTTCGCTGAAAGCGCGTCGATATTGTCTTGTTAGTTATGTTCGAGCCTTTCTTTTATTCGTGTCGACGGTAAACGGATTGCGACGCTTCGAAAAATGGCGGACAACTTGCTTTCGGAATGATTAATGTTGGTCTAGTGAATTGTCGGAGTTTCCGCTTGTAAATGCAAGTTTGTTGAAAGAGAATATGTTTGTTGAAGTGGATTAATATTGGTGAAATTGTTCGAAATAGTGTTGAAGATAAAATTGCTATAAACGCGTTTGGAGTTTACAGAGTTGCATTTCATGAGTCGACGGTTTTTCGAGCTCCATTTGGTATACGGAGTGGGTTAAAAGTTTATTAAAATGCATTGCATACCGCAGTCTGTCGTAAAACTACACTACTTACTGTCTTCTTTAAAATTAGACGTTTCGAGTTTTACGACATTGCTTACCTCTTTTTAGGTTCATTGGCAGGGTCAAATCACGTATTTTATCCACCGTAAATATATGATAGAATGAAACAGTCATAAGTCACAGGTGACGATTACTTAATAACCTCAGATCCAATACCAAAATCACATTAACACAGAAGACAAAGAAACAAAGTAAAAAGTAATTTATGAAGCAAAAATATGGCAAGAAATAAAATAACAGTAATCAGATCATCATTAATTCTTATTTTTGCGAGGGAATAACGTATTTTTATATGAAAATGGACAATAAATGGGAAATTAGCGTAGCTTGTTAAAATATATGGGGCGAGTTTGCTGACAGCGGCATCTATCTGGTTAACGAGTGGTCGGAATGACCCCCGCCGCGTTGGAGGGTTGGGTGGTCGAGCGAAAAAATGTGCTACGTTTTTTGGTGTTTGCGTGATGACATGGAAAATGTTTTTCTGCGATGCCGGTGGCTTTGTATAAAGTGGAAAAGGAAGAAATGTGAGGGCAAGTCACATCTCACCTCTTTTGTGGGTGTCGTGAAAAATGGCTTACCTATGTATTGTTTTAAGATATTCGATAGCAACAACATTTATATTAAAATCACGAAGATGCTTGGAATATCTTGTCCTTTTTCCTCTCTCAATGATTGACAAACAGCCTAGTGTTAGATAGACACTCCAGGCCTCTTACATGGCTTCACACGCCGTTTGAAACATATATAATTTGTGCTGGTTCCTCAGAATGCTTTCCTTCACCGTTATAAGCAAGTGATGTTTAATTTATAATCTGCACATGGTAACGAATAATCAGTGATGCTTGCTTTGGTTCGTTTCTGCGACATTTTACGTGCCTTTTCCTTCAGGATGTTTTCCTTCGCCGTTTCAAGCTAAAGGTAATTTCCATATAAGGTATGTATGATAAGGATTTATTGAAATTATAATTTAAAATTCTATACTACGATACTTAATGTTAGCCAATAAAGAAACAATGTCGTGTGTTTCTTTTTTGTGTACTGTGGTAATATGAAATGTATTAATATTTACATTTATTTAATTGTATATTAAATAGTAATAATAATAATCATTTTCATTTATCAACCGTTTCTGGTGGGTATCAAAGATTAATTATGGTTCATTGGTTATAATCACGTGCATTTTTTCGGGATTTCCCGACTAGTTTCGACTAAACTGGAGTCTGACTCGCGACATCGCCGCGGGCTCAGCTCATGACTAAGGGCTCCGTTCGAGTTCGAAGCAAGTCCATCAATACCAAATAAATGCACGTGAGTAGTTACCGGTGAACAATAATTAATCTTTCATACCCACCAGAAACGGTTGATGAATGAAACTAATTATAACTATTGGAATTCAAATTTAGCAAACAATTCCTTGAAAGGCGGTCTTGAATTCTCAACCCTTGAAACGGATCCTTCATGTCAGGGGTCAAATAGAGAGGCAGTCATCAGTGAAGGGTTATTAAATAGTGTTGCTTTTGTTTTGAAGTGAATTTTAATTAAATAAAAATTATTATTATTTATATAGGGCAACGCCTGGACAGAACTAGTACAATTGACTTCAAAATTGCAGCTAAATGTATAGATAGAAGTGCTACTATAAAATAAACTACATATAGTCTATAGGAGTATGTAGGCAATAGCTATTTAAACGAGGTCACTAATGCAAGGTCATTGACAGACATCCGAGGAATGTTTAGGTGTTATGCATGCGCACATTCCTGCATACATATGCCTAGGCGCAGTTTGAGAATACACTTTACATGTATTTATATAATAGAATTAATTTATTTTAATTGATCAAGTTACTACACTTGCACTACAGAAAACGTGCTGAGACTGATTTAATATAACATCACCTGTGACCTATATTTTACGGTGGTTGTTTTTAAGTCCCATGTAATAATTGGTGAGCGTATTAAGGAAATTTAATTTTTAAACTTTACGGGGCACTGTTTCTCAGTCTAGTGCAGGAGTCACAATATAGCGGACCACGGTTTGGATCGGGATCACCAACCTAAGATGTATAGTATAGCCCTTGGTTGTTTGATTCCCAGGTCGTGCAGTGTTATTGGGTTTTTCGATTAGGAAATTCTCGATAGCAGCCCGGAGTTTGGAGTTGTGCCCGGTAGAAGGCAATAGGCTCACCATCTATTAATGGGACTTAACAACATCATTGGTAAAAAAATGTGGGTGTACAACTATGTACAGCTGTGCCTACCCCTTCGGGGAACATAGGCGTGATGCTATGTAGGTACGTAGTACATACTAATTCGTTCTTTGTCTTAGTTTCTACCCATAAAAACATCATTCCTTACTTGATTGTATGGACTATCAAAGGTTTAAGAGCAATTTGCCGAAAGAATAAACTCCCAATTTGGCTGAACAAATCGAGTCAGGCTCCCAAGATTGATGGGTGCCCATAATGGTACGCAGCCAATCTTAGACATGATATATAGTACTGATTTTCTTGTTATCTTTTAAATATATTTGAAAAAATATTGGTTATATTACTTGTGTTGATTTTGGATTCACATAACATAAATATAAATTAATAAAAATTTGGCAGAAGAGTAGGTACATACATACAATCACGCCTGTTTCCTAATGGGGTAAGCAGAGACTATCGATTTCCATTTGCTACAATTCTGACACCTCTTTCGCTTCATCTATATTCATTAACCTCTTCATGCATGCTAGTCAAAGGTCGCAAGATCGAATCCAAGGTACGCACCACTGTCTTTTCGAAGTCATGTGCGTATTATAAACTAATTATCACTTGCTTAAAATGGTGAAGGAAATCATCGTGAGGAAACCAGCACACCTGATTGATTTTCCCTATGGTGTGTAAAGTCATGTCAGAGACCTATGGGTGGTTTAAACTCTGACACTAGGTTTTTCATCAACCACACGATAAGAAGAAGAAGGTGCATGCTGGTCGATTTAGGAGGCTCCTGACCTGTCCTTTTTTGAGAACGTCTGCAATTTGATTGCGGTACGTTCGTCGAAGTCGGCCTGCCCCGACTCTTCCATCCACTCCCACCTCATGTACTAGTCAATCACCTTTCCTCCATCTTTTCTACAAGCCCAATCTATCTTAGCATAGGCTTCTCGATCCTCGTCACTACATCCTCTTTCACCCCACAACGTTCAAAGAGTAGGCACACTGTTATAAACAGTGTCCACATCTCATTGAACCAGTTAATACTCGTAAGTCCCGTATAAAAGTTGAACCTATTAACATAAAATGAGCACTACTCCAGGCTCAAGGTTTCTACTGAGATTTCCTAACATAAAATCCGAATAACATTTAATCCGACTCGGAAATAAGATCCAGGACCTCATACTCAGCAGCCGCGGTTGGCGACCACTGATATAGAAAGGGCACTTCCCTTTTAAGTTCAAGACAAAGTGATATGTACGTCACCCCTTCCAATTTGGAACAAACGACTCATCTCCCCTGAGATTGATTCCGCCTCCATAATGTTTCGCCCATCTCATAAGATAGATTATGGTGATTTTGTAGCAATCTGCTCACACACTTTGTTGAAATATTGTATGTCTGTTAGCACTCTTTTATATGGGCTTAATTCTATGGAACCGTTTTTTTTTTAATGATGACTTTAGAATAGCCTGGTGATCTGTAACACGAGTATTACATATCTCAGACTCCAGTCTATGTAAGTTGTTATTTACTGTACTAACCCTGTAACGTGTGTATTTTATTCACTTATGTAGTATTGTGTGAATACATTTTTGCATACAGCAAGGCAGAGTGTATCGGGAGTTTATTATAAAATAAGATCTTATGTTTGTACCTTGATGAGAAAATACTCTCGAAAAAACAAAACAATTTTGCAAACTACAAGTATCGTATTTCTTCAAGTCTTAGCTGAGTAGTTAGGTGATCTTTAACAAATAAAGAAATTGACAATTATTTTTATTATTATTTAGAATTATTATTATTAGCATGGATGCGAAAATCATATGGGTAATTCCATCTCAGCCATATTTTGTCGCTTTTATGAAACCAATAAAAATCGTCTTTCGTTTTTACATAAAATTAATATCTAATAATAATACTCCTCCCGGCCGTATTTCGGTCATAGCCTATTTCAACGGAGATAAGCCAAGTACGCAGGAGACAGTGCACAAGTGTATGCGCAAACACAGGTGCACTCCTTCTTCCTTCTCTCATATTCCGATGGGGCGGCAATCCGACACGATCGGAGAAAGATCAGGCGCAGGACCGGCGGCTTTAGGTGCTCTCCGAAGCACTGGGGTGTCACACCACCAACTTCCTGACTCCGGGCTGGTACTGAGAATTTCCTAATTGAAAAACCCAATAACACTTTGCCCGGCCTGGGAATCGAACCCAGGATCTCACGCTCAACAGCCGCGCTTGCAACCGCTATACTAACGAGGCAGTCAATACACAGAACATACTATTAAAAAACTGACAAAAAACCATAAAATATGAAACCAAAACAAACCATTACACATAAAGTCAAAAAAACATACTCATAAAGACAATAATACCACTTGCCGCATTTCTATTGGATTCACAAAATCTTGTTACCCCACAATAACACAAGATAACTAGCTCGTATGAAGTCGTTTGAGATAAAATCGGCTGAAGCGCTGGATCTTTGCATCGGGGCAATAACAGTTAACTGAAAAAAATCGCTTCATTCGTCGCCGCTTAAAAGTCACAGGCAAATGAAATTTCAGAACATTAGCGCCGAGGCCGAGAGTACGGGATGTAGGGTGTGCATGAAAGAGACACAAGAAAAAGGGAATGGTACTGAAGTCTTCTAGCGTTGTACTACGTTTTTTTTTTATTTATATTATAGCCGATGAAGAAGCAAACCTGTCTTCAACGAACTTCAAAACCTGTCTGTAAAATAAATTTTTATTATTTATTTTTATCATTTTTATAATTATTTAGTTTTTTTATTATTTATGTTTATCTAGAATAAAGTTATCCTCTTAATTACTAGGTTAGTGACCTTTTACTTAAGTCTTATAATTCCTTTTTTTATTTTTAGTTGGAACATAACGCAATGGAATAATAAAAACACACATTCACATAACAATTCATGAAATACAGCATAATTTGAACAGCAATTTACTCACAAACACATGATGTATGTTTGAATAAATTCATTTATCTTATTTTTATTCCCGATGACGATGTTCCTAGACTAAACACAATTTCTTTGTTTTTATGATTTTGTTTACTAAAACGTATCGATTCCATCCAATTACTTATGGAATTCTAGTTTTAGAGAAAAAGGTCATTCAGAGTTTGAATGTAAACATCGTCCTGCATTCGTTCGCTTACGTAAAGGCAGAGATGTTTTTTTTATTATAGCAGCAATAATGGTTTAATATTTTTAATGAAATGAGTAATATATGACGCAAAAAAAAAATACTTGAAATACCCTCAAATTTGAAATTGAAACCATGATACCAGCAGTCTTACTGACTACATAGACTTTTTTTTTATCTTCCATCATTTACCATTAGATACCAGGACTACGCAAGTACACTGACTACCCATAAGTTAATCCCACCCACAAACGCAGCATGGTTACCCTACAAGTGAGCCTATCTCACCAAATTGGAGGCCTCAAATGTGACGTCATGATTAAAATCAGTACTCCACCACCGTTTGCGGGGTTACAAGAGTTAAAACCTTTTGAAGATCAATGGAATGACTTGTTGGGGATGGTATTGTGGTGATTACTTTTATTATTCATTTGTGATGTTGTGGTTTCCACATCATCATGGCGTGTGAGAAACTCCTCCTAATAACTTCTAACCTAACATTGCTAGCATGTTACCAAATTATGAATACTGTCGGAATGTTTGAAGTATTGTGAGAAAAATGCATGAATGTCACATCAGTTTCACAAAACGTGGGGTAGTCAAATTCTATATACAATTTGAGACACAAAAACACTTATGTTCACAACACTGATGTTATGCGTGCCACGCTTTCTTTATTTTTTTTTAAACTTTGCCCCACACTAGGAATTTCTTCCTGTATCGTGGGTGCGTTTACAGACATTTAATCTCACATACACACACACCCAGACCGAGAACAATTAACTGTAGGCAAAAGATTCCGTGTAAGAATCGAACCTGCGACACACGACGCAGGAGCCGGTTTCTCGACCACTGCGCCAACCGCGCCGTCAATTTTTTTTGCTTTATTTTTGTTTAATATATTAATTAATAATTATTGTGTCTTAATAACGTTATTGGCTCGAGCCGTTCTCTTTATTCATAAATAAAGTTTATTTCAGTATGCTCTATTCAATATTTTTTTTACATCCATAATAAATGCTATAATTATATCTTTCTTTTCTCTTTTTTTCGTCTTTATTCCTCCATTCTTTCTCCTTTCTTTCTTTTCAGTAAAGTAAATCGGCTATGCTACGGATGGCAGAGCGTTTACTGTCGCTCGTATAACCTAACAAAAACTTGTAGAAATTGTATCACTTTGAATAGTTTAAAGTACTTTTTTGCTACTATATATAGCATAATACTACTTTTCTTAGAAAATGATGATCGTGTGTGTATATTCTATGATTTTGCTTAATATATATTTTTTTTTCTTTTGTTGCAGGTAAGCTTTCCACCTTATTCTTGACATTACTACTGCTGTATGCAATGCTTGGAAATAATGTATTATAGGTAATTTAATATTTTCAAGGTAAGTTTTATGCGAGATAATTTTGATTTGTATTTTTAGTAACTTAAATGCGGTAAAGGGAAATGTCTTGCCGGTTCCTGCAATACAAGCCGCGAGCTTAGTCTAGAAACTACTGAAATTTACCATTACATCTAAATATATTCTTTGCCAAGTAAATCAATTTATTTATTTATTAGATAAGGTGGTACGGTACAGTCACGACCACAAACATTTAAACACAAACATCATATGGAGTTTAAAAAGTGCAAATGTATACATGTGTGTGGTCATGACTGTACTGATATGTTAAGGATAATTGTAAGTTACTTTCTTTATTGGTATGAAAAGTATCCCTACTATAGTATACACTATATTAGTGTATAAAATACTATCGTTTTTAATTACTACGTTTAGCAGGTATGTGAAGATATTAATCCATTAATGCCTCTCCTTAGTCCCATCTGTCGTATCTAAAATATCATGACATTCAATACTACATGAAGACATAACATCACGCCTGTATCCTTAAACGTTGAGGCAGAGGTAAACTGAAGTACACACATACTTCACTACTGCAGTAATTAAGTCTCATAAAATAGGTGGCGAGACTCATGTCAATAATTAGGCGCGATTCCAAATTCCGGATTGCTACTGAGAATTTCATAATAGATAACCCCAATCACATTGCCCAACCAGGGAATCGAACCCATAACTGACCACTATATAAATAAGGCCATTCACTACCATAATGCCCATAAAAAGGGATCGCTTCAATTGAAATCAAATTTGGAACGAACCAATAATGATAATTGGGGCGGTCACTCTGAATGTCTATAAACATCAGTAACGTGTCCAATGCACGTCTTGCTAACTGCATTGGGAATCCGATACTGTCATACAGCGTAATGGATTCAACTCATAATGGGACATGCATAATTTCTGCGATGGCACCATGACATAGTGTAGGGTTTGAGAGAGGCTAGCCATAATTTTGGTTCAATTCCCTATAGCATATAGTTTTTATTTGAACTAAAGACCTCGAGATGTTATATTTTTGTGAATAGGAAAATGTAAAGAATGCACCGACATAAATAGTAAAGACAACATTTCGGACACGACCAGTGGCGGAAACATACGAGTACTTCTGACACCGAGCACATAATCGGCGCGTGCGAAACGCTACGCGGCGCGATACAGCTCCAGTTTGACTCGCGCTTCGCCGCGGGCTCAGCTCATGACTAAGGGCTCCGAGTTTTTTAGTTAGTTCGAACTCGAAACTAGTTGAGCAATCCAGAAAAATGCACGTAAGTAGTAACAAGTGAACATTCATTGATAGGAAAATACGATCGACGCAACAAGCAGGGTTTGAACATAAACCTATCGTTTGTTATAGTAATATCTTAGGTTTGCGCGATCACTACACATTATAATAAAACGGAGGAGTCCTCCTGCGACCACGAACGCTGCAAAGTGTTCGAAACGTCAGGAAAAAAAAAACAATAATACACGCGATTAATCCGGTTAAAAGTTGTTCCGTTTGTTTTTATTTTTATTTCTGCTACCGTCTTAACCCTTTCACGTTCCAATGAACCACATGTGTTACACGGCGATTGTTTAACTATCGTGTCTGCTTCGTGGACAGGGAACGTGCTAATTATGGTGACGTCACCATCTCTTTTGAGTCACCAGAGAGCGACTGAACTGAACTTATAGAACTCTTATTATCGGTGTATTAGACTGTATTAAAAACACATCTTTTTATCTGCCTAACCTTTTCTCAATTACGTAGGATTCGGCTCCGAATCTAAGTGAATTCAGCTTAATACCAGCATTTTTCATGGAGCGACTGCCTATCTGACATCCTTGTGGATGTATAGATAACACCTGGTGACTAGATAACACGACATCTCGTGGTAAGACTGGTAGTCAGACTTGACTCTGACAACTGCTATCATAGATCTTCATTTGACAGCCAGGACCGAAGCATTTATGTGCTCTCCGAGGCACGGAGAGGTCTCGATAAAAAATGTGTAATATGGTTACCCCTCGATATATTGACCGAGGCAAGCGCATCTTAACTTAGATGAATCAATCTTTGCATATATTACGTAGCCCCGAACCTATATAAAAAGAAAATATAACACCGAAATAGTCATATCCTCGGGAATAGTCCAATACCGCGTAAACAACAATTGCAAATACGGCCTAGCTTCCTTTGACAAAGTTTTACGTGACTGGAATAAAAACATTTTAACCTAATATCAAAATAATGATTCTTGAGGAAACCGCCACAATTTTTTTTTTAATATTTAGGGCTATTTATAAATGTAATAAAATTTAAAAATTTAATTTTCTTATTGTAAATTAGTTCACGTCAAAGTACTCTTGACGGCAAACTAAGTTTTCCATTATGCATACATAAAAACTCACACCTGATTTCCATCGCAGAAACCATAGATTTAATCTCACATACTCGTACATGAGAAATGCATGCTCGGCGGTTTAGTTTGTTAACCTGTCCTTTAGAGTGTCCTGTCCTGAAAAGATCTTGTACGTTCATTGATGTCAGACCCTCTACTCCTTCCAGTTTTTCACGTCTCGTAATAATTGTTACAATAATCTCTTTTTGCCTATCCTCACTGATGCCGCCAATGAACAGCCATTTTACACTCATTTTCTTTTCAAACTTTCTTATAGATTTATTCATCTCATCCATCTTTTAAAAACGTAGACCTGGCATACAAACATATATTTTCTTTGAACATGTTTGGCGTGACTAGAATGTATTTATAAGACCTTTCTTATCCATTTCCTAACTATCTGACATATTTCAGGTACGATTTCAACTGTAACTAGTTTTCATGTCCTTCTTAGTAATACTTTCCGGTGCCATTAAAAGTTTTTACGTGAAGGTAGACTCGGCAAGCTCTTTGTCTTCTAAAGTTGTTTGTGAAGGAATCGATTTCTTTGTGACTGTGATATTTTTACTGTAATGCCCGAACAGTAACTTTTTGCTGATATTTAAAAGTAAATGTAAAGATGTTTAGATGTTTCAGATTACCACTAATGTAAAGAAAAGTCACTAGTGCGATATTATAATCAGCATAATTATTGCCCTTAAACCACAGTAATTTAGGCCACTTTACAAATCGCGATAGTAAAAAAATAAAATTATATTCACAAAATCTTATTTTTAACCGACTTCAAAAAAGGAGGTTTCTCAATTCGACCGTTTTTTTTTTTGGAATTGGGGGCAGCCGAGCAGACGGCTCGCCTGATGGTAAGCGATTACCGCCGCCCATGGACACCCGCAACCCCAGAGGAGTCGCAAGTGCGTTGCCGGCCTTTTAAAGGGTTTGGGCCTCCGGTACCCTCACTCACTCGGCGAAACACAACGCAAGCATTGTTTCACGCCGGTTTTCTGTGAGGCCGTGGTATCAATCCGGTCGAGCCGGCCCATTCGTGCCGAAGCATGGCTCTCCCACGGTATATTTTATGTGTGTTCGGGCGTAACTTCGTCGTTAAGAACCGATTTTGATGATTTTTTTTTGTTGGACAGGAGATGTCCCAGGGGTGGTACCATGATAAGGAAACCAGGATCTGACGATGGCATCTCAGAGAAATTGAGGGGAGCCTTCGAAAATCGTAGTGGCGACTAGTGCGATTGTTAATTTTATCATTAAGTATTTTCAAGCACTACTATTTAATGAAGGAGTGGAATCGATCTGATGATGTAGCCGAAAGACAGTCGAGGGAACTCTTTAAAGATTTACAGAAATTACCTGGTGTTTGGCCTTGATTCATTTGTATTGATGAGAACTTTACACCTAGATAGGTCGTGACTGTCATTGGGGGTCTGATGATGAAGACGAAGGACAGTCAAGGGAACTCATCAACGTTTTACAGTAGCTACCTTGTTTTGTATGTATGTCCGTCGATATCTTTGTTTGAAAGAGTAGTGCTGATGTATGTGGGGTTTACAACCAGATACAAGGGCCGGTAACATAACCACAGCGCAACGAACATAAATGACTAACAAGAGGAAAACAATAACCCTCTCCCAGTACAGGCACCGACTCCAAAATTAACAGATTATTATTTTAAAATTATTTTATTATAAGCAAATTTTGATATCATTTTGAACTTTTTAGTGTAGTAGATTTTTGAAGCCGGTTTTTATTTTTTGTTAAAATTTAATATGTATTTATGTAGCTCGGACACTGATGACCGTTTTAACATTTTACAACGAATATATCTGCCTAGCCTTTTCCCAATAACATTGGGGTCGGCTTCCAGTTAAACCGGATGCAGCTTAATACCAGTATTTTACATGGAGAGACTGCCTATCTGACCTCCACAACCCAGTAACTGGGTAACACGATATCTCGTGGTATGACTGGTCGTTAGACTTTCAGGCCTCTGACTATCCGTAACAGCTGTCATAGATCTTAATGTGACAACCGGGACCGACGGCTTAACGTGCTCTCCGAGGCACGGAGGGGTCTCGGTATGAAATGAAGGTCACCCATCAACAGACCGACCGCGGCAAGCTTAACCTCGATCGATCGATCTGTGCGGCTGTTACTTAGCCACAAGCCCCTCCAACATTTTACAACGAATATTTTATTAAATTTCTTTACACGTACTCTATATTAACCAGCATCCATTTATAATTTTCTGTAAATGTAAATATTATAATATTAATAATTCATCATATTAACTGGTAAATAGCAATTGTAAACCCGCATAGCTATTTGTGGTTTTGTCTGATGTTGGTGTGTTTGTTTATTTTCATTTTTCGAGTGATGCGTATTATACCTGCCATTCTGACTTTGTGCCTGCGCCTTGTGGATGTGTCCGGACAGAATCCTGAATACCGCCAAATCCTCCAAGTTTGCAGTATCCCAGTATAAAGAGATCGCAAGGCGATTGGTCGACACTTCACGTGTCCCAAGGGCTGGTCTCTATTTCGCACAAAGAATAAGTATTGCCATTCAACGTGGCAATGCTGCCAGCCTTTTGGGTACACTCCCAGTTGACAGCGACGCGGACGAATGTTTCGATGCCCTCCTCTAGTTTTAATTTAGTTTTTAGTTTTTACTTTCATTGTATTAGTAGTATTAATTTAAAAGGCTTAGATTATATATATGTACATACCTCTCAATAAAAAACTTACATGATTACCTCTGTAAGTACTTTTAAGTATTTATAACGAAATTTTATTTCACCACAGAAGGGCTTAATTTTTGGCCTCTTTCTGAGGCTCCTGGGTTCGGTTCCCGGGTTGAGTAGTTTTTTTTAGTAATACTAATGGGTTTTTCTTTTATTAAATGTGTCTTTTCATTCATTCATAGCATCACGTCTTTTTTATTCGAAGGGGTTGTATTGTATACCCACATTTTACCAATGCTGTTATAAAGTCATTTAATAAGTGGTAAGCCTATTGCCATCGACCGGGCACATTTCCGAACACTGGGCTGTTCCTGGGAATTTTCTAACAGAAAAACCCAATAATACATTGCCCGATCATTATTTTTTGTGTTGTAAATCCACCATGGACGCTGACCGTCTAAAACAACACGATTACCGGGGTCGCGATACCATAGCTACATTCACCACGACCCTGGCAGGACCATAACCTCAGCAGTGTTACACTTTGCTCGACCTGGGAATCGAACCCAAGACCCTCATGCTCAGGAGTTGCGTTTGGGACAAATAGGCCAACGAGGCAGTAATGTTGGATATTTGAATTATTATAATTGCAATACCAACATTAAACTGGACTCTGTCCTCATTTTTGCTTCTCTTCTCTCTATCACTCAAAGTTTTGCTGTAAGAAAACTCATAAATGGGTTAAGCTCGCCTTTGTACATCCTTTGTCACTATTATAATTTCTATTATGTATCGTGTGTAAAATAAAGAATATATCAAAATGTAAATTAATTTGTGAACTGTGGCAACACGCCCCTTCCATCTGTGACAGTGGTCCAATACAGACGAAAATTTATATTTCGGCCATTTTATTTAATTCTTCCCGGTATCAGCATACCAGCACCTCATCAGCACCCACCACCACAATAATACACCGCTGCACAAACGGCATTAGTGTAACTTCGGGAGTACAGGCACGTTTATCTCATGCTACGTAATTTATTCTATTCAAATCTAGCACTTCACCTGACTGAATGCCAACAGCATTTCACTATCTTTATTCCTTTCTATGGCAGAAACATTTCATTCGTTGTTCACAAATTTTTTGCGATCGGATTCGGCGGCCAATTTCATCATTAAATTTGTTTTTTATCATAATTTTAACTCAAAAATAATTCCACTATAATTATGCAGTGAAGCCCTGGGGTGTAGTTAGTTTAATTTAATACCCGTAAAATACTCTTCATTACCGATCCTATCGTTAACTCTACAATTGATTAACTGTTTCAATATTTAACTGACACAAGTTATTTGATAACTGTAATATTATTCAACTGCGAAAATTGTTAATGGTTTTAGATTGTATAATAATATTCATTTTATTTCAATAGGATCGCTATATGCGTATTTATTTATAATTACCGAAGGTTTCTCGACTAAGTTAAATAGCTTTGGCGGTTCGGTAGACACCTAATTCACCACACATAATTCCAAACCAATAGATACTAATGTAAAATAAATTATGACAAACAATGCGTACCTAATATAAAACGTAATCTTAAAGTATTTTACCTACATCACAGTGGTCTTAATTTTAGTTGTGTGTCATAGTAAGATAACATCAGAACCTGGCGCACGGATAACATTTGGTGCGACATAGCATATACGAGTATATAGAAGGAGACCGTATCGGTAGCGGTTACCGCCAACAAAACTTTGGTAGGCCAAAACTTTAGCAGCATGCAATTTCAAAAACAATTGGAAAGTGGAAGAAATCTTGCTGACCACAAATGAATTGGGATAAGGGGGTATGATGACAGTGGTCTGATTTTTGAACCACGCTTGCATAGAAGAATGTTAGTTTAATTATTTTAAGATTATTGGCAGACAAATGTACGACTGATACGAACAACTTTTCTACTATGGAAATCGCAAAAATAAAACCAGCCGCTCCATAGAAATGTTCATATCTCAATCTCCCTAGCCTTTTTCCAGTTAGATTGGAGTCGGCTTCCAGCCAAACTGGATGCAGGTAATACCAGTAATTAATATGGAGCGAATGTCTATCTGACCTACAGTATCCATTTACTGGGTAACACGATATCTAGTGGCATGACTGGTTGTCAGACTTTCAGGTCTCTGACTACCCGTAACGGCTGCTATAGATCTTATTTTGACAACCGAGACCGACGGCTCAAGGTGCTCTCCGAGGCACGGTGTTGTTTATACCTACTCGACCAAAATAAATAGAGCAGATGATTTCTATGTTGTTTCCATAGCAAAAAATATTCGTAAACAATGGGTACATTGAAAACAACAACAAAAAATATTGGTACAAAGTATGACCACGTACATATCTATAGTACACTAACATATATTCAAGTTTGCAAGTTATATATATGTGTAAGTTTATGTAGGTTTATGTAAGTTTATTTAGTTCATCATTTCATAATAAGTATGTTTATTATTTTGTTTTATATGTTCTTTTAAAGCAAAGTATATGTATTATGATTAATATGAATTTACACACCGTGTCTACATCTCATGTATTAAATTTTCCACTCGCAGGGCTGCTGGCAGAGATTTCTTTTAGAAATAAGCAGTACCTTTGTACATCATATTCATAAGCAACGATCCTATAACTGTATGTTGTGTGTACATGAATAAATAAATAAAAATAAATATATTGGACTTAACCAACGCATATATTTATTTAATCGTAACACAAAATTGGATCGGTCCATTATCTTGTTATTAATGTAAATTGGTACCGGGAGCCTAATGAGATTAATTGTTTTAGTAACCGTTTTAATTGATAGTGTATACTGGATTTGATTTATCGAGAGCCCGCAGGATATGATAATATTAGCATTTATACCTACTGTTATTTTGTTCAACGCTGTGTGTATTGTTTCGAAAATTCGGTGACAAAAATGTTATTCTTTTCGTTTTTGTAGTTCCTGCACTATACTTGGAAAGATTTCAATTCATATAAACCTCAAAAATACAGAGATAAAATCAGTATAAAATTGTAAAAAAGACATTAGAAGAAAATCGTTTGATATTAAGCTCTGAAAAATACATAACCGTATCTCGAATCCCGAGGAGACAATTAAAGTCCTAAATAATAAAACGTAAAACGTACCGCAATTCAAACCCAAAGTAACAAAGTCCGTTATCAATTCAACCACAACAATCCTGAAACAACAGTCGACTCTAAAACCTTATCAATTATTTCAGTTCCCACTATCTCTATTTGCATTTACGTAATTCCAGCTTTGATCCAAACTAAATTGATATTGTAAACCTACCAAATTTTGGAGGTACCCCCAACTATAATACTGGATACACAATGTGATCATTTCAATTTGCCAGTGTTATACTATTAATCCTTCAGGGTGAAAGGGTCGCTTTGCGAGTGCCACAGATAAATTATTAATTAATAATATGTATGTAAATTATTTATTGTTAACTACAACGGTGTTATGGAGTAATTCGTGTGTTTGTAATTAATATTTGGAGATTATGAGCTGATACGCTTGGTTGGAGTACCAGAATATAGTTAAAACGTGGATTGTTATCATTAATATTAAAAATTGCAATTGTGAAAGGCTTAAATTTTCACGCTAGCAAAAACAAAATAAAATGAAATCGGCTAGCTTTCGTGCGAAAATTTTGCCTATCTGTAGGCCTTGGTCCTCACAAACCTTAATACAGTGATGGGCTGTATGCATCATGTTTTTACCGAATACGAAATTCCAGCCAAAAACTCAAAATTAACTTGGGAAGCGAATAGATATTGTTCGTATTTTAATTATATACAGTTGTTCAACATTCATGTTCAACTAAAAGTTAACCGAACCGAATATTCGGTAGGATTTAACGGACTTCATCATAAAAATTCAAGTCTGTGCTTGTCGTACGCGTTGAAGTGCGCGACCCTGCCGCATGGTAACGCCGCTTCCCCGGATTGTTATTACGTCATCGACTTAGATACAAAACATTGACATTTGCGATTATTTTTCTGTACAAAATCATTATGTTTGTGATACAGTTCTGTCATTGTATTAATTCATAGAATCATACAGGATTTGATAATGCAATATTATTCGGTAGAATTGTCTTTCTGCCGAATAATCGGCCTAATACAAAAAAGTAAAAGATTTTGCATCCCCGGATAATGCCTTGTCATAATTTGTATTAAAATTACCTCATTTATCTACTGCAGCCTGCATAGCTAGGTGTCCTAAATCCAGTTGCCAAGTCGACCAGAGCCTTGATTTTTTTTTTGTTAGGAAATTTTCAGTAGCACCCGGAATTTTCTTTATTATATTAAACTGCCTTATTTGTGTACTGGAAGCCTACGGAGCTTGAGGATTTGGGTACGATTTCCGAGTCAAACATAGTGTTGTTTTTTTTTTAGGAGATTCTCAGTGGCTGTCTGAAATTAGGAATTGTACCCAGTGGATGGTAATATGCTTACCATATAGTATACAGTCATGGAACATAAGGGCATTGATGAAATGTGGTTGTAACGCAGTAGTCACCTTTGGATAGCCATTCAGGGAATATAGCATAAATTTTATATGGCGTGATGCTAAGATATGTTAGTTATGTACTGCACATAAGTCTATATGTACCTAACATTTGAAGAGCTTCCTCTTGCACTATATATTAATTGAGATGACCAATTACGTTATCTATTGTGGAATACAATGATTAGTTGATCTATTAAGTACGTCGCCATAAGACGTGTTAAAATATGGAAGAAGAATTCGCGGTGGTGAGCAGAGGTCGAGATGGCTTAGTTGGTCAGAGCGCCTGGAGTATCTATCCGGGAGGCGCAGGTTCGAATCCTGTTCGCGACCGTATTCTTTTTCCATTTAATATCGTAACTTTAGAGTTCGCTAAGCATGCGTTAATGCTTTTTCAAAGACATATCTTGAATTATTAAGTACTCTTAGATATTCAACAATTATGAATATGTAATGGATTGCTCTACGAATCACTTCAGTTGAAGTACTTAATTTAAATCTAATTAACTATAAACGTGATAGGCTTTTAAAATTAATAAGGGAGTTTGAGGATGGATTTTGATATTTTTTACACGACTGCCCAAAAAATGAGTGCTATGTTTTTAGGGTTCATGTATGTATGTATGTATGGGGTACATATGTCTGTGAGTTTTTTTCATTCCACCATATCTTCTAAACGCCTGAGTCGGTTTAGATGTATGGGATATCGTTAGAATCCTTACATAGTCACGGGTAATATAAATTAGTAAGATTTAAAATAATAATTTAGTGGCTATGGTACACAAAAAGGTCTGAAAGAAAAATATATATGGCGTGGTCTTTATATAATTTCAATAGAGAAGATGGTTGGCAATTACCACCTGTTTGGAACCCTGTACTGAAAATAATCAAGTCCCAAACAAAGTCACAAGAAAAATCAAGATACTGTGAGCGATTACTGCGTGCATCGGAACACCTTTTAGTTTATAATTCGATAAAATTGTACAATTGTATCCCTAAATTTAAAACGACTGTGACCTCTGAGTTTGTTTCGGTATTTCTTCTCAGGGATAGTCTTAAGAAATACCGTAGCGATTTAGTTTTAAATATGTATCAGAGACAAAAATAATTTTATGAATAATTATATGTACGGTAGACTGAAATAATTTTAAATAAACTGTTGAGACACCTGACACCTTAGTCCTTCTGCGACCACGAACGCTGCAAAGTGTTCGAAACGTCAGGAAAAACAAAAAGCCAATAATACACGCGATTAATCCGGTTAAAAGTTGTTTTATTATAATGTGGTCTTTATATTTATAATTTTGTTATAATAGTCTTCCTATTGCAATTATAAAATTCATCAAAACTCATGCGTCGTCAACAGTCCGTGCCTCGGAGAGCACGTTAAGCCGTCGGTCCCGGTTGTCAAATTAAGATCTATGACAGCCGTTACGGGTAGTCAGAGGCCTGAAAGTCTGACAACCAGTCATACCACGAGATATCGTGTTACCCAGTAATTGGGTTGTGGAGGTCAGATAGGCAGTCGCTCCATGTAAAATACTGGTATTAAGCTGCATCCGGTTTGACTGGAAGCCGACCCCAATGTAATTGGGAAAAGGCTAGACAGATTGATTGATCATGCGTCGTCAACAGAATTTTAACTCTTGCAGAGGGACGTTACCGTTGCTTCAAATCTTACTCACGGCAGTATTTACGTTTCCAGAAGAAAAAACCTTTAATCCGACTACCAAACCAAGGTCATCCTTTAGTTCAAATTAAGATTGTTTGTTTCTTTTGAGCGTATCGATGATAATTCAAATTGTATCAGCACAAACCCAGCTACGCCAACCGTATTGTCTGTAGCGATAATAAGGTCATTTCACGTGCAGGTATCACAGCACTAAGACTCCTGCTGGGGTCGCGTGCTCCCGTGACCTCGGTAAAGGTTAGAGAAGGACTAATAACCGTGTGGTTATTAGTCTGCGGGAGTCCAACACAGCGTCCATCATGGATTTTCCACACGCGAAGATAGAGGCTAAGATTTATAAAAATAGAATAAATAATAAATCATTTTTTTTTCAATAGCAGTAATTCACAGAACCACATCGCTAACATTAGGTTCTGGTTTATGTTCGAATTTTATGAGCATTAAAAAATAAATAAAATGTGCATTGGGTCTGGGATATTATTAAAGTGCAGTTTTATCGCCACCATTATTGGTAGTGGTACTATCGTTAAGATAAGATGGGTTAGTCTGTTATTCGGATTTTAGAAGGGTTATTAGAGTAATTGATAATTTCGTTAAACTACTTACTGCCTCGTTGGTTTCGTGGTCCTGGTCCAGATCGCAATTGCTGAACATGAGGTCAGCGTTCGATTTCCAGGTCGAGCAAAGTGTTGTTGGCCTTTTCTGTTAGGATATTCTCATTAGCAGCCCGGAGTTTGGACTTGTGCCCTTAGGACTTAATAACAGCACCGATCGAATGTGGGTGTACAATTGTGTACACCTCTGCCTACTCCTTCTGGGAATACATAACATAACATAACATAGCATCACGCCTGTATTCCCCGAAGGGGTAGGCAGAGATGCACACAATTGTACACCCACATTTCACCAATGCTGTTATTAAGTCCCATGTAATAGGTGGTGAGCCTATTGCCATCAACCGGGCACATTTCCAAACTCCGGGCTGCTACTGAGAATTTCCTAACAGAAAAACTCAATAACACTTTGCCCGACCCGGGAATCGAACCCGAGACCTCCTGCTCAGCAGTCGCGTTACGGACCACTAAACCAACGAGGCAGTCTGGGAATACAGGCCTGATGCTATATTTATTACAAAACTATTATTCACCATTCAATCACTTGAACCATTAATACATTCTTCAAACGCATTAAAGCATGCGTAGCGATGTTATAAATATTTATGGAAAAGCAATCACGGCCGTTACAAAAAAAAAACTTTATATCGCTACGCATGCGTCAATGTGTTTAAAAAGTTTATCAGTATTTTTGTTGAGGTAATCGTATCTGTACGACATTGAGTTAACTGCAAAGTTGGTCGTGGCGGTTCAGTCACTTGATAAATTAAAAAGATACGTATTATAATGTGGAAGAAGAATGCGGAGTAGTGCGCAGAGGTCAGGATGTCTTAGACGATAGAGCGCCACACTTATAGTTAAAAGTATCAAAATCAAACATTATAAATGTACATACGTTATTTATTTATACATATACCAATCGACCGTCGCATGGAAACTGGAATGCTTTAACATCATTCATGATATTATTAACTTCCGAATATCCTTGATCAAATAAAAAAATATTCGTCATATATTTCGTCAATAAACCCTTAACAATATATACCAATTTCATTTTCATTAGCAACGGTGACATACGACTTTGAGCTTTATTATCCAGTAATAAAGATCATGAAATTATTACGTAATATTTTTATATGCGTGCCGCGTGGCTCCACTCAATATATTTATGCTGTTATGAAAATTAAATATCGAGCAATTTTGGATGTTATGACCATCGTAATACCGTTGGTTTTTGTTGAAATAAATAAGATTATTGTGGAATATAAATTCGGGAGCAAATATATACAGAAAACCAATGCCAGCAGTTCTTTTTCAATTTGTTTTGAATTGTTTCACTGATAAACAAATCCAGTTTCGAAAATATATTTCAAATTGTAAAATTTTGTTTTAATATTTATTTCCTATAGTATGACAAATTGACTTTGAAATGTTATCCTTGTTTTTAATATAAAAATCCTTCTCTTGTCTGTCTCATCGTGTGGTTGATAAACAATCTATTGTCAGAGTTTAACCGCCCGTAGGCCTCTGACATGGCTTTACACACCATCAAGAACATCTCTCGGGTGTGCTGGTTTCCTCACCATGTTTTCCTTCACCGTTATTGCAAGTGATAATTAATCTCTTATACTCACATGACTTGAAAAGCCAATGGTGCGGGTCTTGAATTTGGACTTGCAACCTTTCACTTGCCATTCCAACGCTTGTACCACTAGGTTATCACTGCTCTATTCTCTTGTTGACTCATGAGATGTGCTGTCATGACCCATACGAAGATTGTGTCAATATTTGCTAGTCTACATGGGACTTAAGAATGACATAGGTGAAATCTGAGTGTATGTTACAAAAACAAATTAGTATACAAAATAATATATCTATATATATTTCATCTTAGCTCCCCTCTCTTCAATATTACTCAGATTCTCGATTATAACTGCACGTCATCATCATGTAGTAGTCCACAGCTGGACACAGGTCTTTCCAAGTGTACGTCACTAAGCTCGGTCCTCTGGCTTTCTATCCAGTCCTTGCTATCTAGCGCAAATCATCACTTCACCCTAAAGTCCTGAACGATTCATGGTTTCCACTTCTAATCTTCGCAGAATTCTGCGGATTTATACCCAAACCACTGTCACTTCCGCTAATCCTGTAGAGCATGTCGAAGAATTTGGTTCCCCATCGGATCAGCCTCGGATTCGATTCTTCAGAGAAACTTCGATATCACAGCAATACCAGCCAGACCACTGTAACTTTAGCTTACCAAGTCGAAAACTGCGGCTCAAAACCGGGATAGATAGAAAGAATGGAGAGGGGCCTTTTCTCAGCAGTGAGACAAAATATGCAAATAATAAAAAACTATATAAATAAATGTCGAAAACAATGGTTCTCCATCGGATCAATTCCGGATACGATTCTTCACAGGAACTCCAAAACATCACGATATTTCTATCTCCAACAGAATCGTCCACCTCACCACAATAGGCGTGACCAGCTGATTTCCATAAACACGGCAATGTCGCGGTATCGGACAAGGGTGGGCGGTATTGTGCAACGATTGAGCTTATGTAAACCTTATCGTACCTAAGAACTGTACATATGGGTGTATTGGATGGCAAACAAAGATCCAAACTAATCTACACAATCTACATTAATATTATAAAGAGAAAACATTAGTTTCAATTTTTTTTTATTTGTGCTGAGTCGACGCAAAATCTAATGGACCGATTTAAAAAATTATTTCACAAGTAAAAATCTACATTATTACTGAGTACCTTAGGTTATATTTTATTTCAGTAAAAATGATATCTCATCCTGAAATTGTAAGTAGGTGAAGCCGCGAGCACAGCTCATATAATAGTAACTTTGTTTGTTACATTTGTACGCCTTAACCACTGAACCAATTTTGAAGAATTATAGTGTAGATAGATTGTTCCTTGAAGCAAATAGGCTATTGTCGCACAGACGAAGTCACAGACACCAGCTACTTCACTTTAAGCTACAATTTTCATCATTTGGTTGATAATTCGAGTTACGGAATTCAAATTATCAACCACACATTCGAATTAGTCGTGTTGGTTCAGTTACCCGTATATGGACTGAATGGATAGCAATGACGTCACCAAAAGACGTAATAAAAATGTCAAAGAAGGATTCGGAGTAGTGAGTAGAGGTCGAGATGGCTTAGTGGTCAGAGCGCCTAAAATATTTATTCGGGAGGCGCAAGTTCGAATCCTGCTCACAACCGTATTTTTCTTTCCAGTGAATTTTATAACCATAAATAATAAATTTAATATTTGATTTGACTTCTTTATCATTATAATAAAGCAACTTTTAACCGGATTTATCGCGTGTATCATTGGTTTTTGTTTTTCCTGACATTTCAAACACTTTGCAGCGTTCGTTTTGGCAGGAGGACTAGTTCTTTAGCATTCTTAGACGTACGTGTTAAAATATTTCGTATTAATAATGAAGGACCCAATATGTATATTAAATCACTCCTCAATAAATTACCTAGAATTCTCCATCCTTCCCGACAGTATGTAGGTTACCTTATCAACGGCTACGTAACCACTCATAGCCGGTAATCTAACCCTGTTACATAACGGTTATGTCAGTAACCCGTTTATATATAGTTTGTGAAGGCTTCAATGTAGCGTCTGCCTCAGTGGTCGCAGGCGCGGTTGCAGATTGTTCTATTTCCGGGTCGAGCAAAGTTTTATTGCATTTTAAGTAGGGTTTTGTTAGGAAATTTTTAGTAGGCACACTTTAATTCACTTTATTCCGTCCCGCTCATATAGTGACTGTAAGTAAAAGACAGAACTGCTGTAACTTAAGTTTAGTTTACTACACCAAAACTGATACTACTACATAAAACAAAACATAACATAGCATCACGCCTGTATTCCCCAAAGCGGTAGGCAGAGATATACGTAATTGTACACCCACATTTAACCGATGCTGTTTATAAATCACAAATAATAACTGCTGAGCTTATTGCTATCTACCGGACACAATTCCTAGCTCCGGGATGCTTCTGAGAATTTCCTAACAGAAAAATTAAATAACACTTTGCCCGCCCTGGGAATCGAACCCGAGACCTCAAGCTCAGCAGTCGCGCTTGGAATCAATAGACCAACGAGGCAGTTACGATGCTTCTATCATTGTGGTGGTATATGGTTTATCCAACATGATTGTACAAAATTCTCCTTTGTCCGATACCACACACTGCGATGTTTTTATGTAAATCAGTTGACACGCCTTTTTCTACTATATCATTCAGGCCTCGATAAGGCCTAGGTAGGCCTAGGCTCAGTTCAATATAGTTTTCCTAGAAGGTAATATTGGTATCAGAAACCACCGAAATCTATTTTTACGTAAATCAATCGTGTAAAAAGCTTTTTTCGTCACTTGTTGTTGATAGCGAGTATTTTTTATACATTTCGATGATGATTAGCGTAGTGATATGGTGCAGTTTTATTCATAAAAAATTTAACACATCCGTGTCTTATACGTAAAAAGCACAAAATATTGAATCAATATGTGTATTAATTGGTCTACCATTGCTGTTCTATTATAGGTGAAATGTGGATGCACAACTATTTATAGTGTATACCCCTGATTTCCAGATTTAAACTGTGTCAATTCTAAAAGGAAAAGTAATTGCCTTTTATATTTTAGCTTATTAGTCCCGAATTTCACCAATGCTAGAATACAGATAACACATATATTATAAAAAAATTATACGCAAATGTTTTTAAGAACAAAACAGAATTATGGTATAATATAGCACCACGCTTTTTTCCAGATTTAAAGGGTAGACCCTTTAAATCTGGAAAAAAGCGTGGTGCTATCTATATGTGTTATCTGTATTCTAGCATTGGTGAAATTCGGGACTAATAAGCTAAAATATAAAAGGCATTTACTTTTCCTTTTAGAATTGACACAGTTTTAAAATTTTCATATACTTAACACTTCATTAACGAAATTATGTTCAAAACTGCACCTACCAACAATACACCAAGAACACGCTAATAACTTGAAAACAATCAATTTCAAACTATCAAACATTTTGGTAAGCGACCCTAATTTTAATTAAGATGTTCCGCAGAACAGCTGACCTGACATAAGTAGCCTATCGAACTTTGGCTTGCTAATTAAGACCTTACTTAGGGCTAGCACAAACTGGCGCACAGCACTACAGAGAATTTCAAATGCATCAATTTAATTTGATACTTATGTCATTTTAAATAAGGTTAGTATTAACAAGCATTGTATCGAATGCAAAAAATGCTCCAAGATTTTTTATACTTCCTTTTCTGATCAATAATCCAAACTTGTTTCAATTACCGTAAATATTAAATTCGACTGATTTTCAAATCCTCTGTCATGCCATCGCATCGCTTGGTCTGGGCTAACCCTTAGTCAACTTTGATGCACATCTCAGACAGTTTGCACTTGTGTTGCTGTGTGTACAAATTGGTGGTCTTCCAGGTCAAGTGTGAGGGAGGCGAACACAAGTTTTGTTGCATACTCTGGTTCTTCGTGTGGTTGTGAATTAAGACGGGTTAGTTAGAAGATATTAAGATGTGGTTTGTTATTTGGTTAATTGAAGTCTTTGACTTCCACTTTGACGCTTTTCCGTTACGAAGGATGGGTGGCTAATTGATCTATAAATTGTCTACTAGAGATAACTAATATTTCAGTACTTTTCATCATTTAGATGCTTCTCAGTTAAGAAACACGGCTACAGATAACTCGCAACAATAACCAATCAAATGGAAATAAACAGAACACGATTACTTACACTAAAATCCAATTACAAACACACACACATGAACACATCTACTATAAATCCATCTACACACTCACATGCAAAGATATGTCTGTTATTAGAACCGAATATGTTATGCACACATAAAACACATGTTATGTTTGTGTGTGAATGTGAATACCTATGTGTGTAGCACACATACATTGTTGTGTGTGTTTGTTAACAGCATATCGGTGTAACTAAAGGCTTATGGGTGATCAGTGATCCCTGTAATCCCTCCCAGGGTTGCCACACAGTTAAAGCCGATTTGTAAACTCGATTCTACCAAATTATCATTATTTACTGAACGCACTTGGGTGGAAAATCCTATAGAGAAATTCTTTTTCCATTTAATATAATAACTTTAAATTTTTGTTTTGTTGTACGGCCAAAATTACTACTTTTGTTCTACATTACTAGCAATATTCCATATAAACAAAACATGAAGTCTGTAAACACTGAAGGGTTAAGCAGGGATGTTGATGCAGGTACACCCTCATTACACTAATGCCGTTATAAAGTCTCATTTTATAGATGGTGACTATGTTACCATCTACGGCATGCAATTCCTGGTTCCGGGCTGCTACTGAGAATGTCCTAACAGAAAAGTTAAAAACCACTTTGTTCACCCGGCAATCAAACCCAGGATGCCACGCGCTGCAGTAGCGCTTGCGTGCAATGATGCATGTCTAGTAGAGTCTAATATGCTTTCTTGTTAATCCCTTTTGCTTATGCTAAGATATTATGAGTGAGGAACGAAATTACAACGACTTGTTAGCCAATTACCGTTTAAAAAACGAATAATTCAAAAAGTCTAGTTAAAACGGCTCGCCGTCGATTATATTATCTACAGAAATTATAACTTAATCGTGTCATACAATGTTTTTTATAAAATGTCTTGTTATACAATGTCTTATTATACACTGTGTTATTATACAATGTACAGCAAGGGAATTAAAGTAAATATAAGTAAGACGAAAGTTATGGTTTTTTAAGGGGACGAAATTATGACAGAGTGCAATATTTTGATAGGCGACTAAAAAGTAGAATAAGTGAAAGAGTTTGTATATCTGGGATCTATGTTTACGAGGGATGGGATGCATGTGAAGGACATGGAAAGAAGAGTGACTGCTGGTAACCAGGTGGATGGGGCACTACACAATTTCATGGATAGCCGGAATATGTCCAAAAGGCACGGGTAGCTGTTCATGGAGGGGTGTGTGCCAACTCTTATGTCTGGTAGTAAAAGTTGGGTGTGGCAGAAGAAACATGAAAGTAGAATTAATGCAGTAGAGATAAGAGTTTTTTGAAGTATAGGTGGCGTAATTTTGAAAGATAAAGTGAGGAACAGCTTGATAAGGGAACGTTGTGGAGTGAAAGATGATGTAGTGATAAGGATTGATAAGGGTATGCTAAGATGATTTGGCCATGTAGAAAGGATGGATGAAAGGCGATTGATTAAGAAGCCACCTAAATCGGCGAGCATGTATGAAGAGGTTAATGAACATAGATGAAGCGAAAGAGGTGTGTCAAAATCGTAGCAATTGGAAATTGATAGCCTACCCCAATAGGAGACAGGCGTGATTGTATGTACAATGTACAGTTGTGCCCCTAGTTTTCCCCCGTATTGGCTTTCTTGGTCTCTAAGGGTCGTAGCGTGATGTTAAATAACCTATAACCTTCTTCAAGAATTGTTCTACAAAATGCAAAATCATTTTTTCAAATCCGTTTGGTAATACCAGAGATTAACATGTTCAAACAAGAAACACTTCTACTTTATTCGATTATATTACTGAAATAAAGTATACATAACATTACAACATGAATTTCAACAACAATATAAGCCGAACAACTGAATTTACTTAAACATCAGTCAGCCGTAAAATCCGTACAGCGATAATGGACTCGTCCATTTAGTGGTGTTTCACTTTTCACATAACAAAAAATAACATTTATTTTGGAATAAAATATGCATGGATGTAGAGTATTAATTAAAATCCGCTACGGAAGTTTTAATATTGGTTCTACCAATGATACAAAATATATGAGAGATAATGTGAGTTATCAGACAAATACAAATACTTCTCGTACAAAACTGTGCTGCCAATGCGTTGAAGCGTCTTTTAAGCCATGTCTGGAGATGGCACGATTGGGGCAATGGCTACTGCACCGCATGTTGAGGGTTCGATTTTGGTTGGAACAAAGCCGAAGTCAAATCATTGATTCCAATCATTGAATCCATTTAAAGGTACTTTTGAAAGTCAAGAGATACCACGTTCCATAAATTCCTATGGAGAAGAATGGGCAAACGGACAAGAAACTCCATGGTTGCATAGATAGGCTAACTCAGGACGTTTTAAATTAATCGGTGAAATTAAGGTGTACAACAAAACAAACAGTGCCTCGTTGGTCTATTGGTCCCACAAGCGGTTTCTGAGCATGAGGTCCTGGGTTCGATTCCCAGGTCGGGCAAAGTGTTATTGGGGTTTTAGAAAAAATCTTAATAGTAGCAAGAGTTTGGAATTGTGCTCGGTTATGGCAATGGGCTCACCACCGTATTTCTTAAGACTAACAACAGCATCGATGTTTGGGTGTACAATTATGTACTCTGCCTACCCCCTCGGAGAATAAAGACGCGATGTACAACAATACCTACTCCTTAGCCTACCCTATGATGATATGTTAACTTTCTATTATTACCTGTTTAATTTTCGTTTTGTTCACTAGTACCCCTAACTACGAGTATAAGGCTTTCTAATACACGTTTCTGGTTTTATGTTTAGCTTCAAGCACTAATTACGTAGGCAAATAAGACTGGAACTATGTTGCAGGAAAACTTTCGTTATTAATGTACAATGGGCGAACTACCGGGTTCACTTGGATGTTGCAGGCAGTTCGGGGAATAGAGCGCTTTGTGAAACGACTATGTTAGTGTAGGTTAGTAATGTTGATACAATTTAGGAGTTGAACACTATTATGTGTAGGAAGCTGTAAGATTTTAATTTATATGTGTTGTTTTAACTGATTATTATTACACATTGAAGTCAAATAATGGGTCTAAAATAATTTAGTCACGCACCTCACTATATACTAAGATTATATTTTTATAGTGTTACTCACGAACCTTAAAAATACGGACGGAGCGTTGCGTACGACATGTGAGAAGCATGCCTAGTCATCCAATTTTGCTTGTCATACACGAGCTAAACGCATACAAATACTTAAAACTCATCCACTCGGCGCTAGTACGACGCGTGCGTGTATGCGTGATCTATGCTTCGCTTATAACAAGGCAAGGTTAGTGTTAGTAATGCCATTTTTTTTTTGTTGATTTTAAATATAATTTAATATAAAAAATTATCAAGAAATAACGTAGCTTTTAAGATACTTCGATGAGCAAACATTCGAAAACCATACACTTAAACTAGATTGAGGACAATATTGCAAACTAATACATATTCGAGACGCATTAACATAGAACATGCTAATAACACTGAAACTACTAGAGTAATACTTACATTAATAGTCCACGATACTCGTACTCAGCCCTGACTCCACTCGAGAGCAGTTCACCGACATCTAATAAAACGAGTAAGTAAGATGTAACATTTAGTTTTAGTGCAAGATACTAACTTTTAGTGCGAATCTTAAGTTTTAGTTTTAAATGTTATTGCTGACAGTGATTTAGACAATGCATATTGTAGAAGTTGGTGCATTAATGAGATGTTATGGCAAAGATATTAGTTTTAAAAACTTAGTGCAAATCATATTCAGAGGCAATTTTTTTTTGTTCAATAATATTATAGTACCTACAGACTCAGACTTTCGCCTTGGCGTAGGCAGAGCCTATCGATTTCCATTTGCTACGATTGAGTACTGCTGTGCATTAATACATGTATGATGTACTTACGTTTTTATTTTGGAATACTTATTATGAGCTGTTTCCCTGAATATAATCTACTTAAAATATTTACATTTACCCCTTTTTTTACAAGCCTGTAGCTTCCCACTGTAGAGCAAATACCTCCCTTCCCTCTTTCCACTTTTCCCGATCTATGGCCATTTGGGGTCAGTCCTTTATGTGGGAGTCTAGCTTATCCCGCCATTTATCCCTTGCATTATACCAATCACAGACCGCATAAAAAATTTAACAGTTAAGATATTAATGGATTCGATCCTAGATACCGAAAAAATATACCTTTATAACTTTACAATGAAGTAAATAAGTCGTCAGAAAGAATTTAATTTATTCTGTGTATTTTTTTAACAGTAGCACGTTCAAATTCGTAAATTAGTTCGAGTTTAACTCGCGATACCGCCGCAGACTCAGCACATAATTAAGTTTCCGTTGAAGTTCAAAACTACCCGAGCAATCCCGAGAACTGTACGTGAGTAATAACCATAAACAATAAAATAAACAATCGTAAAAGATCCTACAACGAGTATTAAAGTCTAGTAGCATTTTTGGCTGTCGACCAACCTGGCAACATTAACAATGGCTACCTAACTACTGCACAGGTACTTAAGTTTTCGCAAAGGTTGCACTCAAACAGCTCGACATAATTAGGAAGTTGCTCAATACACCGGTGTTTCACATTGCCTGCGACACAGACATTTGTTGTAAAGTTTACGTAGCGACACATGTGGCGTTAGGTCGAAGTTTATTAAATGCCACAGGCCGCGTTTCGTTTATTTCGTATTCGTATTATTTCGTATCACATAAATTATGCACGATATTGTTTTGGTAAGTTCAGTGTTTCAGCAAATAAATACATTATCTACTTCCACAATAAATAGGGTAGTCATGCAATTACCTGTGCACTGACCGCCCGCCTGCCCGCATACATATGCAAATACGCAAGAGGTGAAATATTGAAACTACCACCAACTACTGTACACGTCTTCTGCCACGGGGCATCACAATATGATATCATGGGACATGACAATATCTGTAATGACTTAAAATATCAGTGTGTTTTGTAACTATCCGTGAAATCACTTTGTCCTAGCAGAATACCAGCGCTGCTTATTATAAAGTAGCACAATGCTGAGCTAGGGTACATTTTTGTCTCTCTTGTTTTGTTTGTTGTTGTTTTATTTTTTACATTTGTGTACAATTTATGTGAGAGATCAACATAAATGTGTTTCAAGATAAATCTTTGAAAAGCATTAACGCATGCTTAGCGAACTCTAAAGTTACAATATTAAATGGAAAAAGAATACGGTCGCGAACGACTCGTCGTGATGGCTTAGTGGTCAGAGCGCCTGGAGTTTTTATCCGGGAGGCGCAGGTTCGAATCCTGTTCGCGACCGTATTCTTTTTCCATTTAATATTGTAACTTTATAAATGTGTTTTCTTTCTTTCTTTCTTTCAACATTATACACCTCTGTCTATCCTTTCAGTGAACACAAGCGTGATACTATGTTACGCTAAGCGTACAAGCAGCTGTTGCCCGTCCTCTAGTCTAGACTTAATAAATTTTAAACATTGTTTACCTTAGTATATAAAATAAATTAATAAGAAACTGAAGACACCTTGCGCTTGTATTCTTTATAATTTTTTATTTTATTTTAGGTATCCTTCATAAAAAAGCTTAAATTACACTATATCCATCAATGTTGATTTTATTATATTTTACTCCCGACTGAATTTTAGGCACGACAGCTTATCTCCACAGATACCTGCCTATCTCCGAGGACATTAGACAAGTACTCAGGAAATATCATAGTACACAAGTGTATGCGCAAATACTGATATCCTTCCTGAAGCACGGGGGTGTCACACCGCCAACTTCCCAACTTCGGGCTGATACTGACAATTTCTTAACATAAAAAACCAATAACACTTTGCTTGATCCAGGAATCGAACTTAGAAACATCACGCTCAGGAGCCGCACTTGCGGCCACTAGACCAATAAAGCAGTTAAAGTCTATTATATTACTGCATTTATCACCATTGCAAATGGTGATTGGTAAAGGATCCCTGAGGTTAAGCAACGACTGACGCATCAGTCTGTAAATGGGTGGTTTCTAGGAGTGTTTTCATCAGTCTGGCTGCAGAGGACATTAAACCATCAATACCGGCCGTTATTGACTCACTAATAGGAGTAGGAAGCCAAGTCAGAGGCATACAGGAGGCTTGAAAATCTTAAACCAAGGTTGGCTTCTAAACCACGAGAAAGTAGATCTTAATCTACGCATATTCAAGGTTGGAGTGAATAGATTTCTTCTAGATCTACGTGCTCCATCCTCAGCCACACCGTCGCTACCATCAGGCGAATTGTTGGCCAAACGTAGATTAATTCGTGATATAAAAAAAAAACAATGTCTATCAGGCAGATAAAACAGATTGTTCTTTTTTTTTCTAACATTCATATAAAGTTTTATGACCTTAGATGCTAAAAAGCGACCTAAAATATATAAATTAGAATAAATATGAATTGTTTCCAGGCAAAAATAGCTTCACAAATTTCATTAAACTATAGGACAAAGAGTAATCTTCACGTTACTGGGAGAAGCAATTTCAGCCCCTCAAATGACGAGATCTAAACAGCCATAAGATGGCACGTACTTACCACCACAGAAGAGCTCATTCCAACGCCGTAGCTACCGAAATTACCGTAGACAACAATATCCCGTAATTTAATAAGTTCGAAAGACGGCGACGCAGCTGCAATAAGCCACCGTCAATGAGTGCTGCGCCTGGCCCTAACGACCAAACAAGACGAGGTCGTAGTGACAGCGACGAGCGGCAGCGAACAGTTTATGAAAATAGTCTGCTATTGCCCACTATGTTGGGGTAGGCTCCCAGTTTAACCGGATGCAGCTTAATACTAGTATTTTACATGGATGGATGGTGACGTAGAAGCAAAAGGATAAGAGAGTATAAATCAACTTAAAAGACAGGAAGTTATAGTCCTTCAGTCAGTTACGATGACCTACAATGAGCAATATGCATCCATCCAATAGGCCAGCAAAAAAAAAGTAAGAATTGAAAATATAAACACAATTTTACGCTTATGGTATTATTATTGATCAAAATCGACTTAGATACAACTTAAGCAAGATATTTTTATCTTATTGTGATTAAGTACATAAAACACTGAATAGGTACTTATAATTCTCAAGTTTCCATAAATGTTTAATGGTTAGTCTGTGAATATAACATAAAACACATCTTTAAGTCATCTAAGGTACCTTTCCATACCTAGTTTCTCAATTTGACCCAAAATAAAGGTCAGTATAACCCTTTTCAGGTTTCTTTCTTTCATGTGTCTCGAATTATAACTTAAGTGGTGTAAAAACGCCCGAAATAGAGTTTCAGAAGACATTCAACCCGCTGTCAGGTGCGCCCAACCCTAAACGCTTCAATATTCCGACAAGATGCAAGCAGCCGTAAAAGAGAAATTCCTTTATGCGCCTCTGAAGTGCTTCGCTAATATTTAACGAAAAGGTTTTTTGGTAACCAATCTTTTTACAATTTTCAGCTTTTACATGTAAAGTGCAAGCTTTTAGCGCGCTAACTTCGTTTTTTCTGCGTGGCAACTTGGGACACCAAGTTTGTGGTGCCTATAAATATATTAAATTTTGTATGACACGAAGAAATTGAAATAAAATCCATAGTAAGGGCCTGTATGCAGTAAGATAAACTAAGAATGAAGTAATGATTGGAAGGATGACTTCTGTTTTTGTAATATTGACGAATTAAAAACCGTTAGCTACAGGTTAAAAGTCTTCATATAACAATTAATGTCTGGCTCGCAGATTGTTAATATTAAGTGATGTTCAGAATGTTGTCTTATAAGCTCATTATAGAATTAATGCGTACATCAAAGTACATTAACTCAAAACCAAAGTAAAATTAAATATTCATAACTTTCCCTTTTGAAGTCTTTCAGCTTATATTCTACACGGCGTGTTAACATAAATCAAAGTTCATTTCTATTACCATATTAATAACAAATCTTGAACACGTTCGGAAGTGTGCGGTTGTATCTCATCTAAGTTACAAACATAATTTAATGTTCCGACATTTTCCAACTTTTAGTATACGTTGCTGCGGCTTCAGGGTCTTGCGCACTCGCAAGCCGTATTTACCGATTAGTGTATACATAGGTCGAATTAATTTCCGTGTCGCGGTTTGTATCGCACCACATCGACGGAACCCATTAGGATGTAGACAACATCAAACAAGATGTCGGCGAAACTTGGCCGGAGTTCGCCGAAGTTGGCCGATGTTGGCCGAAGTTTGAACAACTTGCGGCCGATTGCATAAAACTTTGATCGAGCGTTAGGTTCAACCGGGATTATTGTAATTCAGCGGATTAATTAACGCGCCAACGTTATTCCAAGTGGGTGTTAGAGGGATTGACGAGTTCGTGTTACTCGGAAAACGAATGTTAACGAATGGTAATGAATATATTCATGTATTGCTAAAAATTGACCACGGCAAGCGCAGCTTAACCTCGATCGATCGATCTGTGCGGCTGTTGCACCAACGACAACTTCTCTCAGGCGTGCGAGTTTTCTCGCGACGTAGTCCTTCGCCATTTTTAGTGATAATTAATTTCTAATACGCACATGACTTCGAAAAATGAGTGCTTTGGGTTCTGTAATTTGTAATCATTGACTTGCCGGTTTAAGCAGTTCTACCACAATCATGGTTTTTTTAAGCAGAGATGTACTATTCTATGCCAATGCCGTTATTAAGTCCCATGTTATAAGTGGCCTATTGTTATCAACAGTTCATAATTTTAAACTTCGGACCGCTGCTGAGAATTGCCTAGCAAAAAACCCAAGAACAGTGTGCCCAGCCCTGAAATGTAAACTGATTATTATTTATTGCAAATCGAACACACAATCTTATGAAATAATTTAGTCCGTATTATACGAATGTCATTTGAAAACTTCTAAATATCGCTATCACTAAGAAAGCTGATTAAAATAACCGCCCAAGTGCGAGTTGAACTTGCCCACTTAGGGTACCGTATCACAAAAATTAAGATAACTAAAACGGCGCGGCGTAGGCTTATTAACATGGTCCACCAGCCACCCCATGTTTATGGAACTTGAAGAATTTTTTTTAACCTTTTCACTGTGTCGTGGTGGCCGAGTTGTTACCAATGTGACTTTTTCAATGTCGTATGTACTTTTTCTGTTACTTTAAGGCACCACAAACATACAGCGAAAGAGAACATCGTAAGGAAGGACGTAATGGACTAAAAATCGCTAACCCACAATCAGCTAGCATGGTGATCAATGCTCGTGCCTTCTCTGTATGCGAAGAGGCCCGTACCCTACTAGTGGGACAGCTATGGGCTGGTTATATTTCACTGTTGCCAATTCTGATTAAAGACATGGAACATCGTAAATGCAATTAATTTAAAAATATAGACCTTAAAATGACAAATATGTTTCATAACAGACAAATAACTATCTTACCTCATTTCATCAATACTACCCACAAGCATATTGTACACAAGCGCATACATCCCTTTTACAATTCGCAATACCCATATCGAAGAACAAGGTGGTAGGTAAGTACATAAATAACGTTTTTCATGAGAAATATGAATGGTAATAGACATAGTAAAAAGGGATAAGTCGGTAGTTACCAAACATCTGGCGGGGAGGATCGATCGGAATTCAATAAAATTAAACATTCAGGAAGCGTGCCTTGGGAGAACTTGTGGATGGGGCGGCGTGAGTCATAAGCGAAAAGAGGATCTGTTTGAGATATATATATATCTGCCTAGCCTTTCCCATTTACATTGGGGTCGGCTTCCAGTCAAAGCGGAAGCAGTTTAATACCAGTATTTTACATGGACTGATCTGATCTCCACAACACAGTTACTGGGTAACACGATATCTCGTGGTATGACTGGTTGTCAGACCTTCCCGTAACGGCTGTCAAAGATCTTAATTTGACAACCAGGACCGACGGTTTAACGTGCTCTCCGGAGCAAGGACGGGTCTCGGTGTGAAATGATGGTCACCCATCCGCAGCCCGACTGCGGCAAGCGCAACTTAACCTGGATCTATCGATCTGTGCGGCTGTTACTTGGCCACGAGCCCATGTTTGAGAGAGTAAATTTAATTACAAAGCGTTTTGACAGAATCACGAATATTAGAAAGTGTTAGAAAGGTTACCAGAAAACAAATATTAATATACGCGATTAATCCCGTTGAAAGTTGTTCTATTATAGTGGGTCATGATTGCGAAAACCCAAGGTATAATTATAGTACAATACATCATTTGGTGCGCACGTCTCCGGACATAGCCCTCCTCACCACCCTTCCATGCTGATCGAGTTTTCGCCTCCTGTGCATCCAGTTTATACCAGCTTGTTGCGGATATCATTAACCTAGATAGTTGACAGTATCAGAAATTTCGTAGACATGATTGCCCCTGTATGGATTAGTTAAGTAAATAATAATTGTGTTTACCAACTTGCCTTTTCAATATTCCTATATCTTTATTATTAATCCTGATACTGCTTTATCTTTACTGACCAATTGTCAACGATTAAAACCTCACGAAATTCTTCATCTTTCATGTTCTTTAAAGCAAATAAAAAAAAATACATACAAAATTCTGACTATCAAATCGCTTGCGCTCGTATCTCGTTCCTGACATTTCAGCGGCCGCTGGGCCGGGTTCCCACTTAAGGTTAATATGTTTATTTACTGAGCGCCGCTATGTGTGATGCCCTTCCAAATGTACCCTGAAGGGTGATTTGTGTGTTCAGGGAAGATACTTCTTTTATTGTTGGAGTTTGGTACTTGTGGCGAATGTATTTGTGTAGTAGTTGAGATTAGAGATACGAGATAATTGTTTTTGGTTACAAGATAAGCTATTGTATTAATTGTTTACGAAGAAATATATACCTTTGATATTACAAAGTAGGCTTCACGCACCATATTTCATCAGTAAATCAGCTGGCAAAATTATAGGATGCAGCTAATATATTTAATCATAAAGGCCTTGGATGATATCATAGTTTGGTCTCTCGTTTTCAAGAGTCAATTACGAAGACCTGAAATGTTTAGAAATTGATTAGATAGTGAAGATATCACCAAAAGATATATTAAAATGTGTAAGAAGAATTCGGGGCAGTGAGCAGAGGTCGAGATGACATAGTTGGCAAAGCGCCTGGAGTACTTATCCGAGAGAACGTATTTTCTTTCAACTAGAATTTATAACTTTAGGGTTCGCTACGCATGCGTTTGATAGATTTATCGGCATTTGCCAAAGAAAATCTTAAAAATGAATTATTTGCAGATCATCAACATCTCAGCTCAAATCATGTATGTGTCAAAATGTACACGAGATTTAAATTCCCTTAATAATGTTACAATCCTGAAGTAAATATTAATCCAAGATTTACATACTTCACACACAGTTTTGAAGACATGCATTCAAACACAGATGAACGACGAACTAACTATATTAAATAACATGCAGTGCTAAACTTATTTGCATATCTTACGAGACCCGAAACTTCAGCATCTGCAAGTAAATTTAGTCATCTAAAATATATTCACGCTATATGAACCGACGTGAGAATCCATTTCCGTACTGAAATGGCACTCTGATTGCTGATGATTTGTCGTTTAACAATATTAGTTTTATTTGTTGAATTATATATATATTTGCCCTAGCCTTTTCCCAATAACATTGGGGTCGGCTTCCAGTCAAACCGGATGCAGCTTAACACCAGTATTTTACATGGAGCGATTGTTGAATTATGGTCTATATATTTGAATTGATGTTCGACTCATTTTAATTACGCATTGATAATAATTAAAAATACATAAGTAAAGAAATCTTTATGTTTTGTTTTAACTAACACATTGCTTTATTTGCCAATATCTTAATATTTCTTTTAAATTTACAACGTTCTTCGGTTAAAATCGACTGTTGATGTGGCGTTAATATGGAGCGGGTTCTAGATGCGGGCTCTAGGGGCGGCTCTAGGGGCGGGCTCTAGTGGTAGGCAATAAAGGAGTAAATTTTTTGTCCATAAAAATTCACAAATTCTAATGGTCTATCTTTTATATCCAATTACAAAAAAAAATTGAATATTTTTGATTAAGCATTCATTGTTTGCTTACGAAATTCAATCGAGTTACTAACTAGTTTCAAAAGATTTTAATCACCGATCTATCTGTCTTAACTAGTTTTGTTCGAAACAAACTCAAGTGTCACTTTCTTACATATGTAGTTATTATATACACTGATATATTTCATGGAGTCTACATACACTTCCAAATAGGTAAAAAAAAAATACGACATTGTATTAACTGCAAAGTTAGTCGTGTCGGTCCGGTCACCTGTATAGGTACTGAAAAGATAGCAACGACATCGCCAAAAAGACGTGTTAAAAAATATGGATGAAGAATTCGCGGAGGAGCGCAGAGGTCGAGAAGGCTTAGTGGTCAGAGCGCCTGGAGTATTTATCCGGGAGGCGCAGGTTCGAATCCTGTTCGCGACCGTTTTTGTTTCCATTTTAATATTGTAACTTTAGGTACATTTTGAATAATTCACTTAGATTTTCTGCTTAGTACTTTTAGCTTGAGTGATCTGCGATTTAATTGCATTTTGAAAGCTTGATATAGTGACTGAACGCTGATACGCGTCCGTGTCGGGGTACACGAAACTCTCGAACTCTAATCGTTCGCTCATGGGTCAATTTAATTTATTTTCGTTCATAATTCAAAGATTAGTATAGTGGTTTAGTATTTACGTAATTCTAAATTTTCATTTTTGTTTGTTACTGACTTTAAAGTTAAATAAAGATAAATTATTGTTGATAGTTCATGAAGACGCACAGAGACATATGCGAGAAAATTTCGAACTAAAATCTACAATCTGATAGTTCATTTCACGCTCTTTTACATATTTTCTGATCGTTGATGCAGCGGAGCATTGATAAACGCAAAACATTCATACAATTCTGCGTGTTATAGTTCAGTAATTATGCAAAACCGCTAAACGTCGTTCAGCTGTTTTTCATAACAGTACTGTTTTGTAAATCAACTAGCAGTTTTGTAAAACAGCTGATTCCACAATCCATTTGCGACATGGTCACCGCGACCGAAGTCGAAGTTGTTAAAACGCGACGTACCTAGCATGGATGCAGTCGCGGAATCGGCGATTGTTGATGCTAATAAAATAAGTTATTAGAAAACAAAGACACAATTCAACTGAAAATGAGGATTTATTTATTTTATGACCGAAAATTATATTCATTACATCCTAGAGGGCTCTGACTGCATGTCATAATTTTTGGAAAAATATATTTGTTCCTCTTTTTTCATCTTGTTTCCATATTTTCGGTGCAGACGGGTTATTTTTTTTTTAATATCTTTTATATTAATTTTTTTATGACTAGTAGTAGATCGAGTATAACTGCCTCGTTGGTCTAGTGGTCCCAAGCGCGGCTGCTGAGCAGGAGGTCTTGGGTTCGATTCCCGGGTCGGGCAAAGTGTTATTGAGTTTTTCTGTTAGGAAATTCTCAGTAGCAACCCGGAGTTTGGAATTGAAAAAAATAATTGTAAAATTGTAAAATTATTACATGAGACTTAATAACAGCATTGGTGAAATGTGAGTGTACAATTGGGTACACCTCTGCCTACCCCTTCGGGGAATACAGGTGTGCTGCTATGTTATGTTAATGTTTTTAGTAGTAGATCAACGTACATTTAACGTACTTTTTTAATTTGCGTCAAAATAGTAGCGTGAAAGTGTTATAATGTGTATATAAAATATACCCTCTCCTTTTTTATTTATTAACGCCATATTTAAATATTATACCTTACGTCACTCCTGCAATTGCGACAAATCAAAAGACACCTTGTGTAGTAAAATCCATCAAACCATTTAGACTAAAAAGCGTGCCAAACAAAAGAACAGACATACCTACATACACAGGAAAAACATAACACACTATTTCTGGCACAGTCGGATAAAAATGTATGTCTACTCAGCGGTGCGAGCATGGTTCTCCTTGACGACACGTTTGTCGATTTTAAAAGTCAAATGTGACATAAAGTGTTGATAAAACCAATTCGATATATAAAAACTTCATCGAGTCGACAAGTTTGTCGAAAATATCCGTACTCGGACGCCAGATCTTTCCCAAAGTAAATTCATTCAACAAACAATAACCCGTTCTTGCTTATACCACGAATAAATATTGTAATAATTTCCGCTGATTATTAAACATTTTTTTTTGTATTTGCTTTCAGGTAATTACGCTTTCCATTCTGCCGATATTTCTAAACGTAAGTAAAACGTATTTATATGATGATGCGGTTTCATTAAATTTTCGTGCGTCACTGGCTAGAAAAATAATCTGGATTCTAACTTGAGCCGAGAATATTTTTATGCTGAATGCTTTTTTCTTATATTTATTCTGCATTTATTATTTTTCAATAAAGGGTCTGTGGGACATTATAAACCTTTGTGCCAAGAAAATACGGTCGTGAGCAGAATTTGAACCTGCGCTAAACTATCCCGACCTAATAGTATACCGAATTATTTTTCATGTTCACAACCTTATTTTTTAATTGCACAAACATTTATAACTTTTAATTATTGTTTAATATCTTGATAACTCTAGGAATCCAGATTATATGTATGATATGATATTGCATTGGTTATCCACTCAGCATTTTCATCGTGTTGTGAGGTGGTGATAGTAAAAAGCAACCCCGGCAGGTTATGGGCCGTTGAAGGTAACGAAGGACCCCGTCATCAATGCAGGCCAGTCCCAGATAGCTTGCACAAACACTACAGAAAATTTAGCGCAAAAAGGCGTAAAAAGACCTGCACTGTGCAAAGACATAGCATAAAAACCGGTCTTTGGACTTTGTTTATTTATTTGACTGGACTTTAGATATTGTATTTATTTGCATCCATTGTAATGGACTTCCGTAAAGTAACGCCTGAATCTATTAAATAGATAATATCATTCCCAATCACCCACACATCAATATTCCTTTCATATAACACTCAGAAATACCTTCACATTTTATAGCAATATAAACTATTTAACACTCTGTTACGCAACCTTTCACAACCACTCCGTGGTTGCCATATGGCCCTGCAACCTACAACTACCCACGCAACTTAACATTTCCTTAACGGCAACTTTAAGTTTTATCACCCATAACTTAAGGCATAAATTAGAACGGTGATTTTAGTAATCGAAAATTTTGATTTGATTCGTGTGAATTCGTGTGATGTTTATCAAATAAGGTCGGTTTTTGTTTGATTTGCGGTGTATGCATAGTTGAGTGCATCATGAAATTATTATATCTATAGTAATAATTATACTATTTCGTGGTTTCCGGTTAGAAATAGTATCTTCGCCCCATTGGCACTTGAGCTGTGGCGTAAAAGTACCTACTTCGTTCCCGACCCCAATCGGCCCACCATCGGAAAATCTCCCATCTGGACATAAGTTGCCTTGGCTGACCTGGAAGTCTTTAAATGGACTTCCGTATCAGGTAGGCTGATGTAAGGAAAATCTGTCCAATTGGAGTAACATCAAAAATTCCAACCTGGGGTGCAGATGTGGTGCTGTGCCGATGGGACACTTGACATCGTGCCCTGCGTGCTCTGATTCCTGCTCTGATTCCTGCTCGTTAAATTACTATTTAGACGCTACTGACAATGCGTTTGTCGTAGCAGAGGTTTGGGCTGACACAATTACAATTACCATCGATACCTTAAAAAGAAGAAGCAAGTTGTAGCATCAACAAACTTGACCTGAAAAGAACTTTAAACTGCAATATGTTCAAAGAAACATTTTTGTCAAGAATACATAAATATCCAGTCTTCCACATGACTTATTTACTATTTAGACTTCGTATAAATCACGCGAAATTCTGCCAGTGACATATGAAATTTCTAGTCACATTTTACTTTACATTGAGTGGAAAAAGGTTTGCAAATATGAAGAATAACATCTCTTTTCCACAGACGTGGGCAAATACCATAGATTTTCCAGTTGCTACGATTCTGATCTCTACCTCTTTCTCATAAGTTCATTAACCTGTTCAAGCTAGCTTGTTGGCGGATGCTCATTACCTGTCCTTTCTCAGATCACATCCGCTACATTCGTTAATTGAAAAATAGATACCTTGTTTTTTTTTTAAACTACCTTGTGCGAGTCGGACTCTCGCCCTCAGGTTTCCCGTATAAAATATATTTCGTATGTAATATAACTAGTGCGGTTTTCGATTCGAATTTTTCATCACTTGTGCTGTAGGACATTTCTTCTTTCGAAATTTTATGATTCTACGTCAACGGAAATACCCTAAAGATAGTGATTTAATGGCCGATTGTAAAATTTGCTGTATAAATTGCCGTATTTTTTTATTACGGTGACTTAGAAGTTTCAGGTTTACAGCTATAAGAATCTATAGAGTTTAGTATTTGATAATTATTTCAACTTAATACTTCCACGGGTTAACGTTGACAGACGAACAGACAGACGGACAACTAAGTGATCTTATAATGATTCTGTTTTCCTTTCAGGAACGGAACTCTAAAAATAGATTATTAGTAACGGTTCTTTATATCTACAGAAAACTTGGTTGCTTAAATGATAATAAAAAATACATCAATAATATTTTTCAGCTTCCAATAAAAATATATTATTCTCAGAAACGACATAAATTGAAAATTAACGACTATTTTTTTATCGAATAAACAAGGCCTTCTTAGAAACTGAAAGTACTCAAAAGACATGAATATCAACACGAAAATATCAATTTCCAAGAACTTTTTGATTAGTTTTAAGTGTTTCGAAGAAGTCCAAATATGGCTGTCTCGCTTGTCTTGTTAGTGTTATGGTTTGTTCACAGATCTATTTATTTTTCATATAAACTTTTGATAGAATTATTAGCTGTTACGCTGTTTGTTTCTGTTAGTTAGCCAATCAACTAGCGCCTTCTTTTTTTATAAATTCATGAAATAAAGTTAAACTAATCTTAGCTTTTAAGATCACCAACTAACATCTCTTTGTATTGTAAGTTTTCAGTTTCTCATTTTAGTGACTGACAATTCTTTATGAGAAATAAATGTTAACACAGAATAAGATTCTCAGGCATTTTATCTATCTATATATAAATAAAAAAGAATCGCCGAAATGTTTTACGCGCATAACTTCCGAACGACTGCACCAAATTAGATAAATCTTTTTTTCTTGTGTTCGTTATTGCCAGGACAAGGCATGCAAAAAAAATATTCGGTACGAAATTCGCTGGGTCAGCTAGTTTGACATATTTATTACATACTATGTTTGGTTACAAAAACTTCATAATTAGAAAAGTGATTGATGATTTTTGTTTTCCAATTACACATCTAGTTATCCTCTCAAGCTACAGAATAATAAATCATCGAAACTAATTTGTTCCCCGCATTCATAGTTTGTTTATATTTCATTCATTGACAATTCGTCATTAAAACACTACGATTTCATGAATGTGTCTTTAATTGTCGTAAATTAATCGTAAATTTTCGTTAATTTAGTCCCTAAATTCGACGTGTCTCGATTGATGACAAAGTAAATCGGGTTGTTGCTGGGAAGTTTATTACGAAGTTTATTATTTAAGGTTGCAAGTGTATCATAAGCCTAACGTTAACGTTGAAGCAGTGATCGCCTAGTGGTATGACCGTTGGACTGACAAGTCAAAGGTCACAAGTTCGAATACAAGGCACGCACCACTGACTTTTCGAAGTCATGTACGTATTATAAATTAATTATCAATTGCTTAAAACGGTGAAGGAAAACATCCTGAGGAAATCAGCACACCTGAGAGATGTTCTCGATAGTGTGTAAAGCCATGTCATAACGAATTGAAAAATACTAAATTTATTTACAGAATAACTTGCTTTACGTGTCTAATTATTATAATAACACTATCACGCACATCAATAAATAAAAACAGAGCTATACTACTCAATACTAATAGTTATTTAACACTATAGTACTAGTATTTTCACACGGGTAAGACAGATGTAACCCGACACGTCCATACCATATGCCATAGGAATTTCGCATCGCTGATTCAGCTCGGTGTATTATGTAATTAATTATGTACTTGGATATGTTTACGGTGGCTGGTCAGCGCCGGTTGGTAGGTAGACATCCTGGACAAGTACGTAGGGTTCCTCGGTCAAAAGGCCAGGCAATGGTTATGTGTTAATATAGGCGCTAGGTCAGTATCTGCGTCTGCGTCCCCATAATAACTACTATGATGACAGAAAATTCGGTAGTTTTATTAAATTTACTAGAACTATGACACGTCGTCTATCGGTTTTGAATCTACCTATACTAGGTACTCCCTTTTTTGTTACTCACAATAGTATGAAATATTATTCTGAGACCGTCCTTTAATGCATTTCGTAAATTGTATTAATTTATAGAGATAAATGTTCGAAAAGCATTAACGCATGCATAGCGCATCTTTATCCACATTTTTTTTAAATTTTGTATTAAACTTATAAATATGTATTAAATTTAGTTTTTAGTATTAAACGTTTTAGTTTTTAGTGTAAACTATTTTTGGGAAATAAAAAATCTAAGAGAAATAAAAACTACTAAAAAATAACATAACACAGCATCACGCCCGTATTCCCCGAAGGGGTAGGCGGAGGTGTACACAGTTGTACACCCACATTTCACCAATGCTGTTATTAAGTCCCATGTAATAGGTGTTAGGTGGTGAGCCTATTGCCATCTACCGGGCACAATTCCAAACTCCGAGCTGCTACTGAGAATTTTCTAACAGAAAAACTCAATAACACTTTGCCCGAACCGGGAATCGAACCCGAGACCTCATGCTCAGCAGTCGCGTTTGGGACCACTAGACCAACTAGACACTAAAAACTATTACCCATGCAAATGCAATCATGGCCGCTTTAAGCTCTAGTTATGTGTTTAATTCTATGACCTTTCTAAAAGACGTCACTTCTAATGTCAGTTAAAACACATAGGAAAACATATGTAGTTACTATAAATATCCCCATTAAAGCTGTGTACTCACCTGAGTAAAGTAGTCTTCTTACCGGTAACTGTCTAAGAGCACTAGAGACGGCTTCCGGTCGGTCAGTACACCTCTTAAACTAAACGTTTTTCAACACGCTTTTTTATAACTAAGCTTTATACGGCTTTTAGTTTTATTGCTGAAGGTGATAGCTTGCACTTTTGATTTTGAGGAACAATATGTTTATATACTCAGATGATAAGGTAGAGGTTCTCGTGGCTAAATAACAGCCGCACAGATCGATCGATCGAGGTTAAGCTGCGCTTGCCGCGATCGGTCTGTGGATGGTGACCATCATTTCATACCAAGACCCCTCCGTGCCTTGGAGAGCACGTAAAGCCGTCGGTCCCGGTTGTCAAATTAAGATCTATGACAGCCGTTACGGGTAATCAGAGGCCTGAAAGTCTGACAACCAGTCATACCACGAGATATCGTGTTATCCAGTTACTGGGTTGTGGAGGTCAGATAGGCAGTCGCTCCATGTAAAATACTGGTATTAAGCTGCATCCGGTTCAGGTAGGTTAACTGCCTATTTGACCTATCCGGCGTGTGCTACTACGTTTTTCTTTTCATTATTTTAGTGGTCTAAAACCTTCCCATTATTGCCTTTCAATGAAACCGGTTTGGGGTACATCGGTTGGGTGGTTTCAAAGTCTATAACGGACACAGGTAGAAACAATCTTTGTGTTTTATATATAAATATGACAGTCAGCTTCACAGACAGCTTCTCCGCGCAGCTAAACTCTCACTCTCTAGTTCACCTCATCTTCTTTGCATATTTCCTTGGTCAGAATTCAAGACTTTCATTCAAGGTGATAGCTGATCACTTTTTGTTTCTGTAATCATTAAAACAAAACATAAATTATGACATTACTGACCCGAGACTCACATGCGATGTACTGCGATTATTTAACTATTTTGTCTGCTTTACCGACCCCAATTAAATTTGGATAAGGGCAGGAATAGAATAGAATAGAAAGATGTTTATTTCCCTGGTTCGTATGTTACATTATGGCCACAAGTCGGTGGTATATTCAGCCTGTGGGTGTGTCAGCTACTTACAGTCTACCTATGTTTGTCTGAGAGAGATCTATATAAGTATCGTGTAGTGTGTGCTGTGAGCTTGTTAGTATGTACAGAATAAGTTTATATAAATTTATAATGTTCTTCTATATTGCCCTATCCTATTTACAGCTAATTACAATTTATGGGGACGTGGAGCGGTCGTTCGCTTGCTGAGCAACCGACTCCTGTCTTTTTTTGGTACATAGTTGATTTCACCTAGTCTAGTATTAGTTAAGAGGGGGTTGTGCTGTCCATATCCGAGGTAGGCGACACCAGGGGTCTCTAGATCCTCGATGTGCATTTCGCGGAGTCGGCGCAGCATGTCCTCGTTTAAGTCTTGTGCACGGAGGTGCCATGGATCCCAATCGAGCATATCCCAGAGTAGTGAGGTTTCTAGGCGTCTTGGGAATTGTCCGCTGGTCTTGAGAGCCATTCGATATTGGCGTTCAATTTTTAGTAAGTTGCTCTTACTGTAACGTGAGAGTAGTTGTATTACGCCATAATCCAATATAGGAAGTAGGCAGGCCTGAACGACAGCTAGTTTTACAGTCATATCCGTCTTGGCGTGCCAGCCTATGATAGGGGCTAGCGCGCCGCGTGCCCGTCGCGCCTTCTGCACTACGTAATCCGTCTGTTTGCCCATGGTCATGGTCTTATCTAAGTGTACGCCCAGATATTTTATACTATTTCTATATTTGATTACCTCGTCTTTGATCCGAATGGTTCTGAGGTAGTTTCTCTTGTGCGTAAACATAGCACACTCCGTTTTGTCTACGTTGCATTTTAGCCCCCAGCGCTGGTAGTAGTCGATGATGGTGTCGGCGGCCCAGCCCACGCGGCGTGTCGCGCAGTTCGGGTCGGGAGACCTGTTAAGGATGCACAGGTCATCGGCGTATTGGGAGAGTTTGAGTCCGCTGATAGTGTCCCGTTGGTCCCAAACGTCGTGTACGTATAAATTGAAAATGACCGGGCCCAGTATAGAGCCTTGAGGGACCCCGTGTGGCACCGGTTTTTCGTCGCTATTTGTGGTTCTGAAGCGTCCATAGATTTTACGACCGCTCAGGTAATTCTCTATTAGTTTGATGATGTTGTTCGGGACGTCAGCTGTTTGAAGCTTAGCGATAAGGGCAGGGGGTGACGATTTGTCTGCTTTACCGACAGGGAGGCTGTTAAGCTTTGAATGTTATGTTGTTTTAAAATAATAAGTATAACCGACTCATAATGTTTGTATTACGTCGTACCTACGTGTTATTACAGCATAATATTATTCATGTTTTTTTGTATGCCTTACATATTTAAAGATGACTCTTATAATATTTTATCGTCATTCTCCTTTTTTTGTTACAAACTAAGGATGTTGTAATTAAATTAAATGTGAAGAATAAGATAAAATAAAGAATGCAGTTCTTTTAAAAACAAATTTGATAACGATGCTATATTTAATTTATTTTATACTAAAGTTATAAATTGTTGTGGAGATTAAAAAGCCGCACTGACGGGGCTCAATGACTAATAACGATACGAGCCCTCTAAAGCTAAACATACGTTCACCCATCCACAGTACAACAATGCCAGCGATTGTCTACCTACCACAGCTTCCTATAATGCCATCATCATCATCCCCCTACTTCTCTCTCTACTCTTATCCCAATTTAATTGGGATCGGCGCAGCATGTCTTTTTCTTCCAAACATCTCTATCAGCCGTCATCTCGGTAGTCACTACTTTTCTAGTCATATCATCTTTCACACAATCCGTCCATCGTTTCCTCGGTCTTCCTCTACTCGAGTAGCCATCTACATACATACTCAACTTTCCTCCTGATATGATCCTTATTCCTCCTCGAGAACTTGTAATGTATTCAATTAAAAAGGTGTAGGTCAATTGGAAGTTGATTTAGACCCCATCAAAAAAGGTCGAATTATGTCCGAAGCCACGTGTGACCAGCATCGACCACTGTGTACAGGGGCCAGGCCAACAAACAAAAATCACGAGCCATTCTCAAATCCGCAACATTGTTCCATATGACTTGCGAATATTATTAGGTACTAGTTTTTCATAAGTTTTTTCAACCACAAGATGACCTCGGCGGTCGTTGACCTGTGATGTGATCGTCGTGTTTCCGTGAGCACGTTGGTTATGGAATTATTTTCAAGTGTCCAGTATAAATTAGTAAAAGGTTGGTTAAAGGCGCTGCTGCTTGCTAAGGTAATTTAGTACATCTTAATTTAGTTCCTTGTTTTTTCGTAGGTCAAGATACACTGGGCATAGCGTAGAGGTAATGTTATAGTTATAATTATATAAATATACATGCACGTGATACGTATTTGGACACACCTAAAGTACAAATAGTGATCTGCTGCTCTGCCTAGTGACACAAGTGTGGCTTCTGTACGTGAGGTTCTGGATACGATTTTCTTCCCAGCAAAAACACTAGGAAACGGTGAAAGGTAGGGAACTTTTGGGGTACTAACTCCAGATTTTCAAAAGTACCAAAATAAGTTGTCTTCTTTTAATAAATAAACTTTATATTTCTTTCATATTATCCATCTTATCTATATATATATTCATCTTATCACCACTTCGTTATTATTATCGTGTGGTTGATGAACAACCAAGTGTCAGAGTTTTAACCGCCCGTAGGCCTCCGACATGTCTGCTGTACACACCATCGAGATCATCTCATAGGTGTGCCGGTCCTCACAATGTCTTCCTTCACCGTTTTAAGCAAGTGATAATTAATTTATAATACGTACGTGACTGTGAAAAAATAGTAGCGTGCCTTATGTTTAAGGTGAACTTTGATTTGCCAGTCATACCACTGAGCTGTCACTTCATACATTGAACTTCAGCGCAAAATATTACGATGATTCCCATCCTGTTAGACTCCAGTTGTCTTTACCGACACCACAAGACAAAAGACACATATTGTCTATTCTATGTCGGCAATTACCATTATTATTCTGTGAGGTATTTTGTCTACTAAAACCGCATTCCATTAAACTAGGCACGATGCTGTGTCATAGTACAAAAATGATCGCTTATCAACTGACTCGCTAGCCGTAACCTCTACCAAAAAACAGTGTATTTTAAAACAATATTATTAGAACAATTATTTGCAGTTCATTCACTTGTTGAATTTTAATGGATGACCTTGGTTAAGTTGAAGGCTTTTTCAAACAGGCGTGACTTGACGCACGACACGACACGACGCGTTGCGATTCTACGACCGCGACGGCGATGTAAAGTTGATAATGTTAGTGGTACTACTATCAGCTACGGGTGTCGATTAACATGCACCAAAGCTGCACCAACTGTAGTCCGGCTATTGTGATATGCTGATGCTATGTTTTGTACTCCGGATACTCAGATAATTTAAGCGCTTAGATATTTTAAAAAGTTTGGATGTGTTCCTAGCTGACCGTAACTTTGCCGACAAAGCCTGCGACGAATTGAGTTGTCAGACTCAATTTATAAAAATAATATATATAAGGTACTAATCTATTAGGTAATTTCCTTTGCAAGGGGAAATATATAAGTCGAATACATTTACTTAACCTAAGAATTATATGGATATAACAAATTATTTGTAATTAATAAAGGGAATTACCATAGTACTAGCAAGACGAAAACTGCTCCTTGAACGGCGAACATTAAGAAAAAAATAAAAAAGTTGTCAAAATTTGAATTATGGCTTAAATTAATCCTTATCACTTACATATTGCCCCTTAAAAGGTAATTACCTAATAAATTGGGACCTTATTTAATAACTTTCGTGAGACACATTCATATTAATTATTGTTCAACGGTTATAACTCACGTGCATTCTTCGGGATTGCCCGAATAGTTTTGAACTTGAACGGAGCCCTTAGTCATGAGCTGAACTAAGGCGATGTCGCGAGTTAAAGGCATAACTAAGGGCCCCGTTCGAGATCGAAACTAGTCGGGCAATCCCGAAGAATGCACGTGAGTAACAACCGTTGAACAGTAATTAATATGCATACATAAACAAAAACATAAACATAACATAACACTGTCATCATCCCCCTGCTCCTATTTCAATTTATTTGAGGTCGGCGCAGTATGTCTTTTTCTACCATTTATCTCAGTCAGCCGTCATGAGACGCAATAAAATATTAAAATAAAGCGGTGTGGTTACATTACTAGCCAAAATCATATATTTTTGAACTAGTTTTACACTAGTCATGCTACAATAAAACAAAAAGAAAAAAAACAGAGATCACAATAAGGATGACACTTTAATATCCATTGTTTTTGCCTTCCAACCACGCAATTTTAACAACTGACACTGTATAAAAAAACCCATAATGTATGTTGATATGTGGGGTTTAATATTACTAGTTTTATGACATTAGTGTAAGTTTAACATTGTATCTAAAATGTCGCACATAGTACGTTTATATTCTTTGTTCATGAATTATAAATACGTTGCCTAGGAACTAGGATATTTCCCGTTTCGTAAATGTTTTAACAAACATATATCTCACACACCTAGACCTGGAAATTCACAAAAAGTTTTAATGGTTATTTTCCCGCAGGGAAAGATTTTGTCTTGGTATTTATGTATACTAACTACTATATAGATTTCTCTTAGAATAAAAAAAATGGAGAATAATTGTGAAAAACAAGACTTAGCCTCGAATCAAAAGTTCACAATGTTTTTTTTTAAATTGCTGCTTTGTTGTTCTAATGGTCACAGGCGCGACTGCTGAGCACGAGTCCTCGATGTTCGGTTCCCGGATCGGGCAGTTTTATTGAGTTTTTCTGTTGGGAACTTTTCAATAACAGCTTGGAGTTTAGAATTCTGCCCTCGGGCACAACATGGGTATACTACTAAACTGCGTACACCTCTGCTTTCCTCTTCGGGGAATACAGGCGTGATGCTATATCAGTGTAAGCTAGTCAAACATGGTGAAATTCTGGAAACCGTCCATTCATCCTGAAGCTATTACAGCGCTAATTACGTCGCTCGCCGACTGTCTGGTATATAATGAATCTTTATGTCGCATGTCGTCGGTAGAAATGCTATTTGTTTTGTCTTACACTCTGTCACCCCTAGACAATGGGGAAAAACTATTATAAGCTTCACGTGGCTGTGTATTTATGGCGATTTTACTTAGTTTTTTATTATATTTGATATTATATTTTGTTTGATCTTCACTCTAGTCTAGGTCAGAGGTGACAGAAACAAAGTCGACGATAGATGTATGTATTTTAATATCAATATTTAGGTATGTTCTATATATTTTTCCGTTTATCGTGAAATTGATTGCACCTACGATATTATCCCTAGTCACCCTAAGGTTGACTGGGAGAGAATGCCTAAGGCATTAAGTCCGCCTTCGTAACTTAAGTCTTCCATAAAGTTTAAATAAATAAATAAATAGAGTGAGTTTACCCGGAAGAAGCCTGTTCACTCTAACTTTGAAGAGATTAGGGTTGAATGCGTTAGGAAACACAGACGCAGGCAGACAGTTCCACTCCTTTGCTGTGCGAAAAAAAATATAAAAAAAAATATACTTCATATATAATTATATTTTTTAATACATGTTGAGGCCATGTAATGCCTATATTAATTACTATTTTTCAAAGAAACATTGAAAAAATAATGGACAAGAACGGGGTTTGAACCCGCTACCTTTGACGTTCCGGGTCATCACTCTACCAACTGAGCTACCTTGACAAGGTAGCTAATTTTTTCAATGTTTCTTTGAAAAATAGTAATTAAAAATATACTTATTTTGGAAAAATGATCAGGAAGACGTTGATAAATTAACAGCTTTTGCGGAAGACATAAATATAAGTTAAGTTTTTTCTAATTATTTATTGTTTACGTTTGTCACTCACGTGTATTTTCGGGATTGCCCGACTAGCTCCGACTGCCTCGTTGATCAAGTGGTCGCAAGAGCGGCTGCAGAATCTGAGGTTCTGAGTTCGTTTACCAAGTCAGGCTATTAGGTTTTCAAAGTGCTATTTGGGATACCAAACTCTGTAATTTCTGCCACACCCCCATTGGAGAAAGCGTGAGTTTATGTATGTTTGTATTTATTTGTAATTATTATCTGATGGGCTATTTGTTTCAAGTAAAAACACCGAATGTACCTTCCAATAAGCTTATATCGAGTTGTACAATTCTAAGGTAATATTTCTTAAGCTTAGAGCTATAATGATTCTCTATAGAAAGAGATTTCAAAAAAGAAATTAAATAAGGATTTATTTATTTTAAACGCTATCTCTCCGAGCAGGCCGTAGGATGACGGACAAAAAATAAATACCTACCACTTATCGTCGTCATTCACACTGTACAGTCAACAACATAAGTAAGTTAACATTTTGAATTTTAAATATACAAACTAGAACGTAAAAAAAAATATCATCATCATAATAGCATCATGCCTGTATTCCCCGAAAGGGTAGGCAGAGGTGTACCTACACAGTTGTACACCCACATTTCACTAATGCTGTTATTAAGTCCCATCATATAGTTGGTCAGTCTATTGTTATCTACCGAGCACAATTCCAAACTCCGAGCTGCTACTGAGCATTTACTAACAAAAAACTCATTATCACTTTGCCCGACCCGGAAATCGAACCCAAGACCTCATGCTCAGCAGTCTCGCATGGGGCCACTAGACCAACGGGGTAGTCAAGTCAAGGAAGTTATATTCTACCATTCTTAGCGGTCAGAGCGCCTGAAATATTTATTGGGGAGGCGCACGTCCCGGTTGTCAAATTAAGATCTATATCAGCTGTTACGGGTAGTCGGAGGCCTGAAAGTCTCAAACCACAACCAGTCATACCACGAGATATCGTGTTTCCTAGTGATTTGGCTGTGGAGGTCAGATAGGCAGTCGCTCAATGTAAAATACTGGTATTAAGCTGCATCTGGATTGGCTGGAAGCCGACCCCAATGTAATTGGGAAAAGGCTAGGCAGATATTATATAGATAGCAATATACTCACCACTTAGTACACGGAATCTATTAACAGCGTTGTTGAAATGATGATGTACAACTGTGTTCACCTCGGGAAGTACAGGCGTGTAAGCAAATATATAAAAAAATATTGTTATCATTAAAATCTGAAATAAATAAATTGTATGCGTAATAAATTAATTTCTAAGTAAAGTAATGCGAATCTCCTTGCGTTAACTGTACTAAATAAATGTAAGAAAAATAAACCAAGTTACCTAAGGGGCGTTATCTTCTCAGGGTTGACACACAGCCCAGTTGGTACTTTTGATTTGTGACCGCGTCAAGGGAATAGAGTGGAAGTCGAAAGAATTATTAATACGTGAAAAGTTTCCTTTTAGTTATTGTTGGTTATTTGCTTTGGGAATTTGGTGTTATGTTGTTTGTGTGGCATTATTTGAAGCGTGATGACGTAGTTAATGGTTAAGTTAACTTAACATAGCATCACGAAGGGGTTGGCGGAGGTGTACACACACATTTCAACTACCAAAGCTATTATTAATTCTATGTTATAGGTGGTGAGCCTATTGCAACTGTCAATCTTCTAGATTACAGATAAATTTTTGAAAAGCATTAACGCATGCTTTGCCGACTCTAAAGCTTCTACAGCGACCGCTAAGCCAGTTCGACCTCTTTAGACTTTGAGACGACTTAGTGGTCAGAGTGCCTGGAGTATTTATCCGGGAGCGCAGGTTCGAATCCTGCTCACGACCGTATCCTTTTTCTAGAAAAAAAATAATTGTCTAAAAGTCAATAATACTTTGCCCGACCCGGAAATCAAACCCAGGTCCTCATGCTCGGCCCTTGCGACCACTAGATCAATAAGGGAGTTAAGCAGGTCTTAACGTTTCCTTAAAAATATATGAGGAAGGAGAAACGAAACAGAAGGTTTTTGTGCATTATTTATGATAATATGTGATTAGGTACTTAAAGGTTGAGTTAAGCTGATTTTTCCGTTTTATTAAATATATATATATATATCAAGAAGGAGAAGCGAAACAGAATTATTAATTATCAGAGGAAACCCTCAAAATTATTGTCAGCATGATATTGATATTTTTTCTGTAGTAAATATCGTACACGGAGTTTTTCCTATATGAAAAAACATACATTAGACTTGTGCGAAAAATAGAAAAAAAAAAATTGTCCATCTGCATTGCTGTTACTGGTTATGACTGGCCAAATATTACTTAAGTAACATTTATCTTTCATTGAGGCTCCTTCAGATCGCATACTATTAGGTCTTTGTTGAAATAAAAGATCATAACAGTACTAGTATTCGTTAAATTAAAGTAAAACTAAATAAAAGTACTCCAATCATATCCAAATCATATCTTATCAAGTCAGACAACCTTCGATATTTAGATTTATCTCCTCACAATTTTTCCCCTAAAACTAACACCACGTATCTCCCGTTGATCCGGGGATCTTCCTCCATATCCGCCTATTCGACTTCATATTATACATTCAGTAAGCATAGCGCACGTCTGAAGATCTCTACACACAATGTCAAAGGTGACACTAGCGATAGTGTGGCCGGAATATTTTGTGCTAAACTGACAGTTTCTGAAAAGTGACCTGTTTGTAAAAATCTCAGAGTGCCCCCGTAAGTTACTTAAATTATATATAACAGAACATAGCATAGTAAAACGCCTGTATTCCCCGAAGGGGTAGGTAAAGGTGTACACAGTTGTACACCCACATTTCATCAATGCTGTTATTAAATTCTAAGTTAAATCTTAAGTCTATTGCCATCTACCGGACATAATTTCAAGCTCCAGGCTGCTACTGAGAATTTCCTAACATAAAAACTCAATAACACTTTTAAAGGAGTGTAAAGTAAAAGCAAGTAATTGCTTGATTCTGAAAAAACCTTCTGTAGTTTTAGGTTAGAGATTGCTGGCCGTTAAAGTGGTGTTGGTAAAGCCGTCGATTCCGTCTAAATAAAAATATATATAAAAACTAGGCTACAAGGAGTATATGTGGTGGGACAATGCCATAAAAAATCCCCCCTAGCGGTCATAAGATTGTTTTTAAAGGTAAGCATGTTTAGTAAAAAAAATAGTTTTACGTCACATTGACCAAATTATATAAGCTGGTGAAAAAACAATGCTTCAAACTCTGCTCACCCTCCTACCTAGCGTGAAAATAAATATTCACCCCATCACAATCAATAATATTCCATCGAACCTTTAAACACTTCAATAAATTTTAATGGCCAGCCCTATCTTAATCGAAGTACTTATTCCTTAAATGTGAAACGGTATTAAGCATCGTAAACGGTATTAAATAACGTTAAACGATAACGTAACGTAACGTTAACGTAAACGTTATCGTAACGGTTACACCGTCGGTTCGATTTTCCTAAGGGTACTTAAGATGGGGTGCTGTCAGTAATTTAGGGTTGTTAATCATGATTTTTTGTTGGAAAATTACTGATCTTGAGATAGGGTGGATTTTTGCTGTGTGCATATTGATGGTAGATGGATACGGTTGTCAATTTATTAGTTTCCGTAAATACCTTAACGAGTTTGGCGGAACTCTGAAACTCTTCTTGATTAATTATATGAAATAATGTTACGGAACTTGAATGACTAAAGCGAATTTAATTTAAATATCTTTAAAGTACCCAGTGATATGTCCTGTAGTCGTAGGTTAGCACCTAAGGCAAAATGAACGAATTAAAAATGTATTATCAAACGCTAAGGAAAATATCGTAAGGAAATCTGCAAGCTTTAGATATATTCCCAACTAGCCGATGTCGTAAATAACAAATGTTCGACATGATTCTTTAAATTCGCATAACTTTTTTATTTGAGAACCGATTGACATGAAACAAACACGAAATGTTAAGTGAAGCTTACCACAATATATTAGTGAAAACCACATCTAAATCGGATAAGCCGTTTTTGAGATTAGCGTGCACAAATGCACAGACAAACAGATAAACAGTCAAAAATTCTAATAACCATTGTTTTGGATGCTATTTGCGTTTATAAAGGTCCTAATAATATTTTTTCTCATATATCTTCCATGTACAGACAGCGATCCGTTACATTTTTGTTATATGTATTGATTGTGTTTCAATGCCATGTCAGAGGCCTACAGGTAGTTTAAATTCTGACAACACTGTGCAACAACTATTTGATAAGAAAAAGAAAACCGTTTTGTTTGACCCTGAATAATATAAATTATTTAAACCAAAGAATTCAAATATTGAGCCAATGTCAAAGAACATTTGTTAGGCAGTTAGCGATTAAAGCGATTTTTTTTGGCAATAATATACACGCTAGCCTATTTATTTTGTATTTTTGGGTTTGCGTTTGACCTATTTAATATTAAAATATTTTATTATAATCGTCTATAATAAAATATTTTAGTATAAAATCTACTTTTAGATTACCATTAGTTTCTAAAAATATTTTTTACTACTCCGTTTCATAGTACCTAATTATTTATTTGGTTAAAAATATTTTTATAAAAACCTGTTTAAAAATGTTGTCTGTCTGTTTGTTACGGCTAATCTTCGAAACGGCTGGACCAATTCTGATTTACTGGCAAGTAGCTGACTATGATTAACTTAGGCTAATTATAATATAATTATACGCGGGTGAAACCGCGCGGCACAGCTCGTTTAACATAAAATATTCGTATTTTAATGTTACGATAATAAGTTTGAGTAATTTCGTATTCCTCCCACGTTTTCTCACGATCGTAATACGGATGCCGACGATCGCAGATATTGTCTGCTACAATAACATTTTACTGTGTTACAACATGTTACTAGTGCGTGATGCTGTTATCGGTTTCCTTAGAAGATCATAGAGGATGGACTTTGTAGATTCAATAACATTGACCACAGATTTTATCGGTATTGTAGTGGTCTCAAATGTCCGTATCTGTGCCGAGTCCGACCAAAGCTTGATAATCTTGAGGTTTCTAGTCGATATCTTGAAGATTATGGTATTCAAATACATCCATACCATCATGCCAGTTTCCCATTGGGGTAAGCAAAGGCTAGACACCAACATAAAACTACAGGGCCGATTAACTAATAGCATTTTATGAAACTTTCTGTGTCATCACAGGTTTTGGCATACGCTGAAAAGATTACGCAGTCAGCTTATTCAACTGACCAGCAGTACCTAAGTTATGCTTCCGAGATCCCGGTAAAGCTTAATGGAGAACCGTGTGGTTTTTAGTCGACGGGAATCCGGCACAGGGAACATGATGGTCTTTCCACACAGAAAAAATAAGTAAGTTGGCCTGCAGAGATTATCTTTATAACTTACTATCTGTGCCCCGCGCTTTCACCCGCCCCGTTAAAAACATTTCCATACAATTAAAAAAAATATGTAAAACCCTTGTCTTGACAATGACGAACACAACAAAAAAAGAATTCAGTTAAATCTTTGAAAAACATTAACGCATGCTTAGCGAACTTTAAAGTTATACATTTTTGTGAAAAAGGAATGCAGTCGCGAGCAGGATTCGAACCTGCGGATAAATACTCCAGGCGCTCTAATTGCTAAGCCATCTCGACCTCTGCTCACAACCGCATCTTTACGACATTGTATTAGCTGCAAAGTTAGTAGTGTCAGTTCGGTCACCTGGTATAGGGACTGAATAGATAGAAATGACGTCGCCAAAAAACGTATTAAAATGTGGAAGAAGAATGCGCGGTGGTGAGCAGAGGTCGAGATGGCTTAGTGGTCAGAGCGCCTGGAGTATTTTACGGGAGGCGCAGATTCGAATCCTGTTCGCGACTGTATTCTTTTTCTAAAAAAATGTATAACTTTAAATAAAGAATTATCCAATTTGGTGCAGTCGTTCTCAAGTTATGGCGTGACCAAGAGAAATAGGGATTCATTTTTATATATATGTATAAAGATTTAACCACCAAAATACCTGAACTCAAGATACGGCTTAGTTAACTAAATAACTGAACTAGAGAACTGAAATACTAGCCTCAATTAAATCCTTCCTAGAAAATGTACTGTACTAAGTACAGGTTTCAGTATCCGAAGTATGCAGGAGTCTACAATTTAATGCGAGTAGCGAATTAGAGCAACAGGTTCGGACTTGACTGTTTTTAGAACAAGCTCCTAAATTTGCCTTATTTAGCATTCGTTACTAAGTTGGCTTCACCTAAATTAGCATTTTAGTTTCATCAAGTCTTTTTGAGCAAGCCTTAATTGTATTAATGATCTTCTGATATTGTACTTGTAAAACAATATAGAGTCGCACACATTAATGTTTTTTTTTTTCATATTTCCCAAAATGAAAGTGTAAAAGTAACAGGATAAATTATCATTCTTGGATAATAATCCCTTAATTCGAAACCAAGAATTTAAAAAAAAACAAACACAAGATTTCGGACACTATTTCAGTTAGGTAGATTATTTTCAAATATATTGCCTTGTTGGTCTGGTGGTCCCAAGCGTGACTGCTGAGCATGAGGTCTCGGGTTCGATGCCCGTCTCGGACAAAGTGTTTTTTTTTTTTTCTGGCAATAGGCTCACCACCTATTACATGGGACTGATTAACAGCATTGGTGAAATGTGGGTGTACAACTGTGTGCACCTCTGCATAATCCTTCGGGGAAAACAGGCGTTGATGTTGTTATGTTATGATATTAAGTAAATTGCAGACTATTCAATATGCATACGCCTTTTTCAAACTTTTGGTGAATCGATTTCCTGTAACAGTTTCCGTAATTAGCAATCAAGAAACTACCTTCAACCTAATCCTAAAGGGACAACAAAAACTTTCTTCCCCAAACTCGCCACCCAAAGCCAGGGGTAAAAACCGGCAAGTAATAAGAGACGGTCCTTATTACGGGGCCACCTAATATGACCAACTTGATTATGAAGTTAAGGTACAGTGCCATACGTGAGCTGGGTCGGACTCCAATTTAATAACAAACAAAGAACATTATCAGTATCAACGTTAACGCATAAGTTTTAGTTAAGGTTACTAGGGTGTTCCTTCTAACGCTGTATTCAGATGCGGTTCACGATAATCGAAACCATTATTGCAAAGATATTAGGAGTTTAGGAACTAGTTTCCTAAGACATGGCCTTATGCAATCTCATTATCCTGCAACCTGTTAACAGACTGAGAGTAAATACATAATTACCTTCATATTCATTATTGTTTAACGGTTATTACTCACGTGTATTCTTCAAGATTGCCCGACTAGTTTTGAACTCGGAGCAATTAGTCATGAGCTGAGCCCACGGCAATGTCGCGAGTTTGAATCGAGACGGACTTTGAGCTCACGGCTAACAAACAGACAGCGCCGTTCGAGTGCGAATCTAGTCGGGCAATCTCGAAGAATACACGTAAGTAGTTTACCGTTTTTTTACTGTTGAAAAATAATTAAAGTAAATACATGATAGGTCTATAGATGGATGAAATCTAGGATCAATTTGATATGAGCGTCTCTGTGCTTCGCAGACCACGTCAGATCCAACTTTCCTTAATTATTAGTCGTCGCTAAGCCAATTCATAGGATTTTTTTATGTGTTTAAATTCCATCATGGCGGATATGTTCGGGACACTCCGCTTTTATCCGCTATCCTTTACTGGATCCCGGTATCGCAGCTGCATTTACCGCTATCCCAATTTAGAGGCCGTCATAAACAACTCTGATAATAGTTTGGCTCATAACCACGAAAAAGGAGAAGAAAAGTCATTTTTTATTTTTATTTACTTTTTTTATTATCGAAGAATTATTAGAATAGCATCACAGCATCGTGCCTGTATCCCGCAAAGGGGTACGTAGAGTTGTATAGGTACAGTTGCAAACCCGCATTTCATCAATGTCTTTCAAGCCGTTGACTCTCTAATTAGCAGACACAATAGATTTTTATTGTTATGAAGTATAATTTTGTACGTGTCTGAGCGGAAGAGTGTCCCTAGGTGGTGAACCTATTGCCATCTATCCGGCACAATTCCGGACTCCCAGCTGCTATTGAGAATTTCCGAAAAGATAACCCCAATAACACTGCCCGACCTGGGTATCGAACCTAGAACCTCATGGTCAGCAGTCGCACCTAAGACTACTAGACCAACGAGACAGTTTTCGAGGATTATTAGAAGTAACGTAATCTTCGCTAACCCCAACTAAATACGCTAATGATCAAACATGTTCAAGAAACACACCAAAATCTGGTAAATGTCTCACGGATGCCTTTAATAGGCGATAGAGGTCGCTTCATTAGTTTTTATTGTAGCTACCCACCCATATAATTATGGACGTGAGTAGCTTGTCAAATGTCCTGGGTACGCTTATTTGCTATTTTATTGGCTAAGGAAATGTGGTCGTTAGCTAGGTTTTAAGACCTAGATTATTTTGTATTTAATGAAGTCTAGCTTGTATATGGCGCTGTAAATGTAAAGACGCATGTTATTGTACAGTCAGCGATAGACATCAATGTAAACTGACGAAAACTGCACCGACTGTAGCTGACTCTATACATATAGTCCTCCCGACCGTATCTCGGTCATGGCGGCCTAGCTGCACGGAGATTAGCCAAGTACGCAAGAGATATTACAGTGCACAAGTGTATGCGCAAACACAGGTACACTCCCTCTTCTCTCACTCTCATAGTCCGATAGGAAGGCAATCCGACAAGACCGGAGAGTGATCAGGCGCAGGACTGACGGCTTTAGGTGTTCTCCGAAGCATGGGGGTGTCACACCACCGACTTCCTAACTCCAGGCTGCTACTGAGTATTTCTTAACTGAAAAACCCAATAACACTTTGCCTGACGTGGAAAACGAACTCAAGACCTCACACTCAGCAGCCGCGCTTGCGACCACTACCAACGAGGCAGTCAGACTATTGTGATAATATGATAGAATGAATTTCGCAATATTTGTATTTGAAACAGTTGGATGGATAGTTTTGAGCTGACATTTAGATATGTTCACTCGGGGGCTCGTGGCTAAGTAACAGTCGCACAGATCGATCGATCGAGGTTAAGTTTCGCTTGCCGCGGTCGGTCTGTGGATGGGTGACCATCATTTCATACCGAGACCCCTCCGTGCCTCGGAGAGCACGATAAGCGGTCCTGGTGAGGAAATTCAGATCTATGACAGCCGTTACGGGTAGTCAGGGGCCTGAAAGTCAGACAACCAGTCATACCACGAGATATCGTGTTACCCAGTAACTGGGTTGTGGAGGTCAGCATCCGGTTTGACAGGAAGCCGAGCCCAATATAATTGGGAAAAGGCTAGGCAGATATATATTTGGATATATTCACTGACCGTACTGTCAATGACGTCTATTCTAAAACATCTATTAATAAGTATATAGTTGTTCCTACACGACTTGTGTTATGATTTCTTCCTGCAATATTTTATTGTGTGTAAACGGTCACTGATCTTATAAAGTTAGATTGAAATGATTATTGATCGGAACTGCTTTTAGAACATACACCTTAAATAATGATTTTTATACAAGGCTATGTAAAGCTTATAATAATGACGGACTGACAAAAGTTATGCGTTCGAATCCCGTTCATAGACACGAACTCGATTTACACCGACTTCTACCTTAAATTATTGTTTCTTTATAACTTTAACATATACAAATATATTGCCAAAATAATCACAGAAATCTAGTACAACACTCCTTTATGCTAACATAACTACAAACATATGGTCGGATGGACAATGATGTATGCATACACGTTCGGGCTGGCCTGAGACAGAGTAGCTTCAGAGGATGCTACTTGCTAGGTTGTCGCAACAAGGTCACGTTTTGCCGCAAGTAGGGTGCACATACATTTTGAGAGACAATTAAAACAGGCCTATTATGTATCAGTTTTTACATGATATATCTCTCGACATTCAGTCGACTTTTTGGTACTTAGGACCATTTATTATCCTTTATTTAGAATTTTATATAACAAATAGTAAAGTTACAGCCATACATGTTATCAATCACAAATAAGAGTAAGTTTTTATGCAATGGTATGAGATGAGGTTAGTTTTTTTTTTTTTACTGATAAACCCGACACAAATTCCAGAGTGACCAGAATATTCGAATATAAAGCGAAAACAAACGATGTTTAAATAAATTTATTTTGTCAAATATTAAGATTTTTTCATAATCTGCTGGAGCTCCTTCTCTGTGTGAGAAGAAAATAAGAAACACTCCTAAAAGTAAAGCATTTAGAGGGTATATATGTTATGGATATTGATTATTTGATCTTGTGTCGAAAAGTCGTGACCCCTCAAAGATAATGCTTCATTATTTCCTTATAGGAGCAAATGTCCCATATCTCCCCTAAACACAGCTACCCTCATTTCAAGTTACCCCTGGGTGTACAAGCCACAGCCGTATAACGGTTAAGTTTTCACTATAGCCACTGACACCGGGTATTTTGTCCTTGCACGCTGACAAATTCTTAACAAATGTGTCTTGTGAATTGTGGCAACGTTCGAGAATTTGTGCTGCAAATGTTTTGTACAAGTTTTTCAAGGTTTATTGGTGGAGTAGAATTTTTGTGGTATTCCAAACTATGTCACGCGATTTATAAGCTTATTTTTTTAGAGAATGGATGTATTTTTGATACAGGTTCCGAAAGAATAGTTTATATTTTTTAAATAATGGATTTACGTGTGGCCACCATCTTGCCTGATGGTAAGCAAAGATGTGCCGAGGATACACACAGATCCAGAAGAAATATTTTCAGTCTAGCCTTAAATATGCCTAGATTGTATTTCTCAGAAAACACGGAATAATATTATAATATTTATCATATCAGCCTTTTTAAAACATACATAGTTAGTTGGAACCTCTGGTCAGAGCGTCAAGCTCATCAGATCAGAGCTTAAATAACTTCACATGAAAAGAAGAAACGGCCTGTTTCGCGCCCACTGCTGGACATGGACCACCTCTTTAGCCCTCCACTATGAACGACTTCAATCCGTTTGTACTAGATCATCGTCCCAACTAGAAAAGGTATTGTAGAAGCAGTTGCAGTGCCTGTTGCGGTCCTCTTCTGACGATTACGCTAATCCGTCTGCCAGATCTAGTGATTCAATATAAATATTTACGGACCGTTTATTGTTAAAGTGGTCTTTGGATTAAGTTAAACAGAGATTCCATAGGATATCTGTATAGGTAATTACTATGTAATCTATTCTTCCATAAAATTACATTAACAATAAGACTGAACCAATAGCAGGTCAAAATCTTCGTTTAAACTTAAGGCTTCTAAAACATAGCATAACGCCTATATTTCCCGAAGGGGTAGACAGAGGAGTACACAATTGTACATTCACATTTCACCAGTTCCATTATTAAGTCCCATGTAATAGGTGGTTAGCCGATTTCTATCTATCGGAAACACATTCAAACTCCGGGCTGATACTGAGAACTTCCTAACAGAAAACCCCAATAACTCTTTGAGCTTCTAAAACATCAATCTATTTACCTTGTATTATATGTTCATCCACAGGTAAATTCTATTCAAACGTATCTCTGCTGCAAAGCCTGAGTGATGCAGCGCCTTTAAATCCGACACTTGACAAAGCAACTCTAAGTTTTGATCGTCGAAATAAATGACGCGGATAAGGTGGAGACACATTTACTTTATAGCCATAGTTCTATAAGGACGGAAATAGGAGTTTGGTTTATTTATTTAACATATTTATGTAAATAGCATCACGCCTGTTTTCCCGAAGGGGATGCCAGAGGTGTACTCTGTTGTACAAATATGATGAGAGCATGTAAAACCGTCGGTCTTGCGCTTGGTCTCTTTCTGGGCGTGTCGGATTACCGTCTTATCCGACTATGAAAGTGAAGGAAGAGGGAGTGCAGTTGTGTTGTTGCACATATATTTGAGCACTATAATATCACCTGCGTACTTGGCTAATCTTCTCGGAGATACGCCGTAAACCAAATACGGTCCGGAGGGATGTTTGTCTTCAAATATACTCCTAAATTTCACCGTTCTAATTGTTAAGACCAATGCGAACCTATTGTCATCTAGCGAATACAATTCCAAATCCGAGCTGCACTAAACTAAATTCCCTATCACAAAAATATGTCCTAACCCGGGAATCATACCCACGTTTCAGTTGGCCAATAGCTAAGTAGACCAATGAAGCAGTCTTAATTATTCAGATTATTTTATTGCTTCAGGAAAATTCCAGGTTTTCCACGTTTTTCCTTAGAGGCTCTGTTTTATCTGGTTATTAATGCCGGTGACGGAAGTACCTCTTCCACTGTACTATTCAACACGGCTCTCCTCCAAAGCCTGAGTTATATACCGCCTTAACATCCGACATTTGACAAAGCAGCTCGCAACTTTGATGCGCCAAAACAAATCACGCGCATACCTTCACCCCTTTTAATTGATGGTATCAATTTAATTAACGACTGTACTTACACGGCAATTACTTCAACATTCGGTACACGCAGACTTCATTACGGGTACATTGTAAATCATTAGTTACGAGTAAGATGTTTAAGTTTAACTGTGTGTTTGAATTAAGGCGAAGTATTTATAATTATTACATAACATAGCATCACGCCTGTATTCCCCGAAGGGGTAGGCAGAGATGTACACAGTTGTACACCTGTACAATACTGTTATTAAGTCCCATGTAATAGGTGGTGAGCCTATTGCCATCTACCGGGCACAATTCCAAACTCCGGGCTGCTACTGAGAATTTTCTAACAGATAAACTCAACAACACTTTGCCCGACCCGGGAATCAAACCCGAGACCTCATGCTCAGCAGTCGCGCTTGGGACCACTAGACCAACGAGGCAACGAGCAGAGTTATAATTATTTATAATTTATTAATGGCTTTAAGTATGAAACTATGAAAGGTTTCGAGAAAGTCTTTTCGGTTTGATTCTTGGATCAAGCAAAGTAAACAAATAGAAGGTTCATTTATCATTTTAGGTATTTTAAAAATCGTGTTTAATGGTTAAAATTCGATTTGTGATTTAGGCTGGTTCCGAAAACTGCCCAAAAAAACTATAAGTTGAACACAAATATATTTAGTGATCTTCGTATTTTATTTACGATCACATGACTTCTTCTTTTTTTATATGTGGTTAGGAGTGAGGCCAACTCTCATTCAATGTTCATAGATAAAAATAAAACAATAAGTCCAGTAGGCTATTCTCTCAAACATTTTCACACAGCAACCAAACGTCATTTGTCAAAAATTACCATAGAAACATAACAAGATTATCTGGGCTCATGTATGTACTGTCGAATAAAATTACCATACGCAAGCATGGTAAGGCCGTTAACCTTAAAATGCCGCGTTTACTTTTAAACAAGAGTGTTACAATAAAGTGGGTCGTTAATTATAGTCAGTTTACAGGTTAAACTCGCCTTAATTTGTAATGGGACGAGCTTTTACGGGTAGGTACAATATCTTTGCGTGTTTTTGGCTTTAAAAGCATGGCTATGTTGTGTTGTAAAGTGGTGTAACTACGGGAAATATAACATAATGTGTGAGTGTATTATCGCCTGGATTGTGTTACCTCTACTATATAAGGGTCCGCATATATACTAACCAGATAATAGTATTTTATTGTACTTTTGCAACCGTTGGATCTCCGGAACTCTATGTGCCGATATTTCAACAAAAGACTTGTAGTCAGATCTGCAGAATACAAAATGAGGAACAGCTTTTATTTTTAAATTTTATATTCACCTTCATATCAGCCCTGTTTACGTCCACTTTCATGAAGTCACCTAAGTTTTTCATTTAACTAAGTAGTATTTTACTATTTAGTACCTAAATATTGGCTTAAATTCTGATGTTGTAAACTAAAGTGATGTTGGGAGACTGTTGGTCAATTTTATTGTTTGAAATGCAACTACAAATTTCGCTCAGGAGTTGGCTATTACAATATGCTTTTACAGTATTTTTATATTATAGTCACTGTTACTAAATAGTCACTGTTACTAAGTAGTCACTATTACACACTTCCTTTCTACTACAAATGTGTGTGTGCTACTTGGCTAAGCTGTGGACGTGCATTAAAACCACCAATAGGATCACTAGATTTTCATAGCTTAGCTTAACTCTGGTGGAAAAGGGTTCAAAGAAGCTAAGTTTTTTTACATACAACTAGTATGTGGGTAGTATACGAGGGATGCGCGAGTAGCGTTGCTATGAAAGTACGGAGCGCAGCCGAGAAGACGACGCGGCGACGTAGTAAGTAGCGCGCATCGCACATCTTACCCGCTCCGCTTCACCGCTTAGCTTTGGTAATAGATACATAGACTAAGATAACGTAACGTAACGATAAAGATTGTGGGGGACGGGTATGGGCAGTTGCATCAACTCCCCAACTATCGTTCTCCCCAAATCTATTTACTCTACTTAGAGTGAATAGTTTTATTCTGGATCTACGTATTCCATCATCGGTCACACCGTCGCTTAACATCGGGCGAGTTGGTGGCCAAACGCAGACACATTTCGAATACAAAAAAATAATTGTATAATAACTTTCGTGCGACATATTCATATCAATTATTATTCACCGGTTACTACTCACATGCATTTTGTCCGCTTCGAGTAGATTAGAAGATTCCTTACTGATGAAGCTCTCTCTCTCAGATCAGTAATAGCCTAGTGGTATGACCGTTGGATTGGCAAGTCAAAGGCCGAAAGTTCGAATCAAGACACACACCACTCACAGATTTTCTGGTATTAGAAATTATTTATCACTTACTTAAAACGGTGAAAGAAAACATCCTGAGGAAACCAGCACACCTGAGAGATATTATCGATGGTTGTGTAAAGCAGAAGCCGCCTTTGGGTGGAATAAACTCTGACACTAGATTGTTCATCAACCACATGTTAAGTAGAAGAAGTGGAAGACAGCCTAAAGTTGGAAATATGCACCCCAACCAACGAAGTCTTCTAACTGCCACTTTATCTGTACATTATCAACCCCATTTCCGATATTTTTCCCCGCGTACAATATCGAAACCAATTGACTTATACTGGTCAAACCCATGGAAATAACACTTTGTACCCGAAACCAATGACACCATCACTACAGGTGGAATTATATAACACCATAAAGATAGTTTAGCCCCCGGAGCTAAATACGATCGCATAAAAATAAATGGGGCCAGAAATGCCCCACATTACGTCGGACGGGGGGTCAATAGGAACTATTTAGGACCCCACACATGGTAATGTCTTGGTAATGGTTTCATTACCATGTAGGCACTTGAGAATTGACTTCGCCTTTTTTGGCTAAATATGTACATAATAATTTGTTATATAGGTAAATATGTACATAAAATTTTTGGAGTTATCTCTCAAAAATAAAACTTTTACCTTTTTCTACTGTAGATCTAATAAGGCCTAATTTGACGTTTCTTCTTGGTACATAATTTTATTTTCTTTACGTAACATAGCATTATGCCTGTATTCCTTGAGGGTTGACAGAGTCACATTGTTTTAAACACATATTTGACCGAGCTGTTCAGAAATCAAAGATCAGAGTCATAAGTCGTGTTCCACCTCACGGGTAGACAAGATTCCAAATTCGGGGCTGTAAGTGAGAATTTCTTAACAAATACAAAAGCAGGAATCGAACCCGCGATCCCACGCTCAGCAGCCGCATTTCTACCACTAGATTAATGAGAAAGATTTTTATTTCCAGTGTAATTTGTATTATATAGCAGCATAATATTCAAATCTATAGATCGCCAATTCGACACCTTAACCCTTCAGTTATTACCACTTCAATATACATTCGATACCTACAACGTAATTAAATTACAGAATCTATTACAAAGCCCTCTAAATTTACCCCCCTTAATACATCGTTTCAAGCTCCGTACATGTAACCACAAGTGTTTGTAAGAGCGATCATATCGTACGTACATATCATCTAGTACCTACTTAGGTACTTCATGATGTGGGCTAAGTGACGCCTAAGTAAGCACAGTTAGGTCTCCCTCATCATTAGAACAACGATCCCTATTTCAATTTATTAGGCTCGATAAGCGTTGCTGATATCTAGATATTGAGTTCGTTAGTGCTAAGGCTGGTTGCACAGGGGCGATGCGATTATGCATTTTATGTTATCTAAACAATTATAAGATAGGTGTCGCGTATCGGTTGTTAGATATCTAGACTTAGGTAGCGACAGAATGACTGTCGTAGTGGTCGGAAAATAGGCTACGGGGCTGATTGTCGTGAGTTCCGTACGATAAAGGTTTTAATATAAATTGATAAATAGTCTTGGTCTTCATAGGGCGTTCAGCATACGTCATGTACAGAAGAATTTTTTAGAAGAAAATATATAAAAAGAGCTTTGATTTTGTAAAATAATACGTAGATGACAAAAACAGTCAGCCACAGTTACTCGTTATTATTTGAAATAAGAAAATATTTCTTCAAATACCAAACAAAAGAAGAAACAAATACAACAGACATCATGTACGGTATTTTTAACGTAATTATAGATTTAATTTGATTAACACATTTGTCTAATCGCAAAATCTCAACACAAATCGTCCGTACAAAGCTGTCCTAACTCAAATGACGGAACTATATCGGGGGGTGAGGAGGGGTACCTAATATTAAATAGAAACTTAGTACATTATTGTCACCCAAAACTTGAGCAGTTCCATAACGAGTAAGCCTCAACAAAGCTATATAAACTTGACTAAGTTATGTGCTCTCAACTTGAGGTGATATCTCGTCAAGCTAGCAGCCATTTTGATGTAAAGGACAGCATTATGAAGTCTGATACTGAAAAGTTTTTGTTCAAGTGGAGTTTTATTTGAGTTTCTCTTGTGGTAGTGTTGTATTATTAGCTATAATTTTATGGCATCTTCATGATAAGACGGACTTGTGTATTTCTAGAAGGATAAAATGAAGACTTATTTCTCTCCAACCATTTTTCATAGAAACATGACCCATCTGAGATAGAATGTCTAACATTCTTTCTTATCGCAGTTCTTTTAAGCGGACAGATGGACGAAAATTTTCTCGTGAACTTAAAGTAAAGAATATCTTTAGTCGCATTTATTTATATTATCAAATGGTCAATATTATCGTTATTTGTTTTATAAGTATATTTTTTTTGTTTTGTTCTGAGAATAAACCACCCGTAGACTTCAGAGATGGTTTTACACACTATCAAGGATATATCACGTTACTACCGTGAATGTAATGTGTGCCTTTTGGTATGAACATGCGACTTTTGACTTGCCAACGGCTATCACGACTTGTTATTAGCACAAAAATTTGATACTGTTCTTGAACTGCACATAAATACTCCTTTTTTTTGTGAACCTAATAACTTTTGGGAGACACGGTCACATTAATTATTGTTCAACGGTTATTACTCACTTGCATTCTTCGGGATTGCCCCACTAGTTTCGAACTCGAACAGAGCCATATGTCATGAGCTGATTGAGCGGCGATGTACCGTTTGACTCGCGACATGTTAGTTGCTTAAAGACGTGTATATGAAACTTATGACTAAAACATGTTATCAATAAATTATTTAAGTCAACCATTTGCAGAATTCTACTTCTTAAACAGAACACAATCTAAAGTTATAATTTTTTTGTGGAAAGTAAAATACGGACGTGAGCAAGATTTGAACCTGCGACTCCCGGATAAATACTCCAGGCGCTCTGACCAGTAAGCCATCTCAACCTCTGCTCACTATCCCGAATTCTTCTTCCACATTTTAAGACGTCTTTTGGTGTCGTCAATACTATGTATTCAGTCCCTATACATATAACTTTGAGACAATTATAGTTTTAGAGTTCGCTACACATACTTTAATGCTTTTAGAAGATTTATCTGTAAAACACAAACTATATCAACATTTAGTATGCGTAGAAAGCTATGCTGAGGTGCTATCAAATGATTACGTTCCCCCCTTTTCCCCATTAATTCTCCTTCAAATGTACCTACTCTGAAAGTGCAACTCGGTAGATACGTACCCTGTCGGAAGTGCCCTAAACTGAGTGGAACATGTCGTTAGTTAGATAGTATCTAATGAGTTTAGTTGTACAACACTACGAGATAATACATCTATGTGTTATAGTATAGGACTGTTTAAATTGTGGTTTAACTGAGCATAATTATATACATGTATTGTACGAAGTCTCGACTGTGTGGTTTTCGGCAAAGAATATAATGTTGTCTGTCTACCCGTGGGTAGAGTAAACGTGTCTATGACTAGATTTTACCCGATAGTAAAATTAGAATCCATACTTAATATTATAAATGCGAAATTAACTCTGTTTGTTTGTTTGTTACCTTTAAACGACTAAACGGCTGAACGGATCGTAATTAAATTTGGCAAGGAGATAGATTGTATCTTGGAGAAGGACCCGAAGGTTCGAATCCTGCCCACGACCGTATTTTTAGTTTCCACAAAAAAATATAACTTTAATACTATGCTAACTTTTAAACTATAGCGTATTCACTAACAGGAATTAACAATATATGAAAGAATTTATTGCGTTTTTATTCCTGTTAATTTTAAAGCAATAAAACTATGCCGTGAACCCAAGATCTTATGTTCAGCAGCCACGTGTGCGTTCAGTAATAAGTCAGTCCATCAGTGGAGAAGGAGATAAAAAGGATATTGTCAGCAACGCCATCTTGTTTGCTAATAACAGCACACCCACAGCCTATACCTGCCAACCGTGGTGATAAACAAATAATATAACAAAATCAAAATGGCCCCACTGTAAGGCAAACACATCTACTCATACAGAGAAGGCGACGTGGTTGCCGCGGTGGTCGAAAGACCGGCTGCTGCGCCACGTGCCGCAGGTTCGATTCCTGCACGGAGCAAATATTAGTATAATCTACAGGTAGGTAATTGTTCCGGGTCTGGGTGTGTGTGCATGTGAGATTAAATGTAAACACACCCACGATACAGGAAGAAATTCCAAGGGTGGGGCAACGTTTAAAAAAAACAAATGCTCGAGCATTGATGACCACGCTAGATCACTGCCAGGCTGTTAAGCCCAGGTTTTCTTACGATGTTATTCTTCAGAAGTATAATAGGTACTTCAAATTAAAACAAAATTTTGTAACGTACTAAATTATAACAAAAATACGGCAATAAAATTGTATTCTCAGAAAATAATGAAAGAACAACAAAGAGACATTAAAAGAAAAACATTAAATAACAAAGTGATAGATGATCTATCTTAATATAGGTACCTACGTGCTTTCTAGAAATATAAAGGTGACCTTCCTAAAATACATTACATATTATTAATATGTCGCTTTTCATAATATATTAATGTCAGCTTTGAAAGATAAAAAAATCGTTAAGTGCGGCAATGTGACTTTAGAGCCTTCACAGACTACCTACGGCGATCAGCGATTTTAGATATTTTTCGAATGCTCTAAAGAGCGCTGAAACGTGCGATTTGTCTACCGCAACCGAATGCAAAGCTGGTTATATTGAAATTGCAATTTATTCAGATAATACTCAATGCTGCTTCATTACAAAAGTTAGCCAATATAGTTGTATGAATAATACTAGTTTGTGAATATTTTTATTTCTTTTTTTTCATTGTTTTGCCAATACGCGTGCAGCTTGTATAAATATATACAACCACGCTTGTTTCCTGTTGGGGTAGGCAGAGACTATCGATGCAAAATTGATGCAGTCGCCAAATCACAATAAATCGCCGATGCTAAAACTAGAAAGTCTGCGAAGGCTCTTAGTAACATAAATCGTTTTCCAATTAGTGTCGTATAAGTAATCAAGATCTAAGTTTTTCTTTCAAATGACTTTAACAGACAGTTTTGAAAGGTGAAGAATTTATTTAAACGGTCCAAAAAGTTGTTCGTAAGATTCATTTGCGTGGATACTCAAAAAATTATATTTATACAGATACAACTTTGAAAAGCATTAACGCATGGGTGATATGGTCGCTAAATGCCAAAACCCATCAAATAAATAAAGAATAAAAAAATAACGCCTGCATATCAAACTCTAAATTTAAAAAAGGAATGAAATATGGTCGTGAGCACGATTCCTGCGCTCCCGGATAAATTCTCCAGGCACCGCTAAGCCATACCGATCTGGCTTATTTATCCGAGAAGCGCAGCGGTGCAAGCATGATTATTTTTGTCGACATATTTGTCGATTTTGAACCTCAAATTTGACATAAGTTGTAAATAAAACGATAAAATTCAATACATTTTAACTTTTATCGACCCGACAAGTGTGTCGACAAAGATCCGCGCGTTCGACTTTTTACAGTAATTTTGAAGCATGTTTTTTATCGTTTGCTATATAAATATGGTATATCAACACATTGTATATACCTAAAGTATATTGAAATAACTAAGCGCAATGTAAAGGATGGATTGGGTAGAAGAACTATAACAAAATAGTATTAATAGGTGTAGATCTAGCATGAATTAAGAGTAATGAGAATAATGAGCATTCGCGCTTTGAACTATTCAAAATTGTGATACATGCATGCATGAGCGGTCGAGATTTTTATTCATACATTTTTTACATAGCATCACACCTGTTCTCCCCGTAGGGATAGGCAGAATTATACACAGTTGTACACCCACATTTCACGATTCCACATTTCATCAAGTACCATGTAATAGGTAATCTATTGCCATTTACCGAGCACAATTCCAAATTATGGGCTGTTATTGAAATTTTTCTAAGAGAAAAACTTAATTACACGGTCGGGCCGTGGAATCGAACCTAGAACATCATGCTCTGCAGTCGCGCTTACAGCCACTAGACCAATGGTGCAGTTCGATTTTTATATCGTATATAGAAACATGTTCGAGATTAAAAATTATCCCAATCAATATGACTTCATCTTGATCGTTCTGACCGTAATAGATCGTAATTAGATCGATGCAAATAATTTATGTCGAGGTAAATATTCTACAATAAAATACAGAAAAAAAAAACTTGTACTCCTTGCTATATCCTCGTGTCTAGCTCGTCTCAGAGTAGTCAACACGTAGTGCGGACGTAAAGAGGACGTGACGAGGAAGTCGTACAGACACGACTATTTCTGATCTGACGTCAAATACGTATGCGTCGCGTCGCGTCGCCTATGTATGCATTGCACGTAAGACGTCCGAAATGTATTATTTTAAAGTTCGTATTATTACCAACTACCACAAAGTTCTCTTGCCAAATCTGTATTTGGATATGTAGCTCTCGCATCGATTCATTTAAAGCCGTCAGCAACATTATCTCTCAGACATCACACCATATCTTAAAATAAACAAAAAAGCCTTAAATTATTATTATTTCATTTTCTGTGCTCAGAACCAATAAACATCTCCAAAAACCCAAACAGCTCTCAATCCACAAATCCGTATCATTAGATCACTCTAAAAAAACAATCAATATGCACTTACCAATCACTCAAGTACAAAACGATTTTAAGTGTCACCCGGAGAAATACTGGGAGACTCAAAGGAAAAAGGGAAATAAAGGGAAACCGTAAAGAAACAGTAACGAGACTGAATGGTAAAGAATGGGGGGGAGGCGAGTAATAATTAGTTTTTCTTTCTCAGAATAAGAATACGGTGAAGCGACGGTTGCTTCTCATTGGGAAGGGTTCTGCAGTTTAGTTGTGTTTTAGTGACGTATATTTGTTATGAACTTATAACTTTAGGTACAACAATTGTCGTACTACATTATAAAGAACTACGGTTTTCATTCTAAGAATGTATCGTATGTGACATCATATTAGTAAATCTTTCAGAAAAAAGACTATTTAAAATGAAACGAATAAGAAGACACAGCACAATGCACAGTATGACATTACACTAAGATGTAATACTCATGTTTGACAAAATAAATCAAAGAAAAATTAATTTTGTGAATAAAATATTTATTAGTCATATTTTATGTAACACAGTGTATTAATTCACAAAAATATTAAGTCTCACTAAATAGTTTTTAGACATCAAAACACTGATTAAATTGTAAAATAAATTTTAATGATGCTTAATGTAAAGTGAAATGCACGGATGCGCCATAAGACTCATTATGAATCTAAAAGCGGTGCATTAAGAGCCACTTTACGAGCAATTGTGTTGCAAATATACTTGAGCTGACACCGCTAAAATTTAAAACATCATTACTTTTACAAAAGCTATCATTGAATCCCAAGTTTAATAACCATTATACACACGGTACCCTAAAACAACGATCCATTGAAGACGATTCGCAAATAAGGGCCTATCTGGATAATGTTCTTACGTCAATAAAAAATTAAATTGTACTATGAGAAGAAACAATTCTCTTTTCCTGAATAAATATTATTTTTGCCGACGACGGAGGGACGTTGGTATTAAAAATGTGTGTTAAGACTCTCAAGGGAGATAATTCAAATAAAGAATTTATATTAGAATTTGAATTTCGATCGTAACGGTTTATTCTATAATTTAGGGACTCTTTTTTTTGTATCTGTGACAAATTTATTTTATATATTACTACAATCAAATTAGTATATTAGCCAGCCCTAGGCTATAGAACACAAAATAAAAAAACTATACCAAATAACTCGCGCAAAAAAAAACACAATTACAACAGCAATTACATACACCAGTGATAGGTTCCGTATAAGATCGAAACGAATCCAAGATCGAAATAATGAGGTCGCGAAAGTAAGAGTGTGACAAGGTCGCAAGAAAGCAAGTTAAGGTCGCATTACAAGGTGATAATGTAACGGCTTTATTTTTTGTACTTTGACGTATTGTGTTATGATTGCCGTTTGGTGGGCAGACAAGATTGATACAGTACGGTTACTCTGGAAAATAAATCCGCTTGATTGACACTGGAATTAAGTCAATTCGTACTTTTAAAAGCGAAAATGTCTTAAAAATAGTTAAAGAATAGGATACATGTATGCAACTACGATGAAATAGTAGCAATTTGCAATTTTTAACCGCTTGCGTATGTGCATATATTTGCAGACGAGTGGGTGGTGCACAGGTATTTGCATGACTACCATCAATATTGTGGAAGTAGCTAGATATTGTATTTATTTGCATCCATTGTAATGGACTTCCGCAAAGTAATGCCTGAATCTATTCAATACTAATAAGTCAAATTTATTCTAACATTACACATTGTTTTATTTATTTATTTAAAACTTTATGTTCAACACACAAGTTGTACAAAAGCGGGTTAATGCCTTAGGCATTTTCTACCAATCAACCTAAGGATGATGCAGAGATAAAATGGTAGGTGCAAAATCCTACACATGTAAGACAAAATGCCATTCTAAATTTTATGGCGTTGAAGTAACATTGGAGTTGGTATTAATTTCGGTTTAAGCTGTTGCGTCAGTCATTAGCAGACACAATAGATTTTTATTGTTACAACGTACAGATCTGTACGTTACTGAGCCGAAAGGTTAAATATCTTTATTTCTCAATAAGACAGTAATTGCAAGAGTAACCCGACAGCGGTGCGAGCATAGTCGACACGTTTATAATCTATAAACGTGTCGACTATGCTCGCACCGCGTAAACGTCAAATTGGACATAAGATGTTGATAAAACGCTATTTTGTCGTCAACAGGTTAAAATCAGAACCTAGCGTATGGATAACATTTGGTATGACATAGCTAAATAGAAGGAGACCGTATTGGTGGCGTTTACTACCAACAATAGCATTCCCAATGAGGGTTGACGTCAGGCAGACGGCCGGTCATAAAACATAGCCAACACTTTAGCCGCATTCCAGCACAAGTTGACAGTGTGTATGGAAGAAGAATAAATACATGCTGCGCCGACCCCAAATAAATTGGGATAAGGGCAGGGAGATGATGATTATGAAGTTTGTCGACTAAGATCTGTGCTCGGACGCCTGGTCATGCTTGTGGGCCTATAGAGAGACGTTTAGCTGTATTTATTTATTTCTTGTAAAGGTTCGAATGAATTTGTACTTGGTCTAGTGGTCGTAAATATGGCTTCCGACCGTGAGGTCCAGCTGTTAACCTAGCATCACACCTGTATACCCTGAAGAGGTAGGCAGAAAAGAACTGTTGTATAACACAATGTACTAAATATCAATGACCTACCTAATTTCGGCCGTCTATCTTTTGATTTAAATAAGATTGGCTCCAATCACTATAGCGCCAATATCGATACGTAAATAATCTAATATCGTTGTGGCCTGAAGCTCTCCCCTAGTCGGGTCAGTCTCCTATTTAACCTATGCTATGCTAGCCTATAAATATAATTTATTGAGTAACTCGATTCTATCAGTTAAGAGACACGACCTGCTTGGAATAATAAGTAGGTTGTGTGTTTTATATTAGCCCGATTGAGTATATAATGCTGTACCCGCGGCATCACCCGCGTGGAATTTCAGGCTCAAGTCTTATTATTACTGAAATAAAATATAGCTTATGTTACTTCTGGATAAAGGTGCTTTCTAATGGGGAAAATTACTAAAATCGGTTCTGTAGTTTCAAATTTTATCGCTTAGAAACAAACAAAAAGAAATACTATTTATTTATAGTATCGATATAATACATTTTATATGTAATGGGAATCGATACATTGGAATTTTTTAAAGTGCCTTAAATAAATACTTGACTTTGATAGTAAATGCTTCAGTAAATATACGGCAAAGTGCGTGTTGGACTCGCGCCCTGAAAAAAACACGAATATAAAAACGTGAAAAATGCTAAATAATACTGATTTATTAAACGACTTCAAAAAAAGGAGGAGGTTTTTACAGTCACGTTGCTTGAAGGAACACGGCAGAGCAATCAAATGCGGGGAGTATATTTTATATGCCTTTTCTTACAGGTATTTCACTCCTTCAATACTTTATTTCTCTCTCTCTCTCTCTCTCTCTCTCTTTCTATCTCTCTCTCTTTATCTCTCTCCCTCACTCTATTATTTTACTGTCTCTCTCTCTTTTTCTCTATATCTCTTTCTCTCTCTCCCTCTCTCCATCTCTTTCTCTCTCTCCCTCTCTCTATCTCTTTCTGTCTCTCTCCCTCTGTCTATTATTTATCTGTCTCTCTCTTTATCTCTCTCTCCCTCTCTCTATTATTTATCTGTCTCTCTCTCTTTCTCTCTGTATTTATCTCTCTCTCAGTTTTTCCTGCCCCTCTCTCTGGCTTTATTATCGTGTGATAATGAACAACTCAGTGTCAGTTTAAACCAACCATAAACCATACATGGCTTAACATAACAAACTCAAGTGAGTTGGTTTCTTTGCGATGTTTTCAGCGTTATAAAATCTTCTTATTTCTCTTGACAACACAAACACATTTTTTGTATGTTAATCAATAATATCATGTTCTATAAATAAACGGCCTATACGAAGCACCGAATACAAAATTCTATACCATTCTTGTAAAAAATAAATCGCCCACCTCTAGATGCGAAACTCAATTTCCACAGTTCGTTAATATTACAAATGGTGACACAATAAAAGGCACGTAATTGTAATTAAAGTGGCCGAACTGCCATTAATGTGACCGAATGTTACACCGTCGGCGAACGTTTAGAGGTGCTAAATGAAATAGTCGATGTCACCTGGTTCTTATTTATAGCTATTTTATTGTAATTGGTTTGTAAAGTTCGGATGGCTGACGATTGTTGTAAAATTGACACTTATTGTCGCATTTAGTGTGAGAAATCCATTCTCTCATAGTTTAGTATTTTGAACAAGAGTAAGATGATAGTGTAGTACAATGACAGCCTCGTTGGTCTAGTGATCGCAAGCGCGGCTGCTGAGCGTGAGGTCCAGGTTCGATTCCCAAGTCAAGCAAAGTGTTATTGAGTTTTTTCTGTTAGACTATTCTCAGTAGCAACCCGGAGTTAGGAAGTTAGTGGTGTAACATCCCCGTGTAAAGCCGTCGATCAAATTCAAATATTTTTATTTCACATAGACCAGATTACGGGCACTTATGAAACGTCAAAGCTAAGTGCACGGTTCCAAAAAATTTGATCTTATGGAGAAGAACCGGCAAGAAACTCCATCCTGTCCTGAGCCTCATCCCTCTCCGGTCCTGTTGGATTGCCGTCCCATCGTACTATGAGAGTGAAGAAGGAGTGCACTTGTATTTACTTTTGCGCATACACTTGTGCACTATAATATCTCCCGCGTACTTGGCTAATCTCCTCGGAGATAGGCCGCCGTGACCGAAATATGGTCTGGAGGAAAGTTTTAGAATGGATACTTTTCTTAATGAATCTGAGACATTACTGGCATTATTTAAAGTGTACTGTTAGCGTCTTATACAATATTATATTAACTTATCTAATAAATTATCACTTGATAAGGATTCATTTAAATCATATTTTGAAATTATATACCAATTTTATCTTTTTCTCAGTGTTTGCCGTTATTGTCGAAACAGTTCTCGCCTTGCTGGTTTTATGGTAGTCACAAATAATTAGTTATTACAATTAGATTTTTGATGTCAGTTAACGTATTTAGCTTATGATATTGAGTTCAAAGGAAGTTAACATACAAAATTAGGACCCTTTAAATTGTAAATTTTAATTCTGTGTAACACCAGTCCGAGTGAAACTCATGATTAAACAGCTTTTAATTATAAAAGGACCATTTAAGACAGTTTTTATGTGCTCATTGTAACTAATTGAGCATATATCTTTCAAGTCTTTAATTCGGTTTCGGCTAAAAGTTTAGTTAAATTATCAGTTTGACGGTACGAATTGTTCTAAATTAAACTGAATTATTTAGTTTAATTTGAGGGTGTGTCCTATCAAATTCAGGAGCAATTTCATCATCTTCATCTATGAGCCGTCTAATGTAACATGCAACCCTAATTTGAAGATTAACACATTTTAAACTAATTGGAGCAAAATGGCCATCCTTGCTGAACTAGTGTCGGAAAACCATGGTTTAATTTTCACTCGATATTTGTTCTTTACGTTAACTTTAACATGGATATACTGTAATTTATTTATTTAAAGGATTGAAAAATTAATAGTAAATGTTGTGTCAGCTTAACACAAATCAGTGTTTATAGGCTAGCTATGTATCAACCATATTTTATTGAAACCTTCTAAGATTATGTAGCATGATTGCTACTTGCACCGTTTGCAAATAAGCAGACACAAAGACTTGCATTTATCATCATGCTAGTTTACTGTTAGATGGCGATTTCAGACCATTACATCCAGGTTTCCTTACGATGTTTTCCTGCACTGTATGAATGTGATGTCTCAGATTAACAAAGATAGTTCATAATTATGACATTGAAAAAGTCATATTGTAGGTCATAGGCACATGCCAGATTTTAACCCACAACACCCCTCTCAACCACAATAACAAGAAAAAATAATAATATTAATTATTTCATCTTTCTTTACAGGTACAGTTGCTGTCAAAAGTGGTAATTACAAGAAAAACTAATCATACAAAATGCTGCGAAAATACGTGTTAAAATCACCATCTTCGCTGTTTCACGTGATACATGAAAACTGAGTTCATTTGCTAATTACTACGCGGTTAATGAAAGTCAGCCGGACGAACTCATTAAAAATACTGCTTGATAGTAAAACATCTGCCGCTGATAGTACATTTACTGGAAGGGATGGTACAAATGGATGATATATTTATATTTTTGCTTCAAATATTAACTTTCTCATCAGTTTAGTTACGACTGCCGAGCGAGTAAGGTCCCTAGTTTGGTTATCGTGTTGGACAAAGTATTTATCTGGTTAAGAAATTCCTAATAGTAGTCCATTCAATTTATAATAGTGCACGGTTGATAGCAATAGGCATACCACTTATTATATGGGACATAATGTTATCGCTAAAATGTGGGTAGAACATGTGTAAGTATATTGTAGTATATACTTCTGCGTAACTCTTCGGGGAATATAGGCGTGATGATTGCTGGTACAAGTCTAATCAATTGCGCTATATCCAAAAGTAGCTCGTGGCTTCGCCCGCGTAGAATGCCAGACTGAAATCATATCATTGCCGAAATAAAATATAACATAACTTATTACTCAGTAATTATGTAGCTTCTTATTGATGAAATATTTTTTTAAACCGGTCCAGTCGTTGTTTTCGAGCTTATTCATTACAAACAATTAACAAAAAAAAACAACAAATATTTTGTCTTTATAATATTTATGTAGATGTAGATGATGGCTCATCTAGTCACCAAGTCTTACATCCACGTGAATAATAAACCTAGTCACCATAGTCAGTTAGTAGAGAACTCTTAATAGCTATAGTAGCAGATGACACTTATGAAATTATGACTGCTGATGGCACTAGGGAAATTAAGTAGGGGGCGGTTTTAAATTCCGTGTTATTTCGTGTCATAACACGTTTTAATGGCAATGGTTTAGTTAGTTATGTAGTACTGGCAATCTGATTAACCTTGTACGTCAATGAGAGGATAAATACAGATATTTGTTCTGTATTATGGAGGATTCAGATAAAAAATTATACATTTTTATAAACAATAAAAGTCTAGATAGAAGGAAACCGTATCGGTGGCGGTTACCACGAACAACAGCATTCCCAATGAGGGTTGACGTCAGGCAGGCGGCCCGTCATAAAACATTGCCAAAACTTTAGCAGCATGCAATTTCAAAAACAATTACGTAGAACTATCTATTCTATTCTTTTATATTATGTATTCTTCTTCCACTAGGAAGAAGAATACATGCTACGCCGACCGCAAATAATTGGGAGAAGGGCAGGGAGATGATGATGATGAAACGCAAAGTCTATCTGTGCTTTTGTCACAGTTATTTTGAAGCGTGTATCAGCAAGTAAAATAGTTATATTTTTTAATTTTGTGACTTTTTTCTTCCTGTTATATTCACGTTATATCCATAGCTGTAGTATTAAATTCCTAATATTAAGTACTTTGTTTCGAAGATAACACTGTTCTCGCATTCCTCTTTCTAAATTGTGTATACAAATACTGTAAAAAATAGGAAGTTTAAAAGAGTAACCATGGAGTTTCTTGCCGGTTCTTCTCCATAGGAATCATAAGTGCCTTTTAAATTGGTTTATGTGAAATAAAAACTTTTGACTTTGACTTTGACTCACCTTTATATCAGCCTGAAAGCCTAACAACCGGTCTTATGAATAACGTGTTACAGATTAACTGGTAGAGGTGACATAGGGGGTCGCTCTATGTAGGTAAAATACTGGTATTAAGCTGCATCTCTCTCTCCCTCATCGTGTAGTTGATGAACAACTTAATGTCAAACTTTAAACCGCCTATATGCTTCTGAGATGGCTTTACGCACCATCGAAAACATCTCTCAGGTGTGCTGGTTTTCTCACGATGTTTTCCTTCAACCATTTTATGCAAGTGCTAATTAATTTCTAATACGCGCATGGCTCATAATGTCAGTGAGTGGTGTGTGCCTTGGATTCGGCCTTTGACTTGCCAATCCAACGGTCATAAAACTAGGCTATCACTAATCTGAGAGAGAGCTGCATCCAGTAAGACTGGAAGCCAACCAGGCTGGAAAAAAAAAGATCTTGAAAATAATCCATCAAATAACACGGAAGAGGCAGGCGAAAAAATTACACCAACAAAAATCAAGCGGCGATTTCCTTCCACCAACTAAACACGCCTAAACAACAAACAAACATTGTTTACAAAAAACTACTCTCCATTTTTCACCGAAATGCATTCGGGAAGGGAGGGCGAAAAAAAAAAAACAGTAGCCATCCAGGGCTGCCAGCGTTCTGTTATGATTGATTATGATTGAGGGCGCCAACCGGTGCCCCGTTCATATTTCCTCCTGGAGGTTTTCAATAGATGCCTCATTTACTTAGGTTAAAGCTGGTTATTTTTAGAATAGAATACCTGTCAGAAGAAGTTTGTCTTTAATTTACTTTTAATTTTTCTTTTATCGTTACAAAATGTCTCCTTTCAACATTTCGTATATATGTATTTATAAGAGCTTGTGTTCTTACTTATATAAAATGTACACCTCTTCTCCAAGTGTTTAAAGGCAGGCAACTAAAGTTATGAAAAGGGGGTGCACTGTGGCATCCTTCTTAATACTCACAATATACTATATTAATCCAATCTGGTAACCAAAGGTTGTTTTAAATTTTATAGTTCCATAGAAAAACCAGTGATGCGGTAAATACAATAACCTACTTATTTTGTTCTAGCTAATACCCGCGACATCGTCTGCGCCACAAAATGTAGCCTATGTCTTCTACGAGGTCCAATTTATATATATCCCAAATTCATCAAAATTGGTTTAGTAGTTTAGTAGTTTAAGCGTGAAAACGTAACAAACAAAGAGACTGACAGAGTAACATATTTATAATATCATTTTGGAAGTATAGTGAACAGCAGTGTAGAAGAATGGACTAATATTCTTCAATATTATATATCATATACCCTCATTTCAACTGCCTCGTTGGTCGCATGCGCAGCTGCTGAGCGTGTGATCCTGGGTTGGATTCCCGGGTCGGGTAAAATACTTTGGTTAGGACATTCTCAATAGTATCCCGAGATTGTAACTGTGCGCAGTTGATAGGCTCACCAGTTATTACATGAGATTTAATTACAGCATCGGTCCAAAGTGGATGTATAATAGTACTTCTCTGCTTAATACTTTGGGGATACAGGCGTGATGTTACCATTATTATCATAATTCACAGCTTTTAACAACACACTGCAGAGTAAAAGCCTCCTCTCTTCTCCGCCATTCAACCCTGTTTTGCGTAAATCTTGTCCAATGCTATATCATTTTCATTTTCACAATAACATGTAAAAACAAATTATAAACAAGAGGAGATTAATTTAAAAAAAAAGCACGACTGCCATTTGTGAATTAAATACCATATACCCATACATCGACGAGGGTTCAGGCGTTTATGGTGGATTATAGAACTCACAAACATACATACATAACTGCCTCCTTGGTCTAGTGGTCCAGTGGAGTTTAGAATTGTGCCCGGTTGATGGCAATAGGCTCACCACATGGGACTTAATAACAGCATCGGAGAAATGTGGGTATACAACAGTGTACACCTCTGCCTACCCCTTCGGGGAATACAAGCGTAATGCTATGTTATGTTATATATACATGAACCCTAATGCAATACTCCTTTTTTTGGGCAGTCCTCTAAAAATATTTTATAAATAATAACTAATTTAGAAAACGAGCAATTATACTACATTCAAAATCAAAACTATTCTGAAAGGTACCAACTTCCACGTTAAATGGGACCGCGTGATGCACCATAGCGTTGTAATACGATGTTCAGAACACAGGATACCTGTTATTTCCTAAAGAGCTCCTTCTGAGTACAGGATTAAGTAAACTTTAACTCAGCTCCGAAGTTTCAGTTCCGAAGCGAGTACGGAGTACGTTTAATATAATTACCTACTCTACGTATGGACAGGTTAAGAGCTTATTTAAGATGTACATCGTAGTGTAATGAAATGTTAGTAAATAACAATAAAATGATTTATACAACCACAACTACCTAAAAATAAGTGTTATGTTTTTAGCGTTCCACTATGTCTGTAAGTATGTGTGTACGAGTATGTATGTTTGTGAGTTTTTTTATTAAACTATAACTTTTAAACGCCTGAACAGATTTAGATGTTTGGGGTATTGTAGAATCCTTATACTTTCCCGGGCAACATATGCTATAAAGATTTAAAAAATAGCAATATAACTGTACACTAATAGGTATTAATTAAAAAATAATTACTTAAAAAATCAAAACACACGCCTACTATGTGTGAATTAAAAAAATTAAAAACGAGAGACCGAAGAATTTTCATCGTACCCTTGGTACCATTAAGAAAATGTTCCACGGTACCGTCCCCCGACTGCGATGAAAATTCTTCCATGTTTGCAGAACATCTCTCTGGTGTGCTGGTTTCCAAAAGATGTTTTCCTTCACTGTGTATTCGAAAAGTCAGTGGTCCTTGAATTCGAACCTCCGAATTTGACTTGCCAGTCCAACGAAAAGTCATACCACTAGGCTATCACCTTCAGCAACAACTTATTATTGAAAAGGAATCCTCATAATTAAACAATAATAGTATTCCCAGTAGTCTAACACTATTTGTCACATTATAAGAATAAGTGGAAAAAAAAAAACTATACAACTAAAAAACAGTTAAAGTACTAAGTGCTAAAGAACTAATAGGTAAATAAAAGCCAATCTACGAACTTCACATAAATGATTTTGAGAGCCTAATTTCTTCCATAAACCGATCTTGATTACAGCACTCGCATTCTTAAATACACCATCATTTTTACATACACCATCCAATTCAGCGCCCTTTAAAAGCTGAAAATGAACACCTATCCACTAGTATTTCCTACGTCCGCAGTTCAAAAAGTCTATAATGGAAGAGGATTAAAAGCTTGCACAATTCAAACTAACTGCCAACGGAATATTAAGAGGCGAACGAGGTACAACTCTAGTGTGGGCAGCTCCAGTAGGGTGGGGCTACACTGCAAGATATGATGGAAGATGATGTCTTCCTCTATTCTTGTAACCATCCACATCTATGCCCCTTATATATGTTTAAAATAACTATACCTCTTTTGATTCTTCAAGTCTTAACGTATAACGAAAAATTAACACATTATAAAAAAAAAATAAAAAAAAATTACACATTGCTTTTATAATGCCATATCTCTACGCATATGGGTAAGCAAGTTAATTATAAAATGAAATTACGAAAAAGGTTTTCGTGCTGTTACGGTGCGGCCGTTGCGTCCGAACATTTTGCATTTTTGAATCTGAAATGCAAATTAGATTTGGAGAGCGAACCGAAGGAAATCGCTTGCACTGGAATTTATGTACATGATTTTTAAAATGCAGGGGTTTTGGTTTCATAAAATAAAATATTGTAAATATACATATATATTTTGAATTTAACAGACTTTTTTAATCATTCTACTTTGATTTTGTTCACTTTTCCGCAACTGCCAAATTCTAAACCTCTTTTGTTTGTTATACATACAGGATCTAAGATAACTTATTTGTATTGAAACATCTTGTACTCCTTCATTCCTTAAACTTATGGATAAAAATTGATCTTGCTGGGGTTTTATCTTTATTAATAGTAAATCACGTATCTCGTCGCGTGACAGTGTCGTAATTGATAACCTAGATGTAGCCAGTCAATGAACGAGAACGGGGCGAATCTTTCATTTAATAAAAGAATTTACGATTTCATTTGACGAGTTTTTCTTAACTGCCAATCATCTTTCTTTCATTCATTTACATTTACATTCGAATATGTTCTTGAATGAAACTCCTACGCAGTAGAATTATCCTCATAATAGTCGATTTAAGTACCCGATGTACCCTCGCAGAGATGTACCGTCGTTTCACTCGTGATGATGCCTTTTAGGAAAAAATATTTGCGTCATGCTCTTAAACTTGATAATTTCAAGTTTATAGACCAAAATTTATTTCATTACTACTTATTTCATTATTATAGTCCACCATTGCCATTTAATTTTTGAGGAACCTTCGAGGACTTCTGAAATGCAATAAACATATTGAATTTGGTCATCTAAAGTTTTGTTAGTAGCATTAAATTTTTATTCTTATCGTGTAGTTGGCTAAAACCTAGTGTCAGAGTTTAAACTACCCGCACCATGTGGGCCTTTCTAATGTCTTAACTTACCATCGAGAACCTCTCTCCGTGTACTAGTTTCCTCATTATAATCTTCACAAATTTTATCAATAATCACTTTAAAAAATCTTGGGAAGTCTTTTATTCCTTATACACCACATACACTAATGTACTGTAATAATACTCCTCCCGACCGTATTTATTGTCGGCCTATCTCCACGAAGATTAGCTACGCAGGAGATATTATAGTGCACAAGTGTATGCACGAACACAGGTGCACTCCCTCTTCCTTCACTCTCGTAGTCCGATGGGACGGCACTGAATGGGTATGCACGTCACGACCGAAGAGAGTTTACGTGCTCTCCGAAGCACAGGGGTCTCACACCACCAACTTCCTAACTCAGGACTACTACTGAGAATTTTCTAACAGAATAAATCCAAATAACGCTGTGCTCGACCTGAGAATCGAACCCAGGACCTCACGCTCAGCAGCCGCACTTGCAACCACTAGACCAACGAGGCTGTCAAATTATTGTACTATACAGTTCAACCCTCGCACATCTAGAACCTTCACAAAACAGTTAAACTTGTTAACAGGGTAGCTAAACCTCGCCGCCATTTAATGAAGACGTATGGGGTCGTTAGCTGGACTTAGCCAACACGCCAGTAAAAACCTGAGTGTTTAAAATGTATGAGAACAGTGTAAAATGTTTTTTTTTTGTAAGCCTTTACACTATTTTTCTCCCTACATTATTAAAGAAAGCCCCGTTAAGCAGTTGACAGCCTCCTAGGTTGATGAGATGCCCTACACAAAAAAAAACTTATATAATTTTGTTACTGCCTCATTGGTCCTGTCCCGGGTCGGGCAGTGTTCGTTGGTTTTCCTACTAAGAGGGCAACATGGAGCTAGGAATCATGATTAGTAGCTGGCAGGCTCATCAATTAATACAGCATTAGTGAAATGTGGGTGTACCACTGTGTATACCTCTGCCTACCCCTTCGGAGAAAAGAGGCGTGACGCTATGTATGTTTTTACGCTATTCGGAAGCATATTTATTTTATTATTCACCATAGCCGACAGTACCTTTTATTTCTTTGATTTGACAAAAAAATTGTAGGGCCTTTTGCCAATAAAGTCGCTTGAATGACTTGCGCTACTTTACAAGAAACTATCGATACGTTTAAACAAATCATGCAAGCGATTATAACCTTAATGGTATCGACATCCAACATTTTGACAGTATATAAATGCAATATTCTATGATCTGTTAGGGTACTTAAATACGTATGTATTTAAATTTGACCAAAACTTGCTGATTATGAAATCCACGTCGCTTATAATAACCCTTTTGCCAAACTTACCTGCAAATCTTACAAGTATTTTCTTCCGACATAGTTCCTGAAGCCGTGTCTTGCCCTCTCCCTCTTTTCCCATTTTCCAAAAACACTCCCAATTACTTTGTGTTCTACTATTAATAGTTCTGCTCTCCCCAACAGCTTAAAAGGTCGTGATAATAATTACATAAGTAGTATAGTGCACGTTGGATTTGAATAGAAGCACTCAGACTACGTAACTCTATTTAGTTCTCCAAGCTTTTAACAATATAAACAGTGAATTTAACCAGATTTCAGCAAACTGCAGTAATAAATCAAACGATTTAAAAATACAACTGTAGAACATTTTAAGACGCATTTTCACGTTTCTAGGAATAAGCAAATCCGATTAAAGCCCGCATGCACCTAATAATCCAGTACTTACCAACTCGCGCCGGTTGCAACCACTTTAAACTGGATTTTTCCGCTTATTTGAACGCAAGCATGACCTTATTTTTTACACATTTCGACGCTACAATTTATCTAGATAGCAATATTGGCTAGATAGTAGACAGTATTCCCAACCTTAATACTGCAGTCGTTGGTGTGAAAACGGTTTGATACCCCGGAATCGATCCCCGAGACGTGTAAAATGACGTCACATTACTCCGTGTTATCGTACAACGTCCTGTATTACGTAATGCGATACTAAATGTCATTTTTCATTCGACCAGTAAGTCTGGACCCCTTATGAGACCCAATTTCGTTCAGACATAGCTTGGCGAGCGAGATCTTCATAGAATGGCTGTTATATAACGGAGAGAAATGGACATTTTGACCGATGGCGACCCGGTTTTCGGCTTGAACCGGGTCTTATTTGTCATATGATTGCAATGAACAGCCTACTAGGTCATTTGGCTGACCAATAGAATCGACTGAAAGGGTTTTTCATAAATTTCTAGATTTGTAAGGTTTTTATAGATGGAGGATAATTATTTACTGTCCAACATAAGATTGGATGTAAAAAGTATTTTGTTTGAATTGGGGACAAAATCCTGAATGGTAGAAAAGTCTAGAAAAACTTAGATGAATAGGTATTGCGAAGTGAGATTGATACCGGACCTTTTCAAACAATCTTGTTAAAGTGAGTAAGTTTACTAATCAAAAACTTGACTCACTATTAACACTTCACTTTATAGTTTATGGTTGAAATATTGTATAGGGTTAAAAATTATTACAGAACCGATTTTAGTGTTTATCACAGAGCTTAAACATGACTTGAAGAAACACAAAACAGGTTAAGTACTTCAAGATATGTCTTTGAAAAAGCATTAACGCATGCTTAGCGAACTCTAAAGTTACAATATTAAATGGAAAAAGAATACGGTCGCGAACAGGATTCGAACCTGCGCCATGTCTTTTTCCATTTAATATTGTAACTTTAGAGTTCGCTAAGCATGCGTTAATGCTTTTTCAAAGACATATCTTGAATTATTAAGGTAATTGCATTCTTTACGACATTGTATTAACTGCAAAGTTAGTCGTGTCGGTTCGGTCACTTGTAAGTACTGAATTGATTGCAATGACGTCGCCATAAGACATGTTAAAATATGGAAGAAGAATTCGCGGTGGTGAGCAGAGGTCGAGATGGCTTAGTTGGTCAGAGCGCCTGGAGTATCTATCCGGGAGGCGCAGGTTCGAATCCTGTTCGCGACCGTATTCTTTTTCCATTTAATATTGTAACTTTAGGTTAAGTACTATTTATCTCGAGAAATAGTTTAACTTTCCAAACGGACGGAGTCGCAGGTACCGCTAGTTTTAATGTAAGATACTGCAAAACGATATAATTCTGTGTTCGAATACTACTTTGCATAAGATTTAAGCTAACTAACTAGCTAGCGGGAGGGCTTCCGCAGTTTCAAAGGTCGAATTTCCCTTTTCCTACAATATATCTGCATTTTCCGGGATAGCAAGTATCCTATGTCCTATCTCACGAGCTAACATTACTATGTATCAAATTTCATCGAAATCCGTTCGTAGTTTTTGCATTCAATTTCGCAAATATCCATACTTTCCCATATTATCTCTTCTAACACATACAAATCTCGTGTCACAGTATTTGTTATCGAATTCCTCCGCAACGGCTTGACCGATTTTTATGTTTTTTTTTGTGTATATTTGGTAGGTCTGAGAATAGGTCGTAGGCTATTTTTTATACCCCTAGGTGATAAAGGTGGCCCTATCAAAAACAATAATATGTCAGAACTATGAACTATGCTATTTTATATGTAGGTATATAGTAGTAGGAAAGCGTAGGATTTTAGGAATAGATAAGAATGCTATTATACTTAAGGCAACATTTACACAATTTAGAAATTTCTTAATTTCTGATTAACTTAACCAACGGCAATTGACGTTGGTTAAGTTAACAGCTGGACCCGACACACTTGAAGTCCATCTCCGAAATCTACTCAAACACTTACCTACTAAGGGCCATTAACCTAATGTTAACTCTAAAATACTTAGCTTTGAACACTTAACTTTGCCCAACTAAAACAGTGATCCATTTAAAATTACTTAGTCGAAATAATCCGTACGAAATAAAAAGCAGCGAAATTTTAAACTTAATTTTAACTTAAATGCAAGTCGAGCGGACGTGTGGAAATCCCTGGATTATACCGAAGAGCTGGGCTAAGTGACTGTTCAGTTAATCCTAGTGTAGCTGATAAAATGTTACAATGTCGAACTTATTTGTGAGCCCGGAAGTTGGTTTTAATATTGTTGGGGAGGGTGTTATTCTGTCGTTCATTTTGTGACATTTTAGGGTCCCGAAAGGGGAATAAAGTGGCGATTGTACATCAATATTTTGCCGAGTAAACTACTGTGTTGTTTTATGTAGTATTTTCCAGGTCAAGAGCTGTTTGACATTTTGTAAAAGTAAATGGCTAATAATACTAATAATACGATTGTTTATTTATTTCATATATTTCTAAGTTTATGTATCCTTACGGCTCTGTGTAGTAATAAATTGTTCTTTCTTTCTTTCTTTCTTCTTTCTTCTAACTGCCTCGTTGGTCTAGTGGTCCCAAATGCGACTGCTGAGCATGATGTCCTGGGTTCGATTCCCGGGTCAGGCAGTGTTATTGAATTTTTCTGTTAGAATATTATTATCTAATAAATATTCTCAGTAGCAGCCCGGAGTTTGTAATTGTGCCCGGTAGATGGCAATTGGCTCACCACCTATTACATGGGACTTAACCCTTCTTTCTGCTTTTTTAATTAGCGAGCCAACGGCTTAATAACAGCATTGGTGAAATGTGGGTGTACATCTGTGTACACCTCTGCCTACCCCTTCTGGGAATACAGGCGTGATGCTATGCTATGTTATGTTAAATGGTAGTGGAGAGGCAAAATAATCTATGTTTTTATTTATTTTTTAGAAAAACGTTGTCCCACTCAAGGATTTTCTTCCCGTATCGTGGGTGCTTTTTTAGATATATAATCTCACATGCTCACACACCCAGACCCGGAACAATTATCTGTAGATCGTACAAATATTTGCTCCGTGCATGAATCAAACCTGTGACACGCCACGCATCAGCCGGTATTTTTACCACTGCGCCAATACTATAATATTTAGTTATACATATTTACACCTGTTTCTCATTGAGGTAGGCAGAGACTATTAATTTCCACTTGCTTAGATTCTAACACAACTCTTTCGCTTCATCTATGTTCATTAACCCTGATTGGGGATAAAATCGTGTAGTAGAAGTAATTTTTCGACGCCCTATAGTTAATAGTACTAGTCGTTTAGATATCTAAAAGCTAGTATTTATTTTATATTTATAGGTATTTAGTGTGTAATTTGTAAAACATTATATAAAAAAATGTTTAAATGTAGGTATGTATACAACCTTCATTGTAGTGATAATTAATAATTTAGCACATCATTATGAGGTACCAATGGCGTATGGCTTGAGTTCGAATCTTCGACCCTTGACTTGCCAGTCCAACGGTAGGACCCACATGACGATATTATTGTGATTACTTTAACATTACACATAAGTAAGTGCTAACATAAGCGATGACATTCTCGACCAGACGTCCAAAGGCGCTGAGACGACAAGAAGGTAAGAGCCTTACGTTACGTAATTCTGATTCAAAAATCTATGCTATTTACCATAAATTTTAGAATGTAATGACGTCAAAAATTTAAGTAAGGCTTCGCATCATTATACGTTCTATTTAACTGGAAATCTTACCAAAAGCAATTGCGCAAGCGTCCTAAATTAAAACTGCAAAAAAGCTACGTGCGACAAAACAAATTTCTCAAGAGTTTCCCAAAAAGTACTCTTATATAAAAAAAAAGAAAAAAACTTAACCTTTCTATTATTATTCGTCAAAAGATTTTTATTTTCACCTTGCCCTCTTACGTAGGTATATCGAAAACGCCAAGTCTAACTTTGCAACAAAAAGGACTTGAAAGTTAATTCCTTTGCCTTTTGCAAGACAAAGAAATATAGAACGCAATTGTGAATGTTAGTTGAATGTCGGCGAAATGTTTGTTTTAAGGCTGCCTAACCGAGAATGGACTGTTTGATTTAGTTGCGTAATTTTTTTGGATATCAGCGTCTATGTGTTGTTGTTCGGCTGCAGAATTCTGAGTAAAAAGTTGTGGACGCTTCCAATGGAAGGGAGTTTATCTTCCGAGATCTATCTTATTTATTTTATTTTATTTATTCATGTTAACCAACAATTGTTTACACATAACTAGTAAAAAGTAGCTTATCTAATGCATAAAGGCAGGTGTAACAATCACTTATAGGTTAACACCACATTTAATACAGGAAACGGTTCAAATTATAATCAGTAACAATTACAAAATTTCCAATAACAATAACAATATACGGAATTTAAATTCAAATAATTAAAATTGTAAAATTATTTCAAAAGAATACAAAGATCAAATAAAATACAATTGAGTTAAAATAAATTGAATAAGAAAATTACAATTAAATAAATGAGATTCAAACACAAATATAAAAGAATATTATTCAGTTCAATATAATGTAGATTAGCACTGCATAATTATATTACAAGTTTTATGCAAAAACATAGTTTATTTTATATTTTTGCAATTGGAATATCCTTAATTACTTTATACAGTTTATTGACACTGTCCTGGTGTACATCAATCAAGTCACTGTAGTTATTTAGGATCCTGCATGACCTAGGTATTGGGGAGTTTGCACCGAGTACAGTCCTTCGTAATGGTGGACAAAAAGGAGTGATTTTATTTCTGGGATAACGTGACGGGGCACCCAGTCTAACAAGATTTAACAAACCAGGACAGTCGATTTTGTTTCTTAATAACTTAAACAAAAGCAAGGCATCGGTCATGTCACTGCGTGCAGTCAAAGGTTGCATCTTGAAGTAATCTAGACGGGCTCTGTAGGAGGGTAGGCGTTTAGATTTCCCTTCGCAAAATGCTAAATGCCAAAGGAATCGTTTCTGTACCCGTTCTAGCCTCAGTATATGAGTGGCATAGTGCGGTCTCCATACGACACTACAGTATTCTAAAATACTCCGCACGAGACTGTAGTACAGCATTAATTTAGTTTGGCATTTGCTAAACCCTTTAGTATTCCGCAGTACAAAACCCAACATTTTAGATGCTTTTTTAATGCCATTATCAATTTGGTGTTCAAACGTTACTTTTTTGTCGTACAGTACACCCAGGTCTCTAATAACATCCAATTCAAATTCAAATTCAAATTCAAATATTTTTATTTCATATAGGCCATATTACAAGCACTTATGAAAAGTCAAAGCTAGGTGCACGGTTCCAAGGCGTTGATCTTATGGAGAAGAGCCGGCAAGAAACTCCATAGACACTCTTTTAAAATAAATTGGTATAACAATAAATAAGGTAATGTGAGAATAATGCAGGTTAATGAGCAAAATAATAAAGGAAAGCGCTAGAAGCAATAACTTATATAGCCCTTTAAAATGATTGCCAAAGCAGTTAAGAGCTGACCAGTCCCGACAGACAGCACCCGTTCACGAGCATGACGCGCACATCAGCCTCGCTTAGCTCAACCATTTTGTAGGGAACTCGACGACCCGATGTACAACGCCACCATCAGCAGGACATTTTAGTGAGCATGACAAACTCATAATGCCTGACAATGGGCAATATGTACGTAACATGAGATTAAAAATAACATTAATGTCCACATAATGCTCACATTTTACAAAGAAATGTTAATATAAATTTAAAACTAGTAGGAATACTAGCGGTTAGTTAATGGATATGTAAATTTACATAAACAAACAAGTGTCAAAAAAAAAAAAATACAATTGGAATAATTGTACTACGTCAATAAAATTAATTGTATAAAAATAAAAACTAGTAATTACAAAAGTAATCTGTTGAGGTTACATTCATACATGAAATAAATTAGACAGTGCCAGTGGGTCGCTGTGTGCAGGAGGGGATCGTGCGCCAAACATCCTTATCCTCAATGTAATGTTTAATACTATAATATGCTTTAGATATTAAAATGCGTTTGATCACTACCTTAAACTTATCATCTGGAAGATCTGTAATATTAGATGGGATCTTATTGTAGAATCGAATACTGTTACCCATAAATGATTTGCTAGTCTTCCTAAGCCTAAAACCGGGGACTATAAGCTGGTGCTTATTACGAGTGTTTAAATTGTGGTTGTCACTCTTCTTATTGAAATGGGCAATATTTTTGCGAATGTACATGATATTACTGAATATGTACAATGATGGCAAGGTAAGTATATTTATTTCCTTAAACAATTCACGTAATGACTCACGACAGCCAAGATTATAAATAGCTCGGACTGCTCTTTTTTGTAATATAAAAATAGTCTCAACGTCAGCAGCCGAACCCCACAGTAAGATGCCATAGGACATAATACTGTGAAAATAAGCAAAATATACTAGTCTAGCCGTTGCTACATCTGTCATCTGTCTTATTTTTCTAACAGCGAAAGCAGCAGAGCTGAGTTTGCCTGCAAGTGACTCTATATGAGAACCCCATTGCAGTTTGGAGTCTACTGAAACGCCTAAGAAAACAGTTGACGGAACCAAATCTAACACCCTACCATCAAGTTTTATATTTGAATTTATATGGGGTACGTTTGGTACGGAGAACCTAATGCATTTGGTCTTATTCGGGTTAAGAAGAAGGTTATTAGCAGAAAACCAATTAGATACTTTCATAAGTGTATTATTGAGTTCAATCTGATCCCCATCCTTTCTATTTACTTTGAATATAAGGGATGTATCATCAGCAAAGAGGACCATATTTGTCTTGATATCCTTGATAAAGTAGGGAAGATCATTAATATAAACTAGGAACAGAAATGGGCCCAGAATTGATCCTTGAGGCACCCCCATTTTGACAATTGCACCTGTCGAAGTTACATTATCAATAGCCACCCTTTGATTTCGATTCAACAAATATGAACTTAAAAAATCAATTGATCTACCTCGAATTCCATAGTAATTTAATTTCATAATGAGCGTTCGGTGATCCACGCAGTCAAAAGCTTTCGAAAGGTCACAAAACACTCCTATAGCATCTTGAGCCTCCTCCCAAGCCCCCAACACTGCTTTGATCACAGTGGATCCGGCATCAACTGTCGAACGTCCCCTAGTAAACCCAAACTGTTTGGCATGCAATATTTTATTTTTATTAAAGTAAACTAACATTTGGTTTAGCATTATTTTTTCAAAAATTTTACTCAACACTGGTAGCACAGATATTGGCCTATAATTAGATGGGTTATTATGGCAGCCTGATTTGAAAATGGGTACGATTTTACTTAGTTTCATAAGATCGGGAAAAACACCCTCTGTGATGCAACGATTAAATATTGACGCCAGAATTGGCGCTATCTTAGCAATTATTGATTCAACCGCCTTTATTGACAATCCCCATAAGTCCTCAGTTTTCTTAATGACAATTGTTTTAAATGTTTTTATTATATCAATGTGGGTTATGAGATTAAATTCAAAGTTTGTGGAGTGTAACTCAACGCTTTCCTTTAAAAGAGACTCGGCCGCTATAACAGACGACGAAAGAGACTTTGTAGTCTTTATTGGTATATTAGTGAAGAACTTTTCCAAGAATTTGGCGACTACACCTTTATCTGAAACAAGTTCACCATCAACTTTTAGTTCTATGTTACTATCCATGGACCTACTATTTCCAGTTTCAGTATTAATTATTTTCCAAGTAGCCTTTATTTTATTACTTGCATGTTTGATTTGGTTACTAATAAAAACGGCCTTAGCTTGTATACAAACTTTTTTAAAGATCTTTGAGTATTTTCTTACGTAATTATGAAAATTAACATTAGATGTGTAAGACTTTTTGTCATATAGATCATACATCACATCTCTACTGCGTCTTATACCCGCAGTTGCCCAGTTACTGAAAATTAAATTATGTTTTAAAGTTATTGATTTTACTTTGCAAGCATTTTGGAACTCAGTAGATATAACATTAAAAAGTGAATAATACATTTCATTGGGGTCGCTATATTGTGGATTTAATGTAAGTAACTGAGATTCTACATTAGAGCTGAACTTTTCTAAATTCTTTTTAGTAAGAGGCCTACACTGTATAGTCTTGGAAAGTTCCTTTTTTTTTACATTAAATTTGATGATCTGACACTTATGGTCCGAACGAATGCCACTAATAAGATTTTTATCTAATATTTTAAAGTTGGTTGCTATATTATCTATGCAAGTGGCAGAGGTAGACGTTACTCTGGTTGGCTCAGAAAAAATATGTTTTAAGTTAAATGATCTAAATAGAGATAAAAGGTTTTGTTTATCTACCGTGTTTATCAAAATGTCTATGTTAAAATCTCCACAAACTAGTATTTTTTTATTTATTTTTATTCTCCTAAGGGCATCTTCCAATATTGAAAAGAAAAGATTAGTACTAGAAGAGGGGGGTCTATAAGCACACAAAATCACGAATTCCTCTAATTCTGCACACGCGAGCTCACATACTCGTTCTACAGAGAGATCGCGAATATCAAGTCGCTCCTTACATTTATGGAGGCATTGTACCATAATTAAGGTTCCTCCACCATCCGCTGAAACTCTCTGGAACGAACTGGCTACTTTAAAATTATTAATATTAAATGACATTTTATCTGGCTTTAGCCACGTCTCTGTAAAGCATATAACATCTACTTTATATTTGTCAACAAATAGGTCAACATCATGGATTTTGCCAGAGAAGCGATTGATATTTTGGTGTGACAGCATTAAGTATTTATGCTTCTCTGTTGTCGGGCTGGGTAGTTTAAATTAGACTGGCTAACTATCATAATGTTATTAGTACTATTATTAAACAATGGTGTACTGGGAAATGACTTTGTCATATTTCTTATGACTGACATAATATTATATGCTAACAGGCTAGCTAACTGTCGTTTAAATTTAATGGGCAGATACACAGTATCTCTAGTCAGATTTAATTTTCCAATAAAATTATTGGTGTCAAAAAACATAAATTTTTCACTGTAGTGACCTACTAAAAAATTAATATGCTTATTCAGCATATGAATGTAATTATTTTGCTTATCCGATAAATGTTCAAGATATGGAAAAGCACACAGTATTATATGATGACAATTCAGCTTTAACATCTGAGCGACACTGTCAGTGATATCCTTCTTACTCACATTTTGACTATTACCTATAAACACAGTTAAATCAGTATTTGAGTTAAATTTGGATTTCATTAATGATGCCATTATCTGTTTAAATGAAGATCCAGGCATACAGTTATTAAGAAAGACATGGCCCAGGTTGTTACCTAATATTTCTCCAAAACACTTGCCTAAGTTATCAGTATACATTATTGAGTGATAACTAACATTGTAATTTTTTTCAGTCAACTCCTTTTTCATTGTTGACTCTTGACCGAGTGAATCAAGTATCACTGGTGCACCTATGCTAGATTTTTTAGCTTGGGATAAGTCATCTATAGCCTCAGGAAGGGAACAATTGCCATTTGATTGACTCATACATGTACATAGTTTTCCGTTGAGTGTTATAGAATCGACTCTGTCTGAATTACAATTACACATATCAATTAGCTTATTTGCAGCCAGAATATGTTCTTCTATTTGCTTCTGGGAGCTTACATACTTACTGTAGAGGGAACTAAGTGACTTCTCTAATGACTTTATATCACTTTGCAAGCGTTGAGTGTCTATTTCATAGATATTTTTACTATCTTCTAATTTTATTTGACTATTACTAAGTTTATTTATTAATGTAACACGGTCCTTTCTTAACTCTATGAATTATTGTAATGACTCATTATTTATAAAGTATTTAGTGTTAATAAAGTAAATTTTTCTAGTAAATTTAACGTGATGACAGATCTTAGATGACAAAGTTAACGTTTTTTCTGGAAAACTCTTCTAGGCACTGGTACTGTTACGTGGCCACCTATTTATTACATGGAACTTAACAACGGCATTTCTGATATCTGTATGTAGAACTGTCTACACCTTTGCGAATACAAGTTTGATCCCATGATGCATGTAAAATTTTGGTCTTAGATTGATTTCGACGAAATTTGAACATAACCACGAGAAGAACGCAGCATACTATTTTTATGTAAATAAGTAGGTAAATATTATATGGCGCTAATGTCAATTTGACTTATTTTGGTTTTTACGGACGCTCCATTATCATTTGAAAGGTATAAATAGAAAACGCGAGCGAATAGTTCAATAAAATTCATTCAGTAACAAAAATTATTCGTATTTTGGTTGATAATTAAATAATAATTATAAAGAAAAAATATTATTTATAAATTGTGGCAGTTAATTAGAGGTAATTATTATTTTTAAGGAAACATTGAAATATGCTAGACACTAACGGGACTCAAATTCGCGACCTTTGTCATATCGTGTCATGACTCTCCCACTGAGCTACCGTATCGTATCTATTATATTTCAAGTTTCCCTTCTTCTCATCTTAATTGGAAGTGTTCACAATAATAGTTTTTATATAATATATTTATAATAAAATTGGGTCATACAATAAAAACGATAATACAATTATCATTTTCCCGCGGTCCCAGTAGTGATGTTACAGAATTAAATTTTAATTGCATAGCTTGATATCGTAACATATAACGAATATGCAGTGTTTGTGAAATTGAAACATGAATTTTCATGATAACATTGTTGTATAAGCCTGAAACGTTTATTGTTAGGTTTCGATAAATCAGACAACATACATCACGCCTGTATTCCCCGAAGGGGTAGGCAGAGGCGTACACAATTGTACACCCATATTTCACCAATGATGTTATCAAGTCCCATATAACCGGACACAATTCCAAACACCGGCCTACTACTGAGAATTTCCTAACATAAAAAACCCAATAACAATTTTCCAAAATTTAGGAATCAAACCCAGAACCTCACGCTCAGCAGCCGTGCTTACGACCACTAGACCAACGAAGCCGTCAGTGACAAAACGCTAACTGAAAATAAAAACAACTTCAAACTCAGCCTACCTTCTAATCCAAACATAGCTCAAAGATATAACACATAAACAGAATCCTCCCGTTAGAGCACGTATCTAGTGCAGTAAAGCACGTATATTACTTGCTCATATCACTATGGTGGGTAATATTATGAATATTGCTTGCAACACCTGTTATGTAATAGCGGATATGTAGGCAACTGGAAGAGGCCGAGCGCGGTTTAATATTAGATAAAGAATTTCTGCAGTTCAAGAATTGTTTTTATGGCTTAGAATTTGTGGTGGAGTAAGGAAGAAGGATGTGTGCATAAGGGATTAGTATCTGAATACACGATAAAAAAGAATTCATAGTGTGGGGCAAGCAACGTTGTTTATTGTTAGTCATTTCTTGATTGTAGTTGCGAATTTTCACCGCTTGCGTTTATACGAGGGGTGGGCGGTGCACAGGCAATTGCATGATTACCCTAAATATTGTGGAAGTAGTTAGATAAGGTATTCATTCGCATCCATTGTGATGAACTTTCGCAATATAACGCTTGAATCTATTATACATATTCACTCCTTGGTGATAGTACTGTATAAAAACAAATTACGTTGTCGCTGCTTAAAATGCCGTTCATGTCTATTTTTAACCGACTTCAAAAAAGAGGAGGTTTTATAGTCGGTCGGTATTTTTTTTTCCTTAATATTATCGTTATTTATTTCTTTTTGTTTTGATGAATTCACGTATGTAAATTGTCGTATACTATAATATTATAAATTAGAATAACTTATTTTTTTTAAATAAAAGAGTAAATGGAATTGCGAGGAGGTCAACACTTAATAGCGACATTAATTCGTTTTAAATGTGTGACTGCAACATAAATTAATTATTTAATTAAAATAAAATGCTTTTAGTAAGATCTTTGCACTTTTTGCAGTGTAGATAAAGCAAATTTAAATATTTTATATTCATAATGGATTTACCTACGTTTGACCGCCACCTCACTTGATGATAAGCGATGATGCTGCCGACTATAAACACGCTTGCCCAGCAGAAACCTGTTCACTATATATAAAAATCGTTTGTCTAAACCTAACCTGAATAGAAAGTTTGTCGCAATACATATATCGACCCTGTCGCTTCTTGTCACTTCGGGTAAGCCGAGTCACTTAGCAAGAATAAGTGTAATTAATTACTCTTTAGCCGTCTACCGTCTCTAAGTGGCATTAAAAGACGCGGCGTCTAGTCCACGCCTTATAATTGAATGTCTGGAAAACGGTATTAAATATGATAAAAAGAGAAAATGTAAGACATTTAAGTTTTCGGCTTCAGACTGATGTACTGATATCAAAATTTTGTCAAAAGAAGAACTCTAGTAACAGTAGTTAACATTATGTATCTGCCTAGCCTTTTCCCAATTACATTGGGGTCGGCTTCCAGTTAAACTGGATTCAGCTTAATAATACCAGTATTTTATATGGAGTGACTGCCTATCTGACCTCCACAACCCAGTAACTGGGTAACACGATCTCGTGAAACACTCGTTACCTTCTTCTTCTTATCGTGTGGTTGATGAACAACCTAGTGTCTAGAGTTTAAGCCAGCCGTAGGTCTCTGTCATAGTTTTACACACCATCGAGAATATCTCTCAGGTGTGCTGGTTCCCTCACGATGTTTTCCATCACCGTTTTATGCAAGTAATAATTAATTTATAATACGCACATGATTTCGAAAACACAGTGGTCCTTGGCATCGAACTTGCGACCTTTGACTTGTCAGTCCAACGGTCATACCACTAGGCTATCACAGCTCACTCGTTACCAATATCTACTATAATCAAGATACGGAATGTTCACGAAGGACTTCTGATCATAGGTCTCTTCTCTAATAGTTATTGAATGTTAAATGGAAAAAGAATACGGTCGCGAACAGGATTCGAACCTGCGCCTCCCGGATAGATACTCCAGGCGCTCTGACCAACTAAGCCATCTCGACCTCTGCTCACCACCGCGAATTCTTCTTCCATATTTTAACACGTCTAATGGCGACGTCATTGCAATCAATTCAGTACTTACAAGTGACCGAACCGACACGACTAACTTTGCAGTTAATAAAATGTCGTAAAGAATGCAATTACCTTAATAATTCAAGATATGTCTTTGAAAAAGCATTAACGCATGCTTAGCGAACTCTAAAGTTACAAAATTAAATGGAAAAAGAATACGGTCGCGAACAGGATTCGAACCTGCGCCTCCCGGATAGATACTCCAGGCGCTCTGACCAACTAAGCCATCTCGACCTCTGCTCACCACCGCGAATTCTTCTTCCATATTTTAACACGTATAATGGCGACGTCATTGCAATCAATTCAGTACTTACAAGTGACCGAACCGACACGACTAACTTTGCAGTTAATACAATGTCGTAAAGAATGCAATTACCTTAATAATTCAAGATATGTCTTTGAAAAAGCATTAACGCATGCTTAGCGAACTCTAAAGTTACAATATTAAATGGAAAAAGAATACGGTCGCGAACAGGATTCGAACCTGCGCCTCCCGGATAGATACTCCAGGCGCTCTGACCAACTAAGCCATCTCGACCTCTGCTCACCACCGCGAATTCTTCTTCCATATTTTAACACGTCTAATGGCGACGTCATTGCAATCAATTCAGTACTTACAAGTGACCGAACAGACACGACTCACTTTGCAGTTAATACAATGTCGTAAAGAATGCAATTACCTTAATAATTCAAGATATGTCTTTGAAAAAGCATTAACGCATGCTTAGCGAACTCTATAGTTACAATATTCGCGGTGGTGAGCAGAGGTCGAGATGGCTTAGTTGGTCAGAGCGCCTGGAGTATCTATCCGGGAGGCGCAGGTTCGAATCCTGTTCGCGACCGTATTCTTTTTCCATTTAATATTGTAACTTTAGAGTTCGCTAAGCATGCGTTAATGCTTTTTCAAAGACATATCTTGAGTTATTGAATGCTTACTGCCAAAACTGCTTCTACACGGGCGGCTTGTGGGTCACGTATATAAAAGCTTCTGAAAACCACTACCTCGTTGGTTAAGTAGTCCGAAGCGCGTCTGCTGAGCATTTCACAATTCCTGTTATTAAGTCCCATGTAATAAAGTGGTGATTTACATATATGATGCCTAATGCCATCTACCGGGCACAATTCCAAACTACGGGGGCTGCTACTGAGAATTTCTTATTAGAAAATCCCAATAACACTTTCGCCGACCTGAGAATTGAACCCAAAACCTCATGCTTCTTCAACGATGCAGTTTCTTTCTTTCAATCAATATAAAAAATATGTAGAATAGAAATATGTAGATTAGATTCTAATACTAAAGAAGAACGAATATATAAATCAGAATACAGGACAATAAAGTATGGAGTTCCACAAGGAAGCGTCCTAGGCCCCCTATTATTTATAGTCTATATTAACGATCTACCCAAAATAACAAATAATCCAATGACACTCTTTGCTGATGACAGCACTGTAACAATCAAATGTTATAATAAACAATATTATGAAAATGACATAAATAATACCATAAATTCTATCATTACTTGGCTCAATAATAATAATTTAAAAATGAATATTGATAAAACAAAATTAATGACCTTCAGTCAACGTTTAAATATAAATGATAACTTAAATGTACATTACAATAACAAAAATATCAATCAAGTTGATGTAAGTAAGTTCTTGGGTCTCACAATTGATAGAAGATTAGACTGGAAACCACATTCAGAGGAACTAAGCAAACGCCTAAATAAATCTGCTTACATGCTTTTAAAAATTTCTCCGGTACTAAATATAGATGCAAGACTTACGGCGTATCATGGAATTGTTGGCTCACTTCTTAGATTTGGTGTCATTTTCTGGGGAAACTCAACCCACAGAGAAATAATATTCAGATCGCAAAAGAGGTGCATAAGAGCTATGTTTAGGTTAAAAACGACGGATTCATGTAAACCATATTTTGAAAAATATAAAATATTAACTCTCCCGTCACTTTACATATTTGAAGTAGCTGTGTTCGTAAAAACTAATCCACATTTATTTAAGAAATTAGCAGATGTGAGTAACCGAAACCGACGTGATAAAGACAGACTGTGCGTGAGAACATCTAATACAGCACTAATGCATAAAAGTATACTCTGCATGGCACCTCACATATATAACCACTTACCACGAGAAGTTAAAGATATGACAGTTATTAATATATTTAAAAATCGACTAAGAGAGTACCTGGCAATGAAATGTTTTTATAGTGTATCAGATTATTTAACAAATGTTATATCATGATTGTAATATTTCTTTTTTTTTTTTTGTTTTGTTTGTTTTAACCGGGCAATCCCGAAAAATGCACCTGAGTAGTAACCGGTGAACATTAATTGATAATAATAATTTTAGTAGTAACAGTGACATTCCTCGTTTTTTTTTTTTTTTTTGACATTATTGTATTTAATTTTTATTTGACATAGTTGGTAATAATTTGAATTGATTTGTAATTATATTTCGTTTAGACTTAGGTCATATTATTAATGTTTGCACACCTATTATTAAGGTACAATATGATGAACTGCTATATATATGATTGATTCTATATGATTTTGTCAACCCTGTAACACATATTCTTGCAAATAAACGTTGATTTGATTTGATTTGATTTGAATATTTTACCATATCCAGTGAATTTCCTTCTGCATCATCCATGTAATTAGTATGAACCTCGAAATATTGCTCGTGTGATGTGCATACAACGTGAACTTAATTGTTTCTGTGCGAACCCATTTACGCTTGAGTTTACGTAAAAGTAACCTCTGAGAAGCCTTAAATGAGAAGCGTGTAGTATCACTAATGTTTCTAGGAATATATTTTTTTAATGAATCCCTCTTTTAATTCGCTTCCATAGAGGGAGGCAATTCAAAATTCTGGTGATAACAAAATCAGAGGACACAGTTTTGTGTTGCAGCTAAATATCTGTCGTCTACACCTAAACTAACTAACTACCTCACAGCCTCAATGGTCTAGCGGTCCCAAGTGCGACTGCTGAGCAGGAGGTCTCAGGTTCGATTCCCGGGTTGGGCAAAGTGTTATTGAGTTTTTCTGTTAGGAAATTCTCAGTAGCAGCCCGGAGTTTGGAATTGTGCCCGGTTGATGGCAATAGACTCACCACCTATTACATGGGACTTATTAACAGCATTGGAGAAATGTGAGTGTACAATTGTGTACACCTCTGCCTACCCCTTCGGGGAATATAGGCGTGATGCTATGTTATGTACACCTAAATTTTAATTACACCACTCGATAGCTAAAGGATCAAAGAATTCGTTACGTTGAGTGAGGACTGTGACGTGGGACGAGCAGCCATTTTGGAGTCGTTTCGCTACTAACATTTTCCAAATATTACCTGTTACGTACACGTATTCACGTAAGAAGAAATATGTGTAACGGATAACGTAAGTAGAAATGTCTTAAGCAGGACATGAACCTGTGTTATATATTCATAGCAAATTAAATTATTTTAGTCGATTATAACTTCGATATTAAGTCATCCACTCGGCGCCAGTACGCTGCGTGTGTGTGTGCGTAATCTATGCTTCGCTTATGACAAGGCAAGGGTGCACCCGTATTTTTTTCAAATCCGTGTTTTACGTATTGTATTATGATTTAGAGAATATACAACTATCATAGCAAGTATTACGTGCATTTTATTACACCTGCACCTCCCAAATAAATCCAGGTGCTGTATCAACTGAACTATCCGAGTTCTGCTCACTGTCTTATACTTCATATATTCGTATATATTTTTAAATGATTGGCAACGTATCAGTGTCTCTATCTCTCTCTATCTCCCTCTCTCTCTCTCTCCCTCTCTCTCCCCCTCTCTCTCTCTCTCTCTCATCGTGTGGTTGATGTGTCTGAATCTAGTGTCAGAGGTTAAACCAACCGCCTGTAGGACTCTGACATGGCTTTACACACCATCAAGAACATCTCTCAGGTGAGCCGGTTTCCTCACGATGTTTTCCTTCACCGTTTTAAGCAAGTGATAATTATAAATTATTGTTCAACGGTTATTATTACTTACGTGCATTCTTCGGGATTGCCCGACTAGTTACGAACTCGAACGGAGCCCTTAGTCATGAGTAATAACGTTGAAAAATAATTAATATGAATGTGTCTCACGAAAGCTATATACAAAAAAGTGATAATTTATAAATATTTATAATAGGCACATGAGTTTGAAAAGTCAGTGGTACGTGGATTCTAACTTGAGATCTTTGACTTATCAGTGCAACGGTCATACCACAAACTATCACTGCTTACTCACTGCTATTGTTCACTACTCAGTTGCCCAGAATGAATTATAAAGATTTTTCTCCGCCTTACATGTAGCTCAACAAATGAAACAACGAAGACTGTGCTAAATTTACGAATTTTGTTTAAAACGACTGTAGATACTAGTTTTGTTAATTAAAGTGAGTAAGGATTGTTCATGGGTGAGCTACATAGAAGAGAGTTAAATTAAGCTTATGATAAAAGTAAACGGCGACGAGTATATAATAAATAACTTCGAGATTACAAAATATATTACCAAAAATACCATTATAAATTATAATTTTATTAAGCCCTATAAACATCACTACAACGTACAAATACCCTATATTTCTACATTTAAACCCCTTTTAAAAATAAACTACTAAAACTTCAGCTTATTCCGTATATCTCTTGCCTCAAGAAAAAGGTACATAAACTTAAGCACAATATCAAATAGAGCTACAATTCGTATTGGCACAGTTTTTCCTAAACGACGCCTACGCGTCTACGGCGTAGCGTGCCGTAGCGTCGCTACGCACCGCGTAGACATCATTTCAGTTATCTTTTATGATGAAAATGATTTATTTCTGTCGTTTCAGAAAGTGAAAGCTACACGTGCGTTTTGCTGAAAGGTTTTTAAACACATACGTATATGGAGTAGATTTATATAAGTTTATTTATAGTATTACCTATATTCGTATTTAAATAGTGTCATATGGTTCAAATTTAAATCACACAACTAGAAATTAAATTGATGTTAGAATTAGAACTTACTCCTTTTTGAAGTTATAATTTAATTTGTTTTGCAGTTAACCAAAACGTAATATATTATTTTAGTGATTGTAAAAAGAATTCAATCTTGGAGTAACTCCGAGACTTGTTATGACATAGACATAACTGTAATAATTCTAAAATAAATCTTTACACATAAACCTAAGCAAAAACTGAGATACATACTCATTTATTATACATTCCAGAATCCAGATATCAAATTTGAAAGCTCTCGCAGGCGAAAGCCTCTAAAGTATAACTTTACTACCTATTTCGTTAGTACTCTAATAATATAAATGTTATGAACATATTTATCGACAAGAACAAATTGACTGGCCGACCTTACGACCTTGACCTTGACCTTACCCAAGGTCAGAATATCAGCAACTCTTTAATATGTCTTCAGACACACATTTGTACGAATAATTTCAATATCTAAGCGCTAAGCGGTTTCTTAAAGGGTATCGGTAAATTGGATTTGGTATTTTGGTCTGTTTTCTTTCATTTTGTACGAATAATCTGTTTTATAGAAATGTTTTTTGTTCGAAGAGTTTGTGCTGACTTATTTGATTTGTTTGGAACCTTTATTGGTTTAGAGTTCGGAACAAGAACGAACATGCGCATTGTTAAGACATAACCTGAGAAAAAAAATCGTTGTAAATATTTTCGAACAGACTTTCAATGGTGTTAGCGTTACATACTAACATACATAATAAAAAATAACAGTATATTTTACTGCTTCATTAGTCTTGTGGTTGCAAGTGTGGCTGTTGAGCGTGAGGTCCCGGATTGAAATTCCAGGTCGGGCAAACTGTTCTTGGAATTTTATGTTCGGTTTTTTTTTTTTGTTGTGACCACGAGTTGGGAATTTTAAACGGTTGACAGCAATAGTCTCACCACGTTTTACGGTGAAATGGTATGATTTATCAAACTCTCCGTAATCCTTCGTGGTATAAAGGCGTAATACTAAATACCTATATATTATACGAATCTTAACAATAGGTACTGAAACAAACTCGGCAATATTCAAAGCATTCATATGCTTGCAGGATTGTAGAATAAATTCCTAATATAATTGTAATAAACAGACCTTGTGTTGGTTGAGCATAGCATAGCATCACGCCGGTATTCCCCGAAGGGGTAGGCAGAGGTGTACACACTTGTACACCCACATTTCACCAATGTTTTATTAAGTCCCATGTAATAGGTGGTGAGCCTATTGCCATCTACCGGGCACAATTCCAAACTCCGAGCTGCTACTGAGAATTTCCTAACAGAAACCGATTCCGACCTGGGAATCGAACCCAAGACCTCATGCTCAACAGTCGCGCTTGGGACCACTAAACCAACGAGGCAGTTGTTTGAGAATTATTATTTTCCTTAATTGCATGATGAGCTCAGGTTACAGACTGATACTCCTGAACTAATTAAAATAATAGTATTAAGAAGAGGAATTTTAAAATGGTTAAATTAAATAATCCTTCTGGAAGTCAAATAGCTCCATTCCAATATTAGGGGCTAAAATTCTATGGAAATATGCTCAAAAAAAAAAACAAAAAAAACTTGCTAATCAAAATCATTTATTTTTTGTAAAACATAGGATCTTTAAAAGTTCTTATTGGGTAATACATTTAGGCCGCTATGTTTTGCCTCTAGGGCGTCTAAAAGTAGTAGTAGGGATGCAATAATGATCATTAAACAAAATATTAATATAGGTAGACAAGTAGCTCAACTATATCGAAATAGCTAAAACCGACATTGCTAGAAATCGTTACAAAATAATGAAAGCACCAATCCAAAAACAATTTAAACCATAAAATCACCATTAATATAGAATTTCAGCGCCACTTATATTTGACCTTAACATTTAATGTCAAACGGTACTTAGTCTGAAACCATCTCCAGAAACAACTTATTGATTCTGATTGATTGTTCAATAGGGGTGTCTCTGTCTGATAACTTACAATGATTAAAGATATAATTATTTAATTAATATGAGTATAAATCATTTAATTCTTTTAATATAAAATATGAATACGTTTGACGTGAATAAAATTGCTTAATATAAATCAAAGCCAAAGCATTAATTTAAAATTGACAATTTTCAGTCACTTGAATTTTCAATAGCAATTCGCGTTCCATAATAAAAGTTTCTATGCATATTCCTTATAAATAAAAAATACCTAAGCAAAACTTTTTTATTTTTTTTATTTTCATCGAATATCTGCTGCTAACTATGGAAAAGTGGATTGATTACCGTCTAAAAACATTTGGATATTGTTCTAAAATGATTTTTGTTGTAAATATGTGCTAAAATTTACCAATTTATAAATATGTTTTTGCATTATCCAATTCATCTTATGCAAAAATATCCCTATAAGCAACTACAAAAGTAACTATAAATGTTGACAACCCTACGCATATTTGTCTACCGGATTGATACTCGTTATCGAGTGATTGATTGCGAGATTGAAATATTCAATCCCCCGAACAATCATTGAAACACGACTATCGATCAAATAGGAATATAAACAAATTAATTTGATCGAATTTCAGGGTTTGCTCAGAAGAAAAAACTTAGACGAAAGATGTTAAAGGATTTGGAAAGATAAGGAGAATAAAAACGTCGAACAAAAATATTTTGTATATTACATACACGGATCTTAAAAAAATACGGACGGATCGTTGCGTACGATATGTGCGAAACATGCCTAGTTATCCAATTTTGCTTGTCATACACGAGCTAAACGCATACAAATACTTAAAACTCATCCACTCGGCGCCAGTACGCTGCGTGTGTGTGTACGTAATCTTTGCGTCACTTATAACAAGGCAAGGATATCCGTATTTTTTTCAGATCCGTGATTGTATACATATTTAAACTCCTATCTTTTACTCATAGAGTAGGCAGAAACTTGAAAACGGGGCCTGCTACGATAGCTGATCTTATAAGGAGTGACTTAGGCTAATTTTATATTAGAAAAACAAAAAAACTGCGGGCTAATTGTTAGTTTCCAACATCCACGCAGGCGAAGTGAAGTCGCACTAGTCATACATATAACAGTCGGGTAAAAATGTACTAACAGTTCATGTGATACGGTATTCTACCTGGCTATTTTCGAGAATAACCCCGCAGTCTCTCAATTAAACTTTCAAATACAGTCATCGTAAAACAAAAGCAAAAAAGAACCTGTTTCCGTTTGCCCAATTTGCGTATCGCGTTATTTTGTATCTTTGTTTTTTATTTACGTCTCTTTTCACCCTTTAATCAGAGTAGGTCTATATTTTTTTGTGTTCAAACAAAAATGGCGGACGCACAGTGTACACACATTCGCTGTATTGTAACAAAATGTTATTCTACGCGGCGTTTTCAGGCAAACAAGTTTTTTTTCTCTGTTTGACATGCAAAATCGCGAGTGAGCTAATGGCTTAATATTTATGTTTTATTTTACAGTAGATTTAAGGTTTTGATACCTATATTCTCTTTTGTAATCATTCTTAAAAAGATTACGTTCTTCTTTTCAACAAGGTAAATCAATTTCAGATTTCAATCACATGCTTAGCGAACCTTAAAGTTATATATTTTTGTGTATATCAATTTGTTTTACACAAAAACTTTGGCATATGACGTTGAGCAATATATAACATATTATCCCCCAAAAATACTTATGATAAAATTAACATTATTCCAATTTGACTTAACTATTTATATTTTTTTGGAATATGTTAAATCGGTTGTGAGCAGGATTTGAAACTGCGTCCATGCCGAATATATCAGGCGCCCTGCCAACTAAGCTGTCCCGGCCTCTGCCTATAATTTCAAATTCTTCTTACACCTCAACACTCTCGTACATCGTGATATCATCGTCATCCATTCAGTCTTGATAATTTAACTGCAAAGTTCAGTCACTTTACATTCGTTCTTAACGATAATTTTGATGCTTTCAAGGAATACTCTTGATGCCGTCACAACTTCTCGATAGGACTTAAAATATTTTCCCAGCCTTAACATTAAGTTGACCAAAACTAAAAGTATCAAAACTTTAAGCGATGATACGTAATAATTATTTGTTCGCAATTACGGCCAGACCACGTTGTTGCGTTATAAGTTACTACAGAACGCGTATATATACTACAAATTATGTTTCCCGGCTAAATAGTGCGTAGATCGATCGACGTAGATATCAAGGCTTATACATACATACATACAATCACGCCTGTTTCCCATAGGGGTAGGCAGAGACTATCGATTTCCATTTGCTACGATTCTGACACACCTCTTTCGCTTCATCTATGCTCATTAACCTCTTCATACATGCTCGCCGATTGAGGTGGCTCCTGACCCGTCCTTTTTTGAGAACGTCCGCAATTTGATTGCGGTACGTTCGTCGAGGTCGGCCTGCCCCGACACTCCCATCCACTCTCGCCTCATATACTAATTTAGCCAATCGCCTTTCATCCATCCTTTCTACGTGCCCAAACCATCTTAGCATACCCTTCTCAATCTTTGTCACTACATCCTCTTTCACCCCACAACGTTCCCTTATCACGCTGTTCCTCACTTTATCTTTCAAAGTTACGCCACACATACTTCTCAATGCTCTCATCTCTACTGCATTAATTCTACTTTCATGTTTCTTCTGCCACACCCAACTTTCACTACCATACATAAGAGTTGGCACTAACACCTCACTCTCCTTTCTATTTCCTTCACAGACATCCCATCCCTCGTAAACATAGATCCCAGATATACAAACTCTTTCACTTGTTCCACTCTTTGGTCACCTATCAAAATATTGCACTCTGTCATAATTTCGTCCCTTTCAAAAACCATAACTTTCGTCTTACTTACATTTACTTTCATTCCCTTATTCTTAAAAGCACCATCCATTAGTGTTACCATCTTCTGTAACTCTTCCTCCGACGATGCAAGGATAACTTGATCATCGGCATAGAGGAGACATTTGACAAATAACCCATTCATTTATAAACCACATTCACCCTCTTTGAAGTCCTTCAGACTACTGTCCATGAATAGGTTAAACAACCACGGTGACGCTACACATCCCTGCCTAACACCCTTATCGATGCTAAACCATTCGGTGTAGGCCCCGTTTATCCTAACAGAAGCACTGGAATCTTTATAGAGAGATTTCAGTGCCCCAATTAGGCTTATGCCTAAATCTTTAGAAATTTCTCAATGTAAATCTCTTTTCCCATGTGAATATTTATAACACCCATATCACTGGTTTCAGGGCGATCTTTAACGTATTAATATCCCTCATTCCTTGCAACCAAAATCTTTGAATGAACTATTGCTAAGTATATGGATTTATGTAAAACTGCTCGTGAAAGCTGCGGCGCCTCTGAATCTGAGCTCATCATGTGGCGAGTCTAACGTAGCACCGAATATTTGTACGGTAAAATAAAAATAATTATAATCTTCAATATTGTCAAAGCAGTTAATGTAATAGCTCTGGACAATTCCTGTCCACGTCAAGATTTTTTCTCAAGTGCGGAAAACGCTTAAAGCAAGCTGCACTTCGCTCAACTTGGTAGTTTAGATAAAAGCAGTAGATGAACGGAAACTGAAAAGGGTTAACATCTCGTTTCTTCTGTCTGAGTTTACTTGATAGCACTGAACATTTGGGTATCTTTGGAAATAAGTGAAGTGAGCGTAACTGCCTCGTTGGTCTAGTGGTCCCAAGTGCGACTGCTGAGCATGTGATCTTGGGTTCGATTCTCGGGTCGGGCAAAGTGTTATTGGTGTATTTTTAGGAAATTCTCAAAAGCAGCCCGGAGTTTGGGATTGTGCCCTGTAGATGGCAATAGGCTCACCAGCTATTATAACATGAGACTTTTAATAACAACATTGGGGAAATGTGTGAACAACTGTGTACCTCTGCCTACCCCTTCGGGGATTATAAGCGTGATGCTATCTTTGGTAAAGCACAACAAACAGGTTGGAAACCAAAGCATACAATAAAAAAGGTTTTCCTTTTATACTTTCCTCCCTTCATAAACAATTATTGAATTCAAAATGTTCAACGATAATATTCTCGTAAACATCAAAAATTATTTCGAGATGAAATTTTAAAGCTTTAACAGGATGAAAGTCGATACGGGACAACAATAGGACTTTGAGGTTGCAAGCCGGAGTCAAGAAGACTTACTTGGAGAGTGAACATTGCCAATAAGGCCGGATAAGGCGGCTGATAATTTGCGTTGGATCCATAATAAGTAAAAATGGACTATCGAAGTTTTTCCTATGAGCCGCTAAGGGATTATTTTGTAAGCTTAATGTTTTACAAAATGCACCTGCGATTAAAGAAGTTATTACTGATAAAAAGATAAACGGTTCAGACATATCTTGCCGTGATCGGCGTACGAAATAAAGTAGGAGACATGCTTTGAAAAATTGATTATATATAAATTATTGATTACTTTGAAAAATTGATTATATATAAATTATTAATTACTTTGAAAAATTAAGTTTACACACCACTATCACTCTATTGACCTAATAAACGTTACAGTGGCAATCTATAGTCATTCATCAGTCATCAATACAGCAATATATACAAAGCGCGAGAAAATTCGTACGCGAGAAAGTATTCTACTTTCGTAAAACGAAATTCCCTCAGAGTGAGTCACAAATATTTGAAAACTAAGTTCACAGTTGAGGGCACAAACTGGGAAATTCACTAAATATTTTTTCACTTAAGTAAAAAATTAAGCGGTGAGGCGACTTAATGAGTTCTCGGCAACCAAATGAGGTCGGTGCCTCACACCCCGACCTCCGACAACCTCCGACCCTCCGACAGGGCTGCTAGTAAATGATACATCCGGATTGGTGACATTTTCATTTTGATCAAATGTCACACAATTGAGCAATTCCTTGAACTAAAATATTTCACAATGGCGTCAATTCTAATGTAGCACACTAAACCAAATTAAGAAACAGGTACTATATGAGCGCAAGATGGAGCGAATCAAGAGATGTCAAACTCGAATATAGGCACGTCAAATAAAATATCCGAATGTTTTTAGTAGGCACAGTTTTAAGTAGCCACTAAAATAAGAGACGTCAAACCAAAATTGTATGGTAATTTTAGGTTGATATGATTAAATTTGAATTTAACATCATCCCGTCCCTCTCTTATAGTAACGATTAATAAAAGACAACAATGCTATAAATTTAGTTTAGTTTGCTATATTAGAATTGGCGCCAATATATCGTTAACCTATACTAATATTATAAAGAGGAAAGATGTTTGTTTATTTGTCATCGATAAACTCTGAAACTAATGAATTAACTTTACGCCTTTTCCCAATTACAATGTGGTCGGCTACCAGTCAAATCGAATGCAGCTTAATACCAGTATTTTGCATGGAGCATCTGTCTATCTGACCTCCACAATCCAGCTACTGGATAACAGGATATCTCGTAATATGACTGGTTGTCAGACTTTCAGGCATTTGACTACAAGTAACGCTGTCATAGGTCTTAATTAGACAACCCGACTCTCCGAGGCACGGAGGGGTCTCAGTATGAAATTATGGTCACCCATCCAGAGATCGACGGCGGCAAGGGTAGCTTAACCTTGACCGATCGATCTGTGCGGCTGTTACTTAACTACAAGCCCCTCCACAAATATGTATTACTTTAAATTAGTGTAACTTTTTGAATAAAGAATAAGTCTATTTGGTCATATCTTAACACCTATTAGAAATAAAACTTGAGTCTTGAGTTCGATTCCTGGGTCAGGCAAAGAGTTATTGAGATTTCCTATAAAAAAAAACTCAGTCAGCCTGGGGGTTTGGAATTGTGCCCGGTAGATGGCAATAGGCTAACCACATAGGACTTAATAACTGTATTGGTGAAATGTGGGTGTACAACTATATACACGTCTGCCTACCCCTTCGGGGAATACAGGCATGGTGCTATGTTATGTTAGAAGTAAAAACATCAGTTTTCATACAAATGTCCACGAATCAACTAATCCTGCAAAACTAAGCTTAAGGTACAAAATGCTCTTATTCCTGGACCTTGACAGCCCTGGAGACTGTTCCATGAATAAAACTAGATCTGCTATGAGGAGAACAATTTGGAAATAATTTTGTGTAGTAGATTTCTCCTTTGAAATTTTAAATACACCGCCGGACCTCATAATAAAGGGTGATGAACGTTAATTTGAAAATTAATAAAATTAAACTTTTCTAGAATTTATGGATTGAGAAGATTTTTATTTTCAAAGGAAAGTTGAAAAATGTATGACACGAAAAAGTAAGAAGAAGCTTAATTTTTTGATGACGTCATTAAAATATTTTGCTCTGTGTGAACGCAAGTGGGCTAGTGTGAGGTTCTGGGTTCGAATCCTACGTCACCGTATCAGATTGAATCGTGTAACATCACAATTTATTGTAGGTACAATTACAATAACTTAATACATAATAAATTTTATACGCACATCACACATTTTCAATAACAATGCTTTACATAAGTTTATTTTCAATAAAACATTGCGTTTAATAGCTACCATATATAATTGATTGCTTACATAAAAATATATTCTTTTGAAACGTAAATATTTTTTTATTTAGTTTCATAACATCAACATCAAATAATAACATTCTAGAACACAACATCACGCCTATATCACCAACAGGTTAGGCAGTGTGTACTGTGTACAATTTTACACTTACTCACCGATGCAGTTATTATTATGTACCTAATAGGTGGTGAGTATTTACCAGAAAATGGGCACTATTCAAAATTACATCAGCTACTGAGAATTTCCTACCAGAAAATTTCAATAAAACTTTTTACGACCAAGGAATTGAATCCAGGACCTCTAACTCAGCAATCACATTGCGACCATTAGACCAATGTGGCAGTTCAACAATACTAACACCTTCTTTGGAAACGCGTCATTTAATAGAAACACAAATATATTTAACAGAAAATTAGGATAACTCGAAAAAGCAACGATTTCATAATTAAGTTTGTTTGTTTCAGGTATGGCAACTCAGCACTCCGCAATCTTCGATGAAAGGTATTTTTCTCCAAAATTCTGCAGTCGCTGCATTGCAGTGTGGTTTTTAGGGAAAAAATATTTCTGTTGTATATAAATCACAGCAAAACAGTAAAATTTAAATAGATTATTAAATAGATGCTTTTTGAACTTCTTTGATTAAAATTAAGTATAAGCAGAATTTATTATTCGTCTACCTTTTAACTCTTCATTTGTTTTGGCTGAGGGGAAACAACGGCGCTATATACACTCTCTAGCAACTTACCCTTGCCTAATTTAAATATCAAACACAACACAAAATAATTGTTAAAAAAATAATAAGTACGTCTGCAATTTTTTTAATTTTCTGGTATATGTTATGCCAGCCAAACTTTAAAAATATTTAGGAAGTTTCCTAAAATTTGCAAAGTATATTTAAAAGTAAATTAAGCATCATTTTTATTACGGTAATATAAAAATACCTAATTGAACCTATTTACAAATGAACACAACAACTGCCTAAAGCTTTAGCTTAGTTACGTAATACGCTACGTCATGAATGTACTTACGCGTTTGTTATCCTTTGCTGGCACCGACGCCAAAAATAATAATAATTGTATATTATTGTCCCAATAAATTGATTTTATTCAGAAACCCCCAAATTAAAAAAAAAATTATGTAAATTGAAGTAAGTAAATAATACAATTATTTTTTTACTTATCAGAAAGATTTTTGGAGTAGTTCTTTTTTTTGTTAAAAGTATTTTATTTCTTACTTTTTAGTGAATCTTGCGTTACATAGCTGATTTATCACACTTGCGTTACATCTATATATATATTTGCATACATATATAGATGAATCCAAAACATAACACTCCTTTTTTGAGCAGGTGTGTAAAAACTTAGATCTTCATCCATTTTACTGCCTCTTGGCAGTCCTTACCTATTACCCCATCATTTATCCATTAGTACTTCTCTTTCAAAAGAACTCGACAATTCACGACACCCACTGTAAACGACTTTCTGAATTATCAAAACCGTTTAACCCCAAAAACTTCAAGAACTTCTACGATTTTTCGAGAAAACATTGCAGCTTCGGAATTTTCTTTTGAAAAGTGCACTTATTTAAAACAATAGTGCATGATTATCATTTGGGATAGCATCTTGCAGTTAAGCTTTACTCTGCACTGAAGTTGCTGCATAAACGGATAGTCCATACAATTATGTATATGATGCTCCAACGATACACACCCGGCGGCGGCGGTTTGTATTCGAAAGATATTGAGAACTTTGCGCTGACCCCTGAAAGAAAAACAAAGATGGCGGCACTGCTATTAATTGTAGACGAAATTCAGAATACAATGTTAGAAGTGCTAGTTTAAGTTTAGCTATTCAATTTCTTGATTTTTAAACTAACATGCTAATTCAATCAACTTCAGACTTGCTGCAACAAATTAATTAATAATCAATATAATTAAATAAATGTGTAATTATTTAAACTTCATAATAAATATTCAGTTTCATTTCATAAACCAGTTAAAAACTGCATATTTAAGTAAAATCTTGCCTAATATACTCTTTATCATAAATCGCTTAAAGTATTTTAGTAATTGTTAAAGTTTCGTATATCTTTGAACTTTGTTTTTGCTTCGTGTTCATTTTAAATATTAATGTAGATTTTACATATAAAATGTTGTATTAAACAACTTGCATAAACTAAAATTGCTTGATATTAGCACCAAAATACATCGTTATGAACACGATATTGTCTCATCACAAACATAAGCAAACGTCATTATTTATTTTCTACAAAAACCTCAGACTTCCTTCAGCCATGTTTGTAAAAGCAAAGAAAAATTACCTATACACATATAAAAACCATCAACAAAACCACGTTAACCCTTTCATCTCCTGGCATTTTAAATGAATCCCGCTCAAGGCACGCCAGCTAATCTTCCCCAGATCCCATCTCAGCCCACAAAGCAGAACTCAATCTAGACGTAGTCTACCGCATTTCCTAGGCCAAAACAAATTTCATCCGTTCCACAAGGCCGCTCTCATCAAATATACTGAAATAGGTAAAGGAACCTTTGTGGCGAATGCTTTGCGTGCAGGCGCTGGGTTGAGTCTCAGTTACAGTGGGGGGTTGGAGAAAATAATTTCAAAGTTATTTCGTATTTATTTTGTAAATAGGTTTTTAACACTTATACTTGCAAGTCCTTTACTAGCTGACTCTGTTCTTTCCTAGCTAACTGATCGTTCGATATATACTTAAAAGAGTTTGAGTGAGAGGGAGGAAAAGAAAGAGATATATGTATACATATATCTCTTTCTTTTCCTCCCTCTCACTCAAACTCTTTTCTGGAATAAAACAAACAAAGCATTGTACTTAGCCCAATCGACCATTAAAATGATAGACTTCATTTATTTTTATTTAAAATAATGTCCGGTAAGTTTTTTTATTTTTTTATTATAATGTGTAGTGATCGCGAAAATCTAAGATACTACTAATAATAATAAAATTGGTTTACTTATACAAAAAGTACGTGTTAAAAGGATTATTACGTCTGAAAGGTGTGTCATTAATATTGGTGAACCTGGGCTGATTAGTGAATGAAAACTTTCGCTATTTTACAGCATATTGTATTATAATCTGAATAACTTTTTTTACACAATTAACGAAGCTAAAAGTGAGCCCACACCCCAAAGCCTGCAATCTCTTTGGTCGGTAAGGCTCATGCTCCACTGCAGCACAAGATTTAACTTTTCAAAACAGCGACCTTTGGTTCGCTTTGTAATTCTGCAGGAGCCATAACTAACATTACAGCTTCGTGAACAAAGAACTAATTGTCTAACTTTTGTATCGTAGCCGATAGCGTATTATTGAGATTGTATATCTTGGAGTGGTTGATCGGTTTTAAGGGTTTTAATAAAATGTTATGATACTGTATATGGTACGACAATCTGTGAAGATTCGAACTTCTTTGGTATTCCTATATAAATGGAAAAAAAACTATAACTTTATTTATTTTGTAAATGACACCACTCAACTTTCACTCTCTTAATACCGTTACTTTTTTTTCAAAGCGCTCCATCTATACGCAGACTTTCAAATTTCGTTTGACACAAACTAATCTAGATAATATCAATCAATCAAATAAAAACCAATTTCAGTTATGACATTACCACAAAACATAAAATCAATAACAAGACCAGACTATACCAATTCGTTGGGCAAAATTTCAGAAATTAACTTTGCCTTTTGATAAAGCATAAAAGAAATAGCGATTCTCTTATTACGTATAGCGTAGATGGAACGAAATTGCTTTGTTCAACTTTCCAAATGGACATCCTCCTCTGTTCTCTCCAAAGAGGTTGTACGTCTAAGTTAGAATCTGTTAAGTAATTGAACTTGCCTTTGTATCTATAAGCACGCGATTAGCCGCCTTAATCCCCTTGAAATTAGGTCTTTGTTCGTTCAGCTGAGCATTTCTTTGGATAGATATTGATGATTAGGAGATTTATCTTTGATGAGCATGTACGGCACGTTAATGAATGTTAATGGAATAAAAGAGGTTCAATAATCGAATGAATGCATTTTATCTCAAGACTTTTGAGGTATGATTACCTCAGAAAAGAGTGGTAATTAACTGTAATCTATTCAACTCTCGTGACTCCTTGACATTATTTGACGGTTTGGGAACTCTCTAAACTTATTTTTTTTTGTACAGCCAGCTTTGAAAGCCGTGTCTTTTTAAAACTAGTATGAAAATACAGTTCAGCTTGCAATTAAATAGTCTGTTATGATCCCAGAATTTTTAAAGAGTACGAAATTTGAGTCTATTGCAGAAGAAATTAATTACCAGCGTAGTTCACAACTTAGTAAACTATCTTATACTAGTCAACTATAGTCAGTCTATAGTCAGTTAGACTGAATATATTTTGTTTAATATCAATGACAGCTCGAGCTCGAGTACTGATTTAAAACTAAGACTAGCCACTTCTTTCCAAAATTTCCTGTCTTACTTGAATTCTAGGTTCTATACCTACAGGATTGAGGCGTCGATATATCAGGCATTCAGCTACTTAGCCAAATTACAGCAATTCTTGCCCTTATTTTAAAAAGCACCTGAGTGGCATGCCCACACCACTCCTACTTCAGCTTCTCAGATTTTTCCCTAACATCTGCTTCACGAGCTATGAGAGTGAAGGATGGTGTTTCTAATACGTTCTGTAAGCTTACCTCCAAGGATGCTGCGCTTATTGACAAATATAATGTGGACTTCAGTAATTGCCCAAGTTCGAGCACCGTACGATAGGTTAGTTACAATTCATATCTAATAAAACAATGGGCCGTCAAACGAAACTCTAACCAAGTAAATTACATCGATTCCAAGAAGACTCACTACTTCAGAACTAATTAGACTATATAGACATCTTGTAGAATTGCCTAAGTGTCAATTACTAGAAACAGTTTCATTATTATAAAAAGTGTAATAAAGCTTCGAGTGTCATCATCAAGACTCCGACGTTGTCTCCATAAAAAATATTACCATTTTATTAAAGCTTATCTCTTTTGTAAGTTCATAAATAAATTACTCAGTCGCTCGCTCGGATTCCCCCACTCGTTTTCCAATTGCGAACAGAGATTTTCTGTGTTCACTTAGTCGCTTAGAAATTGACAAAGGAATAAGGACACAGTGTTTTAAATAGTTGACTGTGTCGCAGTTTAAAGCGCTTGTATAGATAACTTTGAAAATTATTACGGTGTGAATGGCGCGCGCGAATGGGGTGCCATATTTTTATTTATTCCGATATTTTTACGCTTTTCGCTTGCGTTTTCAAACGGATAATTAATGAGGTATTTTCAGATGTGAGAGTTTCCTTCTTTTGTTTTTCGGAAGGACTTTTTGAATCGTTTTTCGTTATTTTCCTTTTGTATTGTGCACGTACGTTTCTTATTGCCAATGTCTTTCCGTGAATATGTGAGCGCAATTTATTTTTGCTTACCGCGGTACACAGATGTTGCAAAACAAGTTATGGGATACATAAAAACGCGATGGTGCTTAATTTGTCATATAACTAATGCCACTTAACTCGGACCCGTAATTTGTAAGTAGATAAACCTACATTGAAATGCATTTTAACTACTTTTAAAAACTTTTTTAATCATATGTTTTATCATAATTGTGTATTGAACATGCTGTTTTAATTTCTCGCTTTGCCAGCTGTTATATTTAGATACGTAAAGAAAAATATAAACCTACTAGCTGTACCCCGCAAACGTTGTTCTGGCCAATAACGCTTTGCCCGACCTGGGAATCGAACCCACGCTCAGCAGCCGCGCTTGCGACAACTAGACCAACGAGGCAGTGCGAGGCGTGACTTGCGACCTTTGACTTGTCACTTGGACTGACAATACGTGATCATGCCAGTAGGCTATCACAATCGCGTAATTAGTATTAAACAAATTTAAAAGACTATCGCGTTATCAGTATTCAAAAAATGCTGATCACTAAATTAGTTTACTAATTTAAAATTTATTAAAACTATGTTATAGTCAAGTAACTACTAAGTTACAAGTCTATTAGTAATATTGTAGATTACAAGAGACGGTCAAGTCGAGTCACTGGCGCGAGTGGCATCCTTCAAACGTTAATGAACATTGAACTTGAACCCAGAATGTTCCAGTTAGGTCGAATACGAACGCTTTGTGAGGATAAGAATGAATTTATCTCATTTGTTATAATTATCGTCAATGCGAAACTGTTTAATTATAGGATTGAAGTTTGAATAAAGGGTCATGATAAAATACAGTATTAAAATAAAAAGTATTCTGGACGAACAAATATGTACTTGTCAACTGATAACCTTAGTATATAGTCGCGAAAAATCCGACGAGGCAGTTTGACTCGCGACATCGCCGCGGGCTCAGCTCATGACTAAGGGCTCCGTTCGAGTTCGAAACTAGTCGGGCAATCCCGAATAATGACCGTGAGTAGTAACCGGTGAACATTAATCGATATGAATATGTCTCACACTGTAAAGTTTTTATACAAAAACTGATAACATGGTCATTTCTGTGGTCCTAAGTAACATTATTTTTAGTCACGTTCTTCATCCTTGTCGCAATTTTAACGTCTTTGGATTTAGCTCCGATTAATCTAGGTACAAATCTAAGCTAAGTTGGTGCCGCACTCCTACCGGCTTAAAATGGTCCCACCGATGTTGTACACGGTCGCTATACTGACTAAAAAGCACATAGTTCTCCACTAACTGTTGGCCTCCACAGACATTCCAAGGTGGCGCGCTTTTTACGATAGAATTAATATTACCTTAATCACTCAATTTTTTTCGGAAAAATACAAGAGCGTTTTGTTTTTTTTTTTAATTATTGTCTATTTTTGCTTTTTTTGTTCTGAAATCATTAATCCTGAAGATCCTGATCAGGATAATCGGACAAATTTATTAAATTATTGTATTGTCAAAGGTCCTTGATAATTTTGCGAGGTTTCAATTCAATTCGACGCTTTAAAATGGGTGAAAATCACGTTTAAAGATTTGGTTACATAGATACGTAGGTACATACCAAGCTAATAAAAGCGCGTAAAAAAATACATATCCTCTCTATGCCTGTCAGATGTCGTTGGCCATTAGGCGTCGCCGGCCAACCCGAGCGCGTCACCCCAGCCGACAAACTCACACGCACTCGCACGGAACCACTGCCCTCACTAAATCGAAACTCATCATGCATTCATTAGAAAACTTCTTTAAATATGGAAGACAGGATGTTGCGTACACGGTACAAGTAATATACAGAATGCTACCCTTCACAGTATTTTTTTTTCTCGAAAATTCCAAATCTAAAATCCTGTAGCATTTATTTCTAACAGGCCAATAGCAGAAACTTTTGAATTGACAAGACTAGTGCCCCGTTTTAAACTGATATATAATATACCTATGAAAAAAATGAGCAAAACCTTGCCACGCTACGGTCACGGTTAGAAGTGTATATAAAACCATATAGCGTGGTGTTTAACCAAATTCATCAAATATATACTGTGAAAACCACATCCAAATACATTTAGTTGTTCTTGAAAAATGAAAGGAGTCATTCAGATTGTGTATCTGAATCGGGGACGCGTTGGGGATTTTATACTATGTAGTGATAGTGACGCGACAGCTACCTTCGTGACAGATAAAACAAATATTATATGATATTTAACTAAACTCTTCTGAAACAAAAAGTCTGAACCTTGCTACGGAGGCGGTTTCTCGAGCAACCAATATTGTTCACAGACTCGTGACCGCTGGCAGTGTTCCTAAGTGGGTCCATTAATACTACTGATGTTCTTTGTTTGAATTCTATTAACAGCTTTTACAGTATAAGTCCAAGCTAAAATAATATTATTTAATACAGATTAAGTTCCATGAGCTAGAAGATTCAACCTTTCATTCACCGCCTCCATACTCCCCAACCAAGTATGTAAATCATAAATCTTTTATTCCTACACTATCTACCATACACAAAGCCCTAGCTTTTCTTTATTTAATTGACCATTACGAAGGTAATCATAAGCCATACTTGAGTAACATCGAAACAAAACTAACAATAACAATAGTCGACCACTATAATGCATGGGTTTTGAAATGTCTCCCACATATGCACGCCCATATTTCTTGTTCACATGCACTCGTATGGAACGCACCTTTAAAATCAACGGAACGCGTCATTATGTTACACTTAATTATCTATGGAACTTGATAAAGATTTAAAAGATCTTCTTTTTTGTATCTAATGGCACAAGCAAGCTTCCGAGTTGCTTCCGAGTGACAGCAAAAAGGTTGATTAAGTTTTTATTTATTTATTGACTGCTTTTTTGTGAGGAAAAAAATAATAAGTACGTACCTATCGATCTCACTTCCTTTTAAAATTAATGGTGTTGCAATTAATTTTTGCTTGTAGATTATGATCTGCTAAATTGAATATTAAATTTAAGTGGAAGCAATGCCCAGCCAATCGCAGTCCGTTGCTGCATTCGATTCACTCGATTATCAAATAAAAACACATATGCCATTGAAATGTATTCCTTAAAGATTTTTATATCGTAAATTCATTATAATTTGTCTGTAATTACCCGTTTTTACAGATTCACCACTTTAAATGAGCGGTCAATGACCTACGGAACTAATATATTGTAGTCAATTTGACATTGACAGCTATGTGATCAGTGATGAACAGCGCCCTTGCAGATTGCAAACTTAGGTCAAAATAAAAGAAACATTACTTAATAGCTTATCTTAACTTTGGTTTAACGTTATTCCTGTCACTGTTCGCAACTGTCAAACCACAAGTGCCAGATAGAGACGGAAACATAGCTAATCGAAAAAACTTGCTAAGAAATGTTTATTTATCATGGCTGTAAAGTAATGTATCTAAGTTTGTCTTGATGTTCTTACTTACAACTTGTCATTCAAAACTTTTTTACGAGTTTATAAACTCCATTAAGATGATTAAATTAATTAAAAGCATTTTATTATTTGCTACTATGTTACTATTATTTAAAATCTTACTTACCTAAGTTACCCGGAACAATGTAAGGATTGTAACGATACATCTAAATCGATTCAGGCTTTTAAAAGTCATGGTGGAATTAAGAAACTCACAAACATACATACCTACTTACAATTGTACTGTAACTGTTGTTGTGTATTACTTACATGAATCCTAAAAACATAACACTCCTTTATTGGGCAGTCGTGTAAAAAATTGCCATATTTCTTCTGTCACTGTACGACGCAGCCCTACGACCTTTACAAAGAGGTTAAACAATAAATCATATTATGAAACTTGCGATAGGTCAGGCACGGCCACATAGGTGCTCGATATTCAGATTTTTACGTCACGAATTTAAATATATAGGTCGCTTGCTAACGTTTGCTTTTCGTGCATCGCGTAGGTAATGTTTTGCTTTTATTAACATAAATAGGTACTTATGTTTTAATTAATTAATACTCCTCCCGACCGTATTTCGGTCACGGCGGCCTATCTCCAGGGAGATTAGCCAAGTACGCAGGAGATATTAAATGCACAAGTGTATGCGCAAACACAGGTGTACTCACTCTTCCTTCACTCTCATATTCCGATGGGACGGTAATCCGACACGACCGGAGAGAGATTAGGCGCAGGACCGACGGCTTTACGTGCTCTCCGAAGCACGGGGGTGTCACACCAACAACTTCCTGACTCCGGGCTACTATTGAGATTTTTTTAACAGAAAAACTCAGTAACACTTGCCCTCAATTACCTGGGAATCGAACCAAGGACCTCACGCTCAGCAGCCGCGTTTGCGACCACTAGACCAACGAGACAGTCGACGACGAGTCACCTATGTTTTATTGAGGATTTTGTTCGATAGTAAATATTTTTGTTGAGAACATAGAGCGAAACCAAAATTAAATGTTTACTGTTTATGAGTATAGATAATTAATTTGGGTAATTTTTTGAGGCGAGAAGACTTGTGTCAATATAATTTTCTCAATGCTCAGACTCAGTCTTGACAGCTGGTCTTGAATGGGGTAAAGTAGTTGTGTAGGTAGTTAAATATCACTCCCCCCCCCCCCCCCAGGGGTTCCGCCTAGTCGTGGTGGGGGGCTCTAGTAGCCGTGGCTTGGTCACCCACGGTGAAGCTAGAGGAACCCGGGGAGGGCCGCTCCTCTGGGCTTTGCCTGCAAGCCCATGTTGGAGCGGCGTAGGTTGCGGGCCTTATGGGGGGTGCCGCAACTGAGGTGGGCTGCGGTGTCGTATGGCCGGCACTGCAGCCGAGAGATGGGGGCCGCAGTGGGAGAGGAGTGCCGGTATGCCGATGCGCCACTCTCCTTACCTTCCGCGGCCTTGACGGGGCCGCCACCGTTAGCTAGCGAACGTGGTGGGGCCGCAGGGGAAGAGGAGTGCCGGTATAGCGAGGCGCCGCTCTCCCTATCCTCTGCGGCCGTAGTGGCAGGCGGCGGGGCCACAGACCTGGCCCGTCGCAGGGGACCTTGGGTGTCCGGACACGGGGTCAAACTCAAACTCAAACTCCAACTCAATTTTTTTATTTCGAATAGGCCCTATTACAGGCACTTAAGAAAAGTCAAAGCTAGGTGCACGGTTCCAAGAAGTTGGTCTTATGGAGAAGAGCCGGCAAGAAACTCCATAGACACTCTTTTAAAAGTATGTGTTCTTTACAATTTAAATTTATTAATGTGAGAATAATGCAGGTTAATGTTGAAGAAAAGGCAGAATTTTAATTATATAAAAAGCCAAAATTATAACCAGAGCTATTACGAGCTGACCAGTCCCAACAGACAGCACCCGTTCACGAGTATGACGAGCGCATCAGCATCGCTAAACTCAACCATTTTGAAGGGAACACAACGCCACCATCAGCAAGACATTTTAGTGAGCATGACAAACTCATAATACCCGGTCATAGGCTGTTATATGAGAGTACTTCTTTAATGTAACGATTAACATTAATGTCCACATAATGCTCACATTTTACAGAACAGTAGTGAAGCTATAAGATATAATACAATATTTATTAAGAAAATTACATTAAATAACTGTTAAAAAAAAGAAACAGTTATGTCAAATAACAATACAGCAAACCAAATTTTTCGCAAATTTAAACTAGTAGCAGAAGGTACTAGATTAGAATAATTGTCATGTGATTATGTAAGATTTACATAAATATCAAGAAGAAAAATTAAATATATAGGTTTATATAATATATATATATATATCTAGTTGTCAAAATAAGGTATAATAAAAACAGTTATTACCAAAGTAATCTGTACAGGCTACATCCATTCATGCAATAAATTAGACAGTGCCAGTGGGTCGCTGTGTGCAGGAGGGGATCGTGCGCCAAACATCCCTATCTTCAATGTAGTGAGTGAGGGGTCGTCGGGCGCCCATTGCACATGGTCTCCATGATGGTAGCGGCACGCCATCCGTTTGGTGTGTCGTAAGAGAGAGTCCGGCAACGGACGGCTGCGGGCGGGTTCGCGGATGTGTGTGAGAGCGTTCCCGCGTCCCGCCCTCAAGCGGCTGAGGAGTTATACTGTGGAGTGGGTTCGAGTCCCACATAACCGCTCTGTCTCCCCGTGTCAAAGCGGTATGCTAAAAAAAAGGTAGTTAAATATCAAAATAATACTGTTTGCAAAAGATTATAATATGCGATTAAACTTTTTACTAAGTTTAATGAATATCGTCGCTTAGCTAACGTCGCTTAGTTATACACCGATCAAGTAAAAAATTGGCCGTGTTTACTTTTAAATCTAGTCCATTTAACGCGTGTCGAATTACCAAACAGATTCTAGACATTTCAATGAATCAAAGCTTAAAAAAACTCAAAGAAAATTTACAGTTTTGAAGTAGGTAGCTTTTCATTCTGTTCTGTATTTTCGCTCTCTTGTCAAATTTGACATAATGCCTTCAACGGCGTTGTTTTTTAAGCGACAAGCTAAAAATCTCACATCAAATGACGTGTACGTTACAATCCAAACATGTACGAAACTCGTTGAGTCGTATGCGATCATAGCTCGATGCACTCGCATCGACGCTCGCCGGGCCGGAACGCGCCGTCCGGCCCAGCTGGCGGCCATTGTTTTTTTTTTTTTTTAATTTAAATTTCGAACGTGTATTCGATGGGCGAATTCAAAAAAAGATGCCATTGTGCATCGAATAATAGTGGAAATTAGTGAAATGTAAAAAATTGCTACCGTATTTGGGATAGTTGAGTTTTAAATGAAAATGCTATTTTCATTTCATATTGTTTATTAATTTAGTAAAGAAACAACCTTGAAATTAAATTATGAAATAATAGATCCAATTATTCTGTGTATGAAAGAATTAAATAAATACCAACTGCAATTTTTACTGTCTGCTGGAAAGCTTTCTTGCCATTTTTCTTTGTCTAGAGAGCTAAGAGATAATTAAATTAGATAAGTTAAGGTTTTATATAACAATTTAGAAAAAATATTCTTTCGTGCGAGGTTTGCTAGTGCATTAAGGGTCCAGTGAACGCATCAATAATTTTAAACGCTACATTTTCTTATTTATTCTATTTCAGACAGCTCTGCTTAACCCTTCGCGACCCCGTATCTTGCATTTTGATTTTAGCATTTACATAAAATTTACTTTCAAAACTATTGGAAATGTCATGTTGAAAATCAGGTAAAAGATAACCTCATTCTGGTTCTGTCATTCTCATGCTAAACGGACTACGTGCGACATTAGATTTTGATATTATAACGTCATATTGACCCTAGCAATTTTTCTATTGAATTTGATTCTATTGAACACGGCTATTGAACAGCGCAGCGATTTGACCAATATTTATTAAACCTAATACTAATATTTAAGCGAGCTTTTCATATACATATTTCTAAAATGCATAGAACACGGACCATAAAAACATATGGACGGAGCATTCCGTACGACATGTGAGAAGCATGCCTAGTCATACAATTTAGCTTGTCATACACGAGCTCAACGCATACAAATACTTAAAACTCATCCACTGGCGCCAGTTCGCTTCGTGTAATATATGTGTGTGTGCGTAATCTATACTTCGCTTATGACAGGCAATGGTTCCATCCGTATTTTTTTCAAATCCATGGCATAGGGATATCATTTTTGTAAAATGACACCGTGATCAGGATTTCAATCTGCAATCGATTGCATATGCGTGCAATGCAATTCTTAGTTACAATCTCGGGACTAAAATCATGCGCTTGCCTTTTCAATGGATACCTAAATTCAGTTTACATGTTACAGGTTTTTTTGGGTTCCTGCCCGGCTTTTGGTTAGGCTGTTTACATTTTAAATTATATACAATAAAATGTATCACTATAAAATTAAGATAAATCCTTATGTTATATTTATAAAATTTTACCCAAAACTCCGGTTTAACTGGCTGGTCTGTCCGGATTTCTGGTTTAACCTGGCAACCTTAGGTTAGTATAATATCAAGCAGCTGATACATGCTTCTTCCCACCTCGCCCTGGAAACCACCGTTGTTACCGTTAACAGTAATTTGTCTTTGTTTAAGGACATACTTCCTGTCATGGGGGTATGAAATACTGTACTTTATGCGGGCCCCATAATGACGGTATTGTTTAGTTTTCGAACTAGGGGTGAACGGTCCGTAGGGTTGCTTGCTTATATGGCCAACACTTGCTTCTAATATTTGCTAAATAAATTGCTTAGTTGTACGGTTGGAGAGTAAAGAAATGTTATTGTATTTAGCTATTGCCGTAGTAATGTCTATAGTTTTCATGATTACTACACATTGCACCGTGGGAGAGCCATGCTTCGGCACAAATGGGCCGGCTCGACCAGATTGATACCACGGCCTCACAGAAAACCGGTGTGAAACAACGCTTGCATTGTGTTTCGCCGAGTGAGTGAGGGTACCGCAGGCCCAAACCCTTTTAAAGGCCGGCAACACACTTGCGATTCCTCTGGGGTTGCGGGTGTCCATGGGCGGCGGTAATCGCTTACCATCCGACGTCTGCTCAGTTGCTCCCTACCCCATATAACATTACACTAATTAAACACACATTATACTATTTTGAACGGCTTAAATCCAGTATCATTATTGATTTTTGTGACGTTTCGAACACTTTGCACCGTTTGCGGTCTTAAGATGCTGAAGTGTTGGAAACTAGCGAGATACACAATTAAATATTCCGGTTAAAGGTGTTTTATTAGCACTACAACTATTAAACGTGCCTTCAGTGTTGACCTCTTTGATATCGATAACCCTCTGTATTTTTGGTATTACTACTTTTTCTTGGCGTACCTCGGCTCTGTTCTAAGTCAACCTTATTGGTTCTTCCTAAGTATATAAAAATCTTAGGAACAGCCAAACGCTCATTACATGGCATCAGCTTGAAAATCTTCATACCGTCATCAGTAAAACGAAGGTGTTAAACGGTGTTAAAAAACCTATGAATCTGCTTGTAAATCTCGTAGTACATTTTACAAACTTTTAATTGTCAGTAAGGAAGAAAGGCGATTTCCTAGTAAAAAGCCATTACGTGAGATAAAGCGAACTTGCCCACCATGTTGTAGTACACAATCAAGTGTTTGTCGTAATAATAATTCTTATGCGGGCACATCAAGTACTTATTTAGACCAACGAGGGGAGTTGATAGCTCTTAATAGGTTTGTGATCGACTAATATCGATAATACCAATTCCTATTAAGCTAACTAACAATAAAGCTGCATGTTGTTTTAATTAAATTCGGTATCGCTCTATTTCGGGGATGAATTGATATTTCCAATCAGATAATTTGGTTTATTAGGCAGTTTAGACTAGTTTTTGTGATAACATTAATGCTACACGTTTATCGACTAAATTGTTAATTAAGCTGTGTTTTATCTGTATAAAGCCTATTTGTGGTATATTTATATGGATATGCTGCGACGTCATCTGCATTAATAACGTTTTATTATGAGAATATGATGTTACAAACGTCGTCGCGGATGTAAAAAGCAGAAAATGATGATGACTGAATAGTTTAGCTGAAGAGATAATTATAGGCCTTTCTAATACAATTACTATCTTTTATTAATAATGATGTATTACACACCAATTCGGTTATCTATTTATCTTTGATCGGTATTCGGCTACTTAAAGACAGTTTCGCATCATATGTACAGTCAACCGCACGTCCCTGGTTACAATTTGACAAACAGTGTAGTTCAAGTATTACCATTGACCGTACCTCACTTACGCACTTTATACAAATTCTACCCAAGTCGTGTTTTTTTTTTATAAAACACTCTAATTACATAACACTAATCAACCATCAATTTAGGTACGTAATAAATCTCTGAAATTTAATTAGAGCAAAAGTTTGTAACGTAACTAAAACTTAATTTCACACCTCGCAACTAGAACAAACTAATACCATTTATTATGAAATGTCTGTTTCTTAATTGAACAACGTTCAAACCTAAGTTTAAGGTATAACAGGTACAAAAAATCTTTCACAATTCAAAATGCTAATGAAGAAAACGTCAATGGCACGTTGTTTCAATAGATTTTTAAAAAAGTAAACGGCGATTAATCAATTCAAAATACACTAGTGCCTTAATTGCTCTTTCCATATTGGCAAGCAATTTTCACGATAAAATAAACTCTCTTATAAAGACTTTTTATTAGGTCTATTTTTATCGACTATTCACTGGGGTAAAAATACGCTAATTGAAGTGTTTTAAGGTTGATTTTTAAAAGTAAATGATTGTTTACTTTCCAGTGAATTTATATTGGACTTTTTGCATGAATGTCGATATTGATGACAGTACTAATGTTAAAGGTAACCGGTACTTAAAGTACCTAAAATGTCACCAACAAAAGATCTACCAATCGTTTGGTACGTTTTATTCTTCTATAACAATATTTATAATTGTAATAGACTCTTAGAAGTACATTTAAGGAGCAAAATTATTATGCTAGAATCCTTTTTTAATACGAAAAAATACAACTGAAAAATATCTGTCACACTTTGAAAGCATGTGATCAACTCATCTCGACATTTTTTACAGCCCCCGTCTATATTTTATTTCGATCGTCTTCGACATTTAGGACATAAACCTGGTACGCGAGCCTAATGACCCAGGTTCGGTACAATTGAATACTTCTTTATGTTACGGCCTGTAACATAAAATCCACCTGATGGATTCTTTTACGGTTCCGCCAAAGGCTGGAATGATTTGATAGACAGATATTTGTTACTCGCAAATGTTTTGTTACGAACACTTTTAAAAATATCCATTATATATCTAGCGTGTATTACTAGTTGAGATAGGTGTGTAACATAGATAGAACCACCTTTCCTTCTACATATAGACATATATTAATACATCTATATTATTTAGTTAACTATTTAAATGGAGTTCAAAAAGTGCATCATAGTGCTCGTGACTGTACGTACAACATAAGAGCAAATATATAATATATAATAACGAATAAGTTCATACAGTCCCAAAATATATATAATTGGACTAAGTCTACGGGGGAAAACCTGGTACAACTGGTCAACTTGATGGTATAAACTAGTAATGTACTATGCTTCTTCTTATCGTTTGGTTGATGAACCACCTAGTGCCGGTGTTTAAACCACCCGTACGTATCTGACATAGGCGTACTGGTGTCCTCACGATGTTTTCCTCCACTGTTTTCAGCTAAGTGATAAATAATTTGTGATACGCACTACACTTCGAAAAGTCAGAGGTGCGCGACTTGAATTTAAACTTGCATCTACTCGGATATCACTGCTTTTTTTACTACTACTACTACTATATGTTTTATTTATTTATTAATTTTAATGTACCTACAATTAAAATAAAAAAAAATTAAATCCTTTGCTATCTCGAACTGAACACTCTTCACCATTAATTACCCTCAATTAATTTACTGTCCTTTAGTATTTCCTCTTTACCCAGACATTTAACATTAAACGCCAACGAAATGAGGCCTTAATTAAAATTAACATCGCTTCGATATTTCCGAAATGTATTAAAATTACCTGTTACAAAACTATCGATAATTTTCAACATGTCCCTTCACTATAACTATCACTTATGACGTTAATTAGGTTCGGGATATTTGACAGATGTGCTGTTTGCAGACTCACTTGGTAATATTGTTATTGACATGTGTATTGTGTATGGTGTACCCTCTGTAGATGATGGAGTGGACTCATTGAACTGAGGACACACAGTTAAAAGTAATGAAACGATGAAGCTAAACTGAAGCTGCTTATTAAAATATCTGAATTCACTATGGATTTGCAAAATTAAATTTATTTAATAGGTACTAGCTGACCCAGCGAACTTCGTACCGCAATTTTTTTGTGTTCGTTTTTTTTTTTTAAGTTATATTAACTTTGTCCTGACAATAACGAACACAATAACAAAGAATTATCCAATTTGGTGCAGTCGTTCAGAAGTTATGCGCGTATAAACATTTCAGCGATTCATTTAAAGCAACGTGTACTTGTAAATATTGGTTTATTAAGAGACGTGACTATAGTCAAGAAAACATTGAAAAATTCAAAGATTGCATTAGTTCTTTATCATTCCATGATGTATTCGCAAATGATGACCCCAATGACGCGTTTAACAACTTTTATGACATTTTTAAATTATTTTAGTATTTATGTTTCCCACTAATTAATATTAAAATTAACACTAGAAGACGTCTCAAACTCAAACTCAAACTCAAATTTTTTATTTCAAATAGGCCCTATTACAGGCACTTAAGAAAAGTCAAAGCTAGGTGCACGGTTCCAAGAAGTTGGTCTTATGGAGAAGAGCCGGCAAGAAACTCCATAGACACTCTTTTAAAATTATGTGTTCTTTACAATTTAAATTTATTAATGTGAGAATAATGCAGGTTAATGTTGAAGAAAAGGCAGAATTTTAATTATATAAAAAGCCAAAATTATAACCAGAGCTATTACGAGCTGACCAGTCCCAACAGACAGCACCCGTTCACGAGTATGACGAGCGCATCAGCATCGCTAAACTCAACCATTTTGAAGGGAACTCAACGACCCAATACACAACGCCACCATCAGCAAGATATTTTAGTGAGCATGACAAACTCATAATACCCGGTCATAGGCTGTTATATGAGAGTACTTCTTTAATGTAACGATTAACATTAATGTCCACATAATGCTCACATTTTACAGAACAGTAGTGAAGCTATAAGATATAATACAATATTTATTAAGAAAATTACATTAAATAACTGTTAAAAAAAAGAAACAGTTAAGTCAAATAACAATACAGCAAACCAAATTTTTCGCAAATTTAAACTAGTAGCAGAAGGTACTAGATTAGAATAATTGTCATGTGATTATGTAAGATTTACATAAATATCAAGAAGAAAAATTAAATATATAGGTTTATATAATATATATATATACCTAGTTGTCAAAATAAGGTATAATAAAAACAGTTATTACCAAAGTAATCTGTACAGGCTACATCCATTCATGCAATAAATTAGACAGTGCCAGTGGGTCGCTGTGTGCAGGAGGGGATCGTGCGCCAAACATCCCTATCTTCAATGTAGTGAGTGATACTATAATACGCTTTAGATATTAAAATGCGTTTGATAACTACCTTAAACTTATCATCTGGAAGATCTGTAATATTAGATGGGATCTTATTATAGAACCGAATACCGTTACCCATGAATGATTTGCTGGTCTTCCTAAGCCTAATACCGGGGACCATAAGCTTGTGCTTATTACGAGTGTTTAAATTGTGGTTGTCACTCTTCAATGTCTTTTCCAATTCTCTGTCTGAATTGGATGACTAAAGGAATCCGAGCATGTTGTAAACGTTGTAAACGAAAGCGGCAACTACTATGGCAATATCGAATTAGTAAAAACCATAGCGATAAATCAAAATTTAAGGCTCTTTCATCTAGACTCAATCGCATTATCAAGTCAACAAAAAAATCACAAAACAACCACTACATACAAACAGCTCGCAATAAATGCAAAGCTACATGGGACATAATAAATGACTCTAAATGCAATATACCAGATAGCGGAATACAAAATTTAACTGTTAATGGTAAATTAATAAATGATGCATCATCTATTGCTAACTCTTTTAATGACTTTTTTGTTGACAATATAAATTCAGAGCTGCATAGTACACCAAGTAGTCTTGATACTCAGCTTAATTCTATGTATATGTATCCAATACTTCCCGGTGATGTACTTAAATTGATATCAAATCTTAAGAATACCAAAAGCACTGGATATGATGATGTTTGTACAAGTATATTAAAACATGTAGCCTTAAAAATTAGTCCTGTTCTTAGTCATATTATAAATTTATGTTTTACTCATGGTATATTTCCTGATAAATTAAAGGTAACAATAATCAAACCACTTTTCAAGAAGGGAGATAGACTGTCCGTAAATTGTTATCGCCCTATAGCTCTTATACCAGTGTTTTCAAAAGTATTTGAAAAAGCAATACATGATAATATTTACAATTACTTCGATAAGAATGACTTGTTTGCAGATGAACAATCGGGGTTTAGAAAAAATAAATCGATTGATATGGCAGTCTTTAATTTTTTAAATGAAGTAATGTGTAATTTAAATAACAAGAATCATGTTTGTGCATTATATATGGACCTTACCAAAGCGTTTGATAATGTGGAACACAATTTACTGTTATCGAAATTGTATGCTTATGGTATTAGAGGCAGTGCTTATGATCTAATAAAGTCCTACTTAAGTAACAGGAGACAATCGACTCAGATCACAAGGATTTGTGCTAAGACTAAAAGAGAAATAACTTACTCATCAAAATATAGACAAGTAAAAATTGGGGTACCGCAAGGCAGTGTTTTAGGACCACTTTTATTTATAGTTTATGTGAATGACCTTCCGCGCATTACGAACCATCCGACTGTTTTGTTTGCTGATGATGCCACTGTTGTATTCTCCAGTAAAGAACTGTCTAAACTAAAAGAAAAAGTAGAAAATACATTACGAATTATTATAGAATGGCTGACATCAAATAAATTAAAAATAAACTTAATCAAAACTAAAATTATGACTTTTAAAAATAGAAATTGCAAACAAACGAACGTCGATGTTTATTTCCAAGGGCAGAAGATTGAGCAAATCAATACAACAAAATTCTTAGGCTTACATATGGACTATAACTTAAACTGGAAGTCACATTTGGAAAGCCTGTGTCTTAAATTAAGTCAGCAGTCCTATGCATTATATATGCTTGCAAAAACGGTCAGTACCAGCGCGGTCTTAGCATCTTACCTTGGTTACGTAGGGTCCTTGTTGAGATATGGCATTATGTTCTGGGGCAATTCTACAGAAAAAGAGGCTGTATTTAAAATGCAAAAGAGATGTATCCGGGCAATATGTAGTTTAAAACCAAGAGATAGTTGTAAGCCCTTCTTTCAGAGCTTAAAAGTATTAACACTACCATGTTTATATATATTGGAAGTCGTAGTCTTTGTAAAACACAACTTGCATTATTTCAAAAATTATAGAAGTCAACGTAACAATAAAAAAATATATTTCCCTGACAGCAGTAGAACTACTTTGTTTAGTAATAGCATTTTTTGGATGGCACCTCGACTTTATAACCATTTGCCAAAATGTATTATAGAATTAAAAAGTATGGACATATTTAAATGTAATGTTAAAAAAATGTTATTGGAAAAATCTTATTATAGTGTTAATGAATATTTGAGTGACAAACTCTAATAATGTTAATTATAATCATTAATTGTTTAATATTATCAAATTTTAATAATGGTAATTACTAAAGTTTGACATAAATTACGGATTTCACAATTACTAATTCTTGACATTTTGGCATAATGGATTTAATTTGACATTATTACCTTGACATTATATAACTTGACTTTAATTGGTAATTTAAAACAACATGTAATATTGAACTCGAATGTATTTAAATTTCTTTTTAATTAAGGGACTAACCACTTTCCGAACTAAATGTTGCATGCCTAGTGCAGAATATGGTGACACTAACAACTTTCCTGTTTCTCAAAATCCAACTGTATTACTACCCATATTTGCAATAAATGAATTTGAATTTGAATTTGAATTTGAATTTTTATATAAATGATGACTAGTGTATTAGCGTTAAACTTGATTATGATGTTTTCTTGCCATGCCTTGCCTTGAATGTATTAGAATGTACACTGTTTCCACCTTATTGAAAGTACCGATATTTTGTGCAAATAATTGGTTATGCTTTTTTAAAAGATTAACAAAAAAACTTAAAAATATTTGCTATAGATGTTTTATTACAATAATGAACGGAAAAAAGGCTTAGAACAAAAGCTTATTTCGTTTATAATTAAGTAAGAATCTTTACGATAAACAAGTAAACAAAACAATCAACTGGTTTTTGACTCCAAATTTAAACCTATATTTATGCAAAATAAACTCACAATTTATTCATGTACTTTGCAGTTGTAAAACCCGAATTTTTTTAAACAACCAACAAAATACTGATTCATATTCAATTTATTTGTGGTGCGGACGTTTCAGACAAACCCGGCTTTGACGCGACAAGCCTTTGAAGTATGACGAGGCGTGCACTGTAAACTGTAACCTACACTAGGATATGGATATAGGGAAACGTGGGCAAATCAAACTGAAGAGCTGTGTATACTAACGTGGGTGTGGTTGGTACCCCGGACTCCACGCAGCGGTGCAGATGGACCAGTGTGAAACTCCATAGTTGAAGTACAGACAGGTATCTAGATTACACAAATATGCCTCGTTGGTCTAGTGATGCCAAGCGCGACTGTTGACCATGATGTCTCGGGTTCGATTCCCGGGTCGGGCAAAGTGCTATTAATAATTAAGAGTTTTTCTGTTGGCCTTGTTAGTATGATTGTGCCCGGTAGATGGCAATAGGCTCACCACCGGGTGTACAATTGTGTACACCTCTGCCTACCCTATCGGGGTATACAGGCGTGATGCTATAATAATATACATACCTAATATTTTATACGGAAACGCTGAACTAATTGACTGTTGTGAAGTCTCATTGTTATATTTTCAAAGCTCTTCATTTTCATATTAAACATTTTATACCAGGAATTCATATAATCATAAAACATTGTACTTCTTTCTACTGTTTTTTTTTATAGTAGCTTTCGTGAGACACATTAATATTAATTGTTGTTCATTGGTACTCACGTAATTTTTTCGTGATAATCTGACGCATTTGAATTTCAACGGAGCCTTTAGTCGCTGAACGAACGGCGATGTCTCGAGTCAAACGGACGCGGCATATCACTACAATTTTTCTACTAGAATATATCATACTAATGACACGCCCCGACTTCGCACGGGTAGCACTACTTATTATTACTAATATAATAACATAGCCTATGTTACTTCTGTACTGTCTGTTCCAGTAGTATTAGGTTAGGGCAATAAATGATTAAAAGTTATAAATTTTTGTGGAAAAATAATACGGTCGTGAGCAGGTTTTGAACCTGCGCCTCCCGACCACTAAGCCATCTCGACCTCTGCTCACTACAGCGAATTATTCCACATTTTAATTTGTCTTTTGGTGACGTAATTGCTATCTATTCAGTCCTTATACAGGTGACTGAACCGACACGCTACGCAATCCTGCTCACGACCATCATCTTTTTCCACAAAAATGTATAACTTTAGAGTTCGCTATGTATGCGTTAATGCTTTTCGAAGATTTATCTGTATAAATGATTTAAGTTTGAGTTTGATTTTTGCGGAACTAACTTTAAATTGCAATAACTTTAGTTTTGACATCCTGATAATAAGTATACATTGCGTCGATCTGAACAGTCTTGCAGTGGTATAGGATTTTACTTTTTAGAGCATACGTCGCAATGTATGGCATATTGAGATAACACACCGGCGCCATCTAGTTTAAAAAAATGACTTGTAAAAGTGTCTTCAACAGATCTATTTACAGAAATAAAATCATTTATCATTTATCATTTCATTTATCATTTATCATTTCATTTATCATTTATCACAACATAGCATCACGCCTGTATTCCCCGAACTCACCACCCACATTTTCACTAATGCTGTTAATAACTCCCAAGTAATAGTCGGTCAGCCTATTGCCATCTACCGGGTACAATTTCAACCTCCCGGCAGCTACTAAGAATTTCCTGACAGAAAATCCCAATAACACTTTGCCCGACCTGGTAATCGAACTCAGGACATCATGCTCAGCTGTCGAGTTTCAGACCACTAGACCAACGAGGCAGTTATTGTCCCCCCCCTAGGGGTTCCGCCTTGTCGTGGTGGGGGGGCTCTAGTAGCCGTGGCTTGGTCACCCACGGTAAAGCTAGAGGAACCCGGGGAGGGCCGCTCCTCTGGGCTTTGCATGCAAGCCCATGTTGGAGCGGCGTACGTTGCGGGCCTTATGGGGGGTGCCGCAACTGAGGTGGGCTGCGGTGTCGTATGGGCGGCACCGCAGCTGAGAGATGGGGGCCGCGGCGGGAGAGGAGTGCCGGTATGCCGATGCGCCGCTCTCCGTACCTTCCGCAGCCTTGACGGGGCCGCCACCGTTAGATGGCGGACGCGGGGGTCCGCAGGGGAAGAGGAGTGCCGGTATAGCGAGGCGCCGCTCTCCCTATCCTCTGCGGCCGTAGTGGCAGGCGGCGGGGCCACAGACCTGACCCGTCGCAGGGGACCTTGGGCGTCCGGACACGGGGTCGTCTGGCGCCCATTGCACATGGTCTCCATGGTGGTTGCGGCACGCCATCCGTTTGGTGTGTCGTGAGAGAGAGTCCGGCAACGGACGGCTGCGGGCGGGGTCGCGGTTGTGTGCGAGAGCGTTCCCGCGTCCCGCCCTCAAGCAACTGAGGAGGTATACTGTGGAGTTTTAGTGGGTTCGAGTCCCACATAACCGCTGTCTCCCCGTGTCAGAGCGGCATGCGAGGGCATTTTCCACATAAAAAAAAGAGAAAAAAAAGGCAGTTATTGTCATTACAAGTCAGTCAAATTGCGCAATTACTCCGCTGGTTGACTTCGAAGAAAAAGAAAAATAATTTAATTGAACCAATAATAAACTACCAATGCAATACAATACTTACACTTTAAGTTATCACCCATTAAACTTATCAACTGCGCAAGTCAACTTAAACTTTGTATTCGCTTCTTGAATAAACAATATTGTAATACAAAATAGGTTTGATTGCAATACAAACTCGGTGTTGTCCAAAGTTAGTTTAATATTGCGTTTGTTGCATTCCTACTTTCATATAATATTATGTTATACAAATTAAGTTCACGAACTTGTTTAAGTAGATAATTGTGTTTTAAGTTATGTTTGTACTGAGAAGTCTTGAGTTGTGGTAGGATTTGTAACCGAATAAAACCAATAAGTATGTTTGTATGTCCGCGATTTTTTCAAATACTACTGATCCGATTTGGATGGGGTATTCGTTATTTAAATGCAAATATTTTTGCCATTCTATTTGACCAATACCTACAAGAACTATCAATTAAGAATGTAGGTACATCAAGTACTAGTTGTGCCTCGCGATTTGACCCGCATTATTTTCTTGTTGCTAGGTTCGTAAGGACCGTAATGTGATTTTGAATAAGTTTTAACCTTCCTCAAGAATTGGGCTATAAAATAATACAAAAAGAATTTTTCAAATCGGTCTCAAAGTTACATAAAGAGGTTAGCCCATTAAAAAAAAACTCTTCATATTTAGTATATTGGTATAGATAGGCAACATAAGTATTGATTTGCAATTGCATCTAGTTGGATGAAAAATCGACCTCAACATAATATCAACTAACTTTCACGGCGCAGATAGCGCTGTGGTAGAAAGATGGAAAGGAGAGTCGCGGATTCGATTCTCGCACAAATTAATTTTGTATAAGCTACAGGTATCAGTTCTGGGTCTGGGTGTGTCTGTATGTGAAATATGTGTCTGTAAATGGACCCATGATACAGGGAATATATCGAATGAATGGAAAAAAAACTAACCTATTCTAACTTAATTCATCGAGCGTCACTAAGGCTCTGGAGGCCGATAGGAATAGGGTTATCATGAGTGTCTCATTATCGGTGCTTGAAAGGGATAAATATACATACAAAACTTTCAAAAGTATTAACGCATGCTTAACTATGCATTTTTGTTAGTTATACATTTTTGAGACCCTGGAAAGAGCCTGAAGTGTTTATGTGGGAGATGCAGGTTCAATTCCTGCTTACCACCGTATTTTTCTTTTGATAATTATGTAGATTAAAAGATATTTATTTTGCCAGCTCAGTGTAAATAATGCTGCTTTCTTAAAATTAAATTTTATTTTTAGTTTACTGTATTAGTTAACCTTATTACTTCTATAAAACCATACCATAGAAATAAACATTAACAAGTTCCCTGACGACGGAGCAGACTAAATAGTTAAACAATCGCCGTGTACCATATGTGGGACATTGCACAGTGAAAGGGTTAATTATCATGCTAATAAATTAAAACTGCTACTTTAGTCTAGTGGTCCCAAGCGCGACTGCTGAGCATGAGGTCCCGGGTTCGATTCCCGGGGCGGGCAATGTGTTATTATTTTTTTCTTTTAGAAAATTCTCAGTACCAACCCGGAGTTTGGAATTGTGCCCTGTAGATGGCAATAGGCTCACCACTTATTACATGGGACTTAATAACAGCATTGGTGAAATATGGGTGTATGACTATGTAGGTACACCTCTACCTCTCCGTGGTAATACAGGCGTGATGCTATGTTATGTAATAAACTAAAACCTTAATCATGACTATAAGAAATCTTCAAAGAGTAAAAAAACATAAAAGAATCGTTATATCTGTGAGTCGTGATCTTACTTGACACATCGAACAAATGACCGCATACCTGACTTATATTAACATATTTGGAATGTGCTGCCATGGTTTATCTTTTTTCATAACTCACACCATACATTCCGTAGTTAGGAACTATGTTTTATTGGGGTCGATTCTCTTGCGCATCTGCAAGAAGTTGGTACCTACAAAAATTATAAAGGTCGTGAGCAGGATTTCCACTTGTGCTCCTTGCGATAACAATTTTAGAAGTCGCTTCACAAGCATTTGAAAAATTTATCTGAAGATGATTCTAATTATTATTCTTGTAAGTTGCATTGAAAAATATTATTTCGCCGTGTTCTAAGCCATTTGATAATTCATAACTTTATTCATCACGTGTCTCTCTTGTAGTAGGTATTGACCGTTACCAAAATACATTAATACTGCAAACGCTGCAAAGTATTCGAAACGACAAACAAAAACAAATAATGCAGGACATTAATGTTGTTTACAAGTTGTTTTATTATAACATCAATACTTTTAGTTCAATACGTGCGCAAGAGAATGGCCACCACTATCTCTTAGTAGCAAGTAGAATTTTACAGTCCACCTCCCGGCTGAACTAGACAATATTCGTAACATAAAAAAACGAAGGCATAGGCAGAAGTGTACACACTTGTACAGTCCAGTCCATGTCCAATAGGTGGTGAGCCTATTGCCATCGAGCAGGCACAATCCCAAGCTCCGGGCTGCTATCGATAATTCTCTAATAGAAAATCCCAATACTATTTTGCCCCACTCAGGAATCGAACCCAAGACCTCACGCTCAGCAGCCGCGTTTGGGACCACTAGACCAACAGGGCAGTCAATATTCATTAAAACAATATTCATTTCCATCAAAATTTTACAAACACGACGCATGTGTCATCACCAAATTCAACCAAATTGTAGGGAATAGAATATAATTAAAGATAAATCTTTGAAAAGCATTAACGCATGCTTAGCGAACTTTAATGTTATTATATTAAATGGAAAAAGAATCCTGCTCACGACCGTATTCTTTTTCTATTTAATATAATAACTTTATAATATAATTGTACTTCATACGAAATCCTCATTAAAACTTTCAAAGAGATGTATTTCACATTATTTACCTCTATAAATTTGTCGATAATAAAACAGATTGTAAAACATTTTTCAATATGGGTCACAATTAAAATGCTTGATCGTGTAAGGTCGGTCAGCTAAGCATTCCTTGAATACATTAACACAGAGACATAAAATTATTAAAAATAACAGGTTAAGGCATTTGTGTGGCATCCGAGACTAAAGACTCAATTTATTCTTTAGAAGATTAATTTCAAGGAGCTAACGGTAAATTTATAAAGCTTTCGGTATTATAACTTTAGTTAGACAGATATAAATGTGTATTGCAAGCAAGTATATTATTTAGTATTACCCTGATTACACTGTGTTGGTAATTTAAGTCAAATTAAAAAAAAAACATAAAATTACCTATTAGGTTGCTTAGCAACTTGGTCAGTGATCTTTCCATCTGCGCGCGCAAAGACCATAGCCTCAGCGCGTTTTAGCACAGCATCACGACTATATTGTCCGAAGACGAAGGCTTTAGTGTTCACTGTTGTACACCCACATTTCACCAATGCTGTTTTTATTAAGTCCCATGTAATAAATTTATGGTGAGAAAACCTCCGGGCTGCTACTGAAAATTTCTCAATAGAAAATCCTAGACCTCATACTCAGCAGTCCCCATGTGACTACTGACCAGCGAGGCAGTTATAAAATTATTTTTATTTATAAAAAATACACAGGTAATGCTTTTAAAATATATGTGAATGTTTTTTTACGATTGGGGTCAACGCATATGGCATTCAGTTATTAATGATTATTCTGATAAAGTTTCACAAACTAATGTAAATTAACCATATAAAGGGTCTGTGTTCATATAAAAATATACATTTATTGAGACCTATGTCTATAAGGGTAAGTGTTTGTGTGCATACAGCTACACCCACACAGACAAACATGTGTGTGTTAATGGAGTGGTAAATGCGTTTACATTACTCAGAAACACTTATGAGATATTCGGTTTCTTCGTAATTGAATCCACGTTTTTATTTATCATACATAATTCTGTTATTATCACACATTTTCTAGGTTACTGTATAATAATTGTAACTTAAAGGCAAAATAATATTTCGGGATTTATTATTCCTGCTTATATCACATACAATCTTGGAAAGATATGAAACTAACCGTTGTCCCTACTTTTATATTTGCTTGATTTTCTTTACCTTTATAATAATAACTATCGTGGGAGACGGGTCTGGGCAGTTGCGTCAACTCCCCAACTATCGCTCTCCCCAAATTTAACCCTTAGCCCCGGTGCACGCTGATTGTGTCTGCTTCGCGCATAGTTCACGTGTTAATGTACTTTCATTTGGAGCAAGGCCACCATGGGTTGAAAAATATAATTGTTACATTACAGAGTTCTTGAAAAATATACTCAATAATCGTGTTTAAACAAAAAGAAAATAATATCAGACACAATAGATATTTAAATACTTAAAGTATCTAAAATACTAAATAAAATACATCCTGACAATGTTTTCTAAATTAGCGATAAGAAATTAAATACAAAACAATAATTCTATGGTATAAGTATCCAATTCTGACATTAAAATTAAAATTAATATGATATATATAAAGTTATTATATTAAATGGAAAAAGAATACGGCCGCGAACAGGATTCGGACCTGCGCATCCCGGATAAATACTCCAGGCGTTCTGACCACTAAGCCATCTCGACCTCTGCTCACCACCGCGAATTCTTCATCCATATATTAACACGTCTTTTGGCGACGTCGTTGCTATTTATTCAGTCCCTATACAGGTGACCGAACCGACACAACTAACTTTGCAGTTAATACAATGTCGTAAAGAATGCAATTACCTTAACAATTAAAGATAATGCTTTTCAAAGATTTATCTTTAATGATATATACATATGTATAAGTAAGTATAATAATAAATATTTTAGTATACTTATCATTCCCTCATATAATTTAATATGACGGAAATGTATCGAAACGCAACGTCATATGTGTTTTAACAAGCAATAAAAACATTGCTTTTGCTATAATTATGAAATTAATTAACTGGAACACAAGCTTTCGATGTTCGGTTATTCGGAATAACATTAATTGCATAAATTCAATTGTATCGCATCGTACAATATTCAAAATTTAATGTGTTCAATTAAATCAGGCATTTACATTTTAATGTTGGATATGGTAATAAAACTGATAGTACATTAACAGAAATAAAGATTTTATAAAAAAAACATAAATTTGATATACCAAATTTAAATAAAAAGAAGGTTTATTTAACTTGCTTCGTTGGTTTAGTGGTCCCGAGCGCGACTGCTGAGCATTAACACGTGAACTATGCGCGAAGCAGACACAATCAGCGTGCACCGGGGCTAAGGGTTAAGTTCCATGTAACCGCAGCCAGTCAGTGCGGTTACTCTTAAAACTAATACCAATTCCAATCCAATTCCAATATTAGCAACCGCCTTAAAAAAACGCGTTATTTTAAAATAAATTTACCTACATTACAGTTGTCTCAATTTTAAAGCGTGTTGTCTTCAGATTATTCCGAATCTATAATTATTTTTTAGACATTTTGGCATTTAAAAGTACGAACTGACATATTTCCAATGTTAATCGAGCGGAATTATTTTTAAAGAGTAAACCCACAGGACTAGTAAAGTTATTTATTTAGACACGTCATTTTCTTCATACAGTTTGATATGGCATTATGAAAAGTGTTACCTGGTACATATACGTATTTTCATGTACCTACGTATCACGTGTTTCGGCCTGGCCACGATATATTCGCTGCAGCAAAATTCGTGCCGTACGACCGGCGATCGTCTAGCCACTAAAACAATTGAATGGATAATTATGTATTACTAATCATGCCACGCGTAACGACGACTTTAATTAAACTCTGGCACTAGGTTGTTCATAAGAAGACGCCCGCCGAGATAATCTAAACATATTTTTTTAACAATGATCCAGTAATAAGTCATTTGAAAAAAAAAACAACATACTTAATATAATATGTTGTCCTCAAACCACTTTTGGGTCTTCATAAGTATATTGCATGAGGTAATTTACAAGAATAACTTAGATACAGAAGCGGTACTCGAGTGAACCGCATCTGAAATTGACAGACCCGACGACCTCTTACGTTACTTCAATTTATCTAGAAAATAAAAACACGGGTTACTTAATAAGTTTTACACGTCACTGGCAGAGTAGAAAAATAGTAGGTATCATTTTTATTTGATAGAGTTTTTATTAATGTGTGTATTTAGTATGATCCTTTGACTAAAAATGTTTTTATTATATATATATATATTATCATGATAGTAATAACTTACGTTTTCGCGATCACTATACATTTTAATAAAACAACTTTTAACCTGATTAATCGCGTGTAATACCGTTTTTTTAAGTAGTGTTTTCATAAAAAATTTAACGTGAATACAACTTATTTACAGAACATTACTTTGACTTGTCAGTCCAACGGGGTAAATGCGCATCTGACTTACTATGACAATATATTTCAATTTGTCATACCTACATTGCGCCGCATACTCTAAAATGTGAATATCCTATACCACCTTTTCGACTATTATGATCGACGCAATGTATATTGTAAGACTTTCAAAATAAAAGCTATTGCAATTGAAAGTAAGTTCCGCAATAACCTACCCCTCAGTGGCCTTAGTCGTCTTTAAGTCAGACTGAGAGCTCAGATTTTCGAAAAACATTAAGAATGTTATTTTAGCTTCGATCAACTTTCAATGCATTTTTGACCCCTTTCTAAACATACATGGCATTATTAAAATTTTAGCAAACAATTATCTGAAAACAAACATTCACGACGTTGAGACCAGCAGGCATATACTCGTAGCTAACTTGCTAGACATCAACGATGGTATGTTTATAGTACATTGTTGTTATTGCTTACCCAATATACACGCTTGCACTGTCGTGGTGGCCGAGTGGTTACGGGCTTGCCACCTGAGCCACGGGTTGTGGATCCAAATCTGACATACACCAATGTGACTCCTTCAATGTCATATGTACTTTCTTATTTAATCGAAGACATCACAGACTTACGGTGAAGGAAAACATCGTGTCGAAACGTGGACTTAATGATCTGAAATCGCCAACCTGCAGTGAGAAATGCTCGTGCCTTATAATTATGTACCTAGAAGTAATTATGTTATTATTATTTTATATTAGTTTTTATATTAAATATGAATTATGTATGTAGAAGAGGCATTTGCCATGCAGTAAGGCAGTTATGTGCTTGTTATGATATGTTATGCAATATACTACAACTGACCATCATTTTAATATCAACCGAGTTAGAAAATACACCTGATCGTAATTAATTATGTTTAAAATATTTTTCCTCACATCTCAGTCACTCCACGTAACATACAAATATACCTCATTCGGTTAAACTCCTACACAAAACCCACGCTCTTCCAGTTAGAAAAAGGGTGAATGTGTAAAAATAGACTCTTACCTATTATTGGGTATTTTATAGCATTACATAGTAAATCTTCTATATTGTAGAACGTAGGTATGTACGACAGAAACTACGATGTAAGTTGTCATTACCTTTGTGATTCCCGAAGGGTCAGGTAGATTTGTAATGACGTTCTTCGGGCCAAAAGTTGAAGTGCGAGACTATATTAGGCTAACTTTGAAATAAAACACATCTTTTATGAGAAGTTATGCATTTTATTATAGCGGTGATAGCCTAGTGGGATGACCGTTGACTGACAAGTCAAAGGTCGCAAGTTCGAATCCAAAGCACGCACCTCTGTCATTTCGAAGTCATGTGCGTATTATAAATTTTTTATCACTTGCTTAAAACGGTGAAGGAAGACATTGTGAGGAAACCAGCACACCTGATGGGTGTGTAAAGCCATGTCAGACCTATGGGTGATTTAAACTCTGACACTAGGTTGTTCATCAACCACACGATAAGAAGAAGAAGAAGATGCACTTTATTCAGGAAAACGTTAAATAATTTTCTTGAACTTGGCATCGAAACTTTAAATCTATAATTACAAATACCACCTGCAGTCATATTAGTTATTGTTCACCGGTTACTACTCACGTACATTCTTCGGGCTTGCCTGACTAGTTTCGAACTCGAATGGAGCCCTTAGTCATGAGCTGAGTCCGCGGCTATGTCACGAGTCAGACTGCAGTCATGCATGTCGTTTTAAAAACTTGCAGCTGTAGAAAAATTTAAAGCATGTGTTTTATTTTTATTTTTGTTAGGTACTTCTAATTCAAAACAAAATTGATGTAATTAGATATAAACAAAAACATTGAATATACCTACTGACCTAATATAATAATTAATTTTTAAAACAAACTACACCAATTCGATTTTTTAAATTATAGATACCATTTGATATTATTAACTGTCTCATTGGTCTAACGGGCGCAGAGGCGACTGCCGAATGTGAAATTGGGGTTTTCTGTTATGAAATTCACTGGAATTGTGCCATGTAGATAACAACACTCACTACCTATTACATGGGAAATAGTAACGGCATCAATGAAATGTGGGTGTAAGTACCTCCCTAAACCCTAGGGGAATATTTATTTGGCTCTGCAAAAATGAATACACTGTGTTTCATTTAAATAAAAATACAATAAGAACTTAAGTCTAAGCGTCTCACTACTTCTAGAAGAGCACTATAATATGCGCAAACACGCGTAGAAAAACATTTATTACATATTTATTGAATTTAAAAGGAGCCAATAGTATTGTAGATTATTACATTACATTACCACATTAAAACATTATAAAATAATGTTAATCTGTTTAAAATAAAAATAGGCGTGATGGTGCATTAAATAATGTTAAAAAAAATACTTACACTTATACGTGTGGACTCGAAAACCTCTTCCTTTTTTTGGTTGATAAAACGTGATTATATAATAATAATAAAACTGAGTCTTTATAGTACAAAATAAACATGATAAAACATTGCAAAGTAATACATTGACCCCTACTTTTACTTCTAGAGTATTTTTGAACGTAGGCATTAAATCTTCTGCCCTGACGTCTGCACTCTGCACTTGATCTATGCGTCTGGGGAGGTATTAAAAGTACCTATCTCTCTCTATCTTGGAATAAAAGTAATTTTCTTTGTTTTTAGGTACTATAAAAATATGGTTCATTTGGGAATGGAATATCTTGTGACTTCTGCTGCTTAATTAACATGCATCTATTTAACGTACAATATTAACACTATGTTTTAATCGACATATTTCCAGTTCAACACAAGTTTTAAATTTAGCTTAAAATAATCTGGATCCGTATTCGGTCATAGCACAAAATATTTAGAAATATAATATGTTGCAGGGAATTTATCACTTAACTCGTAAATAATTATTTTAGTTTTACACAGTTTTTAACAAGCATTTGGGCTATTATACATGTGTAGTTCAAATCACTTTTTTTTTTTAAACACACGTACCAAGCTTAGGTATCACATAAACAGCCAGTGCCAAAAACATTTTGCTCATATTTGATCGAAAGCCATACTAACACAAATATCGATATTCGACAGCGCCGGGCCAGAGTACATCCCCTCACTAATACACCGACGCATTGCCTAGCAACTAGCCTCCCCTGTATATATGTTGGCAGACGGCTAGACGTCGAGACAGGGGGTGCAGCGCTTAATGAAATCACCAATGTCCCTACTAACTATAGTGACAATGAGTTTCGGCCGCCATTTTTAGCCGTGCAGAGGAAGTTTTGCTTCAGTCGATTTTTGTTGGTCTAGCACACCATTGGATGAAGGATTTTTGGCTGTTAGTCGAGTTTGGGTGATTATAGTTGATGCAGTTAGTTTTGCGCGGTGAAAGCTGACTTTTACTCGTAGGAAAGTATTTTTATGTGGTTTGTAGTTTTTCTGCCACGTTAGTCTAGTGGTCCTAAGCGCGACTGCTAAGCATGAGGGCCTGGGTTCGATTCCCAGGTCGGGCAAAATGTAATTGGGTTTTTCTATTAGGATATTCTGTACCTGGTAGATGGCAATAGGCTCAACACTTCTTACATAGGACTTAATAACAGCATTGGTGAAATCTGGCTGTACAGTTTTGTACACCTCTGCCTACCCCTTCGGGGAATATAGGCGTGATGCTGTGTTATGTTAAGTTGTACCCCTTAATCAGCAAAAACGAAAATCAGAGTAACACTTTGCCCGTCCTGAGAATCGAATCTAGAACCGTACGGAAAGCAGCCGCAGTTACTTGATCAAAACGGCGGTTCCATTTTCCCCGATAATAATGACGTTAACAACCGACAACGACGTAAAACGAAATAAGTCACATTTAAATGTTAATCTTTTAAATCTACTTTATTTATGTAGGTAGTAAGCAATCAGTGTGCAATTGCCATATTGTCATTACCGAATGAACGAACGAATGAACCATTGATTGCAACAAAGCAGCTGCCGTGGAATAATGACCCATCGGTAAAAAAGAAAAGGCAATTACTATTACCATTACCTGCACAGTTTATTTTCGTTTTTTTTTTATACAAATTTGAGTCGAGTCTGATGTAGCTCAACTAAAATGTGAGAATTGCTTTTGGTCATAGTTAATTTATTAAGAGGACAGGGGTGAATTCAGAGACGTTAAATTATAATTAAAATATGTTGCGCTCAAATTTTCGAACTTATAGATTACGGGCCGATTTCACCAGTGAAACTAAACGCGATCAGTACAACCTGAACTCAGTTCACGCATTTAACTGAGTTCAGAGCTCCAGTTCGCATTTCACCAACAAAAACTGAACGCAGTTCAAGCTGAACCCAGTTCAGGCTTCTGGACGCCCGACTTTCGACGTTCAGCTTATCTAAACGCGTTCAAGAGCGGCCTGGTCAAAATGGCGGAATATTGTTTAACATAAAAGAGATTTTGTTGTTATTTGACATAATTATGATATAACGCTATTGTATAAATAAAATGTATATAAAACTGATAACTCAATAAAATTAAACATGTTTAATAGTTATAATAAAGTTTCCTATAAATATTTCAGCACCAAAAATTCTTAATTTGTAATATTTATTGTTTACATATATATTAATAAATATAAATTTAGGTTATCACCTCTCAAAATCGTTTAAATTCTTAATTGTGACAACATTTACATTAATTAACCAAGAAAACTTCCTTTTCGTGAACGCGATCAAAATGTAGCAGGTAAAATCAGTTTGACGTTAACTGAGATCAAAATCAACATTTGAACTGGATCAAGTAGAACTAAGTTCTGTTAAACTCGGTTTTTAATGGCAGCGGTGAAATCGGCTCTAAGTAGTTATTCTGATTGAAATGGCGATACTTAAGAAATACGGAATACGGAATACCATTGCAAAATGTAGGTAGTTGTGAGTAGGTACCTATTTAGTCCACAAGTATGACTTTAATTATCACTAATACGTACTTACTTGAGCATTTAACAATACTTAGTTTCATGGTAAGCAATTCAATTTCGGAATGCAAATACTTTTATATATGTATTCTACCGCAAAATACTAGTAACTAGGATACCGTCATGGCCAGAAATAATTTGTATAGGATATCAATTTATTTATTTATTGAATTTATGTTAGGATTATTTGTATGAATTTTCCTCATAAAACGACAACTGAAATATAAATGTTAGTACCTAATTTATTAGAATTACTAAACAATATTAATTTCTTATTACAGAACATAACATTACATTATATCTGATTAAATATTACTTCATATATACTAACAGGAATTAACGCGCAATAAATACCTTTGAATCGTTTGATATTTCGACCCAGTGGGGTTACTCTTGAAACTAATACCAATTCCAATATTAAATAGATACCTTATAACAACGCGTAATTTTAAAATATTTTAACCTACATTACAGTTGCCTCAATTTTAAAGCATGTTCTCTCCATTATATCTCGAGCCTATAATAATTTTTTAGACATTTTGGCATTTAAAAGTACGAACTGACATATTTCCAATGTCAATCGAGCGGAATTATTTTCAAGAGTAAGCCCACAAGTTGCACTGATGACCACAGACCTGAATTAACTATACGCGTTAATTCTTGTTAGTATATAGTAATATCATGCAACGCGATAGTTTAAAAGTTAGGTAGTAATTCAATATTATTAGATACACTGTAATTATCAAAGATAAAAGTAATCTCTTCACATAGGTGGGACCTAACTTCCAATCAAATTCTTCAACTCAAATAGATTTGACAGAAAACCAAGAGTTCTGATCGAACGCATTTTAAGTATACTTAAGTGTAAGTACTTGATCTAATATATATGTAAAAATCTCGTGTCACAGTGTTTGTTATCGAACCCCTTAGGCTTGACCGATTTGTATGATTATTTTTGTGTATATTTGGTAGTTCTGAGAATAGGTCGTAGGCTATTTTTTATACCCCTAGGTGGTAACGGTGGTCCTATCCAGAAAATTTATATGGCAGAACAACGTTTGCGGGGTCAGCTAGTATTTTTATATAATTTTGTAGATGGAAAAATACCACTTTGCGTGGGGTTTGCAACCCGCATCTACTGAACCAGTTAATAAAAGATTCCGGATCGTATTACTACACATTCATTGATTAAGGATTTATTATTTAATCCCGGCTACCATAAAATCGCACCGGACTATAAAAACTTTATTCCGAATCTTTTATAAAAAAACTCCAGCCTCATAAAATTCAGTAATCAATCATTAAAATCTGATTAAACGTATACATCTCAAAGTTTTACTAAATAATTAATAAAACGGAGAGTTTAATTAACAATTTGGCATATTTTATTACTTTTAGCGAGCGATTGATTGCCTATAGGCGCCATCTTTCTTTTCTTTAATGGCGGAAGGGTGCATTGCGTGTCGTCAATGTCGTAGTTTTTTATACGCTGACAATCGATCTATCAAAACATCTATCGCTGATGGTCTCTGTCATCATCAATCATAAAAGAAAAATACCTTGTCTTAGTTCATCATACTTTTTATAGAGGGCGCTGAATTTTTTATATAATCCAACCAAAGAGGTGATTACAAGTTACTTTTTAAATTAGCTATATTAATAGCTAATTTAAAAAGTAACTTTGGCTATGCTCCGTTTAAACATGATAATTCCATTACGGATAGCACCTTATTTAGACAAGGAATGTTTTTAAAGGGGTTTATAATTAATTACCTACCTACAGCAAAAGGTGAGATACACGTTTATGTGATAAAAGCCCCATCTTTGTCAGTTTTATGGCTTTTGTGAGCACCATGTATAAAAAGTTTCTTTTGCCAACGACAACGAAAATTGTCACGAATGCAAACATCAAAACATGTTCTGACAAAATGCGTTCAGAAGTGAATTAATTGATTTATTATAATGAGACGTAATATTGTTTTGTATAATAAATTGAAAAATATCATTAACTTGCTAAACACTGTCTGACCTCCACCATATATAATACTAAGATCAAAATCATACTGTAAAAATCTAAGAACACATAGATAAAATCCACGAAATATTAATTTTATGTATTCACAATAATTTCTACCCTTTCTTAGCCAGTCTTAGAGTCAAGTAAAGAATACTCAACCTTATACTAAGGCCCTTAGGTATTTATAATTCAGTATCATATAGATATGTATAATTCCTAAAGCCAACATTACTCAGCATGTGCTTTGGCTTCCCGTGTCTATCTGGCACTTGTAGTTTGACAGTTTTGTTACACATGTTGACAGGGATAATGCTAAACACGTGCTAAGTAATATTTAATTAGGTATTTTGGCCTAAGTCTCCATTTGATTTGAGATTGACTCGAGCTGCTGAAATGTGTAAAACTGATTTCGAATAAATGTGTAATCATTTTCGTGAAGAACATTCACATTAATAATTAATGTTCATCGGGTATTACTCACGTGTATTTTTCGTCGTATAAGCTCGCGGGGATGTCGCGAGTGAAACAGTTTGACTTCTAACAATTTAAGTAACACTTCGCCCGACCGGCGAATCAAACCAATTATGACCTCTGTCTTATGGCAACATGTTTTGACAATCATATTTCGACAGTTTGTAAGTGATGACCCTTCGTTTCAGTTTTCTTATTCATTATAAGCTTCTGAGATAACACACGTCAGTAAAGTATATTATTATTAATATTTAATCCATAAATTATTGAATTACAACTATTTTTCTATTGATCTACACACCTCATGCTCGGCAGCCGTGCTTGTAACCACTCGATCAACGAGGCAGTTTTCATTATGTATCGACTCTTGGGTTTGATTCCCAAGTCGCGCAGTGTTATTGGATTTTTCTGTTAGGAATTTCTCAGTAGCAGCCTGCAGTTTGGATATGTGACCGAAAGAGGGCAATAGGCTCACCACCTGGGAATTTTGTGTTAATAACACAATTGAAATATGTGTGTGCACCTCTGCCTAATCCTTCGGGGAATATAGGCATAATGATATGTTATGTCTACATAATAAAAACATCACGAAAATCTTGTTCAGTCTCAGATTTTCTTCATTTCAAATGTAAATAAAATTTCTCAATGAATAGGTACTCACGCTCTGTAGCTTTTAGAAGTCTATTTCTGAATGTTTATTTGAGTTGCTAGCAAACTAATCAAAGTTTACCAACGAATCCAGTACTATGAGAGAATTACGGACGATTTCTATCTGATTGATTGAAAATGTTATATATATTTTTTTTTTAAATAATTTCGCTAAGCATTCTGTGTGAAAGTGTTTGAGTTGTGATTAATTTATATTTCGGCTTTGATTTCGGAGTACAATCCATTTTTAAACATTTCATCATCATCTCCATGCCCTTATTCCAATTTATTTGTAGTTAGCGCGACATACCTATATCTGGCATGTTGCTAAAGTTTTGGCTATGTTTTATGACCGGCCGCCTGCTTGACGTCAACCCTCATTGGGAATGCTGTTGTTGGTGTGGTGGTAACCGCCATTTTTTTTTAAACATTTAGTGTCCCTTTTTAATCTGCTGTATTTTTAATTTTTGTATAATAACTTTCGTGAGATATATTCATAATAATTATAGTTCACAATCACCGGTTACTACTCACGTGCATTTTTTGGGATTGTTCAACTAGAGGTCAAGATGGCTTAGTGGTCAGAGCGCCTGGAGTATTTATCCGGGAGGCGCAGGTTCGAATCCTCTTCGCGACCGTATTCTTTTTCCATTTAATATTGTAATTTTATTGTTCAACTAGTTTCGAACTCGAACGGAGCCTTCAGTCATGAGCTGAGCCCGCGGTGATGTCGCGAGACAAACTGAAAAATGGACGTGAGTAGTAACCGGTGAACAATAAATAATTAATATGGATGCAAATAAATACAATATCTAGCTACTTCCATAATATTGAGGGTAGTCATGCAATTACCTGTGCACCGCCCGCCCGCAAATATATGCACATGCGCAAGCGATGAAAAAATAACAACCTGCTGTTAGACCGTGCAGTGTCTATCAGCTCCTGACCATGTATAGTGTATGAACGACGTGTGAGTAGTTGGTGGTAGTTGCAATTTTTCCCCGTCTGCGTGTGTGCTTATATTTGCTTGCACAGGCATGCTTACCCTCAATATTGTGGAAGTAGCTAGATATTGTATTTATTTGCATCCATATTAATTATTTATTGTTTCAGTTTGACTCGCGACATCACGGGCTCAGCATGACTACCCCCAATATTGTGGAAGTAGCTAGATATTGTATTTATTTGAATCCATTGTAATGGACTTCCGCAAGGTAACGCCGGAATATATTCAATAATAATTAATATATTTTTATAAATGCATGAGTACCGAACAGTAATGAACGAAGCAGAGGGCGCGTTAACTGAGTTGGTAGAACACTTGGGCCAAGATTAAAAACATTAGGTACTTATCACGTGCGTCTGGCTTAGCTGTGTTCCCGTCTCTATCTTACACTTGTAGTTCGACATTTGTGTGACAGTGACAGAAATAGTGCTAAACCGAAGCAATATTTCATAATTCCATTTCTAAGTAATATTTATTTAACTTGGCTTTGGAGTTCCGATCCAAGAGGTGTAGGTTGAAAGCCTCGTTTGTGATCGTATGTCATGTGTCTTATACAACTTTGTACCTGCATCTCTGCCTACCCCGTCAGGGAATACAGGGTTAATGCTTTGTAACGTAATACATTTTTCAGCTTATTAACAACACCTTAGTGAGCAGTGATTAGGACTCCCAAGACAAAAGTCGTATGTTTGAACCCAAGGCCAAACCACAGGCTTTTCATTATCATGTGCGTTTTAGAAATCCTCAGCCTACCCCGTCAGGGAATACACTTGTGATGCTATGCTATGATATGCTGTGTTACAATAAGCAAGTATAATATAAACCCACCCTGTTTCAACCGATCGAGTTCATTAACTGACTACCTGCAGTAGGTACCTACTGACTCCTGATTATGGAACAGCTGATACTGATGTGTTTTGATGAGAATCGCTCTGTTTACTGATACAAAAGTTACTATTTTTTATGAAAATACCTAAGGCATCTCGACATCTGCTCACTACTCCGGATTGTTTTTTTACATTTAAACACGTCTGTTTGGTGACGTCATCGCTATCTAATATAAAGTCCGTAAACAGGCTAGTGAACCGACACGACTAACTTTGCAGTTAATACAATGTCCTGTATCCAGCACTATTTACCTTAACAAATACAGGTAAAACTTTCCAACGCATTAACACATGCGTAGCGAACGTTAAAGTTATAAATTTTTTAGAAAGAAAAATACTTTCGTCAGCAAGATTCGAACTTGCGTCTCTCGGATAAATACTCCAGGCGCTCTGACCAACTATGTTATCTCAATATCTCAGAATACAGAACTCAATATATAACTTAAGAGTGAGCTACGCATACGTTAATGCATACTTAAGAAAGATTTATCTGAACCAGTTAAAATTTAAAACAATACACTTTTATTATAGCATCACGCCTGTTATCCCAAAGATTTAAGCAGAAGTGTACTAAAGTAGATACACCTACATTAAACTGATGCAATCTCATGTAAATAGGGGGTGAGCCTATTATCATCGACCGGGCTTAATTTTAAACTTCGGACTACTTCTGAGAATTTCTTGACGGATAATTCCATAAGCACTTTTCCCGGCCCGAGAATCGAACCCTCGACCTCAAGCTCAGCAGCCGTACTTGCGGCCACCAGACCAATGCATTAAGCTTTTGACTCGCTAATTACCAGGCAGAATAGATTCTTATTGTTATGAAGTATCTATAATTTCTGTACTTCTCCCATTCGAAGAGTTAAAATGAAGATGAAATTATTAATCGTTTTCAGTTTTTTTTTTAAGCACAAGTTTTAAATGTAATTTACTATATTTTTGGCCCTATGCAATAACTGTTATTTTAAGATGTGCATCTCGTAAATAAGTTCCAAAAGCTTAAACACCATCAAACAAAAAAAAAACACACTTTAGATGATATTCCCGACACGATTACCGATCATCGATAAGTCTTCCTGTAATCGATAAATCGATTCTATTGTTTGGTAATCTATTAAAATAACGCTGAGTAATGATTCTGAGAGCACTGTAGATGTAGAATGCACAGGTACACAGGTAGGTATAAACTATGATAGGTATGTTTCGTTCTTGTTTCAAATTTAATAATGTCTAAAACGGGTGGAATGTGTTTCCAGTTTGGCTTTAGTGTACTAAAATAAACTCGTCCCTTGTGTACGTATTACTTACTCTATTCTATTTGTTTACCTACTAGAGGTTACACATGAAGGTCATAAACGTCCTATCAAAAAATAATAATTAAAAAGTTACATTGACATAATTCGTTGGGTATACCTACCTATATGTAGGTAGTGGTTAGTAGCCCTGACTGCTATGCCGGAGGTCGTGGGTTCGATTCCCACCCAGGACAAATGTTTGTGTGATGAGCACGATCATTTGTTCTGTGTCTGGGTGTAATTTATCTATAATATGTATGCATTTAGAAATATATAAGTATGTTTATCAGTTGTCTAGTACTCATAACACAAGCTCTGCTTAGCTTGAGACTAGACGGCGTTGTGTGATAGTTGTGGAATATTATTATATTATTATTATTATTATATATCTGCCTAGCCTTTTCCCAATTATATTGGGGTCGGCTTCCAGTCAAACCGGATGCAGCTTAATTATTTTACATGGAGCGACTGCATATCTGACCGCAACAACCCAGTTACTGGGTAACACGAAATCTCGTAGTATGACTGGTTGTCAGAAATTTCAGGCCTCTGACTAGTGACTACCCGTAACGGCTGTCATAGATCTTAATTATTTGACAAATTTAGATCTGTTTGACTAAGTAGGTACCTACCTATTGTATGAAAAATGGCAAAGGATTTTTCAATTGTGAATATTCCTTCTTTGAGCTTAGTATATATTTTATTCTTAAATAACTACTTAATTGTAAACAACGACAGATCTATTGTCACATTCACAGCTGATTTAAAAATAATAGGTAGTTCTTAATACATTTACTAATAACAAGTAAGTAAGCACGTAAGTAAGAACAATTAGTTATAGGAATTATAAAGGAATAAAAACACACGCGGCGTTATTGTGACGTGAATATTTTTATATTGACGCCTGTGGCAATGACCGCGGCTGATGCTCGGTTCACGGCCGTTTAAAAAAAGACGTTTATGTTTTAAAAACGCTTTTATCCTTGTACGCTTGTAATTGGCCGAGCTGGATCTTCGTTCGGTTCGTATTCGTATGATGAATGCACCATTTTGGTACACTGTACAGTATACACCCCACACTCGAAAATAAATAAACGTTCGGAGAGACACGGGGCGCTGAGGGCGGCACCCCCACAGCGGCATGCACGCACACACGCGCAACGCAGGGCAACTGAGAGGGCGCTACCGTCGCTTAGTCTCGCGCCGGCCACCGCTGAGGTCGGACGTTTGTCGCTTTGTGCGATGCGATCGGAAAAATAAACTAGTTTTGTTCCGGTACGACATACCGCCTCCTGTGCGCTGTTAAATTTTACGTGTTTGTGGACATACTGTGTTCGTGATTTTTATCTAACGTGAACGGTTGGTATCCCCATTTAAAGTTGGGATTTTTTGTACGCGCCCGTCTTGTCTACACATGTTCATTGTTTACATCTGTAGTTATAGGCATGTGTTTCGTTTTTTTCTACTATCCCTCGTAATGCAAGGATTTTATTAATAAACGGGTAGTTCAACGCGTTGGATGAATCATAAAGCGGAGTACCCACATTGAATAAGTCGTTTCTATTTCCAGATAAACTGTTGGGATTGATTGGGAGCCGTTGACTTGTGTTGAAACAAAGGTTTACATTGTCGGAAGGTGAACGATCTTCATTCGACTCGCTACAGGTATGTTTGAACAAGAAATTCATTCATCTGTACACACTCGCACGGCTAAGGGTCATATTTTTTCGAATTTCAATCCATTTGAATACACGTTATTACAACCGTTTGATATTTTGAATCTATCTGCCAACACTGTCTAGTTTTAAAATGTTAAAACGTTAAATCATAGTCCATAGATTACACCGGCGTCCGCATGACTAATTACAAATTTGAAATGCCTACAACGTATCTGTCGCACGGAAACGAAGCGTAATCCGTTTTTGTGTCATTGACCTCATTGTCTATGCCCAAGTAGGTAAGTAAGAAGTATTTTTTTTGCGCAAATTGTGTGTACCTTACGTAACGTTTTACCCGTGTAGTCGTATGTAATTAAACTATTGTGTTGCATGTCAAAGTATGGAATCGAGGCTCTGTGCACCTTATATAATGTATAACCTTTTGTATGACATTTGATGCCGAAGCCTTTCAAATCGTCTACTCAATAAATCGGTTACTTGTTGCTCTTATTCGTTGGCATAGCTAGTGTTGTTATAGTAACATATTTTCGTCGGTCTGTTTTCAAACAAAACTATTTTAGGTACGCTGTAGTTCATAGATCAGAAATAATCCGACAGACGGTCCACAGTAGGTTATTTGTTGATAAATTAGGGTGAACGGCCCAGTAGTCGACCGTTCAAGGTTATATCTCGAGTATGATAATCCACTGTTTTTATCTACTCATAATTTATTGTAATGTGTTGTTAATGAATTTGTCGGTGTATTTATTTTGATTATTTTAAAGCTTTTATTACTTGGTACAACATTAGTTTCCTTATATGGCCAACGTATTAGGATGGTAGTCATATTTTTTTTATTAAATTGCCCGTTACATCCCGCCCTCTTTTTTTATAATCGTAAAACCATGATTCCGAGGATCTATGGGATCAGCCCACGTATATACGCAAGGTAGAATGGGGCCTTTTTCTAATAAAGTTACTATTTTTTTTTACTTGTTTTGTTCTTCTGAGAAAAGGTTTCCCTTCACATTTTTACAGGGGTTTACGGAAGATTGGACAAAAAATGTGTATTAATAGTTACGTTACTTTATAGTCTTGAGATCCAGTTGGCAGTTTGTAAACCTGTCTATATTGCCTAACTAATGACTACATTTTACGCATAACATGTTTACTAAGGTGGGGATCAAAAGTGCTCCGAAAAATAAAAAGTTTATAACTTTTTAAGTAGGTATTACAAAACTAAAAAGGTTCCATTCTATTTTCGATACTAAAAATAGGTACATTTCACTTTTTACCTTCTTGAAAAAGTTGTGCTACCAAGGTACCTAGTCAGACAAAATGCATAGGTAGCCGTAATGACAGACAAGTCATGGACCTACCGCCTACAGACCACTGAATAACCCGATTCCCTTGACACAAAGGAAGCAGCTTTACTTTCATTATCATTTCAATAAAAATGTAAACTTAATAAAATGTCAAGTTACTTGAATAACTACTTAAGTACTAAAGTTACAATATTAAATGGAAAAAGAGAGTTCGCTAAGCATGCGTTAATGCTTTTTCAAAGACATATCTTGGAATACTTAACTACTTATAATGAAATTCTTACTTCGAGCAATGATATGAAAAATCTAAAATTAAGTGTGATTTAAATAATTAATTCTCAGACTTGTAGTACTCGAAAGAGATTTTTGTTTTATAGCAAGTATTACAATATCCCCAAAAAATCTTACACAAGAGAAAGAGCCCATACAAACTCTGCTGACTACACAACATATTTCTAACCTTGAAATTACATTTTCTAAGTGTCAATATCCTACATTCTCCTACACACACGGCATAGACTATAAAAAGATTCAAAAGCAGATACGACACTGCTTGTTATTCATAGCTTCACTTAATGAAATGCAAACCTCTCCGCCCGCGTTGATTGATTGTCTCTTAGTTCATGAAAGGGGAAGCTTCTTATATCTAAAGTTCAAAGAGTTCCCCGCAGTTCATAACTCAAATATCTTTCACCCTATTTGTCACTTATTATGGGTGGGCATTAATACCCGCACTTTGTAATTGGGCCCTTTTGTGGACATAACATTCGGTTTCTGTGGGTTTTAGTTGGTAATTTTCTGAGAATTTACCTCATATAATATGTTTTAGGTGCCCGTATTTGTACCATTTACCCTGCTAAGAATAGTCAACCCTACCTTTTCCCGAGGGTGCCAGAGATTATATCAAGTGAAAGGGTTGCAAAATGTGTCTGTATGCTGATAATATCATACTCTTAAAACTTGTTACCTAATGGTGTTCTAAGAAGTCAGTCGCTCTGCGTTAACTCATAGGGCCAAAGATTAAGGAAACCATCCCGCGGAGACAGATCCCTCAATAGACTTCCGACTATCGCAGTCTTATATTAACTAGGTCAGTGTTCGTGTCATTTATTGGCATTATTATTATAATAAATAGTATACCAATGGAAAAGGCCGGAGCAATTAAGCAGTTTGTATATACTATCTTGAGCGTCCACTTTTAACCCTCATTGTCTATGCGACGATGACAAATGAACATGGCCATAGACAGCAATTAAATTTATATCTATTATTATTTAGCTATTAAAGTTGCGTCAATAATACATAAATTAAATTAACATCCTTATAATCTGAGGAATTCAAGGTAATAAAATTAAAACGATTGTTTATGTAATGGTTAAATTATATCATAATTAATCGTGACTAGAGGAAGTAAAATAAAGGCCGGTATTTGTAACGATTCTTATCTGTGCGCAGGACTCGTAAACTCAAACATCAACCCCACTTTATATGGTCATAGCACGCATTTAGGATGATAAATTGAATCTTTTAACTTTCTAAATAATTATGAGACACTAGTAATCCGCCCCAGCTTCGCACGGGTAAAATTTATACAAAAATACCTTCCAAATTTCCTACCTTATCGATGGATTTTCCAAAAATTTTCTTTCATACAAGGTATGTATCAAGGTATGTGTCCTTATAATTACGAAAAACAATAAAAATCAGCCTAATCAATTCATACATGCGGCATTCATAATTGATTTTACCTATAGTATAGATTTCATAAAGATCTTATCAAAAACCAATTGTATTAAATTACCATAGCATTATCACGCTGTATTTCCCGAAAGGGTAGGTAGAGTTCTACCTACACAAATGTATACCTTAACTTCACCAATGCTGTTATTAAGTTCCATAACAGGTGGTGCTCCAACTACTGAGCTACTGAGAATTTTCTAAAAGAAATACCCAATAATACTGGAATACAACTCAGGACCTTACGCTCAGCAGCCGCGCATGCGACCACTAGACCAATGAGGCAGTATAAATATTCCTAAATACATATATGCCAGGTATCGCTTTGTATAATATTGACTTTTTCTTGAAGACTGCTTGTGTCATTGTGCGCTACCATCATAATATATTACCGACCATGATAGGGTTGGCTTTAGTCAAACCAAATATATAACTGCATGCGGGCTATAATGACTTGTATAGGTACCTAAGTAAACCCGTATTCATGTATGGGGCCCTCATTACTTCCCTTAACTCTCAGGTGAAGAGCTCTACTTGACATTACATTATGCCGATGTAAGAATTGACTTTATAAAGAGATTAAATAGTCGTGATATAATAAATGTACAGGTTCCGAAGTCGGTGTTTGCAATCCGATAAAACATTTGCGGCAATCGATAAGTATTTTCCAAGAAATACATTTGTGGACAAACATAACTACACTAAAGGCTAAAAATCCGTTAAAATGTAAAGAAAGGTAAAATAGTTGCCCCACATTTGGTTTTCTTCCTGTATCGTGGATGCGTTGTTTTTTTACCCAACCGGAGTTGTCCCACTGTTAGGCATAGGTCTGGTCCATGTCCTTCTATACCTCTCTTTGTGTGGAAATAGCAGGCTTGCTCCTCCCATATCCATACACCTAGACATAATCGAACCCGCAACACGCGGCGCAAGCAGCCGGTCCCTGCGCCAGCCGCGCCATCATCCTACTAACTATCTTACTAATCCTTCCTACTAAATTATAATGGATGTTTGTAACTCTTTCACGCAATAACTACTGAACGGAATTGGATGAAATTTGGCACATAGATAGTTTATAACTTAGATTAACACATAGGATTTTCATCCCGGCGAGATCCAATTCTGATGTGTCCACGCAGACGGAAGTCGCGGGCGAAAGCTGATTATTTATAATTATTTTCCACCAAGCTCTACTATACCCTATATGTACAACATCTAATGTAAATGAACCATAATTGTTTTGAAGGAAACTGGTTACAACAGTTCAATGTCGATAGGCTAGTGACCTGTCACAACAATAATAAATAATGGAATCCTACACAGAATATAAATTACAGCGTAGATAAAGATAAATATGTAACTATCCATAAATCAATCATACTGGCCTACGGAGTATGGACGTTCACAACTGATCTAGGCAACTGCTCTATGTAGAATGTACAATGATTGTACAGTCGGGGAAACGGAAACATGCGCCACCTTAACTTTAATTTCGTATTGGCATTGAAATCCTTCTAGGTCGAAATTAATTGTTATAAAATAGGCCAATGACAATATGAAGTTAAACTATCGCTGAGATAAAGTAATGAATATTTATGCTGTCTCATGTGATAATACAAAGTCGTAAGTGCAACTATAAAATAAACTAAGAATTTAAACGGCCTTGAAATTTTTAAACGAGATAATACTCAAGTGGGTCATGCTTCCAATTCCTCGACTGTCCAAAGATAGAAACAATATAATACCAAGAGGTAATATTGCCATAAAACTTGGGGGGACTTGGTAAATGGCTCAGTAATAGCAGTACTCTTTTTGGAATAATGTGTGCAAATAGGACATGGCGTCAAGGACTCCTACCGACTAAAACTTCACGATACTCCGATAACCTTGATCGGTGTCCCAGGATCGTAGTTGTATTCCAATGACAGCACCTAGATATCACCGCATGAAACAATACTGCAGTCAGATTCTTGACAATTAAAGATAAATCTTTGAAAAGCATTAACGCTCTCTCTCTTTTTCCATTTAATATTTATAACTTCAGATTCTAACATAATTTAATCGATTTTTATGACAACCATTGGCAATGAAAAAACTGTTGTTTTATCTGTGACTGCGGCGCCCTCGCCAAACCATCCAGCACGTAGTCGCGAGTTGTCCTTTGAGAGGATTCTCGACCTGGAACTGTGAGCAACTGCCTCACTTTGACATCTTGCAGTAGCGCTAGTAATAATTTTTCCGGAAAGGCAATTGGTATTACTATGAGCATAGAATGAGTACTATATTTGCCTATAAAGGTAAGGAAACTCTTATTTTGTCAAGGGTTAATTTGCCATTGTTGGCACATTGCTGCTGTTTTGAAGAACTAGACGTCTAACATGCAACGCAACACATTTGACATTATTGTGTAGGTATCAAATTGTAATTGAAAACGCACTTTTAATGGTTTTTATTAATTTTATTGTCGAGAAAGTCGTGCACCTGTGTACAGTTTCATTTTGTCAATGACAGCAGCTGTCAAAATAACATGGAAGGTATAATATTGTATAAAACGTCCCAATATCTATGTACCGTCTGCAAACATAATAATTTTTCCTCTTTGTCTCATCGATGCGTGACGGCACAGTATGTAATATTAAATTCACATCCACCGGGTACAGGTTAAAGCTAACAATGCCCGAACGATGTCAACATTACATAAGTTTGAGCTAACCGACAATTTTGACAGTGCCTGTGGCCGTTATATAATTTGGATGACTTCGGATATAATACTGAGTCAGTTCATGGACGTTGGTTCCGATAAAAAGTTACACTTCTAAGGAGGGTAGAAAGACAAATTCTTTTAATTTCCGCACTCCCTTCACTACAATACTTCCTAAAACATTGTAGTTGTATAAAAAAAAAAAAAGTTCCTCAATGTGATAAAATAATAATATTTTCATCCATGTAGTATTCGTTTTCCTCTATTTGTACTTTCAAACATCAATAATATTTGTACTTTAAAACATCAATAACGGCATAGCCAAGTCTTATAAATTAATAAACTTTTTACAATTAGTAGAGCAACCAATTGATCCTGGATATTAAAAAAAATATATACACAGTGGGTAAGTTAAGTAGACATCTAGGGACAAAACAACAATACTTTTTAATATATAAAATATTGAAAAAAAATCAAGTTAATCTTAGTTTCATTATACAAAGTCCTTGTAAAATTTAAAAGGCTAAGCTAAATAGTAATCTTTTCCTAACACAGACTCATAATATTCATATCATATAATGCTCTTTTAATAGTTTATCGTATTTTATAAGACCATCTTGTAACTGTTTCACTGCAGAGCAAAGGCTTCTTTTACCCATAAAGGACGAACATTAATCACTACCCTCTCTCACTGGCAGCAATTTCAGAACATTAAGTCTGGGCTTTCTCACTAAATTTTCGTACATGCCAGTCCATTATTTCAAGTGAATCTAAGAATGCACCACATGGTATAGACTCCTTTGAACCATAAGGTTGACCATAAGTCCGTACCTATTATAACTATGTAATTGGAAAATAGTGTAGCTTTTGATCTTCTCTAGGAACCAAAGATATATTCAATTTTAGTGCTGTATGTAACCTGAACAAATTATTTGGCTATGTTCCATTTGAATATTTCCTTGAAAGGTTGAATACTGCAAGTTGTAACATGACACAATGATTTGAAGTGTCTGTGAACATCTCCCTATATAGAGTGTATCTACCTTCTTTTAAATATTTCTTACATAACATTGTCTATTAAAAGATACATTTATTTTAAAACCATTAAAGCTATTGTCGTTTTGTAATCAGGTTATCACAACATACAAATACAACAACCGGTTTTTTTATGTCGCATTTAACTTACCGAAAATTATTCTACGGCGATGACACATTGGGATTTTCCCGACTTCATTCCTAGATTAACTGACCTAGCCCAATGATGCGAACTAATCATATCGTCTCCCCATTGTTTTTTATACTTTTCCCTTTCAAATTACACATGTGGCCGTTAAACCGCACACTCGGTACTTTAACAAAAGGGCTTGAACATACTGCAATTACAAGCAATCATTCAATTAGACTGTACGTTAGGGCGGCGCGGCGGTTTTACTACTGTTGTCATGGCGACCGTCCTTTTTTATTTTACTGCACCAATTTGGTTAAATGACAGTTGTTATAAATCGAAATGAACTTTTATTTAGGCAATTAAATAAAATATAACATTCTGAACATTGCTTGTATAAAACAATTCATGTCCCAAAACTTAAACGTAAGTTTTAAATTATGTAACGTATATACATTAGATTATATAAGCAGTCTTATATAAGTGTATACGAATATATAAATGAATGTGGCAAAGCAAAAAGTAAATAACAAGACAGCAAAATCGCGTCCATTACTTTTGTCTATCCTGCAATAGACGTCTAAAACTTCGCAATACAGTGTTATGTGAATATTATTTTACCGCTTTACTGATAGAAAGCAACAATCCACAAAATGTATTACTTGAAAAGCACTCGGTTCTCAACGATTTATTTTCTTAGCTCCCAAAAAAAAAACTGATAAAAACAGTACGATCACTCCCGTTGAACCGGCTGGCAATTACGAACTAATCGCTTTTAACAGACATGGGAATCGAAGTCATCAGTCACCGACGCAGCTCTTTTTCTAACACACCTTCCCCTTTTGATTTGTTAGCACCATCCAAACTAGGAAGACCTTCAAACTTTCGCCTCGTTACCTATCCTTGTGTACGTTGTGGGTGTCTAACAGGAGGAAAGGCGTGCCCCATTATACTGGGCAGATACGAATTCTCAGAGTTTATAGTAAGATAGGCATTGGCCGTGTTTTAACATCCCCTTTTTCTTTGTTCAAGAAGCGTAACGCCACGCAAGTTTGTTCTCAGGCCTGTACCTCGTTCGTGCTGATTTAGTACTAACCCGTTGAGTCATATGTAGCGAGTAAAATTAGTCATACGTCTCTTTGTTGATTCCGTTGGTCTCTTGTAATGCCTATGTTTACTACAAAGAGCTGTGTGATTTATGCCCAACTTTCGAATTTAATTCCGAATAGTTAGCAATTAACCGATCAATATTTTTGTTGAAGAATTGGTTTTTGAATTGAATTGCTATGATTTTTTCCAGGAACATGTGACTTGTACGATAACAAAGATATAAAAAATTTGACCAGTAGAAATGCTAAAAATAATTTGCTTCCTCAAATAACTTTGCTTGAAAACGTGAATTAAATATTATTTTGTTCATGAAGTGTATTTTATCCAGGAAACGATGCCAATTTTTTGCCGACCAAATGCGTAAACACTGTATATGTACTATTTAAATCGAACGAGATATACTCCTTAACTGACGTGATGATAATTTTATATACAAATTCCAGCCACGTACGCATTTCTTTCTAGAATCTTCCGAACAAAGATACAATCTTTTAAAGAGCGTTGACTCCGTTTGTGACCCCACGGAACAATTGTTTTTGGGCCTAGCGTGACGGATTTTAGTCGAGTCATATTGTCACGTCGTCATCATATAAATCACACGCTTTTATTCAAGCAACTCAACACTTAAAAGGTTTAGTCAACTTTTATCTAAATGTGGCTTGGCGTCGAGAAATGTTTCTCAACTATCTAAACCACCTTCGTTGCTAACCTTGTTGATACAGCACAAAACGCTTTGCGTTTCCTTGTAAATAGTTCCGCAAACATTTTGTTGCCTTTCTTGGTATCTATAAGCTATATTGTTAGTCGCAGACGATTTGCGACCGCTCCACACTTTGTAGTTAATTCCGTTGTTAATGGTCTATTCGAACCAACAGTTAATGTTGTTTGTGTGTGGTCGAAGTTTAGTGAAGTCATTAATAATAATGTTTGGAACATGGATCTACTGTGTAATTAATTTGAATTTCATACGTAATAATAAAGGTTAGGTACTTAATTACAATGCTCTCTATTGAAATAAATTGTGCCCATTGAAATTGGTTATGTAACTGAATTGTAAAAAGTTTTCTACTTTAATAAATATATTACAGATTTATTTAACTTAATAGACATCCATTTGACCCATAAGTAATTAAAAATGAACAGAATTGTGGTAAAAAGACAAAAAATAAAAGCCTACCTTCCCTCGCTATTTAAAAAAATAATCATTTTCATTTACTACATTAAGGTACATGCCTCTTCAGTCCGTACCCACTTCAAAGGACATTAAACTTGTTTCATGTTTTTTGTTAACTAATTATGTCCATTGTTTTATAATCTAAAACGACTTTTTTGTTGTTACTATCGTAGATCTGATAGATTTACAACAAGTACCGACTATTTCCTGTCTCAAAATTCCATTCCGACTGACAAACCAACCAAATTATTCACAATAATGATTTCTTAAGTATACCTTACATTACACCATATGGCAACGACCATTACTACTTTAAAGTTATTTTACAAGAGCAACGTTTTTTTATGCCTACAGGAACAAACGAACGCTCTTTATCTTGACGCCTATGTTTACATAAGTGCGAGGGAGACGTAATACTGTTCGGCTAGTGAAAACGCAGCGTGTAAGGTAAGGTACCGACTCACACGCGGAGTTGATGACCGCGAACGAAGGCCGTGCAATCGGTCAGACAACCAAATGTCACGGTCGTACGCAGTGGACGACAGGAAAAACTACGTCACAGACGAAAAAAACGTGACTCACAAACACGTAGTGCGAACCGAATTACCATGTGCTGCCATCTTGTTACCGCGAAAACGACACTTTGTGTAGTTCAATTAGAAGTTTTTGCAACCGTCGGATTTAGAATACGCGCTGTAACAATAACCTTGCGAAGAGAATGGCAATGACATTGGCTCGCAGTCAACGCGGAAAACGGAAGACTGCGTCGCCCAGTGGCACAAATCACACTCCCTCAGGGTATAAAAATTAAAATATTTCTGAATCGAGTTTCACTTGCGTCGTAATTCAAAATTCTCCCTTTATTCCTAGACCGTATTGTGATATTTCGACTCGTAAACTGATATAATAACTTCGGATCGACGTTGCTTTACGACTGTCAAAATCGTATTTCTAATAATAAAATGTCTCAATTTAGAGGGCCAATGTTTTATCGCGTATATAAAGAAGTGGTATTAAATGTTTATTTTTTATGTTTTTTTCGTGTATCGTAGTACGATGGGGTGACTCGATTGTGTGGACCACTCGGAATAAAAAAAAAACAATTCATTCCACATGTTTTGGGTGGAAACGTGAGCATGTAATAATAATAATTTATGTTATCTAACCGGGAGGCGCGTCGGACGTGGACGTCAAGACGGGCGCGCGGCTCGGCTATCGTTTTTATGCGCATAATATATATTTTTTTCATTTTGTCCACAACAATTGTGTTGACGAACGCACTGTGGTAGAACAACTTTATTAAATAATTTTAATGAATACAATAATGTCTCCTTGTTTCAACAAGGAGACATTATTGAATGCATTAAGATACGGTAATATGTTGTATACCTAGTAGGTTATAACTGTTGAAGGAGAACCTATACTTATTAATAGCTGATTTATTCATGCAGTTATTGCTATGATATTGTATTACAAACAATAAAACAACATGCGTCCGTTGATAAGCCTCTTGACCATACATGAACAGTTTTTATTTATTAAACATTACGAAGTTTACCAATTGGTCTACCATAATTATTTCGATCTCATTTTATCATAATCTAGTCTTAGTTATATTGCCAAAAGCAAAAAAATAATAATGTTTTATGAATATTAAAAAAGAATATTATGACGTATTAAGCGAAACCATGTTTGTCTAGTTTATTATTCTTTGTCTCACTGCATAGAAACTACGTATTAAAATAAGGAAATCCTTTTAAGTACATTTTTATGTTAGGTCTACATTGCCATGTTACCTTTTACGTTGATTTTTTCTTAATAGCAGTTTAGTACGTATATAATTAATAAAAGTAAATAATACTTGTGACTAATTTTGCGTTGTATTGTGTCGGAAAGTCGGATAACTTTTTTGTTTTACTACATAATTTGTTGTAAATATATGACATGTTAACTGACACTGACAGGTGACAGGCTTCAAGGGACTTTCATTTGTCTAGTAAATATGTCTCTCTGTCTATTGTAACTATTCCCTTTAGCTTAACTAATGTTTAGGTAATACTAAATAACTAATATAAGGGTCCAGAATTGTGAGTGGTTACGAGGTTGTGACAGTGCCCGATCTTAAAATTATCATATAATGTATGACCCACGTATTTTTTTATGACCCATCGCACGTCGTTATTCTTTATCGATTACCGAATAATTTGGAAATTGTAGTAATATCTTAGATATAATTGTAGAACATAGCAGCGTTCGTGGTCGCAGGATGACATCGGAAATTGTAGTTAGTTTTTGCTTCTCAGGCTGTGTGCAGTATTTGTGGGTTTATCAGCTGCGAATAGCGTTGCCAGGCGTCCGGATAAAGCCCGCAACAGTCAGGCTTTTTGGTCGCGTGTCCGGCCAAATTAGACGGTGACCTGAATGTCCGGCTCTTGTTAGGCTTTTTAAATTTAACCATTTTTGTACATTAAGATGATATTATGTTAAAATAAAAATAAAAAACTAGTTTTACTTTAAAAAAAAAAACGTGTTATACTAAGACTTTTAAAATAAGGGTGTTCAGTATTTTTACCTAAATGTCCAGCCAAACTGGCTGGTCTGTCCGGCTTTCTGCTTTAAGACCCGGCTGCGAATCTCAGCTGATATACGCACAAATACTGCAATGTTAGACAAAGGGCGATACACTGATTTCTATGTAAATAATTACGAAGAAGAACCATTATAACTCAGCACGCGCCACTAAGTAGCTACGTGACCCTAATCGCGTGTTGCATACAATGATACAATCGTGACCTTTCGTAAGACATCCGCAAAAAAAAAAGAAAAATACATTTCTCATGTTTTCCTCTTGCGCATCCTCGAGTTGAGCTTCTGTTGTCATGTTTTTGTTAGAACACCATGAGTTTTCTTATTGTTTGTTTAGATTTAGAATGTCGGTATAAAAAAAATATAGGATGGCCATTTTTTTTTAGTTATGAATGTCTTTAAAAACAAACGTTTGACTCTTATAAGATGGGATCTTAACTGTTGATATTTGAATTTGCGTTCTTAACGCTTGTACCAATAAATTTATTATCAATTTAATCATTTAAGTAACTTTTAATGAGTTTATTGTATTATTTAGAAGTCTAATTTTAAAATAATAATAAACAAAGCTTACTTATCTACTCGGTACATATTGCATATGATACATGTACAATATTTTGTGCATATGTGCATGCTACTCGTACACGCGAATGCTGTCAAGCCGCTATTATTTAAACATTATCTATATCAGATTACTCGCTTATCTTAAAAATATTGTGATGATATTACGCAATTGGAACAAACAGCTATCATCAATAACAGTATGACGTGATTCATAGAAAAATATTCTTAATCGGAAATTGACTAACGAAAAATAAACAGAAAAGTTCCAAGAAATCCGTTGATACAGATTAGGTCTCGGTTTTTTGGAACAACGTTGTCCTTCACTATTTCTTTTAATATGATGAAAAAACATCTAAAAGATTATTATTAAGGTATTATGTTATTCTTGTCGTAAGCTCGGGTTCTACGAAGGATCTAGTTATATCATGTCATCGCTCTCATGGCTGTTAACTTTTTAATTTAGATTAATTGTTTGACTATGACTGCTGCACTTATCAGCTTGAGTATTATCAGATGAAACAACTGCACAATGCTTTGTAAAGTAACTAAATAATTATCGCTTAGGCCAATTACCCAAACGCTACTCAATTTAAAGTAGCTCTCAAATCTAGTGCTGTCGATTTGAGGTCAAGGTACTTAAAATTGCGTAAAAAACTATTTGCGCGTAAGTATGTTATATGTATAAACTAAACAAAATTATATCATAGGCGCAAAACTCAATGTTTTTACTTTTTACCACTGCCCTCTTTTACGCACATTTATTAAATTATTGTACAATTTATGTTAATACACGAAGAGGCAAAATTCCATGTAATCTGATAAAGGCGTGTGTAGGTCTTAGGAGAAAAAAAAATACAATTTCTGTGGATAAATTGAATGAGAGTCATGATTGCTCGCTTGGGAGTCTCGGCACTGATCTAAGATCGACGAATTTCGTTACTTGCTAACAAATATGTATCGCGCGGTATACGCAAGAAATTCGAACACAAACCAGAATAAATAGTTGTGTTTGGAAAATAACTAGTTTTTGTTCCAAAATAAGTCAGGTGTCAAAATATTCTACTGTAAGAAGTAATCTATCTGCTCATATTGAATAAGTACACATTTTACTATCTTATAAGCGAATCACATACAATTATGTCTTATTCATATCAAATATTGTGTACATCGAAACCAATCGAAAATGTTATCTAAAATGCTACTTAAAATTAGTCATAATGATTTTTACCCGATCACGCACAAGTCCCGGAACACTGGCTGTCACTAAAAAAACGTCACATCAAAATTTGGACACTAGCAACGTTTATGCACAATTTCACGGTCGGTCATCATGTGTCAATAATTCACACTTGACGTAAACAGGTAGGTACATGGAAAACACGGTCAATAAACTTCAGAGTCTTATAGTATAACAAAGAGGCGCAGTTGGGGGCTACGTAGGTCATTCACACCGTATGTTTAGCACGGATATTGTTTATGGAAACCCATCATATACGTTACGCAATGGTAGTTTTGCTAAAATTGTTATTGACTCGCGTTTTCCTTACGTTAACCAACTGTTGGACGTTGAGAACATTATTTTATTTAAATTGATGATTTATTTTCGTTGGCGACTACCTATTTATTCTAGTAAGCATGTAAACATCTTTTTGTATATTTTTTTCTTTTTATTTAGGTATTTCTGTTTTTATGTATATTATTTTTAAAAGCATATTTAGTAAATATGTATGTATTGTCAGTTTTAATTTCACGGGCATACCTATATAATTAGGTAACAAAACAACTTAATCATTATACTTTTTTGTAGGTATCATTATGGCACAATACAGATATTCTAGTCACCGTATAAAATACAGAGACGTAGGTACTTCAAGACTTGTACGTCTCAGTAAACGTAGATTATAAAACAGAAACAAAGAAAAACTTCGTCTATTAGATATTCATAGACCACGGCTGGTGGCGTTACATCCTAATTTACAAGGGTGCGAGCGAGACAGCGCTGTCTTCCATCTCTATCACTACCTGTTCTTTTTTTATGAGGTCTACCTCTTACCTGCGTAGCATCCCTGTGGCCAGGGTGAGTCATTGTGGTCGGTTTTACGTACAGTCGGGAACGCAAGTTTTACGAATTTATTATACTATTCAACAGGTTCGTTACTTATTGTTTGGGATCGATGTTTTGTCGGTGTCTGTTTCCAATGAGGTATTGGCTTTTTTCTTTTGAAGTTTGACAGTATATAAAAGTGCAAGTCATCTTGCGATTCGATTATATTGAATACCTTATGTAAGAGTTTAAACTATACATGGGCCTTTTACATGGCTTTACACACGTTAAGCAAGTGATAGTAAAATAATATGTACAAATGACTTCAAAAAGTCAGCGCTGCGTGCCTTGGGTTCGAACTTTGAATTGCCAGCCCAACGGTCATGCTATTCACATTTCTTTTTCATTGTTCACTAGTATTCGATAAATGTTTCTTAAAGAACGGTAGAATCTTCACAAGACATTGACACCTACGTGATCACTCATTGATTTGAGTTATGCCACGCTACTCACCTAAACTCGCAGTAAAATGTCTTTATTTAAAAAACTTTTTAAATTTTTATTTGTTTTATTATCACAAACATTTCCAGAATTTCTTATGATATGACCGATTTATTGAGGTGTCGTGTTTCGTGAGGATAGTCAATGTTTGTGATTTCTCTAAGTACTCATACTGATATGTACGTATCTTTACTAGGTATCGTCTACTTGCGAAAAAAAAAAATGCTTGGTGAATTTTCTCGGCCCTCAAAACTCTTTTCTTTGGCCTAGGTTTATTATACGTTTAAAAAAAATAAAAAAAATCACACACGATTTTTACTTTTTTACTAGAAAATACATTTACGGTTTTAAAATAAAAATCCTATCAATAGATACATACCATATTTAGCAAAATCCACTGAACGTGTGATTAAATCCACCTCTCACTAAAGCACACGACTGTACATTATATTATTAAAGTAATGTTAAATGTGGTTTTGACCTCTCACGGCGGCTGAACGGATAAATTATGCGGTATCGATATACGAAACCTTTGCTAAAAACAAAATAAAACCGAAGAACAAAAATGAACCAGGTACTTGGGTGATTGACCGAAAAAATCTTAATAACTACCCCCCTATAAACCGATTAGGCTGTAAAAGAACCGTTCGTGTATTAATCATTCGGTATTTTTCCGCGATTGTATTGTTTGTTTTTCCATGAGGGTCGGTAACAGTAGGCACCATGTTACAATTACAAATTGATAGTTTTACGGTAACCTATGGCTACTTTTCTTAGTAATTTAATAGATTTAACATAACTTAAATCTTAAGTGTGGTGTTCCCTAGGTCACCACTTTAGAATAGAATATCAATTTAGGCCTTTGCAATGTGCTGTTCTAAGGTTCTGATATAAAACTATATGATGCACTTTTAGTTACTTAATTGTGACATAAATTAGCATCACGCCCGTATATCCCAAAGAGCTAGGCAGAGGTGTACACAGTTGTACATAGTTGTACACCCACATTTCAGCAATGTTGTTAAGTCCCATGTAATTAGTGGTGAGTCTATTGCCATCTATCTACCGGACAATTCCAAACTGAGGATTATTTAACAGAAAAACTCAATAAGTCTGCCCGACCCGGGAATCAAACCCGAGACCTCCTGCTCAACAGTTGCGCTTGGGACCACTAGACCAAAGAGGCACTTAATTTTTGTCCGAACTATATGACATCTTTGGTATTAGAACTATGACTAACATATTAATTACATACATAGTGGTACAAGTAGTTACGTATAATTAATTTGAAAATAACTTCGTATTTCGCGATATTATATTAACGTAATATAATATCCGGGCATTCCGGACAAGGCGGTTGTTCCGGCCAATTTATTCGCTTAGCAGGTGTCCGGGTATCACGGTACATTTTGCCCGGCTCTAAATCAAACAGCATGCACTTAACGGCTCTCCTGAAAAGTATTTTAAAGTTTATCTACCACAGTGTTATAGTTTTGCAGTAATTTTAAACTTGGGGCATAAAAGTTCAAATTTGTGGTTGGTTTCTTGTAAAAGGCTTTCAGAATGTGATTTAAAAACTTTGAAACTGAATTTCAAGTTTAGGTATCTATTTTAATAACGCCTTTAAGCTAGGGAAATACGACTGAAAAGATACCCGTTTTTTTTATTTGACATTATTATTGATTTGCAAAATCAATGTGTAACAATTGACTAGTTATAATTATGTTAACAATATCCACAGGCAATAAATAATTTACTGATAATCATAAAAAATTAACACTGACATCAATAAACTATGCCTGAATGTTACATTAACTATAAAAAGACAAGAAATGCCATAATTTCGATCAAAGGAAACTAAAACGTCGCTGCCAAACGGAAAAGGTAATAAAATGTGTGGGCGAGTAAACTTCGGCTGTTCAATTTATTTTAACTAACTAAAATAGCTTCAGTTTCCGCTGCTGAGCTTGGCCTGGGGTTAAGGGCATAGTGGATGTTTACAAAGATGTTATAACAGCTAAAAGTTCCGTCTGCACAGATTTTTGTTACGTCTGCAACCACAAATCCGACACAACTCTACTAAAAATCCAATTAAAAACATGGTAGGTATGTTTTTAATTGGCTTTTTAGTAGAGTTGTGTCGGATTTGTGGTTGCAGACGTAACAAAAATCTGTGCAGACGGAACTTTTAGCTGTTATTGTTGTCTTTACTCCATTCAGGCATTTTGTTTATTACAAAAATATTTGTGTTGTAAAAGAAAATGCAGATATTATATTATTTTCATATCTGTAATATCCTTCGCATATTAATAGCATTATTATGCACTCGCGTCTTTTCCCTGCACAGACCGGATAGATCCAATTACTATAGATGAATATTCTAATATATTTCTGCAAGAGAATATGTTATCAAATGATATGATATGAAAGAAAATATTATGTTGCTTGCAATTCCTTTGCCAATAATTGAAAATGAGTCGACTTTCGAAATACACATTGATAAATGAAATACAATTCCATACTCCCGCTGGCCCAGAGGGGGTCACTAAAACTATTTAGGGGGTATTTTATTTATAGAGGTTCCATTACGTACCAAGATAACCTCACAATTAGGTTACAAAACTAAACAGTCTCAATATCCTACAATGTTTTAAACTATAATTTCTCAAACCACGAGACACGGCACAGTAAAACCTCGCCAAGAAACACGTCTAAATATGGATTATGATTGGTTGCCGACACCGACCGTCGCGGACATCGATCTTGGAAATACATTAGCGCCCTAATACGATGCCTCGGGGGGCACTCCAGTTACCTGCATCTGGCGCGAAAAAACGATGCACCGTGTTTTTAACGAACGGCCTTTGAGAGCTTAGTCTGTAATAAGATTAGATTTTTTTAGGTAAAGCTTTGATTTCCTTTAAAGTAAGAAATGTTTTCTGTTAGAAAGTCTGGAATGTATTTTTGTATTAAGATGTGTTAGTGGCTGATGGCGCAGGCCAAGGAAGGCTGATGTTCAGCAGTGGAACATTGAAGGCTGTGGATGATGATAACTTATGAAATCGTGTTAATAGGATTAGGACGTCGATCTTGTAAATTATATTGGCGCCCTAAGATAATGTCTCAGGGCTCTGTAGTTATCTGCATGTGGCGCGAAATGATGTACCGGAATTATTGAACATCTTTAGTTTTAAATTAACGGTGTGACAAAATGGGCGATCTGCACCTGCATCAGTTTATAAGCAGGTTATTTAACGGAGTTAGGTATTTATTATAGTCTACTAATAAAACTTTAACAGTAACATTTTAATTGCCTCTAAGTTATTAGGTAAGGCATCCTAGTCATAGTTCAACTGAACTGAAGATTCTAGAATATCTTTACTTTAAGAAGCTTATAACAGCTTTCAGTATTCCAAAATTCGCGAATGATAAAAGAACATTTTCTTATAGTAAATTCAATAAAAGTTAGGATAATGTCTTCATTATAAATATCAGTTTATTTACTGAGTATTGAAGAGACGAAGGGAAATAATTTTCTCAGAATAAACTACTTTTATGTTTCTTTTATAGTTAAAATATATTTATGAGGGCTGGAAGGTAAGATAATGTATTTCCGAGAAAGGTAAATTAAGAAGCTTTGTCTATAGGTATCGGTAATATTTTGTTATTATATTTTGTTGTACTTGGAATAAACTTTATCTTCAGGAAAATTACACGTACAGAGTAGTAATGGTAGTAGGACCATTAAGAAAATTTGTTATAATACTCTGATTTCTATTCTCAATGTCTTCCTTCACCGTTTTAAACAAGTGATCATCAATTTATAGTACAAGTGTTTTTTATGGATTTGGCCTGCGATCTTTGTCTTGTCAGTCGCACGATCATACCACTAAGTTCATCACTCCTTAAGATATAATGTGCATAATTTTATAAGAAGTAATCATTCACCAAATGAATGACAATTATTCCTCATACTCGTATTTTCGTACCACTCTTGGTGCAAACGAGCGGCAAGTGTTTTACCACATTTCGGCTGCATAAAATACATTTTATAAAAGCAGGTTTCAGACGGTAATATAAACCCGTTAACGTAGCTCCTAGCTTTAAATTATAGCGGGCACGAACATTTCAGGAGTAAACTCCATTAAATTCATATAATGTATGTTAACTGAAAATTAAGGCTGTATTATTAAACCTGATTCTAAACAACATGAATTATTCAGCGCTTCACTATAAACACATATTTTAAAGTCTCGTTTTATCCCTTTGTCTTCGGTACGTGTTTGAAAACACTGCGCTTTCAGTGAATTATTAATTAAACCTTTACACAACCAGGTTTATTAATATTTCTTCAGAAAAAAATTAAAGTGTACACGTGTCAACTTCTGTCAAAATATACAATCTCCGTCGAAACAATGGTAGCTGGTACTGCAGCATTGTTAAAGCATTCGAGGAAATGGAAAGTGACCTTTATTTTAACATTGTTAAGAGTGAAAGGAAGTGAGAGATTATTTTGGTACGTGTGCATGACTCGCTTACCAGTGGAGGATTACTATTTGCTTTCATTGCAATTAGTGCTGTGAAATGTAGTGTCGATAACGGTTTAATAAAAATTTTCGTTGAGTCAGTGCTATGTCTAAATACTCGGTTAGCTCCAAATCTTTCTTCTATTTTAATGAAGGTTTATATGAATTTGGAATTGTGTTGTTTTATATTTATATTAGTCTAGTAAAAACTTGAAGTAATAATGCTTTAATAATTTTATAATAATTATTTTTAAAGCTCTACAGAACTGCTAAAATTTTGCAGCAATTAAATTTGATACATTTACTAAAGCCTTTTAAAACCTTCACCAAGTTAATCTCAAAAATACTTAACACATTGAAGTACTAAATGTTTTCACGTTATAATGCCCCGTCAGAAACATGCCGTGTCAGATTTCAACAAAAAAGAAAAAAATATAAGTCTGGAGCCAGACTGGGCCGACTGCGACGGAATATTTAAATAACGTCTGGTTCAAACAATGGCTGATGACAACCAGCCCTCTTCTTTGTTATGGTAAAATTATGGATGGGAACGTTCGGTATCGATGATTTTGACTTGTTCGGCTTTCGGTAATTAATTACGGGGCTATATTTAGTTAAGTTAAAAGGGTGCGTTGATGTTTTGGTAGGCGGTTTTAGATTACTCGAGACATGCTCAGTGAAGGATTCAAAATTTTTACTAAACCATTATGAAGCTAAATTTAAACGTAGATAATTATAAAAACGTTATGTTCACTGCCATCTTTGTAGGTATATTTACTGTTGATCTAATTTATCATTTCGGTTTCAAGTTCAAGATTTGAATAAATATCAAGTTATATATTCGAATAAATACACAAAGCCAATAAATAACGATAAAAAGATAAACTATTGTGATAATTATTAAAAAAATCTTATCACTAACTAACAGGTACACTTTAAAGCGTATTTTATCCTAAATTTCACCAGGAATAATCTTCGTGCCGCAACAAAACCTGAATAATTATATATTAACGAACGACGATAGGCGTCTCAGAAGACTTTCCGCCTCGAAATTATTACTTATGTAAGCATCTCAATTTCCTTCAGTTAATATGAATTTAAAGGGGATTCTTGTGAAGTAATTAATCATTTCACAAATAATTAATATTTCAAAAGGTATACACATAATAGTGTATGAGTAACTTAAAGCTCTTACCACAATGTAGGTATGTACCAGAAGGTTTATCTAGTCTCTAATACGACTAGACACAGATGAAGTCGCAGGGAAAGAGTTCGTCTGTTTAGGTATCTTAATTAAGGATCCTCATGATCCGGTAAAAAAATATCTTAACATAAACATAACAGCATCACGCCAGTTCTCCAAGGCTTAGACAGAGGAGTACTTACGTACACCCACATTGTACGTAAAAAACTATCCTATGTAATGTAAGTTCGGCTACGAGACTGAAATAAGTACTTTCTTTCTTTTTTTCTATGTGTTTAGCCAAAGATGTGATTTATGCGTTTCCATTAAAATATTTTTTCTCCGATTAATAATTATTCCACTATTTATGTGTATAAATGCACAAACAAACGGCTATTCCAAAGAAAATGGCAACAACTTGACAGTCTACCTTTATAAGAAATCCAGGGAACAACCCTATGGACCGTGTTATTAAAGAAAACTTCTTCGTCGATTTTTCGATTCAACAACAGAAACATAATTCTATGAACATTTATTTATGTTTACTAAGTATTACCGTGTGTTATTTGCTGCAATAGTTATGTAAAGACTTAAGCTGGGAATTAATCTTGTGGTAGTTATTTTTCACGATTTGATGCAACTGGGCCTTCTGTCATATTTTATGATAGATACTAAGCTTCTTGTCGTAATTAAACTGTGTTATTGTTTTCCTTAAAGCCGCATAAGTGTTAATACTGTTAAAGTTCATAATTCTGTGTATGTACTTACCTATAGTATTTTCCCCAATATCGTATTTATTAAGTTCGATCATGGAGTTAACACTACCTTTTCATCTATTCATTCGTTTCGTCGACGATTCTAATCTTCAAATAATTCTATACTTTCTATATATGCTATACTAATATAATATAGCTAAATTGTTCGTTTGTTTGAACACGCTTATCTCTAGAACTATCAGTCAGATTTGAAAAAATATTTTTGCATTTGATAGTGCAATTCTCACCGAAGGTTATAGGCAATTTAACTTCACGCTACGACCTTAGGAATTAAGCAAAAATTAAAAAAGCGAGTGAAATCCGGGCAAAGCTAGACCAAGTTTATAAATAAACATGTTAGACAGTTTCTAGCTCACATTTTTCACATGACAGACCAAGAATTTGATTCATCCCCTCACATAACACTTTACTTTTATGCCAGTGACCTTCCTATCCTTATAAATCTCTATAAAAATAAGCCAAAGGTTTCCCGTGCGATAATCCTCCAGCGACGTGTTGTATCTTCAATGTAAGCCGCAGTACGACCGCTTTGGTCGAAATTCTTGTACTAAAACATAAACATAGTGTGCTTAGAGTATGAGCAGAGGATTAGGGGCTGGGTTGGCTTTGAAACTAGCGGGAAAAGGTAGCGAGTATTCTAGATGCTGTATACTTGTTACAATGATTTCAAGTCTAAAATTATCTATTTTAAGGTTTATTATAATATATTGTGTCTAGTTTTGATATTTTTCAAATTAAAATATCGAAAGTTTCCTTTGATCAATATTAGTATTCAGTGGGTTTATAGTTTTTTCAAAAGAAAGTACCTAAAGGAGACCAAGTTAAAGTCGGATCAATTAGTAAAAATGACTTTCTTCCTGTAAATTTGTGATATTCGGTTCGCGGTTTCTAAGGCGAACACTAAGTATATGTAATATCTAACACACGCTGCTTTTAAAGCCCGTTAAAGGCGGTAGGTACGCGAAAGGACTGTGTGTTTAGGCCCGTCACTGACTTGTTAATCTTTGTGATCACCGTTTTTGTTCCTGTGACGAAATGCGGGACGCCTGTGTGCGGTCCGCCTTATGTTTGCTCTGTTTTTGTCTGGATAAGATGGAGGCTTCTGTAACGAGATTAAAATCTTTGAATGCTGATATTTTGTTACCATTTAGCTTAGCATTTTATCGGTCATTTACCATTCGAGAGAGGCCCACTGAAGTAAGAGCCTGTTTTATCGATCGTTTTGAGTTAAGCTGCGCTTGCCGCAGTCAGTTTGTGGTTGGAGGACCATCCTTTCATATCAAGACTCCTCCGTGCCTCGGAGAACATGATAAAACGTCGGTCCCGGTTGTCAAATGAACATCAATGACAGCCGATACTGGTACTCAGATCCCTGAAAGGCTGACAACCAAACTTTCCATTAGACATCGTGTTACTTAGTAACTGGCTTATGGACGTAACATAGGCGATGCCATGAAAAATTATGATATTAAGCTTAGACTGGAAGGCGATCACAACATGATATCTTATTAATTACCTATGTAGGTACCACAATAACAAAAAACAAATAGATCTAGTTGGGTAAGGTAGGTCTATCGTTTATGTAGATACCATCGTAAGATTTATAAGACCGCTGTGTTTATCCATGTTTGGAAGTGTAGGTGAACATGATTGACGTCATAACTAATGTGGTAATGTAATGATGAGTATGTAGTAGGTATAATTCTACATTTGCTAAACCGTTGACACAAGCTATGTTCCCATATAACATATTCGCAGAAGAAGAGTCATGTCCACAAATGTTGAATATAAAGAAATCCCAAACCGCATACTAATCGCGAATTTATTTTTGATTACGTGCGCCAACATATTTATTGATATTTTTTCTATTCTTGTTACAGGTAATTTCCGGTTTTATCAATGAAATAATAAGTCCGAAGGACTTTGTAAAGGTAAATTATGTATCTATTTGTATCGATGCCATAGTTTCCGCGTTCTCGAGGATTGTAACCACGTCCGTCGTGATTGTCGTATTGGATGACATCCGGCCATTTTTTTTTATCGTGAGACTAAGTTGTAAGTTTTCTGGAGTGTTTCTAGAATAATTTGGCTGTGGCAAAAGTAAAAATTAAAAACATACAAACTAAGGGCGTTAGGTACATCTAACTTTTTTGTTAAATTTAAAATAGTTTATTTACCGACCACTGACCGACTCGACCACTGCTCACTACTTGAAATTCTTCTTCTACAAAAATGTATAACTTTAGAGATCGCTACGTATGCGTTAATGCGTTTGATAGATTTACCTGCTTTTACTTTTAATTTTGCAAAAAGAAATTATTAACTTAAAGGAACTGTAATTCACTGCTTCATCAGACCAGTGCTCAAGTGCGCAAGCACGGCTACTGAGCGTGTGGTTCTGGGTTATAAAGAAATTTTATCTAAAATATATTTTAAACACGGTAGTGCATAAAGGGATACGGGGTTCTTTTTAATTAGATTCTCTTTTATGCCACTAATGATACTATGTAGGTTACAAGTATAGTCGATCAAAGCAAACAAAACCTGTATATAGCAATCTAGCAATGTTGTTCATTATTGCAACTTGCGCAAACTAGATGACAATCAGCTGACCTACTCCACATTTCCGTGATTGCGAAATCATCATGCGAATGATCATTACGTTACCTTCCATTCATTTATAATTAAATGGCGCGTAAATCTCGTTACAGAGTCATCATCCCCCTGCCCTTATTATTGTAACACAACATTTTAAAAGAGTAACCATGGAGTTTCTTGCCCGTTCTTCGCCATAGGAATCTACATTTTGGAACGTGGCATTTCTTGACTTTCAAAAGTACCTTTATATGGTCTAATTGGAATAAATGATTTTGACTTTGACTTTGACTTATCCCAATTTATTTGGGGCCGGCGCAGCATGTATTCTTCCATACATCTCTATCAGCCGTCATATCGGTAGTCACTCCCGTTCTAGCCATATCATATTTAACACAATCTTTTCATCGTTTCCTCATTCTGAGGAAAGCTATCCACATCCATGCTCAAAAATTTTGCTAGTGGTATGAGCCTCAATTCTCATAGCCCGTTACATACTGTGGTCAATAAATGACAGTTGAGTTTAAACCAAAAGTCCTTGATATCGATAATCCACAGTTACTGACCACGTGTTACTGAAAAAAAAAAATTATCGAAATAACGGTAAATATCTTACCATTACATATTACATGTACAACATTAGGTAAACCTCTGCCCGCTCTTTCAGTGACATGTGTAATGTGTAACTCCATAACGACGTACCAGTTAAAACTAGATTATCTAACTATAAAATACCAATAGCTGACACTAAGGCTACTTTCAAGCGGTCATATCGGATGACGTCATGCCACCATTGTGCTGTAGGTTTCCTACATGTCACGTGCATGGTTGCGTAAACTTGTTATAGAAACATTGGTTTCGTTTGTAAACAGTTCGCAGGTGCGTGGCCAAGTGGGGCAAGATCTGGGGGTCTAGCCTGTTAGGCATCAAAGCGTATGTGGGGAAGAGGGATTGAGTGAGTAGATTGATGTAAGTGATCGCATGTTTGATTACACGACAAATCGAATCCATCTAGTAATCTCGAAAATGATAAGCAATTCTTGTGCTCACAGCCTTATTATATAATTGTGGAGCTCCCAAAAACAAACTGACCCCTGGTTTAGAACATCGCTGTAAACTTAGGTCTCTTAGGGTCACTAAAAATTTAACATGTTGTGCCTTATCCATAAGGCATATATTCATAATATGCTTTTGGCAGACCAAAAGCATATTATGAAGAGTATATGATGAAAACGGTGAAGTTACTATAACAAGTGGAGGAAATAATTCGGGTTAGCCAGCAGAGGTTGTGGTAGCTTAGTTAGCAGACCAATTAAAGAGGCAGGTACAAATCCTACTCGCGGTTGTAAGGTTTCTTAAAAGAGAAAAAACGATCACAACAATTAAATCGAAGTACTGAAGTGTACTGTGTACAGTACACCGCCGTCCCATCATCATAATTACTTTTGACAACCTCAGGAAGCGAGTCTATAAGTATAAAGACTGGCTACTGTTCCGCTCTCCCCTAACTAAGTAGTTGGAGACCACATAACCACATCTCATCAGTTATAGGTATGTAGCCTGTGCATCTGTGATGTATTGTTCCCCATTATAGGTTGACCTTCAAATATCGGGTAGGTCGCGATTGACTTGCTAAACTGCATTTACATATAAGATTGCTGGATATAAATACGTGCAAGGTTCATTTAGCAATCTACATACAGGATATTAGATCTACGTAGGATCAGACATCAAATTGGATACTCTGGAATCAAAGACTATTCTTGTGTTGAAATATTTTGTAGTAGAAATATCCGTCTAATCCAGGATATCGAATATTCTTGTTCCCCTTTAATTGGATTGCGGAGGAGGTCAGTTAGCTGTCCTGCGTGGAATATTTTATAAACAGCTTCTGGTGAGACTAGAAGTTGACTAACATGGTTGGGGAAAGGGTATACAGGTGATTTGAAACCTAATTAAAATTTCTCTTTAATCGTACATAGCATCAAGCTTTTATTCCTTGAACGGTTCAGCAGTTATATACTGCTGTACACTGTACACCCAAGTTTCACGGTTGCCAATTATTGAGTCTCATATAATAAGAGGTTAAGCCAATAGGCACGATGACAGTATTATAGAACCAAATAATGGTTTTAGAGAAAAATATATGCGTAAAGGATTCTAAAAAACTTCCTAGTTTTATTAAAAACATTCAGCTTAATAAGATATTCAATAAAATAAAAGAATAAAATACCTACTGCGATCGGCCATATTAACTGAAACGTCAATCACTGCGAAAGACGTCACGCCTAACTAAATATCAATCACCGCCGTACGTGTTGCTTAATAAATATTTCTCAAACGTTATCGAGGCGTGACGTCACAGCTCATCACAAGCGGCTCCATGACACCCATCAGCGTATTCGCGCTTAACTCAATTTAGATAGATTATTAACGTTTAAACATAATTTATTGCTGAAATATTGTGTTTTTAGGAAATAGTAGACGTGTACCTATATTATAAAAGGAGATTTCATACCGGTTTCGTCTTAAGCAACCGATATAATTCATTCATCAATGGAAACTTGATAGAGATGACTAACTTAATCTGAACATGATTTAGTTCCGGTTTTTATTATAGTCATGAGATTCGTATTGTACGTTATTACGGAAATAATTGTGATTTATGATCTGCTCGGATATAATATAGTGTTAGACTCGCGACTGCGAGTAAATGAAAATTGATTCCAAAAATTTGTTGTTTTTTTTGTATTACTATTCATTTTATTTTTAAAGTGATGATGTCTCGCTGCCTTTTTCGGTTACAAACTGTAACTTGGGCAACAAACAGTTGAAAATTATGGACATAGTACCTTTTGCTATGCAATTCCCTTGAACGGGTCACGTTATTTTACGCGTGCCTACCTTTACGTTAGGACGTTTAATACAAGCGATTTTAACCTTAGAGGTCGATTTGATAGGTAAACAGGTAAATCCCATAGAGACTACCTATACCTATTGGCTACCTCGGTAATCATCGAATGGTATGGTCACTTTGTACCTTTCGTCATATGTTACAGCTTGTCTATGATGAGCAAAAATATTAAAAACATACGGCGCAATGTAATTAAAAATGACCATCGATTTGTTGGTAACGGAGACAGATAATGCGTACACTGCTTTACAGATGAGTTACCAATCATAAAAGAAAAGTGGTACTCATTATGTTTCATAAAATAGGTGGTGTGCTCATTGCTTTTTACCGGATACAATTCCGAACACAGTTCCTATAAACACTTTCATCTCTTGAGAACTTAAATCAATGACACAGTCGATTTATTTATAACATATAACATAGTATCACATCAGTAACATCAGCTTGTATTCCCAGAAGGCGTAGGCAGAGGTGTACACAGTTCTACAACCACATTTCGCCATTAAGTCCTATAAGTAATAGGTGGTGAGCCTATTGCCATCTAACGGACACAACTATAGACACCGGAAAACCCCAATAACACTGCCCGACCTGGGAGTCGAACCCGGGACCTCATTCATGCTCAACAGTCGATGATTTATTTATACATATAGACCAAAAGATAAGTACTTGTTTACGGCTTCTAGTTCAGATTTGTTACTGAGAGAATACTCCGAAGCGATTTTTCTTGTAACCAGATATAAATGCGGACAACGTAATGTTATAGAGAAGCTATTAAAGATATATATTTCTATTATTTCTTGGAACTGAATTGTATCTTGCCGTTTACCAGTAAATAGACAAATAAAATGTCACGTTTTATTTCTGATTAATACCTATCAGGAACGGCGGGAGTATTGAATACAAAGATTAGATGGTCCTCCATCTTTGCTGTCAATTTTTCTATCGTTCTGACCGTTTTTAGTTAATAAAGTCTTTAAAATCGAATTTGCTACTTGGCTAAAGTAACGCTGACGTCATCATCATTAGAATGATGCAATAGTATTCACTGCTGGGGAACCCTTTTCTGGTCTTGTCATTAGCGTCCTTCCCTCCCCATCCCGCAGTTTTGACAGTGTCATATAGGTTTCTGCATTAAGTCCAAAATAAAAGATGAGAGATTGCAAAGAAAAATGTTGCTGGGTCAATTAGTTAATTTTCAACCCAGTCTCATCCACGTTATAATACTTCAAACAGCTGATTATACGTTATTTTTAAACCAATAAAATAGAACAAATGGGTGGGTATGTGCACTTTTGTTTACATTTAATTTATTTTTCATCGTATACCATTACCAGTTCACAAGTCTATAACCGGCTTTATAAAACAACAATATTTAGGATAAAATTGCCCCCTACTACATATTCTTGTTGTGTTAAAACTAAAAACGAACTTCATTAATGAAACAACAATTTATTATAACATTTTCGTTGTTATTAAATAATCCGCCAAATAAATATAATTTAATGAGTAGGTACACGGTTGCGACTCGCGTGTATAGTATATATAAATTACAACACTGCACTAACATATTACGAATTTCTTTGAATATCGAATTAATACAGCGATAAGGTTCTGTCTGTAATATCAAGACACGTGAATCGTGTGTCACCAGACGAATCCGATTTCAAATAGGTATATCTTTGCACTCTTACTTTGTAAAATACGCAATTCTCACCTTTATTCCAAAGAAATTGAGCCCAAAATTGCGCGAAAGCAGTAGTATATGCAAGGTTATGACATAAAAAAGCGTACACTGCAATAAATATTGAAATTTCATATTAATTTACATTGCATTATTAATTTATATTACATATATAGTAATTGTTATTAAAACAGCGTTGGATAACGCAACTCTGTTTGTTATGATGATAGGCTTTACATCAATTAGCTGTCTTTGTTCACCCCGTATAAGAAACAATTACATAAGTTATTGTAACATTGTGAAATCAGAATAATACCTTTGTAATAATGAATCAAGTCGGTATGGCGCAGTGGAGTGACAAAATACTACAAAGGATCCTTCACTGTCCTTCCCCTGTGGTGAGATGTATTACAGAAGGCACTGAACTAGATGTCTTCAATGCTAACAATATGCAAAACATTACATTTGCTCAGTTCTTGTGTACGTACTATATACATAAAGAATAAAGGAAACAGAAAAGGGCAACCCTTATGTTTATATTACTGATACAAGAGCATTCGTCTAGAAATATATGTTTATGATTCATATGAGGGATTCATAACATTCCTACCCACTCAACATTGAATATAGCGCGAAGATGTGTATCTAACTAATACCCCATAGAATGCGACCGCCCACGTGCGTTCAACCGTATTTTTTATATCCCGAACGCATCCTTTCTTCACTCGCCATATTGAAATTCCTTCCTCCGACTTCCCCAAATAAATATAAACCTTATCCCAATAGTAGAAAGTCGACATTATAAAGGAATAATCAAATTGAGAACTATAAAATGAACTTTACGATGTTCGGAATAAAGGCCTTTAGGTACTTTAGTTTGTCAAAAATCCTATTGAATAGAACCTGATTTGGGGTCTGGGATGATTTGACGTGATGCCTTTTATTTTTTTAACCTGTCACGAGAATACCGCGGGTTATTAATCACGCAAGGGGCAGCAATTTTGTTGATTGTTTTTGGTTCGATTATAATATAAGGAATTTAACGTGTTCTGTACGAACGATCGGTCTTCCATATTTTACGAAAATTATCGCAATGACATTGAATTTTGCATTGAGGCTGAGGAACGAACATGTACGTATTAGAATCATGAGACCTGCCATTTTAACGGCATGAAACATAAAACCTTGTGTTTTTAGTACTTTAATTTGTTCTATTTAAATTACAATGAATTAATAATATATATCTGCCTAGCCTTTTCCCAATAACGTTGGGGCCGGCTTCCAGTCACACCGGATGCAGCTTAATACCAGTATTTTACATGGAGCGACTGCCTATTTGACCTCCACAACCCAGTTACTGGGTAACACGATATCTCGTGGTATGACCGGTTGTCAGACTTTCAGGCTTCTGACTACCCGTAACGGTTGTCATAGATCTTAATTTGACCACCAGGACCGACGGCTTAACGTGCTCTCCGAGGCACGGAGGGGTCTCGGTATGAAATGATGGTCACCCATCCACAGACGCGGCAAGCGCAGCTTAACCTCGATGGATCGATCTGTGCGGCTGTTACTTAGCCATGAGCCCCTCCCTCCCTCACTCACAATGAATTAATAATAAAATACAATAAAAAATACTGCACATAATTTGACAAATAAATCTATTTTTTACACATAAATTCTCATAAAAATCATATTGGTAAATATGACCGTGACAAATAGTAGTATAAACATTTTGTCCATAATTGAGTTCCTTTTAAATAGCAAGATTTTTTTGTCGTTCCAAAATCATAGGCTGTCAATAACAGGTTAATTTAATTTTTGTGAAACGGTTTCATTGTGGAGACAGAAAGAAAAACAATTTTCTGTGAAGTATTAAAGGCTGGTTATTTACTTTAATTCAAAGTTCCAATCATTGTATATTAAATGCTTATTATTTTCAAATTGGGCCGCTCTCCTATTTATTATTAAAACCCTCAGGGATTTAGGATTTACGGGTTCCTGTGGTGAAACTCAAGAATTCATAAAATTATTTTAAATACTCTCTTAAATTATTCAGGGGTTTCTTTGAAGATTAGCTTGATAGATTCAAGAAAAGAGGATTGCCAGCTAAATTACTCAAGAATTTTGATGCAAACAAGCAAAAGGAGTAAGCTATGTATATTTAATACCCTTTTAATTATCTGCATAACTTGGTTATACGACGAAGGCAGGCAAATAATTATTACGGCACAGTTTAACCCATTTACGATGGTGCTGCCCATCCAATACCAGAGTACATTGTAAAAGCGAAAAACACGTCATCTTCGAGTCTGTTCTTCCTATAAAATTTTAGGATTTAAAAACTAGTGAACTATTATATCTGCCTAGCCTTTTCCCAATAGCATTGGGGTCAGCTTCCAGTCAAACCGGATGCAGCTTAATATCAGTATTTTACATGGCGCGACTGCCTATCTGACTTCCACAACCCAGTAACTGGGTAACACGATATCTCGTGGTATGACTGGTCGTCAGACTTTCAGGCCTCTGACTACCCGTAACGGCTGTCATGGATCTTAATTTGACAAAAACTAGTGAACTATTAAACTACAATAATGTTACTATGCTTACTGAAGGACATGTCGTTAGTACTGCAAGCTCTGATGAATTTACTATGAGACTTCACCATCTTCTTATTCTAGTGTCAGAGTTTAAAAACCGCCCGTAGGTCTCTGACATGGCGTAACATACCATCGAAAATTAATAATAATTTCTAATTTGCACATGACTCGAAAAGTCAGCGGTGCGTGGCTTGGATTCGAACTTGTGATGTTTCACTTGCCAGTCTGATGCCATACCACTAGGCTATCACTGCTCCGGGCGTCACCATTATCGAATACTTCATACATTATGGTAGGTACAAAAATGTCAGCTTAAAAACGAACTATCAAACTGTTTGGAGTATAAATCATTACAATATTATGAGAAAATTATAAAGAGATAGCTACAGATAATTTAAAAATAATTTCACCATAATTATCACATTATTCAGCACTATATTCGGTGCAGTTTTGGTGCGTACTACGTAGTATCAGCGTCAGCGCCGCGTTACCACCTTAAGGGACTTTTTGTGTAAAATAACCAGCCGCTGACACTGCCTACCTTTTCTGTGCCCCCAAATAGTGTAGCCAAGATAAGACTAACCATTTGTCATAGAATTAGAAAAGTCATAAAATCAAATGATGAGACTCAAACAAGGGTGATATTGGGAGGCGGATTTAGTACAAATCCAACGTGCAAACGCGGTATGACGCTGATACATATGGCATATTCATTAATGGTGACGCCCTAGTGGTCATCAACGTACCTACTGCGTAACCGACAATATTAATTTTGGTATATGTTGCAGATCCTTCTATAGAAAGACTAATAATAATAGACCTACAGAGTTATAGAGTGACCTTGATGAGATTTTGTTTTTTATTTTAGTAATCAGCCGTTGTAATATTTCATAATAATGTGAAATTTCGTCGCTGTACCATCTACCTAATTCTTGCGTAGTGACTCCGTGGAGGCAGGACCATAAAAGTCGAGGTCACGCGAAATAAGTTAGGGCAACAAATTATAAGCCAAGATATAATAAAATTATAATTCTTTTCCTGATTATGTGGGCTTTGGGATTTGTATATATTTGTTGGTAGGAATTTTGTTTTTTTTGTACACAATGCTGGCGTTTATATGATCTTCAATCATAAGGATAAACGCGAAGCGTTTGTCCACCGTATGTGTGTGTGAAAATCTTATATTATGTCTACCTATAACAGAAGAAGAAAGTTCTTCTTTTGCGTGCCCTGATTCATCCGACCCTTTAAGCTTCTCTCTCCTTTGTTCTTTTACTTTTTCTAGAACATCTTAATCTGTATCGTTCCCTTGTTTCTCATGCCGAGCAATTTCAACCTCATTAACAATTATGTTGCGCTAAATTGAAATTTTCACATTTCGCCTAAAAATGTCCATTTATCCCCGTTTAGGACATGACCAAGCCCCGTGTTTCCGTCCTAACTAAACATAAATTTCCAGAAAACCATTGTACCAAATAACCATTTCCGTCCATTGAATCATCCTATTTGTGTGTATGTAAATGCGTGATTTTGATGGTTTTTTTCGATTTCATTGAGAGATCTCACTCGCCTTGCATATTAAACTAACTTCCCGACATTTGTGATCGTTTTGTCGGACGAATTCGGCGATTTAATGACCAATGCGCGTTAACTTTTGCGTTAGAGAAAGCTCTGAAAGCTTAAACATCGTTGTACGTCATACATTGAGATGTTTCAGGGTTTTCGGTAGCGGCGACGTCCAGACACCGTAACGAACGCAGATGACTCATTTGTGTATGTAAATTATGTTAAAATTCAAAACCCTAGGCTTAACTTTGAGTTTTTGAAATTCAAATTTGTAGCTCTCGGGCCCTTAAACGACGTTGGGTAGGGAATGCTTAATTGTTTTTCTGGGAGGGGCTTTAGTTAAAAAGGTTCTTTAGAGCCACATTTCGAGGATTATGTTGTTTGAACATCGCTTAAATAAAAATGAAATTATGTACAAATTCCAATGTGCTAAATGAGCAGGATCTGCCTTCAAAGTCGCAATCCTGCCAAAATAAAATATGTATAAAAAAGTTAAGCCTTTTTAATATCCGAAATGTGGGAAAGAATAATTTTGTTTATGGTATTTTGTTTACCAAGTATCTACTTGGCACAATCACATAAGACATGTGACTTAAACCGGCAATGGTGAAATGTGATTGAACAACGGTGTTTACATCTACCCCGGCGAGAAATACAGGCGTGTCGCTATGATCCTATTAAAACAAAAATTTTACCCAAGAGTGCTATAAAGTAAATATTTAGTGATCCACAGTTACAAAACATAGTATTACCTTACAATTGGTTATGACAGAGAATCAGTAACTATAAAATCTGCATTCTCTTCTCTTATCGTGTGGTTGGTGAACAACTGACTGTCAGAATTTAAACTGTCCATAGATTTTTGTCATGGTTTTACACACCATCGAGAATATCTCTCAGGTGTGCTGATTTCCTCGCGATGTTTGCCTGCAAGTGATCATTCATTTTTAATACGACCATGAAAAGATAGTGGTGCGTGCCTGGGTTCGAACATGAAACCCTTGAGTTGCCTGTCTGACTTGTCATACCACTAGGCTATCTCTGCGTTTATAGTTCGAGTCGGAGGTCTCCAAACTAGGCGGTGTCTGTAACTTTGGGACCAAGATAAAGTTATATAGAAAGATCTTTTTCTAAATTGCTGACTGAGTCAAACCTTAACTACTTTTCGGCATTGGAATCTAAAGTCACGGTCAGTATTCGAAAGTATCCGATGCGGATTCTATACGTATACTAAAGTGTTATTTTACTGAACTTGACGTATGAGATAGTGTTATGCCACCGCTGACCGCCGCCCTGTCACATGTAGCAAGGTTGTTACTGACCGGGAATCATTAGCACGATGTTTACATTGCATGACAAGTATTGGGTATTGAATTAATCTCCAAGTTGAATTGTCTTGTTACCCTACCACCAACAGTCTACCTTATTATGTATTTCTTGGCTTTACTTATGAACATGTGCCATTTATATTATGATTATCAGCTTTCCACTTGAGCCCACTGCAAAACCAAGACGTTTCCTCTTTCCACTTGTCCGTATCTGTTGCCATTTGTGGCCAATCGTGCAAGTAAAAGCCCAGTTCCATCTGCTGCCTTAGACTTCTCATTATTCTTGATATCGATAATTCCAAGGAAAATAAACAACTTGTCACAATAATTATTATTATAGCAGCCTTTTGCACATGACTTGATAGGAAGAAAAATCCTACACGATAGTTACACATCCTACCGTTTTGAAATAACTCGGATTACGTCAAAATGTCATCCGGCAAATAAATATAGAGTTTACTTCACATTTCTCTTGTTTCGAGAATTCCTCGAATGCGTCTTATGCTTCCGTTTCAGAGAAAAGTTCTTATAGTAAGACTATGTGACATCATTCTTCTGAAATGAGAACATTCCAATTGGAAATGGCAGAAAATGTTTATGATTGGTGTCAACATTTGATCCCTTCATTGTTTGACTCGCAGTTTTGATACTAGGATGAACTGACAAATCTGTCAGTTCTTACATAAAAGCTTAATCTGACATCCAAGAGAGTTAAAAAAAAACTAATCTCTTATGTCTTCGTTTTGCACTTAGTATTTTTTTTACTATCTATTTTTAAGGAAATTGTTTAGGTATAGAATGTTCGTTAGTAATTATAAATCAATTTGCAAAAATGAAGTTGGTAGACACAGATCAATGATGACGTAGTATTCCAGTAAGATAAAGCATTTCTTTTTAAATAAATTTTAAGATTTCTAAACAGATTTATCAAAACGGAACCAATTACATACCTGTACAAATATTTTCTACACGCCACACCATAACCACCTGGTATTGAAATACCACATGAAAATATAATTGAACATAATTGTACATAATCGGTCGACTGTTGATCTGATCCAGTCCAAGGTTCGAGTACCGGTCGTGAACCTTTAGTAATTAAAAAAACTAGTTTCATTGCAGTAAATGACGAGGACGAAGTGCTATTCTTGAAAGGATATACAACCTCTCTTGTATTTTTTATTTATCGGACACAGTACCACGCATCAGTACTCTTTAAATTAAAACCAGTTCCAATTCAATTCCAATGTTAAATCAACGCCTGAACACAATGTGTAATTTTAAAATCAATTTACTTACATCATAGTTATATCAATTTTAAAGCGTGTTTGCTTGTAAGTATCCCGATTCCTTAATAATTTTTAAGACATTTTGGCATTTAAAAGTAATAATTGACATATATTTCTTTTTAATTGAAATGTGATGAAAGAGACTAGGCCTCACAAAACTTTACCCTGGTGAGTTCAGTCTTATACTAAAACTAAAACTTATTTCTTTTTTGTATTTTTGTATTTCTGATACCAATCGAGTGGATTTATTTTCGAGAATAACTCCACAGACTCGTACGAAAGAAATTTTAAAAATTGGTGCATTACATTCGTTTCATTGAACATCCTTTATATTTATAAAGATTCGACAAATTTTGAAGGTGTTTATTGGGTACTAACAATGAAACTGACAACGTGCCTAAGATATATGGGTCGTCATCATCAGTCGTTACTCGTCAGACACAATAAAAATGACTGTCCATACAAAAATCTTGCAGTACGGCTATCGATTGCGAAACAAAATTTTTGTTTTTTTTTAGGCACAGCCATTCTGTCTCATTAGTAGAATCTTCCTTTATTAAATTATCGACTCTTAAATTGCATATTTTGTAGGAAAATAAAGTTAGAAAAATTAAGCAGTCGTTTTGCATTGCAATCAAGTCTATTGCTACCCGAAGCACACATTCGTCACCAAATAATTTCAAGCATCTCTCTAACAACATTCCCTTATTTCTCAGGTTACCAACCAAACATCTTTACCCGTAAAGCTGTGTTAAACTACCCTCAAAAATGGGCCGTTTTCTTCATTATAAATCTCGGCACGTCACCTTTAGGTTAATTTCCTTGGGTCATAAATCCGTTAGTGACGCTCTCGCTCTGAAGGGAGGCACTTACGCTGTAGCAGCAGCTGGTTAACAGTGTGTTACAAAATGAGGGTTAAGAATGAAAAGGATCTACTCATTTAGCGGTAACACCTGATGAACATGTGTATATCTGATGCGGGTTCGATGTCTCACTTATAGATTGCTTGGAGTATGTAAAAATTTAATATTTTTTATGAGCCGTATTGATAGAATAGAAGTATACAATCTAAAAGGAGTGTTGTAACGACAAAGGTATAGGGACCACTTAAACGTGTACTATACATATAAATTCATCATCATCGTCTCCCTGCCCTTATCCCAATTTATTTGGAGTCGGCGCAGTATGTATTCTTCTTCGATACATACTCTCTACTTGTACTGGAATGCTGCTAAAGTTTTGGCTATGTTTTATGACCGGCCGCTTGCCTGACGTCAACTATCGTTGGGAATGCATACATATATATTAAATATACATAATTTATTTATTTATTTAGTCACTTGCTTCTGCTCCCGACTTTGTCTACGTCAACGTCTGAACTGGGTCCAGTCGGGATAAAAAGTATCCTATGTGTTAAATCTAGGTTATAAACTATTTATGTGCAAGATGTGATTCAAATCTTTTAAATAGTTATTGCGTGATTAACGTAGTATTGCCTTATATCCATATTTTATTTAATACAATCACAACTATATTTGCCTAAAGCGAATCTAAAATAATGCTAAATATATCAACACTTTGAAGTCTAGTTTCTAATTGAACTATTCTAATTTAGTCAAGTGGTAATAACTTAGACTGTTTAGCTCCCAAAGGTTGTCCACGACATTCATTAACAGGCGTTAAGCACCTAGCAGTCTGTCATACACTGTTTCTCCTAAGTTTATGCGAACGTAGATAACTTATCATCACGTCTGTGTTCCCTGAAGGGAAGGCAGAAGTGTATTTATTTACCCGACAGCTCCAGGAGGAGGGTTATGTTTATAAAATATATGTATGTATGTCTATTTCTTTGGCACGCTCCGCAGCATAAATGACTTAATGGATTTTTACATACGAGGTGTTATTAGATTCGTCTAATCATAGGCTATAACAATAATAAAAGGCGTGAATTTCTATCAAAATACAGATAAATCTGAAAAGCAGGGACTGAATAGTTGCCAATGACGTCACCAAATGACGTATTATAATGTGGAAGAAGAATTCGTGGTACTGAGCAGACGTCTCGAGATGGCTAAGCGATCAGAGCGCCTAGAGTATTTATCCTATATAATATATATAAGACAATAAACATGGGTATGTTGTACTAATCTTTGTGATATGGGAATGTACGAACTAGTGGCCCGTCACAGTGACGCATACAAACATTTTCAGAATTTTTTTTGGGCATACGTGTATATTATAAATATGCACAACTGCCCAAAAAAATGTGTGTTATGTTAATAGAATAGAAAATATAATTTATTTGTAAAGTTTTCTGGTATTACATAATAAGGTGTTCAGGGTACTTTAAGTTCCTTAAAAAACTTGCCATTAATGGCGCACAAATGTTCATACAACAATTTTTTTTTAATAATCATTATTATTAACGAATTAAATTCTTATATAAAAAAAAATTGTCGAACTAACACAAAATGTGAAATTAATTGCAATTACAATAAATTAATGTACGTGTTTAGGGTTCATGCATGTATCTATGTTAATTTCTTTATTCCACCTTAACTTCTAAATGCCTGAACCAATTTAGATGTATGGGGTATCGTTATAATCCATATTTATTATAGTAGCTGTGGTACACAAAAAAATATGAAATGAAAAATAATTAATGAAACAATTATAAAGCACGCCTGCCATGGGTGAACTAAAAAGTGAAAAAAAAATGGTTGAAGAATATTCTTCGCACTCCAACCTATAAGAAAATGTTTCACCTCACCTCTGGCTGTGATGAAAAGTCTACACTTAACTGGTTTTTGCTTTTCATTTTGTAATCGTACTTACATAATACAATTACGCCTGTTTCTCATTGGAGTAGGCACAGACTATCGATTTCCACTTCCTACAATTCTGAGACACCATCTATGTTCATTCCTTTTCATGCATGCTCGTCGGTTTAGATGGTTCCTGAACTGACCTTTTTTAAACGTTCGCAATTCGATTACGTGACGTAGTAACATATCCTTAGAAACGTCTTGTCAGCATGGTTGGCGCAGTGGTTGAGACATTGAGTTTTGCGCCGCGTGTCGCGGGTTTGATTCCCGTACGTAATAGTTTTTTTATTTGTCCTATAATCTACGGAGAATGTTCTGGGTCTGGGTGCATGTTTCATGTGAGTTTTGTTTTTGTAAACGCACTCGCGATACGGGAGAAATTCCTCGTATAGAGCAATGTTTTTTTTTATATTGTAGTATTTTACACTAGTCTGAAGATAAAAGATAGGCTTTTAGTTTTTGAGATGGGTTCCTAGACTCGATTAAGTTTCCTTATTGGCTTCCTTTACAGATGCTACAAACCATTACATGCATTACATACAATTTATGCTTTCGGAGAAATTCATGCCCAGCTTTGGGCTCCCCTAGACTACTATTTTTGTTCCAAAATATTTATGATGATAGGTTCTGATGTGGTGGTTTCAGAACAGATCATCATAAATATTTTGGGTCGAAATTATACTGTAATTTTGGACTTTCTACCTACCTACACAGCGGTTATCATGGTACAGTGTTGCATGGAAAATTATTTAAATTCCAGTTGTTTTTATTTAATAATTTGCACAAAAGAGGGTCCTTTTTTTGTTTAAAAATAATATTATGCAAATTATGGGGTAATCTGCTATTTAAAATGAGATGCAACGTCATGGTGAGTTATGGTTGCCGCGAAATAATTCATGAATGCATAATTATCCAAATTAGATATGATTTTGTACAAAATTTGCCATTAGAACATCTCGCCTTATTTAGATTTCTAATAAAACATCAAAATATTGTTGTATTTTAAATTAGGTACCTTAAGTCTATTTTGGCACAAATAAACGAAATATTGAAGAATCCACCATAACATTTTTGAGAACACAAATTAGGTTCTAAAACATATTTTACATGTGACATGATACGCTTGATACGCATGATACGCTATTAATAATATTAATCAAGTTTAAATATCGCAGCTTCATAAGAAATATGACAAAAATGCTGTCACGGAGCCTTTTCTATCTTCTTTGTGAGAAAACAGTAGCAACTTGAGTATCTTCCACTTTTTTAGTTACTATTAATTCAATATTTCATTCCGTGATAATGAGAGACGCTTTTTTTACATTCTTCTAAGGCCAAGTAATCTTGTTCCCATAAATCGAGCTGAGAATGACGTCACAAGTACAGCCGGAGCGAGACCAGGTACTTGCGTTATTCTCGTCGATGGTCAGTGACCACAAGGGACCTTTGCTTGGGGTGACTGTTCCGCCAACATCCTTAGACCCCGCATTCAATCTAAAATTAACGCTACCAGAGTTGCTCTTACAAAAGTCGTGGATATCACATAACCAGTATACAATGACCTCCTTCGGCCCTTAGTAATTAATGATTTGTGACATTTTCGAGAATATTTACATTAAAATTAAAAAAAAAAACGAAATATGTTGATTATATTTGTATTTAATGCATCTTACATTCTTTATTTCCCGGTGTTTCCTCCTTGCTTTTATTTTAAAACGTGAAGTAAAGGAAGTTGGCTGGTTCGCCGGGGTCAAGTTACAGTGGTTGGTTGTGCGCATGAATGTTACTGGTTTCTTTTTTCAACCATATGTTTTCTGGTCGTTTTGTTGGCCTTGAAAGAATGTCTGGTTAGTGCACCACGGGTTGATGTCTCTTTATTAATAGCTGTAACTTTTTCTCGGCACGCAATAATGGCTACTTTATGCTCAAACACCCACTGTTTTGTATCGGTGTAATTTATTTAATACTGAATTATATTATCTGAAACAAGTTTTAAGGCTTTCAATGCGTTACAAAAGAAGGGAATACGTAGGTATCAGTTTTCTATAAATAATGAGTCTTAATATTATTCTTGTAAAACCCCTTTAAATGTTTAACTAACCGGAGAAGCTAAAATAATTTAGACGTCCAATTCAGACGCGAGATTGCTCCCCAGTTTTACGTTTAATCCTGTTTAAAGTTCCAAAGTTTGGTTACTTAAGTAGGACAGAATTTATCCTGTCCGACTCAGGCTTTGAATTCAACTACGAATTTAATTTTCCTTCTTCACGTTGACTGAGTGTATCTCTGTCGCCACTCCATGCCTTTACGAAATCAAATTCATGGGTTTTGTGGTTACTCCAAACTGAACAATAAACGCACAAAACCTTACATCACACCAAAACTGAGATAGTCGTAATCGTAACCACACAAATTCCTAAAGAAATCGAAATGCTCTTAAATCATAGCTCAATAAACCAGAAAAGCCACCAGAAAATTTAAATTTAACAAAATTAGATCTTATGCTTTTGATAATAAGGCGGGAGAAGTTGGAAAGTATTGGTAGAGATAAGTTTGCCGGGATGTAGGACCAGAAAAGTGGTCAAAAGTCGTCGGACTGGTCTCGGTCGGCCCCGACCTGTTCTGTCCCGTTCGTTTTGTCTTATTTTTGTTTTGCACGAAGCACTGACCACCACAACAAAGGTCTGTGGGCTGGATTTGTTTTTTTTTTTCCACCGAAGGAGCATTGCCTTCGAGATGTTCTGCCTCTGTAAGCGTTTTAACATTTTGAGATATGTTCGATGGTTGGTCGTGTCACGTTTTCTGGAATTTCGCTCGGGAATGTTTACTCAACTAGATATTAGCTCCGCTTATTAGCTTTTAATTTTGTTCGACAATAAAAATAGTTTTGCTTTTAAATTCGTTCTAAATTTGGACTTTTAGACACAGAGTATATTTAGCTTTAAAAGCAGACTTAATCAATTAGTCTGTTAATTAAAAATGTACGTCCTAAAACACATTCTAAATGAGCCACTTAGCTGTATCAAAACAGATTAAATAAAAATGTTCGGACTCGCGAAACTTTCCACTTGGGCAAAAAATATTTACAAACGTCTGGCTCTCGAAGTCACCTTCTACGGTCTGAGTCGAAAAACAATACATCTATGCTATCAAGTGATTTGGGTCTGCCCTCTGTGTCCTACGGGACAGACGTCATTTTGACCGCTGTCAATGTCACACGCAGACTTAGGATCGGGATCCCTGGCAGGAAATTTAAATACTGGTAGTCAAATTATGGGTGTGACAAAGAGCCGAGTCGATTGTTGGAATCGATTGTTAGCTGCAGCTTGATTTTGGATATCGATATTCATGTAAGTTGTTGTGTTTCTTATTTCAATGAAGCTGTCTTCAAAACCAACAAAAGCACAGGAATATCACTGTGGTAATATCAAAAATTCAATTACCAACCCAACCCATTGATCTTTGTTCTGTAAAAAGAACACATGTAATAATCACGGTACCACATGCGAAAGGCCGATTTCTAACGATGTAAACATACCCATCCCTTAAACAAAAAAAGCACTTCAAAACACCAATAGTAACACAAACGGGCCGCGTAGTTATTTATTTATCTATTTATAGGCCAGGCCAAGTGTTCGCTTCATTACTTGTGAACATATTGCCGTGTTTACGCTGTGTATTTCTGGAGCTGGCCGTGTGTTCCGCCACGTGTGGCCATGTAGTGGCACTGGCTTGTATAACAAGATGTCTCGTCCCTATGCTTTTTATGAAGAACTTTCAGAACTCACTTCGTTAGTTCGATTTTCGAATTAGTTGTATTTTTTTTTCGTATGTGGATTTTCGCTGCAGTTTGGATTTGATTTTCAACGGTTCAGTACTCTTGAAAATAATTCCGCTTCATTGACATTGAAAATATGTCAGTCCGTACTTTTAAATGCTCAAATATCTAAAAAATAATAATAGATTCGGAATAATATGAAGACAACATGCTTTAAAATTGAGGCACCTGTAATGTAGGTAAATTTATTTTAAAATTACGCGTACTTTTAAGTTTTCTATTTAATATTGGAATTGGTATTAGTTTCATGAGTAACCCCACAGTTCTGTACGAGATTTATCGACCAGTTTTATGATATTCGCTTACAGTTTTCAGTTTAGTATAAAACGTGCTATTGGTAGCTATATTTTAACGCACTTACAATTTTATTTTGATTCGTTGTTTCTTAGACAAGTACAGAATGATGTGAAAGATATTAATTATTTTTTATTATTATTATAGTATACAAATTCCGGAGAGTTCTAATTATACACGCATGAGGCCTGTCTATAAGACTAGGTACAGTATCAATTTCATTCTTTCCACGTTTTATTTGTGACCTAAGAAAATAAGCCGCTGAGTCAATTTATTTCCTTTCTAGACGACAGTAAAGATAAATCGATCGTATTCCTTTAAAGGGCTAATCTATACCTTCGTCCAAAAGAAAAAATATATATAAAATAGAAAGCTCTCAAATAATACTGATGAATTGCTTTTTGAGGTGTTTTTATTTCTGGTTTGTATTCATGAAAGCTTTTTGAGAAGACTTTTTTTAATACTTTACTACGTAGGTTTTATCAGTATATTCGTTCACCATAGGACATTGCCTCGTGACTAGAGTTTGAAACGCAATATCTAAAGCGATAAGAACTATTCTAGGGCGTTCTTCGCAGCAATAGATTTCGTCAATCTTCCTTCAGATATCCTTAAAGATATGTTGGGAGTTAGGTCAGAAATTGATCCCTAAGGTAGTTTTAAGAACAAGGATCTAAATTCTAGGGTTGGAGGGACCTTCTAATATGCTGATTGTTATCGCTCACGCCATTGTCATTTCAGAAATAGGCTGAGACCCAAGGGACATTTAGAATCGTTGTATTAGGTACCTACCTACATAAAATGGGAGTGACTGAGATCACGAAGATAATCGACACTGATTTAGGTACGACCACAGAAATCTAAAACTAAATTCAGCTACATTTTATTACTGGGATGCTGATTTGCAGCTCTTCTAACGCAGAGTAAAGTGTGCATATAGCAGATAACCTAGTGATATGACCGTTGGACTGACAAGTCAAAGGTCACTTTCTTTCTTTCTTCTTTCTAATTATCACTTGCTTAAAACGATGTAGGAAAACAGTGAGGCAACCAGCACAACTGAGAGATATTCTGGAAGGTGTGTAACAGACACCATGTTGGAGACCTACGGGTGGCTTAAACTCTGACACTAGGTTGTTCATCAACCACACGATAAGAAGAAGAAGTGTGTAAGTCGCACACATGCTACGTATACTGTGCTTTAATTATGGTATTCACACCATAAGTGCGGCGCAAAGGCCACGCGACCTTGGCAATTCTATTGATATAGGTATTAGTTCTGTTGACTATAGGGATGTTCGACTAGCTTCGAACTCCTTTAATAATTTAATCGTAACCTTTAATCATTGTGCATACCTAATTATAAATACTTTATCATATGTATGTAATCACGAAGGTAAGTAAGCTATGGCACATTAGAAGAAGTATGTTTGGAACTTTTCCCAAATTTTCTTAGCATTGAGTAAGTACTCCAGGCGCTCTGACCACTAAGCCATCTCGACCTCTCTTAGTGGTCAGAGCACCTGGAGTACCTATTTATCCGGGAGGCGCCGGTTCGAATCCTGTTCGCGACCGTATTCTTTTTCCATTTAATATAATAACTTCAGAGTTCGCTAAGAATGCGTTAATGCTTTTCAAAGATTAATCTTGAATTGACTAAGTAGTTATTTATTGAAAGTGTATTGTATCCTGTACACACTTGTTACAAATAAAACCTTGTAAACCGCACTTTTTTTTTCTAACGTTTATTTACCATATTGCGTTAAAAACGTGATACCTATTACACGTTTTTTGCTCCATATGTTAAAGAATATTTTCTCTGCACTAAATTAACATAATGAACATGTTTAAAACGTTAAAATGATAGCGATTGCGTATTCAAAACTGTAACACACGTCGGATTTATTCTAGTTTTAACACACGTCATATGTTATTTGATTTCTGTCAATCCCTAGCCAAACAGAATAAAATAGAAATCAAAATAAAATTGAACGACGTATATTTCCATTCAAAGCGAATGTTAGATTGAATTTACCGCTGAAAGGGTAATATTTATGTTATTAATCTCACACAGGTATAGATATTCTATATTTATTTTTCTCCTTCAAAAGATTTAATTGGACTGTTTATGAACAATACAACCAAATACTAGAATTAGAAGACTACATAAATAATAAATAAAACATCATACTTTATCCTGCTAAGAATACCTACTTCACTGAAAAAGTCCGAAATAAATCCTAAGTTATGCAAAGTAAAACAAAAATGCTTCTCCATCAAATATTCTAACTTAGCGTCCTTTGAGCGAAGAGGATTTCTTTTTAAAATACGTCATGGTAACATAGGAAAGTCTAAGTAAGATGGCGGATAAGATAAGAATACTAGGATTACATAAATCTGAGCTTACTCCACGTCGCATGGGAACATTATTATACGCTGACTACTGCTGTATGGAGTCTGATATGCATTATTTTGTTAATACATGAGCTTCTTGCGATTTGCTGCGTTTTAAAGTAACGTTTTGTGGATATGAAAGGTTGTAGTGATAAGTAGGCTTTATGTTTTTGTAATAGGTAGTGAGGTCTGACTATGGGAATAGTATTATTTAACTCTTTGAATGGGAGAAGTACAAAATTGTACTTCATAACAATAAAATATTATTGACTGGTAATTAGCGAGCCAACAAACTACAGAAGGCAGTGTAGTGAGACATCCAAAGATATGAAGGTGACCAGTGTGAAGCGGAAAACCATTGTTTACGGTTAGCAAAGAATTTATACTAAAACATTTCCCGACAGGGACATGCTTTCTCCCAGGATTAAAAATACCTTTAATCTTCTTATGCCAGGAACTGATAAACAAAATATCATATAAGTAAAGTTACAATATTAAATGGAAAAAGAATACGGTCGCGAACAGGATTCGAACCTGCGCCTCCCGGATAGATACTCCAGGCGCTCTGACCACTAAGCCATCTCGACCTCTGCTCACCACCGCGAATTCTTCTTCCATATTTTAACACGTCTTATGGCGACGTCATTGCAATCAATTCAGTACCTATACAAGTGACCGAACCGACACGACTAACTTTGCAGTTAATACAATGTCGTAAAGGATGCATTTACCTTAATAATTCAAGATATGTCTTTGAAAAAGCATTAACGCATGCTTAGCGAACTCTAAAGTTACAATATTAAATGGAAAAAGAAATTTCTTTTTCCATTTAATATTGTAATTTCATATTTTATTGCTCATTTAAATCACTAGGGTCTCAAGTGGAACAAGCGTGATAAATGTCAATATTTTTACGTGTTTAAAATATTTAAAATTATTCCACCTTCACTACCGAAGGCATTTCGTGTTCCGTCATAATAAATGTCCTTTAATGATTTAATAAATGCGTGACCTAATTTATAATTTTCGTTTGTAATGAAATGAAATTGTTTATTCTATAAAAGGGTCTTTTCAAAACTCTTTTACACGAATATTTTTTTATCTAGACGGCACCGACATTTTCTCTGAGAAGAAATGCCGAAACAAAGTCAGAGGTCAAGGTCTGTTTTAAAGTCCAGACATCAATGTTACGGTTATGTCATCGTTATCATGTGGGGCGTCTAGAAAGGTCTTTTGAAGAAAGTGTCAAAACAATTCGACCAGTCCTAACTGGCGACATATATACACCAGTGATGTACTTAGCTCAAATCAATATTTAGGTAGCTCAACGATCTGTCGTAAGATAGATTTGCACATTTGCGTAGGCCATACAAATAGTAAAAACTGCCAGACAGTTACAAATCTAATAAATAAATCTTTTTTCGTTTGCAGGTAACATTAAGCTGTAGTTATGCAGACTAGCAGTAAGTAAATACAGTGAGCACACTATATTCATGTAGAAGGTTCTTTTTTTTAAGTCTTTATTTATTTACTTTTTACTTTTTGTTTTTTTTTTACTTTTATCACTTAGTGATAATGTCACTAAATGTATAACTAAATGTAAATGAGACTCATTGGTCTAATCAATGCAGTCAGCCCAAGTCAGCTCCTAGCATGTGGTCCTGGGTTCGATTACTGGGTCGTGCAGAGCTTTTCTGTTGAGAAATTCTCAGTAGCAATTAAGAAATACAAATTTTGCTTGGTAGATGTTGGTGGTAACCACCACCGATTAGTTCTCTTGCAAGACTATTAAATAGATATCACCAGACGTTACCTTAAAAAGAGAAGAATTGCACTTGAAATTTAATAGATACGAACATGCGACACGGTAGCACAGTTGGAAGAACCATCACTCGGTATATCAAAGGTCGCTGGTTCGAGTCCCGTTCATGTCTATTATTTTTCAATATTTCCATAGATAATTACAATTAATATAGGCATTACATGGCCTTAACATGTATTTTTTTAAACATACATGTTTAACATGTACATAAATGTTTATATTGATTTGTCGTTGTATTTCGAATAGAGTTAATACCGCTTTAAACTGCTCATCTCTATAGCAAACAGAGCCCCAGCTAACAATCATACCTCATAATCCACAAACCGAGCTCTCAGTAATTTAAATCAGTTTCTAAATCTAATTGACATTTGCTAATTCCCAAAGCGCATCCCCAAACATAGTATAATTGATTTAAGCCCACAAATTGTATCGCTGATGACACAAAGCGGGGATAATAAGATTTCACACTGACCTGCCGGTAATCCGTAACCCTAACTATAATACCGGCCGGTCCTCACGTAAGAGGTATAAGTTAATCAACGCTTGGTAGGGTCTGTCTGAGGATGGGTAACCACTAGGAGCATTTGCAACTAACCGTCTTCGGAAAGAAACGCGTGCAGTCCTGCCTTCAGTCCTGGCTTTCGATGTTTAATAACATTCGTTAAACCAACTCAGAGTCCTGTAGGGGCATGAATAATTCTGACGCTGACACCAGCGTAACTATCAACTCTCTCGGTTACCAATGAATTTATGGTCACATTGTGGAACATTACGCTGTATCTTTTTAAAAAATTTGATCATTATGTACAAGCTGTAACATACGACGCAATGTACTAGCCAATAAGTACCTAGGTTGGCTATTTACCACACCAGGGAATGAAGGGAAAGCTGTAATTATGAAGCTACATAACACAGGCAGTACAAATATTTGCCCTAGCCAAGATTACCGCGGAAGCAGATGGTATAAGTCAAATTTTGATGAAAAAATTCCAACGCCGCTGTTTACTTTAGCCCCGAGACAGTAATGAACGCCATCCCTGTTCCCCAAAATCATAAAAACGTTAGATGAGTTATTTTTACGCGTTTTCTGTTAGTTTGTGTCGTGTTGCCAGGAATACGTGTTTATATTTACAACATATTGTATTTTTTTCTTAAGTTTCGCCTGAGGTGTACTTATTTTTTGTACTTTATTGTCTTTATAATGTCTTCTGGCGCCTTCGGTACAGAGTAGCTTTTTAATTCCACTTTCTTTCAAGGCTTTGTCTATTGCAATATAACTGATGGGGGTAAAATTTGCGGTTCTTGATATTAAGAAGGCTTTTAAAATGATTCTTAGAAGAGGCGCGAGGACTCAAATTACACCATATTTTTCTAATTAGCATGTGGTCCCTTTTCGGTGTTGCACAAAGAATAAAAAATAATGTTTTATGAGGTCTGGTGCAAAATTTGCATTTGGTTCGGCATCTGAGAATTTATCTCAGACATTCCTACCTGCTTTGCCCTGTAGAGTTTTTTCTCGATGGCGTGTTTGGGTGTTTCCTAAAACCTTTGCGGAAACTGAACACCGAAATTCATTGAAGTTTTGCCACCCAAAAAAGTTAGGCATAAAGCTTACGACAAAAACTGAAGTTTTATCTACTTTCGTCGGGCGACTTAAATTTCATTTAAGGGTATTGTGTGGGAACAGGGGTGGAGTGGTTTAATCTAGTGCTGTTCCGTATGCATATGCTGTTGCTATTTTTGTAACGGTAAAAATAGAATCAGGGGGAACACTTTGTTATTTTTCCCGTTGCCTATATCCAAGAATCATATTAACAACAACTTATTCAATATATTTGCAAGTCACGCGTTAATGTTTATCTATTGATATAACTATTTTTTTAAGAAGAAATAAAGAATAAACCTTTATTCAGCATGAACACAGAGAGAAAACTCAATTTCACGTATCCTTTAAGACTTGCCTTTCATAGCCTTTCATTTCAAACTGATACACATTGACACTTAATAAGTTCCAACTACGCTAGTCGTGTCAGCAAATGAAACTACTCTAGTGTGTTAAACTACATAAGATTTAAATAAACAGGTCATACGATGTCCTCGGTTTACTTCATTGCTCTTATTTAGCTAATAACTGAAGCCATAAGGTCCTACCTACGTGGTCTTTAATTTTCTTGTCACTCTCTGGATTCGCAGTAACACAATTGTGACGTAATTCGCCAACAATTTTTTTATGTATATTCAAATACTTTTTAATATTTGACCACCTCAAAACATTATACAGGCTTAAAGGAATTGTCAATTTTGTATGGAAGCGGATATTCAGCGTATTTTTAACATGGAAAAAGAATTTTGTTTCTTTGAAATAGTAACGTTCAAATATATTTTTCTCTATGCGCCACCCCGATTTCGGACACCTGGCAACGAAAAAGTATAACATAGTGACCATAAAATCCAGTACACATTACTGCAGAAGTAAAAATATTATTGAACACACGGCGTTTGGCGAGTTAGCACCTCAGTCCGCCCCTGTGGCTTGTGTATAAAACACGGTCGATTGTGTCGTAAAATACATTTTAAATCCCACCACCAACTTTGGGGGATTACGGATGAATTATTAATGTGGGCATTCACATAAAACCTGGGCCTTTTTTATATTATTCGCCGTTATTTTGTTTCTTACGGTTGCCTAACGTTTTCCTGGTCGATCTTATTTATGGGAGGTTGGTACCACGTGTTGCATATTTGACGGGCTCCGCGCTAAGCTCTTGAAATGGTTGTGTGTAAAATATGTACTGGCTGAAAGAAAAGTTAGATGGAAAGAAAGACTTGTTTTATTTCTTATTTATTCGATAAAAAGTTGAATGAGAAACCTTCATGCAAAAAGTTTTAAAATTGGATATCTATTTATAAGCTATCTGCGGTATATGAATAATAAAACTGATAAAAATACTTTTTACGGAAAATAAAGCATTTATTTTACCAGTCATTTAAGTGTAATTATAGACAGGAATAATGTTTCTTCCATAAAAAAATATACTATTTTGATTGCTGGGTGTAATCTATTTTTAATTGCCACTATCACAGCTTAGTTTAGCTACCTACATGTATTGTTTCGGATTCAGTTAATAGAATGTGGCAGGTAAAATGCTCGTACACGCATATTTTTATTTCTTGTATTCCGCATATTGTATTAAAGGAACCTTACTTAGAAATGATTAATCATTCGTATCATTGTTTTAGTTAAGACGTGCTATAATTATTTTGGATACTGTACTTTCGTAAAAAGATAGTGGACCATATAAATCTACGCATATGAATTTCTACGTTTCACTAATCTGAATGATTTCCGTGAAGCCTGTTAATTTCAACTAGGGTTGCCATCCGTCTGGGTTTCCTCGGATTTGTCCTAGTTTAGAGAGCGTCCGGGCGGGGTTTCTTTTGTAGTCCGGATTGTAGACTACTGACACATCTACCTAAAATACGCGGACGATAATAAATAAACAGTTAATTTCTAACAAATAAACTATTATTAATTTGTCTGAGTAATTAAAAAAAAAACGCTGTTACAAGTCCAGGTCTAAAGCTCCAAAATCCGGTTTGCAGATTATAGAGATGGCAATCCTAATTTCTATCTATCTGCTTGCAAGTCATTCAAGGGATTTTTAATTTTTATTAACGATGTGCCAAGTAAACGCTTATGTTTAATTCAGAATATTTTTCGACTTAATCCTAAAATTTCCTCGAAGGTATAGAGAACCCGTAGACCCGTCCCAAAAAATTAACAGGTCTGAATCCTCCCGACGCGAGCCGCGACGTGACCCTTTATTTTCATAATGAACACTCATTCGAGATGTGCCCATCTTTATCACAGTGCCATCTGTTGATTTTCTTTGAGAAACTTTATCCTTTGTTCCGTATTAAACTCGTACAGCTTGGAGACTTATAACTTTATAAATAAGGTTTATTGTTGTACTTAATAGTTTGCATAATGAAAGCATTGTTTGGTATAGAGGGCGCCCGTATCGTCTCACATGTGCACTACTCGTTAGGGCTTCATAAGCACTTCTGTGCCCGTATGTCCCTGCCAAGATAAGTTTGCTTATTTTACTATTGACAAGCACTCAACTTTGAGCTCTATTTGTTTAGAATAAGGATCTTTGGCGTAGTTTCCTGAGACGTCAGATTAGGAAAACTCATGGATTGAGTGGATTATGTAAATATGGCTTAGCAAACTTTTAATTGGGACATATATTGTTCTAATTGACGTTTATGATGTATTAAATGTTTGTTGTGTGTATTTTATGACTCTTACTTAGAATTTTGGCCCTTGCTTTGGTGGGTTACGAGATAGACTTGTTATTGTGACAGATTAAAACAACCACACATCACCTAATAGACTTTAACACATTAATTATTTTTAAACCATAATGAAAATGTATAAAATGTTCTTCTGTCAATATCTAACTTAAGGATGAAGCTGTTCTTAAAACGATCTTTCTATATTACGAATGCCTTATTACCAATTAAAAATCACACGTGAATCGTTCATCAAAATCCGTTTACAATTTACAAGGGTCGCGAATTTGCGCGCATATTCAATTAAAATCCATTAAATTCGAGAGCCGACAATATAAACGACGTAATGGCGTCAATATTTCGCGAAATTAATTTGAAACCTGGCCTGAAAGATTAGGTGCTTTATAAGTGATGTGGTCTTTTTTAAACAGAACAAAAAAAAACTACTAATGCTTTAGTATTTTGCACTGGTTTACTCTATTTGTATTATCCTAAAATATAATATATGTAGTTTACTAACACGGGGTACCAAATGAGAATATTTATAGAAAATACTTGAGGTAATAGTATTATAATTATTTTAACATATTAGTAAACCCTGTAAGATATACATTTTATAACTTAGTACGAAAACAATGTTATTCTACAAGACCAGCTACCTTACTAGATTTCAGTTGACACTAACGTCTATCTGCCAGGTCGACGTTTAATTTAAGTTAGTGGTTAGTCATGACCTATTTTACAATAATTAATATACATATTAGCTCTGCCTATCGTAGTCTACCCACATAAGGCTTGATTACACTGCTTAGTTTGCAATCTTCAAACTCACATCTTCATAAATAAGATAAAAATATATGAATAAAACAACCCCTAACCAGATTTTTATCGCATGTTTTAAAAATGTATCAGGGACAACTAAATTTTTTTATGTACTTAACATATGTACGATAAACTGATATAATTTTAAATAAACTGTTATGACGCCTGACACCTTAGACATCCTGCGACCACAAACGCTGCAAAGTGTTCGATATGTCAGGAAAAACAAAAACTAATAATACACGCGATTAATCCGGTTTAAAGTTGTTTTATTACAATGTTCCTTTAATATGGGTTACCGGTCAAGAGACCTGTACGGAATACGACCATAAGCAGGTGATTTTGACTACCATTAGTACCATTTCAACAAATTGCGTCATACTTATTTGAAAGATAAGTAAGTAGAGCTTATCTCTAAAACAAAACTATTTTACTGTCGCCATTTCAATTAGCTAACAAAGAAACACTTATATTCTCACCTGAACTTATTTCCACATTTCCTTTCTAGATAAGCTGCAAATAAAATGTCTACACACTAATGCTGGTTATAGACGGACTGTAAAGGATTCTAAGTAATACCAATCAAGGAAAAAAAAGCTTATTAGATTTTAAAATAAAAAGGGACAGGTCAAGAGCAACCTGAACCAACGAGCATGAAAAGGTTAACGATCATAAATTAAGCGAAAAAGGTGTGTCTGAATCGTAGCAGGTCAAAATCAATAGTCGCTGTCTTTCCCAATAGGAAGCAAGCGTGATTGTACGTTTGTATAAGAAAGAAATAAAATTGAAAGAAATTTTTCATTTAATATTATAACTTTAGAGTTCCTTAAGCATGCGCTAATGCTTTTCAAAGATTTATCTTTAATTAAAAATGAAAGATTTAAGAACTTGAGGTTTCCTAAATGCAAACGTGGAACAAGCGCTGCTTGGTGGTTCCGGTGCCAAGAGTTATGCGAAGTCAGATCATATTGTCCTAGACAATGAAAACAATCCAATTTGCAAAGCGTGCTATCATATCTGTTTATTACTAATTGATAAGGAGGTATATCGAGCGACTTACGTTCAGAACTAAAATTGAAGAGCTTTTGATAAGTCGCTGAAGTGACTTCAAGTATTCCGTCTATTGCCAGCCTTAACAGCTGTCAGTAATCGTCAAATGAGGCCCGCATGCTGTTATCAACGGTTACGCCATCTGTTCGATGCGTGTGGCCGATCATAGTGAAGTGAATGACTTCACTATTTAGTACCTACTTGGCGTACTGGAACTATTAGCTAGACTGTGGGAATATACTCTTTCTTTTGAGTTTAGTCTCAGTTATAGGTGCGATAGCTGAATCATGGCTGCCAGTGACGTCTATATGATTTATTTATATTGTAACATTACCATCCAATGCAGCAGGCATATATTTGCTACTCCCAACTTTTTTTGTGATTGCGAAAAAACAATCTTGTAAGTTCTTACGAGTATGGGCTCGTTGACAAAAGCTCAAATTGCTAATCTAATGTTTGAACCATGGATATGCCATTTTACTAAATTGACTATTAGTATGACCAGTGAAATGCTACTAACCATTCCGATCCATAGTCGTCGAAAGTGACTCACCGTCTTCGAACACTGTTTTGACCTATTTCTCACACTTGATGCTTACTATTTCGAGTCAAACTTATAAATAAAACACATCACCACCTCATATCACTACTTATCCATGGGGTCGGCAGGACTTAAGACATTATACGACGTACAAGAGGATTTGGTATAAAGAATTTAGATGATTTAGCAGCGTTGTTGCAAATTATCATCCGAGGGATTTTCACACAAATATAAAACAAAAATTGCGTGGTCGCGTACAACTAGTCTAAATCCCTTTTATGTTAATACAGCTTTATCCGCCCGATCAAATCGAATGTAAAAACACTAAACTAAATTCATTGAACATTTACTACAGTGTAAACAGTAAAAAACGAGCCGCATCAATACTTTCGGACCTCGAACAGGCATTCGATAGGCATCGAATGGCGTTTTTTGTTCATTCTGCGTAGTGCAATCCAATCGTCATGTTGCATGTCCATTTTCGTATAAATCTGGTTAATCTGAAAGCTACAAATTGCCGGTGAACACAAAGGACTCCAGTTCGATTTCATGGGGCGCCTGAAAATTATATTAATCCTTTTGCGCAGAAAGTGTGTTAGTAGGCTTTGGTAGCACTTAATTGAAGAGGAATTGAGAATATTCGTATGGCAGTCTATTTTAATTGGATTGAATGATTCCTGCCTATTTTTCTAAAGCGATTTAAACATTTATCTTAATAGACTTTATTAAGATCAATGTTTTTGGTTGACTCATTGAATTATTTATTTACTCAAGAAATTATTATTAAACAGTAGAAGGTCTCTTTTTTCTTACTTTAAACCAGATTTTTATGGCGTTCCCCAAGGACCTTTTATGTGCCCTATGAGTGAAATGGCACACATATTCACTTTAAATATAAATAATATACTATAGCTTAGGTGCTATGCTCACCAAGTATTGCTTTAGGTGTACGAAGTCATCCAGCTGAATCCATACATAAAACATTTCCACATACTCAACCCATCTTACAGAAAGCGAAGCGTAAACATAAAACCGGCGGCTACTCGCAAAAATATACTCCGCTGCTGTCCTAGTTCATATGCAAATATAATACATTTATTATGTATTTCTATGTTGAATACGTGTTGCCATATGTTTGACTTGTTTATTTAGGCTCGGGTTGTTATAACTGTATTCTTTATAAGGGATCAATATCTTGATGGGCACTTTGTATGTTTGTTTTACGCAATGTTTCGCAAGGTAAATATTGATAGTGTTTGAAGTTTATGTGGGAATTGTTTGGGAGTGGGTGTTTATAATAGATTGCAAATGGTAGATGCTCTTTGGGTATTATCGATTGCCGATTAAGGCATAAAGAACATTCTTAATTTCATGCGAAGCCAAGAAAGCAGAGTTCATAGGCAGCAACATGTTTATCTTATTTATCGTAGAAGAACTAAAATCAATCTATAAACTTCTAGTTCAGCTTTTTTACCAAAATATCAAACGCTAATCCATTAAGCAAAGATGAGTGCCGAGAAAACTCCTAGATCAAGAAGGAAAACTCTTTCATAATAAATACCCACTCATACTAACTGGCTCTCCGCCTATTCATCCGTTGAGAACCCACCGTTTATCATTACGCCGTGCGATTGTGCGTACAGACATCAGTAGACTTCAAAGCCAAAGTTCCCTCGAACTTACACGACAGGCCAATTATATTTATAGATGGATGCCCACAAATGCCTCGTGACATATTTCTGTCCCCAACTTTTGCTAATGATGGAGACTGAAATATATTTTAATAGAGCCTCAGTTTCGGATCATGGGGACGCATTACGAGCGATAACATATAAGCACTATCTTAATAAATCGGATGTTCTTAAAGAATTTCATCCTGAATAAGTAAAATTTATATTTTTACGAATAAATTTTTTAGATGCGGATGTTAGTATAGAACATAAATATAATTAAGTAGCACTCATTCTGAATACGGTATAAAAATACTTTAATGTTTTTTTCACTCTGGATCTAAATACATAAAAAAAAATTACTCGAAGACAACTGAATGAAATCTAGAATCTAAATTAACATGAACATAAATTTTAAGATACAACATTGGTTACACTTGTTTACATCGACCAGGAAACAGAAATTAAAGATTTCATCGCAATTAATACCCATGTAGAAAAGAAGCTACTTAATATTGGGTCTACCAGTCATCAAGAAGCCCGATATTAAAGCGGAATATTCTCACTGTTTTGTATTGACATTAATTATTTACAATTAATTATTTATTTACAATTGTTTGTGTGACATGTATTACTACACATACTATCAAAACGATACTATATTAACTATAAATACAAACATCAGCAATTCAGTAAATTAACTCTAGGGTCCTAAAATAAAGTTTTGGAATCAATTAATTGAAAATAACGTACAACGACGACGCAATTATGGTAGCGCTGCTACCATAATTGCGTCACACGATGGTAATCATAGCAGCTTTCATTTTAAAGTAAATTATTTCCAACATTAAATACAAATACCAGCATACTGCGAGTATATTACGCAATTAATCTGCAGTTCTTTTGAGCTAACGAAATTGGGAAGAAGTTAAAACAATGCTTCTTCTTCTTCTTATCGTGTGGTTGATGAACAACCGAGCGTCAGAGTTTAAGCCGCCTTTAGGCGTCGGACATGGCTTGAGCAACGTTATAAAGACTTTACACAGTCAAACGTTTTTGTCCAATTCTCTCGTGCATTCTCGCGTGTGAACCATTGCGTACATTGCATCACAATTCAAACGAGTTACTCTAACTAGCTGGTCTATACATAGCCTTATGTCCGTGATCGTGCGAAATTATGTAAAATCAAATGATGTAAAGTAAGGGCCTATTCGTATGAAATGAAAGTGCCATGGTTTAGTAAATCAAGTTCTCTGATATAAGGAGTGCATTTGTATGAATAAATATGAAGTTTGATCGTGAATGAATATTCTATTTCCTGCGAATGTTGTGTCTACTCGTTATCTGCTGTCTAGAACGTTAATTGTTTCTTCAATATATTGTGACATACATTGTTCTCAATATACACAGAATAGCCTATACCTTTTTATGATGAGATTCTTTGGAAATCTCAGTCATATGATCAACAGGATAAGTAACATAATTCTAAACGAAAATAACTAACTAGTATCTTGGTTCATAGTCCCAATATTTACTGCCTATTACTATAAAAATAAATACCGCAGCATAATGGAAGCACATTACATACTTATAACACTTTCCTATTTACCAATATCTCAGTAAAATAAATAAAGACCCTCATAGACCCAAATAACCTTTGTTCAGATCTGGAGGCTGTCGTGAATTACACTATGTTTGTATTGGGGTTTCTCTCTCAGCCACTTTGCATCAATGAATAAATAAATATTTTTTGCCATTGATATCCTTTTGTTGATACGCGAAAGGAATGGCTTGTTAAAAGAAATCTATGAAATAAAGATGATTTTGAATTTGGGTGTGTCAAAAGTTAAGATCTTGAGGCAATATCATTACATTGTTAAAGGTGCTGCTGAATCAAAAGTATCTTTGACCCAGATATGTCTCTTAAGATACCTGTGAAAAAAAAATGTATTGTGCCGGAATGTCCATGCCTGCATATTCAGTTTACGATTGACGAACGAACACTTTATGAACAAAAAATCGAATCGAAGAGATCTATTTAATAGCGCTATGATCATGAGGAAGAACGATTTCATGTTTTCGTAATAATTCTTGGAATCTTTTTCGATTCTTGACTTTTCGTGTGGGAGTTCAGTTGACTAATACTCAATGATTAACCGTCTAAAAAGATACTTTCAAAACTCACTGACGCACTCTACAAATTGATTTGGGTTTCCTTCTATTCATCGTTATTGGCCTTTAGGGGCTTGTTCAATATAAAGTTCAAGGCTTTTACATAAATCACATTATAATCTTTTGTTTTTCCCATAAGAATATCGTTGATTTAGAATTCGTCCCACTTTATAATTCCCTTTCCGAACGAAAACTTAGTTTGAACTTGAACGAGATTTAATGGATGTCGGAAAGTTGGCAGCTTTTATCATTAATTTGGCTTTTGTAATACGATTACATGATACGACTATATCCTTCTGTGTACTTTCTGTTTTACTTTTCATTATAATAATATGAGGTATCTTTTCATTGTTCCAAAATTGATCCGATTTTCGAACTCTTATTGGAATTAATTTTGAAGTTTAGTTTGGAGTTACTTTGTTTCTGTTTAATGAAGTTTCTCAATTTAGAATGTTAGCTGCTCGGTTTGTAAGATAGATACTGGGTACTACATAGACGGTCTACGGCCTTCGGATTAGCTGGTGTATTTTGCTACGCAGTTAGGGAACCTAGTGCATTAATTATCAGTAGATATTGATAGCACGGATTACTATGTACGAGGTGATTTGTGCTTGTGTGTACATAGTAATCAATAGCACTGAGTCGAGGTCTTAAAAGACCGAAGGTTCAAAATGTTTGACTAGCCGGTTGCTGTCACAGCACGGCTCATTTTCCCATTCGTTTTTATTGTATATTAATTGAAGCATATCACTAAAACCAGGATAAGATATAGTAGTACGGGTAGGTACAGATCAACATATTATCTAGCAACAATAAAATATGTAGATAAACCACGGAACTTTTAAATATAATGCAACAATAACTTAATTTGTACAATACACATACGGCAGCAGTTTTCAAAATTAATTAGCCTACCTTTTGTCGCGGGTTAATTTAAAATTTATTTCGATTCGTCCGCCATTTTCTGGGTACAGGGTAATTACGTCTGCGTTTCGCGTTTTAATTTTATTCGCTTACGTGTACGTTTTTATTTAATTTAGTACTCGCGTTTTTATTACTTTTTTATTTTTGTTCAAAGTGAAGTAAAGTCTTACTGTTAGAAATTTGTTTTCGGGGAACAAAATTGAGAGACTCGTAATCAAAATACTCTGTGTCAATTAAACTCTAACGACGATGTTTGACTGTTTCTAAGAATAACTCATATAATGTTTCTAACAATCGGCTTAAGTCTGCTAAATTATTTATTCAGTTTCTGTAGGTTTCTTCGTGAAAATCAAATTATTTTCATCATTTTTCCTATTAGTAATATTAATAAATCATACTACCTAAAACAGCGCAACTCGAACCAGCCCATAGTGTTCACTATGGGCTGGTTCGGGTTGAAAGGTGAGCCAACAAATAATAGTTAACAGTATATTCAAAGAAATTAACGACATCGTCAACATCAGATTCATTAGTGGCAACAAGTTTAACCGAGTTATAGTTTATTACGTTGACGCAACGCGTTATGAACCGTCCCTACAATTGTTTACTCTTGTTTTATCTGTGGCTCTCCGGACTGGCCGCTCAAGATAAAACGGAGTCACGATGAAGCCATTCATTTTAGTACATAATACGTATAGGCCGGGGTAACGCCATTTTGAGGGAAGGAAAAGTGTGAGCTTTCTTGATAACTTGCTAGATGATTAATAATATGGCTAAGTAAATGAAGAGTGCGTATATAAGGACAACTACACTAGTGTCTTTCTTGATTTTTTGTATGTTTTCAACTTTTGGTGTTTTAAATATCATGTCAGTAATTAATTTCAAAACTAAATCTGATAGCGCTCTCAGAGCTGCACTGTGGTCAAAATTATGGCCTCTATAATAGACGTAAGATTTAAATAAAAATAGTTTATTCTTTGAAGTCCGCACTTCGGATTATAGCACAATATAGTCCATGGATATTAAATAAGCTACGAAAATATTCCAATAAAACGACACCGTTGACATTTTCATCCAAGTTCAAAAATTACATGACACACAATTATCTATAAACAACATTACAGTATATATAAGTATTACAATCAGCTCCTGCACAAATATAGCTTCACCTTCACCGATGAAATCATTCGTAATATCGTTCTGTCCATATTCCAGTTCTGGTTTCCTTAATTAGGGTCGAAGCATTTAGCATACGGGCGCGGTAATGAAAAGGGGCGTCACTTGCGAGTAAATAAAGTCGGACCCTTGTCAACGCCTACGACGACGACCTAAAGTCACGGGCACACTAAACTTATAATACTAATGAACTGTATTACCAAAATTGTTTGGACAGTAGTGCTTGTTTGTATTAAGTTAGGAGTTTTGGTGTGTCTAATTTTGACTTGAGGTAAAAGGACTTAGGACTTGTCGCATTGCAATGTAACTTTTTCGTACATATATTACTTTATATTTAGATATATAATGGCGGTACTGTAAATAATCCCAATAAAAATTAAAATATTAAGACTAGCATAGTGCCATAATAATGCCCCTAAAAACAAAACACTTCAAGCAACTGTTTGCAACAGCAACCTCTAGCTTGTTTTAAAACCTAAACCGTTTTTTTAATAATAGGAATGTCAGTAGGTACTAAAATGCGTTGTAAATGAAGGTAATAATAAAAAAATAAAAAAAAACGCATTATAATAAAAAACATTGTTATCATGACACTGACAGTCCTATTAGCAAAAAAGTTGGCTTATAAAGAATGAAACGAAGTATTTTATTAATAACCCTTTGTCTCTTACGCAAAGCATGCAGATGATGCATCAGCTGTTTACGCGAATGATAAAGGCCAGTGAAAGGATTACTGCGATACTTGAAGGCAAACTTGTCAATATTAACTACGTGTTGTCAACCATGTTCAACTGGTTACAACTACCGGAAGATCTTGAGATACGAACGCAATTTCCCAAAAATTTTACAATATCACATTTTGCGGGGCGCTGGGTAACACGTCCAGCACACATAGTTAATATCGTGCAAAACAATATCGTGTTGCCATGAACTCACACTAAAGCAAACTCGAAACACTAAATACACAAAAATTACACACACATAAAAGCATCTTTAATAAACTTACATGGGCTTATGATCGTGGAATGTGGGAGAGTGGTGCGCCTTTTCTTACTAACTTCTTAGGTATTTACTGTGAGCACCAGATACTACAACAATTTCGAAAGATTCGGGTTGTCGACTGGGGAGGTCAAACTGCTCTGCCTTCCATGATATGTAACTGCAGCATACCACGCTCATATTCGCAGAAACTGTCATTTTGACAGTTCAATGTCCATTGCCTTGTTTAAAAAATACGTCTTCTGCGCAACTAGATCAAGGCAATGAATACTGAAGAACTGTCATTTTTTTATGAGAATGTAAATTGTCAGTGTTAGCCTGAAATATGACCTCAAAATAATCTAGTACAATTAAAAACGCATATTTGAATGGTCTCACATTCGTCTATATAAAATCTATGCACGATCGGTTTCGTGTTGTGTGTACTGGCCTTTAATCGCTAGTACTCGAGTTGATAGAGTGTGAAATTACAAAAGCTTGAGTTGGAACCCGATGACGACATTGTGGTGATCCCACTTTGTGGACAACGATTTGGTTAAATTTAGCTTTAAGGTGAAACCTAGATTCGTTGGACCATTAATTATTTTTCTTTATGGTTTGAATTTAGGTCGTATTTTCAGCCGCCAGAAATGTTCGTTTATTGAGAAGTGTTTCATTCATATTTCATAATATACAAGTTAGACGTTTACATGTGTGTGTCTGTAACCAGTTGTTTCTCCCAATTCGTAGGCACTAGCGTACAGTGTATCCGAAAGATTTCGGGGAAATCTCACACACAGACAATGAAACAGTAAATTACATTTAGGACGTTTCACAGATTATCTAATAATTCTTTATAAGTCAGAAAAGAGAGCTTCTCTACAACTGTCTCTCTCATGTAATGTCCCCTGTCTCTGTCATGTAAATGTCAATGGAAAGAGATAACAATAGGCTTTAGACACATTTTAGTTAAAAGACATTTTCAAGGACTATTATGAACTACATATTTAGAATGAAGGGGACTGCTGGGATCAAATTGTTTATGACAGACAAATTAATTAAATTTGAGAACCTTTTCAAAAGACCTTTATTTTGCTGTGTTGGTCAAGGTCAGTGCTAGGTAGCTCGCTCACATTCCAAATTAACTAGATACTTAGTCTGGAATTCTAGATATCTAAAGACATTAAAAGGAGGCAGTCCTCAAACCATATTTATTTATTGTCAAGATATTTACTGTATTGATGTTGATTGAGAAATGATTTTGGAGATAAAGGCTACACTTACTCAAGCTTTTTATCTATTAGGTACCTTTAAACATAGTTGGGGTCCAGTTGTTCAAAGTTTTTTTTATAAAACTCGTCTAATTTTAGTGAATTAAACAAATATGCAACTGCGAGGTTTCTAATGAATTGTAGTTTTAAATGCATATGAGTATCATTTTAGCTTTCCAGAAACGTCTATCTAACTAATTATATAAGTGTACCTACTTACTACCTAATGCGTTCATGAAAATCTGATTCTTTTGGAGAAGAATTATGTTTCTAATCGCATGAGTGCCTAGTTTGATCTTCAGACAAAGGCCAGTTACAACACATGACTAATCTTACGTAAGATTACGTAGTGGGTCCGTACACTGGATTAGAAATCGCCTAATGACATTCTGAAACCTTTTTGCATTACCTTTTATTGAACATGTTTCGAGATCGAGAACTAGCGCCATCTTGTGACAGCTTTTGTACAATACAGTAAGTTCCTTCGTGTGATACTAGATGGCGCTGTTCTCAATCGGATGCATGAAATTTCAAAACTGTAAGTATTTGCAATTATTTCTCAATTTTGTTGATAAAATCACTAAAACGTTATTTGAGTCTTTGTAAGATCTTAACTTACTATTTATTTATATAATCCTAGAATATTTCTTCCTTTACTGCTAAGGGAATCTAATTATTTAAATTATTTTGAAATCGTAAAGCCTGAACCCATTTGTATCTACCAATGTCCAATGAAACTATATTAAAATTCTCAGCATTATACAACGTAGTAATGACAAAATCGTTTTGTCTGTCAATTTTACGAAAGCGTGTCGAGTGAGGTCGTTGTAATAACCTTGGTCCAGTGACAATGAACTTCAAAATCTGTACTACGAGTCCAATATCGAGATTTCGAATAGGTACTTAATTAAATATTTCATTGAAATTGGGATTTGCAATGCACGTTCGATTTTGTGCGAAATTATAAATGTTTTAGTAGACGTTCAGAATGATCATAAAAATAATTCATATTGAAAACTTTGAAAAGTATTATGATCAATTCATAATGAAAATAAACCAAGTTCAATTATTAGAAAATTTATAGTTTTCAAAAGATAAAAAACAGACAAGTAGGTACTACTTAAGACCCTATTTAATTAAATTATTGTAACAATTTCATTTAAATTAACATAAGATTTGATGGAAATTATCTGTTTTATAGAATAGGTACTCTCAAATTTTAAACGGGTCGCTATTGATAAATATCTATTATGCATACTTTTATTCTACCAAGTAGGTAGGTATTTTATTCACACTAACTTCCTAGGTTGATAGCAAAACAGTTCTCAATAACCACAATTCAAACAAAGACCTTAACCCAGTCCCAAGATAAGACAAAACAGAAATAAAGAAAGCAAACCATAAAAACTGAACCCCAAAAATCCTAGAAACCGTCTGGAGGTCTCGAAATCACGTCTGTTGCTACCTGAGCTCGATTATTATATATTTTTTTTCTATCCAAGGCCGCACAGACTATAGAAGCAACGGTTTGAACGTGCCCCACTACCTCAGTGGCGGGTTAACGAACATATTTGGCTGTTACAAACATTATGATCACGCGCAGTTTTTGGGTCTCTTTGTCGCTTCAACGGTTGTGGAAAGGTTAGAGAATGCGAGTATGGTTTAATAACTTAAGGAATGTGCTGTTTATTATAAAGAATAGGAACTTAGAATGTAGCTTTACCCATGGTTTTATGTATGGTAAGTAGGTACCTATATAGGTAATTGAAAGATTAATAATAGTACCTGGATGACCGACCACTGCTCAGTTTTTTTTTATACGACGATTTCTAATAATGAAATCTAGCTAGATCGATTTATCGCCCTCGAAACTACTACCCCTGCATACAAAATTTCATGAAAATCGTTGGAGGCGTATTCGACATTCAGATTATATATATATATATATATATAAGGTCCTAATTTATTAGGTAATTTCTTTTGAAAGGGGTAATATATAAGTCAAATACATTCACTTAAGCTAAGAATTAAATGGATATAACAAATTATTTTTCATTAACATAGTATTAGCAAGACCAAAACTGTTCCTTTAATGGCGAACATTATGAAAAAAATAAAATTTTACTTTTATTTGTACAAATTTTAATTATGGCTTAAATGAATCCTTATCACGTACACATACACCCCTTGAAAGGAAATTACCTAATAAATTAGGACCTTATATATACGTATACACTCCCATTTTACAGATGTTGTAATAGGTTGTGAGCTTTGATTATAATAATCATAATCATATGTTAAATCGGTTCTCTTAAAGAAAGCTTATTATAAAATTAAAGACTACATTGATGATAAGGAAGTTTCGCTTTAACTATTTTTCTGCGCATGTGGCTTCCCTGGCGATTAGTAATTTCTACTAAAAGTCAGTATAATTATTCGTTTCTAAACTTTATGTCACTGACAATGTTTTATTGACCTGTCTTGACAAAAATATCAATTATTCGCGTGAATTTACAAGTTTGACATTTCCATTATAGCACCATTGCACTGACATTGTATCTAAATTTATTAGTAAAGATAGTCGTTCCAACATCACCATATTATAAATGCGAGCTCAATGTAGTCATTAATGTTCTAGAACTTGAGTCTCTGAAGAAATTGCGTTAACCTGTGTTTCTATCGCAGATGGCATTCTTAGTATCGGTTTGCTCAGTATGCTCTCGGATATTTCGGAACACAAAAATGTAACAAAGCAAGACTGTACTTATTATTTATTTAAAAAGAGTGTCTATGGAGTTTCTTGCCGGCTCTTCTCCATATGATCAACTTTTTGGAACCGAGCAACTAGAATCATTTGACGTTTCTTAAGTGCATGTAATTTGCCTATTTGAAATAAAAACCTTTTGACTTTCACTTTGACTTTGACTTTGAATATAGTCAAAGTTTGTGAGCCTATTGCCATTTGCCGGGCACAGTTTCGAACTCGGGGCTTCTATTGAGAATTTCATAATAGAGGAACCCTATTCCATTTTTCCCGACCCAGTCATCGAATCCAGGACTTCAAGCTCAGCAGTCGCGCTTGGGACCACTAGACCAACAAGGCAGACTAATAATATGTCAGCCAGTAAACGTGCCCACTGCTAATTAGGGATCCTCAATTTAGTTCTTGCAAAGTTGATAAAAAGCAAATAGAGCGGGGCGAATAATGCTGACTGATTGGTGAAGTACCTTTGCCTTAAAGAGAATCGTAGCCAAATAACACTGTTCCTTTGTAGTGTTGTGATGTGTTCCTAACAGTCTGCAAGGTCGCCAGTAGTCCATGAGGAAGCATTGTCTTGGCAGTAGGGAGGAACTTATTTGATCCTTATTTTTGGCGCGCTAGCAATATGGGGGATAAAAAAGGTTCCTGGCGTAGCGATTTCAGGGTAACACCAGTTGCATCACTCCCATGTGTTGTTTAGCCATTAGGCTCGGTAACTGCTTACCATCAGTCGGGTAAAAATACAATAATTACGCGACTGCTTGTTTACTTCATCGAGCGTAACGCGAACGTTGCGAAGATTGAGGATCCTCCCAATATTATAAATGCGAAAATTAGTGAGGATAGATAGATGTTTGTAACTCCTTTACGCAATAACTACTGAACGGATTTGGACGAAATTTGGCACATAGATAGTTCATAACCTGGATTAACACAGGATAATTTTTATCTCGTCTGAACCCAAATCTATTCGATAATAATAATCGATGAAGACGTGAGCAGAAACAAGTACCTACATTATATGTTATAGTCATATACATCGTATAGCATTATAGTCATACCTCAAACGATTACAAATAAGTATTAACAATTTGGATTGTCCATTTTCCATGTAAAATGTTTGACGATAATATTAATTTAGTTTGTCTATTGTTTCAGAACTGACACTACTTAAGAGACGAGGCGCGCTGGCCTCCAAACATGAATTAGATATCGCACCAACGATATCGAAACGTAAGTATGAAGTATTATTGTGTATTCTGAAGTATTGTGAGTTTTATTCAAGAACATCCCTTGAATCGCTCTGGAACGCCATATTTAGAACACTTTTTAGTTTCGAAGGTCTTAAAAGCTAAAATTTTCTTAACCTGAGCTCCACCTCCATGTAAAACACTATACTAAAAATTTCTGGTCTCTTCGTGGTGCAATACGAACTGTCCTATGTTTGAATCCCCGGTCTGGCAAAGTGATATTGCGTTTATCTGTTAAATTTGGTAGCAGCCCAAAATGTATGGGTAGGTTTATACCGACTCATACATTTTAGGTTGCTACAAAATTTGCCTACCTATTCCGTATAGGTACAGGCGTCATATAATGACAGCATTCTTGGTCACGTTTTGTCTGGAAAAGCTATTTTATTACAACGTTATCACGAAAACCTAAGATATTACAGTATGATAGTTTTTATTCAAAACAAATCTCATTAACACAACAGTTATTATTCACCAGATTGAACATAGTAGGTACTTAGTTTAAATAACGTTACCAACATTTCTAACACTTGAGACACAATATTCCTCCTCAATCCTTATTTATTTACGAAGAAGAGCAAGAATGTTCCACATCTCTGGATTTTAATACGCTAACATCTGAACTACAAATATGGCTACATAATAAGGCACTGTTCTTCATCTCGTTTTCAAACATTTTATTGAACGTGGCCCAAGTTAATATGAAAAGCGAATTCAAGATTTAGGCTCCAATGATATATGCCCCATATAATATGGTTATAAGTACAAAGTCAAAATCAAATCAATATTTCAATTAGACCCTTTACAGGCACTTTTGAATTGTCAGAAGCTAGTTGCCATGTTCCAAAGTGTAGATTCCTATGGAGAAGAACGGGCAAGAAACTCCATACTCCGTACCGCACTGATGTTTAAACAACCAGTCAACCTGTACCCGTCCCATATTTATAGAGCAAATAATAAGTACAGGTGAAGCTAATAAAAGCGTGTTAAAATCATCTAAAACTAGTGGTCGACCACTGGCCGAAATCAGATCATAATTTATTTATTAATACATTTTTATGGAAAGAAATAAAACGCAATGCATGTGTTAATGGTTATCGAAGATTTATTTGTATAATTCATTTAAATTTTAAATTTGAACCTTATTAAGGTTCTACTGTCAAAGATGAGTGTGTGCGTGTCGGCGCGTCGGCGCGTGAGCGAGTGTCTGTGTGTAGAAGTAAAAAGGAGTATAAAGTTTCACGTATTTATTTACTAATGATAACTTAAAAAATTCTACGGTTATTTAATAGACAAATTTTCACAAAGAAACTTTTTTTTTTCTTTTAGTCTGAACCCCGTAATGCCCCGAACGGCTCTACGAATAAGGTGTCGGCATTTTTAAAGGACGGCAAATTCCTATGCCAATTTTTTATTGATGGTTTTGCTTGGGTTGGTTTTGTATCGCGCGCAGCACACGCCTTGCCTTTTACTTGATTATACTTGAAAGATCCCCACCAATCTAAGGTCTATGAATCTAATTATATAAATTATGCAACACGCAAAGGCAAATCGTCTGATGGAATGTAGAAATGAGTTGAATGACAAAGTGGAGTGAGAAGGACGCTTGCCTCATGCAGCAGCAACACGCCATTAGGATGATTTGCGGTTTATTCCGGCAAAGGTAAGGATGATAGCCGGACAGATATGTATACTACCAAGCAGTTTAGTCAAATGTAAAACAAACCGTTGACGAGGATAAATTTTTATCCTAATCAAATGAAATATAAATTATCAAAATACACTATTTTGGAAGTGGAAGATTCTTAGATTATTTTTAACGTTAAAAAACAATTCCGTATAGAATAAAGTCACAAAGTCTGCCTTAGATTCGATAGCTTAAATGTTAGTAGAAATGATTTCTAAACAAAACCTCAGCCTTCACCGCTGGGAGAAGCATTAAGCTCACATTCGTAACATATATGAAAATTGTTACACTAAAAGGATTTAAATAGATCTCCCGTCAAAGCAGTAGTGACGTTAGTCATCTATAAACTAACTCTAAAGCCTCAGTTATGCAATTACATAACAATGAAAGTTGTACTACAGCCGCTGATCTCGTTTATCTTGATTCCCGCGAAAACGAGTTTAAACAGGGTTTACTACGTACTTAATTAGATTTCATACACAGAACAAGAATTTTCCATTCGGGACTCGCGTTGTTTAGGATAATTCAAACAGAAATAATAATTATTCAAACAAAATCCACCGTCCTGATGTTTGCTTAGGCCCTGATTGTACTAACTAATGAATGAGCCAGCAATTTCAGAAATCAAACTTTAATGCCTTAGGTTTAAAGCACATTTTGCGTTGTGTTCACTAATTGAGACAGTTGTAACTTTATAATTTTCGAATTCAGTTGAAAAATAAATAGTACCTACTGGTGACAGAGTTATGCTTTCCATCGAATCTCGTTGCTGTTCTGTTGTTTAGTTTTAATTAGAAATAATGACAAACGTTAAGTCTGATTTAAATACTTTGAGAAGTACATATCTACCTACTTGTGTGTCAAACGTAAACGTAAAAAAGATTTAATTTAGCAAACTACATGACAATTGTTAAGTTTTAGAGAATAGAAAAATATTAAATTAGAACTGATTAGTTTATGATCCTGTAGTAATTTAATTGTGACAAAAATGGATGAGCTTTTTGCTATCACGCTCCTGGGCAAAGCTCTCCCCCATTTTCTTCCACAATTCTCTGTCCAATGCGTTCCCAGTTTAGTGGGGTTAAAACTAAAACGAAACTGGCTCTTGAAACTAATACCAATTACAATTTAAATAGAAGTCTTAAAACAACGCGTAATTTTAAAATAAATTTACCTACATTACAGTTGCCTAAATTTTAAAGCGTGTTGCCTTCATATTATCCCGAATCTATAATTATTTTTTAGACTATTTGGCATTTAAAAGTACGAACTGATATATTTCTAATGTCAATCGAGCGGAATTATTTTCAAGAGTAAGCCCATCACGCCAGCAATATTTTATAAATAAAAAAAAAAAAAAAGATAGACAAAACCCAAACAACTTCATACTCAACCAATTCCAATACACCAATTTCCAGCATCCCTTCGAACTCAGTATATCAACCTGCCAAAGGTACACGATAAGGCTAAAACATTACATCACAGAGTAATGAGCGCAGACAAGCCAACTTATTAAAAATTAATCCCCAGAGTTGTCTACAACGCATTTAACTTGCAAACTGGCTAAGTTACGCTAAGATTTATACCAAATTCAGTTTGTTCAGGTATGAATATTTGATTTATACTAAGAGGCTATGTACTAATGGGGGTGTACTCTTGCTCCGAGGAAGACTTGGGAACAGTTGTTTTACTTTTCTTATGTTACCAGGATGTATCTATGAGGAGAACTGCCTCCCAAAAACTATGGACAAACGTCTAAGACACTAGTGACTACACAGTGGACACTAGTCATTAAATCATAACTAAATCTTGGAACGTAGTCACAAAATCTTGGAACCTAGTCACAAAATCTTGGAACCTAGTCACAAAATCTTGGAACCTAGTCACAAAATCTTGGAACCTAGTCACTAAATCTTGGTACCTAGTCACAAAACCTTGGAACCTTGTCACAAAATCTTGGAACCTTGTCACAAAACCTTGGAACCTTGTCACAAAATCTTGGAACCTAGTCACTAAATCTTGGAACCTAGTCACAAAATCTTGGAACCTAGTCACAAAACCTTGGAACCTTGTCACAAAATCTTGGAACCTAGTCACAAAATCTTGGACCACTACTCACTAAATCTAAGCGCTAAAACACGTCCCATGCGTACTGAAACAACTCCTACTTTAGATTGGCACCTAAGATGAAAGGAGAACTAAATCGTACCATGAAATCCGAACTTACAAGAAAATTTCTGCATCCAGTATGTGTATCGGCTATCATCACTAATTGGTGGTCACTTTGTAGTACATTGCCCCGTATTTTTTAAATATTTTTGCTCATCATAAACTAGCTGTAACATACGACGCAATGTATTACATAATGACCATCACTTCGATGGAACCGAGATAACTAATATGTACACTGAACTGCTTCTATGATGCACTATAAAGACAATCTACAACGCCACGGATTATATAGACTTGTATAAAAAGTATAAGATACTTAATGTCTCATCATAGTAAAGGAGCATCGCTATCTGGCAATCACATTTAAGAATGTCAAGCCATGTTAATGACACTAACTGAATAAAACGGCCGTACTTTGATACAGGTAGAACAAACGCAGTTTTTTTAGTATATAAAACAATATTCACAATATCATAACTGCCTCGTTGGTCTGGGGTCATAAGCTGGGATGTTGAGCGTGAGATCCTGTGTTCGAAATCCGAATAAGCCGGAGTGTTACTGGGTAATATCTTAGGTTTCACCACACATTCGCGTTCGTGGTCGCAGGACTCCTGCGACCACGAACGCTGCAGTGTTCGAAACGTCAGGAAAAACAAAAAACCAATAATACACGCGATTAATCCGGTTAAAAGTTGTTTTTTTATAAAGTGTTACTGGGTTTTTCTGTTAGAACTTTCTCAGTAGCAGCCCAGAGTTTATAATTGTACCCGGTCAATAGCAATAGGTTCACCACCTATTTCCATGGGATTTAATCACTGCATCGGTGAAATATGGGTGTACAGCAGTACTACTCTGCCTAACCCGTTGACTGTATACGGGATGCTATGATATTTTAAGCTGAAGTGACATTGACACATTATAAATTCATTCTTAGATTTACCAACATAAGCAGTTTTCATAACCAGAAAATTTACGATTCTTCATCGCGCTTAACTTTTAATAACACTTCATAAACCTGTCCTTGTTGTTTAAATATCGTTCGAAGGAGACGAAAACAGACTTTAGAGCCATTCATCTGGAGAGAGAGATTCGTTTATAGCAGGATTGTGAATAATAGCAAGACGTCTGGATTTTAATTGCAAAATCGAAGTCTTAAGACTTCCATTAACCCCTCCTAACCCTCAAACTGTATTATGATGATTTTATACGCAATGACTATCTCAGGTTTAGAGGTCACGAGCGCGAGGTCTATTAATTAGTAAAAGCTAGTTTAAAATTGTGTCCATTTGATGGTAATAGGCTCAACACCAGTTACATGGGACTTGGTTATTGAAAATTTGATGATCAATAGTGCACTTCTGCTTAACCTTTTGGGGAATACATGCGTGATGTTATGTATATGTATGTATAAAGGTTTTATGTAAGAGGGCAAGCAATAAAGGGCGAGTCTAGACTGTTGCGTTCTCGAACTCCACTTGGAACAATTATGTTGGGTGAGAGTGGCTCCGTGCTGTTCTGACGTAGTGATTTATTTTATTACTTGAGAATACACTCGTAAATAAATGAGAAAAGTGCGGATTGTAGTTTCGCTTAATGTATTAAATAAATAAAATATGTGTATGAAACAGTAGAAGTTATGTGGAAATCGTTTGTCATGGTATGGACACGTAATGCAGAGGAATGAGGTTCATGTGACGAGGAAAGTTCTGAGTATGAATGTAGATGGCTACACGAGTAAAGAAAGAGCCGAGGAAAAGATGGATGGATTGTGTGAGGGATGATATGGCTAGAAAAGAGGTTACTAGTGAGATGACGGCTGACAGAGATGTATGGACGAAAAAGACATGCTGCGCCGACCCCAATTGCATAAGGGTGATGATGATGATGATGATATGAAACAGTAGGCAATAGGTCAAAAAGAAAGGTAATAGCACATTCTTCAACTGTACCTACATGTTTTGTTAAAGCTGCGCTGCGACTTCCATCGGACGCACGTTATCATCCGACTGCCTTATTTAAGAAATCAAACATTATTATATTTTGGGCTCGATTGCACCAACGTAACTTTAACCATTACCGACGTGTTACTAGTTAGTTAGTTGTAAGTTTGTTAACATACACCAACTGAACAACATGAGAGGAAATAATTGTAACATAGCATCACGCCTGTATTGTATTGTACACATTTGCAGGCTGAGGTGTACACAGTTGTTCACCCACATTTCACCAATGCTGTTATTAAGGCCCATGTAATAGGTGGTGAGCCTATTGCCATCAACCGGACACAATTCCAAACTCCGGGCTGCTACTGAGAATTTACTAAAGGATAAACTCAATAACACTTTGCCCGACCCGGGAATCAAACCCGAGACCTCATGCTCAGCAATCGCGCGAGGCAGTTATTATTAGGAAATAATTGTCAACAGTTTTATTTATAATCAATATTAGTATTAAACTTGGTCCTTCGACACGGATCAGGAAAAGCTCGAAGGACCAAAATGAACGAGCTCAAGGTATTATTGATATTAAGCCAACTAATATGGCATGGATTTTGAATAAAACTGTTGACAACTAAAGTCATAAATTGATGTGGAAAGAAAAATACGGTTATGAGCAGGATTTGAACCTGGGCCTCCCGGATAACTAGTCCAGGCGCTCCGCCAACTAATGCATCCTGATCTCAGCTCACTGTCTGCATTCTATCACTCTACCACATTGAATTACGTGTCGAACAATGTAAAAATTTTCGTGTCGGTTCAATAGCCTGTATAGGGACTGAAAAGATAGCGATGACATCACCATAAGTTGTATATTTAAACTGTGGAGTTAATTCAATGTCGTACAGATGCGATTACCTTAACAAATACAGAGAAATCTTTCAAACGCGTAATCGCATGCGAAGCGAACTGTCTTTACAGAAAAAAAAACAAAAACCAATAATACACGCGATTAATCCGGTTAAAAGTTGTTTTATTATTAATAAATAAATAAATTATAATGTGTAGTGATCGCGAAAACCTAAGATATTACTAACATAAAAAGAGTTCGCTACGCATGCGATAATGCTCTTCTTTTTCCCTTCTATTCGATTGGTTTATTAATATTACGAGCCTTAAACTTCAATAGTCACGAAATTACTATCCCTCACGAACGAACTCGCGAGCGAAAGTAACACAGATTATTTTTATTAGATAAAATATCTCGGTGTCAAGTGCAGTTTATGGAGCATGAAAACAGCCTAATATTTTTAATTGACAGTTTCTAAATATGACGTCATACGTCTGTTACGCAAAGAGTAGTGTAGTAGGCGTGGACTTGCCCCGACTCATGCGCAAACGTAATAATGATCTGTGTTACTGTCCACTGGTTACTAGATTCTGGTTTATAGTTTTAATTCGTTGTGAACATAAAGTACTTATTTCCCATATATATATATATATATATATTTAAATCTCATGCATGATGTACTTCAAAAACTAAATAATATTAATAAGTTATCAATTTTAAGGGTGTCTGCTCACTATCGATGTTTGGAGTAACTTCATTTCATAATCACTACTCCTTGCAAACTCGTCGGTGATTGTAGTAGTGTGAATTAATAGAGAACTGCCGCATCCCTTTATATCTTTTTATGTTAACCATACTTACATTAAACCAAATCATCGCCCTTAAGAAGGGGCTGGCAAGGTATGCCAGTAATCGAAAACGTATTGGTTTCGCATTATGAGTCTGTCTGGCTCTCTTCGTCAAATTCTATTCGGTCATTCCTAATATCGTTTTTCCTTTCTTACGTAATTATCACACACTGATCACAAAAGTATAATGACACGAAAAAGTGATTTATTAAAGCAAACATAGCACCCAATTTCCTATTACATCAGGGTATGAATAAACCATAGTATTCTCATTTATTGTTTAGTTATAATTGTTACTATGTTAAGTTCGTTAATATTACTAAATACCTGAATTAATCCCTGGATGGACCTGGAAATACTACGAAATTATTCTATTTTACTACAATTATTTTTTTCACTTAGGTCCCTCGCGGTCTTATTCACTTCCGCCATTACATGGTCGTGACGTGGCATGAATTCTTGTGTAGTGTAAATTTTGTTTTATTTTTAACACGGTAAAAGAGTTTTTTCTATTGACAGTCAATCAAACTTTTTTTATAGCCGCTTTTAAGGCTATTGAGGTAGCCGCATGTAATTAAATAATATATACATGCATATATATATATATTGAAGTGTTAACAAGACAAGAAAAAAGTAAGACTGGAAGGACGGGTCGAATGGACCGCAGAATCGCAGTACCTACTTCTACATAAAAACATTGAATTGGAATGTGGAGACCGCTATATATCATACTATTCATACACCAATGTTACCGTAGTCGTTCAAACGCCTTTCACCTGTCGTGCGGTCGCATCAAAGTCGTAGATCACTCTTCCCAGCGTCATAACTGAAGCTAATTTCAGATTAATAATACAGTCGTATTTGCACAGTGGATTGTTCTAGAACCGAACCGTATTTTAATCTAATACTGTATGTACAATAGGTATCGTACTGCTTGTTGTTACGTAATTTGAGTTTTTGCAATTGTTAATTTGTTATGTAACAGCCTATTAGAAGTTCAAGTTGAGGCTGTTTCTAGGCAGTGTTAAAAGTAACAGCGGAACACGTGTTCGTTTTTTTATAACGTACGTTGCAACGTCAAGGCTTTTGCAGTTTTTTTAGCGTCACTGTGACGGTTATTCCTTTTATTTCTTTTTGTTACGGTTGCAATTATGCTGTTGCCAAGTATTGCAGATTTTGTCTAATTAATATTGTAACATATCCTTGGTGTGATCTATTAAAGAGGCATTTTTTTTGCAGCAATCGTCTGTAGGGTATACGTCACGAATATCCTGAATGGTAACCAAAATAAAACTATTTCTCTAGATCAAACAAAAATAGATGGCTTCCAATTTAAAATTGAACCAAAAAAAAATCTTTTCATAACGACTTCGCATGTCAAAACGCAATATTTACCCCAATTCACGGTAGCGGAGTGTTATTCAAATATAGTTGAAAGGGAACCTATCGTTCCAGCTTTGAACTGGGCTCCAGTGCGCCGATTTTGTGGCGTGATGCGTTCAATCTGACATTTTTTCATTTCCATAAGCTTTCCGAGGTCTTCCAAAAGTTTCGTTTATCGAAATTTGAAATACACTTGACGTTTCAATCTAGAGTTTTTGATCGGTACCTAAAGCACACATAGATTTATTTATTGCTTTTCTATTCGAAAAACTGAGGTTGAAGTCAACATGCCAAGTTGTTCGATCGGTATAGTCAGGTTATTGATTGTATTATACATACATGGTTCTTGGGATGTTTAAGGGACAAAAGATGATGGTCAAAATCGATAATATTGTTCAGGTCAGTAAAGCAGCTGGTAGGAACATGCTTATAATATTTTCATGCAGTTATTCTCACTCTTCTTTGACTGCAGATCAAATATATTAGTGCGTTATGCGCTTGCGTGAGACAGCTTGTAATATTAGAGCTGAAAACTTGACGATCAAGGAAAAATTGGCTTCCTCGAGCCTCCACCTTACATACTCAGCAATTCATTCAGGAACCCAATTTCGTCCCATCACTTACATTTCGATCACGTTATCTGTATGACAGGATCTATCCCAAACTAACACTGCTAAGCCGCGTAAGCATAAACTAAAAATAAATCTTCAAATATCGAGGAAATGTTCAGAATTACGACCATGGCCGCTATAATTACGTGACCGGCTGTCGAACCAAATAATATTTTGTTCGGTAGAGACTAGAGATAATAAATTTGACAGCTAACATGGAACAAAATTTCGGTGTAGGCTCGAAAATTGTTGCCTTAGTGGAAACAACAAAGTTTTCGTTATATGAATTTAATACAGTTTTTGTATTAGTTGAATACATGCTGCGCCGGCCCCAAATAAATTGAGATATGGGCAGGGGGATGATGATGACGATGATCAATTGGGATACTACGAGCTAATATGGTCGTTTCGACTATTGTTTGAATTTTAATATTGTATGTTGTACTATATTAAATTCTTATGTTTATTAGAACTTTTGTCAGTATCGTGTCATCTTCAAAATCATGCCCACGACCGTATTTTTTTCTTTCCACAAAATGTCTAACTTTAGGGTTCGCTACGCATGCGTTAATGCGTTTGGAAGATTTATCTGTACTTGAAAATCTTGTTGAGCTGTGGCTGTCTATTTACTTAAGTGATCTGAAATATGACCTTTCTAGACTCAACATTTAATAGATTTTAGATGGGATTTCTAATTTGGGCACATTATAATTTTTACGCAGTAAGCCCCATGATTGGTACACCCGCACATCGGTAATTAATAAGATAATCCTGTTACCGCAAAATTAATCTGATAACCAGCCAGTTACATTCTTACTTAGGGCAAAATCTAAATTTAAAACTTTGTGACCTTGAACTTAAGTTTACGTTTCAGTCTAAACTTGCCAAATATGGTTATTCCTTGCATGAAAAGATCATATATTCCATTTGCTTTTGATAAATTCAAAAGGAGTCGCCACGCCATATTCTCTTGTCGTACGATCGTCTAGACGCTCCGCAAATAAAACTATAAACGTTATTCGTTCATTAATGAATCGATTTCAAGCTACATTTTATTCGTAAGATAAATTCTATTCTGCAGACAATAGTGTTCAAGTTTCAGATATCGCTCCTTCCAAAGCCCCGTTTTAAAGCACTCGAAAGAGCGTGGAACCCGAAGCCCCTTTGTCTTCATGTAATGCGAGGATCGCTTGAAACCATTCTGGAAATTCGCATTTAGAATTGTACAAGTTAAACGGAGCTGGTGATATTACCTGCTTTTTCACTGTTTTCTGTTTTGTCTCGTGTCCAAACTTGTTCTTCTTATCGTATGGTTGATGAACAACCTAGTGCCAGAGTTTAAGCCGTCTGATATGGCTTTACACACCATTGAGAACATCTCTCAGGTGTGCTGGTTTCCCCACAATGTTTAACCTCAGCGTTTTAAGCAAGTGATAATTAATTTCTAATACGTACATAACCTCAAAGCCAGTGGTGCGTGCCTTGGATTTGATTTATGAACTTCGACTTTCTACGACCAGTCCAAGGGTCATAAACAACACTACGCTATCACTGCTGTACCTTGTTGAGTGGTGGAGAAAAGGTTCAGCATCGCGAGCGGTGGTCGCGTTAGCTCAGTTGGCCGATCACTTCCAAGGGGTGCTGTTTCAAACCCCGAACCCCGTTGGTATATATTTCTAAATAATAATTATAACTTTGGATTTTTTTAATTGAAAGGGTAATTATTTACTATATTTATAACTGGCAAATTTTAGCAGTTATAGCCTAGTGGTATGACCGTTGGACTGTCAAGTCAAAGGTCGCAAGTTCAAGAACAAGGCACGCACCACTGTATTTTCGAAGTCATGTGCGTATTATAACATAATTAGCACTTGCTTAAAACAGTGAAGGAAAACCTCGAGAGGAAACTAGCAAATCAGAGAGATGTTCTCGATGGTGTGTAAAGCCATGTCAGAGACCTGCGGGTGGTTTAAACTCTGACACTAGGTTGTTCATCAACCGCATGATAAGAAAAAGAAGACTGGCAATCTTCCTCTATCCTTATTACCTAAACGAGTAAAGTGAGTTACCATATATCGTATATTAAACCTCAAATCCGAACTTCGGAAGTCCGATATATTTTTTACGCAAGCGCAAATATTGGTTAATATTTTTTAAATATTCCACCATAACACAAACTGGAAATCCTGTCCGAAAAAAGTACTTTTCATTCCAAGTAAAGAGTCGTTGCGCAATGGTGGATTCCGCGAATCCGAATTGAATTTAATGGTTTTATCATACGGATTTAATGTTTAATTCTCTTTTTGGTACGGATGTGACCGCAACGGACGCGTCATAGAAAACCGCGGCAATGCAATGCTTCGGTTGCTGGCAATGACGTTCGGTTTTTGAAATACGATTTTATAGGCGATGAAAATTATATGCTTATTTTTGCTTACCTGTTTTCTCCGAGAATTTCATTATATCGTATATTTTTCAAAAGCGCGTATGGTCTTTTTCTTTCTTTTGAAACACCCAAACTCAATTAACTTGCTTAAACGATAGACTCTTAACATGAAACATTGTATGTCATGACATAATTTACCTTTTTTGTTAATGTTTTCCCAAACGCTATACACAATACACGATTCCCTAATCCACTGTCAGTTTACCTTCCGCAAAATGTTGTATACTTATCCTTTTAGAATTATAATATTGTCTAGTTCCTTTGACGGAAATGAGATTTTTTTTTTCAGTTGGCTTGTCTTAATTTAGATATAACTCAATTTTCTTTTGTGATATTAAAAAAATAAGCTGCGATTTTCCGGGAAATAAGCAAACAAATTGTGAAAGCTTGCTCTAATAGGTAGGCAAAGGGATGATATTATAAAAAAAGTAACAAGAATTCACTGAAGCGTTACATTATCGTAAAATGTATTTACGAAGATAGCAATTTCGGTAAAAATACACTAAGTACTTGAAAACCCCTCAAAAAAATAAAGAGCTAGTATTATATCTTCAAAGAATCTGTACATGGAGCACTTTTGATAAAAAGCAACACTTGAAATAAACAGTAGCTTTACCCACTTATATTTATTATGTGTTTCAAGTCCCTAGCCTAGCTACCTTCGGATATTGTCGTTCAGCTTATAAGTGTTTACATTTTTTACCTCCTCGTCTCTGATTGTAAACAGATGTTTTGCGTAGCGTTTTTTTTTCAAGTCGTATATTCAGTGTTTTAGTAAATCCCATTATGTAAGTCGGCAAGTTTATCTTGAATTACAATACGTTAAAGTTACAATATTAAATGGAAAAAGAATACGGTCGCGAACAGGATTCGAACCTGCGCCTCCCGGATAAATACTCCAGGCGCTCTGACCACTAAGCCATCTCGACCTCTAGATCGAGAGAGTCGGGAGTTTTTCCATTTAATATTGTAACTTTAGAGTTCGATAAGCATGCGATAATGCTTTTCAAAGATTTATCTTGAATTACAATACGTTGTTCAAAACAGAATATTTAACATTTACCTTCATAAAAGATTATTACGGAGAAAGTTTCAGTATTATATTTTTTTACGAAAAGCTTCGAAATCTTAATTTTCTTGTGCTATATAATACATTTCAAAGAGATTTTATTGTTTTAATTTTGAGCATAATAATTACCCATTTTGCATGTATGGATTTCGTTTTGAAACATCTAATTATAAATTCTTTTAACATCAACACTGAGCTATCCTACATTCATGGTTCAGAAAACTAATTTCAGATTAACTAATTACATTTGACAGCACCATTCTCACCGGCAACTGAATAATTTAACCAATTCCGGTGTGACGCAGCGCTGTCAAACTCCTAACACAATAGTTCAGGATTTGTCACACGCAGAATGTAAATTAACAGCCCTGAGTTTAAACTGCTAATGTAATTAATTATCATCCATAATTAAGACTCGCGTAGTGTGTGCGCGCATTTGCATAAACCCCCCTTTCCCCGTGTAGACTGAGTTTTGACGAATTTACGTCATTTAGTCAATTTTCGTGGCTATGTGGAAATTAAGGGAATGGAGTTTATTGTTGCTCTTATGAAATGTTTGTTTGAAAATGTTGATTACGAGGCCCTAGACATTTTTTAACATAACGACATAGCATCATGCCGAATGGGTAGACAGACTTTATAGTAGTGAACTTATTTTACACTGATGCAGTTAGTAAGTCCCATCTAGTAGGTAGTGAGATGCCATCAATAGGGTGCAATATAAGCTCAGGGCTGTTATTGACAATTTCCGAACAAACAGAAACAATTACGCCGGGTCCGATAATCGGAGCCAGGCCGCTCTGGCGTCCACTAGACGAATAAGCAAATTTTTGTATTGTGAATACACTAATACCCTAACTTTTAAAGAATTTTAAACAGCGATTACTATTTGACAACAGGAGTTTTGTTAAAAGAACTCACTAAACTTCAGAACGATTGAAAACCTAGTAAGAATCCATTATAGTTAAATATTTCTTGGCGATAAAGTATGAGTTGAACACTTTTCGAACCCACACCGCAACGTCAAGAAGCGGCTTCCGAAACAACCCAGCCAGATATCATCTATTCCCTATTGCATCACAATTTATTATTATATTTTATAGGTTGCACTGACCAAAGGGTTTCGAAGGGCCTTCCTCATTCTGCGAATCCCTGAGGGACCACTTAATCTTGTTTTGGTTATCTTTGAGACAGCTCCTTCTGTAGTAACATAACATAGCATCACGCCTGTATTCCCTGAAGGATCAGGTAGAGGTGTGCTGGTTTATGCCAACATTTCAGCGATGACCATTATAAATAGGCTATCTGTTGGACAGAATTTCATACTCCGGGCTGCTACTGAGAATAATAACTGGGCTAATTCTCAACCTTAAACCGTTGGCTCGCTAATTAGCAGACCTAATAGATTCTTATTGTTTGAAGTATAATTCTGTACGCGGCTGAGCGGAAGTAAATAAGGAATACGGCTATGTATCAGCGGTGCTCAATAACAAGCAGTGGTAGCCTAGTGGAATGACCGTTGGACTGATAGGTCAAAGGTCGCAACTTCAAATGCAAGGCACGCACCACTGACTTCGAAATCATATGCGTATTCTAAATTAATTATCCTTAAAATGGTGTAGGAAAACATCGCCAAAAAACTAGCAATCCAGAGAGACGTTCTCGATCGTGTGTAAAGCCATGTCAAAGATCTACGGGTGGTTGAATCTCGTACACTAGGTTGTCATCAACCACACGATAAGAAGAAGAAGTGGGGCTTGTGGCTAAGTTACAACCGCACAGAATTGATCGAACGAGGTCAAGTTGCGCTTGCCGGATCCGGTCTATTGATGGGTAACTATCATCAGAGAGCACATTGTAGCGTTGGTCCCGGTATGAAGTTTTATGAGAGTAGCTACAGGACGTCATATGCTCGAAAGTCTGACAACCAGTCTTATTACGAAATATCGTGTTACCCAGTAACTGGGTTGTGGAGGTCAGATAGGCAGTCAATCCACGTAAAATACTGATTAGACTGGAAGCCGAATCCTACGTAGTTCTAAAACGGCTAGGCAGAGAGAGTGTATGTTGTATATTAAAAAAAATGGCTGGGCCAGTACGAAGAACAAATGGTAAATTATCCTCTTTTAAATTGGTTTTACACAATGTCTTGCATATCGATTATACTACATTTGTATAGCTACCATTACCACAGAGCTAATATAAAATTGTGTCACACGATTTAAATCCTGTACTATCATTGTAACCATACAGGTAAAAGATATAAAGGTATTTGATTGGGAATCATATGCCACTGGCGAGAGGGGTACACCCGCTAAGACTACTCCAGTAATAATTTCTTCAAGCATTTTAGCAAGGATTTATGGGTCAAATGTTGAAATAATTTTTGTAAACCCGTTTTTGCGTTTTAATTAAAATTGGAACAATCCTCCGGGGAAATATGTTTGATACGTTCATGGCATTTTTTGTTAATAACACGAAAATAGTTCACATTCCGTTGGATTAACTTTTATATGGAACTGAACTTTTACTTTGAACTGTGTCAAATAATATTTTGTTCTATTACGAGTTGTCATATGAGAACGCGTTTTCAAGCATTTAATTTTCATTATTTCTATAGCCAAGGTTGCATCTTTATATCAGAGACGAATGTCCCTACTTTTATTAATCGTGTTTTGAGGCCTTGGGGAGTAATTAAATAAAGAAAAACAGACAAGAGAGGATGATTCGATCTCTCCGTACCACAAGTCAACGTCCATAATTAAACTCATAATCATTTTAGGACAATATTTTCAAATGAAAGGCAATTTTAGATGGCCGACATGTAATAAAACCTCATTGTCACACGTGTAACATCGTGTCAATTTAATAAAATCCATCTACAGAATAAATCGCACCATTTTTTGCGTAACAGAGACAGAATCATGGAATGCAACCCCTGGCGCCAGATTTCAGATATTCAATTATCGCTGAGTGTAGATACCAGGATGACGATTGCGCGGGAAAATACCAGCTTGTAACATACTATACAACGTATCTTGAGATTCTGTTGCAAGTCTTATGTAGCCCTTGTACATTATTAGATTAGTGCTTTCATCTTCATTTTTGTAGATTGACTGAACTTTGTGTAGATAGTCCTTGACTGATAGCACTAGACAAATTATAGATTAGTAAACCAATACGTATTATGCTGTTCTTTGTAGACTAAACACGTCATTTTCTAAGTAAGCGATATCAGTATAGTAAATAGTTTACTATTTGTCCTAATTCCAGTAGTGAATTACATCCTTATCATGTTTTCCTTAATTATGTTTGACTATCTCACGCCCTTGAATTGTACAAGGTTACAGTTCTATTCCGTAAGTCGGAATAATTCTGGCTCTTGTATTTTACTTTTCGTTAATGAATAATATATATGTGTTTATTTTTATTACATAGCGCTAGTTACACCGTATTGTACCGCTACCGACCGATGATGCCTAAAATATTATGTGTTATGATAACATCAAGCTTTAGTCTTTAGTCTATTTTCAGTAGAAATCTCCCTACAATTATCTCAGCATTTGTGACATAACTAAGACACAATCATGGTGTCTAAAACGGATTTATTCAATTATTGCTGAGTGCGAATACGGAATGACAGGCGGGCGGAGAGTTACCGCCTTGTAACATACCTTGCGCGTTTGTTGCGAGTTGCAGAAGTTCATTAAGTCCGGTAATTGGTTCAATAAAAAATTTACCCTGTAGTATATAATGTAAATAATAATCCTATTACATTAATCCGACTGCTGGTTTGAATTTTAATTCAAAATGAAATATACTAAAATCCTAAAGGCTCGGAGATAACAAGCATTATAATAATACGAATAATACTTTATTATCTCATTTGACCAGCAACTAAGTAATAATCAGAATTATAAAGCATTTTAACCCAACATTTTTATCAGATGGACCCCAACTTGTAGCGAAGAGAAATAAAGGCCCCAATGGAGGGTTTATTGTACCGGAGCCTTTGTTTTGAAGGGCTACCGTTGGCCCGGCGTTCGTGTTTGAATTTTAGCCGAGATCGTATTGGGCCAAAATTAATATAGAATAGTTCTATTAGGATTATGGGTGAGAAAAGAATGGTTCATGATTATCCATCCATCTGTGAATGGAAACATACAGCAATAACCAGTTTGCCATTTTGTGGTGCTTATAGAAACATTTTAAGTTTTATTTGTTATTTTAAGGTTAGTTTCATATATTTCGTTGTTATATTTTCTTACTGCTTTTGTAAGAGGTAAGTCCCAAGAACTCCTTATCCGAGAGAACATTGATTTGGTATAGATTCTTAATATATTGCACAAGCACAAGAACCCTTGCTGGTTGGTTTAATTAGACACCAGTTTAGTGACCCTAGTAAACTGTCATAAAACGGCTTCGTAGGATGTATTTGCAATAAGTATTTTAATGGTATGGAAAGACAATGACTTGAATATAAAAACAATTTATAGGTATTGAAATGCATTAATTCCTCCTTCCACCGCATATTGAAATTGTTAATTTATGTTTTCTCTCCCGTTGTGCCCTCTTCCATTGTCCGCGGTTGTGGATAAAATTAAAGGAAATTATCACATTGGATTAAATAGATTTATATTTGATAATAAATATTACACAATTCGGTTATTGTATTACTAATAATTTTCTGGATAATTATAATTTTGTGTGTTATAGATAAATACATTTGTAGAGTTGTATATCCCACTAATAAATGAAGTAAACAACGAACGACTAACTCTTCTTATTTATTAGAAAAGACATTCTTGATTGCTCGTTAATTATGTAAATATTATTTTTTTGGGAGCTGAGTTGCCCGCGTCCGTAGGAGTGCACCCTAAAATGGAATCCCTACACGTGGCCCCTGGGTGGTGTAAAACAGGCAACATAAAAGGCAACACAACTCTGGTGGGAGGCTTCGGCCGCGGCTGGTTACCACCCACCGGACGAAACCATGCCGTGAAGCGGGTGGGTCTGAGCAGTTGCACCAACTCCCCAACTATCGTTCTCTCCAAATCTATCCACTCTACTTAGAGTGAATAGATTTCTTGTGGATCTACGTGCTCCATCCTCGGCCCCACCATCGCTTACCATCAGGCGAGTTGGTGGCCAAACGTTAATAAATTTTTGATAAAAATAATAATATATTCTTAGAAAAAGCCAAAGAAAAAAAAATCCTTACTTTTTCTTCAAAATGTTTCTCATCAACAAACAGTAGACTCTAAAGTGAACTCTTAGCTAGTAAGACATTTATTCGTTCTGTACAGAACATTAAATCAAGCTGGTGGCAGCCACCAACGTTAGCGGTGTGAAAGGGTTAGCTGTGAGGTCACCAACCCCTCAAGCGCGTTAACTAGGGGTATTATTTCCTTGTTTGGAAGATGGTAGCGCATAGTTAGACCAATGTCCAGCATTGGACCACATATAAGATACTACTTTATTAGTGAAGGTCCTGTAAATGTTATAAGGATTCATGACCAGTTGGTACTTGTCCCACCCCTGTTTACTCGTTCGCTTTGCCAGGACTCTCAAAGTAATTACGTTCGTGGCTTCATAAAAAAATCTGACAAATTAACCGTTTGGAATACCATGGTCTCTATCAAACCATCAGCCCCATTTTGTTCAAATGCCGATGGCACGACAAAAGACTAATTATCTCGGCTTAAATAATTGGCAGTCACTTGGTAATAAACAATTTTAAATTCGCCGACGCATCGAGAATTGCTCGCTGGGCTACAGACAATGTTTTGCAGAAAAACAAGTCATTTACAACAAAAGGACGAGAACAAAAGTAAGGGATTTAAATAGTTTAACTATAACATGTGGTGTTGTAAATGTGGTGCGGATTCCAGATGTTCGAGGCTTTGTTGGATTTTTCTTGCAAATAAGACGCGAGTCTCATAACGTATAGTTTGGTCAATTTTAAAATTCTAGACACCGGTTCCAAGAACACGAGTTCAAACTGACAGAAACCGCCATACTTAAAAAAAACCTAATAAACACTTACATTAGAATGAAAACACGATAATACTCCGACTGCATGTCAGAATTTTTCACGAGGCTTTGATAGTCAAATCTCATTATTCACATAGGCCCAGACTTGCATCGAAATAACCATTAATTCAAGGACAAAGCCAATTTAACTTGCTGTATCGTCCCTGTGGTACGACACAAAGCCTGCCGCGGACAGCGGCCCGGCGCGCGGCGGGGGGTGGCGTGGTTCCAGGGGAAAGGCAGGGCCCGCGGGGCGGAAGTGACGAAACTCCCGCCGCGTCGCCATGGCAACCGCCGTGTTTACCCCGCCATATCGATCGTTGCGTTTCCCTGTTTACATACCGGCGATGCAACGGGGAATTTGGATTCGATTTCTGGTTAAATAAGGCAAATTAAGTTGATAGAAAATTCTGGTTGAGTCTGCAGTGAATATTTTAGGAGCCTGTGTTGCAAAGAGCTTGTTTTGATTATATTATTTAGTACTTCAACTGCAGACGAAGATGATTAAGCCTTTGTCTGCTCTTTGTACATTATAGTGCTCCCCACTTCGAGAGAAAATTCTAGACGATCTTGTCAGAATTGTCATGAGACTAAAACCCAAACGTTAGAAAAAACGTATTACTACATTTAAAATTTTATATGATTGTAACTAGTTTTAGTACCTACATATAGTTAAACATTTCCTACAGCCGTAGTTATATCTGCGGTGCCATGCCAACTTGTATTGAATGCGGGCCTCGCGTGAACATCGTTATTAATTTCAGTAATTGTTTTGTCAATCAAGTGAAATTTATGCGATTTCTTTGTTACCATTTCGTTGTTCCTTTGTCCAGAAACACGCAAATATAAACATGGGTTTACAGAGACATACCTATATAAAGTGCCTTTGTGGTTATTTGACCGGTTATTGGATACAAAAGATTCCGGGAAATTGTATTAAAGTATTGTAATTTTGAAGTTTAAAGTGTTTTTGGAACAATTTACGTCTGTGGTGTACAAGGACATGAACATAGCTAATTTTATTAGTTGTATTTATATAATGTTATACAGTTCGGTGGTGGAGATCAATGCTTGTATTTTCTCGGTCTGAGAAGAGGCCCTTGCCCAGCAGTGAGACGTAATGGGTATGTTATGTTATACAGTTAGGTATTATGATTGGAAAATTTGTTTAATTTAATTACTGATCGTTAAGAAAACCCCTCACCCACTATGTTATTCTGTTGCCAGGTAGATATATAGATACTGTCGCTCAAGTACTAGGTACTGAAAATCCAATAACACTGGGATAATATATCCCAGTGTTATTGGGTTTTTCTATTAGGAAATTATTAGTAGCAGCCTGGAGTTTGGAATTGTGCCCGGCAATAGTGTAATGTAATTATATACCAATAATATACTATGTACTTACACCCACCTCTGCCTACCCTCTTCAGGAAAACAGGCGTGATGATAATACCATAGTATATTTAATTACACCCACGAGAAGAAAATGTTGATGTAAACATGGCCGGAAACCAGCCGTCCAACGACTGCATATATTTAAGCAACATCTTTTCAACAATGAACACAACTTGATACGATTAATCGCATACTTATACATTCACAATCATTTGTAATCGATATATGTATAACAATTATAAAATCGCACACATACACATCGATTGTCTGTCCATACTCGTATTCAAATTCAATTACGTACAGCGTACATCCAACTCGGATAATTGTAAAGGAATAAATTACGTTTTGACGTCCACATAACTCGATTCGTATTTACTTATTCGATTGCTATTAATGCTCGATGTATCGAATCGAATCGTGTTTGCATGTAGATAAATTTTCATATATTAAACTTTTGTTTGTTTGTTTTGTGCAACAGTCTGTGGTTGGACTTGTAAATAATTAATTATAATACTTTAATTGTATAATTAGGTTGTGAATTTTGAAGTTTTCTGTTAGTTAATTTATTAACTGAATATTGACACAACATCGGGTCTATTAGCGATTTAGTTAGTTTCTACATAAAACAAGGTTTATACACAAGACGAGGATTTATCAAGTATCGGTAAAAAAATAGGTCGTATTCTTGATGTAAAGTCTAATCTAAATTATAACATTCCTAAATTACTGAACCCCCTTCTGCGTTCTACACAAGTGATATTACAAACGTGTAAAAACACACAAGAAGTCTTACGACTGGCATAAGTCTCTTTTTTTTCTATATCTCTTACAGTTCCCCAAACCATATTTTTGGTATAGTGAGCTCATGTTAAAGCCAAGCCGCCCTGACTTGCTTTAACGACTACTATCTATCAACAAAAACCAGAACCGATAGATTATCGTTGTCACCGAAACACTTGAGACGCTCACTTAAAAATATTTCTGCCACCCATCCACAAACTAACCGTGACATGCGTTGCTTAACCTAAACGATCATCTAACAAAATATGAGTGTCACTTCTCTATTAGCAAATGGCGTCACCTGACAAATAAAACAAAACAACTTCTCGTTTTATCTAGATCAAGTAGTCAACCTCGACACCTGCAAGCGACACCGCGTGATGTAATATATCGCGTTACTGATACAGATATGAATGCGGTATGTAACTCTAAGCCAAACGGAAGGACTTTGGTGTATCGCTTTCGCAATGACCAGCTGGAAAACAAGTTACTGAAAGTGTGCTCGTTATAAGCTAAGAAATATTAATTAACCTGCATCAGAAAGAAACAAGCCAAACATTTTACTGCAAAAACAACTCCTAACACAGTGATCAAAGGTTTACCAAAATCCTAATTATGTATATCAGACGATTTTAAAATGTCTTAACTAGTTATGTGAGAATATAATTTATTAATGAACATTCATATAAGGGATATACTTATATAATCTTATAAGTAAATACAATAAGTTAAACTAAATGTCACATATGTCCTTAGTATTAACAAGACGAAAACTGTTCCTCTGATGGGAAACATTTATAAATGAATTAACTATCTAATGGAATCTTGTATCCTTGAGTCATTGGACACCTTTTAAGGAAATTGACTTATAAATTAGGACCTTAAAAATTACTATGGGACATAAAAAAGCAATTCATCATTTTAAATTCAACTTGTCGTCCCCCAAACGACACTTACTGTCATTACATCATTTAGACTTCTTCATTTTCCATTTAATTATCATCACTTACTTGTTAACCCTACATACACCATTAATACAAAAGCTAAAAGGTTCTTGTTACCAGAGCATTAAGAAGAGTCGCATCAGTCAGGATGTCTTTAAGATTGATCTACAATGCACTGCTCGGTACAGTCGGGCACTCAAGTAGGTCACCCGTAAATATGTGGAGGCAATAAAAGAAACAGTTTCAAATACACTATTCTATTTTGTATGTATCTGAAGAGGCACTCGTTTGGAAGTGAGGACTTGAAATTTGTCCAGCTTCCGACATTTTAGTATTTTTGGGACAAATAAAACACTAGGGATATTTATGTGCTCACATGCAAATTGGTTTATGTATTTTATTGATAGACATGTAGAATTTGTAATTTTATTAAAGATATTTTCATACAAAATTATCATTCAAATTTTCAACTTTTCATGCGATTTTTCAATAAAAAAAAACTTACATCGTTCTCATAAATCAATAGAAAAATCTGACAAATCAGTTAAGTAATGCACAAGTGATGATTTTTCATATATGCAGCAATTATTTTTCATTTATATAGATTTGAATTTATATTTCATAGCTAACTTTGATTGCCTGCCATCGCTTTACTAAGTCCCTTTACAAGATTGGTTAATAACATAAGCTCGACGTTAGATAACCAGCGAGACGAGACATCTATGACCAACAATACTGTGAAAGATTGACCTGAACCGTCATTTCCTGTCAAAGATAATGTTCAAAATTAACAAAACCTCACGCGTCATTGTGTGATATTAACAACTAATACTCTTGTTAAACTACTTAACCGTAGATTACGCACGGATTACTGTAAACACTTTAACGAGGTCTGACTTAAACTTGACGTTGTAGTAACTGTTGGACGATTGTTGTTAGAAGCATTATTAGAAGCCTTTTATACCTACATCCATTGAGCTATTGTCACTTCCAATCACAAGCCGTAATATAATCATCACAAATCCCATCCATTTACCATTTATTTCCTGCTAAAACAAAACAGAATACACCACCATATTTTTTTATCCAATAATTCTTAACAAATTTCCTTCGCCGAGTGTACCTACCGATTCGTCTCCGACTCCATTTCCTTATAACATTGGAAAATGTACGAATTTCCCGTTCAAAGATACCTAGGTAAGTTGGACCGAAATCTAGAAATGGCTGGTTTGAGTCTAGAACGTTCGCAGACATAGACAAACTGCTTTGTGGATGCTCTTTAATGTTCGACGCTTGAGTTTTCCTTTCGATATTGGTTTCGTGATCCTTTTACTTAGTGCCTTAATTAATTAAAATGGGTAAGTATTCTAAGATATACAGACAGATTGCCTCGTGGTTAAGTGGTTACAAGTACGGTCTCGGGTTCACTAGACATTATTACTTTTAGGAAAATAGGATTACTTGAGTAGTGAACACGGTAAATATATTATATTATATATCAGAAATATATGTAGTTCAGAAAAGTAGGGATTGTAGTCCCCTGGGAACCGACCCTTGGACTTGGATTACGCCAATAAGGCGACTTTTACGTAGCTTAAGTACAAAATTTCATTAGCCAATTGCAGTAGGACTACCTACAGTTACCTACATTAAGTGCATTATAGATTGAATTGAATAAATCGATTTAGCAATAAGATCGTTTTAGCAAATCACGGAAATTGTATAAACTGCTGAGTCACCCAATTACTATAAAAAATGGTCTACCAATAAACCTTTTACCTTTAATAGATTAAAATAAATATCTATCAATCATTATTATAAGACCTATCGTGCACTACAGCCTTATGAAACCCCAAACTGCATGCAAATGTCAAAACTTATCCTTTTTGAGGCAAAAACTTGGCTGCCTGCGCGAACTTGACACCGCGACGACCGACGACCCTCCTAGGGTTGATACTTGATTGGAATTCAACTGGACTGTCCAAACTTTATATATACTTCGCTATTAATAAAATATCTTGTTCAACATCCTTAAACGGCTGAACCCTTTTTTGTATAACATTTTAATTTGATTTTATTAAACCTTCCTTAAAATCTATATTGCTTCTCTGCTTATTACGTCCTCATCCTTTTTTAATAAACACATTTAGAATTTAGACCTTTTCCTCATTAAAATTTCTGGTTTTTGCCAGCCCTGAGAACATCGGTGCTTATTCATTGGATAAACATTTTGTACCTATATAATTTATATAGCACGTATGAATCATGAATCATATGACTTGAAAAAAAGTCTGTTGAAGTCATCTGGTCAGGTCATTTACCCGGCCGTTGACCTTCCGGGGGGCCACCCCGAAGACAGTGCCTCCTTTCTAGAATTTATTACGTATGTGAGACTTAGGTACTAAGTTTTAGTTGTGGTGGGGAAGTTATGGTGCCTTGCACTTAACTGCAGTCCACTGCCAAAATATTTTAGCTGTTCCTCTTTAATTATGGTTTTGATCCCATTTGCAGCTCTAGTAGTAAGTTTTGGCAGTAGACCTGTCAAAGTTGTTGGTAACCTTCAGTTTGCCCGATATTAGTTTGCGATCGCTATTGCAGTGATAGACAAATCTAGAAAAAGTAAAAAATAAAAACATTAGTAGGTACCTATTATATGATATATTATGACATCCTTCGATCGCCATTTATGTCAAGCAGCATATCTACATATTTCACCATACGGAATCAAGATGTTGACGATTTAGTCCCTTGATTAATCTGTGTCGTGCGGTCGTGCCATACACATGGCGACTTTTTGCAACGACACAGTCGCGCGTTCGCGACCGCAGCTGCATCGCTGCACAAGGTCAATTGACAAAATGGCTGCGCTATTGTATTTGTATCAATGGCAACGAACTGCGATGGCAATATGATCGCGATACCGTCACGTTTTTTTATCGATTCTGCAACACGAATACTTCGTCCTATGTGTAGCGGGGAACAAAAATCGATTATTTTATAGCACATTCAGCATTTCACCATTCATTGCATGGGCTTCCTTCTTCCCCCAAGTGGTACAATATCACAACAAAATAATCATAAATCGACTCATTTGACTTGCGGTACAGCTCCAATTTATCACCATGGCATATACCTACACATATTGCAACCGTCATTTTAAAACCGTAAACTTCACCATGTTTAGTGACGGAGTTCGTCTCAGAACGACAAATATGAAGCTCTATCCTCTGTTCTGCAGATAATGTGATTCCGCGCAACCACTGAATAGAATTGCATCCTCGTTAGCGTCGCGAAAATAAAAGCGTCTTGTGTGTCAGCCCTAACTTGCGAAATCACTAATCGCATACTTGACTGACTGACCTTTCCAATCAACAATACATAAATACGCGTCAGTCATCAGTAAGGTCAGTCACCAGTCTATTGACCCGTCCCACACCTATAGGTACTTAATTAGCATCCGGCCTGCCTCAACATACTATGAATGCGTATATTTTGTATGCCACGAACGATACTTGCATATGTAGCCCACAATGTTGGCAATTTGTTAATTGTTATACCAATACAACCTTTAATTCTTATAAATAAAGATGACTTTCGAATAACGTATAAAGACCCATACTTTGTTTCAAGTGTCTAATTAAAATCTGCATTGTTACAGCAAGTTTTTTTTAAAGATATTCGAACAAGTTTCCCTTGCCTATTTGGGAGTCAAATAAGAAGTAAAATCTGTCAGCTGTCATCGGGCTGAACAGACGTTTAATGTATTTATTTCTGTTGAAGAACTAATAAGGATAGTAAAGATGTTTGTTATGCCAGCAGAAGCCAGAGGTACTTGAATGTATCATCAGTGAACTACGACGCAAGTACTTTGTGTACTTATGTCTGTAGAAAAATGTAATATACAGTTTCCTTTTTGTTATTCTCATCATTAACTGCCTTATTGGTCTAGTGGTCGCTAGAGAAACTGCCGAGCATGAGGTCCTGGGTTCGATTCCCGGGTCGGGTTTTTGGGTTTTCCGTAAGGACTTTAACAGTATCAGCCCGAAATTTAGAATTGTGTTGTGATGGCAGTAGGCTGACCACCTATCAATCAATCATTTATTGACATATTACATGGCACTTAATAACAGCATTAGTGTACATATAGTCCGTCCTCACAGCGACCCTAGTGTGTACACCTCTGCCTACCCCGTCGGGGAATGCAAGCGAGATGCTGTTATTCTCATAATTACGACCGATAAACTGTTAGATAACCTTAGGAGTTAAGATTGGCATAATGGATGACGTCATCGATTAGTACAAAATATCAGTAAAAAAATATTTATTTTAATTCCTTGTAAACTTGCTATACTCTCAAAGAAAGGTGTAATATGTGAGTAATCACTATACAAAATACAGCGCTAGCGACCTAAACATTCTACAACTCGTAATTCTATGAAGTCACGAAGTTTTTCTTGTAAAGCTCTTTGTCTAACACACTGAGTCAACCTTCCGGAAAATGGAGTGACTCAACATTTGACATTGACATTATAATGATGTGACGACGTAAAAACTTCTTCACAATCATAATTATGAACGTGTATCATGTTTTTGGGAAAATAGCAAATAACTTTTATACCAGCAAGGCACATCATGACTTTTCTTTAACACAGCTTAGGACAAAGGCAAGACGTACTAATAATAATAATTTAAGCTTGCCAGTAACAACGCTGATACTAAACACATGTTCAAAAATAAGTATTACTTAAAATGTTAAGAAAGCTAAAAGATAAGCAACTTATTATTCCACCATCCTTAGCTTCGAATGAAAAGGTTTGCTGATTACAGCCGTTAGAACAATAACAATACCATTACTAAGAATGTTACGAAATCCAATAAAACTTTATTTCCTCTCTCACTCTCGCTGTAATTATTTGTAAACTTATATAATTTCACACACCAGACGGTGCCAAATTACAGAATTATAAACAAAAAGTTCGTTAGCCGGTAAAAAATCAATTTATGTGCCGAGTGAAAAAATAATCAATATATTAGCGTTGCACCCCTACGAATTACACGCACACATGTCTACGTACGCGTGCCTTGCACACATGCATGCCGTGTGCGTACATGTAGGGACGGCAGCTGCAAAACTTGAATCCAACTGCCTGCGAATGTCAAACTTTTATTATTAACTACGAAGGCGCCCCAGCGTCGCTCGTAGTGAATTAATGATTCGATATTAAGCTTTGGTTAGGAATTTGTTTGTTAACTTGATGAAGTGTTGTGTATGAAATTAGAATTGTTACCTTTTGGTATCTTGTTTTGTCGAGGAAAGTGGTCATTAAAACTATAAAGGCGCATACAGAAGTGGGGAACATTTCAACTTCCTTTGTGATTATGTCATGTTGGGTAACACTATAATAATTTGCTCAATTTGTATTCGGAACTAATCAAAACCTTACATTAACTTTTATATATTTACATGAAAAATATAAAGACAATCATCTTAAAAAAACTATCACGAGCTATACCTTCATTATTTTATACATTTAGTTAATAAACCGCGCGTCTTTTTAAAAATGTTGTATGTACCTATCAATAATACCAAAATAAGTGTGAAACATAATTTAAAGCTATAAATCTTTTATTGCCACGTGAAAATGGAAAGATATTCACATAAATTGTTTACGCTAAAACAAGTTAGATATTTTTTATAAAAATATTTTTAATATTGGTTGTGTAATATACCCGAGTACAATGAACGGAGCTAGATCGCCTTGAGAAGTTGTTGAAAATCATTTACAAAACAAAAACTTGTATAGAATTTCTAGATATTAAATTGTTTGAGTAATATCTGTGAAGATACTTGCGTTAACTTTAATAAAAATGTATTTGTAATTAATTTGAACGTCTATTGCAATTAAAAACATTCTTATATAAAAAAGGTACGCAATGAATTGAAAAAAAAACATGATACAATATTAAAAATGGCGAGTAGTAAAAAAGCGACTGAATAATAAATGCATTGGCAACTTTGAGAACTACCTTTGTCGACCGATAATATTTAGGGTTCTTTTTTGTTGTAATGATCTCGTCCGTAACGTATGGGCGCCTTTGCCTGCAGCAAGTTTTTTTTTTTTCGAAAACTTGACCCCCACGTTCAGTTATGATTCGGCAGTCGACGCGAGCGGTTGTGTATCCGCTAACGGTTGAATTCTAGTCATTGTGTCCAAAATTTATTATAGTTTAAATAGTGTTTCTGAAAGTAGAGTAAGAGTTCTTAGATTTAAATTTTAGCGGTTAACGAATGTGTGCTTCTAAATTTAAGTATTTTATAATAGTTTATTTGAAGAAGACTGACTTTCATGAACGGATTTGGATTACTTTGGTGAGTTAAATATAAAATTAATTGAAATGAAGCCCGAGATGTTTTGGTATTTTCATAAAACATATGTGTGATTAATATTTTATCTAGTTTGATGGTCGTATTTGTTGTTTGTTTTGAAAACATTACTTTTTATATGGCTGCGGCTGGCATAGTGTAGCAACAAGTTAAAAATTACGTCGGAACTACTTATTTATGTCAGAAACAATCAATAAAACATTACGAGTAGGTACATTACATAACAAAACACCTGCTTTTCCGCACACATGCTGTATTTATTGATAACTTTAAATGTTCCTTAATGTGTTTCGCATAATATTAGTATAAAAAATATAACCGGCACCAAGGCCGTTGACGTCATCAAATTTCAATTGGTGGTCTCCAATAAACGTCACGGAACTCCGTGGTGAGACGTTTTTATAACCCGCATAAATTGAAAAGATATATTGCCCAATCAACTGGTTTATCTTTCGTGACCAACTTGATTTAATCGCATTATATTGTCTTGTACACTTATGATGTTACTGTTTTAATCAAGAGCTGTTTATTAACAGTTCTAACAGATAAAGTAACAAGTTTGTAGTAGAAATTGTGTATAATGTTAGGGTTTAATGGAGCAGGAAGCAATTGAAATATCTATTAATTAAATTGATTGGTACTTGCTCATTTAATAACTTATATAAATTTATTAGTAATTTATAAACTATAAGTTTAATTAGATATAATGATTTTGGAATGTTCTAGACTACTGAAGAAATATAATAAAATTATAAAAAAATATTTGTATTCGTTGTTGTTCATTAAATTCTTCTAGCTGAAATTAGCGGTAATGGTCCGATTTGATAACACCTACACCACTTTTAATCAAGAAGAGCGACCATAATAACAGTAAACCTCAAAACAAAACGGCCAATTCGAATCTGAAATACCATCCAGAAACCCAAGTTAACCAAGAAGGAAAATTCAAACACAACAACAAAATATCCGTACTAACCAAACATTTCAACTTCTACTCCAAATAATGGGTAGAAATCTAAAAGTCAGGTTTCAAACGACTTGTTTTGCGGTACTGGTGCACGGATATCCGACGGTCATAACGAAGTGCAGTGATATTTGCCAGAGCCATTAATCAAATCGGGCCGAACGGCTAACTGAAATCTGAATAGCAAATTCAAAGCGGCTTGACTGTGACCACAGTGGTGTTCAAATAGCGGATTAGAAGTGTTTGGAGAAGCTGTGCAAATACCATTTGGATTATAATTGGCTCATAGAAACTTGTCATATTTTAACCTCGGGTACCAATTTCAAAGTTTTTAGATATAAGTAATCAAATTTTTAGGGATATTTTTCTAGAAGCAAAGAAAATTACGAGTACCTATAAAGTGTCAAAAGGTTTTTTTTATAATTTGGTTTAGTGCGGGCTTTAATTACTTATGTTTCAGACAACATTTTTTTTTTTGTTTTCGTTTTCGGGGTGAAACCTTCAAAAAGGCGCCCGGTCTTCGAGGATAAGACCGGGGAGTGTGGGATTCTTACCTCACTAAAACCACCCCGGTGGTCACCATCAGCATATGGAAGGGGGGCACTGGGTCCTCTGAACAGACCAGACATCTGACAGAATATTTCTGTCGGGTGATTGACCCTGACATGGTCAAGAAAAAATCACAACCAGGGCAAACATGTAGAACTTATGTGCGCAAATAGTGTGAATTATTTATTTCATATTTCATGATGAATTATCTGAAATTTTAGGTTGTTCAGAATTAAAATGCATTGAAAAGGCCGCGTTAGTGGCGGAAATTGTTGTTCCTTATTCACAATGAAAAACTTAAATACTTACTTTTATTCATATTCATTAAGAATTGTATAGTGCGTGCGTACCTATCTATATTTCAAAACTTTTTTTTTAAAACTCCATACTGATATTCTGCATACGTTTAAGAAAGTAATAATCGCTCTGCTATGCTAACGTGTCCTCACCATTACTGCTGATACGGGACTAGTTACTAATAAGTATTTGAACTATCACGTCACTATAAGACCGGGAACACGGATTATTTAACAGTTATCCCGGGATTTTGTGCAGACCACAACCGAATTGTCAACTACTCGTATGTTTGTTGTGTATCTCGTAAACTGGTAATTGGATTTGAACCGGATTCTAAATTGCTTTGTAAGGATTTGCGATTTAACGCAAGTATTTCAAGTTTATTTATTAAAATAAAAACCCTTAACGCTATCGAAAATATGTCAGTAGTAGAGATGGTATTATTAGGAGCTTAGAATATGGTGGTCAAATGAAGAGTTGGCAGTGACAGTCTAGTGGTCTGACTGTTGGACTGGCAAGTCGAAGTTCACAGGTTCGAACTCAAGTCACGACACACAGACTTAAAGTAATCACGTGCGTATCATAAATTAATTATCACTAACTACTTAAAACGGTGAAGGAAAACAGCACACCCAAGAGATGATCTCTATGGTGCATAAAGCCATGCCTAAGGCCTACAGGTTTCAACTCTACCGGTTCATTAGTTGACATAGAAAACAAACATAGCATCACGCCTATATTCCCTGAAGAGGTAGGCAGAGGTGTAAACCGTTGTACATCCATATTTCACCAGTTGTAATAGGTGATCCTATTACCATCTGCCGCGCACAATTACAATCACCGGGCTGCTACTGAGAATTTCCCAACAGAGAAAACTCCATAACACTGCTCGACCCGGGAATCGAACCCAGGACCTCATTCTCAGCAGTCGCGCTTGGGACTACTAGAGCAACGACGCAGAGGTGTCTATTAACCATACGACAACAAAAGGGAGCAGAACTTAAACCTTCCAAGTTGAGTCAGAAAACCTCATCACCAATGTGTTACCTTCCTGTCACATACATTGCTTTATAGGCTCTATAGTCCGATGAGAACAACACAAGGAAACTAAACATTTCATTGGCTATCTACTATAAGGGGCCCAAGCTTCTAGAAGTTTCCACTTTCCACCCAAAGGTTAAGGGATTGAAACATAAATATTTGTAGGTGTCCATTTCACTGCCCAAGGACTCTACGGACATCGTAAATAAAGTGACTGGACGGGTGACTTTTAAAAACATGTTAGAATTCTGATAAAAGCTGGTTACTTGAGGGGCTCGTCGCTAAGTAACAGCCGCACAGATCGATCGAGGTTAAGCTGCACTTGCCGAGGTAGGTCTGTGGATGGGTGATAATCGAGACATTACATATCGAAACATCTGCTTGCCTCGGAGAACACTTTCAGCTGTCGGTGCCGGTTGTCAGATGAAGATCTATGACAACCGTTACGGGTAGTCAGAAGCCTGAAAGTTTGACAACCAGTCATACTACGAGATATCGTGTTACTGGGTTGTGGAGGTCAGATAGGCAGTCGCTCCATATAAAATACTGGTATTAAGCTGCATCCGCTTGGACTATATGCCGACCCCAACGTAGTTAGAAATAGGCTAGGCAGATATATAGGTACGTTATACATCGCCGCAAGCTTACAGCCAATGTTACGATATTGTGTTGATGCCTTTCCGAGACGAATAGGTCACTGCCCTCTTCGTTATTATTGTTTTTTTTTTCATTTTATACAACACATAATTTGTTAATGTATATTTTCGTAAAAATATGAGCATTGTTTAAATACATATACTAGCTTATATGCTTCCATACTGTCTGTATTTACAATGTAGTTCTAGAACTACGAAAGAAAACAATTTTAAATAACGAACGTAAATAATACCAACTCACGAGACCATTGCATTAACAACATTGCCTTTTCTTTCATAAAATCAACATGTTACAAAAGAAAGTTTATTTTCTTTAGAAGTTCCCTCTTTGATGCGCGATCTATCAAAAGAATAGTTGTTTACACTGTGGAACTTGCTTGTCCCCGCGGCTGTGCCCCGCGCCCATAACTAACCACTTATTTACCGCCCTTTCATGCGTAAATGTTTTAATGCTATTTTAAAGTTGAACGGCGTCTTGGATTTTTAAGATTTCAGTATTATATCTCAATTAATCACCTGGCTCGTTAAATTACAAAATAGTACTTTATAACAATAAAATTCTATAATTGTATTTTTTTAAATAGATATATATAAAAGTTACAATATTAAATGGAAAAAGAATACGGTCGCGAACAGGATTCGAACCTGCGCCTCCCGGATAGATATTCCAGGCGCTCTGACCAACTAAGCCATCTCGAGATGGCTTAGTTGGTCAGACCGTATTCTTTTTCCATTTAATATTGTAACTTTAGAGTTCGCTAAGCATGCGTTAATGCTTTTTCAAAGACATATCTTGAATTAGGTATATATTGTTTCAATTTTTTATTTCATATGTATTTAAAATAATTATTAATATGTACATTTAGAACGAATAAAACAATTATATTGTGTCTGCTCATTAGCATTTACATTTTTTTTAAAAGACAACAGATAAAAAAAAATTGCACACTACAAATCTTCTACCTCATATACACACACACCCAGACCAATCTGTAGATTATATCATTATTTGCAATGAGTGGGAATCGAACTCACGACCTGCGGCTTAGCAATTACTCTCTGGACTATTGGCCACTGTGCAAACCATCCGTAATGTTCTAAAAGTCCTTTTGTGAAAGACAATAAAGGGCTGATTAATGCAATTACAAATGACTACAACAATAAAATTATGTTTTGTTTTTCACGTTAATGTTCCATGATTATATATTACACACATTTTTATTTAGTTGTCATACGTGTAGCTTAACGCCTGATAATAATATAGCAGCAACTACTTGTGTAATTCTAACACAATATTCTAAGGTATTAGGCGTTGGAAAAAATACAAGTGTTATCCTTATCAATCATTACATTTTCTCAGAAATAATACTGTCACAGTTGTCTCATATCTCCAATTGGTGAGTTCAAAAAAAAATACAATACCATATTTCTTAAGATATGAATTTCTTCTTCACATGAATAAAACAGACCAACAAAAAACTTTTGAAGTAATAATGCCAACAGTAATTCCCACGATGACAAACCAAACATTACATTCCTAGAAGCTTTTACGATTACCATCTTACATTTACATTTGTAAAACACGCTTTACCCTTTTATTTCTTTGACCTGCTTGTTTGTTAATAGCAAAACTAACTTTGTCTTTGAAACTACCTGTACCTTTAAGGTAAAATCTATTGTCCCTTTCGTGTACCGCTACTTCAGGTAATATCATTAAACGTTATTAAATAGTACCTACCCTTAAAAGTAAAAACATGTCTAATTTCTTGGTCCTTCAATAATCCGCTCTGTAATTTTTTTTTAATTAATATAATAAAATGCCTTTTCATCGGATCAACCCACTTGTACTTATTTAGTAAGTCCATAACGTAATTACATTATAAGCTTTAGTGGCGTTTCTGAAAATAATATTGAAAACAATATTGACTACGATATAACATCGTTTATAAAATCTGTTGTTTTTTACGAACCTGCCAATCAGCTTTCCCTAGAAATAGTAAGTAATTTGTCAAAAAAATTCGATGCAAAAATTCTATATTTCCTATTCAAATATGATATAATAATCTCAACTGATAAAGATAAATGTATAAAATACTTTATATGCTGATAAAAATCTCACACGTGTCAAATACAGTTGGGTATATTCAGTAACGTCTCGTTGGACTAGAATTCGACCTACATGAACTTGGGTAACAGGCTAGGAGGCTATACCTACTTCATGAGATACTTATATATTAACACATACACACAAGTAAGTTGTTAAGCATATATTCAGCCTGTACGAATAACTATAGAATTTTGGGATTTTGACGCCTCCATTGAAGCATTAGCAATGGTTGAATGATTAAATTCCGCAGTACTGGTCGAAACTGGTTAAGAGGTTGAATCTCACATACACATTTTATAGCCCACAAATAACTGTTTCGATTTCCAGATAGGTGATTTTTATGTATTTGTTAAAAAGATCTAGCAGAAACATTGATCTAAAAACTAGGATCTCTATCCTACATCTTAGATCAATGTTTCATCATAAGAATCTACGTAAATAGCCGTTCTTACACTTACAAGATTGAAAAAGAAATACTATCCAAGAATCTTCCTTTAATATAGGGGTGAGGCTGCACTGCCCATAGATCATGGGAGAGAAAAAGGCGAATAGTCCCCATTACTCATCGCCGCCGTGCTACCAAGACGCCTTTCTAGATTAATCAAATTAATTACGTCCATTTCGTTGGTGAGAGGTAGCTATGGTGGTTTTAATGGTTAAGATGACGCGGGAGCGATTCCAGGGGATCTTTTTAAGGGTCACGATTAAAGTATTATTGAAAAAGATAAAATAAACATGAACTTTTAATATATCTTTATACTCGTTAATGCAAGAAAATCGAACATTAAGATTACAATTTACAAGTTTGGGTCGAAATATGATATAATTTACTTAGACGACCTATTTTAGACATTTGTTGAGGGACCTATTGATCGGCTGGACAGCTTTGAAAGAAGATGAAATCAGGTTATGGAAGCCCTGAAACGAATGCTGAAGATTACTGTGATAGAAGGATTCTGTAATATTCAATAGGCAGCTTACGTGAGAATCTCCAAAAGTCTAAGCTCCGTCGCTATTCCCTTTTCAATAAATCGCCTGCTAAGAAAATTGTGTTAAACGCCTACCTACAATGGATGGCATTTTGTCAATTATAGGGGCTTTTAGAGCATCGCTTTTGAATATATCCCAAATGAAATTCTTTACATTTTATATGAGAAATCATTTTAGCCATAAATTAATCGAAATCCGTAGACTCTTTTATTAAGATTGAATACCACAAACGAATAGCCAGTATGTCTGTACGATTTATAATCGGAGGCTGGAAGCACACGACATATTGTTGTTCCAGAAACATCCGAATATCACAATTTTTTGTGATTACTGATTATGGAAATAGTCCCTCATAACTGTTCATTGAATTGGCATATTAGAAAGCTGCTACAAGTGGCTTCTAGCAACACCTGTAAGAGCATAACATATTTTTAACCGACTTCAAAAAAGGAGGTTATGTATTCAGCCCGTATATATGTATGTTTGTGTCTGTGATTTTCTCAAAACCTACTGTTCCTGTTTGGATGGGGGTTCATTATTTAAATACATACAAATATTTTTCAGAGGTTATAGTACGTACTTAATATATTAGGATCTGAAAAAGATCTTCGCAGATAGACAATGGAACTCTTAAATAACTAAAACAAATGATCCGCGATTGCTGCGGTCGTATATCTATGTATTGTTTTGACCATTCCATTAAAGGCGGTTTTTTGTTCGATGAAAATATAAAGTAGCGTTCAAATAAATTATTTATGTACATGAACCTGATAATCCAGCTTGTATTACTTAACTTATACTACTTAATTAAGTTTGCGAAGTATTTATGTGATAAGCCTTTGTGTTTGTGAAACTTGACCGAATAGTTTAGCAGACTATTAAATACAATATAAATAAGCGCAGAAGGTTAACTAAGTGCAAAAAACCCAATACCTAATATCAAAGTTTGCTTACTCTGTGACACGATCGATTTTCTTTGGAGACAGACGTGTCACATAATCAGTTGAATTTTGAATGAACTGAGAGACTGTACATTGATTCCCGACATACAATAAATCCGGATATAAACTGGTCTGTCAATATGGATGACTGAATGATGATTGAACTTACATACATATACAAATACGCCTGTTTTCCGTAGGAGTAAGCAGAGCCTATCGATGTCCACCTGTTACCATATGTGCTTCACATATCGACACTTGCAAGGTCCGCGCCTTCGAGTGAATTTCGAGCATTGTATGGTCCTTCTGTTATTATTTCACATCACTATGTAACGAAACCCCTCAGTAGTTATCAGCCTGTACTACAGGTTAATAAACAGTTGATTAAAGTTACTAAAGTTACCATCATACGACCCTGACAATTGGCCGATAATTACGTCACATGACCCTTTGTCATCCTTTGTTGGGTATTTTGTATATTGTATGCTAGAATGCGGGCCTTGTTAATTCAGATCACATGAATTTTAGGGGTTCTCTTATGTTTTCACCAACTGCCGCTGTCGTTACGGTCCTAGTGCGAATGCTGAGCGTGAGGTCCTGGGTTTGACCCCGGGTCGGGCAGTGTTGTCGCAAATTGACAATAACAGCCCGAAATTTAAAATTGTGCCTGATAGATGGTAATAGGCTCACCACCTATTATTGGGACCTAGTAACAGCATAGGTGAAATGTGGTGACAATTGTGCACACTTTTGCATACCCCTTCGGCGAATGCAGGCGTGATTCTGTTTGGTATTTCCACTCCCGCCACCTAGTATCTCGCCTAGTATAACGCTGTAAGAGGAACCGAACTGCGCCGGCAATATAGGGAACTAAAAAGGTCCTCTCTACTACTAACCTATCATTTCATCAAAGAGCACTGGTGACCTTCCTCACCGTTACGAACGCAACACTACAATAATTATTATTTTCAAAGTAAAAGAACAGCCTTCAATGGAATGGTGAAAACAATACATAGACAGGTTACAGCAATCGCAGGTTGTTTTAGTTATTGAAGGAGTTTCATTGTCTATCTCCGAAGATCTTCCTCAGATCCTAATATGTAATACACTAACACCTTACCTGAAAAATATGTATATGATATTTGCTTTGTTATCAACATTGCCAGCAACCCCCAAACATAGTAATAAATTTGGAAATATCTTAATAGTGAACTTTACCACTTACACGTTTACTGTCTGATATACTATTATCTCTCGACAAATCCAGTTTTTAAGTATTCTACGTCTCTTAAAATCCATGCAAATCATTATGCGAGTTCTACGCATATTCACGCTAAAATAGCTTATTTAGAAGAGTTCTGCCTCTACCGTTAAGCAAGCTCAATCACTATACACTTGAAGCAGCCCAACCATATTTAGTCGTAACTCTAAAGTTAGACCCTCGATACCAACGAACGGATAGATTAATACGATTTCTGCGTATTTGCGTCGGCGACGGGCCGTAACGCAATTAGTAGTGAACTAAGTTAAATATATGAAGCGTGTGACGTAGGCACTCGGCGCAGGAGCACGAGCTAAGCGAATTAAAGAGTACGTAATATGAAATACAGGGAGAAATTTCCGCTTATCATTTTATATTTCAAATTCTCTTTTGATATTCGCTTGCGTTACTTAAGTATCATTATTGAATTCGGCATTTATAGTGTTTCTTAATCTGACTCTTGTAGGTAAAATAACAATAGCTAAGCAAAAAGTATTGGTTATCGTCACCAGCTGTGAATAACATTAATCAACTAATCAATGTTTCATAGAAAAAGATACCACGAGGAATGACTAAGACCGAATTAAAATAAAATTACCTCTATGACGAGAAACTTAAATAAAAATATCACAAACCGCATATTTCACATTAAAATAATAAACTGCATTCTGAATTTAACACAAGAAATAGAACTGCATATGCAAACTTGACCGTTAATTTGATTCTCACGAGATTTCAAAAAATATGCGTCACATACAAATTAGTTTCATGACAATAGAGAGTAAAAAAGTCCCATATCCATGACTAGAGATGGGCAAACCGTTGACTTTACTAGGGAATTTACTATTCGTCTTTGTATGACCCCTAAGATTCCCTTTTCTATTACTTTCTCACGATCAGGTGTCTATTTAACAATTTCTTGGGAGAGACCTGTCTCTATAAAGCGGCCTAACGGTTTTCTTTGTTAAGATTTCATGACCTCTTTGTGTAGATTTGCCTTTGATTGTAGTGGTGTGTATTTTTGGGGTGGCGTTGAGTTAATGGTTTTAATGTATAGAGTTCTGCGGGATAGCTTTTGTGTCGTCATAGGTTACGAGATCTAGGATCAGGTTTAAATGGCTTTTGTTTGACATAAAGAGCGAAGTCGTTGAACTTATTATAATATGCTGACATCCTTTAGCTATAAATAAAATATATAGCATTTTTTGTTATTCTGTTAATCAACATTTAGGTAAATTATATTTTATGACTCAGAATTCATTATGAACTTGAAAAAAACAAGTGATTACGTAATTCGTTTCAGTAGGTATATCGTTTTGATTACATAACTTCTGTTGCCGACTAAAACGTGAATATTAAAATTGAAATGACTAGTAGAGCTTTTGAGGCCTTGTCATAAATTCGTCCGTTATAAATACCAAATGTTATAAAATCACCATTGGCATAATACAATAACGATAAAAGAAAAAAAGCGTTCAAATTTGAAATAACGAAGTGTACCGCCTCACTACGTCGAATGTTTATCGTGCTATATAGTAATGCGTGAGCCAACCGCGGGCCGACATCTAGCACCCCATAAGGCGCAACTTGGCAATAAATAATACAGAATTTAACAATATCACGCTTACGTGTTCCGGAGTTGTAAAATTAAGTTGACGAACAACCCACGTTGGTACGAAGGGGTAAGCAAAATGGAATGTTTACCGAGCCTTGATATTAGCTCGGGAGTTGTAAAATAGAGAATGTGGTTTAGTTTTTATTACAGCTCAAAATGTTCATTTACTCTGAACTCTGTTATTAGCTTTTCTTTGCGTCTTTTACGTCGTAATTACAAAATTGTCTATTTGTTTTTCAACATAACGTTAGACAGTTACCCTTTGCTACATTATTAAACACAGTTGATTTAAATTTTTAAAAAATATACACAACGAAATTTCAATGTATTTTGAAACCAGTGCATGGCAACTCGCAGGAAAAATAAACATAAAAAAAGTATTGGCACTCGGATTTGGCGAAGTTTATAGTTATATTCTTTACCATAAGTAAGCTTGAACTCCGATGTCGGTTTTCCATCTGCGAAATGTTATTATGCCCCTCGTAAACATCATAAAGTAAATACTGAGCGGGGAAAAATAATCCCGAAAATCCGACTCCCGTTCTATCATCACAAAAGTAATTCTAATCTAAATGTAGATGAATTTTCGTAAATTCGCGCTCAGTTTCGTCGGTGCAAGGCCGCGATGCTTTGTTCTGATTTTAATTGGGTACTGGCAGACCTCCCCTTAACGTTTCTGAATGAAATGTTGTAATCGATTTTTTATAGCCGTTGAAGCTTTCGGCAAAAAATCTATGAAGTAATTTTACATATATATTATTATTATTTTTATTGTTAAATACTCTTCTTGATAAACTCCTGCACGGGCACGTGTTCAAAAAGGCTAGTCTAGTGTTAAAGATCTAACTTCTAAATATAATTTAAAACGGCTCATCAACAAGTAGATATTTAAATTTGATCTAAAACTCGATCATATACTACTTCCTGCGGCCGGACGTGGCAGAACTTAGTCCATTAGCCGTTGAAAACGTTTTTAATTTAGTCGAAACCCTCGTTGGATTAATGGACTGTTACCGTGACAAGGCGTGATAATAGCGTATTAAAAATATCGTTACTGTTTTTTCTTTTTCCGTATTTTGAAGGTCGAATTTTGTCTTTTTTATTTATATCAAGCCAGTGTTGTAATTTTTATTGTTTGATGACTAATGTTCATTTTTGGTGACCCTTAAACTATCACTTATTACTAGTCTTGTAATTTGTTTATTTAGTTGTAGGTGGCAAACTAATGGCTATTATTATGTTCGGCTTAATTATAGTGTACCTTCAAATATGATTTGACATAGTACAAATTATGTTTGTATTCATGAAAAATCTAATTTAATTCAACATTGGATATTTATAACAATTGTTAACTTAAGTATTCAAACTTCAAGGTCAAGGTTCAAAACCCTAGAACAGTTAAAACCTTTTCCATTAACATAATACTGCGATTATAATTTGTTGCTAAAATGGAGTCACAATTTTGATAGAATTTACGTAATAACGTTAACGCTAAACGCTGTAATATCGAGCGAAATAACCTATTTAGGGATGGGCTGACTACGGGTTGAGTAATTTTATGTTTTCTTTTTACTTAATACTATTTTGATTAACTTTTCTATTTGAGTGAAATTTATTTTTATTTACGCCTTGATTACTGCTGATTCTGCTTAAGCGTTCCGTTTAACGGATAAACCCATCATTGCATAGAAACGTACAATACCAAGTAAAATGCATAATATAAAATATAACGAACCATATATATGCTAACTTACGTCACTCTTTAACCACATTGTCAAAATAAAAAAAATCTTTTTTCAAAAATTTGTACGCGCCCCGACTCACGATTAACGTCAAAACGAGCGTGCTTAGTTGTTCCGTCACGTCGCAGATGCCAGATAAAACATGGCGCCATATTTAAATCATGCCCCGTAAACGGACGCAGCGACTTCCCTTTCCCACCACTATAAGTTGAACCCTAACAATGGCGCTAGTTGCCACTAAGAAGAACTCGTGTACGTTGCACGAAGTTATTGTTTTTCGCCACCAGGGCCTATTTTGTACTAGTTTTTATAAACAGCGTTAACGGAGTTCATTAATTACTTTTTTAAACTTTCACAGGAAAAAGGGTGGTTATGTGGTTTGTACGTTGATTATGTGAGTATTTTTTTAGAGTTTATAATAGGTCGGCTTTCTAAGTTTATGCTATCTTTATGTTTATGGGGCTTTTACCGTTGTGACGAATATAAGTTCTTAAGGAATAAAAACACTAGTCATATAAATTTTTCGCAAATAGGTAGTTTAAAGGATCGATACATATAAAACTTTGTAATTTAAAAAAAGGCATTACAAAAAAGCTGCTTTAATTTTAAAACCCTGTTTAACAATGCCGTATCGCTGCATTGCGTTTATTTTCCTTCAGTTAATCAAACACGTTGAATTTATGTTTTCTCTTCATGTAAATGTAATTTGTGACATGCTTAGCATAATAACGTTGTGTGACACGACATATATATTTGCTTTAGATGCTAATTACGACGTTGAAAATGTTTTATTATGTAAATATCATATTATAATATTGTATTCTTACTAACTTTACAGTTAAGTTTATTTAACTATTATTAATTGTATAAATGAAACTAACATGTTTGCACATAATTAGTTAAATAATCTTTCCCAATTATTTAATGCTGTTTTTAAAGTCCAAACATAGAAAAAAGTAACACAGTTCCGTATTTCAAAGTTAAAGTTAATCCACACTAAGTGATTTCGTGAACCGATTATTCATGTTCAGCAACACATCTATCGATATGTTATACCCGAATTAACTCGATTTATTCAACCGTACCCAGTTCGAAATTCGCAAAACGATATTTTAAAGTTACGCTCGATATAAGTTTTTCAATCGACATTAGATTTGGTGATAACTGGAGCGATGGGCCGAGTTTTAAAACTGAGATATGATGTGCGGGGCTGCCAACTTAATAACTAATAGAATCTATATAAACGATCAAATTCATTACAAACAAGGATTGTTTGATCAAATATTGCATTAATACTATAACAGGAATTATAAAATTAAATTATTAGTTTTGTAAATTCTTTGGTTTTAGTGAACTATTACGAACATATACATATATTTTCAGCCACATTCAAACTACATCAACTGGATACGTAAGAGTATTACGGAATATTTTATCCCATAATATTCTTACGTAATAAAAGCAAACTCTTCAAAATCTCAACCCTAGCTATACATTATCAAGTTAGGCCGTTTTCTACACCATTTGGCGCCGCTTAGCATCGATTTTAATTTGTACTCGTTCGCATATCGAGATATTGGAACGGCTTTATTCAGAATCACGTAGTGTTATACGCGCCCCAGAAACGCAATTCGCACGGTCCGCTTGTCTTGCAGTGCTAAAAGCATTTTATACGTTTATACTCGAAAACATTAGGATATGATTTATTAAAAATCAATAGTTTCTGTCATTGAATGTAAATTGGTACCCTGAGTGATACGTTAGCGGTAAGCAGAGTTGCTATAGTAAATATAAACCTCGTTCACAATATATGTCTGGTACATATATGAAGATTTGTTATTAACACTTCAAATTCGTGCGAATAATAATATAATATCTGAATCGCTAATTATTCATTTAAACGGGTCAACTGAAAATCTATAAAAAAATTATACATCTACTATATTATATCTTTTCTCACTCATAAAAGCAACACCAATTGTTTATTATAGCTAAAAATTAAAAGCGACCTATATTGCAACAAAATTTTACTACATGCTGCAAATAAAGTCTATTTATAAATCAGAGTACACACTACCAAATAGGCCAAAGCTATAAATAGTTTGTATAGCAACAAGTGGTGAACACTGCCCTCCGTGACACTGTTGTTTAGGCAAGGCACGCCTTATTTGGCTAAAAGTGTGGCTAGTTCCATTTTAGATGATTAAACGCTGAAGTTGGATCAAGTTAGATCCAATATAGTTTGGCCATTAAGTCATTGGCGTCAATTCTAATGTAGCAAACTAAACTAAATTTAGAACATTCCTGTAGTTACTATAAGAATCGTCCCGAATCAAGAGATGTCAAATTCGTATTTAGGCACGACAGATTAAAATCTCCGATCATTTTTAGTAGGCATAATTTTTGTAATAAATACAAATAGAGGCGTCAAACGAAAAGTGTATGGAAATATCAGGTTGACAAGATTAAATTTGAAATTTATATAAATTTAAGTAATAACTATAAAGTTAAAAAAGACGACAAGGCTATAAAAATGGAAAGGACATGTTTACGTTTAGACACCGACTTAGTGACATCCGTAAAGTTCAATACCATTTTTCATGTCATAAACAGAACCTTATCTATTTTCATAGGTTAATAAATAATAATGTTTTTAATCCTTTTTTAGAGTCTATCTAGGTCGAGCAACAGGTCCGTTTCTGACACGTACTTTCTAGTTCCTTTCCCTTTGTGTAGTTACAATTTCACAGCACTTCTAGATATTTTTTCTAGCCATGGAATTTTATGAACGCATGCATGAACTTTGATAGCAAAGGATTGCATTGTCCTGTTATTCTTATTCCTTTTAGTTTCGTTCTGTCCAATATAAAAATGGCGACGTTACTAGTTTGTGAAGCTTTGTATTGTTATTTCCGTTTGTTCTGCCTTTGATGGCATTATTTCGATATTCTTTTTAGTTAAAGTATTGTTCCGATTTTACTAGAATATAGGACGAATCGATATACGAAATGTATCATAAAATTTTCCGGAGATATATTTTTTACGGCGACCAAACCAGTTTCTTATTTTTCTTATTATTGTATTGAGTTCAGTAAAGCAGTTTATGTTACTTTAAAATGACCTTTTTCCTGAAAAATTCAATAGGTACAACATTGTTCCTATCTGTTCCTCTTCACAAAGAAGCAGACTTCCGTAATTTGGTCCTCGCTACCGCTGGTTCAGTACAGTACCAAATACTGTATATTTTCCGCGGAGACGGTTCAATTTGTCGTTGCAGGTCATTCCGTTTCCTGTCGGATCGCCTTTGTAGTAAGAACTTCATAAAATATTACATCGGCCTAACGATGTCGGCTCCTTATTTCTGCCTGCAAATGAGGGGTTTTAGTATTATATGTTTATAGTTTTAAAGTAAAAATATACGTCTGAAGTTTGGAGTATTCTCATCATGGGTTATTGTTGAACCCGAATAAAAAAAACCGACGGAAATAATTGTAGTTCCTTTGTTATTTATATCTATTCCGCTTTACGGTATACTATCTACGATAGCCTCATTATAGCCGGCTTACTAAAAAATAAGCTACGCCAAATACAGAACAAAAAATCGAACTTTTGCAAGTCACACTATTTATCTTAGTGTCGTGTCGAGTTTCATCCCTTACCCCCTCCCTCCAACAAAGGGTCGTAATTCCGCTTACGAAAAACCCCTAAACCGTCAATATCGTTTTTGGTTGTACAATTTCGGTTTATTTGGCGTCGCGTTACGTTTGTTTGCAAGCTTTCAAGTTACTTGCTCAAATATTGGCTTGGAAGGTCAAGGTTGTGCGGTTAATATGGCCATAAGGCCGTTTGCTATGTGGATAGAGAATTAGTGCTTTTATCGTTTACGATAACTAAGTACAAAGTTAAGTAATTAAGTGTTTGCTATGTGTTGCTAGCCTCATATAATCAGTCGCTTATTATATTATATTGTTGTCAGCTTGAGGGGCTTTTTAAGTTGAGTGTTATATGAACTAATCCAGCCATAGTTTTAGCCAACAAGCTTAACTCTACAAAGGATAGCTAAGAGTTAGCTATGCCATAAAACACAGTGTTTTCATATTTTATTACTTATATATAACGATATGGATAGATTCAAAGAGACGAAGGATCGACTACCCTTGTATCGACGAAAACTAATAACTTTACTCAGCTTATCCACATGTCACCAACACACAAGAGACACGCAATCAAATACTACATTCAAAACATCTCATACATGATCAGAATTGGAAATCCTCTTGAGCTTTGTCGCGTTTGAATCGATCCTATTTCGATACCATTATTCTACGGGTTTGGGGCACAAAGCGATCCAAAGAGCCCTTCTATGCCCCAGGCAATAGAATTTCCACTGTTCACTAAGTTTCACCTTTTCTTTTAAGTGCAAAAGAAAAACTGTTTGGAGAGAGGCCAGAGATTTGCGCAGCTTTTATGCCAATTTCAAAAACTCCAGTGAAGTAAAAAACTATTATCGAAGTTGCAATTTCAATTCTGGATTAGTTTTTCATACCATTCTTAATTTGGCATTGTTACGATGAATGAACGTTTTTGTGCAGCTGCCACTGAATATTTTAAGTCTAATTTATTTTTTGTGTATAAATTTACGCCACGGGAGTTCATTTTTCATTATAATTATGACATAATTATAAGAAAGTATTATTAGCTTTCCAATTATTGATGTCGTCACCACATTTCCATAGTACGTACTGCTTACGAGTACTTTCAAAACTCCAATGAAAGGCTCATATCGAAGGTCGACTTTGTAATAGGAATACTTCGGAAAGTAATTAATTTTTCCGCAAATAATTCTCGTTCGGAAGGAATGTTTTATTAATTTTGTATTTGTCTTGCGCCCGTCTTATTGATTCTTAGTTTAAGTTTCAAATAGACTATGTAAGCTGTTTTTAAATTTCACTCAGATGTTCTTAGCAAAGGTATACTGATTATATTTTCAAATTCATTCATGAACCTTTTGAGTCAGTTTATGTGACGTACGCAAATATCCTCCTGATCTGGTATCGTCTTGTGACGGGTCGTTGAGCTCCCTAGGTTATGGTTGAACTACACGATGACTGATGCATACGTGCCGTCAGCCAGGACAGGTCACCTAAAAACTGATATCGCTCTTTCCTCAAAGGGCCATTCCAGGCGAACCCTGCATCGGTACACTCACATAGGTATGAACTATTATATCTGGACTTTAAAAGAGACGTTGACCTTTGATTTTGTCCTCGGAGACAGTCAGATAGGAAACGCCGGCGCCATCTAATTTATAAAAATGACTTGAAAAAGTGTTTTCAAAAGATCTATTTACAGAAATAAAATCATTTATCATTTAATGGAAGATGGTGTTTAAATTACATACAATAAATATTGTATGTAATAAAAATCAGTTTTCTTCAATTCCTTATCTACAAAGCTTATCGATTTATTATTTTTCTTTTGCAGGTAAGTAGCTGAACAAACTGAGCAGAGAATTGAAAAAAGTCGATCTCCCGTATGTAATTTATTCCCGAACAATTTTAATAAGAAATCTTGACATCGTCTTAGCGTTAATATTATACGATATATCCCAAAAAGTTGAGGTATTACGTCACATAATCCCAGCGGGGGCTTATTCAATTAAAAAAGATACGAATCGACGGATTTTTAGGATCCCGTAACATGAAGTGTGAGACCCATAATAATGAGGGTTGAGTTTTGGTGAATTCACCCTAGAGGATGTAATATACCTACTGCGTTTGTTGAAAGTATTTTTTGTAACCCTTGAAAAGGCTTCGGAGACCAAACATAAAAAAAGAAATAAAATTCTAAATTTAAAAAATGGCCCTAAACCGGTTTTATTTCGTCGTATTCCAATCTCGAATAATTAAAAGAATAATGTTTTAAGGGCCATTATTCATAAAAAAAATTCGAAGCTCAAGTGTTTCCTTTTAATTATATCCATCTAATTTAAATTAAATTGATTGTTTATAAACTTGGTGAAATTCTTTCAATATTGCTTCGGCCGGTTTAAGGATAAAGTTGGGAACCTCATTTTAGAAGTTGTAAATACCAAGGCTCGTATTGATTTGTGTTGGCATACTTTTAAAATTCAATTTGGAGTTCATCAATAATAGAGTCTGGCAACTATTTGTTGTGTAAAGTAACTACTAAGGAGTTGTTTTTATTTGACTTTCAAAGTTTTGGCAAACAATGCCGCTTGTTATCGAGGATAAAGATTTTATAGTCTAGTCAGCACCTTTTAATATTGCAATTTTGTTTTCACATCTTTATACATTGTATGTGCCTAAGTTAAATAAGTCTTAGTAATGTACCAAGTAACATATGAAGTACCTAGTAAAATAACAAAAAAAAATACATATCTTGTTACCCGATAAACTTAGGCATAGGTACAAAAATCTAAATCAGCGATAAACATACTTAAAGCCATTATTCAAATCTAATACGAAAATTTTACGTCATCCTACTCCAAAAGGAGCGGAATTAATCCGTATACTTTGGGATATCTAGAAAACTTATATATGTTAAAGACAAGTTAACCGTAAAAGGTGTCTTGCAAATTCTCTGGCACGGACTTAGTGATGACAGGTGGCGGAAAACGGTGTCCCTTAGTAACGGTTAGTACAAGTCAAAAGCGATCTTGGCATTATATTTTGCGTATTGTACCGTTGATACAGTTTTTATACCAACTGTACGTATCATTTTATGACTTCTAATCGAACTAGAATCTACGAAATGGGAACGTTCTTTTGTGTATTTGAAAAGAAGAGCCAGTTTAAAGTTTGTTCAGCCAGTAGTAAAATATCAGCAAGGTTGAATGAATGAGAATGAATGAAAGGGTACAAAATAGCTGTGCTTGTCAGTTAGGAGTTGTAGTCAAGAGAAACTAGTTGTATTTTACTAAAAGCAATTCTCAATATGACTTGTGACCTATGACTGGATCTACTTTTATACAAATATAACAGGAACAGTATCAAAGAAAAAATGGGTATACTTTTTGTCGTTTCTCATTATAACCACAGCCTGAAACAATAATTGCCGCCTATACGAGACTTAAAAAACCATTTCATAAAAAAAACGTAGGTATAATTTTAGAAAACTCGACAGTAAACTCTGTATCACTGATATTACTTACCTTGGCAAAGCAAGTCGCATTATCGGTGGCGTCCATTAGGTCCTGCTGCGAACAGGTGGCAGGGCAGGCAAGACAGGATATCATGTGGGCCATTGATTAGTCTGCTCCGCATACGCAATCTAGGTTTAGGTCTTTCGAGAGTCCCCACCTGAACATATTTTCCTTACTTCGGCCAACCTGAGTCCGAAGTCTATTTAAAAACTTCCAGATTGGCCACGGTAGTCGTTGCCCAAGTGGGAAGTTCTCAAAAGGCGGAACGAAAGGATTGGGAAGAGATGTACGTGAACACCAAATATTGCATCTTGCTTGCATGGCCTTCGCAGCAGGACCTGATGGACGCTCCCGATAATGCGATTTTCGTTGCAAAAATATAGGTTTGCCATCGACCCGCAAAGAAAAAGGAGAATTACTACCTTAAGTCCAAGTAGAACGATAGATAATGGAATTTCAACCGCCAGAAAAGAAAATTCACTCTCTAAGAAATGAACAAAATCGCTGTAATCTCTCGCCTTACACTGCCTTGTAATTTAAGTAGGCAGAAAATTAATGTCCCTTTCGATATCGCCCGAGCGGAATCTATTTCATCCTCTATTCTCGCTTTGAACGTATTTTATTTATGACTATGGAGCTTATATTAAATCCCATTCAGAGTAAATAGAATAAGGTAACTGCGTGACGATGATCTGTCGCCATTTGTGATCAATATTTATAAATATATATCTACCTCTTATTGTTTGCGGATAGTTCTCAATAGATTGCAATGCGGATTTTAGTATCAGTTGAGTTATCAATATATCAGTTAGTGCCTGATAGTCAGAATCAATATGTTGATTTTTTGTATTTGAATTGTAATTGTAGCATTGTCTCATACAACAGAAGTTTCATCACACAAGCCTCCATACAAGATTTTTTTGATAACTTACTTAAATTCAAAATATTATATCAATGCTTAGGCTATCTGTATCTTCAAATGAAAGTTACTACCTACGCACAATAAATCAACTTTAAAACAATTGCACTCAATTGAACAGATGACTTGCAGGGCATTTCTACTGCATTAGAACATCAACAACAGGATGTTGTTATATTGAATACTTAAATCTTATACTTTCAAATTGTTTGAAGATAATCCATAAGTAACCTTAGCTGTTCATCAAACTAATTTTCTTAGAAGTTGTTAGTTTGTTATTAGTTATGGAGTTACACTAACCCCTAAGGCACAGGGATATACCTAGTTTACGGGTCAGGGAACTCATGTTTGTGATATTTATTTTAGCCTGTATGTATGAACAAGATAAAAAAAACATCAATTTGTAATTTAGGCTCATTAATGTCAGGATTAACAATTTTTACTATACATATTTCGGCGCAAAATAAATCTAAGGAAATCACTAAATTTTCACCAACCTACCCAATTCTATACTACATAATTTAAACTCTGTACCAATTACGGTACCAATCATACAAGATCCGTATCGCCCAAACTTTCTGAACCCGACAGTTGGCTATACAATGGGCCGAAATAAACTACCCTCTGATCCCAAGACCGGCACGTGACCACCCGTTGATTAAATACTATGATTACACATAAGGGATGCTGACGTCACACATCGAGTACATGTGCACTGAATAAGTTAACAGTTGTTGAAAGGTGTTAATTTTTTTGGCCTATATTGTATTTGTATTTTTTTTTTAGTAGTGCTGAGAAGTAATTAATTTTAAAATATATCGTTAAATACAAAAAGGAAAAAATGTCGACTATAACGGAAAGACAGCTGAATTTTTTTAAATTTATTTATTAATTATTAATTATTCAAAATCCTATAACGAGATAAAAATGAGGAAAATAAGGATTTTGTTAACAACCCCAGAGTGTACAGACAAGCACTTAAAAATAATAATATAATAAAAAGAATTAAAGCTACCGAACTGTACAAAATAGAGCTTAAGTAAACACCCCCTTTCAAAATCATCCCCTAAACAGGCCACGTGTCATGCAAAGCTGGGGTGCGACTGAGGGGTGCCTAGCGAAACCAATTTGCCTTTTGTATTCTGTAAGCCTAATATGTCCGTCCCTTTCTCACTCATTACAAAACTTTCAGGTGTGAAAGAGATGCCCCTTTAATCCGACACTGTAAGAGGGTTGGAAAGTAATAAAGATGTCCTGTGCTAGAGTTGTGAAATACATTAGCTGTTTTAAATAAAGTAGCATTAAGCAGTTTTTGCCTTGTCATATTGTTGGAAAATATTAGCATAATACCGAAAAAGTGCTATTTTAATTAAGAATTTTTGGATGGCTCATAAAAGTTCCAAAACCCGGTATATTTATAAATCCAAAAGAATAAAACGGAGAAATAAGCCATTTACAATGTATACAAAGTATTTTTTTTAACAAAGATAGAATCATGAACTGCCAAATAAAAACTTGTACATCAGTACCTCTAATTAACTTAAAAATGGAGTCGATAGCTTTGGCACATGCTCATGACACCCTGTATCGAGCTTGATGGGTGACTAAGCAGAAAACGGTCGCCGTAGCAAATTGCATCCCGCCAGTGTTACAAACTGTCGTTACAACTTGTTCACTCGTTCATTTGTTCACTGTTTCAATTAAAACATTCCACACAAACACTTTCAAATTCGGAACGCTAATTGGTCGTCAAAATACGCGCGAAAAGTGACAGTTCGGAATCCAAAATGGCCGTTGAAGCGTTATTTAAACGGTTTAATTTGTGTCATTTAATCTCACCCCTCGGTTTTAATTGAATAATTGGTGGATAGAATGCAATGTCATTTTCCTTCCGTAAAATGTGTAAAAGAAAATTGTGGCGTAGTAATCCTTTGTCACTGTTACCTATTTAATTAAATAAGCAATACTTATCTTAAGAAAAAAACTTTCGTTGTGCTTTCTGCAAGAAATACCTTGCTTATTATAAGTAACAAGGCGTTTTGAAACATAAAAATGAAATATAAAGGCAGTGTTGTGGGGTTCTAGCTGTTGTATGCAAATTGGGCGGTCTGAAGACGTTTTTCATTACTTTTTGCTAACGTGTTCAGTAATTATGCGCACTCACCGGAGAAAATGTAAGGGGCGCTTTGTAAGACAGCTTCAACTTAAGCATTGCCTCAATTTATTAATTTTTCATGAAATGCAGCATTCACAGTGCGCTTCGAAATGAAGTTTCGCATGAATTTTGTGGAAAATTACTTTGTTTTATGGCTATATCTGTAGGGTTGTTTATTTCTAAATGTTTATAAAATTTGAGTTGTAGTTCACAATTGCAGACACAAAAAGTCACTATTCTGCTCATTTATTTGTACAAATTGCTGTAGATTTAAAATATATTGTTTATGGTGAATTAAAATTCTGAATTGGTTCTTGATGACTAAACTTTTGGGGGAAATACTAGGACGATGATAATGATTCTAATCAGAAGTAAATATCCATTAAGACCACAGAAATATATAAAATATACAATAAATTTCATTAATATCCCCATTGTACGACAGAAAAGCAATATATTATATAACAAGATTTTAACAGTAGGAAATCACAGACAAATCCACGGGTATATCTTTCCTCATGAATAATTTCGTGGTCCAAAAACTTAACGCCTGGCTTATGCAGTCTGCGAAGTTTAAATGAATTCATCCAAGTCGATCCATTTTGCTTATGATCTATGGCATGAAGTTTCGTAATGTGCATAACTAAGCTAACATTATCATAATGTTTTTGTTTTTAAAACATTATTTGGTATGTTTAACCGCACTTCAGTGGCAATACTTGAACGACGAAAACAGTCCTTACTGCTACAACATAAAGTTGAATAGATTCATTCGACACCTTGCGGAAGTCCATTACAATGGATGCAAATAAATACAATATCTAGCTACTACCACAATATTGAGGGTAGTCATGCCTGCAATTATCTGTGCACCCACCCCACTCGCAAATATTCTTCATTTAATGCACATACGCAAGTGGTGAAAAAATTGCATCCTCCACCAACTACTCTACACGTGTTTCGCCCCCCGACGGGGTATAAAGAAAGAAAGAAAGAAATCAATTTATTAAAAACACAAATATCACACACACGAAGAGATCACACTAGGTTAAGTCTATCACGTAAAAATACACATAATAATGAAATAAAAAAAAAACAAAGAAGAAAACAAAAGGGAAAATTAAACATATTAGCAATAGTAAAAATAGGTAGCTTGCGACGACGCCGACGACGCGACGGCCCACGCGTGCAGTACCGAGATTATATCATCCAATCGGTTTCTGCTTACTCTCAGCAGTGATGTATTTCACTTTGCTTCGAGCGGCCTTCGACGATGGATGTCAATTGTGACGTGCGCGCGCGCCTGCGGTTTAGAATAAATAAACTGAATAGTGGCGCCGCAAGCCATCCAATGACAACAACATTTTTTTGTTAACACGAACAATATATAAATTTACACTAATCCTATGCTGTGCCACCACCGCCAGACACCCCTGAAGCAACACAGTGTAGTGACCGAAAGTCCAACCCGTATCATGTAGGTATCATGAGAAGCTGTTAGTGTCTAACATTTTAATTGCATGACTACCCTCAATATTGTGGAAGTAGCTAGATATTGTATTTATTCGCAATGTCAGACTGTTACCGTGGACTCGCGGTTAACTATATTTACTTTTAATTATATTCGAAAGAAAAACAGGCTCATTATCTGGCCATTTTCGCTGTGGCCTGAACCGATTGATTTTATCCCTAGAAAAAGCTGCCTCGATGCTGAGTCTTCGACTAATAAATGAGTCTTATTATATATTAATAAGCATACAATATGCTTCAAATATATTACACAAAATACTGCTTTCTCATCGAGAAGAATTGCATTCCGAGCCAAGTCCATTTAGGAAAATGCCATACCCAATATACCATTTCGAAAAAACAAGTAAAAGGCCCAAACGTACATAAAGCCACTTAAAACTCTATAAAGCGAGGTCGTCACACTATTCGTGTCGTGGTGGACAAACAAGGCTGTGTACAGACAGACGCGCCCTAATGATCACATTACAATCGATACATGAACAGGTAGATACCTACTATGTAAATTTTTACAGTGGACAACGCCTTTATGTGGTGGAAAAAAGGGTTTTATTTATACGATAGTTAGGATTTTTGCTTCGAAACTTACCTCGTTACAAATAAAATCAAAACCTGTTACAATCTCATTTCTGGAGTTGAAGGAGTTCATCATGTCACATTTGTCATTTTTTATTATTTAATATCGAAATTATGACGTTTTAGAACTATAGAACATAATTCTCAAGGTTCTGTCACAACAGATGGAATTTAGAGTTTTAATCAAAAGTAAAAAGAAGCTAGCAAAAGTAAAGTAATCACGAAATCGTTAATATCTGTGAACATTGCTATTATCAAATCAAGCCACAGATTACAACATACAACACGAAATATTTCAGTGTTACGCCTCAATACACAACGATACATCTTCCAAAACAAACTTAGAAAAAATAATCTTACGCACATGTTTCATACGTTCCACAGAGTAGCAACTTCCCGTCCCTTAAGGCTAAAAAATGGCATCTCTCCGTCATACCGAGGATTTTTTCCGAATGGACTCCATATACACAAGTTAATAACTTACAATATATTATGATACACGGGAACAACTCCACGCACTCACAACAAAATGATATTTTCTTTTATACGTACATAAAACTTGCCTACCGCCCTCTATACGCAGCCAGGGCAATTTTTCAACAAGTATTTGTGGGATACACTGTAAGGGACTTGCAGACGTTAATTTTAGACAAAGACAGACTTATATGTGAACGCGAAAGATAAAATGAACACATTAAGTTAATTTATGTGTTTTGGGCATGTATTTCTCTAGTTATAGATGTCGGTAGTAAAAGCCCGGGTCGGTACAATAAAATATTACGAGGGGGTATTGTTATTAATGATTCTGAGAAAGTGTAATGTAAAAAGTAATTATGTTAGGTTCCCATGCCCGTTGGGGAATACAAGGAACGTAATCGATGTTTAGCTTGAAATATTAGTAGCAGTAAGTGCTACAGTGTATAAACTTAATTAAACTAAAACTTCAAAATTGAATATGTACTACCTTTGCCAACTTAAATACTTGTTCGGCATAATTACAAATTCAAAACTCGATTATTCTTCTAATTCTACCTAAATTAGCTTTAAAATTATTTCTATGAAGATTTATCTACTAAATTTAAATTTTAAAAAATACAAATGCTATTGGTTCGTTTTGGTTTACTGTAAAAGAATAATCCAAGTTTGACCTCATTTATAATATAAACGGGGTTTGAATAATATATACAACATTCATGCTGTGGAAGTAGCATTGTACTCGCACTCGAATAAAAGGCAACTGTGGACAATACATACATACATATCTTGAAATATAACGCACATATAATATAACGTATTATTCTTCATTTCTATCTGGTGTCCCATCTATTTTAAATATATTTTATTAACGTAGGTATCGAAAAATAAGTCAGAATAGAGTTTCTTTGTTTTGGACCTTGATACATTCAAAGTTCAAGTGAAATACTAACACACAAATGTTTTGGAGGATTAATCAATAAGGTAATCCAGTACGTTTAAGTATTTATGTGTACTTATTATAATTGTACAATATGTATATGTAGTAGCAATAGTTTTTTACCAAATTTACAAAAAAGACCAATTTAGTATTGAAATAATATATCTGTTTTAAAATACAACAGCTTATAATTAACAATCCAGCCGGTAATTATCACAAACACAACCACAAACAAAGTAGTTTCTCCCATAATAACGTAAAATGTTAGGTCATGTCACCCTCGGGCGGACATGCTACATAGTAACATACTCATAACAATGGCGACATAGCAACTGCATCGAAAACAAAAAATACAATCGCTTAATAATAAGCTTAAAAAGCGACTGTAATAATAATGCATAATTACGTGAAAGCGTGCCGTATTATAATACAGTACTTTAGAGCTTAAGGGGGGAAATGTCGACAGCTGCGTGTGAACCGTACATCTGCCAGCCCTAACGTTGTGCATGTTGGTAACGCACACACTTCAACCCTCGTACCGACACGGTCTATCACGCACACTAATGGGAAAATCGTTCGATTGTACGCACACACGCGCACGCACCTTGCCCCGCGTCGGCAGGGGTGTTACTTTATTGTGCGACAGTGCTTTCAGGGCTCGCCCGATAACATTTTGTTTTTACTTGTTGAATGTTTGATGGATGATGGGCGATGATTGATTGAGCCTCTTTGGAGTTTCTTTCAATTGTAATAGATTTCATGAATGTGATGGGTTTGCCCCGCCTTTGTATGAGATTTTTGGTACGTAGTGAATATTTGAAATGAATTAAATAATTAATCTTATTTTAACTAGTACCCGGGTTTGCTGTGTTGTTTTGTATGAAGTAAATATATTATATAATAAATACGACAAAGGAAATCTACATTTCTTCAATGTCGCTTTTTATCGAGAATATTATCGGTAAAATGTGTTCCATTTCCAAATCCCTTTGGAGACCCAAAGTAGACAATACAAATCCATACCCTGCTTTCCGAGAACAATTTACATAACTCGTCAGCGACAACCCCTGTTGCAATTTAATCAGTTAATGTATTTGCTCTCGGCGCTTTCGGTTTTATGGACTGCAATGGTAATGTTTAAAACGTTGGTTGATTGGCCAAATGTTGGTTTTGTAGTAGAGCAAATTGAACAGATGGAAAATATTCGTACAGCGTTTTAGATAAATTAGCATTCAGAGTCGATTACTGAAAAGTAGTCCTATATTTTTGAATGATAAAATTGAAATTGTTAGACGAAGTTTCAACAAACTTGTTAATTCAAGTATTGTAACATCGCGTCAAAATGCTTCAAAACCAAAACATTCAACAGAAGCCAACAAAAAAGAACCTCCAAGAGAAACTTGAATTAATTTCCTATCGTCGGTGTCCACTCAAACTGATTTCCGAAGTTGCCAAAAAATTACGTCTGTATAAAAAAGTTGTATTTATCAAATGTCACTCAGATAGGCCAGGGCAATTCAGTGAGTGCCATTGTCCGTGTTGTGCGGATCCTTTATACAATTTTATTGGCTTTCTGTGCTATAAAACTTTGGACCAAAGGAATTCTTCCTAACAACCCCGAATGCGGGTTTCCTCGAATTTCTTGATACGATATCGTGTAGTGTAATTCTTTGTGTTATTTTTTTATTGTGTTGTCTTTTTGTTGTGGCTTCGGGTTTCCTTTTATCTTACAACTTATTAGATGGATCATCGGATGTAGGATCTTCTTTAATTGGATTGTTTGTATAGCTGAATGAGGTATTACTCGATTTAAAAAGGATTGAAATTCAATCAAGCCTTCGATCGTAGCAATGTATAAAGAGTATCTAAATATTTATTGTTAGTATTGTGTTATTGTGCAGTAAAAAAAAAATAAGGGCAATAGTACAATTGGCAGATATTTTTGACTTTCAATCTAAAGCTGCACTCATCATTCAAAACATTTCCACTTATTCCAATTCGTGGTTAATAATACTATACAAAAGTAGACAAATATAATAAAGAAAATGTAAGACATGCGTGCAATTTGAGTCCATTCAAATTCTCGACACCAGTAGGTACGTATTAATAATATTTGCGCTATACACAAGTCTCGTATGCAACCGACCTGCTCATCGAAGAGAAAAGGAACCATATTGAGACGCTTGGCAATCCTGTTTTGTTTCTAAAACATTTTCAGTAGTCCCATTTGCTGTCAGTACCTACTGTAACATAACAATAGACTCACCACCTATAACATGGTACTTAATAACTGCATCGGTATAATTTGGGTGTACAACAGTAAGTACTACTGCCTACCCCATCAGGTATACAAAGCGCCATGTTACTGCAACTATTACTTTGTTATTATCAATTTAACATATGGAGATTTTTTGATCGTGATATTATGATCCTAAAGAGCATATAGAATAAATCTCATCCTGAATTAATTTTAAATGAATCAACCACATTTAAAGTTAGACCATCAAAAACCCTGAGAGACCTACTTGAATAAATTAGGAGCAATGAAAAGTTTTTTAGAACTAAAATATCCCATTAATAATAAAAGACAAAGCTTGCGGCCTCACGCAATGGCCCATCAAATAATTTAAAGATAATGTTAAAATATAAAACTTGTATTTTTTCTGTCTGATTTATTATGGTGGGGCTTTCTAGAAGTATTAAAAATATACCTTACTGCATAGTTGAAAATTTTACAACAGCTCTCAAATCAAGAAACGAGCATTGACGGCATTGATTTTCTAGCAATCGATTAATTTTTTCCTCTAATCCTGTGGTTGATGAATAACCTAATGTAAGATTTTTAACTAAAGAATCGAAAATTTAAAGATTAGCTTTACACATAATCGAGAACATCTCTCGGGTGTGCTAGTTTCCTCACGATGTTTTCTTTTCAAGTTTTAGTTTAATTTATAATACGCACTTGATTTCTTTGACGTGCCAGTCAGTGAATTTAATTGATATTACACCTATTAGTGATCGAAAAACTTCAAAATAATGTTGCTACACGATTCTATAGATACCCAATATTATACCATGGTACCTACATTTCCTGATTTTTACCTAATCACTAAAGCGTATCATAACTGAGCGATGTAATCCATAAATGAACGACATTTCTAAGTTACTGCAAAGTTCAGAGTAGGGTTGTGGTACATATAGTACGGGGGTATTATAAGGGTAACCCGCAATGTGCGCTCTTCAACAAATGGGGTGTATTGTACCCCATCTGGCTGCCGTCACGTTCGCCCTACGTGCCGCTTCAAGTTTAATTGACATTTGTTTTTGGTGTCTACTGTACCTACCTGTGTTCTGTGAAATATGAAGCTTATCAAAATTGGAGACTCAGCAAACCCTAGTCAAAGTACACAGTACCTTTTTCCAGCAAAACTTAATTAATTTAGCTATTTTAATTAACCTTATTATCCTCCTTACTTTAAACATGAAATTATATATTTTTTAGAGAGATCCACCGTTCTTTCTTTTAGCAAAAAAGCCCAAAAATTCATACGAGTTTTAACCGTCAGCTAAAAGTTTCTAGAAAATTCAAAGTAAAAAGACTGTGGGGTAATAGTGTACACTTAAAACGAAACGCTATAACCCCACAGTTTAACTCGAGCAACTGGTACTGTGCGCGACTGTACCTCGGACACGTACGGAGCTCGTTTAGCTTTAGTTTCAAAATAAAACTTACAGCAGTTTGATAATAAGGGAAAAATAAAACTACTATAATGCAGTTGTATGAGGAAGCTTTATTTTAAGCCTTATGCTTTGATTTTATATTGATATAAATATCTAATATCTTTCCTCATGCATATATTTCTTTTCCATTCCAAAAGATTTAATCGAAGTGCAGGGCGCAAGCGGGAGTTCCGAGCAATATAGTGCGCACTGAACCTTAAAGATAGCAAAACTGATCCGTAAAGCTTTTACTTGGAATTTTTCCAGACTGATATCGCTGTTACAAAAAGTCGAAAGCCATACGACCTAATGTGTATTTCACTCTAACTTAATACCCTGTTAAAAGACCGATGATAAATATACAGTTTCCGTATACAATACATTACCTCCTACGAAAATGTTGCAGTCACTTTATACATACGGCTCCGACAGCTCTAATCACGTGCCATCCATAAATATTACCATCGACTTGGGACGATAAATCAGTACTATTATCGATATAGAGGCGTATTTAGGTTATAATGCGACCCGTGGGGTGGTTTAATGCCCCATCTGTTCGTATGAAAGCATCTGACGGTTCGGAAAATTTTAGCGAACGCAAAAGTATCCACGGTAATCTGAAATCGCAACATATTCAGCTTTTAGTGATAGAATACGCGTGAATCAAAATAAAACCGTTTATTTAGGGTGTAGTAAGTTAATAATTTGTTATTAAATGGTATGCAATCAATCACTATCCTGTCTTGTAACGTTAGTCTTCTTAAACTGATTGACTTTCATTGATCACCCCGTATTTCTTAAAATTTACTGGAAATTTCCTTCACGTTATCCGTTCTTAGATCTTAGTATGTATTTATACATCATCTTATTTACGAATAACGATACAAAACGAGCCCACATAAAATTCAGTAACGTTTGTATTTTTAAACATGAATGAATCTCATTTTCGTAATTCGACGTGATTTTCGCACAATACAGACGCAGTTGAGGGTTGTTCAAACATGTCGTTTTGAGCGAAAATGTAACGGTTGAAATGTTTCATCGCCAGGTTTGTGGCTTTGTCGGTAACTGATTTGACTGAAGTGGTTTGATGTATGCTGCATGTCAAACTATGGTTTCTCGATTTCTGTTATAACATACATACTGATATGAGTAATCTGATCGCTAGTGATGTAGAAGAGTATATGAAGGCTCAAGCGCTTATTGAACATACAATTGGACCATAACAGAATGTATCAAACATGTAATTTATCTGTTTCAAGAATGGAATTGGATAAGGGCTTTGTTACAGGGAAATTCCAAAACTGAGCCAATCCACAATCGCTTGAGAAACGTACCAATGACGATAACCTTAATCACCAATGATAAGCAACCTAACCTCATTTGATAATATGCATTTAACCAGACTAGCCCCCTTAAGCCTTTTGGTTAAGCCGGTTAAGACTGCACAGGATACCTTTACAGTCCAATAATTTACGATTACCCGCTTGCAAAATCCGCAAGAAAATTTCAATAGGGAACTCTTGTAAAGCAATAATTATAGAATTAATGGTTAGCGTGTTGTTAACCGCAATGCAGCTATCTGGTTTACCGGCGTACCCCAGTGGGACATACGGGGTAATAGCATATAGCGTGGTACCGTAACCTTAATTGTGTGCCATTCAACTGCTCCAACTTTTAAGTAAGAAACCTTTTATATCAATTGGGAGAAAATATTGTATCGGATAAAAACAGGTCAGCAATAAGATTGGTCGCGTGTTCCGGCAAAGAATTGGTTATCCATCTATGGGTATTAATTATAACCTCGCGATTTGTCAAGTTTCTGCGAAGGAGACTTTGGCTGCCTGATGTGATCATAGTGATTATTTAAGTTGTTAAAGAATGCCCAATAAAAGTTCTAAAGAGGTTATGATCAGCAGGGCTTATGACATGCTAATCAGTGTAGTCATGGAAGTCTGAAACATGAATTATTTAGCTATGCAAATACAGGTCATTCATTCACGTGACTTACATAAACTTATTTGCTTATTTTGTACACTTAACCTGCTTTCAAATACGAAATGTGCACAACATTTTACGAATTCTTGATTGCATTGCCACCGTTTTGCATTTCGCCCCAAACTATGCAGTATTTCATTTCTTGTGAAAACTATAAAATATAGTCCGCTGTAAAGTCTCAACACGACATTTTAAAATACACATTTCCCAAAACCAAGAAATCCTTTTAGCCAACCTTTGCAACATGAATTTTCATAAGACCGTGTGAAATACTCTCGGAGTTCCAGCTAGGGTCATACCGTGTTACTTTACTAGGGATCTGTAGGTTGGGACTACGGGAGGTTTAGCACAGTGGGACTCTGTGGCGCCTGTGTTCGCAATAGAATTTCCTACAATGAAGCGATACACGCGATGTATGAGCTAATTTTTATTTGTTGATATTTCCACCTTTCCGTGTTAGAAATAAAGTTTGGTTTAGCAAAAAACAGGTGTATATTCAACTATGCTTTCATGTCGCTCTGATGGCATGTTCATGAAACATTCAGTTATCTTTTGCATAATTTAAACATATTTATAAATTTCTTTCTGTGTGCGTTTGATATGGAAATCACAAAGGGATAAGAGTTGAACAAAGTTAGTGATGTAATTACGACGACATTTTATAATTACACAACACACTTTTTCTATTGGGGACATTTTATTTCTGTAATAACGTTGAATTTAACACAATTATTGCGTGATGTATAATTAAATTGTTACTCGCACACAGCCTTTTATTAATACAAAGTAGGAACAAAATTGATATTACTGTCTTGTCTATCTACAATTTTTTGCTCGTGGACTACACATTAGGCATTTATTTTTATTCACATGACATCATAATCCGCGACCGGTAACTAAATAAAAACCCGGCTCCGGAAACTGACCGAAGCTATAAATCTATCAAACCGGACCTATTAGGCGGGTCTTAGATTTTGCAAGATACGACACGAAGGGATTGTATGAGGAAGATATTAAGACAAAATCACGGTAATATGCTGAATAGGTGAGAACACGTTGAACTATGAAAGCCGTTACGAGTAGTCAGATGACTGAAAGTCTGACAACCAGTCTTCCCACGAGATATCGTGTTACCCAAAAACTAGGTTGTGGAGTTCAGATAGCCAGTCGCTCCACGTAAACTATAAATCCGCATGCGGTTAGACTAGAAGCCGACTCCAAAGTAATTGGGAAACGGTTAGGCAGACATACTAAATAACATCTTCCTGAGATCTAAGACGACAAACCGTATTAATAAGCTAATGTCATATGAATGTGGCCTTTTCATAAGTATCGAATTGATATTACTTGATATGCCTTCAATTATCAAAGGGGTATCACTATTAAGGGGTTGGAACTTCTCAAATGACATTGATTTTGATAATACTTATGGCTTAACTCTCTTTCGATTCTCATTACTCTTGTTATGAGATTACGTCATCGTAGATTTCCATTACCGGTGCAAAATTTTAAAAGGGTCGATTTCTGTTCACCGTTTCGTTAGTGCTCTAACAATTTGTTGTTTATTAATAAAACTTCTCAACTTCCGACTGAACTGTCAGAACTTCTGACGTAAAATCCCGGATCTGTTAATGTGGACTTACCTTAATGCAGATGAGTTGAAATGAGCTGTAGATTAATACACGGCCGTAGTCAGGAATATACCTATGGGGGTAGCCCCTCATAAATTGATTTCCGGAGGGGGGTGCCCATTTTTTTGCTTATGTAATTCCTATAAACATTATAATTTCACTTCTATTATGGAATTTGGGGGGGGGGGCTGACCCACAAACCCAGGGGGGGCTGCAAATAATTATGAAAGTATAATCATAATACTATTGTCTCATTGGCTTAGTTGTCGTAGCGGCTGCAGAGTGGGCGGTTCCGGGTTCAAGTTCCCGGACGTATTAATGGATTTTTCTGTTAGAAAATTCTACTGATACTGTGTAGTAATACGCTCACCGTCTATTACGTCGAACTTAATAACAGCAACAGTGTAATGAGTGTGTGTGTGTGTGTGTGTGTGTACACCTCTGCTTAACCTTTCGAGGAATACAAACTTGATGCTATCTGTTAAAATTATATTAATTTTTTATCACTATCATTAATATGGTGCTCATAATTAATGGCCTTGTTCTATGTTCAGGTAATTCAAGGTCCGGGTTATTATACAAAATTATTTCAAGAACTAAAGCGTACCCTTGTTATTTCGTAACGAGAAGCCCAAAACCAAAGTTCAAGTAACTAATTCTTAGGAAAACAATATTAAATTTTAAAGACTTTAAATTTATAACGAATATTAACTTTTAAACGTACAAATTAGGGCTCGGCTTGCTAAGAAACTTATTTACAAGTACTTATTATAGAGTTTTCAATATTGTGTACGTTTTGGTATGCGTACATTTGGTAAGAGGGTTATTGCAGCTAATTTTTAGCAAGAAAATTAATTAAAAAAATATTTAGGCACATCGTCAAATCTATTCTTTTAGATATTATTTAAATCGCTTTGATTTATAGTAAATTTTGGTACATCGACATATCGGTATCGATTACTATAATTATAATAACAGGAACTAACGCGCATACGTTTGAATCATTTCGACCAAGTTGTACTGATCGTGGTCCACATAAGACAGCATCAAGTATGCATCTATGTTTCAGCAAAGACAAATCCGTTAATAAGTTCCAGAGCTATTTCTCTTATATTTGCGTAAATCCGAAAAAAGAATTTTATTATTTTTAATCAACTTTTAGTAGTTAAAAAGCTGTCATTTAGAAAAAAAAATGGCGGCACATTACATTAGTTCGAAAATTGCATGCCAGTCCTATTTTTAATTTTTAAAATTCAAGCCCCCGCATTCGAATCGCGTGAGCGGCACAAAGTTGCAATACTTTTGTTTCGACTTCATCACGCTAGTGACGGCGAAAATTGTTCGCTTCACGTGCCTAATAGTATAATTTTGTATTGTTTGCAACTTTTTTTATTATTGTACATGAAATTAGTTGAGTAAATTACTTCATTAAGCTACTTCTTGTCGCATGACAGTCAGGAGTTGTGAAAATCCACAGCGCTTTCTTCATAAAAGACAGCCAAAGATTTAAATATAACCACGAAACAGTGATTTAATGTTCTGTATTCAATATGTTAGTATGGTAAGATGACGTCAAAAAGTTGTTATTACCACATTCGGTCGCCTAATTAATGGAGAGTTATAAATTAAAAGCCGTGAATAGAGGAAGAGGTGGGAAAGAGAGAGGGATAGTCTCTCTAACAGCCAATATCCGGTCGATCAGCTGTGCAGCGGAAACAGCTGGCAACTTGAGTGAGCTAAAGCGTCATTCATTCTCGACGATTTTTTTCGAGTGACTAACGATTTTCCGTGTGTAACGTATTCGGGCCAGGTTTTTTTTTCTGTACGTGTGTGCGAAAAAAGATCCGTCAGCTGATAGTGTTGTCGTTACACAGATGTTTTTCGATTTGTTTTGGCGACACCCTGTTATTGGCCTATTTTCACCTGTTATTTGATGGATCGTCTGACTGAGCGTTGGGTCGTATGACTTTTGCGAACTACGTTATTGATTATACTTCGCGCGTTTTATGATCTATACAAATATATACTTTACGGCCTGAATTACTTCAGGGTGTTGTCTTCGTAGACGACGGATTACATAAAGGTCTTTCCCCAAAGTCGATATCTTCTTGTTAGTCCTAGCTTTAATGTTTTAGAATCTTGTTCAAGCACGTTCCGTTTACCATCTGTCGCTTAACGTCATCTCCAATTCCCTGTTACCTTCATCCCCTTATAAATATTTCGGTTAGACTAATGTTGCAACGTGACACCCAAACGAATACTCTTATAAATTATTAAAACTGACACCTCCACCCAATTTGAATCTTATCAACTATTTAATAGGGATTAATTTGTATCGCTTTAACTGTAATTAAAAGTTAGCAAACTACATTCCTGCGTTCTGTATAGAGAAGGAGACTTCCTGCTTCCTCTGGCTGATTAATATGTTAATCTGCGACGTCATACTGTCTTAATGCAGTCTGTTAGCTTTGGTACATTCAGAGCGAATATTTTATATAAATTGCTAGCTTTGTGTTGTTGATTATGTGGTTCGCTTCAAGACAGACTAAGACCTGGTGAAGGCCGCTACGTGGGAATAGTTAATGAAATTCTAAAACAATTAAACTAAGCATCTATTCACCGAGTTCTACTAAGTTTCAGGTAGACAGCTGTATTGTATAGCTTCGTCGTTCTTAATTTGATCATTGGGTTTCGAATCCAAACGATATTCAATGATAATTCAAAACGTAGTTCTCGGAATCGATTTGTCCCAATCGAGACAACTGCTATCAACGTCTATTCCGGACATCTGTTGTTTGAAACAAAAGTAATCATACGACCGGTCGTTATACACTGCTTCTAAACTGGCGCTTTGCAAATGACACGTTCCACGCTTAGAACGTTCGCGATTTGAATATCGTTCGAACGACATGACAGTTGGGAATTGCGATAGGAATATCATTTTCTCCTAATCGATTAATGGGAAAATGCTATATTTCTGTTTATCTGATTTCTCTGTATAAACAGTTCTCAGGATTACTTAATATTAGAAACACAGTTTATTTTTAAACATTTATACCAAAAATTAAACCACTGCTTATACAAAAATCTATTAGTATTATTAAAAAAAATCACACATCGATTCGATCTTCGTGAGTCACACAACCTAAATAATCGAATAATCAACAGAATGCGAACTAATCGATTACAACCAAACTGTTGACTATTTAGAGCTGAAATTAGGCGCAAGAGCCAATCAAGATAGGTGTTGTCGTTATATTTGATTGAGCCGTACCACATTTCTGTGTGCTAATTACCGGCCGTGCCCGTAATTACGTCCATTGTGGAGCATTAATTACGTAACTTCAGCTATTACGTAAGACGCCGATATGGAACGTCGATACTGGAGTACCGATTAGGAATAATCGAAATATTATCTATTTAACGCCTTAAGTTCTGTTTATTTAGAATTAGTTTGTTAAACGAGCTAACTTTAATTCATTGTTTGATTCTAGGTTTATATTGGATAGATTTAATTATGCAAACCCTTGCGCAAGTTATCTAACATGTAGTGTATAACAATTACATAGCATCACGTCTCTATTCCCTGAAAAGGTAGGGGTGGTGATAAAGTGCACAATAAAAAATTACGTATTTTTACTTATTTTCTGTTATACTGCAAACCCAGTATATCTTTGCTTAACCCGGTAATCTCTAAATGATGTAATTTATTAAACGTATTAAAATAACTTATGACAAATCAATATAAAACCAAATGTAACATCAATATGTCGAACCCGAAACTTCGGCCACTTCGGCTCAACAACAAAAGGGGTTAAAGAAATTGTATTGCAACGCAAACACGTTAAACAAAGACACCCACAAAACCAATCCGATCTGAATCTTATGACAAAGTGCAAAAGTAGATTTTATAATGCATCCTTCCGGTGTCACATACAAAGTTCGGTTTGAGTCTCATCGAATTCCCCGCGCAAACTGACACGTCCGTAAACTGGTAACTCATATTAACAAGGCTAGTCAAAGTTGTACGATGTGGGGAATAGCAGCGTTATCTTGGGAAAAATATATCTCGTTGTTTTTCGCAACACTAGTGTGTGATTATCAAAGTTTTCCCATAATGGGGTCGGGTGATATAGTAGCTAGTAATTTAGTTTATAATAGGAGACGGAATTGGTAAATATATTACAGCCTACAGTCCTCGTGGGGTAATGAAAGTTATGATTCGTGCTAAATCTATACTTGAGCCAAGTTTAGTGTTCATATGATGGGACCATTCAATAGTGTACGGTGAAGTGGCATATAATTTATATAAAATAAAAAAACATTTTATTTAATAAGAATAAAAACAATTATTTTAATTCAGCAGAAAAAAACCGTGTTCTATGAAAAAATCCATATAAAAACATATCGTGTTTTCACACGGTGAAACTAAATTAAGTTTAAATCATAATTTAATTCTATATTCCAAAGAAGACCCAAAAAACCCCTAATTAGGCTATTTAACTTAATTACGAAGAAATTTATTCTGAGCACGGTCGGTATTTTAATTTAGCACTGATATAAACTCGGCAAATACAGGTTTCATAACTAAATATATGGCTCTTATAGCTAAATTACGAAGAGTAAAATGAACTTTTTGATGAATCTCAAGAACTTCTTGAAAAACAAACAACTCTACATTCTATGATACGTAGCGAGTACGTACGGTTCGCGCCTAAACGTGTGTTAAAACAAACATGGCAGCGAATCATACTCGTAGACAAGAAAACTTTAGACAATAAATAATGGTGTCATACGTGATGGACTATCTCTCTCTCTCTCTGAATGATTTTATAACACCATTGGACTGTAATTTATTTCGATTGATGTCAAAATAAATAACAACATAATTAAAGTTAGATTTTACCAAATATGTCATCCTTGGGATACATTTGAATTTTGCAAGTGTAGAAAAGCTGTCAAATATTCAAATTTTTCCCACTGTTAACATCATTCTTACAATGCTAAAATTTAATTTAAATAGGACACTGGACTATTACACCAGAATTAATCTTATACTAGTAGTGTGATAGTAATAAAGTATATTCCGCATTCGTTACCGTCGTCTGCACGCGTAACAATTGAAATTTAATTTTGACTGTGCTTAAGTGTAAATGGTTTTAAATGAATTTTACTCGTTTCTACTACTAAAAAACTAATTTAGGTTTCTACTGCTATTGTTTAAGTTACTTGTTTTGCTCAGATCTCAGTTTCCAATAAGATGTGTACAACAAGGTGGATCTATACTAGATTACGGATTATTTACGGGTGAAATACTAAATGATTGATAAAGCTATTCTAATTTCAATGTTTTATCACACTTGTCTGAAATAATATCTTAATATTCTAATGAGTCTCAGATAAAAAATATATATCCTTTTTAACATCTTGCGGTTGATTGCTACTAAACTCACAATCTCTTAAGGGCCACCGAAATAGGTATATTCTTTCTTATAATAAAACCTTTTAGGGTCTTTGTAAAGTATTCTCTTGAAAGCGTATTAAGATATATTTTTTTATTTTTGCAGGTAAGTATCGAGATTGAGAATAATCAAGCCGAGGAGGTAAAATGTTTACTGTAGACATATCTCCCCACAGTAAATATGTAAGTATTATATGATCGGAACGTTATTTAAAAGTTTTTCTCAAATATGTTCCTTTATGAATTGGAACCTCGTTAGGTGCTTCCGAAATTTTCAATTATTATTCCTTGCCAAAAGTATTTTTTTATTATCGGGCACCTGGCTACACTGGTAACCGATCCCAAACTATTTGCGGAAAAAGTCACACAAATTGGTATTTGTTTCAAACTTCTGAATTATATTAAAATAAGCTTTTTGGTTGCTTTTTTATAAACCCATTGTAGTGAGACCAACCAGCAAAAAATAAATGGGACATAATTTTCTTTATTTAATCCAATGTTATTTCTGATGCATTCGAACTTAAAATTAGTAAATCATAAAACTAAACGCGAGACTTAACTGTAAAATGTTTACAATGAACCAATTAGTGTACCTATATTTGTTCGTTCTAAATAACGTTACAACGATATTAAGGTTTGATTGACGATGTTTATTCAAACCAAACGCTTTTAGTTTCTCCTTTATTAATATTTATCATTGTCGCTAGTCTCGTGTTTATTTTGTCTATGCCGAGTTTCTTAGTGCTATCAATTTCGTATTCTAAATTGAGTCGCATACAATGATAAATAATTATTTGTTTGTGCAAAATACACTGTTATTTTCTCACGGGATTTAGTGAGCTTGATGTATTTTAGTGAAATGTTGCTTTTCTTAATGTAAACTATCAATTAATTATTGTAGAGCGGTTTGTATGATGATTTTAGTTAAACAAACAGAATTAATAAGTCTTGGCATATATTGTTTAGAGTAAATTATTGTGATTTAATGTTAGCGGTACCACACAAATATAAGACATTTGATTCTTGATTTCGGCTTGGTACACAACTTCAGAATAACATGTAATATTGTAAATGCAAATTAGATAATTTAGATCGCGGACCGTCACCGAATTAACGTCGATATTTATTAGCAAGTGCGAAAGAGACAACAATACGTCATTACAATGTACTTCAAATTCAATTTGGAAGGAGCGTTTAGATTCATTACCTACAATTTCGTATTTTAGATCTCCGTTGAATTTTAATGGTGGCAATTTGCGATGGCGTGTGACGCTATCACAGTGACGTAATCGTCTTACTCTCGAAGATTGTGTTTAAGTCATAATTAATATTACATGAGCGGGATGACGTCATCATCGTGTGTGACGTTTTACAGGTAGAGATGTAGTCATATCGATGATGTGCGGAAACGTTAAGACGTATTGTTTTGGATGTATCCGTCATCGTAATCAATTGTTTATATACCTCATTAAATAAATTGGCTGGTAAATGATTTTGTCTAGTAAATGTACTTAGGTACTGATCTTATGAGTATTGGGGAAAATAAAACGGTATTGATTTGTCATTGTATAGTCTTCCCGGAACTACACCCCTTACAATCCATAAATTATAATATAGGTGGCAGTAAAACAGCGAAAATACAAAGCGTATGATTTAAAAAAAAAATGAGATTTAACTTTGAGGATTACGACTCCCGGCACTTGTAAAAAAAAATATGTCATCCAACATAAAAAGCCACCAATAAACTCGGAATAACTCAAACTGGAATTATTCAAATTCGCGAAATCTAATCGAAAATTTATTCGTAATAACGAACATAGGGCCTACTGTGGAAATGCCGGGATCGGCGCCGAGTGGTTAGATTGCCGGGATTTGCATTACGTGTCACGTGACGCGGGTCCCATACGTTATACGTGTTTGTGACGGATTACTGAATAACGTGACAAGTTGCGTAGGTCGCGGGCTAAATAAAAATTGTAAAGGATTTGTTCATAAATAATAGCGATAATTAGGTATTATTATAACGTAACATAACATCACGCCTGTATTCCACGAAGGGTAAGGCAGAGGTATTGGTACCATAGTACACCTACATTTCGTAGATGCCGTTATAGGTCTCGTGTAATAGTAGTGAGCATATTGCCAACGGGCAAAATTCAAAATTCTGGACTGCTACAGAAGGATTTGAACGAAGAACCTCGTAACACGGGCCGACCAAGGAATCCAACCCAAGACTAAACTAGGTTTGTTTTGATACCTGAGTCTAAGGCTGGGCCATAACACATATAAATAATGTGTTAAGTAAGGTCTTCTGTGTCAATAAAGATTATTACTTATTTATTTAATGAGGCAGTCAATCTACATAATTTTATATCTACAAGCTTCATGAACAGTGAAGTCAAGCAGTGCTTCATATTGTTACAATGTGTTTAATATTACTAAATCATGATTTAATCAAACCCTGATATAGATCAGCTTAACGCTAATAATGAATTTTCATGCAATCACATGAAACTGAAACACACATAATGTATGCGTTTTCGTGGTTTCGCGGCATGACCGTTGACTGATGAGGGATTTACCGAATGTGACTGTTCGTAAATCCTGTTTGCGCTATGATCACGGTTACCGCTAACAAGTATATTGAATTATAAATGTAGCTATTGCGATTGCGACTAATCGCAAGTCTGTGTGATTAAATCTTCAAATATCAAACAGTAGACACGATAGAAATCAATTGGCATTTCCTTATAATATCGCTGTTTCGAGTGATGAAAGGTGTCATTGTTCCCGATAGGATATACTTTGCCTGTTTACCTGCTTCTTGGTGTGTATAAAATGAGGAGGAGTCTACAATACAACTTTCCCGTGAGTTCAATAGTTTGTTACCAAAAACCCATTAATAGTTTTGGTCTTATTGTCCGCAAAGTTGAAAAAAATGCATACAAAAAACGCTACACATTTTCTGATATATGTTGTAAATATTATTTAGGTGCCAGGAATAATACTTTGTGTGGAATGAATGTTGGGAATGAATGAATGTATCAAATGTGCAAGTGAAAGATGAATAAGAGTGAATGGGATAAAAAAGGACAAGATGGCGAGGAGTGCCGAACGAACGATGTGACAGGCGTGTTAGCTTAGATTTTGTTACCTATCTGAAGTGTTTTTTTTGTTTCTGGAAATATAGAAGTTTTCTACTAGTCTACCATTTCATTTCACCACTTGATCCCACAAATTTGGGGGCTCGTCCGGGATCGAGGTGAAATAACTGGAGTTAGACAATTAGGAACGCCGAACAACCCAGAAGCACGCATGACCACGACGCACGCCTATTGATTTTTTTTTCGAGAGATCCTACGGACAACTACGACGTTTACGACGATTACGAGGAATTACGATGACGACGGAGAAAAACGACCAGGACTTATACGATGCGGCAGCGTCGGCGTCGGCACAGACGGCACTCATGGCGCACGGCGACATGCTTCACCTTACGGAACAGCTCATACGAAAATTTAGTGCACAAGACGAAACGCATACAGTATCCATGTGGATACGGGACATCGAAGAAAATGGCGAAATATTTAAATGGAGTCCGATTCAACTCTTGTTAGTGGCGAGACGTTCGCTAACCGGCACAGCAGCACTGTGGCTGCGCAGCGAGAAAATACATAAATCATGGGATGAGTTGAAAGTGGCTATCAGTAAAGAATTCCCGGATACCATAGATGTGAAGAAGATACATGAATTGATGAGCATAAGACGTAAGAAGAAAGATGAATCATGTATTGACTACATGCTAATAATGAAAGAATTAGGCAAACGCGGACGAATACCGGACTACGTAGCCATCAAATATATTGTGGACGGCATCATAGATGATGAGATAAATAAGATTATGTTATATGGTGTCACAACTTACGCGGACCTGAAAGAAAAGCTAAAGCTGTATGCGATGTTCAAGAAAAATTCCGCTAAGGACGTTCGACGTAGTAAGCCGCCAAATGACACACAGAACAGCAGTATTAATAGGAGAAACGCGGCTGCAATGATGCGATGCTTCAACTGTGGAGGAAAGAGTCATACATCGGAAAATTGTCCTCATCAGTCGCAAGGGAAAAAGTGCTTCAATTGCAATAATTTTGGTCACATTTCTCCAAATTGCCCATTTAAAAAGATGGCGGATTTGGGTTTGAAGCAAGCAGTCGAGCAACCATCAACATCGGGCATTCGGCAGACTTCGGGCACAATCGGAGGACCCGAACGATTTCCAAAGGTTGGCATTCCTACGGAACGAGAACAACGAAAACCCACCAATCAGATGACGAAAAAAGCATTCTTCAGCTTGATGCAAGAGGGCGCCACCAGCAGTGCGAACGACGAAGTTCAAGAAGATGTTCAGGGCGATGTTTACATAGCGACGACCGGTGTGAACACAGTCGCAAAAGATTTAGCTTACGATGTTGGCAATATGAAACCACGGAGCAGGGCAGCGATTGGCTATTATGACAGCGGCCATGATGTCGAATTTGACACTTACAATGTAAATAAACAAAACGAGGAAACTAATGAAAATCTACCGTTTGTATGCATTGCACGTCGTATAAAACCATTAAAAACAGTGTTTGTGCGCGGTAAAACGGGTAGTGCGTTAATTGATTCGGGTTGTGACGTAAATTTGATCTCAATGGATTTTTACAACGAACTTAACATGTTAGACTCTGAAATACAATGTAACGAAAACAACATTACGTTAGCCGGTTTAGGTTATTCACAGGTAAAATCATGTGGTGTTGTAACGTTAGACATAACGATTGATAATTATTTATATCGTGATACTACGTTCTATGTGATACCTAATGACTCTGTGCCATTCCAAATGATAATTGGCAATGATTTTTTACGAAATGTTACGATGGTTATGAAAGATTATATAGTTTGGTTATTACCGAAAGATGATTGTATGAACCCGAACTATGAATGGTTGAAAGATGTTGCATGTTTCTCTAGTTGTGTTGATTGTTTAGGTCACGTCAGTAATCCTGCCATAAAAGAAGAGGTAACAAGGTTAGTAACAAGTTATGTGCCACAGAAAATTAAAGAAGCTCCATTAGAATTGAAAATTGTTCTCAAAGATGACATACCTGTATCTCAGCGGCCACGACGAATCTCATTCAAGGAACAGGAGGATGTGGATCGCCAAGTCCAAGAATGGCTTGACAATGGAATTATTAGGGTGAGTTATTCAGAATATTCTAGTCCATTAGTACTAGTGAGAAAAAAAGATGGTAGTTTAAGAATATGCGTCGACTATAGAAGGATTAACAACAAAATGGTTAAAGATGAATACCCACTCCCTATAATCGATGATCTTATTGACAAGTTGTCTTCAGCTAGCATATTTAGTACATTAGACTTAAAAAATGGTTACTTTCATTTATGTGTACATGAAGATTCCATAAAGTATACATCTTTTGTAACTACAACAGGACAATACGAGTTTTTACGAGCACCTTTTGGTCTTGCAACTTGCCCCAAGGTTTTTACAAGATTTATCACAATCATATTCAGAGAATTGATCACTAGAGGTATTGTTATCGTTTTTATTGACGATATTTTAATTCCAGCGGAAGACGAATATCAGGCTTTTGAGCGCCTAAAAGAAGTATTGAATACTGCATCGGAATATGGGTTACATATCAACTGGAAGAAGTGTCAGCTATTAACCAGAAAGGTAGAATACCTAGGCCACGTTATCGAAGGTGGTGCAGTAATGCCGTCGCCAGGGAAAACAGATGCTGTTACGAAATTCCCTGAGCCTCAGAACTTGAAGCAACTGCATAGTTTTTTGGGCCTTTGTTCTTACTTCAGGAAATTTATTCCTAAGTATGCTCAGATAGCACAACCGCTCACCGATATGCTGCGGAAAGAATGCAAGTTTAAATTCAGCGACGAACATAGGGCTGTTTTTAATGAGTTGAAAATGAAGTTGGCTACTAAACCGGTGTTGAAGATCTATGATCAAAGAGCAGAGACGGAGCTCCACACTGATGCATCAGGTATTGCTTATTCAGCTATTTTAATGCAAAAAGGTGATGATGGGAATTTACATCCAGTTCATTACATGAGCCGAAGGACTACAGACGCACAGGCCAAGTACACAAGCTATGAGCTTGAAGCATTAGCCATAATCGAAGGTGTGAAGAAGTACAGACACTACTTATATGGAAAATTCTTCAAGATTATCACCGATTGTAAAGCATTCCAAATGACATTAAACAAAAAAGAGTTAGTATCATCAACAAGAGTTGCTCGATGGATTTTATTCCTACAGGATTATGAATTTACAGTAGAACACCGAGACGGTACTGGAATGAGGCATGTAGACGCATTAAGTCGAAACCCATATGTAGCAGCCATAACATCTAGCTTGCACCAGGATATAAAACGTGCACAGGAGTGTGACGAGGGCCTTAGTGCAATAATAAAAATTTTGGAAAAAGGGAACTCATTTAAAGATTACAATTTGATTCAAGGATTACTTTATAAAGGATCAGAACAACTACTTGTTATACCTAGTGTGATGGAGAATGAAATTATAAAGAGGGCACACAGTAATGGTCATTTTGCAAAGAAGAAAACTTTAGATCTAATTAGCAAGGATTACTACATTGAGAAAATAGGAAAGAAAGTCGAAGATTATATAGCATCATGTATACCATGTCTACTGACAAATAGAAAAGAAGGAAAACAGGAAGGGTATCTTAACCCAATTGAGAAAGGAGACACTCCGCTGCATACGCTCCATTTGGACCATGTTGGACCACTGACAGAAACTCATAAACAGTATAATCATATACTTACCGTTGTTGACGCTTTTACGAAGTTCGTTTGGTTATTTGCATGTAAAAGTACTACAACGAAAGAAGTGTTAAATAAATTGGAGATACTACAGCAAACTTTTGGAAATCCAGATAGATTCATCACAGACAGAGGTACTGCTTTTACTAGCAATGATTTTCAACAGTATTGTATAAAGGAGGGAATAGAGTTATGTCATATTACTACAGGAGTACCTAGAGGTAATGGTCAGGTAGAAAGGATTCATAGAACCATTATACCAACACTTACCAAGCTATGTATTGAGAAACCAGGATTGTGGTACCGGCATGTAGGAAGAGTGCAGATGGCGTTAAATAGTACTTACCAGAGAAGTGTGAACACCACTCCATTTGAAATGCTAATAGGAAGGAAGATGAAGAGACAAGACGATGTAGAAATATATGAACTACTACAACAAGAAGTACGGGATAACTACATAGAAAGTAGAGAAGAGTTGAGGAAGAGAGCAAAATTACAAATACTTGAAGTTCAACAGGAGAATAGGAAGAACTACGATAAGCATAGAAAAGATAGTAGGAAATATCAAGAGGGGGAATTAGTTGCTATAAAACGAACTCAGTTTGGGCCAGGGCTCAAACTCAAACCTAAATATTTGGGACCTTATCAGGTCACTAAGACCAAACGGCACGACAGATATGATGTAGAAAAAGTAGATAGGATGGCAGAAGGTCCAGTCAAAACCACAACATCTGCAGATCATATGAAGAAATGGCCGGATGATAAGGAGTAAGATCAAGTAAGTATGTGAGATTTATGAAGCGTGTGTGTTGTGTGTTGACTGCGTGAAAGTAATAGGTGTTAGGAAATATATTCTTTTGTGTGTTTCTTATTTTGTTACAATTAGATTAATTATTACACAGAGTTGTTAAAGGTAACCATTACAAGCAATTTGTAGCTGGTCATATAGTGTCACTAAGATATTTTGTATTTCTCTGTTATGCAAAGATGTAATAAGATGTCAAGCTTTAATTGTAATTAGTGTTTGTAACTAGAGTCATGATGTTTCGTTTATCTCAAGAAATAATGAGATCTTTACTGGTTATGTTGTAAAGTAATAAAAGTTCAGATGTTTGTTTGAAATGTTGTTTAAGACTATAACTTGATAATGTTTCTGTTACTTATGTAATTCTTAGCCTAAGGTGTTATCTACTAATTAAGGTTGTAAGTGTAAGGTGTAATGATTGCTAAGTTTTGATTGACGTGTTGTGTCTGAGGGCAGACAGTGTGTAGGATGACCGAGTGTGGAATGAATGTTGGGAATGAATGAATGTATCAAATGTGCAAGTGAAAGATGAATAAGAGTGAATGGGATAAAAAAGGACAAGATGGCGAGGAGTGCCGAACGAACGATGTGACAGGCGTGTTAGCTTAGATTTTGTTACCTATCTGAAGTGTTTTTTTTGTTTCTGGAAATATAGAAGTTTTCTACTAGTCTACCATTTCATTTCACCACTTGATCCCACACTTTGCATGTATTTTTATTAGCTTTGCGGATTTAAGGACCAAAATAAAGTATGCGTGAATGTGAATATTGTATCAATGTGACATATCAAGTACGATCCCTGTACTATTTATTTATTGATGATAAAACGGGGAAAAATTTAGCGTATACTAGGCGTTCAGATCGCTAAAGAGATTATCTTAGTATTATTGAGAGTGACATGCTAGGATAACTATCCTACGAAGTGCTATGAGCCTGTAAAGAGACTGAATAGATGGCAATGATCTAGAGTATTTTGTCGGGAGGCGCATGTTGGAATCCTGCTCATGGCCATATTTTTCTTTTCATAAAAAAATATAATTTAGTGTTTGCTATGACATGTTCGTTATGATAAATTTAATAGATTTCGAATAGAATAAAATAAATACTGTGCATATAATTAGTATGGTATAGATTTTTCCATATACCTGTAGGTACTAGGTATACTCTTCAACCAGTTCGTACCTTTTCAGTAACACGTATATCTAAGTCCTCCTGTAGTTCAAGAGATAGTAACATATAAGATTTGACATCCCCCACCAATAGTCTTAACCATCCACACGTTTCGTCACTTTTACGAACCAACTTGATTGTCCCCATAAATAATAAACACCGGTGTCACTTTTATCTTGCGACGTGCTTTCGAAGCTTCATACATTATTTATTTACAAAGGACAAGGGATTTGCATTTGTCTAGGGTATATTGAACAAGTTTTATCTGTTGTCATTCAATATTAAAGATTAGGGAGCGCCTGTAGAATATTTTTAGACTTTTCTTGGAAATTAAGTCTCATATTTACATGAAAGTTTTTATCAGACATAATGTAAAAATGTTTTCAAAGATATTAAAAGCGAGTATAGAAGCGAGAAGCTATGTAATAGTCTCGGCAGATGTAAAAGTTGAACTTATATTGGTTAATTTCTGACGAGCTTGCACGGTGCTGTCGTCACTACTTGGGCTCTATTTGCATCTTAGACAAAAATACTGACTTAATTATTTGTTTATTTATTTTATATTTTTTCATAAATAAGTCACACGTTGGAGGTATTTCATTCAAATTTTGTAGGTCCAGAGATAAAATATACAAACCTCAAAATGTTGAATGCAAAAATACCCACGTTTTTACTTACATTAAAAAAACTTCGCCCGCTGCATTAACTTTATACGTGACGTCATAAAAGTAGGGCTGTCGCCTACTGTGAATATACAGCTTACTGTCCCTACACGGTCCCTCATGAATTTTAACTTTTACATGCGACAGGGTGTTTTAAATAATGTGTGTGTGGCAACATTGGAAGCCGGGAAAACTATTTTTAACCTAAGTTTAGTTATATTGAGTGTTTGCTAACTGAAAATAGCGAAATTTTTATCGTGTAATAAAGAAGATAAGGTTATCGCCAAACTTTTTAATCTAGAAAAATCTACTTGACTCCAGATCTAGAAACCAACTTTAAGTGTGTTGATAATTTAAGAGATTTCTAAAAATCACTTTTAGAAGCAAATTCATACCAGTCTTTTCAGTTTATAAATTAAAAAATTAAACCGCATTCCCGCAACAAAAGGTAGCAATAAAGAAAAATGGCGGTAACAACAGGCCGGTGCGGTCCATTTATAAAATAAACCCACATAAGTCGCGACGCCGCGGGTAAAGAAACACGGTATCTTTTTTCAGCCGGACCGTTCCCACTTCTGGGTACGGGTAAATGTGGTCTATTCCAGTGATACAACACTAAATTTGTCTACGCAGAGATGTGAAATGTTAATTTTTAGAATAAAGGAAGCACTGAAAGTTTAATTATGTACGTTTTCGTTTTGATGAAATATTCTAGACGAGTTTATTTGATTATAAAATTAATCTCACTCTGTTTCATTAGAACACACATGGATATTTACTTTGAAATCTCGAACTAAAACTACAAATATTGTGAAATAAATATTCAAATTATTTTTGTTTTACATTCAAATAATGTTTCTATTTATGCTCCGAGCTAATGTAATTTAACATTCCCGACGTTTCACTTATTTAATCAAAACAAAATGGGTGACTATTTACTTAATTCACAAGAAACGCCTTTACATAGTTAACCAACTTGTCACAAAGCATGTACAATCTCATATAATTTTTGATCCAACGTGATAATTATAATAATGAAATTTTAGTTAAATGAACTAACTACATTATTTTCAACAATCTGGACGAAGTAATCTTAGTAATAAAAGTTTAATTAGTTAATTTCTGTTCTATTCGTGTTTCGCATATTAATTTGGACTTACTATGTAGCTATATCTAAGACGGAGAAGAAAGAGCACTAGTCTTCGAGCATTGAAATTTTGTTCGGGCATTGAAATCTGAACTTGTGAAAAAAATGCAAAATAAAATATTTCCTATATATATTATAAAAAAAACTTGGTTCGAGTATTCACTACATACTGGCAGTGGACAAACAATGCAAATAAATAGGAGCCACTTAATGTCCTACGACCTCTCACCATTGCCTGCGTATTTCTTAACAATGGCCCCAAATTAGTACATGTTACCCTAAAATAATAGTCTTTGCTTCACCTTGAGTCTACCGTCCAATTTCGAACAACTAGACCCGCCCTAACATTTCAATTGTCACTGGTTATCACACACGAATACGTACTCTATTAGCCAGGTATTTGGGTCTATTTTTGTGTCGGACAAATTGTGATTTACGATAGTTCGGAAAGCCTTTTGGGGTTCAGTAATCTGCTTCGACCCAATCGCAATTAATGGCGGCCCGGGCGGTGCGATGGTCTGCAAAGATTGGTCGAAACTGGAAGTGTCGATAATTTGTCTCTCCTACCAAAAATATATTAAGCATGATATTAGAATCGGGTTTATAAAAATAAAATTGGACCGTGATGTCTGTTTGAAAAGTAAACAATAATACAGTCATGTTTGCTTATGCAGTAGGCACACAATAGAGCCTTTATCGTAACAACAATTCTATTAAAAGTAAGAAAGCAAGAAAAGTAAGTTAAAGAACACTTTTCTGCCTTCAAACCCTTAGAAATTACCGTTCGTATACAATGTAGCCTTATCCAGTATTCCTATATTCTTGACAAAGAGAGAAGCCACTGAGGTCTGTGGGCACAACGGTATACAATTTTGCAACTATTGTGCCAAACACATATAGTATTCTGATACAAATCTTAACTTCAAATTGAGTTCTCCTTACAAATTCTATATTTATGTACCTTCGTATTTATTTCATAGATATAGTTTGTTTCGGTAAGGGCAAATCTATTCGACTTACCAGTGGGGTTATCTCCGAAAGGTTTCCCAAAGATACAATTCAACATTTGTATGTTAAAGAAAGCTCTTCGGTGATGGTATTAGGTTTATGTTAAGAAGCAAAGGTATCGCCATCATCATCTTAAAACGTTCTTTGTGTAAATTGGATTAGCAAATAGTCACAATATGAAAAATAAAGTGCTTAGACAAAAACATAAAAAAATTCTCGTCTCACACAGCTTCTCTTCATAAAAAATATTGAGTGCTGAGGTAATCACAAATATTCCAATAGTTTTCTTTTGACAAACATTCTAATTTACCATGATGCTGCTGTACACATATTTCTACGTGCATATCTATCTACGTGTAAATCATTAACACAGTCAAATTATCTCGAATGCGATAGTATTGACCCTTGCATGTTAATCACTACACACATGTACTTGCTAGCTTGCAATTCTCAAACCGCTGACTGAGGCAGGATATCGATGCTGTACTAATTACGAGTGATGCCCACCGCAATATGCTTGCGTGGCAACACATAACAGGCTGCTGAATAAGCTACAGTGCTGCCAACCGAAATGGCCAGCTCGGTGTAATAATGCAAAGCAAATTAGACGTGGACACATTAAGACAAATTAATGAGAAAATTTTACTGCATATCTATTTCAATTAATGTTCACTCACGTCCAATTTTCGGGATTTTCGACTAGGTTCGAACTCGAATGGAGCCAACGGATATACTTAATTGCGGTCTCAACTCATGACTAAGGGCTCCGTTCGAGTTCGAAACTAGTCGGGCAATCCCGAAAAATGCAAATGATTAGTAACCGGTGAACAATAATTGATAAGGATGCGTCTCACGAAAGTCTATAGTCTATATCTAGTCTCTATTGCTGGTATTATTTTCGTGTGCTCTTTATCGTGCCCTTAAAAAGAATAAAAATAATTTTGTTTAAAGCACTTTCACATTATTAGTTCTATAAGTTTTAAAGGCATCAGGCCATAGGAATACCTCGTGAAGACAAGCCAAACGGTGGAAAAATAGTAACACCAAAATAAAGTTTCAACTGATAAAAATCTTCTCCATATTTTGGTATTGTAAACGTATAAAGCGGATTTGATGAAGTGGGGATAATGCTTAGAAAAATATTGTGCAGGTGTAGACCACTAGCCATCCACCTGTTATAATCCCTTTCACAATAACTTTGAGCTCCTTACATCACATAGGAAAGAAAGGGTAGCTCAATATTGTCTGGGCACGAGTCTCCAACTTTATTTATAGTTTGACAGATAAAACAGCAGTCGTAACTATAGGTTTTTAAGCTAACTAAAAACTCAAACATCTTGAATAGGTTTTTAACTAAACTAGTACTAAGAGCTTTAGTTAACAAAAAAATAAAGTCCACATTTTCAGTCTTATCTAGTATAAAATACTCTAGCATTCGAAACTATACAAAAATTATTAATTTAAAGCCACAGAGATTACTGTATATTATAGTTCAAGGTCCTAATTTAATAGATTGAAGGCAGTCAAAGCTTTTACGTGATTCTCTTTTATTGGGCAATATGGCCAAAGAAATTGGTACTGATACGCTTTCAGATAGGAATATTAAAGCTGTAAATGTTTAGTTTCTATGGACCACTTAGTAATTTTAATATCGAAAATCACATTCGCGATTTGATACTACAAATTTGAAACCGTGAATAATAACTATAGACGGTATTAATATTGTAGCTTTGGACGCTAATGAGATTTCCATAGTAAATAATATTTAAATGTATCAATTTTCAATATACTAACACCATATTAATTATTGTTCAACGGTTATTACTCACGTGCATTCTTCGAGATTGCCCGACTAGTTTTGAACTCGAACGGAGCTCTTAGTTGTGTGCTAGTCAAAATGGCAATAAGGCACAATAAACATGAGTAATAACCATTGAACAATATTTAATATGCATGTTTCTCAGGAAAGTTAAAAATCACAAAATCGCATCGGGCGGCTACTAGCCAAATATTTTTGTGTAGGTAATTGCACAAATTCGCTACTCCCGAAATATCTCTAAAGTTCTAAAATCAACTCCATCCAATCACATTACGTACCTACCAAATATCAAACGTACTTAATTTGTCGCCGGAACCGGTACAAATTCGGTGCAATGTCTTCATTGGTCCCCGCTCGGCCATTTTGTATGCAGCATCGGCAATGCAATCGAGCCGCCCGTCACTCGGGACTAAACTGCTGCCGTAATGTATTGCGGCCGTTTCCATCTATCACGCAAATACCTATAGCCTAGATTGTCCGGATATTGAAGTGACAAACTACGAATTTCTAGGAATGAAATTTCAGGTGGAATTTTACTCGTATACTTTTTATTAAACCGTGTTTTATTTATTGAATCCTACATTAGAAATATGCAGGTTTTCTTTTTAAAGATTCCAAATACAGAGAATCTTGAAAAAAAAATTTTTTGTTATAATTTTTATTCGACTCAAATCATAGAATTCAATCTCTATATCAGAAGTTAACCTTCCATTTACACTATGCTAACCAAAATGATACTATAGGTGGTAGCCCTGTACTGTGAGGCAAACTACGACGAATCAGGAATTAGACAGGACAGCTTGCTGTGATGTATTGTAAAGGGAACGGCCTACGTGATCTGAATTTCACCTTCTGATTCACATATATGTGTACATTTACTAAGTTCCGTACTGAAATCTTTATTGAAATTGATGTTCCTCGCTCGCACTATGCTTGTGTTAACGAATTGCCTGATGATTAAAGAACTGTCGCTTTTCGTAATCTCTAGTATAAACTGTGGGGTTACTCTTGAAACTAATACCAATTCCAATCGAATTCCAATATTAAATTGACGCCTTAAAACAACGCGTAGTTTTAAAATAAATTTACCTATATTACAGTTGCCTCAATTTTAAAGCATGTTGTCTTCATAATATCCTGAATCTATAATTATTTAATAGATATTTTGGCATTTAAAAGTACGAACTGACATATTTCCAATGTCAATCGAGCGGAATTATTTTCAAGAGTAAGCCCACTGCAATAGTTTACAAATCAATTCATGTTCACCGTCAGCAATAACCATTTCTATGTTACGATTAAGTTTTATTTGCAGTCCAACCAAGTGTGGTTAAAGATTTTTTATCGATATTATTAACTAATGTATTACGTTAAGTTATATATTAACAGCATCACATGTGTAAGTGGCATTAAGTCACAAAATTATTAAAGGTTAACTAAAGCATCAATAATTATTGCCCGTTGCAAGATAAAAGCAACATATACATATATTTAACAAATAGAAAAAAGGCATCCCAGGAACTTGTAAACTAAAGTGAAAATAACAAATTCTTGCTTGATATTACTTTAAAATGTAGATAGATACTTTAATATCACTACTTAATGCTCACAGACGTGTTTTATGGCATCATCGGTGCGCATTTTTAATCAAAAACCGTATAAATATACAAGAAGGGTCATATTTCATAAAGTTTCGCACCACAAGCTCCGGATTAGCGTCATTACAATTCCAAATTTGCAACTGAATTGCAACTCTGAAAATAGACATTAGGGCTGTTAAACCAACTCGATGCCAAGGCCATTCACCTCAAATATCTCCCCTAAGGTAAAAAGAGGGAGTCGAAATATTCCACCCTCTAATTCGAGAACGGATCCCCTTACCGCGTCACCCTACACGTAACCATGGTAACCCCCGCCCTTGGGAAGTGCATCTGATGTAAACATTCCGGGCACCCTGCATTTTCGACACCATTATTGATGTTTTCTCTACTCCACTCGGCTTCTTCCGGTGTATCGCTCGGGTGCTCGTAAATTTCCCGAAAATATTGAGTAAAGCTTCTCTATTTATCAAGTTTATAGCACGGCTTCCCCTGTATCTAAGGTCACGGCTTCGAGGGAAAATGCATTTACGTAATACCCACTATTCATATAGGAATTTTTCCAGCTCATGTACGCCGTAAAATGATCCCTGTATAAAAGATATTTGAAAAATATTAGATAGCTTTCTAACATTTAATAACAGAAATGGTTGGCTCTAACATTTACGACCCTATTTAAACGAAGTGGTTTTAGTACTGGTTTATTAATATAACATATTTCTTGTTTCAGGGATGCTGGTTTCCTGAAGATGGCCTCACGCACCCCGTCCCTTGAGTCGCTGCCCGGTGCCAACTCAATAGGTTCGCTGGAGCGTGGCTCCTTATCGCCCCTGACTCTCAGTGGATCCTCGCCCCCAGCGAGTGACTCCGCCGTATGTGACCTTCGCGAATTCGACGGACTCGACACCACCTGCGCAATCTGCCGAGAAACTTTCGTCGACCCCAAAGTACTCAACTGCTTCCATACCTTCTGCCGGGCTTGCCTGGAGAGGGAACAAACGCACCCCGACAAAGTTACTTGCGTCACCTGCCGTGTAGACAGTCAGCTACCTGCAGCTGGTGTACCTGGTCTACTCACAAACCTTGTGATAGCCGCTGCCGTCGAACAGGACGCTGATCTTCTGCCGACTGCTCGCCAAACAAATTCGCCTTCAGCCCGCTGTACCGGCTGTAAATCCAAGGAATCAGACGCAGTCGCACGCTGCGTTGATTGTGCTAACTTTCTCTGCCCAAATTGCGTCATGGCGCACCAATTCATGCATTGCTTTGAAGGCCACCGCGTGCTGGCATTCACAGACTTAAAAGATGACAAGGGTATGCTCGGATCTACCCTCACAACAAGCGGCGACAAAACTGCTTTTTGCCCGCGACACAAGAATGATATACTAAAATATTTCTGCCGTACTTGCTCTGTGCCGGTATGCAAAGAATGCACGATAATCGAACACCCGGCTGCTCTACATGACTGTGAGCACTTATCGGACGCTGGGCCTAAACAATTGGAGCTAATGCAACAGGCTGTTAACGAAGCCAAGACTCGAGCCACTGAAATAAGGCACGTCGTCAAAACTGTTGAACATGCCGCTGGTAAATTACAAGTGCAGTACCATAAAGCTCAAAATGAAATAAATGACACGTTCCAGTTCTACCGGTCTATGCTTGAGGAGCGTAAGCAAGAATTACTCAAGGAGCTCGAAAGCGTATTTTCCACGAAACAAATTGCTCTCACAGTAGTGGGGCAAAAAGCTCAAGAGACTGTTGATAAGATATACCAAACGTGTGACTTTGTTGAGCGATTGACTAAATGCGCTAATATTGCGGAGATACTTATGTTCAGGAAACTATTAGACACAAAATTACAATCCTTAATGAGTTCTAATCCAGAACAGAGTGTACAGACAGCTTGCGAGCTTGAATTTGTTTCAAACTATCAAGCTATACAAGTCGGGGTAAGGAACACTTTTGGATACGTGCGCTCTAGCTCAGAGGCGAATGTTGGCCCAACGAAACAGCCACCTATCGCGCGCCCCACCAACGGCAATCTATTAAATGGTGGCTCATCCTCCAGCAGTAGCAGCGTTAATGGAAGTTCGGGCAGTCTGAACGGTGGAATTCACTTACCAACTGGCTTGAATGGTGTACTTGACCGGCCCTACACAAATGGCCTTCTTGGGCCCACAAGCCAATCCACGTCACCCTTCGAGTCCAACATTATCTCAAAACGATTCAACAGTGCCAACAGCCTGGGTCCATTCTCGTCTGCCATTGGGGATATTAACTTGAATGGAATTAACCCATACGAGAAGTGGTCTAACGGAGGTTGCGATTCGCTCTTTCCACCGACGACGACCGACCCCTACTCGCTAACATCTGCCGCTCACACTGATCCTATTTTAGACTTGACCAACAAGCTAATCTCTACTGCAATTTTCCCGCCAAAATCTCAAATCAAACGACAAAAGATGATCTACCACTGCAAATTTGGAGAGTTCGGTGTGATGGAAGGTCAGTTCACGGAACCAAGCGGAGTAGCTGTCAATGCTCAAAATGATATTATTGTTGCGGATACTAACAACCACCGCATCCAAATATTCGATAAAGAAGGTCGCTTTAAATTCCAGTTTGGAGAATGTGGCAAACGAGACGGTCAACTTCTCTACCCGAACAGAGTAGCCGTTGTTCGCACTTCTGGCGACATAATTGTCACTGAAAGATCACCAACACACCAGATCCAGATTTACAACCAATACGGCCAGTTCGTGCGCAAATTCGGCGCCAACATCCTCCAACATCCTCGCGGCGTCACAGTAGACAACAAAGGCCGTATTGTAGTTGTTGAATGCAAAGTCATGCGCGTAATAATCTTCGACCAGATCGGTAACGTGCTACAGAAATTCGGTTGCTCAAAACACCTGGAATTTCCCAATGGCGTCGTAGTAAACGACAAACAAGAGATCTTTATCAGCGACAACCGGGCGCACTGCGTGAAGGTATTCAACTACGAAGGGATTTACTTGCGCCAAATTGGTGGCGAGGGTGTCACCAACTACCCGATCGGTGTCGGCATCAACGCGGCTGGTGAGATCTTGATCGCTGACAACCACAACAACTTCAATCTGACGATATTCACGCAAGACGGACAACTGGTGTCCGCCCTGGAGAGTAAAGTGAAACATGCTCAATGCTTCGACGTTGCGCTGATGGATGACGGCTCTGTGGTCCTCGCGAGCAAGGACTACCGGCTATACATCTATCGCTACGTGCAAGTGCCGCCGATAGGCATGTGAGTAGCACGCTCTGATCACAGGAGATCCGAATGACCGATGAACTATAGGCCAAAAATCGACACCCTGCGACGTAAATATTATTATTAATCGACGTAAGGACTAACAGTTCTAGCGATGCGTGTCAATTTTTGTAGTTCAAGTGACGATTTGTGAACGGAACTTGCTAAAAGTGTGCAAGTGGTGCAACCCTGTGGCTGTCTCGATGTGATCATACCGGCTTATGATGGGTATTCTCTACATTATTCGGCATGAGATCTCTTTATGAATTATTTCTAAACGAAACTGTAATGAGATTAGTTATAGTATTGACATTGTTATTCGAGTACCTATGGATTGATGGTTAGAGATTAAATTCCGTTGGAACGATCCGTAATATCGCGCGAACGGTGTTCTCGAATCCTTATCATTTTTTGATCTATTGAATAATATTTTTTCATATCCCACATCGTTAAATTAGGGATGAATATTAAGGGCATTTGTATTATTTAGCCCATTTGTTGGACCAATATTTTAACTATTATTACTTAACAAATTGTTAGGCGTTAAGCGTGTGATTTTATCGTAAATAAGAGAGCATCGAGCGGTATTGTTGTTAGTTTTAAGATAATTTCTACGGCACAATAGCACTTCCTGTTTTTAATTAGCACTTATTCTGTGTCGATGGAAACTATGGATTATAAAAAAAAAACTAAGTAAGGAGTTGTTACATTATTAATTAGGTAAGTGTTAAATTGATTGAGCTGAAATGGACAATCTTTGGTTACTACCCCACTTAAAGTAGTTACTAAATTTTAGGGAAATAATGATGTTAGGGGTTTTATCAATGACAAAGTTGACTGCGGCGTTTGGACATTAGTAAACAATGACTATTATCCTCTACTGATTAATAAGCTATTTCTTTTATACGTAATAGTGACATCACAAAGTGGCGATCAAGAATGTTTTATAGACCTCAATTCGTTCCAAATTTTATGCATTCTAACTAGTGATGCCCTCAGTTGAGAATTTATAAAGCATTTTTAGATACTAAAAGATTGTAAGTTTTTCTCTCGTTCTATATCGGAGGGCAGTACTTCAGCAGTAATGTTATCGATACCGCCTAGTCGCTGAGAGCCCACGGACCTTAGTCTTCTGATGTTGTTTTTAGAAACATTTGGTTGATATTGTTCGTTTTTATGCATTGATTGTATGTTATAAGCATTGGACACGGTAGTAACTATTAGAGCACTTAGGAAATGGTCGTTTCGCTAGCAACTTTTTTTAATTTTTTTGAGATTTTTAGCAGATTAAATATGACGCGTATGCGTTGCTTCTTCATGGAGTATTATAAACAGCTCGGTATACAAAATAATTATACAATTTGTTATTCTGGTAAGATATTTTTTTTTTATATGGAAACAACTTTATTTTTGTAGTGTTTAGTATTACGGTGCATGTGTAACGTATACTTTTCTTTTGTATTTTATGAATATTGCGCTATTATTATTATTTTTTTACTTCATTACCGTGTGTTTGAGTGTGTTAGCAGAATTATTTTAGTTTGATTTTTCATTAGAACTTTTTTTGGTTTTCCTAGCAAATAATGGTTTTTTAGTATTTTTTCTCGCTGAATCTATGACAATAGAAAGATCTGATCCGACTAAGGGTCGGTATCTTGAAGATCTGTTAGTTTTAGGTAACGCGTTTCCATTTTGGTGATATTTCTTAAAATAAATTAAAAATGTTTGAAGATGCGTCGGCAAGCGTGGCGTGCACACCGTGGCTACCTGTATATCGTGTGCCATAAGATCATGTTGTGATTTAATAAGTGATATTTAGTATTGTTTGTAAATATGTACCATACTTTCATATAAAACTAATCGTAAGGGTCTCTGATCGAATTACTTATGATTGTTTCATCTTTATACTTGTAGTGCAAGTTATCGTAATGTTATACTGGAAAATTTACAAATTATTCTTTATTTAATATTTAATTAAAATAATAATATTTATTTACCACCGAATACCTACCTTATTATATTAAGTTTTGGCAATATATACAACATAATTTTAATGAAGACTGCTCAAAAAAAGAATATAAAAACTATATGCCAAATTACAAAAAAAAAACATACGGCTGTCAGTTCAACTGCGACAACTTTAGTGTATTATCTCGAACTTCGAATTTAGGATTACCATACTTGCACTAAAAGTTGAACGTATTGAGAACAACTGATTTCTTCTCGCATTGTTTTCTGTATTTTGCCTACCACCGTGTTCACTCATTCGCTACCTAGACGCATCTTCGATCAAATAGGTAATGAACACTGGATTAGGTGAAACACGTCACACGTCTTAGTGTCCAAATTTCAGTGATTATTCACCAATGATTTTATTATAGACTGCCCTGTTCCTATATCCTAAGACGTGGTGATCGATGAACTTCATTTAATCCACTGACAACTGAACGTTGATTGTAAGTCGACAATTGACCGTCAATCTGCTTTACCTCAGTTCGCTTTGACGAATTCATCGACGTATCCATTTTATTCACCAATGATTTTATTATTAATTAATTCGACGTAATGAACTGAGGTTACGCTAGAAATTGGGTAAACCGTTATTTTAGACTTAAATGTCTGGATTTCTTCGTGAGAATTGCGAAATTAATCATAGACCTTTGTGTCATATTTCTATTGTAATTTTCACCAATGGAATCCTGTTTGGTAACAACATACGCTTTTACTTAATTGAGATCATTTTCATCGTATTATATTTATATTAAGTATAGTATAGTGTATCGAAATTTTATTAAATAAGATTTGCAAATTATGACAACTTCACGTTTACGCCTAGTAAAACTGTGTAACCCGATTTTATTTTTTTAGTTTTTTTTGTCGACCCGTAGTTACTCTTATTTTTAACCAGAAAATGGTAATTTAAGTTTCAGTTATAATTATTATTACAAACTTAATTCCCATTCTTTTTTTGTGTTTTTGCATAATAATGTTAGTGAAAGAAATGTTTTTTCTGTACGAGAAACATTTTCATTCTTAAAAATTGCATTTCTAAAGCTCGAGGACTGAATTTGAAACATGTTTTGTCTTTAAATATATTTTGTCGATGTTTGTTGTTATAATTATTATATTTTTTTAATTATTTGTATAAACAATTGTTCTTTAAATTAATGTACATCGTTTTGTTTTGAATTATTTTTGTTGTAATTGCTTTTTATAATAATACCAGTTCATTGCAGTTTTGATGTGTGTTTTATTTTTATTTCTTTTTTTTACCAAAGTAGTGCTTGTAGTTTCGCCAGTTGAGTTGCAACTATTTTAATTAAATTAATTTAGTTTCAACTTGCAATGCATGTTTGTGCTAATGAATCTGCTTATGAAATGAATCAGTGCCACACAATTTTAAAATAGGTCTAGTTATCTATAGCAATTAGGTGTAAATATTTTGAAAAAACTAAAAGTTTCGCTTTGATTCCACAAAATACTAAATTCTTATCACATTAAAAAAAATCAAATTTACTCTAAATTCAATTTACCTTAGTTAGGAGATTTAATTTGTAACAGCTGATGGGAACCCGAATTACCAGTATGTTCTTAAACCTCTCTACTTTATTAGGATAGTCATAAAAAGTAAGTATACCTATAGAATATTCCTTAAAACTTAGGTCTTCCTCAAATTTATAATAAAAGGCACAATCTTAAAGAATAAAATAAAAACAAACTGGTTCAGTATTGAAATACTGGTCAAAGGGACCGTTACATCTTTAACTAGAAACTAGTAGCTAATCACTGTGATGCTAAGGAAAATATGGAACACGAATTATTTAATATAATAACGACATATAATTTTGTTCAGCAAGTGGTTCAAAATGAGATTTAATTATTTTCTCATTTTGAACCACTTGCTGAACAACAAGGTACCGACCTATCTACTAATTCCTAGTTCTCGATTTGTCTTTCTACACATTCCTTATATACAAAGATCTTTTTAAGTCACTTTTACATTAATGATTCTTTAGCACAAACGTCCCGGTGTAGGTCCTGTGTGTTACCCGAGTGTGTGTGCATTTTGAATAGACTTAATTTGATACAGTTGGTGTAGGGGAACAAACGGCATGAGTATCGTAAGTATTTGCTTTAGTATTAAGTGCCAGAAACAAAAATGGGTTACTCTAATTTGTTTAGAAAAATAGAGCTCACGAAAGACAGAATTCTTGAATGAGGTATACCAAATGTTCAGTAGAATACAAGAAATTCGCGATACAATATTATGTCCAAATCATTTTATATCGTTCTTGTTCTTTGTAAACCATACAACGTTTTGCAGATGTTGTATTTTCAGAGGTTAAACATTCCAAAAAAAAATTTGAGTAACCCAATAGGAAATTGCGGTAGACACATTATTAGTATTTTTAGACACATTTGGATTGGGATCTCATATCAAACCGATATTTTCTTTTCATTAACGTTTCGGTATTTTATAATACCCTCAGTTCTACATTCAAATATTCCATCAACAATGTTCATACAAATTTACAACTAGAATGGAAGTGTAAAAAGCTCAGACTAATGATCCTTATGAATTTCAACTAATTTGAAAAATATTTAAATATATCTAAAACATACGTACCTAATATTAATAATTATTGATCCTGATCCAATTTGCCTTTCAGTCGGTCACACAAAAATTGTATACAATTAATACAATAAGTACTTTTTCAATCTATTTCAATTATCTCCCCTCTGCCAAGCTTACAGCTTAACGCAACGACACAACCATCCAGCAACACAAAAATAATATTTTTAAGAATAATAACAAAATGTATCCAATTTATGTCGAAGCCGACTGTTTACACACAAACGCCATTTCTATTATCATAAACAACACTCCTATGCTTATCATCAGAAGACAACCTTCACAAACCAAAAACGATGCTCCTCAGTGAATTAGGCGGTACATTTCCAAGCACACTAAAATATCTACATAAAAAAATACATATTCTTATGAATGTAGGCTATAAATCTTCGTGTGTAAGTACTATTTGTATTCTAATATAAGAACCTAATATCCCAACTAAGCTTTACTTTTCTACGAAAACGTAGCTATTAATATCCGTTTTAGGAATCCTTGGATACAGTTCCCGTCAGCAGCACTACTTCAAAAGAGCGCTACCAAACAACCAATATTTCAAAGTCAATTACTCTAGGGAACATTTTACTACTAACTTAGCACCTACTAGTTACGTAAGCGCAAGCTAGGCTTACAAGATTGTTTATAATTTTATACTCAGCAGTTTTTCTTAAGATTAAAATTAAGATCGAAATAAATTATTTCATTCCCCGTTTATTTACATTTACATCAACGTAAATCTTAAAATTAAATTCTCATTCGATTCGCCATTAGGTATTGAGGATAAGAATTTCGATTGCTGCTGCTCCCCTCAACTCTTAAATCATTAATTCAAGCATGTCATTGTTAGAAATGAGGTGAAGAAGACTTGATCATTGATGAAATTTCAAGCTTTCAGCCACTCATCGTTCCCTTATTTGGATTTTATTGCCGTTCTAACACCATTATTGCCAGGAAGTGTGTCGAGCAAAAATGTAAATAGTTTTAGAATAATGATGTTGGTAGTATTACTAACTAGATGCTAAGGGAAGCCGGGATCTGTACCAGACGGTGACGTCATGACATGGGTTATATTAGAGAGAGGGTACGTAGTGTGAGAGAGTATTTTTATAAAACGAAAATTAAGAATCAAAATATTTGTAGTGTGTTATTTAGGTACGACGTTTGTTGAGAGAGTCGGACGAGTCGAGGCAGGTAGCACATTGTTGACAGAAATAATGGAACGATATCCGAATTTGACAGGATATAATAAGGGTTTTACAGTAACCATATCGATAGTGTACTCTACTTTTAAAATGATTGTTTGAAATCGATAATTTTGTGTCAGTTAAGATTCACCTGTTAATGTATTCATCAAGGTAGATATAATGTATCGATGTTAGCTTATCATATTGTATGTGGTTAACGATTTGGTCACTTATTACATTTACTTGGTAGTGCGTCGTTAAATTTTATAAGTTCGTTGAGCCATGCGAAGTTGTAAATACAATAGCCGCTTTTGCGTTCGGTTCAACCTGGCTGACACGACGTCATATACGCGATCAATTGCTCAGGAATTGTATTCGTTTTCATATACATTCTACTTTTTTTTTACCGTCGCTTCTATATATATTATAGCGATGTTGTGTCATTGTTGAGAATACGCTAAATGAAGGAGTATAATTTTAGTGAATTGCACAGAACGTTGGTGTTTCACTTAATTTTTGATGTATTTTTTCTTGAAAGAGAATTGTATTCAATGATTTTACTGTATTCACGACTGATGTTGAGTTTGATAACGAATATAAAATTCGTTGATGTGTTTTGACGGAACTGAGAGCCTCAAGTTGCCGCGTGATGTTATGAGTCGCTGTTAGTAAAACGGATTCTATAGAAATGCATCCGTCAGAACACGTTGTCTCAAAAATTGTGATTGTAAGTTAAGGTGATTAACAAAGCACATATTAGCACAAACCATCCATCCTCGAAGAATTACTACGCTGAATGTTTTTAAAATTAACTCACGTTTGAATTTATGATACATTTTATTGTAAAAATTAAATGCAAAATATTTTACTATCGCTTAAGTTAGTTGGAAGTTGGCATATAATAATAGTGTTTATTTTCACATTGGTGACGATTTTTTTAATGATGAAGTTTTGGACTTCTTGAAATGTTTTTATATGATATTGATTCTACTTTTAAATATTGACACGTAGGTTAATGTGATTGTGTATTGTCGTATACATTAATTTGCTCCTTGTGTACCATAGCGATCGATGTTGCTACTTTGATTAGAAAGCGTTCTGTATTTCTGACGCTATCTTCATCTCACTCTAGCTTTCAATTATTGCTATCCTCAGACAGAGATGAAGCAAATACAGTAACGGTTTCAGTTATTTCATCATGTGTAGATAATTTTTAATCTAAGGTGTGTAATTTTTAGTTATAAATATTTTTACAAAGTGGAAAGATTCCAAATGATAGGAAAACGTTGGTAGCAAATGACATATCAAGTAATGTTTTTAATTATTATGGGTGGATGCGCGGGAGTCGGGACGGTTAGTGATGGGAAAATGGCGAAGTTTATTATATTGGCACTGTTTCTAAATTGACAATACTGACGGATTATGTATTCGAATGTTGATCAAATGATATATTTAATAGAGAAATGTTAACGAAACGCGACATATCGTCCACATAGTGGTGACGTAGATGAAATTGATAGACCAATGCTCTTATGATTTCAGATTGTCGCTGGCATAGAAAGTTTAGGTTGGAACGAAGTAAAGTAAAATTTGGAATCTTTCTTAACGATGCTAGTCGCCAAAGAAATTGCTTTTAGATAATTAAAATGTTATCATAATATGTGTATGCACGTAAGTTTATATACCTATATTAATTATACGAAGCTTGAATTGTCCACACACAAAACGATTTTACACACTAAATGCCATCCTGCCAGTTGTAAGGAGAACACAATGCTTATGATGAACTAAATTAAAATTATATCCTATATAGCGTACGAGTAGTTGTGTATTTTTAGATATCGCATTGTCTATGTTAGTTTAGTGGGTAAGGCACATCGTGAGCTTTGAATCAGTGTAAGTCTGTCACCAATATTTTTTACGATACGAACGTAGTAATGTTAAATGTAATGTTTCAAGCCGTGCTTTCCTCGGTTCGTATACCACTTGTAGATTTGTAAGGACTTGTGATGCTTGTCACTCATGCGCCGTGCTAAAGCTTATGCTACACAGAGCACTCTTTCATTTGGAACTTTCGACACGCTATACAGCTTCTAACACGGATATCGACGAGCAATACAAACGTGCACGTGTATATAAGGCCGTTATTAGATATAAAAACGTCATCATTAAAAACATAAATATAATTCAGTAATCTAACTTTATAATCTACTGAAACACCATAATGCGCCGTGGCCTTAAATTTGAAGGAATGTGTTAAAACCTTTGATAAAATAAAAAATAAATCATTTGGGAAATTTTGTACAGACTATGATCCTCTGTGTTTCACATGTTCAGTCATTTATCATAAACTGTTTTTTAATATAAGTGCTAATATATCTTATTGACGTGTATGGTAACCCTATAGGTTAGATATTAAACAGTAGATACTACGTAGGATCGCTTTACTTCGTCCTAATGTAAAACGATTGTTGATTTCAATATTTTCATTCTTGCATATCCACATTTTAATGAAGATTTGTAATTGTTACCTACGCATTAGTTACTTTGAGACTGTTCAAAATGTACTATCGAGAATTTTTCACTAAGGGAAAGGGATGTTCTAGCAGATATTTTTGATACTTTGAGGATGGTCGAAGGGAAACGATGGTAGTGTAGGGGTTGGGAGGGGCGTGGAACGAGGCTGACGAGGGCCCATCCCTCTGTGGGAGCCTCTCACGGCCACGCTACGAGGATCTTATTAACTCCCGCATCTTCGTGAGCGCGAATATTAAATGTTACTGTAATCGAAAAAAAAAAAACAATGTTGTTCTTATATGAAAACGCGATGGTTTTCGCTGATGACTTGTTGTTTTTCATATATTCAATAATATTTCCTTTATTTTTTGTACTCTTTAGTAATAAGAATTAATATTAAAATAAACTATTCAATGTTGATTACTCTAAAATACCAATAACGTATGTGTTAAGGATTGTGTGAAATAGTTTCCCCGAGAGCCTTACTAGTTGAGACACCTTTTCCTTAGACGTATACCTTCAACCTGTACTCTTAACTGTTGGTAAAACGATGTGAATGGCACTTGTTAACATCTCTTAAATGTTACTCGTCTGCTAGTATTGATACTTTTACATCCCCTATTCTTACTTCCACTAAGCTACAGTGTAAGAAAATCACCGCAAAATTCCGATGTTAGATCAGGCCTAGGAACTTAAATATAAGAGTTCATCATTCTTAGTTAGATGGTATGACTCAATTTTAAGACTGATGACAGAAAAATAAAAAAAAAATAAAAAAAAATAAAAAATCCTGGATAACTGTTTATTATTTTAAGTAGACCTTCTAAGTTCGCTTCTATATGACTTTAGTTGGCAAAACTGTAGGATAGGGTAATGAACTTTGATAGCCAAATTTTAGTAAAAGAGAGGTGCAACATGTTTCGCCAACTAAAGTCGGTGATGTCACATTATCGATCGAAATTCATCTTCTGTCGATACGTTTCTATGTCTTCTATCTTTAAAGACGATGATAAAAATCGATAAATGATCGGGGTTCGATAAAAACAATGGTAATGTTAACTTCCATAATGTTGACGTTACATTTGAAAATGATGGAAAAAAACTTAATGAAAAAAAAATTGAAAATAATATTTGTTGCCAAAGTGTTGTTAGGAATAAACATGTAGTTATAAAAATCGGTTGTCACATGCATAATTAAGTTGTTCTTGGGTGGTTCGAAATTAAGAAGAGAAGTTGAAAAATATTTCCAATGATATATTTTTTCATAATGAACTTGAATGCTAATCGATACTTAAGGTTTATATCTGTGTAGGAATTTAAACTTAACGTGTGGTAATAAAATGTATCGTTACCATGATTTGAACTGTGTTTTGTAGACGACATCAATTATACTCAATTAATGTATACTCTGCCAATATTGTATTGATCTAATGAAAAAGTGATAATGTATCCAAACACGTCGGTGATTAATATTTCGTATAGATTACTTTTCAACACACAGTGAAATCATGGCAAATGATTTAGTTGTTTAGTGTTCATGTTACATTAGATTGTATTCGACAGTTCTGATCTCTAAATCGGTACACCTGTTTCCGCCTTTTTAGCACATCCATTTTTATCGATATATCAAACCACTTTTTATTTTCACCGCACTAACGGTTATTGCACATAATATTACATTTTTAGAGACAAGTGTCTGTATGAACGGTTGATGTCTAAATAGTGCTGAACCTTGAAGAATCAATGCTGAAAATGCATTCACAGCAATATATGTTATTGTGTTTCCAAAAAAGCTTTGCTTTACGTACGCAAAGCTCATATCAGCTATCAAAATGGACTCTTATTAATAATTATCTCTATATACTCTCAACAAACAGATATAAGTACGTACTCATCAATATTGTTATTCTGATATTTTTTACTCAGCACACGTCTCATAAATCGTTATTTAGATTCAGATCAACCGTTCCATGGGCATTAAAAAAAACACTACAGAAATGGAGAGATGAAATTGGGGTCAAAATTATTATAAACATGTTACACTGATCTGAGGACGAGTTTGTTAAATAATTTCTAACGCAAAATAATGTAATAGGACGTGATATCTATTATAATTATGGGCCCATCTTTAATTTTATGAAATAAATGAATGGCCTAAAAACATGAATATGTTATACTATATTTTACCTGATTTTAGTTATTCTAATATGTAGTTTATACAAGAGCCATCACAAATAAAACAAATTTCGGTTTTTACAATTCCGATTTTCATTTACCATATTATATTTTTCACCGTCGATTCATCTCTCCACTTCCGTAACGTATTGTTTTGACATTGAACCTATCAAAGGCTAAGTGATCACGACTCCGGATAACAACTTACCTAATCAAAGTTTAAAGACAAGTTAATCCGTCAACTCTTGCAAAACAATAGATAAACAATAGAGCCAACCAACTTTGTACTGAAGGATTAAGCGTGATTACATGCAAAAATTATATACTTTAAGCGGTGGTTAAAGTTTTAAATGTGTTCGATACTATAGATATAAAATATCTTGTGGGTCACTTGAAATATATATATGTATGTAAATGCATTCCCTTATATTCAAACCATTTTTTAAAGAAAGTAATTTATTAACAATGACTATGTAACGAAAATGATCAAATAATTAATGATTTGATTGAACGCTTGTCAATTTGTTATACCAGGGGTGTTGCGGATTATCTCAGCAATAGTATTTATTGATTTTTTAAATAAAATACCTGATTATTTAAGAGTACCAGTATGCGATAAATCTATAACTATTAAACAATGTATTCAATACATAAATAATGTTAAATTTGGCTCAAAAGAAAGGCTACTTCGGGTAAGCTAAAAATGTAATGTTTTCCATCCAGATTTTTGGACATATCACCTCTGATCGGTTCTGTCAAAACTATTTCTCGTCCCATTTAAATTATTTGATTTTGTTTGTTGAAAATGTGTAATTTATTAATAATTTATTTGTAATTTATTGTCGTGTGTCATCGACGCTAGTCATCTAACTTTCGATTAGGTTAGACCCTAAGTTTTGTCGCTCATACGCGTATTAAGTTATAAGGAACTTTTTGTAACTTTCCCTCTTATTAATAGTGTTCTTTATTTTTATCCCCTCGGGAGTCCCATTAACTATTTCTTTCTCTAGTCAAGACACTCAATACTTTACTGTGTGTCTTTAGGGATAATTCTGAACATGAAAGCTGAAGAAGTTTATTGAACGACTTTATATTACTGACCCGGTACTCTGTAGCCAAACCTGGATCCATACTTCAGTGTTGTCGAAGATACAAGATTGTTACTTGAAACCTGGTTTCGGTGAGGCGATACAATGGAGCAAGACTTCTGATTGGAATGGCAAACGTAATTTCAAGAAGAATGATGACATTTAGTTACCTGGTTTCTGAAACTCTGGTCCTTGAGTAAACCCGATTTTTCATGTTCATTATTACAAACCCTGTGTTTTCCCTTAGCTTGTAACTTTCCTTCGCTGTGACTGTCTTAATCGACCCTTTCAATATTTATAATAATATATGGAAAATTAGATTCCCTGTTAGCTAATCGTTGTCGAAATAATACTGACTGTGTACCTCTTGTTTTTATTTAAAAATAATAAAAAGTATATTGTAAAGTATATTTTGCAGTTGGAATTAATGTTACAGTCATTTGTCTTTAAGATAAAGGGAGTTTCGGGTTTTGTTTTTTTTTCGCGCCATTTTGTAACGTCATTTGTCGCTCAACGTTTCTCGCGCGGTCTGCGATGTAAAAAAATTGCTTATCTATAAGATATACATTTCATTTTTATTAAAATAGCCTACGTGAGGTTTAGCATAATCACTAAAGCCGTCATAACTTTTGAATAATTAATAAATACTTGCTCATATCGTAGACGCCATCTTGGAAAACTATACTGCCAGAACAATAAACGTCAAATGACGTCACAAAAATGGCGCACCAAAGTTAAGACATTCATCTCCATGTTTAAGTTATTGTGTGAATTTGTGCGTTTTTGTGTTTTCTTTTTATCAGCCAAGCATTTTTTATACAGGCTTTTATCGGAATTGATACTTTTTAATACTGAACATTCCATTGACAGTTTTTTTGAAAAAGAAGTTTGTTAATTTGTTTTTTTATCTGTGGATTAACTATGTGTGGGTTGAGCATTTAAATCCCGTACGATTATCGGTACATATCGATACTATTACGATGTATCGATATGAATACTCATACATACCTACTTGTTATTCAAGTCTTAGTTAAGGTAGATCTTAAGAATTGATAAAATAATATCTGATGATAAATTTACTTGTATGTTGTATTAAAATGATGAACACGAAATAAAGAAACTGGTTTGAAAATAGTAATGTTTTATTACAAAACCTCTATACATTTGTGATATAGAAATGAGTTCTGGTAAAGTACTGAGTATGAACTTATTATGATGCAAAATTTAAGGCCCTATTAATCGAGAAATATACAAGGTCCTTCATCATTAGTCATCATTTATTGCAAGGTCCTAATCACACAAACATCAACCATGTGTAAGTAAGAAGTATTTCAAGATATGTCTTTGAAAAAGCATTAACGCATGCTTAGCGAACTCTAAAGTTACAATATTAAATGGAAAAAAAATACGGTCGCAAACAGGATTCGAACCTGCGCCTCCCGGATAGATACTCCAGGCGCTCTGACCAACTAAGCCATCTCGACCTCTGCTCACCACCGCGAATTCTTCTTCCATATTTTAACACGTCTTATGGCGACGTCATTGCAATCAATTCAGTACTTACAAGTGACCGAACCGACACGACTAACTTTGCAGTTAATACAATGTCGTAAAGAATGCAATTACCTTAATAATTCAAGATATGTCTTTGAAAAAGCATTAACGCATGCTTAGCGAACTCTAAAGTTACAATATTAAATGGAAAAAGAAGTATTTACTTAAATCATAATTATAATTCTATTCTTCTAAGTTTGCTATCTGAGGAGCAATATTCTTCTTGTTGGTTAAAGAAGAATAAATTATTTGTATAACAAATAATTGATCATTTCCATTTAATTGTCCCGTGAGTCACATGTGATTCCCGGCGATTGTTTAATTATTGTGTCTCCATTGTAAACAGGGAAGTTGTTAAAATGAAGTTAACTAATAATCTAGGATCTTATTAAATAGTTAAACGTAACTTACAGTTTTAAATAGTACACATATGTATATTTATAATTCGTATCTCCTTGCAAGTAACTCATCGTAACTCGACAAGAATTGAGATTGAAATATCCGAAAAAAGCTAATCATGAGTAACATATTTTATAACCACAGGAGAACTGGAGAAGGGTCTTCTATACCCACAGAATCAAAAAGGTGGTATGCTGATGTTATCATAGTTAAGTTGCGAGAATGAGATGGCTGTAAAGCTTCGAGACACAACGTCGCTGTCACCGAAATAAAAATCTGAACGACATGCAGTGGTAAAGCGGCTGCCATCTCCTACGTTATAAATCATCAAAATATATTATAGTAAACATAGAAATATTATTAACTATGATATTATTACAATTTAATCATCACCTGCTTATATTGTTGAAGGAAACTACCACGCTTTAGGGATGTTCTCGATGGTGTGTGAACCCATATCAGCGACCCAGGAGCTGTTTAAACTCTGACACTAAGTTGTTCATCAACCATACGATACGAGAAACATACATGAATTCCTTAATTCCACTCCCACATTTAATATAGCATCACGCCTGTATTCCCCGTAGGGATAGGCAGAGGTGTACACAGTTGTACACCCACATTTCACCAATGCTGTTATTAATTCTCATATAATAATTAGGTGGTGAGCCTATTACCATGAATCGGGTACAATTCCAAACTCCGGGCTGCTACTGAGAATTTCCTAACAGAAAACTCAATAAAACTTTGTCTGACCCGAGTCGAACCGAGACCTCCTGCAGTCGCGCTTGGGACCACATTTCATCTATATCATTATGAAGTCCTATATGGTGATAAACCTATTGCCATCCATTGGGCACATATCTTAGGTCTAAGCTCCTAACAAAAAAAAACTCACTGGCTTGCTACTATTTGTTTCTACTTGCGTCTACTAGACCTACTGGTCTAGTAGACGCGAGCCACTGAGTTTTTTTAGTAGGCAGTAATGTAAACAGCTATATTATCTTGAGAAAATTCAAAAAGAAATTGACACGGTCAGGTATAAAAATCATTATATACAATGCGTAACGGAACTCCATGGTGGTACTTTGAGGGGTAATGTACCTGCCCATGTTTACCAACAACTTTTATTATGGAATATAGTCACTCTCCGACTCGAGGAAGTATAAAATAATACTTCATAACAATAAAAATCTAATGTGTCTGCTAATTAGCGAGTCAACAGATTTGAAGGGGCTCAATGAGTACATGTCGTAAATATGTAATATTCGGATTAGTGGAGGACGAGTACACTCATATGCGGATGACACTGCAGTAGTTTTTCTTCCTGCCTTGGTTTTCTACCTCGGTGGTCTAGTGGTCACAAGCGCGGCTGCTGAGCGTGAGGTCTTGGGTTCGATTCCCAGGTCGGCCAAAGTGCTATTGAATTTTTCTGTTAGGAAATTCTCAGCAGCAGCCCGGAGTCAGGAAGTTAGTGGTGTGACACCCCCGTGCTTCGGAGAGCACATAAGCCGTCGGTCCTGCGCCTAATCTCTCTCCGGTCGTGTCGGATTTCCGTCTCATCAGAATATGAGAGTGAAGCAAATATAATATTAAAAATACCACTTTTGTTTACTTGGTTTCTACATTGATAACGTAAAATAAGGGAAGTTGCGAGGTATCCCCATCACAAGTATGCATATAACTTAACGGGGTTACCTCAATATTTGTAATGCAGCACAATGTAAGAAAAACAATAAAGTAGTTTATTTTATTATTATTATTATTTATTATATGAGTACATTGACCCCCATTAAGTATTCTGACTTCTGTTAACCGCTGTATAATGTACCTTATCATAGGTTCTACAAGCAAAGCCACACTTACTCCAATTCCTTTAAGTACCCTATGTAGGTATATGGCTATCTCAGTTACCAACGAATTAATGGTCACTTTGTACTTAGTACATTACTTTGTATTTTACAGTTTATTTATTCTGAGCTAATGGTGTTACTAAACATACGACGCAATGTACTATCAATTCTTTGGTAATCGAAATAGCGAATAGTTACGCACATCCTTGCCACTTAAAATGTAGTAGACGTAAACTACCGGGCTAAAACAATGTTGTAGTTAAACCGACCGAAAATCTGAAAAGCATGAGGTGTCAAAATCATACCATAACATCACGCCTGTATACCCCAAAGGATTAAACAGAGGTGCACAGATGTACTCTATTACACCCGCATTTCAACGATGCCGTTATTAAGTCCCTTGTGGAGTGATGAGCCCATTACCATCAAGAAGGCACAATTCCAAACCCCGGGCTGCTACTCAGAATTTCCTTATAAAAAGACTCAAGATTCGAACCCGGGACCTCGTGCTGATTGCGACCTCCTATCTCTGGGATGCTACTGAAAATTTCCTAACATAAGAATAACTACTCCTCTAACGGCAAACGTGAAGAAATAATTAAAGTTCTTATAGAATTTTAAACTATGGTTTAAATGAATTCTTATCACTTATACATTGGTGATGCTACCACATAAGTTACGAGTATGTTCGTGAACGGACGCCGTCAGTTCAGATTGATAATCTCAACATTTTGAATTACCAAACTCTTTTAGTATTGGCATCATCTTACATAGTTCTCACATACTACTTTGCAACTGAAACAATGTAACTTTTGTTATAACATCAATTAGTTGAAAAGGGCAACCATGGAGTTGTTTAGGTATCTCATCATCAACATTGAAAGGTGGTTATTAGATTCTAACAATTCAAAAGATGAAAAAAACATGCTTTGAGTTTGACTAACAAATAAATAACTTGTGTAAGTATTGAATATTAAGGAATAATAGGGCAGTCAAGTAATGTAATTGAGAAATGGCTAGGCAGACAGGTATTGAATAGAATTCACGACGATAATATGAACGTTTGAAATACATACCTTCGTCAAACTGTCGCATTGAGCCGACCAAACCAAAGCTGACCCGATAGCTGACGTCATCGTCACGCAACCACTGTCATTGTAATACACGTAATAGTTATAATAGCCTCTTTAAAGTAAGAATAAAATCGAAAAGCAAATCAATTGTAAATATTACAACTGCCTCAATGGTCTAGTGGTATAGGGGTGTCTGCTATGTGTAATCCTGTGTTCAATTGGTGTTTTCCATGCGATTCCAGGGAGTGAGCTTATTGCCATCAATAGTGCACAATTACAAACTCCGGACTGGTACTGAAAATTTCCTAATAGAAAATCCCAATAGCACCTTGCTTACTCCTGTTAATAAGACCTCACGCGCAGTAGCCTCGTTTGCGACCACTAAACGAGGCAGATAGAGAGGGAATTAAAATAATGAAATACATGAAACAATATAAAATTATGTGTATGGCTGCTACTCAGAATTTCCTAACAGAAGAACTCAATAACACTTTGCCCAACCAGGGAATCGAACCCAGGATCTCACGCTCAGCAGCTGCGCTTGCGACCACTAGACCAACGAGGCAGTAATCTATTGTATACCTAAGTATAATCTGGCGGTCTTCAAGGTCGGGAAACGCAGGCAAGGAATTTTTAGAGGTGCTCATATTTGACAAGTAATTCTTCAATTAAACACCAGCGAAGCAATTATTGTAAACATAGCCTGAGCCATTAACCACTTACTGCTCCGCAAAGTTTAGGGAGTCCGAGATGACGTAAGCTTGCGTCACGCGGACGGACCCACGTGTTGTCGACGGGTCACGTGCAGCCTGCGTCAATCTGGATATGTCGCCTACCATAAAAATGTTGCCGAGTTGCAAAATGAGACTGTATGGCCTATACAACCTGACCTGAGTAGCATTTTCGAGAGAAACGTAAGGCTTTTAGAGAAAGTGGCCTTTTGTAAGTTATAATCAGATTTTTTGTTGTGTCATTAGATTACTTTCGTTTGATATTTTCTTTAGCACAGTTTTGTTCAATTTATACAAGTGTGCGCCGTGGCCGAAATACGGTCGGAAGGAGTATATATATAATATTTGATATTCGTAACGTTGTATAAATAAGATCTAAAAATAATTATTTGTCAGGCGAAATATTAACAGAAAAGTAACTCTAATGGGACTCAAAGCGGCGACCCTTGTCAAACCGTGACATAACTCTCCCAACTGAGCTATCGTATCGCTTGTTAAAATTTATATAGGCATTACATGACTCTAACATACACATATAAAAAAGTAATTATATTATATATAAAACTAACCAGTACCACCAAAAAAATATTTTAAGTATACTGGTTTTCTCACAAGGTTTGTCTCCACCATTTAAAGAAGCGATATTTAAATTATAATACGCTTAACAAAATTATAGGTATTTCGAATCCTATGATTTACTAGTCCAACACTCACACCCTATATGTACAGTCACGAGCATAAATATATAACTATGGGCACATCGGAAATTTTATATGTCCCAGAAACAAGTTCAATAATATCTCTCTGCACGAACGCAGCACGAACATCTGATCGTTTATAGGCATCATATTAAAGTGACAACTTCCCAAAGATAAAGTACGTGACAATATTAGTTTCAAAATAATGTGATATCTCTTGGAGTGCCAATCTTGGAATGCCATGCCACCAAGCCACTCACACCACATAGAGTGTGAGTGTTGGAGTGTTTGGGTATTGCAATGGCTACTTTTTTCTATAAAAACCTATAATTTGTAATATTTTTAATTGAAATTTTTGTGTTTTATCTCTCAGAGGTACAGTGACGAGCACAAGTACACAAAAATATGTGTAAACACAAACTTTTATAAACCCTCCGACAATATTTCTAGCGTTTCTTACTCAGATAATTCGGTAACACAGATAAAAGAGTCATGCTTTCTACACATAAATATACATTAATAAATCTATAATATTCAGATAATCTTTTTGAGTTCAGATAGTTTTGGAGTTCAAAAATTGCAAATTTATAAATATTTGAGGTCGTCACTGTACCTACTCAAGAATTAATTAAAATAATAACTCGTTTTACTATTTTTATAAAGGAACGGAACCCTCCCTAAACAATTGCGAACCGACTGTCCTGACTTGTACAGTAAAACAGTCATATATCATACTGACTGCCTAACACTGACAGATTTATTGTACCTATATCCTCTTGGCATTTCTTAAATTAGATATTTACAATGCAAACTTGTAAAACTGGTAGTTGTTTAATTGAAAGCCATGTGGAATGTGTTAATTAAGTACATTATATTATCTTTATCATAATGATTTGACAGCGCGGCGGCGCAGTGGTCAAAAGACCAGCTGTTGCGCCACGTGCCGCAGGTTAGATTTTTGTACGGCGCAAATATTTGTAAGAGCTACAGGTAATTTTTCCAGGTCTGGGTGTGTGCTTGTGTGATTATGTGTTCGTAAACGCACCCACAATATAGAACAACATTTTTAGCTTCGGGTAACGTTTTTTTTTATGTAAAAAAAATTCAATTTTGGTGTGGGCAGATAGATAATTTCAAAAATGTTTACCCTACAAATTTGTCAATTGAATATTTAATTAAATTGCAATGTGTACAAACATCATTTTTTTCCAATTTAACCCTCTTTTAATTATACATTACTATACTATAAGTCAAGAACGAACAAACATTTTTCTATTGAAATTCTAAGCTCACAAATAGAGTAAACCACTACGTGTCTACGGCGTAGCATCTCGTAGCCGCGTAGCGCTCTGCGCGGCGTCCAAAATTCATGACTATCCGTTTGAAGTGTTAACTCTTCTACGTGAAGAGGAATATGTTTCGGGCTTAACGTGTTTCAGTATACGGCCACTTTCTATTTGAAATAGCTTAAGTTTCGGGTGTATCCTTTAAAATTAAATAAGGGTGACTACAAAGTGCGTTGATGTTTAATTTAACAGACATGGCATGAGGCGATTGATAGCGGGTTTTTTTATTATCAGAAAAGAGGGTCCAATGATTACTATCTCATTTCCAAACAAAAAAAATCAATGATCCATTGGCCGTCCCTGAAATCTACATATCTACTGAAATCTGGCTTTCACTAGAGAGCCAAAATTAACTGTATTTATTCCATGCGGCAAACAAACCCGCAATACGGGACGCAGAAGCCGTCCTCCCAACCATAATGCCTATTTAAAAATAAACATCTCTGTACTAAAACTCATCCTATATGTATGAGTACATGTCATATCTAATAACTAAACTTTTTCTCGACACAGTCGGGTAAAAAATCTGTGAAAGCCTCTTGAGAGATCCTAATTCTTATTTGAGAGGTGGCCTGCGTTTGTCAGGTGTAGGATTTAACTTGTCCCTGAGTATAACTCTACGACTTTATAAAGAACGCTCGATAATAAATCTTTTCACTACTTATATAGATGTAAACCTTTGAATGTTTCGAGTGCGTGAATTTCGATGTTTGTTAATTTATTTAATAGTTTACTCAAAGAAGGAACAAAAATAAAAAATTTACAACAAGAACCCACAGAAAACTTAAGAATAACACATTGTTAAAAAGGCAGAAAATAAATTAAACCTAAAGAATAATAAATGACGTAAGTATAAACAATAAACAACAAACAAACAACGAATAAACAAATAGTAACAGATTCGATGAGATTTGTTTTTTTTTTTATGGAATAGGGGGCTACCGAGCATACGGCTCGCCTGATGGTAAGCGATTACCGCCACCCATGGACACCCGCAACCCCAGAGGAGTCGCAAGTGCGTTGCCGGCCTTTTAAAGGAGTTGGGCCTCCGGTACCCTCACTCACTCGGCGAAACACAACGCAAGCGTTGTTTCACGCCGGTTTTCTGTGAGGCCGTGGTATCAATCCGGTCGAGCCGGCCCATTCGTGCCGAAGCATGGTTCTCCCACGATGGTTTGTAATATCTTTAGTTCCTAGAAGAGGTCAAAAGATATTTATCAAAGGAAAATTCAGATTACGTGCGGGAAAAGGCAGTCACACGTGGCGTAGTGACGAAAATAAAAATAAACTCTTAAAAAAAAACAGTTGTACCTGTATACATTAAATAAATATTATTCACATATAAAACTAAAGAACTAGAAAGCATAGAAATATTCAAAATTAAATTTAAAGTATTGAATAATTTCGATATGGTTGGAGCTGTATTTGAATATGGTCGTGTAGTTAATAAGTAAGTAAGTAAGTAATTTATTTGTTTAAACATGGTGTACATGATACATTGCATGCAAGTTAGTAATGAGATACAGAGTTCTAGCATGTTCAGCCGCATAACGTGGCGTACAAATTTGTAAGAAGAGATGGTGCATGAACCGTGGCAATATTCATTATAATTACATTTTATCATTATTCATTAAATATCATCATTACAAGTCAATAAAGTTTAGATACAATTCAAAGTCAAAGTAAACTCAATCAAAATATGAAATAATTTTAAATTACAATTCCAAATAACATGTCAAAAAAATTAAATAAGAAAATACAGCATTGTCATTTGTCATCTTAAAAATGAAGAAAATTGTCCTCTTTCTAAATTCTGCTATACTGTAATATGCTCTTTCAGTTAGGAAACTCTTTAATTTACTTTTAAGACCAGACATATTTAAGGATTTCCATGATTTGGGCAATTTATTGAAAATGGTCGGAGCCATGCAAAATATGCTCTTAAGCATAAGAGTTGTTTTAGCGCCGTGAACACAGAGTTTGAAATTATCACGTCTATTCCTAGGGACAGCATCAGACAAACGCTGGAATAAGTGAGGATTGAGTTTAATAAACATGATTGTTTCCAAGATATACGAGTATAATAAGGGCAATGTCAATATCTTATGTTCTATAAAATAAGATTTACAGCTATCCGTTGTTTGTAGTCTAAACATCAATCTAATGCACTTTTTCTGTGCCCGAAACGCTATTTCATTGTCCGTGCTAGTAACAATGACAGTCATTAAAATATTACCAAATGTTGATGTTATAGCATGTCATCATATGCCTGCATTCTTCAAAGCGTTAGACTGAGGTGCGCTGATGAAAACAGCGTACTTAAAAGTAGGTGTACAGCAGCCTGTTGTACACCTACGTTTCAGCGATGCTGTTATCATTCTCATCCACAGTCCACATGGTCAGACTATTACCAGCCATTAGCCACTACGCTAATCGTATCGGAACTAAGGCTCTGTATCATTATTATATTTATATAACTGCCTCGTTGGTCTAGTGGTCGCAAGCGCGGCTGCCGAGCGTGAGGTCCTGGGTTCGATTCCCAGGTCAGGCAAAGTGTTATTGGATTTTTCTGTTAGGAAATTCTCAACCCGAAGTTAGGAAGTTGGTGGTGTGACGACCCTGTGCTTCGGATCGCACGTAAAGCCGTCGGTCCTGCGCCTGTTCTCTCTCCGTTGCTCGATTGCCGTCCAATTGGACTATGTAAGTGAAGGAAGAGGGAGTGCACCTGTGTTTGCGCGCGTACATTTGTGCACTATAATATCACCTGCGTACTTGGCTTATCTCCATGGAGATAGGCCGCCGTGACCGAAATACGGTTGGGAGTATATTACTATATTTATATAACTAAGATTGTGGTATATGTATTTACATATCTAAGGACTATTTGACACAAGCGATATTTTTGTGAAAAATGAAAAAAACGTTGAATGTAAAAACATTCACACGACTATTCGAAAATTTGTAATTTAAAGTATTTTGAAATCACAGAAATGTCACTTGACCAAATAGTGGTCCAATATTCGATATGTAAATAATTATTTGTATTTATGTCTAAAAAGACCTACCATAGAAAAGGGAATTAGCACCTTATTTAAAGTAGTACAGTTACAGTTAGGTCCATTCGTTCTGATCATTTGTATCCCAGCTCGAGGCGACGGTCTCCGCTCACCTTACGTATTTATATTATATAAAAATACCCCAGCTACCTCTCAATGAACTCTATACACACTTATTAAGAAAGGTATAGTATGACCTTAGAAATCTTTAAAGTTATTACTTTAGTGGAAAATACTTTGCTTCGTACACGTTAATACCTAAAAGTATATCAATACCAGCGGACCCGGTCTGGAACTTGACAACAGTGCTATCTACCGGGTTCAATTACAACGAATAACCACCAAGTGAGGTCCTGTAAGTACAAAAATCATCAAAATCGGTCAAGGCGTTTAAGAGGCGAAGAATTACGAAAACACGGACACCGGAATTTAACATATAAAAATTAAGTACTTTTTGCCAAAATAGGGGATAGTTAAGTAAGTATTATGATTAATTTAAATGGGACTTAATAAATGTAGGTGTATAACAAATCACCTCTGCACATCCCCTCGGGAAATATAGGCGTAATAATATGTTAAAAAATTATAATAATATAAACAGGGTAGGTAGGTAAGTAGGTGAGTTAGACTGAATTGGCAGCCAATTCTCTTCATAAAATACCAGTCCACTCCGATATAATATTGACGTGTATAAAAGCAAATTCAAGACAAGAACTACAAAGGGCTTTTACTCTTGTCGCAAAGAACCTAGCCCTTAAAGCCCTTAATGATCTAAGACTAAATTTATTTCAAACATAATTTATTTACCAGTTTAATTAGTTGTTTGTTTGCCTTATTGAAACTTTGAATATCGTTAAAATCAACGATAATTTGTGTCCTTTTGAAGTTAAATTTATATCAATTTATATTGAACTTGTAAGTAGTAGCGATCCGAGCACCACTTCTGTTATTGATTATTGAGTGATTTGATATTATAACATAGCAACACGCCTGTCTCCCCTAAGGGTTAAGCAGAAGTGTAATGCTGCATACCCACATTTCACTTGTGCCGTTATTAAGCAAGCGTATAGGTGGTGAGCATATTTCCATACACATTCTAAATGTAATCCTTCGTCTGCCCTATCAGAAACCCGCATAAAACAACCGCGGCTGTCAAGGACCTTGCATTTGGCAGCCGCGTCTGCAACAACTAGACCAGAGATACAGTTTGATTAATTGATCGATTCTAAAAATATCGGCTGGTGCGGCGTGTCACAGATAAGTCTACCGCACAGGATAAATATTTATAAAATAATTGGTACAAGTCTGGGTGCGTGTACGTATGAGATATGACTCTGTAAATGCACCCACGATACAATGGAAAGATGCAAAGATTCAAAGATTTATTTGCTTAAAATATATATAGCAAATATATATACAGCGGTGTTTATGTACATATATTAGGTTCAGCATATTTATTCACTGACAAATGACATGCAAACATTTAATTTTAACTTATCATAAGTCCATAGTTTAATTACTATATATTTAAATAACAGGCTACAATCACGCTGTGTAAGCAAAGTTTAAAAAAAATAAAGAAAGAAAAGAAAAGAATAATCACTGTCAATTTAATCAAAGTCAAAGGAAATCCTGGAGAAATAGTCTGAAATCGCTAACTCGCAGTGAGCTTGCCCTGCAGTGAAATAGTTCTGTTATGGCCTGGTAAAAGATACGCTGAGCCGACCATAAATATTATGTGATAAGGGCAGGAGGACGATTATGAAATTTTCCGCTCCTTGTCGTTATTTAAAAACATACTTTAATATACGAGCTCCCTGCAAAACACAATCAATTACAAAAAAAAAACAATCGCCGCTTAACACACACAGACACAGATATACACACTATAGCAGGGTAATCCCACTATGACAAATAATGAGCGGTCATCTATCAATGTTTTGCACGCGATTATAGTCAATAAGAACACCACATAATGGTGATATTACCTTGCACAGTACGACAGATGGTGTTCCCGGAGTGGGGGTCCTATGGCAAATGTAGTGGTTAATACGGGGCGCCCACCGTTTCGTTGCATTTCAAATTAATTACCATGAACGTTCTGTCTACCCTTACCTATGAGTTATTTGGTATTATGTTATGAAGTGAAGATTAATGTTTCTGATGACGTTAGGTATCTGAATCCAATTTTGCACTGCTCCGCTGTCTTATTTTTATGCACACAATTTCATATGGCTGGTGCAGTAGTCGAGAAATGGCTGCTGCATCGCGAGTTTGATTCCCATTCGGAACAAATATTTGTATGATCTACTTAGAGATTAGGTATCTTATACCAACCTTTCAAGTGATATTAATTTTGGAATAATCTTTAGAAACAGGCTTAAAAATAACTAATAAACAAACGGTCGTACTGCTGTGAATAATCCTTTAGAAATATTTCTTTAATCACGATGTTTGATGAAAGGAAAATGTTGATTCTATGACATAATCCTTTTACAACACTCTCGTTAGGAGAGGGGTGATTTTTCATTTGTCACAAATAATTTGAGTACAACAATATCCATGTTATGTTATACGGAACCATACTAAGTCCCCACTCTTACACATACTACGATACCCATGACTGTGGCGTGCTGGTGAAACCGATCGATAATTTTACCCGCGGGAACCCCACTGAAATCAATATTATGGTACGCTACACATGATCTGCACACCTTTAGGGGATTCTGCGGGGGTGAACCAAGGTTAGGGTTAGTCTCGATGTAACATGTTACATCGCATAATACGTTAAGTAAAATTGTTTTGGTTTTCCCCAACGTTAGTAATTACACATAGCATCACGCTTGTATTCCCCGAAGGGATAGGCAGAGGTGTACACAACCGTACACCCACATTTCACCAAAACTGTTATTATGTGGTGGTGAGCTTATTGCCATCTACTGTGCACAATTCCAAAGTCCGGGCTGCTACAGACTAACCGACTATCTCCTAATAGAAAAACCCAATAACACTTTTCCCTGGGAATTGAACTCAGGACCTCATGCTCAGCAATCACGCTTGGAACCACTAGCCTAACGAAACAGTTTAATTAGGCACCAATTTTATAAAACCAAAATTATAAAAAAAAAACGGTTTTTTTTTTTCTAATAATTGTATTTTCATTTTTTATTGACTGCGCCGTTTAAACACTTCTGGCATCTTTTTCTCATAATTTTGCTCAAAAATTTCATCATTATATTACATTTACAAACTAAATCAAAAGTAAATAACTTTTAATGGAGTAAAGTAGGTAAACCCAATGTTTTATGATACATTATATTTAAATGAGTACTTAAGTCTTAAGTAAGTTTGTAAAAAGATCTTCGAAACGGCTGGACCGATTCTGATAAGATTTTACTGGCAGGTAGCTGACTATATAAAGAGTAACTTAGGCTATGTATAATATAATTACCTACCTATACGCGGATAATACCGATAAAAATCTTTGAATTTGGCGGCATGCCTAGTCCGTAGTGATAGAAAAAATATCACATTGCACAACCTAGGAATCGAACTCAAGACTGAATAGCTGCATTTGTGCCTGATCAGGGAATCTTTATATCAGTTTAAATTCATATTAAATGTAGTACATAAAAACCTACATTTGGTATTACAATCTTCATGTGCAATTTCCAAATGTTCGCTCGGTACAAATTTATCCTTCGCATAAAAATTACATTAAGTTTGTAAAGGGTTTTAGGTCAACCTTAATGGCCTACATTATATTATTAATTCAGTAATTTGGTAGTACAGTATGCAACAAAATTCAATAAATATAAATATTTTGTTATTTTAAATTTTTATAGTATCATAGTTCTAATTGCTTTTATTGAGGGGCTCATGGCTAAGTAACAGCCGCACTGATCAACTGATCAAGGTTAGGTTAGCTTAGGTGGTCTCTGGACCATAATTTCGTATCAAGACCCCTTCGGAGAGCATTTTAAATTATTGGTCCTGGTTATATATTGAAGATAGCCTTTGCAGGCAGTCAGGTGCCTGAAAGTGGGATCACCAATCTTACTAAGACATATCGTGTTACCCAGTAATGTAAAATACAATAATATTAAACTGCATCTGGCTACACTGGAATATGACCCAAAAAAAATTATGTTGTTTTTTTTATGTATGTATAATTTGAAACTGATATAAAGATTGCCTGAATCGTGTACCTATTCAGGCAATCTTTATATCATTCAAAATCCTATTAAACGAAATACCTACACGAACGTCATATACCTATGTTTTTTTTGTACTACAAATAGCTTATTAATAAATTTCTAAATCTTCTAATTCTTAAATTTTATTTATGGTGTAGAAAAAAATACGACCGGTTTGAACCAGCAGCCCTTGGATCGGTACTCGAAGTGATAATTGGACTGAAAATGTGAAGGTTGCAGGTTCGAAATCATGTATTATAAATGTTATTATCACCTGCTTCTTCTTCTTCTTCTTCGTGTGGTTGATGAACAACCTAGTATCAGAGGTTAAACCGCCCGCAGGCCTCTGAAATGGCTTTACACTACATCGAGAACATCTCTCAGGTGTGCTGGTTTCCTTACGATGTTTTCCTTCACCGTTACTTCACTTGCTAATGGTGAAGGAAACCAGCACACCTTTTTTTTTTGTTTTATGTGGAGAAATGCCCTCGCATACCGCTCTGACACGGGGAGACAGAGCGGTTATGTGGGACTCGAACCCACTAAAACTCCACAGTATATCTCCTCAGCTGCTTGAGGGCGGGACGCGGGAACGCTCTCGCACACAACCGCGAACCCGCCCGCAGCCGTCCGTTGCCGGACTCCCTCACGGGGTTGGGTATTGCACCCCCCCGCTACGGCACACCAGACTAATGGCGTGCCGCAACCACCTCGGAGACCATGTGCAATGGGTGCCAGACAACCCCGTGTCTGGACGCCCAAGGTCCCCTGCGACGGGTCAGGTCTGTGGCCCCGCCGCCTGCCACAAACCAGCACACCTGGGAAATATTCTCAATAGTGTGATTGTATGTATGTATGTCTCAAAATTTGGCATATATGACCCGGCAACAGCGACATACAACATAAACGAAATTGTTTATTCACAATTAAAATTATTAATCGAAATGACTCACTTTTGACGCTAACTCTACATAGTAAAGTTCAAACATTTTGTAGCATTATTTGCAAGCGTTTCATTAGATTAATTATTTAGTCAAACTGAATTTAATGTATGTAATTATTGTAATGAAACCTATATTATTACGACTATGGTGAAGCTAATAATTTTTATTTTCAACGAAAACAGAACCGCATTCATTGGAATAGTGAAAACAATACATAGACATACGATCGAAGCAATCGCGGGTCATTTGCTGTTAGTTATTGACGAGTTTCATTGTTTTTTTCGCTTAATTAAGTTCTTAAGTATAATTACTTCTTCTAATAACAGAGTATTCTTCTCCTTGTAAGAATAACATAGCCTCGCGTTTAAATGACTCGAAGAGTTAAGAACATCTCTAAGGTATACGTACTGGTTTCCACACGATGTTTTGTCTTTACAGTTTCTAGGAAGTGGTACCTAAAATACGGACATGATTTTGATATCTCAGAGGTGGGCGTGTCACGATATAATAAGATACCGAGAACATTGAATTAAATGGGTTTAGAATTAGAAGTTATAAATTTTACAAACACCGTATTTTGGTTGAAATAAACCCTAAATAGTTATCAACTTTGTATCATTGAACACTTTAGTACTACTGTCCTGTCGTAATCTTCCTATTTCTTCTATAAACTTCTGTTTAACACGACTCAACCCCTTAATTATTTATAACATTTTATAAAGATTTAAAGACCATATAATATGGCTGCATGCTGAATACGTTGGCGTAAATGTCTTAAGTGTGAATTAAAATGTATAAAACCTCTACCACTATTCCGAAACTGATTTCTAGGCACACAACGGTAGTAAAAGTTAAGGTTCTCGCGGGAAATCAGCACAACGCTAGTCTGGACAATGTTTTACCACACGTCTTGTCGTGTATTAACTGTGAACTCAATAAAAGAAACACGCTACTAGTATGATTAACGTAATTTCACAGATGCAGTGCTAAGTGTCAAGTAGTATGTGGTGAGGTTATTACTATCAACCGGGCAAAATTCCAAACGCTGAGCTGCAAAGATATTAGAAGGAAGCTGAGCTGCTACAGAGAAATTCTTAAAAAAATTAAAAAAGCTTTTCTCAACCCGGGCATCGAATCCCGAACCTCACGCTCAGCAGCCAAGCTTGCAAACACTATATATACCACCAATACGACGGTTCGTAATTAATACCAGAAATCAAAGTCCTTTGAAGATTCATATAGAAAGGCGGCGCCGGCCTCTAATAGGATTATGATCATTCATCTAAAGAAAACGGTGCCGGTACTATAGCCATATAGCCACGAACCTAGATACTATATACTCCCATGGATGGATGATACTTTCCGTGTTGAAAATATATTTTGTTCTAAATAACAGAATTAAATAACTAACCTTCAAAGTGAAATTAACACTGTGTGTCACGTTTTTTTAACTTGAATGATCTTAATATTTCATATTTTGAGTTATTAAAGATAAATCTTTGAAAAGCATTAACGCATGCTTAGCGAACTCTAAAGTTATTATTTTAAATGGAAAAAGAACACGGTCGTGAGCAGGATTCGAAACTGCGCCTTCCGGATAAATACTCCAGGCGCTCTGACCACTAAGCCATTTCGACCTCTGCTCACCTGTCATCTGTTGTTGTGTCACTGTAAACCAAACCAGTCTAGCATATAAATAACAATTAGTGTTAATCTTTCTTTGCCAATTTTGTATTGCACCATATTCTAAAAATAATAAAATTACTAATTTAACGGAACACTTTTTATCTATTCAGTGTAATATTGGATAGATAAAAAGTGCGCACCATAAGTTTGGCAAATTGACAAGCATATTTAGGCGATGCGAGCATGGTACCTTTTGTGGAAACATTTTTCCATTTCGTACACGTACGTCTTCGTTTCGTTGGCGACGTCACCACTATCTATTCAGTCCCTATACTGGTGACCGAACCGACACGACTAACTTTGCAGTTAATACAATGTCGTACAGATGCAATTACCTTAACAATTAAAGATAAATCTTTGAACAGCATTAACGCATGCTTAGCGAACTCTTAAGTTATTAAAATTAAATGTAAAGAGTCGCCAAAAGACGTGTTAAAATATGGATGAAGAATTCGCGGTGGTGAGCAGAGGTCGAGATGGCTTTAGTGATCAGAGCGCCTGGAGTATTCTAGTATCCGGGAGGCGCAGGTTCGAATCCTGCTCGCGATCGTATTCTTTTTCCATTTAATATAATAACTTTAGGCATAGTACTTAACTGACTTTCAAAACAGTTGCAAGTAGTAAGTTATAATAACTAAACACCAAAGTACCAATATCATATCCAAACCCATTACTTAGATCAAAGTAAAGTCATAAAAGCATCGGCTTTAAATGTTAAAAACTCTAATTAAAATCGGCTCAGAGGGAGAGAGATTAAAAGTTGCACTTGTCATTGCGACCCGATGCCAATGGCGATGCAATTAATTAGCTATGGTAGGATAAGCTGCATAGAACAGATAAATATCTTCAGAGGAGAACTTTGAAATCTGGATAGGAATGTAATTAATATTTACTGCCTACACGATGCTTCGGCAAGGAGGTGACATTTCTTTTTTTTTGCATTCTTGTCGTCAGTGGCCCGGCTATGTACCGCGTGTCAAGATTTCGCGAATTCCCCAACGTTATATGTATGTTTTTGTATAATAAGTTTCGTGAGACACATTCATATTAATTATTGTTTAACGGTTAGGGGGCGTCCATAAATTAAGTGAGGTGTTTTTTTAAATTTTCTGACCCTCCCTCCCCCCCTGGTGAGATGTCGTGAAATTTTATTCAACCCCCTCCTCCATCCCCCAATCTCACGTGAGATTTTTCAAAATGTGGGTTTCTTACGTAAACGCGTTGGATTGTTATTGTAAAAAGAAAAAAAAAATTGTTCGTGCTTTTGTTTACGACTAGTTAAGAATAGTAATCAATATTGCTGACAGCCTAATTATAAGTGTAATAAAAATTTAACAATAGAATACTTATTAAATCGTTACTACAGTGATTAAAAAAAGAATATCTACTCTAATTCAGTCCATGGAGAATCATGATGTTTTAACGCTTCTTTCTTCGGGAATTTTTGCTTCGCTGTATTCCATAATTTTATCACATCTTCCTGGCAGGACTTCTTCGTCTTATAGACGTATCTTTTGACGTATGTGTTATAAAAATCTTGATAACTCATTTTAAATTAGTAAGAGTATGCACTGAGTCGAGTAAAACATTTACAAGAATAAACAAAGCAGGTTGGAACCTGTCCCTGTGTCGCTGCCACTCAGCTCGTACGCTCTCGTTCATCGAGTCGCGAGTTCGGCTGACAGTGGTGCGAAAACAAAGGACGGGCTACACTGTACTGTAAATGCAGATTAAATTGAGCTATTTGGTATAAAACAAATATGGTGGTTTGACAGTCAGTAGATGTATAACGTCGAAGTATGAATGAAATTATATTCTTTCGAGCGAATTAGTGAATGATCTTAATCGTATTACGATGACGCTTAAGATTAAATCTTAACCATGTACAATCTGGATTAAATGGACCAAAATAGTTTTTTTTTTTTTTGTTTCTATCAGAAAAAAATTGCGTGATATTTGCCGAGACCCCCCCTCTCTCCACCGTAAGATAAGATGAGATTTGACTCGACCCACTCCCCCCCTTAAACATCTCACGTAATTTATGGACGCCCCCTTATTACTCACGCGCATTCTTCGGGATTACCCGACTAGTTTCGAACTCGAACGGAGATCTTATTCATGAGCTGAGCCCGCGGCGCTGTCGCGAGTCAAACTTATACGTATTATGTGTATGATGTATAAATAAATGTTCGAGGTCTGGCAGTACGAGTACGTGCATTTGACATTTGTGTCTGCATACAAGATACAGGACTAATTAGTAGACAGGGCAAAGTATAAAAAAGTGGTCTGAGATAAATTATCGTTCTGCTGAGACTCCTTCCCTTGTGTGGTTATAAACATAGTCTCGAGAGTTGTTCAAGCCATCCGTAGGCTTCTGACTTGGCTTAGGGACTAACGTGTCCTCCGAAGCAAGGGAACTCTCATAAAAAATGCTTGCTCCTTGCAGTCACCTATCTAAATACTAGCCGCGGCAAGCTTTGCTTAACGTTTACCGACCAGAGGTTGCAACAGAGTACCTCACTAATAAGACTAAGAAAGCCATTGTTCAGTACTGGAGAAAACCAAAATACTAAGATTAACTTCCGCCCGGCCGGCGCCGATCTCAACCAAATTTTCTACTCTATAATCACGCCCCACACATCATCTACATCTCCGAATACGTAGTCCATATATCGAACCCTTCAATGTCAATGTTCATTATACACAACTATCTGTTTATATACAAAAGGGGGCCCATCACAGAGGCGGTTCGCAATATTCCATGGGGAGGCAGATATCGATTTTTGGCACTGCACCATGAATGCGACGGCCAGACAGACAGATACGTGTGCGATAGATAGGTAGATTGCTTGATGATAACTTTGTGAGATCATTCGGTAGTGTATACTTATATAGAAGTATGTGTGGACAATATGATATTCATAATATTGTCAGATAAGGGTGGGCGCTAATCTATATTAAAGGATATTAAATTAGGTATTAGGTTCGACTATAACATATTGAATATACCTTATGCCTATAATTATAGGTTGTTCAATGCTACCCACCAGGTTGCTCAAACATTTTATCCATCTTGTTGTACAAACCTATTTTTACCTATTTTTTCTATGGGCTACTTATTATATTTTGTCCGAAGAATAAATTTTAATTATGACAGGATTTGTATGGTACAAAAGCTGTTTTTTTTAATATATAATTTTTATAGATTTAGTAAACAATATTTATAGACTGAAAAATCGTTCCAAAATCTCTGTTTCTTATTATATTATATTCTTATATATTTATACTTCTTTTTTCTTTATATAATATCTGTTGGACTTGCAGTGTCCTATATGCTGTGTCACCCTTTTTCCTGGATATCGTTAAAGTAGGTACTAGTAGGTAGTAATGATATGTTATATGTTGTTATTATTATTTAAATTGTTTTTCTTCTTTATTTTATTTTTGTAAACATACTTGAATAACTGTGTCCGTACTGTCTGTGTCGAATAAACTTCTTCCTTTCTTTCTTTCTAGTAGTAAACTTAAATTTGGTCACCACGTGGTTAATGTTTGTTCAGGTGATTAAAGCCTGTGATTAAAACTATACCAACGGAAACTCATGATATCATCTATGACAGCTAAAAACTACAATCTCCTTCTTATCGTGTGGTTGATGAACAACCTAGTGACAGAGTTAAAACTACCCGTAGGTCTCTGATATGGCTTTACACACCATCGCGAACATCTCTCAGGTGTGTTGGTGTCCTAACGATGTTTTCCTTCACCGTTTTAAGCAAGTGATAATTAATTTATAAAACGCAAATGACTTCGAAAAGACAGTGGTGCGTGCCTTGCATTTGAACTTGCGACCTTTGACATGTCAGTCCAAAGGTCATACCACTAGGCTATCACTGCTCACTAATGTACAATTAAATTTTATACTTATTATCATAACACAAAGATCAATTTCCTATCTAAATGCCTCGTTAGTCTAGTGGTCTCAAGCGCGACTGCAGAGCATGAGGTCTTGGGTTCGATTCCCGGATTGGGCAAGGTGTTATTGAGTTTTTCTGTTAGAAAATTCTCAGTAGCAACCCGGAGTTTAGAGTTGTGCTCGGTAGATGGAAATAGGCTCACCACCTATTATGTGGGTGTACAACTCTGTGTACACCTCTGCCTAGCCCTTCGGGGAATTCAGGCGTGATGCTATGTTTGTTAAATTTCCGTTAATATCCAGTTACAACATTGAGTCTAAGCAACACGGTCGTTCCGCAGATGGGTGACCGCTACGAGAGTTTTCCACCCTAGCGTCTCCAAAATCCTCCAATGCAGGAGCATTGGAGGATTAATTTTATCCGTCGACAGAGACAAAAAAAAAAAAAAAAAGAAAGAAGATGTTTATTTGAGACAGTCAGTAAGGACAAAATCTAAAATAATCTAGACTACTAGAGCGTCAGTTTTCTGGATTTATTGACAATATTTTGCGGTGAACTGATATTCATTTTTTCGCGATCTGACGGCCGTCTTACCTCTCGTACGCAGGTATGTTCTCAAGATGTACGTGCTGATAAGTACACAGACAATAGAACCTCGACAATTTGGGAAATGAAATAGCAGTTTTCTTCTAAAATATCTGTGTATGTTATTATTCTAATAATCCTACTTCTTTCCATTATTATTCATTGGCCCCATTCCGAATTCCAGGAAAATTCTTAACAGAAGAAAACCAGATTCTCACGTTCAACAGCCACGCATTGAACTGAGTTAAGTTTTTATAATTTACAAAATATTCTTAACTCCACCTCAATTCATCTTTTTTTTTTAAATAGATTTCAACCGAAAAGGAGTTGAATATGTACACATCATCTAACCTAGCATACACATAGTATATATACATCTTTCTAAAACAATGTCTGAAGATTGGATTGAATATCCTTGAAACACAATATCTCAAAGCAGGTAACGCTCGAGGCGTAAAAACGTAGAAATGGGGGAGTAACATTAAACATATTTAATTTTAATTAGACGAGAGTACAATACAAGTTGATGGATCAATTATTTATTGAGAAGATAACGAGATATCATGTTACTGAACTGATTATGTTGTTCTATATTTTCATTATTTTTGTTCATATTGGAAGAGGAGAAATGAGGATCATGTGACAAGGAAATTATGTATATATTTTGTCAAAGATATGGCTAGAAAAGGAGTGATTACCGAGATGACGACTGATAGAGATGTATGGAAGAAAAAGACATGCTTCACTGGACCCAAAAAAATAGGAAGAAGGACGGAGGATGCGAATAATGATGTGTTCATATTGCAGATAATAAAAATAATATTCCACAACTATCACACAACGCCGTCTAGTCTCAAGCTAAGCAGAGCTTGTGTTATGAGTACTAGACAACTGATAAACATACTTATATATTTCTAAATGCATACATATTATAGATAAATTACACCCAGACACAGAACAAATGATCGTGCTCATCACACAAACATTTGTCCTGGGTGGGAATCGAACCCACGACCTCCGGCATAGCAGTCAGGGCTACTAACCACTAGACCAACAGGTTAGTCAGTAGATGTACCTTATAATATACACCACTATTTTATTAATACCGTAACAATAAATATAAGCTTTCCGATATCCACGCAGAAGGAGCTGCGAGCTCAGATAATATGTAATAAAGATAAGGTAAATAAAATGGAAATTCTCAATGACAGTCCGGAGTATGGAATTATGCCTGGTCGATGGCGATAGGCTCACAATTTATAACATGGGATCTAATAATGCCATCGATGTAATTTGGGTGTTATACAATACCTTCATATCTGCCTAACCTCTCGGGGAATACAGGCGTAATACTAAGATAAGTAACAGAAGACGTATACAACGTGTAAGAGAAGTCCGTAGTTATACTTTGAGGGGTCAATGTACCCCATGTATAAGAACATCTTTTACTACGAGACTTCGAAAGCGCGAAAAACACTATCAGCTACTGCAAACATTTTTGTCGAGTATGTATAAAAATTACAATGGAACGCTGATTTTTTCTTGCGCCTTTCGCAGTTGGTTCCATAGTAAAACATTTATGTATACAAAACTCTTTTACTATGGAACCAGTACAGACTTCTCAAAGTATGACTACAGACTTTACACGTTGTAGACCGATGATTTTGTTCACAAATCTAAAACTCACTAAGTAACGTCTTCAAAACTCCACTATCACACCCCCAAAAAATAATTAATAACACATTAAGGGGCAGCTAGTTAGTCGTTATCATAGCCAGAAGATATTTTCTAGAAAGTTCTACGTAGATTACGGCATTATTTACGAGGGTAGGACGCAATTAGCCGGGAAATACTGGCCGTCTTAATTTTCAGACTAATTTACTGGAGCGTTGAATCCCTACTTTCGATTAACTTTAATTTCGCGCTGAACTTATTTTCATTTTAGTTGATGTGCTGCAACAGAATAATTGGCTTGTTTACCTTCCTGAAATAAACTTAACAGATTTACAGCTGTTATTAATCCGATGGGTTACTCTTGAAGTTAATTAGATTTCTCTGTTTTGTAATTTCACTTAATTTGAGGGGTTCGTGGCTAAATAACAGCCGCACAGATCGATCGATCGAGGTTAAGCTGCGCTTGCTGCGGTCGGTCTGTGGATGGGTGACCATCATTTTATACCGAGACCCCTCCGTGCCTCGGAGAGCACGTTAAACCGTCGGTCCCGGTTGCCAAATTAAGATCTATGACAGCCGTTACGGGTAGTCAGAAGCCTGAAAGACTGACAACCAGACATACCACGAGATATCGTGTTACCCAGTAACTTGATTGTGGAGCTCAGATAGGCAGTCGCTCCATGTAAAATACTGGTATTGAGCTGCATCCGGTTTGACTGGAAGCCGACCCCAATGTAATTGGGAAGAGGATAGGCAGATATACCTATATATTAATTATAGTTTTGCCCGACTAGTTTCGAACTCGAACGTAATAAGAGCTCCGTTCGAGTTCGAAACTAGTCGGGCAATCCCGAAGAATGCGCGTAAGTAATAACGGTGAAAGTATAATTAATATGAATGTATCTCACGAAAGTTATTATACTAAGATATATATATGTTTGGAAATTTCAGCAAGCGCAAGCACAGCAACTGGAGGTGAGGTCTTGTGTTTAAGTTGCCAGGTTGGGCAACGTGTTATTGGGTTTTTTAATACGAAAGTTTCAGTAACAGCCCTTGGACTGGAATTGTGCCGTACTAAAAAGAAAATATTTCTATCGAAAAAGTTAAAAGTTAGTAGAAAATTTCGAAATTGAAAAAAGATCTCAAAATTTTCCTCATTGGGTATATAATAGCAGGAGGGTAACGTTCATTGATAATACGTGGAATTATTGTAGTTTTTTAATACAATGATGATCTAGTGAAATTAATGCCGTTATTTTGTACTATGTCCATTTTTGGCAAAATTTTCTATTAATTCATAAGCGAATAACTCAAATTTAGTAATACATTTATTTTTAATTTTACATATGGGCTAGGTGAAAAGTTCTGAAATCGTCCTTTTTTCGGTTGCTTATATTTTGTTGTGTATATGACTAGTACCTAAACGGTCATTGTAGATAGGCAGATAGGTATCTACAATGACCGTGACCATTCTGAAATGACCACTAAAAGTCATTTTCATTTGTCCCCATGCTCTCTGTTTTACACAGTTTTCAGTCGAGTTTGTTTTCACTGTATAGTAGAGACTGAATAAAATACGATGACGTCACCTTTTATTTTAGTGTCTAAAATCCAGCATGGACTCCTGCCGATTAAAAACCATACGAACCTCCTCTAACCTTTACCGGAGTCCCGGAATCATAGCTGCATATGATGACGTCGCCAGAAGACGTATTAATGTGTAAGAAGGTACGAAATAGGGAGCAGAGGTCGGTATAGATTAGTAGGTAGAGCACCTGCAGTATAGATTAAGTATTTATTCGGTAGCCGCAGGTCAAATCTTATTCACGACCGTATTTTGCTTTCACAAATATTTATAACTTGGAAGGTTGCTACGTATGAATTTATACGTTTGTATGATTTATCTGCATTTATTTTGTTCAACTTAGATTTCAGATCAGTTTTTAACCTTTCAAGCTCCGATCAAGACACAATTAATTATACTATACTTATCGGCTTCCGGTGGCCTAGTGACTACTTAAAAGAATCAACACCCTTATCCGCTACCTAAATACTGCATTTTCCGGACAAGTCAAGCCCGCCAAAGATTGTACAACCCACAATATTATTTTAGGTAAAAAGGCTCCCAAATTACCATAATACATTGAAGTCCATCTGTCTAATTGCAACGTCAGCTCATGAATATGTAGGGCAAGAAATTTGCATTAAAATATTATGTGGGACTTCAATTTCACCACTTGAAGCTGAGTTACTTTTGTGATTAAAATAAGTCAAAAAGTCACTTTCCAAAACATGCACGTGACCACACGTGACATTTACACTTTAAATGGCAGTTATAAGATTTTTAGCTTTTCATGTAGTCTTGTCAATTCCAATGTCCAATGAAAGTCTTAAAATGATGCGTAATCTTAATTTTAAACAGCCCACTTATCTCAATTTTGAAACATGTTTGCTTATTGGAATCCCGATTCTTTAATTATTTTTATAACATTTTGGCATTCAAGAGTACAAATTTACATATAAAAATTCATCCACTCAATTTTCATTGGAAAATGAATGAATTTTTAATAAACATATTTGGTATAGAGATAGATTGGCCCCTATCTATCTCTATACCAAATTTCATCCAACTTCGTTCAGTCGTTTCTTCGTGATTCAGTAACAAACATGCAAACATACCAACTTTCACATGTATTATATTCGTAGGATGATTAATTACAATATCATCAGAATATCTACATGCCCAAGCTTCGCGTTATTTTACAGTGATCAAATCATTGACGAGCTCAGTGATGACGGGTAGGTGACTCCTAATTTTTTTATTGCTATAAGTACCTACCGACATAATTTATTGTAAAATGACACTATTTAATCTTATGTTATTACACTTTATTTTTTAATTGGTATCAAAAATGTTCTGGAACTGAACCTGCACCCTTTTGGTTCGGTACAGGATTATTTAATTGCCTGAAAACCTAAGACATAACATAACATAGCGATATTCCTCGAAGAGGTAGGCAGAGGTGTTCATAATTGTACACCCAAATTTCACCAATGCTGTCCTATGTAATAGGTGGTGAGCCTATTGCCATCAACCGGGCACAATACCAAGCTCCGGGCTGCTTCTGAGTATTTCCTAACAGAAAAACTCAATAACATTTTGCCCGACCCGGGAAACGAACCCGAGACCTCCTGGTCAGTAGTCGATTGTCCGAAGGCCAGATATACTCGTATAGTGAGCTTCATGCCTTTGTCCCATTTTAGGTGTCCATCATACATGAAGCTGGATCTTAGCTGTTATCTAAGATGATACACAAACTACCACCGGCAGTTGCCCGAGGCGATACAGTTATGAACATCACATGTGAATTGTTTCCTGAACAATAGGACGAGTATCATTTTATGCATAACATAACATAACATATCATCACGACTGTATTCGAAGAGTTAGGCATAGGTGTACGTTTGTGCACCGACATTATTATCATATTTTTTTCATAACAAAAAACGTTGCCCCTCAGTAGGAATTTCTTCTTGTATTGTGGGTGCGTTTATAGACACATAATCTCTCAAGTTCACACACATGGACCTAGTACAATTTGTAGATCATACAAATATTTGCTCTGTGTTGGAATCGAACCTGCGACACACGGCGCAACAGCCGGTCCTCGACCACTGTGCCAACCGCGCCATCTCTAATTCTCTATTAGGTCTAATGCGGCGGTGGCGAGTTTATTGCCATCTACGTGCACAATTCTAAACTCCGTCGGTCTCTCTATCTGTGTCGCGTTCAGGATACGTAATTTTATTGTTTAACTGAAAAATTTCTAATTTTATATGTGAAAATCAATCTTCCAGCCTCAACCTTCATCGACCTGAACCTTATTTTTTCAAGACCATAACTGTTTCGATATTGCAAGCATCACCGGTCGGTCACCTGTATAGGGACTGAATAGATAGCAATGATGTCGCCAAAAGACGTGTTAAAATATGTATGAAGAATTCGCGGTGGAAAGCAGAGGTCGAGATGGCTTAGTGGTCAGAGCGCCTGGAGTATTTATCCGGGAGGCGCAGGTTCAAATCCTGTTCGCGACCGTATTCTTTTTCCATTTAATATAATAACAAGCATCCGTTCAATGGATCCCAGGTACCCGATGACGGAATTTCAAGTTACGTAGGTATCAAAAATAAGCATTATGTAATCGAAATACGTCACTCGGCACTTGAGGGTTATCGCCTGTTTTGTAACGCTGGGTAACTTTGAAAGATTTTATTTATGATGCCTGCTGGGATCGATCCCAAGACTAAGGTTAACGAAGGACCTGTGGTTTTTTGTCGGTAGGAATCCGGCACAATGCCCACGACAGATTGTCCAAACAAAAAAAAAAGGTTTTACTCATGATGTGACGTTACCTAGAATATTAACAGCCCATAACTAGCTTACTGCAGGGCAAGGGCTTCTTCTCATATAGAGAAGGCATCACCACGTAAGCTCACTGCGAGTTGGCGATTAAGATCGTTAAGTACAGGTTTCCTCACGAACTTTTCCTTCACCGTATGTCTGTGATGTCTTAGATTAACTTTGAAAGTACATACGACATTGAAATTAGCACATTGGCACATGCCAGATTTGAACCTATAGCTCAGGAGGCGGGAGCGTAACCACTCGGCCACCACGACTAGGAAATTATAAGCCCTTATTTGAACAGCTGGTTGTAGTGCAATAATCATCATCATATAATGGTCTTATAATGGGCATAGGCTTTCTCTCTTTTATACCATTATTCCCTGTTTTGCGCCTATCTTGTTCAAGAGACAGTGGTGTCTACCTGTGGATGTATTGTGTGGTGGATTTTATTCCTATTATATATATATTATTGAGTGCTGTTGTAGGAATTGAAATCTTTAGACGCAGTACGATCTTAACTCTATAAGCACGGAGAGTTCAAATCCAAGGTGCGCACGTCAGACTTTTCGAAATCATGATTATAAATTAATTAACACACTTCTGCAGACCGTTTTTCGGTCATAAATGAATTATCCCTTGCTTAATCTGTTGACCGTTGACATAATAGAAATATTATTGTTATAAAGTACAATTTTGTACTTTGACCAGCTAGGTGATTAACACCGTGAAGGAAAACATCATGACTTGAAGAAACCAGCACACATGATAGATGTTCTCGACAGCATGTAAAGCCATAACAGAGACCTACAGGTGACTTAAACTCTGACATTAGGATGTTCATCAACCATACAATAAGACGAAGAAGACTATAAACGTTATTGCCGTATGACTGACTTACATACAGATAGAAAAGATAATATTACGTCAGTTACGCGGTGCTTTTAAATGGAAGCACCACACGACAGAGCGTTAAACTAAATTATTGTTTAATCCAATTGTCATTACGTGATGATATGCCTATCAGTTTTGCCAGCGATATCACTAAACCATTAGCAAATTATACCTTAAACACACAAAACAAGAATATAATTCGCGAATATACGATCTAATTATCTGCAAATAAAACTTTGTATAGATCTATCGAATCACTGGATCGTTATGCGAACTTATTTTGCTGTCGTTAAAGGTACTGTACACTCAAAACTGATCTCTATTTTCTGACGAATAGAAGCAGTTGGGATTGTTTTGAAACTGTATATCCCTTGGTGGTGTATTATGCGTCGCTCGGCATTACTACTACTGGCCACTCGTCCAACCAATTACAGCATCAAGTGGTATGAATATTCACTCGGTTTCGTGAATACAGATTCGATTATAGAATAATTCAATGGAACGACGGAGGCGGTGCAAAACGTATCAACGAATGGGTTTTATCGAGTATGCGAAACTGGAGAGAAGTAATTGTACCCGGAAGGAAACTCCATGACATACAATTATTACATCATAAAAATCTTAGTGGACATGGGCCCAAAAAGTTAGCTACTAACGTATTGGCATAATCATTATAGTTAATATAGGTGTAATCACAGAACCCCTGTAAAGGTTGCCATTCCGTCCATGGATTTTCACACTAATATAAAACAAAACCCTACTTATGCTTGCTAGACACATTGTGAGGTGTGGTAGTGTGGGTAAGTGATATCCACTGCAGGAACTTTTTGAAATGTTAATCAACTTACATTGTCAACCAATCTTGGATACATTTTGAACTAAATGAACAAAGTTTTTTTTTTCATAATTATTTAAATGCTGGCACTAAATCATTTTACTGCATTATCCTTTCAATATTTTATGATACAACTCTTTGATATAGGTACTTTATCAAGTTATTTACTTGAACAAATCAACAAAGTTGCACTATACATTGTTGTACGACTGGTGGTAAGTACATCCAGTTACGTAGTTACGTAGCACTGCAACCATTTCATTCACACAAAACTATAGAACTTGAATCCTCTCAACGTAACATACAAACAGATACCTCGGAAGTAAATTACAGGCCAAACCCACGTCAAAATCATTTGCACCACGAACATTTCAACGCCGTTTATATTTAATAATAACATCCCCACAACTAGGGGGTGAGCAGTGAACACAAAAATCAATACGTCTGTCTGGGAGGGTTGGTCCCTCCTAAATCCCCATAGCCGTACGTGCATCCTCGTCAAAATATCTGCATTTGAATCGTCCGAATTGCATGGGGCTCGCATGTACCTATGTACTACATAGTTGCCATGCGAGTTTTTGTGGCTGTGTGGGTGTGTGTGCACACAGTGAACAGCGATCGATAAACTATGAGGGATGGTTCAGGAACACGCTTGATACGCAATGAAAGTGCACTGTACTATTATAATGTCATTGTCCGCTAGTTTTAGCGTACGTTTACAATTTTTTCTTTGCTGGTCTTTCAACGCGACATATACGTTCAGAGATTTGTAAATGATTAGATCCTATAGAACATCATTGGGATGAACGTTCGACCGTTGACCATGCCGAGTCATAGGTTCAAACCCAAGGGACTGACTACCTATTTCTTATCGTGTGGTTAATGAACAACCTAGTGTCAGAGTTTAAACCGTTCGTGACTGAAGCGCGTCTGACATGGCTGTACACCATCGAGCATATCTCTCAGGTGTGCTGATTTCCTCGCGATATTTTGCTTCAACGTTTTGAGCAAGTGATCATTTATTTTTAATACACACATGACTAGAAAAGTCAGTGGTGCGTGTCTTTGATTCGAAATGCGCCTTCTTACTTGCCAAATAAACGGTCATACCAGGCACAGGCTTTGCGTAGATAGTTATTTGCGTAATAGTAATGTTTTAAACCACATCACGGACTGATTATATTTTAGGCGTTTATAGCACGTTGCAAACTGTAGTCGGTAAAAGATACTAGAAGTTAGTCAACGTTTAGCGCGGTCATTGTGTTGATTATGAACTGCTATTAGCATTTTCATCTAAGTCTGCAACTAAATCTTTGAAAAGCAATAACGCATCTATTGCATTTTTTTGTGTAAATAAAAAAATGGTCGTGAGCAGGATTCGAACCTGCGCCTCCCAGATAAATACTCCTTAAAATACTTGCCACAAAAAATGACAACTTTAGAGTTCGCTATGCATGCGTTAATGCTTTTCAAAGATTTATCTGTATTTGTTAAGGTAATTGCATCTGTACGATATTGTATTAACTGCAAAGTTAGTCGTGTCGGTTCAGATTCCTGTAAGGCACTGAATAGGTGGCAGTGGCGTCACCAAAAGACGTATTAAAATGTGGAAGAAGAATTCAGGGAAGTGAGCAGATGTCGAGATGGCGTAGCGGTCAGAGCGCCTAGAGTATTTATCCGGGAGGAACAGATTCGAATCCTGCTCACGAACATATTTTTCTTTCTAGAAACATTTATAAGTCTGCAGCTCTGGAGGGTATGTTAAACTGTCCTGTGGGTCTCAGTTGCTTTTTAATTAATAGTGGTGGCTATTCGAAGTCAGAGAACAACTTTTATATAAGATTATATTTTTTCAGTACTATGTTATTATTTCCCCGTACTGTTGTCAAAATTGACATTAAATATTTTTCTTTTTTTAAATTTCATATTTTTTTATTTAAATATAAAAAAGATAATGTTATATATTAGGTATATTTGCTACAATATCTACAACACGCAGCACAGCAGCCGACTTTTTGCTTACTGTGCCAATCATAATATTCCACATACAATATAATTTCACTAAACGTGATCTTTATTACAAGTCTAATGCCTCAATACAACCTACAAAAATGTTGTACAACAAAAATTCAAACTTCCGGAACAACTAATCTTATTTATCCACCAAAATCTCGACACTGACGTCATCAACGACCCGTACCTGCCTCCAATCTGCATAGAGAGTAACGTTATACCAAAATACAATTTAATTTACACGGTGACGTTTCAACACACACTTTTAATCGTGGCGTGTCACTCCGGTCGAGTTAAGTGCAAATTATTCGGGGAGAGCTCCTCGTTTCTGATTGACTGGGATGAGGAGCGGTATTCTGTATGGTAGCTTTTAATTTTGAATGATGAGATATTAAATTTTGTGTAAAATTATATGACGACGATGTAAATTATATCTACAAAAAAGTGTTTCAATATTATAACGGCATTGTAGCTTTTTAGCCCGGTCAACTTAGACATGCAAGGTTACAAAAATTCGCATAGAACTGAAAATTTATACGAATGCTTGGAAAACTATTATAAATTAAATGTGAAAAGTCCCCATCGATGCGATATTTGCCAAAAAAAATATTCAAGGTCATAGTTGGCAAATATAGGTTTTAAAACGGTAAGTTTTATCATGAAAATTAGTGAGAATAAAACAGCACTATGCGATTTTTTGTAACCTTACCCCTATTTTATGGTTTAACTTGACCGGACTATTCGACAAAAAGCCCGTTTAGTGGAGTGTGGTATTAGGACAACATTAGAACCTGGCGCATGGATAACGTTTGGTGTGACATAGCTAGATAGAAGGAGACCTTATCGGTGGCAGTTACCACCAACAACAGCATTCCCAAAGAGGGTTGACGTCAGGCAGGCGGCCGGTCATAAAACATAGCCAAAAATTTAGCAGCATGCCAGCTACAGGTATGCTGCGCCGACCCCAAATAAATTGGGATAAGGGCAGGGGGATGATGATGACTATTTGACAAAAAAAAACAACGGTACGAGCATGGTTCTTTTCGTCGATTTAAACGTCAAATTTACCATACATTATTGATAAAATTTAATTAATTTAAACTTTTATCGATCGTTGTTCGATCGATAAAAGTTTAAATTAATTTAATTTTGTTTTCAAGGAAGATCTATGCTGGGATGCCAGATTCGAATAAAAGACAGAAAATAAATCAGTAACAAATACACAGAATTGAGTTTTATTTTTGTGGTGGTGTTCCCAGGTCGCGTGCCTATTGCCATCAACCTGGCACAATTCTGATTCCGGGCTCCTAGTGAGATTTTTTCACTAGTGTGTGTGTGGTGAAGTTTAAGTAGCAATGATAGCCTAGTGTTACGACCGGTTGACTGACAAGTCAAAGGTCGCAAGTTCGAATCTAAGGCACGCACCACTGTCTTTTCGAAGTCATGTGCGTATTATAAACTAATTATCACTAGCTTAAGACGGTGAAGGAAAACATCGTGAGGAAGCCAGCACATCTGAGAAATTTTCTCGATGGTGTGTAAAGCCCTGTCAGAGACCTACGGGTGGCTTAAACTCTGACACTAGGTTGTTCATCAACCACTCGATAAGAAAATGAGTGATATTTTTTTAACCAAAAAACTCAATTACCGGAACCCGGGATTGGAAGCAACCCCGCTTCTGACCACCAGACGAATGAGGTAGCCTCTGTCAGACTTATAGCATACGTATGAAAGGTTACATAAGCAGGTCTGTCTAGAACCAGAATGGTCAATACCATGTCATATGTAACATGAACTAATACTATCTGCTTATTGTTCAAACAGAGAATAATATCTTACAAAATTGAACCGTAAACTTGGAAAGGTAAAGTACAATATCATGTGTACTGTATGTTGAACACAATCGAGAGTTCGTCATCGTTGTTAATTGTATTGCACCTGCCTTGTAACATGTCCTATTCATTCATTGACAGCTGTGCATCTTCTGTCAAATGCCTCGTTGGTCTAGTGGTCTAAAAAAAAGCGCGACTGTTGCGCATAAGGTCTTAGGTTCTATGCCCAGGTCGGACAAATTGTTATTGGGTTTTTCTGTTAAACAATTCACAATAGCCGCCTCGAGTTAGAATTTTTTCCGGTAGATAGCAAGATATAACAGCATTTTGGTGAAATGTGGGTGTAGAATTTGGGGAATCCTCTGCCTACCCTTTTGGGGAATACAGGCGTGATGCTTTGTTATGTGCATTTTTCTTGGTCTTATATTTATACTGTAATCACCAATCAGTTTCACCAATGTGGTGCTTTTGTAGTCTTCGTATTTCCATAGTCTTCTGGGCGATGAACAACCTAGTGTCAGAGTTTAAACCGCCTTTAGGCCTCTGACATGGCTTCACAGACCATCGACAACATATCTCAGGTGTACCGGTTTCCTCGTGATGCTTTCTTCTCCGTTCTAAGCAAGTGACAATTAATTTATAATTCGCGCATGACTTCGTAAGTCAGCGGGCATGCCTTGTGTTGGAACTTGCGACTTAACCTGCCTGCCCAACAGTGGTACCAACAGGCTATCACTGCGAATTTAGATGTAAAATTTAAATGTAGTATGAGTTTTCTCCAATATTTAGTAGAACTATTAATGGTTAATTCCCTAGATTATACTAAATCATATATGGGGGTAGCCACCGCTACCGAATATTAAGGGCCGTGGCGATCAAAAATCGACTCCCCAAGCTAAAACCGGAGTTGCCTGCTTACACACACAAAGATCACATGGAAGTAAGTATATCCTAATAAGAATAATCACTTAAATAGTGATTTTATATATAATAAAATTTATTGTTAAGTGTATATATATGTCATAAAACATAAAATAATGTTGTGATGTTGGACTATTTCATATATAGTTTAATTATTAATTATGGAAAACATAAAGTTTCCTGCGGGACAGGCATAGAGTAGTACAAGAAGTCTTATTAAATATATGCATTATATACATTGTAAACATATTATTAATATATAATTTGAAATATAAATTCAAGGCAACAGGAAAACACCGAATTAGTTAAGCTCTCGCAAGTACAGCTGCTTTACAGGTTCTGGGTTTGATTCTCGGGTCGAGTTGTGTTATTGAGTTTTTCTTCGGGGAATACAGGCGTGACGCTAAGAACTTCACAAAAAGTTATATATACGTATAATACCTACATAGTAATGATACTATGTAGGTATTATACGTATATAAAACTTTAAATTCTACATTCTTCTACATACTACGTACAACTATGTCTAGGCACAGGTATTACACGTATGAACGTGTAATACCTGTGCCTAGACATAGTTGTACACCCATAATTTACCAATGCTGTTATTAAGTCCCAATTAATAGGTGGTTGGCCTAATTCCCAGTATGGGTTTTTCTCTCAGATAATTCTCAGTAATTGTGCCTGGTTGATGAATTTTCATTAACTGAGCCCAATTTCAAACTACGGACTGCTACCAAGAAATTGTCTGACAAGAAAACCCACACTGAGAAATATGTGACAGAAAAACCCACACTGAGAACTTTCTGATAGAAAATCCCACACTGAGAATTTTCTGATAGAAAAACCCACACTAAGAATTTTCTAATAGAAAAACCCACCTTGAGTATTTTCTGACAAAAAAACAATAAAATTAACACGACCTGGAATCAAACCCAAAACCTCACGCTCAGCAATCACCCTTACGACCTCTACACCAATGAAATAATTTAAATCAATAATAATTATTAATATTGATTAAATTCGGTGAAGGGTAGGCTTTTTTGGGGGCTGTCTTAATGTTTGACGTTCAAAAAGCGCAAATTTTTAGCCTAGTTTGAATAAAGAAATTTTGATTTTGATTGATTTTGAATACACTATAATTAAATTATTTGTTGTCTAAATTAAATATTGAAATCGCCAAGCATTACAGAATACAGTCGTCGATTAAATTCAATGCGAGTACGAAGCAAATCAGTCCATTTATGTTCGTACCACACTGTTGACAGACAAATATTAAACCCGAAGCGATCAGGAACATATACTTACATAACACTCATTCCATATTACTGGCGTGTCTATTACGTAGGTTTTAAACTCATCTAAGTATCAAAAGCGGGAGTATCATAAGAGAGGGATATACGTTAGGGCGGATAGGGCATTGGTCTGTCTGTCAGGTTAAACCAACATTAAGACTCTCCATCACTGAGAACACGCTTACTTTGGGTTAGTGATGCAAGTTATACTGTGGGAAAGCCATGCTTCGCCACGAATAGGCCGGCTAGACCGGAGAAAACAGCGTCACAGAAAACAAGTGTGAAACCACGCTTGCGTTGTGTTTTGCTGAGTGAATGAGGGTACCTGAGGCCCAAACCCTTTAAAAGGCCGGCAACGCACTTATGACTCCTCTGGGGTTGCGGGTGTCCATGAGCGGCGGTAATCGCTTACCATCAGGCGATCCGTCTACTCGGTTGCGCCCTATTCCATAAAAAAAACAGCAATTACAATTTAGGCACAACAGTATTATAAAATTACAGGACAAGCAAAGTCAGGTTGTAGTCACGTTTTCCGCTTCTGTTCATATCGTCTAGATACTTTGACGTTAATTGTCAGTGAGATCATTCGATACAACAATCACAGTCAAATCAATTATGTACCTTAATATTCGTAATTTGTTTTAAGTACTCAACAAATTTATCAATATTAGGAAATCATTATAGATGTTTATATTATAAATGCGAAAGCAACCCTGTCTGTTCGATTGATAGTTTCTCAGTCCTAAACTGCTAAACTAATTTTGATAAATTTCGATATAGAGAATAGATTGGACCTTGGAGGACATAGGCTACCATTTCTTGCGCAGACGAGATCGTGGGTACCAACTTGTATGTATAATTAACTTATGTTGACGCGTGGTCGAGTGGTTACGGGGCCGTCTCTCGCTACAGTTTGTGTGAAAATCTGGCAAGTAACAATTTAACTTTTTTAATATCACGATGTGTGAAGAACATTATCATCATTAACCTATAGGAGTTCACTACTGGACACAGGTACAGACACCCAAGACACGCCACTGAGCCCGGTCTTCGACTCTTCTCTGTGTGGACTTAATGATCTGAAATCGCCAACTCACAGTGAGCTAGCGTGATGCTCGTGTTTGCTCTGTATGAGAGGAGGCGTTTCCTTTAATGTGTATATGGGCTGCTTATGTTATGTTGGCCCTATTTACTACTTTTTCGGTAAGGTATTATCGGAACAAGCATATGCTTATAATTACGTAATTAAAATGCTACTTATGCTTATGGTGTCGGAAAAATACATATCATACCTAAATTTGAAGATATACTAATTAAATAATTCCTTTTTTAGATCGGAGCATGTACCTACCGTTTTTACTTTATCAAGATCTTAATGCTGATAGATAAGTCATTTTCATGACTACCTCATCAGTGAAATGTAAATTACCGAACCCACTTTGGTTATTTTGCTACCAGCCAGAATATGGTCGTAAAATAATATTGATAATTGTCCATAAATACCAAAACCAAACTATTAAACAATATAACTTTATACTTCCAAAGCGGTGAACCTCTAGCCTCCACGATTCTATCTAACGAACTCGAACGAATAAATTTGTCCCGATAAGCTCCAATAAATCAGCAAGCGACTTTTGAACAAAATTAACTATATAGAAGTCTTATGAACGACGAACGTATCCACCTATTTTAGGTTTAAAATTTGCATATAAATAGCTTCGCGGGCCACGACAGTGATATAGATGTGCCAAGTATGATAAATTAGTGAATACGCCTTGATTTTTGAAATGGCTTTCTTGTACTTGTAATATGAAGTACTTGCTGACTATTTCTTTTTAATTCTATGATAATTTTTGTCACAACAGCGTTAAATTGAAAAACTCTTCAGCTTGCAGTAAAAGTCATACGGTTTTACGGTACCTCTGCGCCTCTTCTCACTCAGCACTAAAGGAAATTCGACGTACTTGTAAAATTATACTCCTCCCGTCCGTATTCCGGTCACGGGGGCGTATCTCCATGGACATCAAGTGTACAGCTGCACACTCTCTTCCTTCACTGTCATACTCCGATGGGACGGCAATCCGACACGACCGGAGAGAGATCAGACACAGGATCGATAGGTTTACGTGCTCTCCGGAGCACGGGGGTGTCACACCACGAACTTCTTAACTCCGGGCTGCTACTGAGTATTTCTTAACAGAAAAACTCAATAACACTTTGGCCGCGGGATCGAACATGGACCTCATGCTCAGCTGCCGTGTTTGCGGCCATTAGAGTAGTCACTTTCGTCGACTTTTAGAATAGAAATGCGAGATACCATGTAGAACATCAACTGTAACTTTCACATGAAGAAATGAGACTAAACTGGTTATGGCAATTAATAATATACTTAAAATTAGTATATTAAATGGAAAAAGAATACGGTCGTGGGCAGGATTCGAACCTGCGCCTCCCGGATGAATACTCCAGGCGCTCTGACCACTAAGCCATCTCGACCTCTGCTCACCAACGCGAATTCTACTTCCATATTTTGACACGTCTTATGGCGACGTTATTGCTATCAATTCAGTCCCTATACGGGTGAATTCATAGCAATAACGTCGCCATAAGACGTGTTTCTACGTGTATTTTTTTTTTCAAAGATTTATCTTGAATTATATACTTGTTTAAAAAAAACTGTATTTACACAACGCCCAACTGGGACTAAGCCTCAAAGTAGTTGGGAACAGTTTAATACCAGTATCTTACATGGAGGGACTGCCTCACTGACCCACACAACTCAGTCACTGGGTTATATGAGTATTTCAACCATCTACCGACCACAACACAACGCCGCATGCATTCTAATTCTTCTGTAAAATTATGAATGCTGACGCAGTAATATATATATAAAAAGAGAGTTATATATATAAAAGAGGAGTTTTCACAACAGTACGATTATTACCATTCAAAATCAATCTGCCTAACATCTTCTGAACGACGGCGGGGTCGGCTTCCAGTTTAACAGAATGCAGCTGAATACCAGTACTATAAATGAACTAACTGTGTGATTTCCACAACATTCTGTTACCGGAGAACATTCATGTGAAATCATAACAAGCATTAAGGTACAAGAAAATATATATTATTGACCGCCTAGCCTTTTCCCAATTACATTGGGGTCGGCTTCCAGTCAAACTGGATGCAGTTAAATACCAGTATTTTACATGGAGCGACTGTCTATCTAACCTCCACAACCCAGTTACTGGGTAACACGATATCTCGTGGTCAGCCTGGTTGTGAGACTTTCAGGCCTCTAACTACCCGTAACGGCTGTCATAGATCTTAATTTGACGGACAAAAGGGACCGACGGCTTAACGTGCTCTCCGAGGCACGGAGGGTGTCTTGATGTGTCTTGGTGTGAAATAATGGTCACCCATCCACAGACCGACCGCAGCAAGCGCAGCATAACCTCGATCGATCGATCTGTGCAGCCCCTTGCTCGTGACTAAGTAATAGCCGCACAGATCGATAAAATATACATTATTGGTATCTGAAAAAAAGACTACCTATTTATCAAAATTACCCTAGAAGACGACTTCCTTGAGAACTCTGTTACAACCGCAAGAAAATAATTAATTAGAGCGAGAGGTAGCTACACGCTAAGTCGTACTCCCGACAAATAACTGAACTTTCCTTATTAATGCGAAAGCACTTTATACTGGATAGGACTTAAGTACACCGGTAATTACATTTGCGTGTAAGTGTACCCATCGGCTCAAATGGCTGGTGAGAAACGGACGGTTGGATGAGCGAGTCAGTGCTGTGTACCAAAACATACACGCAGAGTTCGATCCTCGGATTTGTAGAGACAAAAGTGATGAGTTATTGGAATGAATTAAATAAAAATTAAATTGTAATTAGATAGGTATTTGTAATCTATGTATTACCGCGATCACCAGTGTAAGCAGTGATAGCCTACTGGTTTGACTGGCAAGTCAAAGGTCGCAAGTTCGAAACCAAGGCACGCAATATTACTTTTCGAAGCCATGTGCGTATTAGAAATTATTTATCACTTAAAATTATTATATTAAATGGAAAAAGAATACGGTCGCGAACAGGATTCGAACCTGCTCCTCCCGGATAAATACTCCAGGCGTACTGACCACTAAGCCATCTCGACCTCTGCTCACCACCGTGAATTCTTCTTCCATATTTTAACACGTCTTATGGCGACGACATTGCTATCAATTCAGTCCCTATACGTATATATATATTTATCACTTCCTTATCAATTTCACCCTCCGAGCTGCTATTGAGAATTTCTTAAGAGAAAACCCCAATAATACCACTTTGCCAGACCCGGGAATCATCACCTGTCACATTGTTATAATTTACAACATCCTGATGGTTTATAACTTATAAAAGTATATACGTATAAATCGACGTTCTTTCCAAATTATCATATACTAACTTTTAAACTATCGCGTTGCATAATATTACTATATACTAACAGGAATTAACGCGCAATAAATACCATTGAATCACTTGACGTTTCGACCAGGTTGCACAGGTTGTGGTCACATACGAGAAATGGTTAATATGTTGGCTTCCCCTACCGCTCAGCTACGTACTAATACGTTTTACATAACTATAAAAATCTATTGTCTGCTAATTAGCGAGCCAACGGCTTAATATTTGTCGACTACATTACAGCGAATAAATACCTACCACCTGTACATGCGAGGTTTATACAACGCCACAAACAATACCGTTCGTATGGCTAAGTACTGGCTGACAAAATATAAAATGCCATTGATCGACACGATTATAAGAAGAAGCGAATGAATTTCTGATATCTACGTTTTATAACATACTAGCTGGAGCCCGTGTTTCTTTCAGTTCATCTGCCTGACAAAAGGTAGCCTATGTCCTTCTCCAAGGTCCAATCTATCTTCTTGCCAAATTTAATTACGATCCGTTCAGCTGTTTAGTCGTGAAAAGGTAACAAACAAACAGAGTTACTTTCGCATTTATAATATTATTATGGATAAACATTAATAAACTATGAAATTCATAAGCGGAATTCCTCATAGCACTGCAGATAAATAAAATAAAAATAAAAGTATAAAGATTATTAACTGTCTATTAAGTCGCAAAAGGAAACAGAATAAAATACGCAAGGTGAATCCTTAAAGGAATTAACAATAGTGATGTTATCGGAGCCTCGTCGTCGTCACATCATTATGGGCGAAGGAAAATGTACTGCACAGGAAAAAGATAAGGTTGAGCGATGTGCCAATGAATTGTACGTAGTGCGGGGAAAAGGTGACGTCACCGAGTATGTAGGGCTGTCGTACACGCGGCTTTTTATTCTTTTGTGTCTAATTGTTTTTTGTCTGGCCAGGTATATGTGACGATTTTGAAGAGAGTTAATGTAAAGGATGACTTTTTGGTCCTCATTTAAAAGTACATACGAATATTCTCAAAAGAAATGTTTACTTTTATTATAAAAGCATAGATTTGACACTTTAGTTTCGGTGGCTAAGAACAGGCGCTCACACCGAGGTTAAGCTGCGCTTGCCGCGGTCGGTCTGTGTATGGGTGACAATCATTTCATACCAAGACTCGTGCCTCGGAGAGCATGTTAAAGCGTCGGTCCCGGTTGTCAAATTAAGATATTCGAAAGCCATTGCCGTCAGTCAGAAGCCTGAAACTCGGACAACCAGTCATACCACGAGATATCGTGTTACCCAGTAATTCGATTGTGGAGTTCAGATATGTGAGCCTATTGCCATATACCCTGCCCAATTCCTAACTCCGAGCTACTACTGAGAATTCCCTAACAGAAAAACCAAATAACACTTTGCTCGACCTGGGAGTTGAACCCAAGACCTCATGCTCAACAATCGCGTTTAGGACCTCTAGACCAATGAGGCAGTTTGTAAGGTACGTTTTTCTAAAACTATATTTTAGAGTAAGTCATATCGTAAGTGGTACCAAATCTTTGGGTGTGGTGATTAATCAAAAGTGTCGGTGGACATGACCCTCAGATTTGAGAAATTTAATAACTTAATTCTATGAATACAGATAAATCTTTCAATAGCATTAACGCATGCGTAGCAACAACTAAAATTATGATTTTTTGTGTAAAGAAAAATACGGTTGCGAGCAGGATACGGACATGCGCCGCCTGGATAAAAAAAAATCTTCCACATTTTAATACATATTTTAGCGACGTCATCGCTATCTGTTCTACGACCAGAATGTTCTAGTCGCCTTTTTTATGAAACTCTTTGGAGTATGGAACTCCGTCGTAGACGTACTTATTCAAAAAGCCTAGTATAAGACCAAAGACTACGTTGCTGATAGGGATGTCTGGTTATAACACCTTCTGCACATGTGGCTTCCTTGGCTGCTCACTGACAACGTATGTATGTGTAGTAACCAATCCGATTAATAAGATGTAGTAATGTTTATTCTAATGATATCTCTACTTTGATTTTGTATAATATTCCTCTTACAATATTTATTTTTTAACTTTGTTAAACTTACTAATAATATTTGATGGATATTATGCATTGTTTTATATAGCCTCTTTAGCTCCAGCTTTTTGTAAATGTTAGAACCCCGTAAACTTGTCAAATGTGTTGCCATTCATTTAATAAGTCTTATCTGATCATTTCTAATAGTAGTGTCTGCATCCAAGATATCGTTGTTCTCACATCCCACACAAAATTTTATTTACAGAAATTGTTAAAGATATAAAGTTTAAAAGAGTTTGGAGTTTCTTGCTGGTTATTCTCCATAGTCCTTATCCATTCTGACCTTTCATAAGTGCCTTTGTATGTTTTATATGAAATTAAAACTTTGACCTTGGTCGTGTCGGATTACCGTCCCATTAGACTATTCCATTTGACATTTCACAATAAATGTGTTTGATTTTGACTATGAGAGTGAAAGAAGAGGGAGCGCACCTGTGTTTGCGCATACACTTGTGCATTATAATATCTTCGGCGTCATTGCCTAATTTCCGTGGGGATAGGCCGCCGTGACCGAAAATTCGGTCACGGAATTTTTTATATATTAATGTATATAATAAAAATTTACTATCTCTGTGCAAAAATATTTTCCAAAGTTTATATCGGGTTGTATTAAATTAACATTCGATATAGATACCAAAACCACAATTTGTCATATTTTTGTGTATGAATATTTACGCACTTACGTACTTATGTTTTTAGAATCTCACCCGCTCCCCTCAACACTAAATAACTACCTTAGATCGCTCACACCAATTAACGAGCGGATTTGTCAAACAAGGCCGTGAACCAGTCAAAATGTTCATTGGAACCATTTCCACAAACAATTAATCGTTGGGCATTCCAACAATTATTCCTTTTACCTGTGAAGGAACGAATTTAAAGGGAAGACGTGATTAAAGGGCGTTTCAAATTGTTACTAGGGAATTTATATAACGTGTTTTTCGGTGAAAATCTTGGAGAGTCTGTCAACCGTGGGTATAGTCATTTTGATATGCGATGTTTCTTCTACATTAATTTATACGTTACACGTTTATGAGCATGTTCATGTGGTTCTAGTAGCATTTTTTATTGGTTAGAATTAAGTACTTATAATAGACTGTTTAGTGGTCGAGGCTTGTGTGAGTGATGGGTCCGATGCCCAAGTGGGGTGGTAACATTGAGCTTTTCTGTTAAGAAGTTTTCAATAACAACCCAGGTTTGAAATTGTGTCTATAAAAAGAAAGAAACAAATAAGTTTAATGTATAGGGGATCAGTAAAATACGAGTGTACAATAAGTAATTATATGACATTATTACGCCACTAGCACGTTTCAAAAGACGAAAGAAATCACGGCTCTGGGCCTGTTAATTTATATAAAATGTAATACAATTATTATCCAAGCGGATTAATGGAGTCTCGATGGGGTGGCCCATTGAGACTCCATTACAATCGTAACTGAATTGGTAGTCTAAAATATCTTCAATGATATCTCGGTGAAATAACAGTTGAACGGTTGTTCAGTGGAATGTCATTGGAAGACCACTCACCTTATTTAACTAGTGGAATACAACATTCCTTTTTTTTATGAAATGTCCATCATATACACTGTGCCAGACTCCTATGGACTAAATAAAAAACATTCTGATATTTTTTACCGGGATCCTTATTTTGTTTCTTTTTTTAGTTTGGGAATCCATCATGGACTCTGTGCCGGACTCCTACCGACTAAAACCCCGTGTGGGTTTCCCACTCTAACCTTTAACCAGGTCCAGGGATGGCAGCTGAATTCACCGCAACCCCAGAATACCAAATACTTGCAAATCAATACTCAATTGAAGCATTGGGAAATCAGCAGACACAGGCCACTGGTTGAAAAAGTTAAAATATAAATGTTTAGTTCATATTCTAGAACAATCCTCGAGTAAGTATCTCGATAGGGAAATAGAGATATTTGACATAGAACTTTGACACTTTAAAAAATATTTTTTTAGTTTATATTCTTCTATAATCCTTGAGTAAGTATCTTGGTACTATAATATCTATCTATGACCTCTATAGTGAAATACAGATATCTGACATACAGTATTATATCTTTTATAAATAATGTTTTAGTACATATTCTTGAACAATCCTCAACTGGAAATTTCAAAGTTAAAAAAATCTAAACCTCTATGTCAAATATTTCTATACTTGGTACAGAGTTTTAGATCTTTTAAATTCGAATTTTAAGCCGTCATTTATCGACTAAACCTTCATAAAAGCTATACTTTACATAACCGCTCTAAAAATATATTAGGATCGTTTTTCTTGAACAATAAACTGAATGGTAACAAAACCCTTCAAAGGTACTATTGTTCTGCGGTCCAATTAAATTTAATAACTCATTTCCCTGTTTTATATTGGCGGATATTATAATAAAGTTAACGTTATTAGTACATGTTACAGAATAGGCTTTATTGGCTCCTTAACCATTTATCATTTGTTCACAGCCTGGAGGTTCATGAAGGAGTTTTATTAAATGACTTATATTGTAAGTTATTAAAGCCAGAATAAATGTCACTATTTTTAGTAAACTACGCTTCTAATTGAATATTTAATCCTAATATAGAGTTAATTCAAAAGCCACATCATACCACATCTATATCATAAATCCTTTTATTAAAACTACGTATTTTTTAAATAAAAGCCACACTGGTTTCATTTAATTTACTGACTGTATAGCGTAGCATATCCGTAGCATCCTCAAGAGATTGCTACGTGCACGTAACTAGTGCTACGCGTTCGTAGTACTGCTACGGAAACCATTGTATGAGAAGATACACACATAATCATTAGCTTTTCTCCCACAGAGATTGGTAAAATAATGTCATGTGCTAAGACATAATAATACAGATTGTATAATATCGTAAATGTGTTACATCACATATACCTTTCTCAAACAAATTAAGGTAGGCTTTCAGTATAACCGGATGCAACTATCGACATTTTACGTGGAGTGACTGCCTATCTATTCCTCTCTCTTAAGTCTTTGCTGTGCTCCACAGGGTCCATAATGCTTCTGTATTTTTATATTTTTAAGACGATTTATGTACATTATGGAACGCAATAAATGATTGATTGATTGATATCTGAACTCGACAACCCAGTTAGTATATAACATGAGGTCTCCTCTTCTTGTCGTATGGCTGATGAACCAACCTAGTATCAGAGTTTAAACCACCCGTAGGTCTCTGACATGATTTTACACACACACACACCATCGGGGAAGTCTCTCTAGTGTGATAGTTTCCTCACGATGTTCATTCATCATTTATTATGTAAATATATTATTAAATAATAATTTGTAACAACTACCCAAGTCAGTGCTAAGCCAAACTGTAACGAAGAACTTCGGAACCTGTACGTGTTATTAAATAATGATTATTGTATTTATTAAGTCTGTAGCAAGTGTGTAGCAAATCTATTATAGACGCTCTGCTGGCTAAAAACCACACGGTCTTACTCTAACCTTTACCAAGGTCCCGGGTTCGGCGTTGCATTCACCGCGACCCCGGCAGAGTGACCGTTGAGCTGGTAAATCAAAAGTCGCAGGCAAGGCAAGTGGTGCGTGCCTTGCCTTTGGCCTTTGATGTTTTCAGCCATATACGTTTTAAAAATTAATAATCACGTACTTAAAAAGGGTGAAGGAAAAAAATCGTGAGGAAACAAGCACACCCGAGAGATGTCCTCGATGGTGTGTAAATTCATATCAGTGAGCTACGGGTAGTATAAACTTCCTTGAATTTATGTTGTTTATCACCCATACGATGAAAAGCAACTGATTATTTTATTTTTATTAAAGAAACGTACAGTTTTGCCTTGATGCTTTCTAGATTATATGTCAATCAATTTCAATGCTTAATATAAAAATGATGGAAGGCCGTAATAAAAAAAAAATGTCTCCTGTAGTTTTTTGCAACTGACGATTAAAATACTGTCCGCTTGACGGATATCCGATTGTAGTGCATGTTGGGGAAAATATAAAATATTCAATCATGTCGTCATCATAAATTCATACTTTTTGTGTCACTGCTCTGTAGGATTTACAGAAGAGATAAAACCAGTAAAAAATATATTAAAAGATATGTTTTTTTTAGTTGACCGGTTCTTGGCCATTTACTCCCCTAATGTTATGCGACGGTGTTCCGAAGATGGAGCACATAGATCCAGAAGAAGTCTATTCAATGCAGCCTTGAATATGCCTAGATCGTATTTTTCAAAAAGCACGGAACTGTATCATGAATTTGGATCCAAATCATTGCGTACGAATATTTGGAATTTTCACGAGAAGTGGGACGTGATGTACCGTCCTTCTACTTGTCCTGCAGTAAAATAAGGTCACGAACCTCCTGCGCACACTCGCCGAAATGTATCCGGCAGAAAATAGACAGACATGCTACTTTACGGTGGTGCCCGGTATACATACTCACTAACAAAATTTGACGCCCCTGTATAAAAAGCTACAAGCTGGACTTGGGGTTTACTCACCGAGATCAATCTACCTAGCCTTTTCCCAACTACGTTGAGATCGGCTTCCAGTCTAACGGGGTGCAACTTATACTATCTTTATTATATCTATCTGATCTCCACAACCCAATTACTAGGTAACATAAACATAGCATCACACCCGTATTCCCCGAAGGGGTAGGCAGAGGTGTACCCAGTTGTACACCCACATTTTACCAATGCTGTTATTAAGTCCCATGTAATAGATGGTGAGCCTATTGCCATCTACCAGACAAAACTCCACACTCCGGGCTGCTACTGAGAATTTTATAAAAGAAAAACTCAATACCACCTTGCCTGACCCGGGAATCGAACCCGAGACCTCATGCTCAGCAGTCGTGCTTGGGAACACTAGACCAACGAGGCAGTTACTAGCACTCGGTAACATGATATAATTAAATCGTGGTAGGACTGGTTGTCAGACTTGTAGGCTTGTATCTGACAACCTGTAAAGGCTGTAACAGAAACTTTATTACAGCCTTTACGGGTTGTCGTCATTAAGTGTTGCCAATACAAGCAAAAAAATCAATAGTGCCCAAAACATTATTTTCATGACTTTATTGACAAACTGTATACCATACTTAGGCTCAGTTACACCGACTTAATCTTAACTGTGACCGACATGTTACTTTGTCATTTTGACAGAATATACATAGAAAAGCTGAAAATAATTAAGTAACACGTCGGTTACGATTATAATTATGTTGGGGCAACCGTGCACCAACCTTACTTTATGATGATGATATAACTATGTTATTTTGACAGATTTTGCATAGAAAAGCCGTCAAAATAATTAAGTAACACGTCGGTTACGATTATAATTATGTTGGGGCAACCGTGCACCAACCTTACTTTATGATGATGATATAACTATGTTATTTTGACAGATTTTGCATAAAAAAGCCGTCAAAATAATTAAGTAACACGTCGGTTACGATTATAATTATGTTGGGGCAACCGTGCACCAACCTTACTTTATGATGATAATATTTATGTTATTTTGACAGATGTTGCATAGAAAAGCCGTCAAAATAATTAAGTAACACGTCGGTTACGATTATAATTATGTTGGGGCAACCGTGCACCAACCTTACTTTATGATGATGATATAACTATGTTATTTTGACAGATTTTGCATAGAAAAGCCGTCAAAATAACGTCGGTTACGATTATAATTATGTTGGTGCATGAATAAAACCATTAACAAACATCAAGTGCTTAGATAAAATCCTCTTTTCAAGATCCGAAGCATACTTGTGGTAACTTTATTTTAATTTTAAAACAAGTATTAAATAAGTGGAACACCGTTTAGTTTTACAGGTAAGTAATCCTTTACGGTTATTTGGTTCACGAACAAGAGTTCAGTTGTTAGTATAGTTTATTAAGTTCGTGGAAGTATACCACGAAGTTCCTTCACTATGATTTACAAAGAAGATTTGATTTAAAATATATCTAAATAACATTTAAAACTTTACAGATGAATCTTTCAAACTCATTTACGTATGTGTAGCGAAATCTAAAGTTATACATTTTTGTGGAAAGAAAATACGGTCTTGAGCAGGATTTGAACCCGCACCTCCCTGGAGTTTTTATCCAGGAGGCGTAGGTTAAAATCCTGCTCACTTTTACGGTATTTTCTTTGTAATGTATAAATTGACAGTATTATTTGGTTAGGAAATTCTTAGCAGCAGCTCGGAGTTCAGAAATGTGCCCAGAAGGAAATAACCAGAACCGAAATAAACTTTTCAAAATGTTAATCGCCTAATGCTGCCGACTGTACTGACCAGAGACTACAAACAAAATCGCCAACAAATGAAGAGCAATCAAAGATAATTAATGTACGTCCCTTCTCTGTATGAGAAGGCCATTATTATTGTTAATTATAAAACAGAAACTACGTTGTTTTTGTACTCTATTTTACATTTGACCTCAAAAACCTATTTATATGATGAAACTCACCTTTGTGTTACCTAGAGACCTTATTATATAACCTCGTTACACTGTTGGCTTACCCGTCCACTCTACTATACAATGTAGAGCACACACTATAACATTTCAGTGAAATTTTCCTTTCATTATGAATTCTGTTTGAAATGAGACTGAAAATATTCATAAATTAATGCGATGGCCCACGATATCTGTCGGTTTTGAAATATTATTGTAAAATAAATCTAGTTCATCTCATAGTGATGACCGTGGTAACCAGTGGGTTACCTCGTTGGTCGTGTTGTTGAACGTGAGATCCTGGGTTCAATTCTCGGGCCGGGCAAAATGTTAAAGTTTTACAGGTACAAACTTCTCGTTGGCCGCCCGAAATTTGTAGTTGTGCACGGTTGAAGACAAACCGTTGGACTGGTAGGTCAAAGATCGCAAGTTCAAACCTAAAGCACCCACTGGCTGTTCGTAGTAATGTATAATATATTAGAAATAAATTATCAATTTATCACAGTTAAAACGGCTATGGAAAACCTTGAGAAGAAACCAGTCGAGACGTTGAGATATTGGTGTGTACCTATATATATCCATATATCATTTAACCACTTGATAATTAAATCCAAAAAAAAATATTCTTTTTGAAATACAAGGTCAGTCCAGTCCAGCGGTACATTAGCCAATACTCATCTAGAACAAAAAAAAACTAGGTATACAAAATTTGCCATTCAGACACGTATTTAGGCATTTTTGTAGACTTTTTGTGACAATTACCTAACAGCCGAGATAACTAAAATAAAACGAAAGAAGTGAACTTGAAATATTCAGGCCAAATTACGCGGAGTTAGTTGAAGCGGTTGCCATAGCAACGTTAATAGGGCTGAGAGAATAAAAGCGGACATAAAAAGGTCAAGGTCGGTTTCGGCCCGTTTAGTGTTGTCCGCCTTTTCGGAAATAGGCAAACGCGTTTGTACAAACTGAATTGCCTGTATCGGTATGGCCATGAAAACAGCTGTTAATGTATTTATCGAGAAATATCAACTTTAGTGAGAAATATTCATATTAATTAATAATATTTATTTATTTATTTAATACTTTATGCACAAAATAAATTTGTACAAAGGCGGACTTAATGCCTTAGGCATTTTCTACCAGTCAACCTTAGGGTGATGCAGAGAGAAAATGTGGTAGGTGCAATGTACAGATATGACAAAACTTAATTCTAAGGAAGGTACACTGTTCTAATAATAATATATATTAAAATACTACATAAATAACTAAAAGAATAATAGGATAAATAAATAAATTTAGCATACTATATATGTATATAAATATATGTAAATACTACATAAATAAATAAAGTGAAGTTAAGGTTGAAATTAAAATTAAACAGCCAATAAATAATATTATTAAAGTTACAATATTAAATGGAAAAAGAATACGGTCGCGAACAGGATTCGAAACTGCGCCTCCCGGATAGATACTCCAGGCGCTCTGACCACTAAGCCATCTCGACCTCTGAGAGGTCGAGATGGCTTAGTGGCTTAGCGGTTCGAATCCTGTTCGCGACCGTATTCTTTTTCCATTTAATATTGTAACTTTAGAGTTCGCTAAGCATGCGTTAATGCTTTTTCAAAAACATATCTTGAATAATATTATTGTTTAATAGTATCAATATTGCAATTGGCTGACTAAGATTTACATCTTCCAAAATGGAGGTTCTAATCACAAATGTCGAACTTAGGATGTAGTTCTTTGGTGTAGTAGGATAACCAGATTCTCAAAAAAAAAAAAAAAAACCCGCTGTTTCTCACGCCCCACACTTCGACAATGTCCAATCATTGCGAAGATGCCCGTTGTGCTTAATCACCAGTACCTTAGTAACGTGTTTTTTATTCTACTTACTCTGAAATTCAGGGATGGGATAGCGGATAGAAACGAAAACAACTTCCCTATCCCTGTACCCATACCCGGTTCAATTATTGTTCCCCAAAAAAATCTCCTTACGCTCAACTTTTTATGAATCAAAGATATGAATTTCGCTCGGAAACTTTTTTGAATAAAATATGTTTTAAGTAGGTACCCGGGAAGTTTGAGTTGTTTTCATAACAAAATATCGCTTCTAATTTTATGTTTTCCTGGTTGTATAAGCCTGTACCTACCTATAATTTTTATTTAAATTATATCGTTGTACGCATGTTTACGTCTTGATAGCCGCCATATTTAATATCAGCCTGTGATTTGTCATTTCTTGAGTGTATGATTTCTTTTGAAAACAGGCTTCATTTAACTTTACATAAAATTAGAGAGGCACTATCTTTTACTGACACGTACTTTAAGAGCGAGATGAGAAGAAAATGCCCCATACTAGGGATTCCTCCTGTATTGTAGGTGCCTTTACACTGTTACAGACACATAGCTCTATGCCCAGACGCGGAACAATTAATTGTTCCGTGCAGGAATCGAACCTGTGATACGTGGCACAGCAGCAGCCAACTGTGCTGCAGTGAAGAGATAAGCATACTTCGGGAATTCAATATGTACTGAAAAAATATATATTAAATAAATATAAAATAATAATTAAAAGAACAATATATAATAATAATCTGTAATTTTTGGAGTTGGTGCCTGTACTGGGAGAGGGTTATGTTTTCCTCTTGTTTGTCTTGTTTACTTTTTAACTTACGGGATTATTTTATGTTCTGTAAGAGTACCTACTCGTATCTCCATAGTTGTAAACCCAACACTCATCAGCCCGAAATACCATTAAACGGAATTACCATTAAACGGGCACTATTCCAAACTCCAGGCTGCTATTGAAAATTTCCTAAGAGAAAAACCCAGCAATAGTTTCTGTGACTCAAGATCTGAATCCAGGACCTCTCCTATTAGAAATATATAATAAATATATCTTTGAAAAATAATAAATTAATGGCTGCACATCGATGTTTACTTCCCATAAACTCAGTAGAACAGGATTGTAATTGATCACATGACCTATAGTCCTATACAATATATGTTTATTACTTAAAAGTGCAAAATAATATCAAAATTTGCTTATAATAAAATAAATTTAAAAGAGCAATATATAATAATAATCTGATATTTTTGGAGTCGGTTAACTGACATGTCCGAAGGTGAGCTGAAAAGTGAAACATATTGTTTTAATATTAAATGGGTAGGTACAAGGTACTGAAGGAAGTTCGCAGCCGGGTCGGGTCTATAGAAAATGTTCCACGGTACTATTCCGCGTGTGATGAAAATTGTTCAATACCTTGTGCTCATTCAACACTAAATAGGTTTAATTTGAGAGTTGTGATACTGGTAAGAATATTAAGTATTTGTTTTTAACAGCATTGCGTCCTAAAACGTGCGTGGAGTTACCTACAACTGCAGTTTTGCAATATCTAAAAGTCACAATAAATGTTTATAACATTCGATTCATCTTTTCCCGACCCGAGGATTAAACTTACGACCTCTATTAAACAAAACGGTCTAGTAATTTGATTTAGGCTTTGAAAACTTCAAAATATTATTATTTCCTGCATTTTTATAGGAAGCTATAGAAATATAAAACTTATTTTAAATGCGATCTCGTATCGAATGCATTAAATCGGTAATCATATAAAAGTTTCCCATAGGAGTTTCTTATGAAGATGAGGTTTCACCGAACCATAAATTTATTCGAGCTTCATAAAGTCAAGAGTTTAGTTTAACACCATCTAGTAGCGAACGACGGAACTAATAACTGCAGAACTGGGGAAATGAATAGAGTTATTCTCGTAAAATGTTTTGTGTTGTTTTCTAGTATGTAAACAAAGCCAAAATCGTGAGGAAGCCAGCTTTTCTTTGATAATGCTAGAGATTGTGAACAATTTTACTCATGTTTGTGTTATAAAATTGCCTGATTAGTTCGGAATTCACTCGGATGAGCCATCTGCGAGAACGCGAAGCAAGCGCCACTAACCAAGACCATTTTTTATGAAAAGAAATAAATTTATTGACTATGTTTTTCTTTAAAATTGTAAAGTTCTCCAAAAGTGTATTTTAACTATTCTATCACGTTTGGAGGCAATTTCGCTAAACTTTAAAATACGTACAATATTATTTTTAATGCAGATCAAAATGCAAAAGTCCGATTACTTTTTTGAAATATGCGGGATATTTGACCATGTAACTGTGCGCTTCTTTCATAACCAGAAGATATTCATATAAAAAAATGTTGCTATTTATATTTAGAGACAAATACAATGTGAAGTTTATCCTCTCATCCCTAAAATCAACCATAAATTGATAAATAATAATAATCAATTAATTCAATTCATACCAATGCAATTTAACTTGTTAGACATTACAGTAGACGCCTATAAACGTATCAACAATAAAATGTCTATTGTGCCTGACCTACCAGCGCCCGTCAGTCGGTTAAAAAAATTACTACGTAATATTGTTTGGTTTGCTATTGTCTGCAGATGTTCTAACGTAGGAGTTAGGAACAACTTTCTTTGAAAAACTTTCCTTGAGGAAATGTTGCTTTGCGACGTCCGTCATCAACCAAAAAATAAAGTTAAAAAAATTTGTGCATAGACAAATACGGTCGTGAGCAGGATTCAAAACTGCGCCTACATAGCATCACGCCTGTATTCTCCGAAGGGGTAGGCAGAGGTTGACACAGTTGTGCACCCACATTTCACCAATGCTGTTATTACGTCCCATGGAATAGGTGGTAAGCCTATAGCCATTTACCAGGCACAACTCCAAACTCCGGGGTACTACTGAGAATATCCTAACAGAATAACTCAATAACACTTTGTCCGACCCGGGAATCGAATACGAGACATCAGGCCCAGCAGTCCACCTTGAGACTAAAACTTTAAAAACTGCGCCTCCCGGATAAATATCCTTTAAATATTCGACTAGTTGTCTAAATGGCTTAGTGGTCCGAGCGCTTGGAGTATTTATCCGGGAGGCGCAGGTTCGAATTCATCACGGCCGTATTTACCTTTCTACAAAAATTATAACTTGACATGGTACACATGACATACTTTAACTTATCCACCATTTTACTGTATTCGATTAAAATCTATAGACATGAATGATACTTATCGATACTTATATATCGAGATCTGAGTACTATTCAATAGTGAAAATGTTGGCACGCGAAACTAACATTTATACGAACGATTTGTTATCGAATACAATCTTGTCAATCAGATGAGCTAGCAATAGTTTCTGCTATAGACAAGCACTATTCAATGAAACACGAATAAAACAACTGTAAATAACCTATTTCAGTAGTATTTCATTTTGTTTTGGTAGCTGCACAGCGTTTATAGTTTAGTGAGGTTTTATTAACGCCCTCTTGATTTTGTTTTCTTTCTTAATAATAAAATAATAAAAAAGCCTTTTATTTCCAGTTACATTTACAAATGAACATAAAGAACAGAACAAAAATTAGTCTACGTTTATAAATAGCAAACAAATTGTATAAATATATATTGTCTATGTAATTTAATTATATGAATAAAAACAGGTAATAATTTATTTCACTGGAACCCCTCTCAGATAAAGGTCTCCTCCAAAGATCGCTTTAATATTTCGTTAATATTTATAATTTCTTAATATGGATTGTTTAATAACCTATATTATATAATGTTCCATATTTCAATATGCTTTGTTCCTGTCTCACTCGCTTGATCATGCATACTTATTTGGTTTATCTTTTTATATTTCTGCATAAGTTTCACATAGTATTTTAGCGGATAGTAAGCTTATCGTGGTAAAAACGTTATCCAGGTTAGATCAAGGCTGATTGTTAAGGTGTGGCGAACGTAGTAGTCTTCTCTCGAAGATAATTATATTTTGTAGGTACCTAATAGTATACCAGCATAAATCTATGAATTTTTCATGATATGCGTCTGTTTATGGGTATTGATACCTCGGTAGTAAATGGTAGTTAAAAAATTTTTAAAAGGCTAGTTATTGCCATATTGGTAGATATTTATTTTTTAAAGCTGGGTCTAAAACCTAGCTCATGAAAATGTCCCCAAGTCCAGATTTAAAATAGTTACTTGTAATCCACCAAAATGTCTAACACTTAATTGATTATTTTTAGAACACGACCTCTAAACAGATCTTCACTCATTAGCTTTTTGTAGATGTTTTCGAAACCAATTAGGAATGGAACGAAACACTCATTAGGTATAGGGGGAGCCACTTCGGCGTTCGGCGTTCACGGTAGCTACGCGGGGCGGGGGGTACAATTTATGTGTCTGAGGAATTTGCCCACTCTCTAACATTTTGCCCGAAGGATCGGTAATGCAATAAAATGCAGACAGACGACGGTAGAACGTAAATGTTAACGTTGCTTTCTCTAAAATTATTTTCACTTCCGCTTATATGGGCAGACAGGTCAATGAAATATGGATCTGGGCGAATTTTCTTTTGACATCCTATGGCAAGTCCATTGCACAATTAATTAAGTTGAATATACCGCTCCAATAATGTCTTTTTGGTAACAAAAGACGCATTAAAATGTGGGAGAAGAATTCGGGGTGAGCAGATGTTGGCGCGGTCTTTACTGGTCAGAGCGCCTAGAGTAGGTATTTATCCGGGAGGCGCAGGTTTTAATCCTGCTCACGAACTTATTTTTATATCGGAACGGACGACGCAAAGCAACATTTCCTCAAGGAAAATTGTTCAAGTTAATTATTTTTTTTAAATTCACCAGTTTTACTCATGCTAATTATCTAAGCCCTAACATTTGCAGTGTCTAGTAGTGATGGCATAGTCGAAAGGGACCACCAGATCGTCTTATTGTAATTTGCCGAATTCGTCCAAACGCGTTGTAATCAATGATTTCAAAAGAAAGGATACGCCCATCTAAACATTACAGAAAACTTCTTCATACAAGCAAAAGTAGCGCCATCTGTCATCACTCATACGAACTACGTGACGCCGCGTTTCATAGGTCGAAGACTAAACCTTGTACGTGCGTATATGATTTTTTTTATCACATTTTATTAGTGGTCAATATTTTTATACACACATCAGTCACAAACTGAACTAAGTTTTTACCCGACTGCGCTAGAAGGAGGGTTATATGTTTTTCGGGTGTATGTATGTATATTTCTTTGGCATACTCTGTAGCCTAAACGGGTTGATGGATGTTAGCTTTTGAAGTGTCGTTAGATTATATTAGTTTTTTAAACTATAATTTATTGCGATAATAATACATGTCACAAAAAATACATGTAAAACAAATTAATATCAATCAGCTTTATTTGAAATTGTAAAAAATATTGTTATAATAATTAAGTATTAACATATTAGGTACTTACTAAAATTATTCATACTAAGTTTTTAAGACAAAAATAAAACAAATAAAAAATTACGTTCGTTCAACGTTACTTCGCGCGCGCTGCCGGCCACACAATGGCCGCCATTACGGACTTCGGTAGTAAAATAATTATACCTTTAAAATGTGTTAATTTAATAATTTTATTGGAACAGAAGAAATCTAGGGATATTTACCGATGATACGATATCCCATGTTCCATTTTAATCTTTTTATCGTCATTTTTGCAGCCTTTTACCATGCAGCTAGGCATATTTATGACAAACAAATACTCGTTCTCTCCTGCGCGCGGTCCACGGTCGACTGAGTTGCGTTGGCCCTAAACTCTCATTTTAGGGCCAACGAGTTGGTGCCATTTAGTTTCGCGGTCGGCCGGGTCCTTACGCTAGTAATATATATATTATGTCAATGGTTGTAATAGATAAAATACGTCATCGTCGTGTAAATTAGTTCATATATCAAAGTGGAGCAATACACAGTTCATCGGTGAGGAAGTAAAGCACAAAATATAACAAATCCTTAGCCTTATTCCAGAGCAAGCAAAAAATATTATTATAATTTCTTAGTTCCCTCTCCGATATCAATAGTGAGTTTTCCTATCGGGAAACCAAACCATCTCAGGTAACATAAAAACAGCCAGATGATAAATTAACTTGTGGAAACTGAATAAATTGTTAATGACAATAAATTACTATGGTACTAGAAAATTTGGTCATTATCCTTTCAAGTCGCTTATCTGTCATTCCCCTCGTAGGTCTACGCTTGAAGGTACGTAGATTTCTCTGATAAGTTGTGATAAATGGGTGTTATACCCTACGGAATTAATTCCTTATCTTTTGGAGTGGCTTTTCGCTTTCCCTCGTTGGTTTTGTTCAAGTCGCTTGTCATGTGTTCACAGTTTAGCGGTGTGAATTATGGACCTGTTGTGTTCGGCACTCGAGTTTTATTTCATACATGAAGAATTTTGCCGCTACTTTTCACAAAACATCAATTTAAAATTTGTGACAGTTGATTATTACACATACGTGCTTCATGTTGGAAATTAAGTTCGGGTTAATTAACGATGTTTTTATAATGTAACACTAAAAGAATTGTATGTGTAATTGTGAGAAAAAAAATTAAAATACATACATGCCAGGTTTTAGAAGACACAACTGTGTGTTCAAGAAGCAGGTCCGATTGTGTGGACAGGAGATGTTGAGCATTTTGATTAAAGTGTCTCCGACCGTCAGTTGAGAACATGTCGCTCCCGGTTGTAAAATCTGCGATAATCTTTTTTCATTCTGCCTCGTTGGTCTACTTGTCCCAAGTGAGACTGCTGAGCGTAACGTCCTGGGCTGTATTTCTGGGTCAGGTAAAGTGTTGTTAAGTTTTTCTATTAGGAAACTCTTGATTGCAGCCCTGAGTTTGGAATTATGCCCGGTAGATGGCTCACCACCTATTACATAGGACTTAATAACAGTATTGTTGAAATGTGTGTGTACAACTTTGTACGTACAGCTCTGCGTATCTTTTTCTAGCCATGTCTAAAGCTAAGTCTGCTAAGCCTCCAGTCAGGTAGACACCAGGTTTGGCTACTGACTATTCGTAAAAAAAGAAAAGGAAAAGTAGGTAATTTTATATACGTTTTCTGAAGTGTACAACTTTACGTTCTACTGAGTACAGGGAAGTCTGCCGCCACAAAGGCTGCCACAGGTGTCGATCGATGCGACGCGCCGGTCCGGCCGTCGAACCAACGCAACACCCGGTTGTGACGCTACGTGCCAACCCTGTGAAGTGATACAATATTTATGATTGTAACAACACCTTCAGTTTGTCTTTATACTGTCAAAACAGAACTGTTTACAGTTAGTAGACGTCAACTTCTGATTTGTTATTTCCAGCGCATTAGAAATAATCAATGACAATGAATTTAACACCCAAGGACACTGTAACCATAATCTGGAACAGATGCTGTGGCCAATATACAATATTCATATCGATGGGTGAAAGGCTTTTTAGCTCAAGCGACATTTTAGTGAAATATGAAAATGTCTCTAATACCTATCTGATTAAGGGTTGAGGAGCTCATTACTTTTTGCAAACCTTGTAGGTATGTTGAGGCTAAGCAAGTCATTCTGGAGATGGGTGACCGATAGGAGCATTTTCATCTGAGCGTCTCCGTGCTTTAGTATGTAAAACCGACCTGCCTACTAGCGGCTTGAACAATGTTGAACTAGAAGTTGGCTCTTCTCCATGCAAGGAGAATAACTTCAGGTTTTTGATCACCGCAGTTTTCAGATGGACTACTGAACGCAGATCCTCTTAAAATAATGCCTTTGATGATTCATACCTACAGGATAAAAACAAAACAAATTTTACAAAGTGAAAAACTTTGTAAAATTTGTTTTGTACTACTAATGAGACTGAACAACTTTCCCTAAGAAATGTCAATCACTCGTCAAACCAACTTTGTATGAGAAGACAAACAAATCAAATTTTAGCCACAAGTTGTGGGATCAAATATGGCATGTACCAATATGACTTTTTCAATGTCATATGTGCTTCTAAGCTACACAAAAATATGGCGAAGGAAAACATCGTGAGGAAAGCCGGACTTGATGGTCTGAAATCACCAACCCGCAGTGAGCTAGCGTGGTGATCTCGCTCTCGAATGCTCGTGCCTTCTCTGTATGAGAAGAGGCCCTTGCCCTGCAGTGGCATTATTATGGGCTGGTTATGTTATGTTATGCAAATAACTTCGAGTTCATTTTATTTCGATTACGATATCTTGCGTAGGGTCTCTGAGTGACTTTCAGGGACCCTACGCAAAATCCTGACCCAGAATTTAACAACTCTAATAAACCCATAAAGTAAACCCTAAAACTATAAACCAAAGATCACAAGAGAGAATATTCTATGCGTACTTTTGCAATTTCACATAGCTACGATCTTACAAGAATATATCAACTACTTGTGAACGTAAATATGATTCAATAAATCTCTCCTGAACAGCCTAATATGAAAAGCTAACAATCTTATAAGTGCATCCTGGTCACGCATCGATCGAACACACACAAACGCAAAGCTGTGTCGCGACTGAGCAAATAAAACAAAATGCACCCCCCTCCCCTTTAGTCTAGTCACTAGACAACAAAGGGTGCGCATACAAACGTAACTGGACCACTCATTCAAATAAAAATCATCCTTATCTCTAACACATATGGTTTATAGTAACTGCAAATAGTGCCATGGTGTGGTACAGGAAGCGATGTGTTAAGAGAAGTTTAGACTTAATAGCGTTTACAGATTTTACGGTAGAAATATTGCTGGCACAATATCCTTAATTTCCTATGTATTTTTCTATAAAACAAGTTCTTTAATGAGGCGGTAATGACATTTTTCCGCTTTGATAAAGTAGAAGGTACCAACGTCTTTGCTTAGTTGGAGCTTTATGTGTGCCCTAAAGCAGATTATAAAAAAATATGGTTTATATTGCTAAAGAATATCTCTTACATACCTACATTGAGGAAGTATTTAAACCAGCAGAAGTGTTGTCATTTAAATCAATTACTCAAATTTTAATTAGAAATTCAAATCGATTTTTAGGATGGCTTTACGCCAATGTTCTGTGATGCGAAGGAACGCAGCGGAGCTATCAAACAGTGTGACTCTATACACTAAAGCTCTGATGAGGAAGCGGAGCGGTAAGCAGGAAGCTCCGGTGGTATAATCTTCTCTGTGTTTACCTTAGGTTCAGGCGATTAAAACAATGTTTATAGAATGGCCAAGTCTTCCTCCTGTCTACTAGTTTGCAAATCATGGTTTCTGTTATAAGCTAGGGAAAATGTAGTTACTTTGCATCACGCCTGTGTTCCCTGAGAGAGTAGGCAGGTGTACACACCAATTCTACACCCAATTACACCAATGCTGTTATTAAGTTCCGTGTACCTTATAGGTGGAACGCCTATTGCAATCAACCAGCCACAATTCCAAACTCCAGGCGGCTCTTGAGAATTCTTAAATAGAAAAATTCAATAACATTTTGCCAGCGCCCGGGAACGCACCCAGTACCTCATGCTTTGCAGACGCCCTTGCGACCAATAGACTAATGAGGCTGATGTTTTAATAGAAAAGTGAATAACTGAACAAACGATACTAAATTCAATGTAATTAATTAAGTACGTTTAATTCTCTTTGGATTCCTTAGAGGAGTCCAGAGTCCAGAGTAAACAGGAATCTGCCATGCGCATAAACGAGTATGTATACATCTACGTAATTATGGTTAAAACGTGAGTAAAACGTTTGCTCACAGGACATTCCAGCAAATATTTGGCTTTGACTGTCGTCTTGAAGACCAAGTGGTGGCAAATATACAGCGCCCTCAGTAAATCAGTATGTAGCGTATCAGACAGCGAAAGGGCGCTTTATTTATACTTAAATTAAAGGTTAAAAACGGTACTTACTAGCTTATGTTACCCGGGACAATGTAAGGATTCCAACGATACCCCACACATCCAAATCGATTCAGGAATGTAGAAGTTATGGTGGAATAAAGAAACTCACAAACATACATAAACCTTAAAAACATAACACAAAATTTTTGGGCAGTTGTGTAAAAAGCAAGCCTGCCAAGTGTGAACCAAAAAGAGAAAAAAAAAAATAACGTATGTGAAGAATTTTTATTGCATTCTTGGCGGAGGACTGGAAAGAAAAATGTTTCCGAGTACTGTCCCCCGTTTTTTAAATCTTACTAGCCTGTATTACCCGGGGGAAAGCAAGAATTCTAACGATATCCCATACATTTAAATCGTTAAAGTAGGTATTTAAAAGTTATACTGGAATAAAGAAATTTACAAATATACCTACATAAATGAACCAAAAAAGAATTCTTTTGTAAATATGCTATGTTGAAAATATAAATAAAAACGTTTATTGCACATTAAAATAATACATTATTTGAAACTCTTGACTTCCAAACTAAATAAAACTTGTACTATGGAAGTCAAGGAGCTCTCTAAAGTACAAGTTAAAACGGTAAATAGCGGATACAGAACAAGAATAAACAAGAAGAACCTTTGCTAAAATAATTCTATTGATAAAGTTACAATATTAAATGGAAAAAGAATACGGTCGCGAACAGGATTCGAACCTGCGCCTCCCGGATAGATACTCCAGGCGCTCTGACCACTAAGCCATCTCGAGGTTCGAATCCTGTTCGCGACCGTATTCTTTTTCCATTTAATATTGTAACTTTAGAGTTCGCTAAGCATGCGTTAATGGTTTTTCAAAGACATATCTTGAATTCTATTGATGTTTGCTTCCGTTTGCATAAAATCATTACTCTAAGTATAACGCGCCATTGAATGGCGTCACGTGCTCGCTGTTCTAGTTCTCAGTCTCTGAGATCAGTTAAGCAGTCGCTCCATGCAAAATACTGATATTAAGCATCCTGTATGCGGAAATAATGAAATAAGCCTTCTTCACATTATTTTAGCATATCAGCCGAACAATTGTATTGAAATTTGTAAAGATTAATAACGTTATTTTATCGTAAAGTTAGTCAAATAACGTGACCCTTCGCAGCTATATATTAGGCATGCTTTACGCCTACGTGTTTTTGTCCCTGAAATATAGTTTTTTTTATCATATTGAGGAATATCTTCATGAACATCCTCTACCCGATGTCGGAGGAGTATGTCGTACTCACAGAAATAGGAGGGAGAGGGAGTACCACTAAAAATATTGGAAGGAACTTCTATTTCTTCTAATATATTTGGTCGTACTCCTCCCAACTAAAACCAAACACTACCTCTGTAAGAATGTTATATAAAAATATGTACGCCATTAATATTTAACTAAGAGGTCTTTTAAAAGTGCGCCTTATTGCAGAACAATGCACCAATTAAACTAGATAAATAGGTATAAAAGAACTTCGTTCGTTAAAACTGGTCGACCGGTGGAATAAAATATTAACTTTTTCTTTAGGAATTGTAATATCTTTCATTACAAATGGGCCATGAGACAGGACCGTATCTTTCCTTTGAAACAAAAGATACATTGATATGATACAGACAAATCTTTCAAACACATTAACGCATGCGTCGCGTACTTTGAATCTATTTTTTTTTGTAAACTTGTACTTTCCTGAAAGGTATTAGTGTCGGTTCAGCCAGTGTATAGGGATAGAATAGATAGCAAAGACCATAAGATGTTTTAAAATGTAGAAGAAGAATTCGGGATTGTGAGCAGAGGTTGAGATGGCTTATTTGGCAGAACGCCTGGAGTATTCATCCGGGAGGCGCGGGTTCAAATCTTGCTCACGACCGATTTTTTCTTGCAATACAAAATAACATTTCCCATTTTTTTTAATCTAAGACCAAGCTCTGAGCCCCCTAGCCCCTAAAGTTAAACCCCAAATGCGTCCCCTTCAACCTCTCGAGATTCTCCCCGGTGTATCTTTTCTCGAGTTTGTAATTAAAAATCTTGAAAGTCAATTAAACTTTGGCAGAACTCAGAGGCCCCAGTTTGTCTTCGGATTGAAATCGTAATGAATCGTGGCAAATCAAACTTCAATATTATTTTATAGGTGTCATTGTCTAGGGGTTAATGCTGTTTGATCGTTCTTACTAGTAATTATACGTCATTATTCTGGTTAGATAGACCGTAAAATCTACTTAAATGTTGCAAGAGATAAATTAATAGCATTTAACTCTTAGAAAATTTAAGTTGACAAAGGTTTGTTCGTTAAAGATCAATTGTCTATCTACAAAGATATAAATAATTATGTTTAATAAAACTTTAGACTTGTCTGTTGATCTGCACAAAGAGAATATAAACCATATTGGATCTGCACGTGTCACGCAGAAACGAATGGATAAGTAGGTACCTATTAAATATTTAAAATCTAGAATCATTGCTCACAAAGTGAAGACTACATCTAGCAGATTTCTAATTAAATAAGTACTTAAACTTTAGATTCATCAGCTTTGGGATGATTTCCACAAAATTCTCAGGAATTCGAGCACGCTACAAACATGGTTACTAGATCGTTTCAAGGCTCCATTAATCTGAAATCATTGCTGACAAACTAAAGACTACATCTAGCAGATCTCTAATTAAATAGGTACTTAAACTCTAGTACTCTATTCATCAGCTGTGTGATTATTTCTTCTAAAATCTAAGAGGTTAGCGCACGCTACAAACATGGTTACAAGATCATTTTAAAGCTCCAATCCTCTAAAAAATCCGGATCCCATAAAGGATCACTTTGTTCTTCGTTCAACTGTTCATCCTGGGCAATATGGTCGCTAAGCGACAAAGCCATTCAAATAAATTAAAAATAAACTCTTCATCCATCTGTCAAGAACCTTTTTCTCAAGAATGGGTACAGTTGTAAGTATGAAGTTGAAAGTAATCATTATCAAATAGTACTACTATAATATTTTTAATGGATACTACACAGATCTTTATTAAAACTATTGAGACATATTGTGGTTTGATTTTTGATTTGAAATTACCTAAACATCACACTTACTACCTTACGATACCAGCTCGTAATATTTATATGTATACGTCGGACCGAATTTATCTCCACAGTGATTAAGATTAGCCAAGTACGCAGGAGATATTACAGTGCACAAGTGCATGCGCAAACACAGGCACACTTCCTCTTCCTTCACTCTCATAACCCAATGGGGACGGCAATCCGACACGACCGGAGAGAGATCAAGCGCCGACGGCTTTACGTGCTATCTGAAGCACGGCGGTGTCACACGGCCAACTTCCTAACTCCGGGCTGCTACTGAGAATTTTCTAACAGAAAAATCTTAATAACACTTCCCGACGCGTGAAAACCAATGAGACAGTTTAATATATGTAGCAGTTCGTAACTGTTGCACGGCAGGGTGACGGTTCCACAGTCACGAACATTAAAAAAGCCTCCTTCCCTACCCTCCTTCTGGGAAAGTCTGGTAAAAAGATACAGAAGTATTTATATTATATTTTTTATTAATTCCATCCGCCACAATTATTTCGAAGTACAGGCATTTTAAATAAATACAGAACTAACAAACTTCGCTGGCTTCGATATACCAGACTCTACCCTCAGGTTTCCAGTTGGCAATCTCCGATATTGTTCTTCTTTGACTGAAACTGGTGGAGGCACCAGTCTATTCATTTTCGGTGAAGGGTATTTTGTAATCCAAAAAGGGATCCTAATACTAACTGGCGTGGTATTGAAAACAACTTTACAGGATTGTGCAAGGGGTCCACCCCAAGCCAAATGGTTCATTTCTAAGTTTATAACTTCTAGATCAAACGATTTATAGTCACTTTTACAGAAGTGTTATGTTAAAAACCACTGACACGCGTTTATATTCTCTTTGGACACAATTCAATTAAATTTTTTTTTGTTTATGTCCGCCGTTAGTCGATGATTACGCCAATTACGAGGTTGTAAAGGACTCTAACGATTCACCCATTTTTAAAGTAATTTTAAAATTTTATTATAATGACGAAACATTCGTCATCAGTAGCTCTATAAATATAGTACGAGTTACAACTTATCAAAACCGGCTTCGGGAGCTGTTCGACGCATGGCTCACGTCAGGACGGTCCCGAAGCTGTGGAAGGACGGACGATGGTGCCTGCTATGAAAGGAGAGTCGACTAGTCGACTCGCCTTCCGGATACAGGCCCATCGTATTGTTGGATGACACGGGCAAGCTGCTGGAAAGAGTGGTAGTTGCGCGTGTTATCTGGAGGGTACTGGGCCTGGGATCTCCGAGGCCCAGTATGGGTTCAGGATGGAGCGTTCTACAATAGACGCCCTACTCTGGCTTAAAGAGTGGACGCAGGATGCGGTCAGGCAGGGGAAAAGGGCGTTGGCTGTCTCACTTGATATAGCCAACGCCTACAACAGTCTTCCGCACGGTGTGATAAAGGAGGTGCTCCGCTTTCATGGACTACCTCCGGGACCGCGAGGTCCTGGTGGAGGGACGTGACGGTCTGAGGCGCCGTCGCGTCTCCTGCGGGCTCCTTCCACAGGGGTCGGTGCTTGGGCCACTCCTGTGGAATGTGGGCTATGACTGGGTGCTCCACGGTACGCTTCCCGTAAGTATGCGGGTTGTGTGCTATGCGGACGACACCCTAGTTGTAGCCCGAGGAAAGGACCTCGGGGAGGCGGTGCGGTTGGCGACGGTGGGGACATCTCTCGTGATCGACCGCATACGTTCCCTGGGCCTGGAGGTCGCCTTCACCAAGACCGAGGCCCTATTGTTTCATGGGCCTCGGGGAAGGCCCCCTACAGGAACGTGGGTGATGTTGGACGGGGTCTCAGTACTGGTTGGGACCCAGATGAAATATCTGGGTCTCGTCCTATACTGAGACCTGTTATATGGGAGGTGGGCCTTTGAGACCCACTTCACCCGGCTGACCCCGAGACTATTGGGAACGTGGGTTTAACTGGGCCAACTGTCGTCGGCTGTACTCCGGATAACTGCGGAGTACCCTGTACGGGGCACCGGTCTGGGTGGACGCTCTCAACCGCGGAAACAAGACCTTGCTGCGACGTCCGCAGCGGGTCATTGCGACGAGGGCGATCCGCAGTTACCGGACGGTGTGCTGGGCGGCGGCATGCGTGTTGGCCAGTGAACCTCCCTGGGAGCTCTAGGCGGAGATCCTCGCCGAAGTTTACCACTTCGTGGTGGCGAGGAGATCTCGTGGGGAGCCTCTAGCGTGAGAAGAGGTGCGGCGCATGCGGATGCAGGCGCGGGCCATCCTGTTGCGGCGGTGGACAGAGGATCTTGCCCCACGTCTTGCCGATCTTGCCGTCCGCCCGGTACTTCAGAGGTGGGTGAGGCGGTCATTCGGGTCGCTGACTTTCCGATTGGTGCAGGTGATTTCCGGACACGGATGTTTCGGAAAGTACCTGCACCAGACGCGCGACACGGGAGGCCACCCCGGCTTGCCACGAGTGTGGGGCGCTGGAGGACACAGCGCTCCACACGTTGGAAGTGTGTGTCGCATGGGCTCCGCAGCCACATGCACTTTCGGCCGTAATTGGCCGTGATCTGTCTCTGCCGAGCGTGGTAAACGCCATGCTTGGCGGTGAGAGGTCGTGGGAGGCAGTTGTCTCCTTCTGCGTAGAGGTTATGTCGCAGAAGGAGGCCGCGGAGAGGGTCAGGGAGAATGCCGCCCTGGCAGACGCGATCCGCCGCACAAGAACAGGAAGGCGGAGGGGGCAGTTTGCCCTACTCCTCCATCCTCCGTAGTGGGGTCACCGGTGAAGACTCGGGGGAATCTTCGCCGGATTGCACGGCACCACACATGCGGGAGGGAGGTGGCCTTGGTGAGCGAGGTCACCTCCCTCATAGCGTAGGGGCCCGGCTTGGCTGAGCCTACCAAGAGAGGGCAAGACGGTGAATGCTAGCGCGACCCACTATCTTGCCTAACCTCAGCGGAGGACTGCTCACGTTGGGTTTTAGTGGGTTAGAGCCACACATACCCCTTCCGTCACACCCTCAAAAAAATATTATTAAATAAATAATATAATATGTTGTATAGAATAACTTAACATAGAATCCCCCTCTGTAACCCCGAAGGGTAAAGCAGAGGAGTACCGTTGTACACCCTCATTCCACCGATTGTGTAATACGAGCTCACGTTCATCCTCAGGGATTCTCAGAATAATAACACCAGAATTCGAGTGGCACTTGAGTGACAAACACAACAAAAAGTTTAACTCAATATAAAAATCATAGAAGTTTACTCATTTTAATAGGTCTAGTATATCAGAAATGTTCAGAAACGCTCATTTTTCTCCACAACTATTCACTGCCCCCCACCCGCAATGTGGTGGTGGATAGCCCATGGTCTCCCTGTGGTATTAAGAGAGTTTAGTAGTATTATCTCTACGTGGTGAAGATTTATGTCGAACTGCTGCCCTGATAAATAATTCCATTCTGATGAGTCAATGATTTTACGTTTTTAGGCAATACGATTTTACAGTCTACAATTATATGAATGAATGTATGTGAATGAAATAGTCAGGGTTTCACTTAGAGGACCACCAGACGGGACACCAGGAGGGTTTCTATTTAAATATCTAACAAAAATTTTTTCATTTTTTCGCCGCTTTTGGCGGTGATTGAAATAACACACGAGCACTAAAGCAACATTATATAGCTCTCGTGATTACATTAATAGTATTAACTACACATAAAAAAAACTAATCACAAATATAAAATTGCGTCTCACACGATTAAAATCGCGTACTATCATGGGTAACCACACAGGTAAAATGTATAAAGGTATTTGATTGGGAATCATATTCCAATGGCGAGAAGGGTACGCCCGCTAATACTACTCCAGGGTTTCATATTAATAAATGAAAACTCCAATATAATTATATTAACTACTTTAATCATGTTCCACTGGCATGCATCCTAGCGGCAGTTTGCAATTGCAAGTTTGCTTGAAACGAAACGTCGCCGTTGACCCAGCTCTGTGTTGCCAATAAGCGAGAAATTCAAGTAGGGAATGCTAGTCGTCTGCAGAGAAAGTGCGGACTTTTATTTATTTAATTAGCTAGCACAATAACATAAATAATATCAGTAGCTACCAAAAGAGAAATTAAAAAAAAATACCATTCCGCTTTTAGTATCTATTTAACGACAGTTTGCATCAAAGAAAAATAATAAAATAAAGACTAAGATACCCAAAAAGCACCTTAATATTTTTTTGCCTTGAGACCGTTATTAGTACTGTAACTGTAATTTCCATATAGGTACTATATATTTTGTTATAAATAAGATGATTAAAACAAAGAAATGTTTTAATTCTATTATACCTAATTCATCATGCGGGAAAATTATAAAAGAAAAGTGGCAAAAAGCAAAGAATAAAGCCGATGAATTCATAAATATACCTCGACAATACCATACGTCGACAATACTGTTGATGACTGACCCATAGATTATACACTAATATAAAGGACTGACCTCTTTTTCCTAATTGTTAATACGTACGATCAGTGTAACCAGTTTTTAGCCATTGGGTAAAATCTAACAAAATAGGCTATTTGACTAAATTCAAAAAACTGTCTCACATTATTTACTGGTTCATAAGGACCGTACAAATAATATTTATTTTTATTTAATTTAAGTATTTCATTGAAAAAATGTTACAAAATACCATAAACGTGGGATAGAAAAAGACCTACATAGCATACTATGGTTATGGAATCTCTTACGGAAATATCACATGTTAGAAAGAGAAAGCATATTTAGGTTCGGTCAGCACTATTGGCAGATGTTGTTTTCTCCAGTGTCACTGTCAAAAATCACGCTACCTTTTTTATTACCTATTTGCTGTATTGTCAGTGAATCCTGTATATTTTATACAGTTTTAAAATTTATAATCGATGCCTACGTGTTCTGTTTTGACTGCGATGTTTCATTAAAAATAATCCAGAAAAACATTAATTTCACAAGTAAATTGTCAACAACAGCATATACTCGTATTTTCATGGCCATATTTTGGAGAAAACTATCTTTAGAAAATTTATTTAGAAAACCAAATCCTATCAAGGAAATTGTGAATTTTCTCTGTAGTAATAGTCATAAAAGCAATATTAAGGACGTTGTTCTAATATAAATTTTCATTTCATGTACACAAAATAGTGACTTGTCAGTGTCGACCATAAACGTAGGATAGAAAAAGACCGCCAAAGCCTAATATGGGTAGGGAATCTCTTACGGAAATATCACATGTTAGAAAGAGAAAGCATATTTAGGTTCGGTCAGCGCTATTGGCAGATGTTGTTTTCTCCAGTGTCCCTGTCAAAAATCACGCTAACTTATATTTGCTGTATTGTCAGTGAATCCTGTATATTTTATACAGTTTTAAAATTTATAAGCAATGCCTACGTGTTGTGTTGGTGACTGCGATGTTTCTTATAAAAATAATCCAGGAAAAGATTCATTTCACAGGTAAATTGTCAACAACAGCATATATTTTCTTGGCCATATTTTGGAAAAATCTGTCTTTAGATTATTTTTTTTGAAAACCACATCCTATCAAGATAATAGTGAATTTACTCTATAGTAAAAAACAATGGTCATAAAAGCAATATTGAGTGCGTTGTTCTAATATAAATTTTCATTTCATGTATACAAAATAGTGACTTGTCAGTGTCGACTATTGTGTCGATGAAATTTTAAAACAAAAAGTTCCGATATCAGAATTTATTATTAGTGTAGATCTACCAACTATCTCTGCACAGTGTAATAAAACAGTGTAACAAATTTTAATTGGGGTACCTAATACGATGAAACCAAAATGTTTGGAAACGTTTCTGTCTGTTTGTCGGTGTGTCTGTCCGAACGTTTATAACATATAAGAAGCTTCGTTATAAATATATTTCATCACGCTATTACAGTAGTCCCCAAATGCGGTTCAAATCCGGACCGCCAACCTAATTTGTGCTGACCTTAATTTAAAAATGATCTAACGAACTGCGCTACTATTATTCTTCGCTATTTGATTTGAATTTGATTAGACCCCGAGTGAAACTAGTTGGTGATTCCTGCGCTATCACCTTTAGGCGGTGAGCACTGAGCCTATATGTGATAGCGTAATGAAGATGTTGTTTACATAATTTTTACTACAAATTCAAGAGAATTTCACATTTTTATGATATATTATTTATACTAAAAGGTTTCCTGTTGCTGCTAAGAAAAAGGAAAAATGGATGAGACTAATTGATAACGAAAAGAATAAAGATAAAGAAGAAAAGAAGAAATAAAAAAAGATAATAGGATATACCTTTTTTTTCGGGGAGAAGCTTTCAAAAACGTGCCCGGCTTTTATGGATAAGACCGGGGTGTGTGGGATTCTTACCTCACTAAAACCACCTCGGTCGTCAACATCAGCATATGGAGGGAGTCACGCAATAGACCAGCTCCAGCACCCCCGCTATGCAGCGCCTATTAAGGCATATCCCTGGAGAGACTGTACAGGGGTTTCCCCTAAGCCTCGCACGCTGTGCACGATAGCACGTAACCACTATGCCACCGTCTTCTCTGGGATCATGATGGGTAAACAGAGTCCCCTCTCTAAGCATCTGTGACCCCAAAGGGCCGCCTATCTTAAATCATAAAGGCGGGGTTTCGGCTGTTAGGCGCCAAGGCGGTTGCCTCCTAGACGCTTTCTTCTCAAAGAGGGATCGGTCCTCTCACAATCCCGCTCGGCGGCCTCTTCCTGGACGACAACAGTCTCACAAAGGAAGCCATTCCTCTCCAGTTCACTTTATCTGCCAGCATAGTCCTCACTACTACCGACAGAGACAGGTCTCGCCCGATACGGGCACTTAGTACCCGCCACTCAGCGATCTAGGCAGGGCACACCTCAAGCGTGTGCTGCGCTGAGTCCAGACCACCTCCGCAATGGTATTAGTATAGGTAGGTAAAAATCATACAGTCAATCATCATCTCAATTAGTTATACTCTATATACTGCTCAGGGTCCATAAGCTGCTTTCTTTACAAGGTACCTATTACCAATGAAATATAATTATAATGTGAGCGCATTAAATGTTTTTATTATAATAATGTAATTAATTAAGTGTATTAAATAATACCTATTATATATATATACATATACGATTTTAGTTTTATTAACATAATTTGATTGAAAATATTTTCATTTTGTATACCAAGTCTTTACATCTGAAATATTGTTTATCGATAATGAATATGTGTCAATATTTCCACGTTGTACGCACATTACTATTGCACGCACACATTGACAATTCAAAATCGGTAGCAAAATACACTGATTAAATAAGCTGTCAAAACGCTTGTTACAGCAATATGGCGTCAAATCTGTCGAGTGACGTCACATGTTTGTATATCAAGATTGGAGACCAAGTCGAATCGAGCGTTCTGTTGTTTAATATAGTTTATAGCTGTAATTTACTAGAAATAATTATTTATAAATCTTGTGCAGTGCCAGCGTGCACAAATACAATAAGATGCTGGAAAAAGTCTTTAGAACCGTTCCAAAAATATTATAGTTCGCAACAATGTTAAGTTAATATCGACGACCATGTTTACAATCTAAACACTCTTATTTTCGTCTACCACCATCATCTCCTTAAGATTTTCTGATTAATTTTCTCGATTTTCCTATAATATACGCAGATGGTAATCAATAATTCATTTTTTATTTATTATGTAATAATTTTTTGTATTTTATTCTGTCAAATTTCCTATTTTAATTTTGGAGAAAAAATAATTCAAAGGAGGAAATAAAACAACATATCTGGCAACCCTGCGAAAATAGTTCTTTCTCTGTCTCTCGTAATGGCCGTTCTCTACTTTAACCGTCGTGTTGAATTCATATAAATTATTAATTTGTTTTAAAAGTTGCACCTATTATACGACATAAATTAAGTGAAAATGTCGTTTTCATTCGGTACTCCATCGAGTGCTCCTGCAACAACAGGACTTACTGGAGGCTTCAATTTTGGCGCTAACAAGTAAGTTGAAACGTAACTTTTTTTGTTCAAAATGCATATCCACAAAACTCTTTTACCTTAACGACTTAAAAACTCTTTTCTTAATTTATAACCAAATCATTTATCTCATCTATGAACATCAAAATCCAAAAACAATATAGTGACAATCAAATTATAACCTCATCAATTTCTTCCTTGATTTACAATTCGTATTTTCACTTAATTGGTGCTACTAGCTGTTTTCATATTATTTTATGATTACTTTTCGAGCGTTAAATTGTACTATTTAGACCCGCGACGCCTGGTTTTGGTTTGACGGCGCCATCGCAGCCGTCAGGTCTATTTGGAGGCACCCCAGCAACCGAGACACCAGCATTCGGTGCGTCGACGCCTGGTTTCGGAGCAACTTCCACTGCCCCGGCATTTGGGGCAACTTCCACCGCCCCGGCATTTGGGGCTACCACAACCCCCGCTTTTGGATCTGCAAACCCAGCGTTCGGCGCGGGAACATCAGCGTTTGGCGCGTCGGCACCATCATTCGGGGCTTCAGCCGCAGCACCTGCCTTTGGCACCGCTACTCCAGCCTTTGGTGCTACAGCACCACCAAGCTTTGGTAAGTATTTATGATGTTCTATAGATATCAACAGAGTGAAATTATATATTTATGATTATGTAATTGTAATTTAACACAGGAGCTGCAACTGCTCCTGCTTTTGGTGCAAGTGCTGCTCCCTCATTTGGCACCACTACTTCAGCCTTTGGTACAGCAGGCTTGGGGACAGGTGGACTTAACTTTGGTGCCGGTTCTAATGCTGCAGCGCCTAGTACAGGTAATCAATTAGAGATATGGTTTAATTTTGTTGGGTAAAGACATTCTAAATCTACTCTTAGCTTAAATATGTATGTAGGCTGAACATATTACTATCTGTCTCCCTTTCACTAGAATAAAAATAATGCCCCAAAAACATCAACACATCAGATATGCATTAACTGTTTATGCTTGTTGTGTTTGAAACTTTTCAGTCTTTAACAACAAAAGCTATTTCAAATGTTATTCTTCATCTTTGAGACTTCTATATCCATAATCATCTTAAGCTGTTGCATCAGTCATTCGCAGACACAATAGATTTTTATTTTTACAACGTACAGATCTGTACGTTACTGAGCTGAAAGGTTAAATAGGAATTGGTTCTATAAAATAAACTTCTATTTCTTGCATTTATGGATATTGAAGCATATTAAATATATAATAATAACTTTTGTAACTAGCTTCATTGGGTTTTTTAAATGAAGTGGTCTGCAAACAACAGTTAAACATTTTGCGCTGACTGCCTCAAATGTGGGAATACCACTATATACCTCTATCCACCCCTTTTTCATTATAATTTCCAGGGTTAAATTTTGGTACTCCAGCTGCAACATCTGCTAGCACAGGGCTAGGTGGTCTTGGAAGCTTTGGTTTTGGGCCAGCAGCCTCTACTCAGAGTACTGGGCTTGGTGTATTTGGTTCTACCAGTACAGCTACCACATCTAATAGTCTATTTGGTGAGTAGTCATAAATATTTAATAGATTTTAGTGTCTTGGCAGCTATTGGTGTGTCCCTTATGTTTTAGCTAAGGGTTCCTGCCAGTGTGTGAACTCTTTTGTTTGCCAGTAAACATCAAAATCAGTATGATAATTTCAATATGATAATGACACTTCATACCAGGTTATGGTTCACACTGTTTTTGATTATCATCTAGGCCCAATTATTCTTATGATTCTAGCAACTTCCGGATAATATCTGAGACATCCATTTTATTTTTTTACAGTTAGTAGTATACACAATAAAGTTGTCAAAATTTCAAATTTTATCTGATGGATAATTTAATTCTTATGTTGTAGAATCTAGAAAACAATATTTGTACGTTTTTAAAAAAAAAAAAAAACTGAAATATAATTACTAGTTTTCATGTGTTGTTAATATAAGTAGGCATGTTTTTTTTTAAATAACTGATTTTTTTATTGGTTTTCTAAATTAGACATTAGTAAAACTAGCCAGTGCTTACCCTAAACCATCCTGTTTCCTTTCCAGTACCATGTACCCAAGTTCTCCATACCAAGGTCCTTTGATCCCAGTTACACAAACCTTCCAAATGTTGCCACCATCCACTATGTTTACTAAGCCTAACTTTGAACTAAGTCCTATACCATGTGAACCAGAATGTGGGTACAAGATTTTGAGTGCTAAAAGGGACTGTTATCATACCATCACACCTAGTTGCGGTGAGATTTCATTCATACTTATGAATATACACCAAAATGTATCAAAATAAACCCGTCCAGTAAAATATTGATCCACCTAATTGAATGTTATATTAAGTTCTTAATAAGAACATGCAAATTGCCAAAGATAATGAGTATTAATATTATTCTTTATAATTATTAATTTTCTAGGTGCAAAATTGGGCACAACTAGTGTGACAGGCACACAACCATCCATTTCAGGTATGCTTTTCAGATCAAATAGTATTTCATTAATTAATTTCAATAAATATGTTCAATGCTTGTGTTCATCTTCAAATCCTGTTTAAATGGTCCATTTTGAAAGTATATATGTATTTAGCAGACACCATGAAGAGAGATGTCAACTTCCATATTTATGTGTTTAATCATTATTATGGATACCTATTTCTTGATTCTCCTATGGTGATTTAAACTTGAATTTTATCAAATATGATTAATTGCACAGACCATTTTTCATTAACAAAGTCTGTAGTCTGGATTGATTAGTTTGCTTTATTAGACTGTTGTTTGTATGTAAGATTATAAGTATTTTAGGATTTAGAGATTTACATTTTGTAATTCTTTACTTGTATGGGCTTATCTTCATTAATGCAACTAAATTCTGACGTTTCATAAGTGCCTTTTAAATTAGTTTATCTATACTTTTAATAAAATCGTAACTCGAAAAGTCGAAAATTTCAAATTCGCTTTTTGTTTTTTTTTTGTTATGTAATGTGTTCTCTAGTGTGAAATAAAAACTTTTGACTTTGACTTTGAATGTGCATGTTTAGAAAAATTACGGCAGATATTCCAAAAGATATACTTATTGTATTTTCCTCACAGCAGCACCTAGCTTCGGATTGGGTGGTGTTGCGCCGAACACTAGCGGCATTGGAGTCGCAAGTTCGACAGCTGATGCAAAAAGTTAGTACTAAATTCTAGATCTGTCTTTATTGGAGTCAATTGTGATGTAACAAAGTAAACTAAATTTAAACCATTGCTTTCATTTACTAACAATTATTATTTGCGCAAGATGGGATGAATTAAGAGATAATTCAAATTCAAATTTAGGTATGTGAAATAAAAATCTTCAATAATAAATTAGCAAAGTCAAACAAAAATTTTATGAAATTAGGTTGACTTTGAATTAACCACAACTGCAGTGCTGGTCATCAGCACTGCAGTTGTGGTTAATTACTGCAGCAGCATCATCATAGGGGCTTTCTGGCCTTATACTGAATATTAATTTATGGCTATGTGTATCTTCATTTTTTTTCATGTGTTTTATACTTTTTTTATTGATATTTTTGTATTTGTGTAATCTGTGGAAGTCATACAGTATACATTATAATAAAACAACTTTTAACCGGATTAATCGCGTGTATTATTGGTTTTTTGTTTTCCTGACGTTTCGAACACTCTGCAGCATTCGTGGTCGAAGGAGTCCTCCTGGAACCAATAATACACGCGATTAATCCGGTTAAAAGTTTTTTTATTATAATGTGTAGTGATCGCGCAAACCTAAGATCATACATAATTATACATACATATATTATTATTTTGCTTGATTATATAGAGGGTAATATAAGGCATTAGATATTCTTCTGTAATTGTTATGTTTGCTGTTAGTTCCAAAATAATTCAATACTTTGGGGCCTAAGCTTCATATTGTTTGCGGGTTTCTGGTTTCACCATTCCATGTCCTGGCTTGTCCCATAACACTATTTCTTTCATATTCTATTAGTAATTTTAGTGCTCATTAGTAATGTATGCACATGTGCTTGTATTGTTATCAATTAATTACTATTTATAGTATTTATCTATATATTTTTGTTTGTAATCATTATATTACCTACTTTGTTTCAGGTGAACCACCTAAGCAAAACAAGTTGCCGAATGAAATATCAACTACAGTGGAGTCATTTAAAGAATTTGTCAAGAAACAGAAGTCATTAAGCTCTGAAGTTATGAGGGTGTCTGTCAAACCTTTACATAAGGTATGTTCACTTGAATAAAACATAATACTGCCTTTTTCGTGGCAAGTTGTTTGCATTTTGTATGCATTCAAGTTCAGTAGTGGAAAGCGTGTTGTATGTGTTTTAATCTTTTTCCTGGTGTCATTATTATAATTGTTTTTATCTATAGTGTCTGTGTTTATACTATTCTCAATTCAGACAGCTGCAACACATTGATTATTGTGCACCCAATTCTGCTTTCATTAGGGATTTTAAAATTGACTTTTTAACTTAGCTTCAACGGTTGATGTGACTACCGAGCCGCATCACAAATTACAAACATTAAACACACAGGTCTGCATGCTCAATTCTCTAATCAGCTGTGCCATATAAAATTTAAAACAGCTTTGTTTCACAAGAGTTTTTTGGTGTTACGCCTAGACTATATAAGGTCCTAATTTATTAGGTAATTTTCTTTAAAAGGGGTAACATATAAGTCAAATACATTCAATTAAGCTAAGAATTAAATAGATATAACAAATTATTTGTAATTAATATAGTACTAGAAAGACAAAAACTGCTCCTTGAACGGTGAACACTATGAAAAAAAAAATGTTTTTTTTTTTAATTTTTGTCTTAAATGTAATAAATTAGGACCTTATATATACCTATATAACAAGATACCTGATATTATTAAAAACATGCACTTAGTTAAATTAAAAAAGATTTTCATTGTATGCTAATTGAGAAATGTAGTTATACTGTAGTTCCTAACCGAGTTCCTAAACGATAATTTACTTAATTAATAACATTCTATACTATAAATTCCTAAATTTGATTAATTGTACCTGACATGATAAAATGATTTATTTTTTAAATTATGTTTCATTGTAATTGATCTCCTTTTCATAAGTATGTCTCAATGACAAAAGATGCGCACTACCTATTATCTAAAATCCTCACATGTTACCTCAATCTGCCTAGCCTTTTTCCAATTACATTGGCCTTTAATACCAGTCTTTTATATGGAGCCACTGATAATCTGACCTCCGCAACCCAGTTACTGGATAACATGATATCTCGTGGTATAATTGGTTGTCAGGCTTTCAGGCCTCTGCCTACCCGTACTGATTGTGATAGATTTTAATTTGACAAACCGGGACCGACGGTTTAACGTGCTCTCCAAGGCACGGAGAGGTCTCGGTAAGAAATGATGGTCACCAATCCACAGACCGACCGCGGCAAGCGCAGCTTAACCTCGATCGATCGATCTGTGCGGCAGTTACTTAGCCACGAGCACTAACTGTAACTACCTATGTTTTACAAATAAATATTTCTGTTACCTAATGCTTTACGCCTTGTTCTAACGTGTACAGGTGTCCCGCGAGGCCGAGTCCACGTTACGCGAGGTGTTGTCTCTAAGTGGTGAAATGAGTCGCGCCCGCGCACACTCGCGCCGCCTGCGCTCCGCCGCCGCCGCCGCGCTGGCCGCCGCAGAGACCGCCGCACGGGACTACACCATGCCTGGTAACACTTTTTTGTTTTTATTCCCGTTATGGGATTAAAATGGCCCCACACTTTATGTCTATTTACAAATGTCAAGTTTATGGACTAATCGAGTAATAATAGTTCCCATCTTGAAGAAATTAGTACTACAGTAGTTTTAGCGGGCATACTCCTCTTGCCACTAGCATATGATTTTTTTAATAATAAATATATGTAAATATAAGATTCATTCAAACCAAACACTACTTTTATTATTATATCCCTCCTAACACCACCTATTAACCACTAATTAATCACACGTCGTGGCCAAAAACTAACTATAATATTGTTGTAATATTTGTCATTAGGCTCGGAGCTAGAAGGCACCGCTCCGCCGGCATACGTGAAAGATCTGATAGCTGAGTTGGAGCAGCAACTAATCACCTTCCGCCGACAAATGGATGTGGCTGACAAGCAAATGCAATCATCTCCCAAACTACTCACTGAACAAGGTATGGGCAGTACATGGATTGGCTTTGTACACATAAAATTATTATTAAATCATCATCAATACATATAATAAAAATGTAACGAATCGCTGTCTGTACATGGAAGATATGAGAAAAAATATTATTGGGACCTTTATCAACACAATAGAACCCAAAACAATGATTGTTAGAATTTTTGTGTTTGTTTGTGCACGCTAATCTCAGAAAGGGCTTATACGATTTAGATGTGGTTTTCACTAATATATTGTGGTAAGCTTCACTTAAAATTTAGTGTTTGTTTCATGTCAATCGGTTCATAAATAAAAAAGTTATGCCAATTTAAAGAATCACGTCGAACATTTGTTAATTATGAATTTGTGTTCATACTCGACATAGTGTTAATTTACGACATCCACGCGGACGAAGTCGCTGCCACAGCTAGTATGGAAATATAACAGCACTGGTGTGGTGCAATTAAATACTTATGTTCTTCACAATCAATGTTACTTATATATTTTGATTCAACAATATCATTTTATAATGTATGCACGACACAATCACTTAATTTTGCTAGCATTAAAAAAATACCACTTTGCATTATACTATAAAATAAAATATACTTTGTTGATGTTACCAAAAAGTATGTTCATTAATTAATAGTAGTTTCCGACTGCGGCTATACCCGTGTCGTTTGTCTTCCAAACTGAAACTTGATACTTTTTTTAATGTTTAGAGTTAACTATGGGCATCAGACGTATGCATGAATCCTTGGTGGCGCTCGCCGGTCGTCTGCAAGCCGTACATACGCAGGTGGAGGCACAGAAGGAACAGTACCTTAACCTACGGAAGTACATACTGAAGGACCCCACCAACGTGTTCGATGCACCCTCACGTAAGTTCGAAAAATACCTTTATTTCTACCACTTAATTTTAATATCCTAAATTAAATTAACTATTAAGATGTTTCAAATTTGGCTATCTCCTTGTATATTTAAAAACAATGAATTATACATATAATTTATTTAGTAATAGTGTATTCTTTATTTGCTCAAAAATAATTTGTGATCAGTTTTTTTTTTTTAAACGATGCCCCAATTTCTTCTTGTATCGTGGGTGCGTTTACAGACATATAATCTCACAAGCACAAACACACCCAGACCCGGAGCAATTATCTATAGATCGTACAAATATTTGCTCCGTGCAGAAATCGATCCTGCGACACGCAGCACAGCAGTCGGTCTCTCGACCACTGCGCCAACCGCGCTGTCTTAGTAATTGCATATAACTGGCACCAATATGGCTACTCACATAGTTGAACCAGAGATTACCGTTAGAATAATTTTATATCCTCCACTGATATGTCAAACAATAAAAACGTCAATTAAATTGAAAGTACCTGGAAATTCTTGTTGTAAGCCTAAAAAACAGAGCTAGCTTAAAGAAAACGGCAATTTTTTCTTTACATTATGGAGAGTATAGTGTAAAAGTGCCAGCTATATGATGTCAATAAACAATATTTCTTTGCAGCAAGCACCAGTCTGGATCAGATTCTTCGAGATGCGGAAACAAACAGGAAGAAGATGAAGTCAGGTCCTTTAGCTGATATTAGTCAGGGAAGTGCGGTACTATCGGATCCTAGAGCTGCATTAGGTAACTAAATCGTTTTTTTTTTGAAGGCTCACATTAGCCTAATTAAAGTGGGAGTGGTGGGATTATACATGAGAATACCTACCTTCTACCTATCTAGTGATCTGTGACGTGAAATTTGCAGGGATTGTGTCCTATAGTAACTATCTATAGATTATTTTAACTACATTTCACCTACCTTCTCTAGTGGTACCTTGTCTAGTGGCCCCAAGCGCGACTGCAGAGCAAGAGGTCTTGGGTTCGATTCCCGGGTCGGGCAAAGCGTTATTGAGTTTTTCTGTTAAAAAATTCTAGCAGTAGCAGTAGCAGCCCGGAGTTTGGTATCGTGCCCGGTAGATGACAATAGGCTCACCACCTATTACATGGGACTTAACAGCATTGGTGGAATGTGTGGGTGTACAGCTGTGTACACCTCTGCCTATCCATTCGGGGAATACAGACGTGATGCTATGCTATATTTTACTGTGATGCAACAATGTCAAATAATTATTTGATTTTTGAATAGGTCATTAAGGACATGATTGATTTGTAAAAATATTTTATATTAGGCACTTACATTCAAGGAAATAGGTCTTAATATAGAAAATAACGATTGCAAGCATTTCTATTGTCTCATGTAATTGATACATTACTGAAATTACTTGGTAAGTGAGTAGTTGTTTACTTAAATGTTGTGTGTTGCTTTCACCCCAAACATCGGTCAGAAAATGCGGTGTATCTTCATGGATTGTTTTGCCGCGATTAATAAACAGAGTGGGGTGCACTTGAGTTCATTATTGCATATTTTGTTCAATCTATCACATTGAACGGAATATGCAATTATTAACTTTATTGACTGGTGACCAAATCTGGTTATCTGTGGGTGTATTCATATTCACTAAGTTTGGGGACACAAACACTGTGGATAGTGTATTATGTAAACTAAACGATATTGCAGGTAATCTACAACAGTTGGCGGGACCAACGCCGTTTACCTACGTCGGCAGCGCAATGTCGCCGTTCCCATCGGTTGACGTCAGTGGTAAGTAACCAGAATATTGAACTAGGAAATTATAAATACATTAGCACTATTTTGATTTACATTTAATTTTAATATGATACTTTCAATAAACTTTTGGTTAACACTGCCTCATTGGTGTAGTGGTTGCAAGGGCTGTCGAGAGTGAGGTCCGGGTTTGATACAGGTTCTTTAAACAAAAATATTTGAGTCGTCGGTTGAGTGTCTCGGGTTTCGTATATACTAAAAATAATGCTGTTTTAATGCCCGTGACTGTACATGTAATAGTTCTTTTTTATTAAAAACTTACCTGCACATTGACTTCCATTTCACAGGTCCAACATGGCAGCCCCAATCACAACCAGCTTTAAGCACATCGCTTAATACAAGCTTCGGTATCGCACAAGCCGATACATCCACCGGCTTCCAGCTGCAGAAGCCGCCGGGCAAGCGTGGGAAACAATGATATTGGCGATAAAACACGAAAGTGTTGAGACGTAAGCGATAACTGACGCTCAAAGTAAAACTGTGTGTGGAGTACTGTGAAGTGGTGTACAAAACTGTAGAGGTGGTCTGTCATTGTTGATGAATTATAATGAATATTCCGAGTACGCCAACTTCTTTCGCCAATCTAATATCAGAAATGTTCAAGCTGACCGTAGGCCTGTGAGTTTGCTTGCTGCTTTTAATTAATTAACGGTCGGAACCGTCGATTTAAGGTGCCCTCCAAATCACCGGGACGCTTAAATGTAAATGCTATTAACATATAGCGCGGTCGCTCATCCATAAACTGACCGCGTTTAGCGATGCTTAACCTCAACGATTGTTTATTGACCCCAGTTTGTAACGGGCTACGAGCGCCAAGTACGCCATATGTAACGGGAGTTTCCTGACATTGACGCTGTTTTCCTTCAATATCACTTTGAGAAGAACTGGGGTAAAGGTATTGGCCATGCGATGACATGGAATACAGGGTACATCAGGACGAGATACATTGTAAAATACTAAGGCTTATTCATGATACCATCTATGTTCAGACCACGTCTCATAAATTACTATAATAGAAAATGGACCAAAAAGAAATAACTTACGCGTTCACTTTTGCAAGTGCTAAAGAGGAATAGACTCTGTGTTCGGGTGTATAAATAGTTTTATCAAACATTTGTTACTTGATGCACGGTTACTGATATAAAAAACTTTGTATAATACAATAAACAAAACTGTAAGTGATAAAGAAACTCTCCATTTTTTTTAAAGAAAGTTCCAATTGGATAAGATCATAACGACCATGGTATTTAATATTGTAATTAGGATTTAATAATTATAATGTTCCTCGTGGGTCTAATGGTCGCAAGCGCGGCTACTGAGGGTAAGGTACTGGGTTCGATTCCCGGTTCAGACAGTGTCTTTGGGCTTTTCTGTTAGGAAATGCTCAGTAGCGGCCTGGAGTTTGGCATTGTGACCTTAAGGTGGCAATAGCTAAAAATATTCATAATTATAGAACTTAGCAATGGAATTGGTGAAATGAGGGTATAGAATAATACACCTCTGCCTAACAATTGAAGAATACAGGCGTGAAGCTATGTTATGTATGATAAATCTATAATCTATGGACTTATGTTCTTTATAGACCTGTACAGTATCCTACGAACCTATTGGTTACCTTCGAATTTATAGTCACGTAGTACATTGCGCTGTATGTTTTTTTTTAAATATTTATTTCATAAGAAACAAGTAGTAACGTATAATAACTTTCGTGAGACACATGCGTATTAATTACTGTTAAACGGAGTTTGACTCGTGCCATCGCCGCGGGCTTAGCTCATTTCTAAAGGGTCCGTTAAAGTTCGAAACTATTCGGACAATCCCGAAGAATGCTCGTGAGTAACTAATAACCGTTGAACAATAATTAAGTTGTAACACATTACGCAATTTACTACAGTGACCATTAAATCTTTGGCAATCAATATAGCCAATATGGTCGAGTTACCTATTGATGTGGCCGTGTGTACATTACATTAAATGTTTTTAGGATGTAATACGTTTTTATATGGACATAAATACATTCTATTGTATCATTTTAGTAGGTATATTAATAAAAAATGTTTTTTAAGTTTATTTCTACGTCATTGTTACTGTCTCCATTTCAAAAAGCGTTTGTAAAAGTGTAATGCTGTTGTTATTATAAAATATTTTTATATGATTATTTGTGTATTATTATAATTATTATGTACGATTAAGCCTGGTTTCATGTGCCGCTGTATAGTATCGAATTATGTCACTGTAACGTTGTGTATTTAAAAAAATGCCATGGATTTCTAGAAAGCGATTAGATTGAACATGTTCTGTATATACGTCACGATAGCTTATACGTTCTTTAGTTCAAAATTTCTGATAAGAGGTCCGCTTAAAGACTCGGTTCACAGCACGTAAGGTGGTTCAGGCTTTTCACAATAATGATAACGCCATCGGGACGCATTGAAAACGACGAGAAATTTCCTTGTTTTTACACGTTAAAAACGGGGTATTTCATTGCACAGTGACCCAATTATTGATATCCATACTTATGATTTGTAATTTTGACGCAAATAATTAATCATTGGTAATTTTTCGTCTCTACTGTTGTAATTTCGAAACAGCCTTTGATAAGTCAAGCCGATTTTCGTTATTCTGGTTGCATGTGTATGCCAACCTCGTATTTTCCACTGTCTTAACAACGATATTAAAAATAAATCCACCGTAAGCGATAAAATTTGTTCTGCATATCTTTAAATTACTTGCATAAAAACAAGAAAAGAATGGAAGAGAGGAATTTTCATCAGCTAGACTAAGTTATTAGAATTAGGTTAAAATTGTCGTTTGAAATTTTGAACCCATAAAATATGTAACTTGTCTTTCGTATCTCTTACTTTGTTGGTTGGTTAGTAAAGTTGCACCGACTCCGAATACATTGGTAATGGGGCAACAAAAATTTTGTTGTAAGAACACATTAGGCTCTATAACGTGTGCAATTGAAAGGCATTGTTTCGTCAAGTGTAGTGCTGTAGAGGGAAGTCTTTGTTTCATTTATCGACGTTTGTCAAATTGACAGAACGTCAGTCTATCGCGCCGTTTGATTAGTGTTCGAAAATGATTGGTGAAAAAAAAAAAAACAGACGAATTGATACCCTCCTCCTTTTGGAAGTCAGTAAAAAAATAGATTTAAATTAGGTAAGAAGGTAATGATTGAGTAGTGTTTTGCTCTGTCATTTCTTTTTGTTGTGGCGTTGGACTTCATAATTTGTTTATATTGTTCAGTGATTTTATGTTGACTCGGTACCATAAAGAAATAATTTAAGATAGACTTGTCCTACTAGAAAGTTGGTTTCAGTTAAAATTAAGTTAGGTTTAACTCTTTACTACTAGGGAAAACTAGTATTGCTTTTTCGTTTACTGGTCGTCGTCGTAAAGGCTATTATTATTATTAATATGCTATAAATCTAAATAAGAGACAGTGGCGGATAAAATTTAATTAGGGAAAAATTTACAAATCTACTCGTTTTTTTTTTTTACGTAGGTATGGAAATGTAAAGCAGGTCCATGGATATAATTATCGTTGATCGGATTTCTGTTAGATTGTGTTGTGTACCACTTTATTTGTAGACTGTAATTTATTTTGGCTCTTATACTTTGGTTATCATTCTACGAGGTCGATCAAGCTATTGTAAAAAAAAGTCTTCGTTACAGATGCGTAGTATATTTGTTCGTGTTTTATGCTTAGATCTTATTTATTTATATATTCTTTATTGTACACCAAGTGAATTACAAAAGAAACTTTCACTTAAAAACAAAAGTACAATGGGCGGCCACAACTTGTGGCGTACTACTATAAGTAGTACATACTATAAATACAACATAAATTATATATATATAAATTATTATATACCGGTAATGATTGAGCACGTCATATTTCTACCGATAACGCATTCCATAGTCGAGCATGCACGGTAAAAGATCTGTCGAAGAAGGTTGTTGAGTGGATAGGCATTTTTAACTTGAGGTGTTCTGATAACCGAAGGAATCTCGTGTGTGTGTCACCAAGGAACATGAAACGATTTTTGAGGTATGGAGGAGTTGTCGGATTAAACAGTATACTGCATAGAAGTGAAACAATATGAGCATTTCGGCGATGACGAATAGGTAGCCACTTGAGCTTCTGGTTATACTGTGATACGTGATCATATTTACGCAGGCCATATATAAATTTTGACACATACATTTTTACTGCACAGAGCAAATTTTTGTAATATCTACAGATAATTGTCTGGGCTGTATTGGTCTGGGTGTGTGTGCATGTGAGATTATATGTCTAAACTTCGTAGAAACGACAACCTTAGGAAAATGCTTCCTATTTTTTCGTAAATTTCCAATTAGATGTGTTTCATTTTCCAGGAGCCAGGAGCTCTCTGGCTAAGGGTACACTTGTGTACCAGTTATCTGTGTATAACGAATATCCTTTTTTAAGTAAGTCCTGGCAAAGGTTCATTACAACTCTTTGAGGCGTGATATTCACTTCTTCGTTTTGTTTACCAGCATATATATTTAGTTTAAATGTATAACCAGGTAGGGTACACAGTTTGAAGAGTTTGATCCCGTGACGTTTTTGATTATTATACTGGCGAAATAGCAAGCGTCCTCGAAACGGAACCATACTTTCATCACCGCATATGTCTTGACCGGGAATAAAATTTCTTTTGAAATTAACATTCAGCATATCCAGTAAGTGTTCAACGCGGTGAAGTCGGTCCGATTTGTCATCATCGTCATTTTGGGAAAAGTGGATCATTTGTAAGAGCAGCTCAAACCTATTTCTAGACATTACAGATCGAGGAAAATTTTGGCCAATGATTTCATCCGTGGACCAATAATCAGCAAGTTTTGGAAGCTTTACCAAACCCATGTACAAAATCCAGCTGAAAAAATGTTTCATCTCGGAAAGATTCGTTTCCGACCATAAGCGAATTCTTGCATTTTTCTAAGCTTCAGCAGTGTTACTTATCTTAGTTATTGGGAAAGCATTAGTACATTCAACGATTTCTTGTAAAAGGCTATCCGTCACCAAAAGTGCATAAAAGTCAGCTGGAGATTTATCAGTCTTTGAAGTGCGAATAGAAACCGGCATGCCACAACAGTAAAGGGCATTATATTCCGTTGGTTACCTTTGAGATCTGTCCACTTAGACGATGAAGTAGCTTGTAAATCCTGGATTACGGCATTAATTTCGGCTTCACTACCCTCACTTGTAGACAAACGCCTATTGTTCAAACGGGGGGGGGGGGGGGGGGGTATTTACTTCATCATAACTGATACTTAGGTTTAAAGTTTTGTCGAGAAGATCGTTTTCTATGTCAATTTGTGTTAAGATATTGTGCTAATTCAGGGTGTCGTTTGAGAAATAACCTCAACCATTTCTTCCACGCGGCATTTTTGGCATCATTGTAAGTGTTTGGAATTTTCTTAATTTTACAGAATGAAAAAGCCTGTACGCGCAGCATCTTTGAAGTCATCGGCACTCCAACATCAGCCAAACGTATGATTCTTCTGACAAGTCCAGCTTCTTGTTCTGTAGTCAATAACTAAATAGCCGACCGACCTAGCTTTCGTGTAGTCGAACCACTCTCTAAATGGTTGCGTAGGGATCTTCTTGGGATGTTGTATCTGGCTGCAGCAGCATATGTAGATAATATACCCCTTTCTACCATTTTAACAGCGTTTTCCATCTGTTGCGAAGTACATTGAGTCCTTTTTTTCCTTGTGGTAGAAGCTGGTGATCCGTTTTCCATGATGTTACTGAAAACAAGAGTTTACTATTTTACTGTGATACTTTTCTAACTGATATAAAAAATTGTCCTAATAATGCCTATACATTTTTCTTATAGGCTTTATTAGGGTATCGCACATGGGTAAACAAAACAACAATTTTATAGAATACACCGATATAACAGCTTTTTCACTTATGCGAGGAGATGGCTAAACGTATAATTATCCTATAGACAAAACACAGCACACCGTTTACGAATAAAAATAAAAATACTCATTGTTTACTCTGCCAGAATTTTATAAAAACAAGCGTGCGCTCCGCCGGTTCCAACACGTTCGCGGCACGGGCCGCTTGCTGTGCTTGTATGCGTTAGTTAATGTACACGCACACATGCATACAACATTCGCGGCAATTTGAAATCGCCAAGCGGGAAATTTGAAAAATAAGCCTTATTAGGACAGGCTTTATTTGGGTTACCCACCTTAGTAGTCGTACGAGCAACGCTCTTTTTACGAGTTTCGAGGCAGATGTTCCTGATTTTTCGATCGGTACGAGCTGTGGTGAGCCTTTCCCTGCCACATTTGCCAACCCGATTTGCTGCAATAGGCTTTTTATTGTCAATTTGATTTTTTATTCTTATGACGACAGACTTTGAAACTTCAGCAATAGCTACTATGTCTCTTTGGGAGTCTGTGGAGTGCAGTAACAACGTTTGTATCTCTCTACATTTTCTTGGAGACGGGTCCAAAGCCCTACCCATCCTAAAAAGTAGAAAATTTGGGGTTATTCCGTCAGACTATTCATAAAATGTAAATTCATAGACAAAACATGGCAAAAGTATACTTACACGGAGCATTACTTACCTTTTGATTATTTTAGATACAAAAGTCGATTAAAACTAATGAAAAATTATACCTAGACAATACAACAACAATACTGTAAACCGCGCTTTTTAACGGACAATGACTGAATGTTATGAAACTTCACACAATAATTGACAAATGACGCACTAACCCTGTGTTGCCACTTGACAAAAACAATGATAATGATACCATTAGCTGTATCAGATAAAATAACCATTTAAAAACAACATCATTTATGCAAACAAATATAATAAACTATAAATTACATAAATACGAGCACTGTCCCTAATAATTTGGCCATCTACTATACTTGCTAATTTCTATATGTTAACCTAGCTTTTTTTGAAGCGTCTGCGCGTAGTGAAATAGCACTCCTTTTTTTTGGGTAGTCGTGTAAAAAGCAACACCTCAATGGTTGCTGTTGGAAATATAACTTGAGCAGTATTCAAAGCAGCCAGCACGAAATCCGTTTGAAATAATTGTAGATGTATATATGGTAAGCATTCTTTGATTTTTGCAGATTCATAAGTAAACTGCTCTTTATTAGGCAGTAAACAAAAAATTATGGTAAAGTCTGACACCCAGTTACTCCATGTATTGTATACTGCTGGTTAAACGGTTGCGAAGCACTCTTTACAATAAAAAAATAAAGATTACAATTTTGTCCGTTAAACCATCTTCGAATAATTTTTGATAGTTTCAGTCAACTTTTGAGTTATGACGACATCCTGTAATGTTTTGAAAACTGTTGCATGTAGATACATTTAAATACACTGACCTCGCTCTTTTCAGCGAATCTTTTACAGCGTATTCGTGGCTTTTTTTATAGTTTAGCATTACACTTTTACATATTTGGGGAATAGTACCCAAATCGTCACAAACGGCTTCCGTCAAAGCTGCCTTAATTTTCTTCTAATATAAATCCAGAGATATCCGGTCGACAGTTATGATCACTCTCTCTCAGTCTTCGTCCTCGCACAGCCAAGTAAGAGATCTTGAACATTGTCTGCTAGAACAACGCCAAATAGTAGTGTTTCTTTTTTATTAAGATTTCTCGCAAAATGTATTTCATAAGTTATTTATTTATTAATAATAACAAGTGTAAATAACAAAAATATCTGATAATTAAGACAGTCCAGTTCTTATTTAATTATTTTTATTACTTATTACTTACGTAAAATATATTTAAACGTGAATAGGAATCAAAATACATACCTCGGACTACAAACAGAAAGAGTAAAAAAAACTTAAAGAAATAAAACATTCTTAACATTACATAAACATGCGTATGAGTTTCTCTATAAAATTAACTAAAATATCTGGAAAACAAAACAAATTAACACTCTTTGTTTGTGTCTTAAAGGAAAACATTTAGATGTCAGATCGAACGCCACAAAAAAACGCTATTGCATTATTATTAAAATTGGAAGCAGGACGGCCAGAAGAAGAAATATTCATGCATCAAAATGTTACTTGCTGTGTTATAATATTATCTACCATTTAAATTATTTCGGACAATCAAATATCAGCATAATTTTAACGGATTTTGTAAGGAATCCAAGGCCCTCCTTAAAGGCCTTGTTGCAATATGCATAACACCCATTACATGATTGGTTACTTCCGAGTGGAGTTCGTATTAAGTTATAGTGGAAAAAATATATTTCAAGTTTGGAAATTATTTGTAGTTTCTTGCAATAATATCGTTCCTGAAAACATGCAGTTTACCGTCAAAAGTCCGAATGAGATAATTATCGTCATGATAGATCATGACGATAATTATTGTTTTATTTTTGCCTTGAAGCTTCACGTTCAACTCATTGATATATGTCTGTAAAAACATCAATTAAGAAAGAAAAAAAAATCGAACAACTGTGGGTATTGTTCATATTTTCCCTCACTTTGCAGAAACAGTCTGATTTCTTCCAAGCAATCAACAAATCTTTGAAGTACGTTCCCGCAACTCAGCCAGCGAACATAATTAAACATCAGTAAGCCATTATACACCGAGTTGACTTAATCCAACAAAGCATCCAACTTTCGCTTGTTTTAAACCTGCGACGAGATGAGGCTGACTATTTTTGTTACTACCGCCATTAAATTATCAAGAGATGTTAAACCACTCTTAGCACACAAAGCTTGTTGGTGAATGATGCAGTGGAATTCAAGAATCAAATGTCCTACGTCTATTTGAAATAAACTTATGAAACCATTTTTTTACCCACCATAATTGGAACACCATCAGTTGTTACTAATATTTTTTTTCTGCAAAAGAATGTTTAACAGCCGTACAACCTGTTCCCTTTGTAGTTTTTAGCAACGAAGTTATTGCAATGAATTCTTCCTGTATGTCGTTTCCTACGCAATATCGAGAAAAACAGCTAAACTTGCAGATTTAGTGACGTCAGTGCTTTCGTCAAGACATAGTTATATAAAAAAAACCTGATGATTGATCTGTTAAATTTTTGGCCAGTTTTAAGATTCTTTCTTTTAACGTGTTTCTAGACAGTGAAGTATCTTTGATGCGCTGAATTATCTTATCTTTATTATCGAAATCATCTAAAAGAGAGGGCACGTATGCTAAACAGGCTTCCTTCAAAAATTCTCCCTATTGAAAAAGTTAACCGAGCAATGAAATTTGCAGCCGCGTAACTTGCTGCGTTTGTATGTAAATTTTGCCAACTTATTTAATCATAGACGTTGACTGTTTATTTCTGTCTTTCATAGCACTTGCAATTAAGTCCTTTTGCTCTGGTTCGCTTTTTTGACTAACGGATTTGTTGTTTCAAAATGCCGATTCGCAGACAATGTTCTACATACTACTGTTCCAGAACATAAAACGCACACAGCTTTTTCACCTTTACTAATCATGCCATATTTCTCAGTAGTATCGTGCACTTTTAGGATCTTTTTTTTTTTGAACTAATGTAAGGCTCGGTTTATATTACTGTACCTTCTTTCAGAAAACATGGTACGGAACACTTCTATCCACAAAATGGGGTGTTTGGAAAAACACGACTTAATGGTAGGTTTAATAATTCCCAACATTATCCAAAATGCGAACAGGATCATAATTTCACCAAGATTGGTGTTATACCAATCCCGATGAAATGACACGCTCTGAATCTCCCGGGCGTAGCGATTCGCTTGAACTACAATATGGGATAATAGATTATCATCCCAAAAAGAGCGAAACGAATCATAAACGTTTTCAAAACGCTGTGAAGACCCAGAAGCTTCAGGGAGAAAGGTTTCTTTCCAACCATTCCACTCATTCATCACCTTCCACTCGAATTCTTCATTCTCATAAAACCCTATCTCCACACTAGCACTAGTACTAGCATTCCCTCCAAAGGCTGCATTCGCCACTCTTCGGTTACGCGCCATTATCATTTCGCAACGCCGCCAGACGCTCAAAGCTCTCTCGCATCATCGCGGGCAGCACATCGTCGTTAGCGATACGCTGCAACAATGAATAACCGCGCGACAATCCAAAACGTTCTGTCACTCGTCGTCTCTCACTACCACCTACCTGACGCCCATGACCACGACGACGTACACCTCCCCTGTCGCGTCTGCCCGCTGGCAGCCCGCGAACCCGGCGCCCGGCACTCTGCTGCGGTGAGTCGTCAGGGGCGTTCTCCGACGACGACGACAACCCACCCGGATGAAGAGACCCGCCACGGGGATTAGGCCGCTTGTACACGCTAAGAAATTTCACCGTGTCTGCTGCAGATAGGACCAATTCATTATGTACACGACAAGAATTTTGTCTGATCTAGACCCGAAAACTTCTCGTGTTTACTGCAGACAAGACGAATAGGAACGTGTGTGAGAGACAACACAAGTCTGTATTAATTATCGTTTATTTGTGAAGAAAATAATGTAAAGTAAGAAGCAAAAAAAAATTATAATTGTATATTATATTTATAAAAGAATGAAAAAGGAAACAAAATACAAGAGACTTGACTGGGTTCATCCATATACAACAAAAAATGAGTTTGGTGGGTCCATTACCCTTTATTTTGTTTAAATCAGCGTAGGGTCCAATCAAAGAAAAAAATAGAAAAGAGTTATTCTTAAATCAGTCGTTTATTTATTTGACCGCATATTTGGATCAAAAAACTTTGGCAAATCCGTTGTTTACTACACTAAATTTATTTTCGAATGAAAATAGGCATATGGCTCATTAGACCCCACATACGGGGTCTATTGAACCACCCAAAGGGGTCACTTAAGCCTATGGGTTATACAAACCTTTGCAAAAACAAAAACATAACGAAATTTCTGAGATTCCTCATAGAAACAAAAACAAACTTAAATAAACTACTAATAAAAAAAAGTAACTTAACACGCTAAACGCCATGGGGGTCACCGGTGACCTCAACGTATAGTCATATTCAAACTACTTTTTCTCGCCGCCGGCCATACTGACTGTTACTTTATTCGTACTCCGTGACCGGCACGGCGCTGTAGAACTATACTGCGCAGTGGGACAAACATACCTTGTAAGGAATTGAAAAAATGAAAGATAGCGAAAAAAGTAACCAAAATAAAAATTCAGGATATATAATTCAAATTAGTCTTTATTATTTAAACGAAAATTAGCAGTCTTTATTTTTTAATGAAATACAAACATAAAAATCAGTTTTACTGAAAAATAAAATAAAGTTCTCATTAGTAATCATAATTACAAACAACCATTAGAAATATAAATAATTAGCCATAATATTTGACAAAACATGCTGTAAAAGATGAGATAAGAAACCTTTTATAGCATCAACATATTAGCGATGGACATAATTGAAACATTTTAGACAAAAGTGAGGCTCCCCCTTACATTGCACACAGTACGTACTCACTTTCTTAGTTTTATTCTTAGCTACTTTACGACCAAATTCCTGTACTGAATCTTTATAACATTGCACGCAAAAACGACGCGTGTCTCTTACTTTTCCTTCCTTTAATTTTAGAACATGCTTGAGTCTTTTAGGTCTTTCATTGATAATTATTTCTTGGGAATCTGCTGGCCGAGTCAAATAATTTATGAGAGCCCTCCTAAAGTCGACAATTGAAGATTTGCTCTGCTTATTTTCATTGTACATGACCCAAGCATTTACAACTGCCGTATTTAGAAGTAGTTCTATTGCCAATTTTCTATACCATTTTACGGTTTTCCGCAATGGCGAAGAATAGGCACCCATCTGGTCACTCATGTCTACAGACCCTTTCGATTTATTATAATCCAAAATAACTTTTGGTTTACAAATCTGTTTGCCTTTTTTCACCACCACAGCAATTTTGTCGGAATGCTTTGTCGACAGCATAAGCACGTCCCTCTTATCTTTCCATTTAAGCACTGTTACTCCATCTTCATTCTCCATAGCCATTGTTTCACCTTTTTGCAGTTTCGAATCAACAACAGCCTTAGGCAATCCTCTTCTGTTTTTTCGCAATGTGCCAATTAAATGGGTTTGCTTCTCCAATAACCGATAAGCCAGTTGCAAGCTAGTGTACCAATTATCAGTTGCTAGCGTGTGTCCTTTGTCAAATATATTTTCACATAGTGCCATCACCACATTTGTTGGCGTAGTATTTATTGCGTCAATGTTTTTCCCACTATACAAATTAAGTTTGCAAGTATATCCGGGAACAGTACATAACTTAATGCTAATAAATATAAAAGCTTCATGCCATACTTGTGTCGCTTACTTTTATTGTATTGCCTGAATATTATTCGACCTCTGAAAGGTACTTGGCTTTCATCCACACAAACATCTTCTTTAGGCGAATAATATTTCTGGAAAGTAGCATTGAGAGCATCGATTAAAGGTCTTATTTTGGCAATACGATCGTTTCTGTCGACAGATAAATTGTCGCTAAAGTGTAGGTATTGCAGTAGTAACTCGAAGCGGTTCCTACTCATAACGGTGGCTGGAAAAGTTTGTCCAAGTATCTTGTCTTTGCTCCAATAATAAGCTAATTTCGGCAGCTTTACTTAGACCAGCCCAAGAAACTGTTTTATTTCTGTCTTGTTTGTTGGCTTCCATGAATGAGACCTTGATCCAGGCTTTGTTTGCCTGGCTGTGATGTTTTGACTTGCGAACAAATTTGTCTGCTCAGCAATCATTTCAAGAATTTCTTCAGGCACCAATAGATCATAATACTGGTCAGGGCCAGCTTCTTTCAGCAAATTAGAATATGGAGGTTTCATACCCTCGAACTCGGTGAAAGGAATCACTGATGGCTGTCGTCTTTTTGGCCTCGACCATTTTGAGGAAATACGGTCATTTTGCGATATATTGGCGGCAACAAAATTTTCAGCCGACTCACTGTCACTATCACTATCACTTGCGATAACCAAACGTCTTTTCTTTTTCGGTAATTGCATGGGTTCACTATCCGATTCTACGAGAGTGTCATTTTTTATAGAAGCGATCGAAAAAGAAATTTCTAACGCGTTGATTAACTAACTGTAACTATGTAACCCATGTACAGAATTGAATAAAACTTATTTTCTATACGTATCGTAACATAATAAACAAATTACGACCAAAAGTATTTTTACGATTTTTATTTTTTTCTATCGGCGTTTAACGTGTTAATTAGTTTAGTCACTGTCACAGTTCATGCAAACATAAACTGCACTGACACCAGAAGTGCACTTAATGTGAGCCCATTCTTGACAACTATTACACTGTACCCACTCTTCTCCTGGGAGACTGTCTGAATAAGACTCGGCGCACACTAGACAAAAATAATCATCTTCTTCAGTGTCTGACGAAAGTTGTGTTTTCTTTACATTTTTCTTCTTATTGACCTTTTTATTAATTTTCTTAACAGAGTGATTCTCTCGGGAGTGTCTGTCAAAACCGCACAACTTCTCTTTTTCCCTCGTGTTTGTTGTTTTCTGGGCCCTGCTTTCGGTAATGGTCTCACAAACTCTGGTGGAAATGGAATATAGTCTCTAGATGTAGATGGCATTTCAACATTTGGTTCTTGATTTTCTTTATCATTTGATGGCTCTAGAGTAGCTGATGCAGTAACGAGCGATGACAAAAACTCAGATGTTTCTACCTCCACCTCAACACTTGCTGAAGGTGCTCTTATTTCAGGTCCGGGAGATTGAGGCTCAGCACTTGTCTGTGCTATTGGGAGTTCTTATGTTTGAGATTGTGATTCTGGACGGTCAGTCACGTATGATGGCATAAAGTCTTCTTCAGAGAATGTGTTGTTGTCAAAAGGAAAAATACCTGCTTTCTTAAAACCACTCATTATATTCGTCGGGGTCATTGCCAGTGGAAGAGCTGTTGCTACTAATTTTGGTATTTCATAAATTGAAATAGTTTTGATTGGATTACTGCGAAGCCATGCATCATGAGCCGATGAAAGATATTTTTTGAAGGGCCCATAGACAGAAATATCTAGCGGCTGCAATTTATGGGTACAATGGGGTGGAAAAGAGAACATAACTACTCTATTTTCCTTGGCAAGTTCAACTGTTTTAATTGCTAGATGTGACGAATGGTTGTCTAACAATAATATAACCGGAGATTCTGGTGTTGGTTTTACATAGTTAATAAAGTGTTGCATAAAATCAAAAAACTCGTCATCATTTACCCAACCGCTTCCATTACCGCGCCCTATACATTCAGGTGGTCCATTTGCGATAAAGTAGTTTTTAAACTTCTTTCGGGGAAATATAAACATCACAGGAATTGTATTTCCAGTTCCTGATACGGCTCCAATCACAGTTACATTGGTGCCACGTTCTCCTGACGTTACAGAACCCACGTTATGCTTTCCTTTAGCTGCTATTATTTTACCTGGTCTCAAAACTGTCGGAACACCAGTTTCGTCGAAGTTCCATATCCTGGAAGGCGGAAATTTATACTTGGCCATGACTAGAGCTAGCTTGTCATAAAAAAGACTAACGTTTGTTTTATTAAATGATGTCGCCCTTCCTAAGCTGGTTGGTTCTGGTTTTCTAATAGACAGTTCACTATTTCTCTTAAGAAAAGCGGTAAGCCAATCCTTTCCAGCTAATTTATTAATATGCCAACTGTCAAGTATTTTTCGATTATATTTAACGGCACATTCATAAGCAAGCCCACGTACATCGGATGGAATTAAACAAAAAAATATAGATGATCTTTTATAAGATAGTCCTTTAATATTTTTTCTTGTTCAACTGAAAAAACTTGGTGTGCGTTTGTGTACTCCTTAAACACATCAGAGTCAGGGCTAGCTTTTAACTTGTTAACATATCTCGAAAGCGTAGTTCTATCTATTTTGTTATCTTTAGCCGCTTTACGGATACTTGCACCATTGATGACTTCATCTACAGCTCGTTTTATCAAATCTTTACTGATATTAGCGCGTTCCGTTTTTCTTTTGTAAGTTCGCATCCTAAAATAAAATCAACATTAATGTTGAAATATTTAAGCGTAGGGTAATTAAATACTTGGCATTAAAATCTTGGCAAGCAATATAACATAAACAGTGCAACCAAACATCATAATAAAAATTAGGGGTCACTTGAACATGGCTCATTCGACCCCGATTGATTTGACTCAAATGACCCCTTACCCGAATTACTTTTAATATGTTAAATAACTAAATATCTATTGAAAATAGTTTATTTTTGAAACTCTAACTCTTCATATTCTTCAGAAAAGTCTTACCGAAATTCTTCAGAAAAGTCAAACCGAAAATCTTCAGTTTGCGTTGATTCCAGACTACTAATAGATTGTGGATCGGTATATGTTTCTGTATTTTCCGATTCAAGGAGTGTAGGGTTTTTAGTACTGTAGCCTGGCCGAGTCGAGTGTGATGGGCCGGGTAAGTTATATGACGTAGTCTGCGTTGTTTCGTAATACTCAGTATTCCATTGTTGCCGAACATTATTCCCCTTTCGTTTTTGCGTGGTACTTACTAGTTTTATAACTTTATATTGAAAATCGACCATTTCCCCAACGCTAAACTCGAAGCTATGCTTTTAAAAAATTACATGGCACGGGTCTCTTCTTCGTTGGTAAGAGTTTTTGTAAATTGTGCCATATTTTGATCCAGCTCGCTAACATCCTGTTTCCTTTTTTCCACATTTGATCTTACTTATACAGGGCTATTCATAGTATATACGAAACCTGAAACTAGTTTGTTCAGAATCAGTAATAGAAACGATTAAAATAATGTTTACACCATGTTATATTTTGACCAAATAATCTTTAAAAAATCCTATAAGTTGGACTTAGTAGGTACGCGGGCCAGCTGATGCAGTACCTACCGCTCGCTGATACAGTAACCCACGTTGGCTGTCCCCGCGCCACCACCTCAGTCGCCCGGAAGCTAGAGATCGATACACGCGTGTCGATTGCGCGCGCGTTCCTATATCGTGTCGTGTGTAGTGCTCTTGTAATTAATAATCATTATGAAGTCGTTTAGAAGGGATAAATAATTATTGTAAATTGTGTTTATTAACATTTTAATAAACACGCCAAGGTGTTTATCTGTTCGAACGATTTTATTTGTTTACGAAAAAGTACGTAGGTAGGTACATAACATCTACAATTGTAGCGCGTCTTAATAAAAAAGTAGCTCCGCGTATCCGATGCCCGCGCCGCGCCGGTACCGCACGATCCTCGCACGTTGCTTAAGTAAAGTAGTCCGTGGCAGTCAAGCGCTAAGATCAGACGTGCGCGTGCGTTACCGCGCGCCGACGCGGTCGTGTATAAATCCGTCTTTTAAATCATTGTGTTCATGTGTAATTACGATTAAGTTCATTTTGTGTTGGTTGCGATTTATTATATTTGTATTATATTGACGCAAACAATCGTTTCTTTGCTCCCAATCCCTATACAATTGACTAATAAGATAGTCCAAAGACTGCAACTGTGATGGTGAATGTTATCACTACACTGCTTACAAAGTTACAACGGGGTGTTACGTTATCAATGAACGTAAGGCGGTGAGCATATTTACGAGGGGACAAGGAGCCAACAAAACAAGCTTGTCATTTCGTGAGTTTTTATTATACATTCTTATATTTTTTTAAATTGGTTCCAATAATGAAAATATTTGACCCGTGTCTCAGGTTTCGTATATACTAAGAATAATCCTGTATATTTGATTCAGTGTCTTGGTGTGTTGCAAAAATTGCATTTGGTCATAATCACATTTCCGAACGTTCTTAACCTACACCTAACCACATATAACGTAACAGGTAAGTATTTTAAACTTAAAGCTGGTGCAACTTTACGACGTTCACGCTCCTATAACGGCTATGAAAGTAAAGCACCTTCCGTCACCTTGGCTTACTAAAGAAATTAAATCACTTCTAGTGAAAAAAGCCGCGGCAAAATCAAAATATAAATACCGACCTAGTGACTTAAATCGCGATAAGTACATTGCTATCCGAAATCACTGCAATAAGGTGTGTAGGAATGCTCAACGCCGACACATTCACAGCGCGGTTGAAAACGGTGACCCAGCTAAAGTCTGGAAATTTCTTCGCACTCTAGGGGTTGGAAAAACGCGCCAAGATACGATCCCAAAAGATTTAAACATTGATCTACTAAATCAACACTTCTCTACTTCGTCTAATTTTGAAAAGACTATTAAATTAAATACACTGAAACATCTGTCTATGCTTCCAGCCCCGGATTACTCTCCTTTCGTCTTTAATCTATTCACTGCTTGTGATGTTAAGAAGAGTATACTATCATTGACATCCAATGCTGTTGGATGTGACTGTGTCAGCCGTTATATGATCCTTCCTATCCTCGACCAAATACTTCCAGTCATATGTCTCGTCCTAAATAATTCTTTATCCTGTGGAGTATTTCCCTCTGCGTGGAAAGATGCCCAGGTAATACCACTACCCAAGAAATCGAATCCATCCTCTTTTTCTGATTATCGTCCTATATCCATATTTCCATTCCTCTCCAAAGTTCTTGAGCGTCTCGTCCATAACCAACTCAACACGTTCCTCTCTAAAAATAATCTCCTCAATCCTCTCCAATCCGGTTTCCGTACTGGCCATAGTACCACTACAGCCCTGGTTCATATAACGGATGATATTCGGTCTGGAATGGAAGACGGTAAGGTCTCGGTTCTTGCTCTGTTGGATTTCAGCAATGCCTTTAACACCGTCGACTTTGACATCCTACTGGCAATACTCAACTCTCTTAACATATCTCCAACAGCGATTGATTGGTTTCGTAGTTACCTGTATGGCCGCCGGCAGCGTATTCAATTTGAAAGTACCTTTTCCTCCTGGTGTAATACTACTGCTGGCGTGCCTCAGGGCGGCGTTTTATCTCCATTACTCTTCGCAATATTTATAAATACTATATCCAATAATCTTACTTCAACCTACCACCTTTATGCAGATGATTTACAAATTTACTCCCAGGTTCCCTTCGAACGGCTAGCGGAAGGTATTTGTGCTATCACCGATGACCTTGAGCACATTTGTCAGTGGAGTAAAGCCCATGGACTTAAAATAAATCCGACCAAGAGTCAAGTTATAATTGTTGGCAGCTCTAGGACGATCTCCAAAATTAATTGGTCACATCTCCCCCAAGTTACTTGTGACGGCTCCAGCATACCCTTCAGCGATAAAGTCAAGGACTTGGGGATATATATTGATAAAAACTTTTCCTGGGGACCGCAATTGCAGGAGGTTAGCCGGAAAATGTTTGCGTCGATGGGGTCCTTGCGACGGCTACGAAATTTTCTTCCTATTGCTACGAAGACTGCGCTTGCACAATCCCTCCTGCTACCAATTCTTGACTATGCCGATGTCAGCTATCTAGATCTTACCGAAGACCAACTTGATAAACTTGAGCGTCTTCAGAATGTTTGTATCAGATTCATATTTGGTTTGCGCAAATATGATCATGTCTCAGAATTTCGCACAAAGCTCAAGTGGTTACCAATACGCTTTCGCCGGAATGCTCATATTCTTTCATTACTTTACAATGTACTTTTCAATCCTGCCGCCCCACATTATCTTAAAGAACGTTTTGAGTTCCTTCATGATACTCATTCGAGGTTCTTAAGATCATCGGAAAACCTCAAACTAAAAATGCCAATGCACTCCACGAAATTTGTTGACAAATCTTTTTTCATACAAGCTGTGCGTCTGTGGAATGCATTACCGGTGTCAATAAGACGGGCACAAACTTTACCTAGTTTTAAGAATCTTGTTTCTAAGCACTATCTGTCACTATAATTTATATTCTCTTCTTATTTATCAATTTCCTTTTCCTGATATACATATATAGTATCTGTATATATATATATATATAATTTTGTATATATTTTATATGTTTATATATTTTGTTTACTGCAGTTTTGTATCTGTACACCGTGTGGTGCCCTGTGAATAAAACTTATACTACTTCCCTATGGTTGTCTGGAAGAGATCGCTAAATCGCGATAAGACCGCCGATTGTACTTGTTTTTGTTGTGTTTTATGTAACTATGTGTATTTTGGTGTACAATAAAGTGGATTTATGTTATGTTATATAACATGCATTTTATTAAACACTTCTAATAATTTTATTATAAATATATTTTTCCCAAAATCTTGTGGCTTCTTCAATTCAGTCTTGAGTATAAATTGGATCATATTGTAAACAGTGCATCTGATTTTTTTTATTTCGTTCAAAAGATGGATCTGCTACACAAAAGAATCCATTATTTTTATTTGTTGCTAACATTTGAAGCTGCATCTGTGCTTCCAAATTATTTTTTATTTTATCATTGTTAACATAATTTTTAATGTTTTTTTCTGATATGGGGCACTTTACTTCCACTATAAAACCGTCCCCCACACCATCTAGTGAAGCCCCAAACAAGCTGTCTATCAAAATAAATCCCGATATTTTAATCTTTTTCTTTAGTATTCTTTCTGCTTCTTTGACAACAGTTTCTTCTAAATTACGGCCTCTTAGAATCGCTCTGGTTTCTGGGACTTTATAGCCCCCCAACATTTGCTGTACTAATGAGCCATCAACATCACAATGAGCAGGCTCATACATTTTTGACGCAGTTATGCGACCTTGGCGTATATTATGCCACATCTTTGAATTTGCTTGCAGCACTGTTTTTTTTTGTTATATCTTGGATAATTTTGCAATCAATTAGTGTCAGTTTGCAATCTAAATCAGCTTTGTATTGTTTAAAGTTAAAGTGTTGTGCTGATTGCACATACTCTAGTGTCATATCAAATAAATTGTATGATATTTTGTTTCCTCCAGTAAATAATAAAATTAATGAGTCTGAACATTTGTGTGTTTTACTTTCTTCACAGAATTTCCTTAATAAATTTGGATCTTTCTGTTTTTTTTTTTTTAACATTATTAAATACATTTTCAGCTTCAACTGGTTCAGTACGCACTGATGCCAACTTAGGCTTTTTCCAATAATATTCCACAGATGTTGATGCAGGCTCATTACTCCTCTTTCTAATCCAAAACAAAAACACAAGAGTATCCTTGCATCCTCCAGCTGATGCAGCACATCCATCACATACTGCATCTTTGATCTCGTTGTTCTAGTCTTGCAAATTGACTGTTGCTATATAATTTTTATTAGCTACTCTGTGTTCCGGTGTAATTTTGGCTCTTATTACACATTGTTGGCCTACTCTCTGTAACTCTTACAAATCCTACAGCTGACTTCAGGTAGGAATCTCTAGAAGATCTGCAACAAAGATACAACTTGAGTAATTTATCAATAGATACTAGAGAAAACGTGTCACGCATACTTACTAAAGAATTTTAGCCCCACGAATTTCAGCAAGATTGTGATGACTGCTGTTTGCCATGTATTCTAATATCATGCACTGGTCCAAGCATGGCAAATTGCTAGAATTTGCTCGTACGAAACCAACAGAAGTGGTGGTTGTGCCCGAACCGGGCGAAACACCGGCACGACTTGTACTAGGTTTCATTTTCCAAACAATTGCGATTGAAGTCCAATTAAATAATGCGATAGTCAACGTGTATGCAGTCAAATCAAGTCCAATAAACAGTCCAAGGCGCAGTAAAAACAAGATAGCAAAATAATCCACAAAACTCAACAATATTCCTCAAGCAACGAATAAAAGTCAATACCACAAGTGTTGCCTGCTCTGGTATACAAATTTGGACGGATACTGTTATAAAACACATGTTTTTTAGGCTTTTAACGTGGATATATTTTAACATACTTGCGAAAATCCACATAATAGTCTTTGTAAAGAAAATATAATACATTAGTATCATAAAATACGAATTTAGCTAAAATAGCTTCAATTTATTTATGACAGAAAAAAAATCTTTTACGTAGTCTGGCCTCACTAAAAATGACAACATACCTTCAGTCAGCAGATTTTATAAAATATGAACATGTGACGTCACTGCAAGTGACTTCAGGTCAAATAAATAAATAAAAAATTTATTCAGTAACTTTCGGTACATGATAAATTATTACAAAGTCGCATATACAAGTAAATGTATATCATCTTCACATTTGTTTAAGTGCCTGAACTAGGTAATCCTGTGTTTCCTGTGCGCTGACATAGGTTAAAATAGTCACTTAACAGTTTAAAATCTAATAATATGAATCAATAATAAATCAAACTAAAAAAATAAAAAATAAATTGGTAAACAATAATATACAAGCAAATAATCAAATGAAGTTATATAAAAGTTTGTAAAAAATAAAATAAAAAATCAAAATGTCTAATACATAAAAAAGAAAACTCAGTTTCCTAACTAATTACATAATATTAACTACAAATAATTTCTACTTTAGCACAATTAATAACTTCTCTGTATCTTCGTAGGGCATACATTGAAGAACATCCATGATGATTTTTTTGCAATTAAAGTAATCCAAAGGATAGATATTAGCCATTGCATTTGTCGATTATAGAGGAGCGGTTGTTTAACGATTTGATGTGTTGTTTAAACGACAGTGTTTCATCTAATATAATACCGAGGTATTTTATTTTATTTGTGAGTTTAATGTTAGGACACATACATTGGTTATCATTGGGAGCTGTACAATAATTAGCGCATAAAGTTGAGTTATTTTGAATTGATGTTATTTTGCGCATCGAAAACTTAATGTAATTCGTCTTATCTGCATTTAGTGACATCTGAATTTTGCTGAAGCCTCTTATTAAGCACATTGAATCCGTATTGCGCAAACTAGTAGACTTCAATTTCTGAGTCAGCCGAAAAAAAAAAAAAATTTATTTTATTTTTGCCTTTTATTTTGTAATCCCTTATTTTTATGAGTGGAAATTAACAAAATATAGCACATAATCAAAAATCTCCAAATGGTTTTTCCATTAGCACGTCTTACAAAAAATCAGGCATATCCAACTGTAGTAATTATCCATCCATATTGTGTGCCCTTTGCCCACAAGACCATGTACAAGTCTGAGGACTAAGGCTGGTATAATCCCAGACACGGGCGTTTCCTCGTGCTGAATGAGGTCGTGACCTGCATGGACCTCGAAGCCCCACAGATACCCGGTTAGGGATTCGCAAACCTTGTAGGTGTTAATGCCGACTGATGCTGCTTTATTTTAGATAAATTGGTTGATATCCAACCAACCTTTCCACTGAGTCAAACTTTCATCTAACGCTACATTTTGATGCATCTTATATAACGATTGAAATATATTATTTAAGTGGTCCAGGATAGGCTGCAACTTAAATAATTTGGCCTGCGAATAACCCGGACGGAATGACCCGGTGTCATTAGCTGATGAGCTATTCCAGCGTTGTCCTGGAAATGAAGGCCTTTGCTCAACACCACGAAATGGTCATACCCCATCGCGCATGAAAATCCGGGAGTACTAAAGAGGCCAGTGCCCCTACTCCAATACTGGCAGGTCGCAGGCTGCCGCTGTCCAGCATGAGCGTTACGCATTCCTGAGCATACCTATTGGTCTCCCGAGCTATATGCTCCAAAATTTCTGATAATAGCTGTAAACGCCTCCAGAGGTGTTACAAAGGAGCATTGCGGGCCACAGTCGGACACCGAGAACTTTTCACGACGAGAAGCTGGTGTGATTGGAGGCTGAAGGCACTCTTCCACTCAAAATCAAATTTTGTATAGCTCACCGGCGATGAGGTCGATGGCGTGGCAGACGGCATGGTAGACGGCAGCGGCGGCAGGTCGTCAACTACCGACAGCGTCGAGTTCGAAGTTTGAGGAAGCGGCCGCTGATCGTGACCCGTAGAGGTGGGCGCGACATGGTCCTACAACAAACACTCATTTTTTTCGTGCTAATAATGCAGCCTATTACATCACTTTCAAAGCCTTCAACGTTCAAATGACATATATTACAAAAACAAAACACCTAAATGAAGAAAGTTGATGTTATCACAGCAAATCAACATACCTCATCGTCAATGAAGTCTAAAATATATCGCCCCGCCTTCGGAAGGGTTACGATTGGCCGGTCTTCCTCATCTTCATTGTCGGAATCCTCTTCACTGCCTGCAATTATAACATAGTGTTAAAAAGTAATCAGGTATTATAATAAAACTTACAGTGAAATTTACATACCGTATTTGACCAACTCCTCAATTTCACCGTCTAGTGGACCCCACCGTTCGCCACGCCTCGTATGGGCAAAGTTATTGCTGCAAAAAAACCATCAAAACAGTAAGTATGATAAAACCCTAAGAATCATGTGCTTTTACTGAACTAGCGACCCGCCCCGGCTTCGCACGGGTGCAATGCTGATACTAAATACACTACAGAAAAACTGTCAACATTATAGGCACGCTCTTGCCGCACCGGGCGGCCGGCCGGTACCGCCGCAAGCGCTACGTACCGCAATTTTTAAATCTGTAATATCTTCGAAAATATTCACTTAAATCATACGGTGTAAAGGGCCATATAGATCTATATTAAATGAACAATGTATTCAAGGTATTTAATTGGTTAAGGATTAATGCTGTATTGGTTAAAATCGCTTCGAAAATTAGCCATTATTTGTCGTAAAAAGTAAATGACAAAAAAAAGTTATTGTGGGTTATCCATAAGAGATAGACATATACCATCACGGACTTTTCTGTAGACCTTTTCAATGTGTACAATACTTAGTATATTATTTTGATAAAACTCGTAGGGTTCAGCCTGCGTTTGCAATGTAAGCGGAAAAAATGTAATTATTTACGACATCACATTAGAAACCTCAAAAATAACAGTACTTCTCCACTATTTAATGGATGTTATTATACATATAAACCTTCCTCTTCAATCACTCTATCTATTAAAAAAAACCGCATCAAAATCCGTTGCGTAGTTTCAAAGATTTAAGCATACAAAGGGACATAGGGACAGAGAAAGCGACTTTGTTTTATACTATGTAGTGATAGTGATGCTAAATGACTTACATAACCGGCGAGGAGACCTCATAAGACGTTGAGGGTCATGGGACGACAACATCCTCGATTTCAATGACGCTGAAAGAAACATGATCATTTTAATTTCATGTTAAATTAGAAAAAAAGGAATATGATCTATGATTAACTGAAACGTACTTTGACCGCGAAGGTACCGTAATTGGTATTTCCACCCCAGACATAGACGGGCCTGCCTCAGGCAGGTACCAGGGGTAATCTTGGTAAGAGCCCCTGTGAAGAATATAGTAATTATATAATCACTTCCAACATTTGCAACATACAAATAGAGAACAATGAAAAAAATTACCCTGGTAGCTTGGGCGGCAGCAGCCGTCTTTTTTTTGGGGTGGATGGGCGTTTCTAATACCTCCCCGGCAGGCAGCATGTGTTGCGTCCCGCGGAAAACGCAAAAAAATATAATTGGAAATAATTTGCGATCTTGTACAGGACTTAAATCAAAGAAAAAACAAATTTAAACAATATACAAAATAAATTTTCTGATACACACCTTGACGCTGTCATACGCCTTTGCCTACTTGCTGCTGCCGGGATGGCCTCGACAACACCTGGATCTCTCGACAGAGAGAGAGAACTCGCATCCCCCTCGCTTCCGCCACGGGCAGCAATTGTATTCCCCTCCCGGGTGCGGTCACGCCCACCCCGAGTCGATCCAGCACTGCCACCTCGAGTCGGTCCAGCATCGCCACCTCGAGTCTGTCCAGCACCGACACCTCGAGTCTGTCCAGCATCGCCACCTCGAGTCGGTCCAGCACCTCCACCGCACTCCTCACGCCCACCACCTCCAGCACCACGTCCACCACCTCCAGCACCACGTCCACCACCTCCAGCACCACGTCCACCACCTCTAGCACCACGTCCACCACCTCTAGCACCACGTCCACCACGTCGGCCTCTGGTTCGCACACCTCATCCGCGTCCACTTCCTTGGCTGATTTAAAATTTAAACTCCACAATAGTAAAAACATTCACAAGAAACATCTGATAAAAATAAACATTATAAATCTGAAGAGTTTATTTGTTTGTTTGGTGGGTTGGTTGAACGTGGTAATTACAGGAACTACTGAGTCAAATTGAAAAAAAAAAATTTCTGATAGTCCATTTGTCGAGGATGGCTATAGGCTATATAACATCACGCTCCGACAAATTTTTAAAACAATACCTATTACAATACTAGTACAATATAAATAATAAACTGCCTCATTGATCAAGTGGGTGCAAGTGCAATTGCTGCGCGTAAGGACATGAGTTCAACTCCCGGGTCGGACAGTGTTATTGGGTTATTAATGAAAAATGTTTACCTAAATTTAATCTAACCGAATTATTGTTATATAAAACAGAATCAATGAAATGCGAGTGTACGTTCAACTGCGGACACCTCTGCCCACCTATATTTATTGTAACCGAAATAAAATATTTATTTCCTCAAAATCTACGTTACATACATACTACTACATACACATCGATATATTATTATTAATATTACATAAAACAGAAATAATGAAATGTGAGTGCACGTTCAACTGCGGACACCTCTGCCTACACCCCCCCTCGGGAATGAAGGCGTGATAATATGTAAAGTGATTTTTATTACCTATTTTTATTCTAACCGAAACAATAATAATTACCTACATATTAATTCCCTCAAAATCTACGTAACGTACATACATACTACTACATACACGTTTACGTAAATTTGATCCTGTTAGATCAAATTTAGGTAAACGTGTATTAATACAACATAATGTTAGTTCTACTCCTAAATGTTCCTCCTAACAATTCAAGATTTAGCACGTTTACTACACACTCGAGCGGCTGCGTAGTGGTCTCGAACGTCGTAGAGCGAGATCGTTAAAGTTGCCAGCTAAAATCGGTATATTTGAACCCAAAATCGGTAGGTATTTGACAAAAGAATACAATATTCAATCAAATTCCTTTATTTATTAAAAAAAAACTTACTAAATTATAACAATCATACTAAAGTATAATTATTTTTTATGCCAATATTCTTTGACCATAGCCGCGGTGATATTCAAATTAATTTCAAAATCATAACAATTAGCTGTATTAAAGAGTCGTTTTGTATGTAATAGACCAGTGATTGATTCAGTAGACAGCCTATTTCGCTGTTTTGTTTTCAAAAGATTAATATGTGAAAATATGCGTTCAACGTTAGCGGATGAATGGGGAAGTGATAAAATATTAAAGATGAAATTAGACAACAAAGGAAACATTTGAGTTTCACCGCCACGCTTTAGTAAACTTACTTCATCCCAAAATAGTTCTACATCATCAGGAAATGTTTTGATTTGTTCACAATTTCTTAAAATGCGCCACTCTGTATCAATTTCCTGGAAATCATTGCTCTGAACAATATTGGGAAAGAGCCTACTCATAAGAACTAATGAAGCAGTTTTGCCAGTTTTAACATTTTTTGGATCAATTATGTTTATACCTTTTATTGGATTATTTTTCAATGGAACTACTTAGTAGTGTATTAGACGCAGCAGCACCATAGTATACGGCGTCAACATCCATAAAATTTCTGGGATTTTTAAAATCAAAATTTTCGATTGGAGTGTTAGTTAAATATTCTCTTTTTAAAAAACAATCAAAAATAGTTTTTAATGTTCCAGTTATTTTTTCATATAAATTATGAATTTTCGGGTGTTCTGCTTGCATTTCTTTATTTAAATCGGTAAATAATGGCAATACAAAATCTAAAAATTCCTAAAATAATATCGTAGTGGGATCTTGGAGCTTCTGTAATATATGTTCTGCAGCTAAAACATGATCATTATTAGAGATTTGGTCTATAAAAAATAGTTTTAGAGCAGAGAGTTGTTCCAATATTCTCTTCACTGCTGCATGTACTGATAACCAGCGTGTTTGAGAGGGGTGAAGTATTCTCTGTACTTTTAAGTCACAAAACATTTGAAAGTTTTTAAACTCTGCCACTCTTTTTGGGCTAGAAGAAAAGTAGTTGTAAATGTCCCTTACAAGATCCTCTATAAAGCGTGGCGATTTGGTACAAGCATATGACGCGCAAAGATGAAACGAATGACAGACGCATTTAAGTATAAAAATGTTGGGAATTTCATTTTACAGCAATGTTACAACAGAATTATTACATCCCATCATTACGTTTGCCCCATCAGATGCAAAACCTATTAGATAATTTTTATATGGAATATCATTGCTTCTAAAAAAGTTTACAATGTGTTCAAATAAGGTTGCTGCATTAGCTTCTTCTAATGGAATAAGAGCTAAAAAACAATCTTTAATACGATTCATTTTCGCATATCTCACGACTAAGCACAAGTGTTTGGTTGTACTAAGATCAGTGGACTCGTCAATAATAAGCGAAAACTTAGTTTGCCGCAGATCTTCACATAAATTATCGAAACTTTCTTTAATGATCAATGAAAATGAAAGTTTCGATAATGATCAATTATGTCGTGAGTTTTGGGCGAAGAGCATTTTATTTCTTTTGCTATTTTTGAATCAGGACAAGCGGCTTGCATCAGCTTCGGTAGGTGCTCCATAATAGTGAATGGTAGAATGTGTTCAGCAACAAACGAGGCTAATCTTATTTCACCTGAAATTAAAATTACGTAGGTATATCTAGTAGCGATTAGGGTCTAATTATATCCACTGCTTCTATATATCGATAAGTAGAAAACAAAATAATGTAACAATGTAAGTAGTAGCATAAATAATTAAAACATTTACCTTGCTTAACCAGTGTATCAGATTTTTGAGTTTTGGTCACAGTAAATGATGATATCTTCGGTTGTGATTTTATATTCTTTGATAATACTGAGTATGCTTGTGAAGAACTATGTTTCTTTATAGCGTCTTTTCCTGATGTGATGTTGATATCTTTATTACAACTCTTACAATAGGCATAGCTTTCGCCTTTACAACTATCTTGCAGCCAGCCTGGAAATTCTTCTTCCCATTCTTTTCTATAATATTGTAGATATATTTTTCTTTTTACACTCGCACTTGTGCTTGTTGGCTCGTTGTCAGACGACATTTTAACTTAATGATCTTTTTTGTACTCTTTAGGAAGTTTACACTCTCTTCAAAGTTAAGTAAGAAAATTAATGAAAAAAATAAAACCGAATTCCTGTTTATATAGACTAGACAGGTAAATCCCCGAGCAGGAAGCCCCTTATTACATCGAGTTGTACGACACAAGGGTATTCCCCAAAATATATGGAACATTCTGCACTAGGTCCATCCATACTTACTATTGAGGGGTTCCCCGTAACATTAAACATAGGTACATGAAAAGGGTTGCCAACATAAAAGTGTAAAATCGGGAGAATTTCCATGTATACTCTGAAATCGTAGAAAAATTGTTTTATTTCGGTAGAACAGAGCCCATATCGGTAGAAATACCAGAACAATCGGTAGGTTCGAGACCACTGCGGCTGCGAGACACGGACTGAATTGCCGCGTTTTCGTCGACTAAAAAGACAGTTCTTGCATAGGTCTGACAATGTCTGCTAGCTCATGCCATCGATATATACAGTATTATTGAATTTGAATAACCTCCTCAGACCCGAGACCACTTTCTGTTGCTAATAAAATGAAATTTTATAGGTAGACTTTATGGATACAAAACAAAAAAAAAATATATATATATATATATTAGTTTTTTTATTATTTCATGTCTCCTATACAAGACTCTGGGTTTTAATGAGTCGGTTTTATAGTACTGTATCCAAAAACTAAGAAAGTATTAATTGAAACATTTATTTTAACAAAAAAGTTATGGTTACTTAAATTGATTCATGATAGCGTTTGTAGCAATTTCGTCCTACTACAAGGCATAAATGCATGTCCTCAGTTGAACTGGAGGTTGAGGTATATATTTTCTTTTACGGGTGCCAGGTTGTACTCCTGCTGACGAATCGTCTGAATCAATTTCTTGAATCAAGTGTATCTGTTCCCTCGCTGGTGTAAAGCAATGAATTTGCACTTTGAATTCCAAGTAGTCCAGAATGTTTTTTTTAGGGCGTTCTAACAATTTGCCTTCATTTCTGTATACGAGCCATCCAGCAGCTGCCGCAAAATCAAAGAGGTGGAAAATTAGACGAACAGTCCATTTCTTGGAACGTGCTCTAATTCTGTAGAAACTGATGACCCTGTCCAACATATCAACACCTCCCATCATGTTATTGTATTGCTCTATTGCAAATGGTCTGTCATTTTGAATGTATTGTCTAGTTTTTTTGCACCAACGTCTGCATTTGTTGATGGGTTCTTTGGAATCAACAGATGATGCCATTATTACTGGTTTGTTATCAAACCACTTCAGACATGCCACATTACCGTCACTCCGAACGAGTTGATCTGAGGAACCACGTCCTTGTTTTCTCAACTCATTGTCAGTTTTAAAATTGCAATTTTTGGGTATGTTAGCCTTTCTAAGAGTACCTGTTGCCTGCATCTTCTTTGCACGTAATTTGTCCAGTAAATCCAGTGACGTAAAGTATCTGTCCATGTATAACTTTACTCCTTCAGGCAGTGTTTCAGATAACTTCAGCACAACTTTTCCGCCAATATCAAGACCTTCAGCTTCATTGGTTGTTAGTATTGTGTCTCCTTTGCCCTCGTACATAAAGAAATCTAGAGGCACACCATCTGGAGTAGTGCACACAAAGTTTTTCAAACCACAGGGGTTTGGTTTTCCTCTTATGAACTGCCGCATTGATACTTGCCCCCAAAAGGGGCTATCTGATCGTCTACACTGATATGTTGAGATCTGGGAGTTTCTAGGCAAGCTTTTCTCACAGTTTTAATCAAAGGGTTAACTTTCCAGAATTTATTTTGCTTGGATGCTTCATCCACCTCAAGATCATTTACAACTTCCAAATTTGACCGAATTTTAAAATAACGGTCTCTAGCCATGCGGTCCGCTATCATTGCAACCCTCGTCCTATTTGCCCAATACATTCTAATCTTTGGCAAACTCAAATAACTCATAGCTATAGATATGCCAAAAAACAATTTAATTTCTTCCTTAGATGTGTTCAGATTTTGACCTTTCTTTAATAAGTATGTCTGGTTTGAATAGGTACTTATTATTTCAAATATTGCCTCAGGAATATATCTCGAAAAATATTCAATTGGTTCTTGTAACAAGTTAACGCGACTTGTAGCTAAAGGTTGACAGTACATGCCTGGTGGAAATGGAGTGAAATCATCTTCATGCTTGAAATATAGTCGACGACTTGAAGTCTGACGAGCAGCAATCGCAGCCAATGGTACTTCTTCATCGCTTGATTCGTCGTTTGATCCTTCATCCTCAAGTTCTTGCAGGCGTGGTTCAAGATCTTGACTGAATTCAAAGTCATCGTCAGACAGGCCTTCAACAGTGGAGTCATTGCCAAAAAACTCTAAAATTCTTGCTATGTCTCTATCCGTCATATGCACTGCAAAACAAAACAAGTAAATGAAAAAAACAATCGGATGAAAAGGAAAAAAATAGCTATAAAAATATTAAGTCTGAAACCTAATATCCCCTCTATGGGACAAACAAGTACCGGGCGTGATATTCGCTAAAATGTTGGAGGACAATTGCTTTTAAACTTTCGCGATTTGTACACATTTTAGAAATATATAAATCGGGTCTATATCGCGATATTTTATAAAAGGCTTTTACGATACCTTTCTTGTTTCCCGACGTTTCGACCGAATTGCAATTCGGTTCGGTTGTTGGAGGACATTTTAAAGCAATATCTTAATTTTATTTTTCATATTTTACAAATTAAGAATACCATTCGTTTTTAAACTAAAATGCGTTATTTTCAACAATATCAATTAAAAACTTACCTTGGGCAGCCATTTTTTGCAGAATTTTTCAACCACTAACTTCGAACTGTCAAACATTCACAAAAATGAGCATCAAACACAGTTATAAATTATTTTCAGTAAGCGACATCTTCATTGAAGTAAGTGTACTAATAATGACGATGTTACATCAACGCTGGAGGGCAGCACCAAAAATAAGGTGTCGTATAGGGGACGCCAGGGCCGAGGAGGTGAGTAGTCATAAAATCACAAATATACATTAACAAAATACAGGGCATATGTGTTATGTATTTAACTGCACTGCTTACCTCGTACCTGTCCCAGTACCCAATAACTTTTTTTTTAAATAATAAATTTTCACCATGTTTTTCTTGCTAAATCTATACCTTTATTGTTAATAAATTGAGGTGTGTGTAAGGGGAAAAAAAGTCACTAAATTGTCCTCACGGTATATTGTCCGTACACGACACGATCACAACAACACAGAAGGAGTATGGACAGAAGACACACAATAGTCACGGCACGATAGTATTACAAACAACATACAGATGTTAACCAAAACAAATTACAATTAATAATTAAGCGCGGCAAAGTACGGGTATAAGCGGCGAGGTCTTTGACCGACTGACCTCCAAGTAAATCACTCGATGCGTCGGGCGGTGCGTGAGGCGACGTCAGAATATCGCGCTAGCGCACCGTGCGCGTGAGCAGATGCACCGCGCGTGGCCACCATCCGAAGTTATAATGTAAACATTATAAATGCCGTGAATGTATGGAGTTGTGTTATCAATAAACGTAAATGATAATAATTACGTGACTGTGTTTATGTTTGTGTTATTTTTCTGTGAGTTTATAATAAATGTATATAAACTATGTGGTAGGGTTGCACCCTACACCTTTGTTTAAATTCGTTATCGCTCAAATCTTCCATGGGATTCACTCTTGTATTATAAATGTTTACTCTTCTCAACGTCCGCGTCCTTACTCTTCTAATACTCCTTAATTCTTCTATTTCATTACGAAGTGTTCAATAGATGATCGTTATCAAAAATATCCATTTTAATCAAAACTATCAGTACCTACTCAAAACCAACATATACCATCGATGTGAAAGACGTGGGAATCTGCCCGCTGTCAGCTCAAGTCAGCTGGCTGTTAGTCAACCGCCCGCCGTATTGTTACTTAACATGCTAAGCAACGGTCCACCGCTAATTAATTTGACAGAAATAATTTAAATTATCATTAATGTCAATTTTAGTCGCCAAATTATTGGCTGGATTATCATGAATGTCAATTAATTTCTCAATAGAAGCAATGGTTTTTGTAGCCAAGTTCTTGGCTGAAATATCTTCTCTTCTTCGTCTTTTATAATATTTGGAAAGATAATAACTATATTTTGTCAAATATAAGTTATACTAACATAATTGATACAGTCGATTTTTTATTTTATTATAACATGTTTTTTTTTATTTTGATTTGATTAATGTTATATTTAATATAAACCTAATATTATTTCCTTCCTGTGGCAAACTGTTACTGTCAGGAAATGTGAACACGTCACTCTCCGAGTCCTCTTCGCTGCCTGCAATTACAACATAATATTAACAAGGAAACACACCGTAGTTGATCAGGTCCTGGATTTCCTGATCAACTAGTAGCCGAGCCGGGCGCCTCACACCGCGTAACACTGAAAAATGACTGCAAAGAAACTATCAAAATTAGAATGTTCAAAAATTATTGGAATGATGCACTCAACCAAATTCCAATTGAACGTACATCGTCGGTGAAGGAACCTCGGCCGCCACTGGCATCGCAGGTGACGGGGACACCTGAACTACCACTTGCGATGCCACTTGCGACGCCACAGGCGATTGTAAGCCGATCTGATATGCCTGCGTCCATAGTGACTAAACGACTGTAAATCATCATGGATTGTTGTGGCGGGACCCCCACCGTCCCCATACCGCCACCTATCGAATATGATATTGCGCCGGAAAAGGTGTTGGGGCGAGGCTGATGGTGTTACACAAATAAAAGGTGATGCGTCGACATGTCGGCCGAGCAGGTGAGGAATCAACCCCTGGGCCCGACGTCAGCCCCTGCTGTCAGCCCATTTTTTTTTTTTTTTTTTTTATGTGGAGAAATGCCCTCGCATACCGCTCTGCCACGGGGAGACAGAGCGGTTATGTGGGACTCGAACCCACTAAAACTCCACAGTATACCTCCTCAGCTGTTTGAGGGCGGGACGCGGGAACGCTCTCGCACACAACCGCGAACCCGCCCGCAGCCGTCCGTTGCCGGACTCCCTCACGGGGTTGGGTATTGCACCCCCCCCCCTACGGCACACCAGACTAATGGCGTGCCGCAACCACCTCGGAGACCATGTGCAATGGGTGCCAGACAACCCCGTGTCTGGACGCCCAAGGTCCCCTGCGACGGGTCAGGTCTGTCCCTGCTGTCAGCCCAGCGACTCAAGTGGCCGGGGGACCACAAGTGTCACAGGCGATGCCAGTGGAGACGGGACCCTGTCGGCCGTTGCCATTCTTGAAACTCTCGTCGTGTCGCTGCAAAGAAACCATTACAATCAGTATGATAAGGAACATAGGAATCATGTGCTAAATCCTATGTTGAGTGTACATACATCACCGGCGAGGGTACTGGAGATACTGATGTAGACCCATCGCCGATTTCAACGAAGCTGAAACATACATGAACATTATAATTTCATGTTAAATTATACTACGGTAGGTACAATTAACTCCACAACGTACTTAGCCGGCGATGGGACTCCAATTGACTCCGCCGCATCACCAATCCAGGATGGTTCCGCGGCGGAAGTCCCCGGCTGAGGGTCTGCCTCACGGCAGAACCAGTCGGAATCTAAATAAGATCCTCTGTACAAAACATAGTAATTATACATTTACTTCCAACATTCGAATTTTCATAAAAAGAAGTAAGAAAATGTTATTATTACCCTGTTAACTTTGGTGGTAGAAGTCGTCTCTTTTGGGGTGCATTGGGGTATCCAGGACTATACCCGCTGGCAAATCGGTGATAAACCCATGGAATAGGCTAAAATGAAAAATTTATGATTAATCGCGATCATGTACCTTCACGAATGGCCATGAAGCAAAAAAATAATTAAATAAATTAAATTTAAATACATTTGTAAATAACCAGGAATATTAGATATTCTTCCGATACGCACCTTGCTGTCAGCGGGCGCTTCGGGTTTGCCGGGAGGACCACCATCGCTCCGTCCTCAGGCTCCCTCCTCGGCAGGACTCCAACATCACCTTCGACGTGGCCGCGACCCCGGGTGTGGGCTCCCCCACCACGGGTACGAGCTCCTCCACCCCTGGTACGCACACCCCGACCCCGAGTGCGGCCGGCACCCCCAGCACAGCCACCACCACGGACACCTCTACCACCAAAGCTACCTCCTTCATTTCCTCCAGCACCCCCACGGGTACGAACGCCGCGTCCTCGTCCAGTCCGTCGTGAAATCCTTCCTTGTCTAATAAGCAAACCAAACATATAACCAACACCAAAGCAAATAAAAACACGTAAAAACAAAAATATAGATACATATAAGGTGCTTCACCTAGTAACAAAAACAATATATCATCATCATCAAACAAAGATCACACCCAAACTATTTGTTTGCTTACTGTAGTGTACATATTATTACCTCGAAAACTACGTGACCTACACACAATACCTACTAAAATACCTACTATTAAGTAGAATGAAAAACGTTTATCTAAATATAATCTAACCGAAACATTAATAATAATGACGTGAAATACTGCCTCATCAGTCTAGTGGTCCCAAACGCGACTATTGAACATGAGGGTTCGATTCCCAGGTCAGAACTGTTATTGGGTTTTTCTGTTAGGACATTTTCAAAGGCAGCCCGAAGTTTAGACATAATACATACAACCACCACCAACGCAAAAACAAACATGCCAAAAAAAATACCTATAAAAATACCATCATCATCATCAAACAAAGATCACACCCAAACTATTTATTTGCTTACTGTCGTGTACATATTATTACCTCGAAAACTACGTGACTCATATACAATTTTGTTTGTTTTATCAATAAAAACATGGTATAATAATACATGGTATAATATTGGTGGTTCAGAGATGATACACACGCTGTTCACGGAATGGGCAATATGATGTTGGATTGTATAATGGATCGGTTTTTAATAACGAGTGTAATAGGTAAACCGGTAGCTACATATAAATATAATCCGAAAAACGGATTTATATCTCCTAATAAAGTTCATGTAACTCCCAAGGCGTATCATTCAAAACAAATATATATGAATAATGCACACTTTGTGAGTAAACGTAAGTAAGTATTCAAAATTATCACAAACAAGTGATCAGTTCAATACATTGGTGGATCAAATATCTGCAACATACGGATCAACAATTGAAGATACTCGTAGTGCTATATTTGATCCGCGTCATCCTTTATTGAATTATTCAATGATTCCTCAACCTCAATTACATGTCGGAGTTGGTGCAATACCGCAGATTAATCCGGCAACAAAGTTTGAAAATTTCCAAACTGCGATGGTGTACTGGTTATGTGAATACGAAATGGATATTAGTATCGATATCGGTAGTTATTATACTTACGGTACTATCAGTAGTATGCCTCAAAAAGTTATATATGGATATGGACACGATCAAAATTACACAACTGCCGAAACTTTCGCGGATATCGAACAAAATTTGGAACGTTCCGTTAAAATTAATGAAAATGAACCCAACATCTGTAAAAGAACCGGAAAATATCTTAAACAACAAGTACACACAGACAGACATTACTTATATAAAAAATCGTTTAATTATGATTCCCCAGCTTTCCGGACGAGACAAAAAGTTAAACGAAGCAAAGAGAGATCCGACAATAGTTCCACGGAAAGGGATTCTTCATCACGACACCAACAACAAATAATAGAAGAAGAAGAAGAAAATATGGATGAAGATTTTGAAATTGTCAGTGATAGTGAAGCCAGTACTGTAACTAAAATAAGTAAAAAATTCAATGTATTGTAAATTTTTATTCAGAATCACTACATTCGGAGTTTGATTTAATATCTTCATATATATAATTACCTATACTATCTATTATATTAAACATCATTAATAATTTAGGAAAAAATAATGGATATAATTTTTTTTTACAAAATTTAAAGCATCACAAGAACGCCATTGATACTGCCACATACGTGTTCTGAAAGCACTGTCTTTAGGAAATACACTCGGCGTCACAAAAATCGCACCTCTTTAAGAATTCCCTTCAAAGTCATTTTAACCCTATTAATCAATGGTAGACATATGACTGTAAGGTATCATTGGAAAGGCAATTCATTTAAATTTCAGAATAAATCAATGGATTTGGTTTTTTGTTTACCAGGGAATAAAAAAAAGCAAGCAAATGCAAATGATTAAAAAGTTAAATTTTATTTTATCAGCAAAAATTACAAAGAAGTCCTTAAAAACAACTTAAAACCTAGTGTTACCCCCTCTAGCCCTGATGACTGCTTCCATGCGTCCTCTCATGGACCGAATTAATGTGACAACAGTCTCTTGAGGAATGTTGTCCCATTCTGCAACGACGGCATCTTGGAGGTCTTGGAGAGTGGTAGGGGCAGGATCACGTGCCCGTACTCGCCGTTTCAGTTTATCCCAAAGATGCTCAATAGGGTTCAGGTCTGGACTTCGCGCCGGCCAGCGCATAACAGGGATTCCAACTTCTTGCAGGTAGTCTCTTACAATTAAAGCGGTGTGACAGCGGGCGTTATCGTGCATTAACGTGAACCCACTGCCAACAAAACCAGCATAAGGGACAACCAGCTCCTCTAAGATCTCTGTTATGTACCGAGCAGCAGTCAGCGACCCTTGCCCGCGAGCACTTCCAGCCCGAGAAACGCACACATGGTTCGTTTTACCCTCGATTGACATGCCGCCCCAGAACATGCACGAGCCACCCCCGTATTCCACTGTCTCTTGAATACAGGCTTGCGCGAATCGTTCCCCTTGCCTCCTATACACTCTTCGACGCCTGTCGTTGCAGAAAAGACACACCCTCGTCTCATCCGAGAAGAGCACAGCCCTCCATTGGTCTATTGTCCAATCCACATGGTCACGGGCAAATTGCAACCGGTCTCTCCTATGCTGTGCAGTTAATTTTGGCCCTGTAGCAGCCCTATGAGCTGCAATTTTCTTCTCCCGCATTCTTCTTCTAATCGTGGAGACGCTTACAGAAGTTCTGCGAGCTGATCGCAGTTGTTGTTGCAGCTCAACAGCATTGGAGAACCGATTACGTAAAGACGTCGAAACAATGAAGCGATCGTCTCTTTCGGATGTGCACCGTTGTCTTCCAGATCCACGTCTTCGGATATAGCCACCAGTCTCTTGGAAGCGTTGGAACACTCGTCGAACGGCAAAACGACTCAAGTTCAGTTGCCGAGCAACATCACATTGCCGCATCCCTGATTGCAGTAGTGCAATGACTTGAGCGGCTTCATCTGCAGTGGTATCCATCTTCTGGGGTATTTTTCTTGCTGTAGCTGTTCACGTGTGTTCACTTTAAAGGTTGAATAGCGAATGACTCACATTTAACCCGGGTCGCCCGTTTTATACCCTTGTAGGGAGGTGCAATTAGTGGCCGTTGTAATGCGTATTTTGACAACATTTTTTTTAACGTTACGTGCTAATGAGATCTGTTGTGTTTAGGAATTCTAACTGTTGTTAATTTAAAGGTCGTTAAACATACTTTCAATTGATACCAATATTAATAAGGTTTAATGTATTCGTTACTGGCGGGACATGTTTTAAACTTATTTTCGAAGAGGTGCGATTTTTGTGACGCCGAGTGTATATCGTTATTGGACAATACTAATATTGGTGTTCTTTGTACGATCGCAGCATCTTGAAATTTTACTTTTACATTTAACCAAATAACATTTTTACAGTTTCAAAAGCCGACGTTTCACAGTGTGGTTCATTCCACATTATTATTCGTCTATTGACACATTCCATTAAAGGAAAATTATTGTATTTATTCCAATTGCCAATTTGACCAAAATTTAAAAAATAATCACGAACACCGTCAAAAAAAATATTTTTACCAGCATTTGGCGGAGAGAGCACAGATAAACAATTTTTCTTAGGCACAATCTTTTTTTTTTTTTTTTAAATTTATTATCGTGGCTTTAATGTCACAGGGACCAGAAAAGATCTATTGTGATCGCCACTCTTGCGTTTAAATTAGAGCTCATCCCTAAACCCTGCCGCTGTGATGAACTGCAAGATTTTCCTAGGAGTGAATTCTTTTATTTCATCCGGGCTTAGAATATGTTTCCCTAGATGAGCGTAGCGCTTATGTATTAGCGGTCCACATTCCCCCAAAAGGTGAAGAGGTGTGTCCTCAGCCTCTTCACACCGTCTGCAGGTTTGTATCTCGCTTAGCCTCAAATTAAACATGTGCTTATTTAAGCAGCAGTGTCCAGTTAAGGCTCTTGCCACAACGCGCAAATTGTTCCTACTCAGCTCTCGGACGTGGTTTGTGTACCTTTTGTCGTAGGCTTTAATGAGGATTTTGGAGTGAGTCATGCCTGGTGATTCCGTCCAGAGCTGGCTTGCACTGTTAAAACATGAGTCCATGAGGGATTTTTGAGCTAGGCTTTTAGGTATACCACAGAAGGGCTCGGGGCCTTTCTGTTCCAATTGCTCCTGCTCTTGCTAGCTCATCGGCACGTTCATTTCCAATGATGCACGCATGTCCCGGTACCCACCTCAAAACTACTCTATTCCATTTGCCTAGAGAGTTTAGTCGAGCCATGCAGTCTTCCACTAGTTTTGATGAGACTACGTTTGAATCTAGTGCTAGGAGAGCTGCTTGGCTATCAGAATTAATATATATCGTATGGTTGATGTAGCGCTTTTGCAGGTTGGCTTCCGCACATTCTACAATGGCGTATACCTCTGCCTGGAAGATGGAGGCGTAGTGTCCCAGGTTGACGCTTTTGCTGAACCTAGGTCGCTCTCCACAGCCTACATCCTGTCCAATTTTGTACCCATCGGTGTACCATATTAGGCACCCGGCCTCGAAGGTTAATTGGTTATTGAACCAGTCTTCCCTTGAAGACATTTCCACAGAGTATTGTTTTTCGAATACATGTCGCAGAAGTATGACTTCTGTTGTCATGCCAAGTAATGGCAATTCCATAGCCGAGTCCTGTAGAGTCCTCAGTTTTTGGGAGAGCCAGTTTGTCCTACCCTGGATGTTTGCCCTAATGCTGGCTTTCGCCTCTTTGTGTAAAAATACATGAAGGGGCGGTAGCCCAAGCAGGGCATTCAGTGCCATTCCAGGGCATGTGGACATAGCGCCCGTGGCCATGAGACAGGCAGTCCTTTGCAAACTGTCCAGTTTTTTGATAGTGGTCGTTTGATGGGTTTTGCTATACCACACGACAGACGCGTATGATATGCTTGGTCGTACAATGGTAGTATACAACCAAAGCGCGATTTTGGGATTTACACCCCAGTTGCTATCCATAAGGCGACCACTGACCCCGAGGGACATTTTAGCTTTACTCAGTACGTTGGCTAAATGTGTGTTCCACGTTAGCTTTTGGTCGATAGTGACGCCCAAGTATTTAGCTTCAGTGGAAAACGTAATCATTTTACCATTCAGCTTTGGCATCATGAGTTTTTCCAAACGCCGTTTTTTGGTAACAGGTACTAAGACAGTTTTGTCCGCGTTGACAGAAAGGTCATTTTTGGCACACCACTCACTGACGGTGTTAAGACCTTTTTGCATGATCTGTGAGATAGTTGATTGACAGAAGCCCCTTACGACGATAACCAAGTCATCTGCGTAGCCTTGCGCATCGATTCGGAGTTCTGCCAACCTAAATAAGAGCCCATCCACAGCTAGTGTCCACAATAAAGGCGGTAAGACTCCACCTTGCGGGCATCCTCTAACTGTGGTTATCTCTATTGTTTCATCATGAAGGGCAATTTTTGCCCCTCTATGACTAAGCATCGACTTTACCCATCTGATGGTAGTCGGGTCGACATTTTTGCTAGTCAGCCCGTTCACCAGCAATGAGATTGACGAGTTGTCGAAGGCTCCTTCAATGTCGAGGAACGCACATAACGCTAATTCTTTGTCCTCCATAGCCTTTTCCAACCTGTCTATCAGACTTGTGAGGGCAATTTCGGTTGATTTGCCCTTACAATAGGCGTGTTGGCTGCGGTGGATAGGAGATGCAACTAGAGCTGTATCTCTAATATACCTATCGAGCACCTTCTCCATTGTCTTTAGAAGAAATGAAGTGAGGCTGATTGGTCTGAAAGACTTTGGCTGGCTGTAGTCTTTCATGCCAGCTTTAGGTATAACAATGACTTTGACCAAAGTCCATTGTTCTGGTATATATCCCCAGGCCAAGCTTGCCCTGAAGATTTTTATCAGATATGGTATGAGGACGTTCGTTCCCTGTTGTAGTAACACAGGTAATATTCGGTCCTCCCCCCCCCCACATGCTTTATATGGTTTGAAGGAGTCTACGGCCCACTGCACCTGGTTGGGTCTTATGATCCTGGCAGCCCTGCTCCAGTCCTCGTTATGAGGTCTATGGCACACTGGCTTTTGGGATGTATCTCTCCTCAGAGACCCAGGAAAGTGGGTCGCGGCCAGCAACTCTAGCGTCTCCTTTTCATTACTTGTAAAGGAGCCATTTTCCGTTTTGAGGAGTCCAATCTCATTAGTCTTGGCTTTTGAGAGCAATTTGTAAAGTCTTGCTGATTGTGGCAGGCTTTTTATCTCCTCACAAAGCTTCCTCCACGAGGCTCTCTTCGCCTTCCTAATCTCTTTGCTATATTCAGATAAGGCTTTCCTGTAGATCTCCCAAGCTTGAGTCTTGTTGAACAGTTTCCTGGTTTTCTCTCTAAGCTTCCTGAGCCTTGAGTTCCACCAGGGTACTTTCCTTACTGAGGTCTTGGTTTTGAGTGGACAACTCGTTTCAAAGGCCATGTGTATGCCTTTTGTTAGAGTGGCCACCACTATCTCTAGACTCTCAGTTGATTTGATAGTTTTTGGGAAGGACACAAGATTTTGCCTGAGTTGATTTTTAAAATCTGGCCAGTCGGCTGATCTTGGATCCCTATATGTTGTGGTTTGGGTGTCCAAAGCTGCCCTAACCTCAAAAGTTATATGCCTATAATCTGACATTGAGTTTTCGCTACTAACCTGCCATGAGTCTATGTGTCTGGCTAGGTTGTTTGTAGCGATAGTAATATATAAGACTTCCTGCCTAGCACTCGTTACAAAGGTAGGTATGCATCCTACGTTTAGCGTTGTAAGATAGTTAATAGTAAGAAAGTCAAAAAGTAACTCACCCCTCTTGTTGGTGTCGGTGCTTCCCCAAGAAGTGTGATGGGCATTGGCGTCACAGCCGATGAGGAGCTCGGCGTTGTGTTGGGCGGCATACCTTACTACCCTCGCCAAGTCCTCTGTCGGGTCGTCTCTCTCTCCGGGCAGATAGGCCGAGCACATTATTACTCTAGCCCCGTTCCACCCTTTGAGATTGACGAAGGCGGCTACCAAGTCGTCGTTGCAGACTTCTATAATCGGCAAAATTTCTACATTATTATTGTATGCTATACAAGCTCTGGGTCTAATACCTGTAGTATTAGTTAAAATCTTACCGGCAGCATTAAGTCCCAGAACCGGAGTATTGGCTACCCAAGGCTCTTGAATTAAGGCGAGGCTCGCCTTGCCTTCAACAAGACAACACTCCATTACCGCAGATGCTGCTGCAGCATGGTGGAGGTTGGCTTGGAGGATCCTCGCCGTTCCTACCTGGGTAGCCCCTAGGAGTTTCCCCTTGGCTTTGACCGCGTCAGCTTGGGACGCGATCGTCCCCCCGGCTTGTGGCGGTCCGCCAAGCATTCCCTGCTGCACCCTGGGAAACCCCTACCCCTGTCGTCGGCCCGCCTTTGCTCCGAGGCACTGGCTTTGCAGGCACCTTGGTCACGGTAAGGCGTGGCCCTTGCCTTACACCGCCTTGCCTCTCAAAGCCTGATCCCCCCCTCGACGTGCCCTGCTGTGGTTCCACAGACCTATCCCTGCTCCGAGGCACTGGTTTGAGCGAACCGCCGGGCACAGCAAGCTGCGACCCAGGGATCTCCCCACCTTGCCTCTCAGAGCTTCCTGAAGTGGAAGGCTGTGGTTCCATCGTTGCTCTAGCAGCAACTGGTAAAGGACCAACTTCTGGGGCACTCTTGATCTTAAAAGTGAGTTTTTTAAAACCAAGAATGACCTCAGATTTCATAGCCCGGAGAGAAGTCACAGAAAGTTCGTCTAGGAAAAAGGACACTACGTGCCCATTGCCCTCGGCCCTGCTGTGTGCGACTCTCCAAAGCTCCGTGTTTAGTCCTTTATTTTGTATCCCTAGCAGACAGACAGCTTCGTTTAACGACTCTGCCTCTGAACTAGGGGTAAAGGTTGTCCCTATAGGGGGCTTCGGCAACTCGCTTCCCGGCATAACCGAGAGCGATGCCCCGCCCCAGGGCTTGATATTAGGGACCCTCACAGACAGCCACTCAAGGCTGGCCTGGTCCTCGCAGGTCACAAGGATCCACCCTGGTCTATGTGTGAAGCCCGTGAACCTTGGTCCCTTACCTTTATCGGTGATGCTTAGCATCTCCAAGGTAAGGGCACGATGCACCAGCTTCATTTGGTCTTCGCTCATGGGAGTCAGGTTTCTGATTCCCACTCGCGTTTGCTCCACGACCTGCTTGAAGCTGGGCTTAGCTACGGGCTCCTCCATCCGCGGCGTCTTCTTGGCCTGTTCCTTAGGCGACTCCTCCTCTGACCTAGGCCGCTTTTTGGCCTTTGGGTCTGGAGGTACACCTTTTACCGGAATTGCACTCCAAGGCTTTACAGCTAATGCGCGGGCCTCTTCGAACTTCACGTTAGCTGCTAATAGCCTTCGGAGCCGCTTCCGAGCTGCACCACAAAGCTTGACTGGTTTTTTAGGGATCTCTTCCATCCTTGAGGCAGAGTCACAAGAGCCTCCTGCCTTAGGTGGACTAGTCCCTACACCCGTCCCAGTACGCATTACAGTTTCCGGAGAGGCTAGTAAGACCTCCATCAACTCAATAGTCTCTCCTAAAAGGGGAGAAAAGGGTCGTTTTTTATTATTTTTTTCTTCTTGCTCCATACAAATCCCACGAGTAGCGAGGGAACTAAAAATAGCAAGAGGACAAAAATACTACCCGATTCGTCCAGGTTTCGAGTAGCCACCGTTCAAGACTGAGCACCCCCCCAGCCACGCATCTCTCACGGTACGGATAACTAAATAGCTTGGGTAAATAATAAAAATACATGAATACTTATAAGGCTAAAATAAACATAAATACACCTAGATATATACAAGACGCCCGTTGTTTTCTGTTACGTCTTATTCTGAATGAATTAGACCAAGAACAGGGCGGCAACCTCGAGAAGGCTATACACCGGACTTGTCTTGGGGATCTACACGACTGTTGCGCTCTCCCCCAAGACCTTGCCCCCTTACCACTTCTGATGGAGGTGGTAAGGTACGCCTGCGCCTATACTACCAAGCCAAGCAAAGCAAGCATGTCGTTGTGCAACCGCAAAAGCATAGCCGCAAACCCGCCCCATATGTGTTGATAGGCACAATCTTATCAACTATATCATATAAACTTAATAAAAAAAAGCTAATACTATCAATATTGTTATAAAACTGATAATTTAATAAATCATTAACAATGCGTAATGATTGCTCAGTAGTATAATAATAATCATTTAAATCGCGTACTCCACAATTAAAATATAAACATTCACTTTTCTTAAATTTATGTATAAAATCACTTAAATTCATATCGCATATTTGACGCAAATATAAACGTTGAACACTCTTTAAAAATGGATGATTTAATTGTAAATATTTATATTTACTAGAGAACCAAATCTTATTGTTATATACAGGCTGTGGTTTTAGACAGTGGCCAAATTGAAGGAGCCACCTCCTTCAATTTGGCCACTGTCTAAAACCACTATAGGTGTAACTGATTACAAAACAATTAAAAAAAGTATACATTAGAAAATCGAATTAATTTCACAGTTTTACAGATCTTTAAGTATACGTCGTGTCATAGTCATCGCCGCGTCGCACGCAGTAGGCACAAGGACGGCACCGCGCGCCTACAAAGGCCGTATACGTAAATTTCACAAAGAAGCGTTAGCTGTTACGAGACGAATAGGACGTTGACCTCTTGGCAATAATTGTTTAAATTATTTTTATACAACATATAACTTGTTCCTGTATATGTTCCTACAATATGGCCACTGTTCAAAACCACAGCTTGTATATTATTCACTGGTGACGTTGGAAATTTCCAAAGAATTCCAATAGCTTATCTCCTTTGTTTCCTTTTGTATGTTTTTTATTGATGTTATTTGCTTCGTTGCCATATTCGTCAGCTTGTTCAATTGTATTTGTATCGGATCTACATTTGAATTGGTCACGAAAATCATCTTTGTTTGAGCGTGTTTCCACCAATTTTTCCTGTCTAAGTTTTGTATTTTTGCGAATGTATAAATCTCGAGTTTTATCACATTTAGACCACATTCGCCCGGCGACTTCAAAATGTACTGCATGCCGTTCATCACTTTCGAAATAGATTGCGAGATTGAGCCAATGTTCTGATGTGAACTCTGAAGACCGAAGTAATCTGCGATTAAGTCTGGGCTGTCCGCATTCTCCTCTAATTTCTTTGACTCGCTGGCATCGACACGTGTTTCCTGTATAGGAACAGTCGTGGACAACGTGCACGTGGTCGTTTCCATGGTTTGTAACCCAGAAGACACTTCCTTTGAAAGCACGTCCGGAACTTCCACCTGATTCACATATTTGTACAATATTTCGATCGCTGTAGGACTTACTTTCTTTGAATTGTAAACACGTCATGTATAACTCTGAATCGTAAAGGATTGTCTTGAAAGCATTCCATGATAAACCGTCGCATTTTGTCATTCTCAGTTTGTGTACAATTAATTTCAATATTGTCTTCCACAATGATATCAGTTTTACAAACTCGCGTTTCATCTCTAATTTCTTCACTTGAATAGCACGTTCCTCTCCTAATTTCAATGCCTTTAACACACTTCGGTAAGTGTCCGCCGCCCACATTAACTCCAAAACACCCAAAAAACTGTCGTTCGGCGGATCCGGCATCTAAGCCAGTGTCTTCTTCGCTAATTTCTTCTTCTCTGCAGTTTTTTGAGGACTTTTTCTCTTTTTCTTCTTTCCCATATCTATGTCTTTGTTTACTTGATTCTCCATCTCCTCTACTAGTGCTTGCGTACATTGTACAATGTTCAGGTCTTGCTCTTTTTCTACAAAATCTATTGTCGACTTTATTTGATCGCTGTCTCGACTCGGCATTTGAAGAAATTCCGTTAACTGATTGTTCGGAAGAGCTTCTACGTCCGAATCCTCTCCACTGCTCGAATGCACTGGTGTTATGTTTTGAAACGTAACTGCTAGGTTTTTGCCACCTCCGCTGTGTGCGTTCGATGTGCTCGCTTGCGGTGAACTCATCGGAGTCTTCATTTTCACTACTCTTATTTAAAAACACAAGTGAACAAACTGACGAATTTGACGACGAACTCATACTGAACTCTGATTCCGAATGTTCCCTATATATACCCGCTTTAACAACCATTAACATTCTATCGCGGTAAAATTCTAAGAACTGGCCGAACGGCCAGGTTCCCTACCACGTGCGCGGCAACCGCGGGTTTCGGGGGCAAACTGGTGGGGCAATCGATCGATCGCGCGAAGCGCATGATCATGATCATGATTAATAACGTTATATAATTGAAAAGCTTACCATCCAGCATCCATTATAGTTTGCACTAGTAAAAAAAAACAAGATTATTATGTAACAAGTCCGCCTCTGCAGCTCGTGATGACCGGAATGAAATGCCGCGTTTTCTTCGACTCAATAACCGTTAGCAAGCCAGTACGCGCTTTGCGCATTTGGCGCGAATAAATAACGGCCTCATTTTATACGCTTCCCGCTAAAAGCGTTTATAGTGGTGTAGCATACGTTATTTCCGTTTTAGAGCGTATTTAGTAAGCGCGTAGATTACGCTCACGTACTCACCGCACGGCGGTTGCCCCACAGACGCGCCATATTTGCAATCCACCGCCGTGCGGTTACTCCACAGACTAGACTGTGGCGACACATTATTATATTTGTGATTACTCGTGTCGCTGCCCCTTCTGGGCTCGTGTCGCTGCCCCTTCTGGGCTCGTGTCGCTGCCCCTTCTAGGCTCGTGTCGCTGCCCCGCGACTGACTCGCCAGTCGTTCCCCATCGAGTTCCGCGTAGACCCGCGTCTACACAGTTGTATACGTGAAATAAATTTAGAATTTTTATTTTTTTTGATGAGCACTTTTAATCACAAGCCTTGGCTTATCGAAGTGAAACAGAAGGTTTAATTTTTTTTTATTAATAAGTATGAATGTATAATCAATCCATCGATATGTTAAAGTTATAACCCGTTTTCCGTTACAACTCGTTTTCCCTAGTTAAGACTAGTTTTTAATAAATGCCTTTGTTAAAACTAGAAATACCTAGACAAAACTAGAATTTACCACTGATATATTTGATTTTCAGATAAAACTAGTTGTCACTCCGAGCTTTAGTTACAACTAGCACTAGAGAAACTAATTTGGGATTGAAAACAACATCTATCTATCTGCCTAGCCTTTTCCCAATTACATTGGGGTCGGCTTCCAGCCAAACCGGATGCAGCTTAATACCAGTGTTTTACATGGAGCGACTGCCTATCTGACCTCCACAACCCAGTAACTGGGTAACACGATATCTCGTGGTATGACTGGTTATCAGATTTTCAGGCCTCTGACTACCTGTAACGGCTGTCATGGATCTTAATTTGACAACCGGGACCGACGGCTTAACGTGCTCTCCGATTGAATTGAAAACAACATATAATTTAAAAAATATTGATTAAAAAGATCTAGGGCACAAAGTTTGTACCTAGTAAAAATAATAATCTTACACTAAAGAAACATTTTAGAGAACTGACAACATTAATTAAAACTAAATAAAATTATCAAACAAGTCTACAGAATACAACCATAATTTTTTTTAAAGAATATTGTTAAGGGACATTGGTTAACTAATAAACGTTTTTTGTTGTCTAAAAATTAAAAAAAGATGAGGATCTACTTGTTATTGCAGGACAAACTATCATGGCATTTTGAGTTACAAAGGTAACCATTTTTCTTGCAGAGACACCTTTTCGACATACATCCTTTCTTGCATACGCAGCGCATAAATCCTTGGCCTGTTCCTATGGCTGTTTCCTTAGCAATAGTTCTCAAAGGTAAATTTGTATTCGGAACATCTTTTTCATCCAAAAATTTTTCGACTTCGAGGTCTTTGTCATTTGGTGATATTATAAGAGGCTGTACAGTCGTAGATACTTCAGATTCACTATTCACACATATTCAGTGACTTCTGCTGCGATTGGCGATTCTCCACTTGTTTTGGATGAACTTTCTGCGTCTTTTTGTTTGGCTTTAGTTATAATCTGATGCTGTCCAGTGCAACTAGCTACAGGCTCATTTTCTGGATTATCTGTATTATGCGTCATATTTATTTTATTTAACGCATTTTAACGAGATCGTCTTCATCTCGTATATCTTCAATAACATCTCGAGGCAAAGTCGAAGTCATAAGCCCTACTCTCGGTTCTATTCCAAACATCGCTTTGTATGGTGACTGTTTAATACCGGAATGAAGTGCCCGATTTTTCATAAACTGTACAAACCGAATACCATTTGACCAATTTGTAGTATCGTTATCTTGCATCCATGAAGCTAACATTTTCTCTATGTCTTGGTTAGCCCTTTCAACAAATCCTTGGCTTTGGCTGTGTCTTGGCTTTCCATGGACTAGTTTACACTCGGGCCAAAATGAAACGAGCTCATTTATGACAGAATTTATAAATTCTCTGCCGTTATCGGAGTGTAAGATGCAAGGAGCACCAAATGTCAAAAATATATCAGTCAACTGATACGCGACCTCCACGGCTCACTTACTTTTCAGTGCACGCAACAAAACAAATTTTGTTAAATGGTCCTGTTACACCATTATAAACTTAAATCCCCGATCTTCTTGTGTTTGCATGTCGATAAGATCGACTTGGCAACGGCTGTTCATTTCAGAATGCAGTATGGGTTTTGAAACAAGTCCTTTTTTCTTCATACTCTTTTTACGCTGACAAGTTCGCACATAGAGAGAAAAATATTTATCATTTCCAAAGTTATGTTCGCATATTTTCGTGAAGTTTCATTTTTAAGTCTATCCCGACCACCGTGCCCAACGGCCACATGAGCGGCTTCAATTATATCAAAAATTTCATCTACATACAAGTAGTATTTCATGGGTTCCTGTCTAGTCACTAATTTTCGTATTCCACAAATATTAATTACCTTAAATCGCTTCAGTCTCCTGTACTGTTTCTGACATTTCTGAACACTTAATTGTGCTTCTTCAATTTCGTCCACTAAATTTTCATAGGTTTCTTTTGTCATAATATAAAAGTGGTCCTCTTTCTTTTCGTGATCGCGAATCGCTAATAACCTATTTAAAAACTCCTCTTTCCATCGCGTTCCCTCATTTAAATTTGCCATGACAATTGCGCTCGAAACAATCTATGCGTGCTACTCAGAATAAAAACAAAGCGGGAATGAACGGAGCAAGCGCACAGCGCGCGGATGGTGCTCGGAAAGGGATTCCCCCGCACTTGTCGAAACTTGTCGAATCGCGACCAATCAGAATATGGTACGATGAGTCGAAACAGTTTTAACTAACTAGCTTCGAAAGGTACTTCTAGTTTTAACAATGACATTTAGTAAAAACTAGTTCTAACTAGGAAAAACGCGTTCTATCTAAAAACTAGTTTTAGCTGTAACAGATATATTCCTCGGCTATGATAGTACCTTTTCTATCTAAATCATACTGAAAATGTATGTCGAAGGTGCGAATGATTTTTTCTGTTCCATTGGGACTTTTTTTTCCATAAGATTCAGTTGACAAACATATTTTTTGTACAAATTTGGCCACCATTTCTTAAATTCTACAAAAACTTCAGTTAATAATAATAATAATAATAATTTGTTTATTCAGAAAAAGTGCAATACAATTTACAAATTTCTTATAATTAAAATAAAGCAGACATTGCATATTTGCCTGAACTAGGTTGAACCTGTGCCTCAGGCTATGAAGTGCATAGTTTTATAAATTAACAATAATAAATACTTAAATTAGAGAAAAATAACAGTTATTATAGAAAAATTAAAATATAGTAGTAAACATTACATTATGACAGCAGTTTATTTGCATACTACGAGTAAATTTTCTGTCTGTTCGTAGGAAATGTTTTGCAAATATTGTCCTATAACATTTTTACAACTAAAATAATCTAACCTATAAATACTTAGTTCTCTATTTAACCTATTGTACAAAAATGGGCCTAGGAAGATAAAAAATCTCTTCATAAACGCATGTTTTGAGGTTGAATTTGACGTGCAGACTATATCATTCCGTCTCTTGTTATTAATGTCAGCATTGTAGGTTAGCATGGTGTGCTGTTTTAGTATTAAGTGCATAATGAAAAGTTGACGAACAGTCAACACGCTGCAGGATTTAAATAGTAGATGAGTAGGGAAGAAAAAAGGATGGAAGTTGGCTACTTTTAAAACTGCTCTCTGAGCTCGTTCAAGAGAAAGTATATTAGTTTTAGGTGCGCCGCCCCATGAAGTTATACAATATTGAATTATGGATTGACATAGAGCTAAATAAACTTGTGTGATTAATTTGGAATCTGCAATAGTCCGTAGTTTTTTGAATACGTATATTAATTTACGCACTCTTTTAACCAGACTGTCGATATGTTGTCTGAAGGAGAGTGTATCGTCAATTACAACCCCAAGATATTTTATGTTGCTGGTTTTGAGGATAGTAGGGCAATTACACGTGTTAACTGACAGATTTTCACAATAATGTGCATATAAATGAAGGTTAGTAGTGTTAAGTTGAAACTTACGCATAGAGAAGTGAATATATTTTGTCTTATCAGCATTTAATGTTAGTAAATTACTTTGAAGCCAATTACTCACAGTATTAAAACCTAGTTGAGCAATCTCGTAAAGTTCGCTGCTGGTCTTAGCTGTAAAAATTAACGCGGTGTCGTCCGCGTACGATATAATTCTGCCATGTTTAATATTTAGATTAAACAAGTCGTTTATGTATACCAGGAAAAGGGTAGGGCCCAAAATACTTCCCTGTGGAATACCAAAACCAGTGTTTTTTTGATCATCGCTCGTGATATTATCGATTCTAACACATTGGTATCGATCGTTTAAGTAGTCAACAATGAGTTTCAGAGGGATACCTCTGATGCCTATGGTCTCTAACTTGTTTAAAAGTATAGAAACAGACACCGCGTCAAAAGCTTTTGCTAAATCAAGAAAAATTCCTAGAGATTGGTTTCCTTTTCCGAGTTCTTGTGTAACATAATCGGTCAAGCTATGTACCGCATCAGCTGTGGATAATTTGGCTCTAAAACCAAATTGCGCAGGTGAAATGAAATGATTACTTTCAAGGTAGTTAATTAGTCTGCTGTTTATAATTTTTTCCAGTATTTTTGATATTGAGGGAAGTATTGATATTGGTCTATAATTATTTACTAGGCCTTTGCTTCCAGATTTATAAATAGGGATTACTACTGCCTTTTTAAGGCATTTAGGAAAAATCCCATTACAGAGGCATAGTTGAAATATATGCGTTAAAGGAGGTACCAAAATATGCTTAAACATTTTAAGTAATTTATTGCTTATACCATCATATCCAACTGCACAATCATCCCTTAACCCTGAAATGATTTGAGCTATTTCGTACTCATCAGTGTCCAACATAGCATAGTTTTTAGCACTATGACTGTAAATGTTGAGCTGAATGAATTATGACCACGTATGGTAAAATACTGATATACTTTTTCAAATATTTTAGAGTCAGTCAAAGCCATTAACATAAATCTCAACAATGTATTATTTTTATTTTGACCGGGGCAGCCGTCGGAAAAAAAGTATAAATACTTAATATGTGGCCCAATTTTTTTTTAAATATAATCCGTCAACATTGAACAAACCTCATTGGCTCCTTTGTTAGCAATGCCTTCGTTGATACATGTAAAATGTCGATTTGCCTGTTTTTAAATCCTTTATACCAAAACTGTGAACTCATAAATGACGTAAATAAAAAATTATTTTCAGCAAAAACATCAAACTCCGTCATAAAACTACTCCCGCCATCTAGTAGTGCATGCAAAAACCTCTTAAGTCACTGACTAATGTTATTTATGCATTGAACGTCTTTCACACGGTATTATTTGAAGAGGAAGGAATGTATTTACTTATGTGGTTTTTACCCAGAATACGCATCTCCCTTTAAGGAACCATTCGCAGCAAAAAAAGTATGATGGAAGAAAAAGTGACAACTACTCGTCTGTGGAGCAACCGCACGGCGGTTAGTCGCAAACATGGCGCGTCTGTGGACTAACCGTCCTGCGGTGAGTTGACGTCATCAATTACTCGTATCATATTTATGCTTTAAAATGTATTTTATATCGTCTTAATCCACTCGGGACCTATTAATATGTGTTAAGGATGAACTAAAGTCATTAAATAATAACATAGTAGGTACTTTTAGTCCACCTAGTAACAGCATTTACGTATGTAAACATAGGTACTTATAACGGCATTTCGCGCGCTTCCCGCGTTATTGTTAACGGTATGTTGTTATCACTTTATTGTTGTGTACCCTTTTTTTTGTTTATAATGAAATGAAGTATTCGAATTAACAATTCATTTGAATGACGTAATAATAGGTAACGAACAGTATTGCAATAAAGTTGTAGGTAGCTCGCGAGTTGCGTACCTATTTTGATAAGCTTATATTATTGAAACTATATCAGGGGTCTAATAACAAAGGTAGCAAAGTCCAGTTGAAGTAATTTTATGTCATTTACAAAAAACTAATAATATTTAAAAGTCATTACATATTTACTGCTGTAATGTATTTCTATATGAAAAATTTTGATACCTTTTATTTTAAGCTGTTTTTTAATGCTAAAACAAGTCAGTTAACTTAGAAACTTAAATAATGTGGTGGACTATGCCACGTTTGTTAGTAAAGCAAGGACTTTTCCGTTTTTGTTGTGAATGGTTATGGACTTTGCCATATTTGTTTGGATATAATTTAAATAGTTAACTGTTAGGGCTGTCGAAATAAAACTTTAAATTTAATTGAAATGCTTTATTTTACTACGATAAACAATTAGAATTAAAAAAATATCAAAAACAATCATTTTTAAATTAAATAAACTAACAAATCTTAAAAATTAAAAAAAAAACTATATAATTGACAAATAAAACTTTTTAAACTATCAGTGCAGTATTCTCCATACGAGACTCACAATAATTATTTTCTTAATTTTCATTAATATCTTCAATATGTTGAATTATAATATTTTTGTAGTACAGTTCATTGAAAGCTTGCCAATTTGAACCATAATGTTTGGAAAGTAAAGTAGATACATCCTTAATTTTCTGTGATTTCACTATGACACCCAGTGAAATTTCTCGTGGCGTAATCATCATAACATTTTTTCCTCGGCGACACACACTACGAAAGGCCCCCAAATCACTTTTATAGAATACTTCTCCTTGTACTAATGTATTGCAAGTGTGTGTGCGGCATCGTTTAATTATTATACGTTTGGATTCCATGAATTTAAAATGCCACTGACCTGGAGGTTTTAGTATTTTCTCCACAGCCCCTTTCCAGTCGAGCACTTGGCAATCATTATTACCCATGAGTATTAATGTAGCATGATTTGCAATGATGTCATGATACTCGTGTGGTTGAATGATTACTTCTTTTCTTTTGATTTCGCGCTCTATATGACCAAAAACTCGGTCTGATGGCAGATACGAATGCCCAGTGATAGGGAAATATATTTCAATTTTTTTTATGTTCGGACGCAGAAGTACCCACTTACAACACATTCCAATAAGAATTGAATTTTTATTTTGACCTCCGCAGCCGTCGGAAATCAATCTAACTGTGTGAATGATCGTTAAATCTGTAGCATTAAGCCGATGGTATACTGCAGAAGCCACTGTATTTGAATCTTTCGAATATTGCTCTTCACCCCATACATACGAGAATACATTTTCTTTGGTTAAATTATCCTTTGAACTACCTTGGACGATAGTCAAATTATAAATATAAAATTGTCTGCTGTAATAGGTTGACTGGTCGGGTAATTTAGGTAACGGCTGATTTTTCTGGCAGTCGAACGAAAACGTGATTACTCCTTCAGGCTTCGATTTTAAAACATCATAAAAAGCTTTTGCTCGAAGAGAATGTACTCGTTTCAAAGTCATCAGTTCAGTCTTTATAGCGATATCAGTCTGAATCCTAATTTTTTCTTGAAACTGTAAACATGTTCAACAAATATCAGTTCTTGGTGATCCAAATCCAAGATTAAATTCGGTATTAAATACCTTTCGGAAAAGTGCTTTCGTAGTAATAGGACACGTTTATTAATAAACCGGAATAATACAAAACTTAACTTTTTTGGGGAATTGCGATCAAAGTTTTGAGTCTTTACCCTACTGAAAATATTTGGATGGTTTTCACGTGTTTATGGTGTTACTTTTATTGTCTTGGTCTTAAATTGTAGATAGATATATAGCGAATATAACTGACATAATAGTTTAATATATATTATTTATATCCAATGAATTAACGAAGTTTATTTTCTGTAGTTTCGACTTATGTCAGTTTAGTATAAAAATTAACGACCAATTTTCAAATTTTTTGCGAACTAATATTTAATAATTCTGTTTAGTGTTAACAAATTATGTAATCTATTTGAATGTATAATACTTATTACACTTTAAAAGTAAAGCGGAAATAAAAATACAGAAATATTTCGTAAAACACCTTTATATTTGTTAATGTGAAATAACAGTTTGTATTTTAAGTTTTATCGTAACTGCTTTCTTAACCTAATAACAACATTAGTTATAATAATCAGTCGTAATAGGAACTTACAATCATTTGTACTTAATAATATATATAAACTTCTTATATACGTCATTTTACATGGTACATCTACCAACATTATTTATAATCAATAATTAGAATCAACAGAACTAAGTAGATTTTACCTATTAGTTTAATCAGTCTCGTAAGTTGTAACTACTCAATATATATATATATGAAATACTACGAAAGAGATGCGTATAAATTTTTTAAAGAATTGAGTTGTAAAAACTGGCATAATAAGATGGAATCAGCCCCTTTGCGATTAACTCTTTCAAGTCCTTCTTTTTATTAGCGCTTATCTCCTGCTTTTGCGAATAGGCTGCCTTTATAACCATAAAGGCAGCCTATTCCTGTCACTGATTTCATCTTCCTTCGCTTATTTCGCACATTAACTTCTCTGTAGTTTTCGTCCTTGTAAGATGTCTTAAAGTAAAATAGAAACGGATTTTCTTTTGTGACCTTTAACACCTTCATATCATTCCAGTTGAAATTTTGGCCGCTTCCATCTGTACCAAAATTAAAGCCCCATTCCTTTTGCAATAGTTTAAAGTCCAGAATAATATCGAATGTAAGCTCATGGATGTTGATCGGGGGGTTACATTTTTTTGCATTTTTAATTAGTTTTATATATTGAACTGGGGTATAGATTAGGCCGGATTTAAGATTTTTTTAAATTTATTTTTCTATCAAACTGTGTATGTTGTCTGCTTCATTCTGCGTATGCCCTCGGATCATGAATTTATGAGTGATGCTTTGGATGTTAAAAAGATAAACTGCGTACATATACATCGTCATTATAAACTTATTTTTATTCTGACCCGCACAGTTATCAGAATAAAAAATAATGTTCAATGGTTCCTGTGCATCCTTACCAATTGCCTCCAAGTATTTCCAAACGCAAGTACCTATTTCGATTGTGCCACGCTTCGCATCCGATTCTGTCCAAAAATAGCTATGTACAGATTCAAAAGCGCCTTTTTTATCTGTTTGAGACAAGTCAGTTACTGTCAAATTGTAACTATTGAGTTTGGACTTATAGTAGAACGATGACGAGTCACCACGTGGGCATTGTAAAACAGCTTGCAAATCGTAAATAACGACTTTGTTATTTTCTGTAATATTTTTTCGGTCTAGCTTTTTTTCATCTCTAGTCAGTATTTTTTCCTCATGATGTTGGTTATATTTTTCTTTAAGCACTTGTTTTTGATTGGCAGTTGAATTTTCGTAAGACAAACAAAGATCGCACATATCTTTTTTAGGTCGAAAGAAAGATATATTGAACTCCTTTGTAAATATGTTATAATAAGTCATGTAACATCCTGTATATTTCTTATTTCGTGTTTGTATTTCTTTAAAATCATCATAAAGGTCCTTGATTGTCTTTCCCCCACCTATGTATTCTTTTGAGGTAGTAGCTCTTACGTAATGTGATTCCATTCGCGGGATAGAGTTTATGTGCTCTTTAATGTCTTTTATTAATTTATTTTTTTATGTTTACCATGCTTTCCACGTAAGTCATCTTCTATAAATTTCTTTTTTGTTGTGTGTATATAAATATTTATTGTAGCTTTGAAAAAATTTTTACAGACTCTAATTTGTTGATTGTCAATAGTGAAATAATAGGCTTTGTTTGGTTTTCGGGGATTCTCTGCGTTCGTATACTGATATCTTGGCTTGATATCTACCATACATGAATTAACATAAGCTCTTTGTTGGTTCAAGTCCCGTAATCCCCAATAACATTTGAACAGCACGTATCTAGAGTCATTACCAATTTTATTTGCGCATTTAAGTTTACATTTGTCCGTACACGGCGGTTGAAGACAGCGACTTGGTATTTTTTTCCCTTTTTTTGATACAGACGTGTATGACTGACCGCTGTTACGTAAACGTTTGGCTCTGTTTTGTTTCCACTTTGAAGTATCTCTAACTCGTTTTCGGCCTCTTTTTAGCTCAGTATTCGAACCATCAGAGTCACAGGAGCTTGATGATGATGATCCAGATGGCGGAATAAAAAAGTTTCTTGGTTTATATTTGTTGTACACATTATAACTAGGATCATCGTCACTCAGATCAGCATCGCTCTCATTAGAATATAATGGAGAAATCGCATAATTTGGTAAGGAATTTAGATTTTCTTCTGGGCTAGTTGGGACCTATAAACAATAAAACATAATATAAATAATACAGTTTTAATGCTAAATTTACATTACTTTACTAGATTATTTTAAAATAAATACATTTATTTTATTTAACATTATGTAAAGTAATTATTTAGTGATATGTTATGCATGTATGTGTATTTAAAAATAAGAAAATAGTATATAGGTATATATTAATTATATTAGCCCCTCCTCCTTTTAATATATTATTTATTATATGTTATTGAATACATATTTACTGTAATTTCCAGATGTTGTTGTTTCGGATTCACAATTCTCTCAATGTCATTTGTCTCTTTATTAGGAACATCTACAGGTTTCTGGTTAGCTAGCTGTTGGTCGCCCTGGTCAGAATCTTGAGATGAATAATCAGAATATGAAACTAGTAAGTTCTTGGTAATGGCATTTGCAGGCGTGTGTGATAATTTTTCTTTATTCTGAAATTATAGGTAAACAAGTGAATTACAGTAAATGATTGTACTTATTATAATAAAACAGTTTGTTGTAACAATAACACGTTGCTACTTACGTTGATTTTTTTTTAATAAGGCGTGGAGGTGTATCTTCAATAATGTCATTACTGTCAAGTTCGTCATCACTACACACTATCGGAGACGGTTTTTCGCGTATACGTGAGTTATCATCAGACCTTGGGGAAGATGAGTCCGAGGAAGACGAGTCTGAAGAAGAACTTGAAGAACTACTAGACGATGGCGTAGACTTCCTGCATGGTGGTGGCGTTGGCGACCTGGACTTTCTGAATGGTGGTGATCTTGATGTACTAAGTGGTGACCTCGATTTCTTGCATGGTGAGCTGGAGACCTTGTCTTCCTGTATGATGTGCTGGACTTTATCGTCGGTTTCATTGAACAAACTCTAAAATAAATAATATACAACATGAAATAAAAAGGTAAAACCCTCAATTAATTCATAGAATATTACGTAAAAATAATTTATAGATAGGTACTGTACCCCAAGTGTAAGTTTGCAATAGAGTAAACGTAACAATTTCGTTGGCGTTAAAATTGACTGATAGATTATCATGCTTAGAATATAAGGATGAGAATAAAAATCTTAACGCAAACGCGATAGCTAAGTTTACTTACTTGCAATTTATAGTCGGAATACTGCACTTGTAAATACGTAAACACGACGTTATTTACTTACTTTTATTTCGACTGGCTTACAATTATCCGTATCAGTACGAGTACATTCAGCATTATTACTCAACATAAGAAGTTTTAGCGCTCGCTGCGTCCTGTTTGCAGACGTCATCTTCAGGATTAAAACTATGGAACTAAAAATTTAATACTTTTTATTAATAGGTTTTTAAAGCAAATTGAAAGGACATTCTGTAATAAACTGCAGCAAATGCTACAGCACATTTAGACTTTAGAATAATTTAAAACGTAAACCGAAATAAACACAAGTATTACTTAAATCTACCGATAGTTTTGGTAATAAAGTGATGTAAAATGAATTGCTTCTCGAATAAAAGTAATAATTTTATACTAAAACGCACTAACACGCAATGTTTCTTATCTTTACAATTATAATTTAATGATAAACTGCAACAAGTCTGAATAGTACATGCTGTATTATAACACCGTTTTCAACTAAAGTGAAGTAAAACGAAACGTGCCAGTTTACAACAAAAACATAAGTAGAATAGTCTCACCTGCGTTTGAACATAAACCGAATTATTTCACCTTACTCCACCGTAGTCACAAAATAACGTCACCTATCTCGCATCACGGTCGGCGCATCACTGAATGATTCTCTATCGCATGAAATGCATTGTCTCGCGCTTTTGTAGAAAAGAGAGGGGTGATCTAACACTCGGCCGTTTTGGTTTGTTTCGCATGGCGGGATTGTACCTACAGATTCTTCAATCGGAGTTAGTTCGTTTTATTAACAAAAGTGAGAATCCTTAATTTTTGACATATTCCGGTTTATTATTAAACGTGCGATATGGTCAACTCGATATTTTTTATTGGTGTACTTGATCTGTCCAAATTAAAGGTTTGCTGATTTACTAAATTAAAAGGTGTTTCATTCAAATCATTATAATAAAATCAACTTGTTTATTATGTGGACTACAACTATGGAGCTAAGTTAGATCTAGGATGTTGACAAAACAAATATGATGGCAATGAGATCCTCAGATGGATCGTGATCAAATAAATGTACAGGTAATTCACATGGCACTCACATGCCGTGACGTGTCTCACATGTTAAAACGTAACTCACGGGTAACGTTGTTTGTTGACGAACGGGTATTTTCATATTGTCAATAAAAAATAAAAAGATTACCCTCCTTTAAAAATAAAGTGGTCATGACTTAGCTAACTTAAGTGTTTCGAAACGACCACCGATGACAAGCAACATTCAGCCCAGTCAGGTCGTGAATAGGGGTGACCGTTAGTAGCATTTCGCAACTTGAGCGGTACCGTTACGGTACCGTTGTTTGTGTAGCGCGTCAAATTGTAGATCGTGGTTGTTTGTCTTACGACAAAAATCACTATGATCACTAATTTTCATCATTATCATACCAGAGGCCTTCAGACAGCCTAGACTCTAATACCTGCTAGGGCTAGCTACACGACAAGCAAGCAGTAGAAATAAAAAACTTTATCAGGTTTATAAAACACTATCTTCTGCTAATAACACCTTTTTTCCTTCTAGTCTTTTGGCATGAGGCACAAAACAAGTCATGAACCAATCCCTAAATGTTGTATCAATTCATCTACTAGTTGTTCTATTGTAACGGCACCCCCGACTGCAGAATGACTATTCACAGCACGCTCTCTTTCCATGTATCAAAGAGGTGGTTACTTTTATAAATTATATATGGCAGCAGTATTATGCCGTCTGCAGAACCACAAATCATAACTATAGTACGACTCTTCGAGAAGTTCATTACTTTTTCAGGATATTTTACTCCTCTTCTGCATCTTTTTTGCCCGGATCGTCGGCCATATTAGATTCGTCATTGTTGAATATATTAGTTAGACGGTGGTACATTTTCTTACTCAGACTGAAGGTTGTCAAAATATCTGATGACTCTCGGCCCACAGTCGCTATAGACCTTTTGATGTTAGTTGATAGTCTTTGACCATATGCGTTCTTATGGCGCTTCAGAACGCTAACCCATTCGACACCTGGCAGGTTATGCGAAAACCGTTCTATTATCTGTTTATCTAAAAAAGCCCTCCCAAACATTCGAAGATCTAATAACGTAAGTGGAAAACCCCAACCACCATATGTAGCCGAGGCACGTAAGATTGCTATTTTCTCTTGATGCATAAAAACAGGTTGGGCACCAGGCGTTCTTCCGTGTAATACTTTACATATTTATTTTTTTGACTACCTCGTTTGACTAGCGGTCCCAAGCGCGGCTGATTCGATTCCCAGATCGGGCAGTGTTATTGGGTATTTCTGTTAGAAAATTCTCAGTAGCAGCCCGGAATCAGGAAGTGGGTGGTGTGACATCCTTGTGATTCGGAGAGCACGGAAAGCCGTCGGTCCTGCGCCTGATCTCTCTCCGTTCGTATCGGATTGTCGTCCCATCGAACTATGAGAGTGAAAGAAGAGGGAGTGCACCTGTGTTTGCTCACACAGTTGTGCACTTTAATATATTTCCTGCGTACTTGGCTAATCTCCGCGGAGATAGGCTGCCGTAACCAAAATACGGTCGGGAGGATATATAAGGTCCTAATTTATTAGGTGATTACCTTATAAGTCATAAATACTCAAATGCACCCTCGCAACCACGCACGCCCCGCCGCCCCGTCTTCTCGCCACGTCAGCTGTTACTACCTACTGAGTAGTCTTCCAGAAAACTTATCTTTATCCTTTATGACAACTTCACAAATAAAATAGTTGCAGGATCATTAAATGTTATAAATTTACACGAAAACTTCTGTGATTCGAAATTCCCATTCAAATTCAAATTATTTTATCATTATAAAAATGGTAAAAATACATAATGAATCTTAGAGACTATAAAGGTATGAAAAGGTGGTGTGCCTGTACTAGGATAAACCTGTGCCACAGGCGGCAGGAGAGCTTATAATATGCTACAGGGAAAAAAACAGAAATCTTAACAATATTTAACATTAAAATCTTTAAAAATAAAAGCAAAATTAACATAAACTTATTGGAAATATAATAATACCTATTATAATGTACTTATTTAAAAATGGTTAGCAAGAGTTCGGTTTGGTCATAGGTCAAAGTTAGTAAATATTTACATAAAATTAATTTTAAGCTAAAATATTTAAGGTCATATATACATAATTTTTTATTTCGTTTATCGTAGAGGTAAGGGCCTAGAAAAGGGTAAAACCTATTTGTGATAACAAACTTTGACTCCGAAAGTGAAGTACATACAATATCTTTCCGTCGCTTGGTGTTAGTAAAGTCGGCATTGTAAGTAAGAGATGTGTGCTGTTTTAGTACAGTGTTCATTATGAAGAGTTGGCGGACTGTTAATACACATAACGAGGCTTTGCACTGACAAATTATTGTAATGTTATGGTCAACGATTACGTTAAATTGATAGAGTGTAGGTACTACGTAGGTATAGGCTTGCATTAATGTAAAGGTTATTAAAAAAACGAGGCGTGTTTAAAAGTTTGAACCACACATAAGTACCTACAACGATTTTAATTAATTGAATACTAACCAATAAATTAGTATAAGTATTGACAAACATTTGTAAATAGCTCATGTTCTTGAGATCACATCACTTACGTATTCATTTGAATTTACTGCTTTACGAGACACTTATGTACACAAAATCAGTATTAACAACACTGTTTGGTTGGAGACTTTAAAACAGAATCACTTGGGTATTTTACAACTGTTTAGTGATTAATATTTAGATTCACAAGATATGTAGATCTGTTGCAGCGTACTTGTTGTTTTCCACCTAGCTCGTAGTGCCGTAGCAGAGCACCATATTCATCACAGAGGTATTCTCCAAATAGAGCAATTATTATATTTTTGAACCTACGATTTTTTATCGATTGTACAAAAGCGGCGCGCCGCAACTAGAGATTTCTTCAGTGATGTTCGAATATTTTCAAAATATAAAATCCACTTAAAAAATCAGCGTTTTATATATTTATAAATAAAATTTTAAAAAAATTTACTGTCTTAGCAACATTTATAAAATTAAAATCAAAACAATAAAATTGGACACATAAAATCAAAATTGGGAAAACAAATAAAAATAAAATAAAAAAAACGACAATTTAATAGCGTCAATTAGAAAACGAAAATGAAAACATGATAAAATTGGACACAAAATTAAAACAATATTAAAATAATTAACAAATGGGTAACTTTATTAAGCCATTTTTTTTTATTTAAATCATCACAGTCACAGCGCATAATAATTATTATACTTTATTTATTTATTTTACTTTCAAAGAATACGTTATTTACGTATTCTTTGAAAGTGAGACCTGAGGAAACTTAAAGCGTCTATGGAATCATCGTTTAGTTTACATCTGAGATGATTACAGATATACTTCGAATTTGAAAATACCCTTTCGCACTCTACACTAGTTGGTGGAATGCACATTAATACGTCATAAGCCTGAGTTAGGTGTATTTGCCTTGGCGCTCCTGCATCATATAAAGCCATCTGCATTTTTATTGATGATTCTAGATCATCTTCGCAAGTTGCTGTGGACGTAGAAGGCCTTGCACACATTTCATCATTTATCTTTTTCTGCAGCTGTTCTTTTATTGACATATTTGAGATTCTAGATGCTTCTTCATTTTGACAGTGCTTTAGGTCTGCTAGCAACATGTCATCTTCGTCATCAGAAGCGCCAGTATAAGATGTCGTTGAAGGTCCTTGTTTAAATATATTTTTTTGAATATGGACTATGACTTTGGTGATAATATCATTTCCTACTTTAGGGAAGGCAGAAGAAGATTGTTCCTGGTAGTATTTGTTAGGATTATGTAAAATCACTCCACAAGAGACAAAATGCACCGTTTTGCAAATAAACAACAACGCGTTCTGTAAGTGAATAAACGCAACAAAATGGCGTCAGTCAAGTCAAACCGTCAAGCAGTGTTGCCAACAACAAATTTTAAGTTCTGCCTACATAGACTTTAGACTAGTAATTTTTTTGGTAGAATTCGAATATTCGAATATATATTTATTTGCTATTCGAATATAAATTTGGAAAGCAAATTCGAATAATTCGAATATTCGAATATTCGATTGCAACCTCTAGCCGCAACGCTCTCTCGTCATCGGATCATCAACCGCGCCGGCGCTGAGTTATTGCGGTAGGCATACAATCACTCGCAGCGGGTGGCGCGTGACGGGGCAGCGGCGTGTGTGGCTGTTGTGCTATCCCTTCCTTTCGTATTAATCGACGACACGCTAACTGTGTGTGCATACCGTCACCGTCGGCTTCTTTGATGGTCACGTACTTGAATGGCGAAGTTTATTACTCGAAAATGAACCATTTTTTTTATGTGCTGAAATAATGCTATTCTAAATTATTGATTTGCTTTTTGATTTTTCGGATACCGACTGGGACTGTCGTATGGGTCTAGTGGTTGCGAGCATGGCCCATTGAGCGTGAGGTTCTGGGTTCGATTCCCGGGCACATTATTGTATTCGAGGCGTACAGGCGTGATGCTTTCTTAGGCTGACATTAAACCTTGAATACAAACTTCATTGAGAAAGTTAATGTACTATCGACTATTAGAGTAATTGCAACTCAAAATTTGTACATTCACACAATAAACTGAAATTTGTTTGAAAAAAAATTACTGTTGAGACTGACTTTTTCACGTGGTTCTTTTTTATTTTATTACCATAAACAAACTTATGAGGCAGGTACATAAAATATATAACTTGATATTCATATCTTCTGAACCCTGCAAGATAATGCAATGAAACAACAAAATTTAAGTTAAAATTCCTGTATTAATCGCCAAAATCGATTTTATATATTGTTATAGATACAAAACTAATTTTGTAATTATAAAACTAATCAAAACTTATCTTATATTTATTAATGATGACAATGAAATAATATGGTAACAGCTAGTAAAACTATCAACATTAAAGGAAAACTATCATTTTTGGAAAGTAATAAAAATCGACGAAATTACTACTTATTTTAACTCTTTTAAATCTCTAATCGGCACATTTCGAATAACATGCATGATATATAAAAATGTTCCAATTTCGGTTCCATTTGTTCCCAATATTGGTCATCTCTGTATTATTTCAACTTTGATCTCTTTGTTGCAACCAGACCATACTTCGGAAATACATTGTCGCCTTCCGGTGATATGTAATTGTCCCTGTACTTGTATGTACCTAGGATGTTTTTTTATTTATAAGTACTTCTCCATTAGCTTTTTTCCAAAAATTTTTTTTTTTTTTATTTATAGCATCATCAAAAGATTTTTTGAATTCTGTGACTGGACACTTGATTTCAATGATTGTGTCTTCTCCCACTACTCCGTCTGGAGTTGCACCTAATATATGAAGAATTTTTGTGTCAGTTTTTTTTTCAGAAGTTATATCCATATTTTTCGACGCTATTTCCTTCCTGTAAAAATCACACCTGCACCTATTACATTAGACAAGCTTAGATGAAATCATCAACAAAAGCAGATCTCAGCCTTCAACTAGAATATTTACCCTAAAACAGCAGAATGAATAAATGGGGGAACAAAAATTTTATCTAGATACTAACAACTGGTTAGGTCACCCTATTGCAGACATTTAGGTAGGTACGCCGGATACTTACGTATTTACCGTAATATTCTCTTTATCACAATTATCATTATTGTCTTCAGTACTTTGTAATCGACGTTTTCTGGAATGATACATAAATTATAATTATTTAGCTTATCTACCAAGGAACGTCCATCCGCAAGTAGTTAGGTTTATAATGCAATCTAGGTAGTGAGTACTATATACGGATATAATTTTACTTACTTACAGGTTTGTTTCTTGTAGTTAGGAAGGGAACATATAAATTTTATTATTACTTACTACTAATATTTAAACTACCTATGTTAATACCTAAACAAATGCTTATTTTCACTTCTAAATAAACTAGTACTATCTAGTAATATCTTAGGTTTGCGCGATCACTACTCATTACAATAAAACAACTTTTAACCGGATTAATCGCGTGTATTATTGGTTTTTTGTTTTTCCTGACGTTTCGAACACTTTGCAGCGTTCGTGGTCGCAGGAGGACACAAAAAACCAATAATACACGCGATTAATCCGGTTAAAAGTAGTACTATCTATTTATTGTTTATTAACTTAGTTTAGACAAATCAAATAATACTTATTTAGGTACCTTTTACAATCACTAATACCTACTGCAAATAGAAACGTAGTAGGTAGGGTAGGTACTTACATAATTACTTCGACCATATGTTTGCCTGACTTTTTACGCCAACTTATTCTCTTCTTTTTTTTGTTACGTTTATCTCCCATTGCTGTGTTCCTCACGAAAAACTTGTTTATTTTTTTTTATTTTTTTATTGTGTTGCGTAATCGAGAGAGCTGAGCGCTAGCGACACAAAAACCACGTTCGAGAGCCGAAGCGACACTGATCGGCATAGATTATACAGATATATTAATATAGATAGGCGACTGGTCAAATCAGATTAAGTTTAATTTCCTTCCACTCCAGATGGCGCTGTGTGATAGGTTACGTAAAAAAATTACAGATGGCAGCACAGACACTAGACAAATTCTTTCAAGGGACCTGAAGGACTACACGGCAGTAAGTTCAACTCTGGTTTCAAATCTAAATATCTGAAAACCAGAGATGAACTATCTGCCATGTAGTCCTTCAGGTCCCTTAAAAAAAATTTACTTGTTAAGTGTATCAGCGAAATAAAAATCCTTTTTTCTTCAATAATATTTTTTATTTTCTCCTATATTTATAATAATCAAAAGCCTGTTTCTTTATTAAGTCATTCCTATCAAACTTAGAAATTTTGCCATTTAAAATTCTGTTTACTCCCGTGCACCAACTGTGAATAATTAAATTAGAAGCAAGATCATTAATCAAATTAATCAGCTCAATTCTATGATTGCAACAAGTTATAATATTATAATCACATACACAATTGATTAAGGAAATAATCTTCTTTTTTAATAATATTGATTGGGCAAAATCACGTAAGCATGCTGCAGTCATAAAATAAACATCATTCATCAAATGAGAAAAGCTATCACTTGGGTGAAATAAGGATTTCTTTGTATAATCAATTTCATAATTAAATGATTCCAAATCAACTTGAGCTCTACACAAATCACTCATGCATGTCACACATTTTTTAAATATTTTTGTCCTACATTTCTTTATTATATAACCAGAAACATATTATACAAAATTGATTCATTATTTTTTATTTGGATCATCAGTTCTAGTAAATTATCAACCTCACATGCATAATCATCAACTCGAGAATCACCGCCATCCCTCTGGAATATACTAATTATACATTGCATTGCATTATTATCATCTTTTTCACAATTTGCACGTGCAGAATGAGGTGAATTAAAATTATTTACAATCAACGTTTTAAATGCATTGGTAAATTGATGGCAGGTTGGATTAATATTTCTAATACCATTGCTCCTTATACTACTAAAAAAAATTTCTAATGGATCTTGATTAAAATTTCTTGTAATTAAATTAAATACACTATGATTTTTACTCAAATATTGCCATATTTCCATAAATGTTTTTATATTATGTATCCAATTTCTAATTGAAGGAATCATTTCATGCTTGATTGAATTATTTTTTACCGATTTAAATTTAATTGATTCTAGCACAGGCAACAAATCATTCCACAGTTGGAAATGCGGTGAATTATTTTTTAAACAACATTTAAAAAGTTTGGCTTCAGTTTGATAAGAATGACCAAAGTCAAAGTCAAAGTCAAAGGTTTTTATTTCATATAAACCATACAAAGAAAGGCACTTATGAAAAGTCAGAATTTACGTGCACGGTTCCAAAAAGTCGCTTCCTATGGAGAAGAACCGGCAAGAAACTCCATGGTTACTCTTTTAACACGTTAGCTGCCATGGGGGGTCCAAATGACCGGCACTTGGTAGAAGCGTTTGGGCCATGGGGGGCTTAAATGACCGGCACAACTAAGGTGAACTTGAACACCTTTTGCTCGCTGACGGCCATGCGTGTAACGCAAAATACCATCACAAGTGGCCGGCGCGGCCCCAATGATCACTTTAGATAACTTGGCCTCAAAATATTTTTATAATTTTTTGGTTGTATGAATGTTTTTGTAGCGAGTCAAACAAAATTATGATGTAAATTAAAGACAGTATACTTTTTAAAATATTTTTATTATTACAAATCAAGGACTAGTGTTATTTAGAGACACATTATGTTGTGTTGAGATCAAAGTAATTTAAAATTAAAAAACAAACAGAAAATTAATGATTTTTATCAAAACACGGTCTGCACAAATATGGCTTGTCTGGGCAAACTGAACAAAATGTCGTAACCTTTTTGGTTTTGTTTTTGGCAATTTTTCTTCCATGCGTTTGTGAATTATTTTTGTAACAACCTACACAAAATTTTTTTGTCGTCACAGCCTTTCCGTCTGCTTTTACAAGAGAATGTTTTATTCTCTTTGGCATACATGGAATGTTAGCTCCATCACGTGGGTTTGAGTCAATCATTTGTTGTGACAGTTTTCGTCTAAATTCAATAATAGGTATCTTCTTTTTTGTGGTAGCTTCATATAAAACCCGAGCATTTACTACAGCTGTGTTTAGAAGCAGTTCTAAGGCCAACTTCTTGTACCACTTGATAGATTTTCGAAGCGGAGAAGAATACGCTGTCATTTGATCCGAGAGGTCTACTGCTGCCTTAGCTTTATTATAATCCATAATTATCTTCGGCTTAATCACCTCTATTCCTCTCTTATTTTTAGTTTTTATAAATCCTATAGAGTGTTTAGTTGACAGTAGACAAACGTCACGTTTGTCCTTCCATTTCATAACTGTAATTCCCTTGCTGTTTTCTTTGGCTGCAAACTCACCAGGGTTTAATTTGGCTTCCATCACCTGTTTCGGCAAGTACTTTCTGTTTTTACGTAAAGTACCAATAAGATGTGTCTCATTGTCAATTAACTTTTCTGCCAAATCCAAACTTGTGTACCAATTGTCTACAAATACAGAATAGCCCTTTCCTAGTAAATCCTCACACAGCCTGAGCACCACATTTGTCGGTGTAGAAAAACCAGAATCGAGCTGTTTTCCAGAATAAACCTCAATTTTCCAAGTGTATCCGGGAACAGTACATAATTTAAATAGTTTGATACCATATTTATGGCGTTTTTGCTTATTATATTGTCTAAAGATTACTCTACCACGAAATGGAATCATGCTCTCATCCACACAAAGAAATTCACTAGGTGTATAGTGGTAAGCAAAATTAGCATTCAAGGCACAAAGAAGATTGCTTATTTTCGATAAACGATCATTTTCTCGAGCCTCCTCGTTATTAGAAAAATGCAACATCCTCAGTAATATTTCAAACCTGTTGCGGCTCATAATATTTTTAGCGAACGGTTGAGCGTACATTGGGTCATTAGACCAATAAAGTGCCAGTTTTGGTAATTTTACCAAACCCATCCAAATTATAAGACCAAAAAACTTCTTGATTTCAGTTTTATCAGTGTCCTTCCACAAGTGTAGCCTGGATTGGCGCGATAATCGACTTTTAGATAAAACTTGCGCGGCAAAAATATTGGTCTGTCTAGCTATATCTTCTAACAGAGCCTCTGGTACCATCAAATTATAAAAATCTGCAGGTTGACCGCCAGCTAAAGCGTGTCGCAAATGCATCGGCTTCAAACCAGAAATTTCAGTGTAAGGTATTATATTAGGTTGTTTACCTTGTGGTTCGTGCCATTCCGTATTTGGAGTGTAACCAGACTCTGACGGTGAGGGTACAAGGATTTCTTCGTCTTCAGTATCAGATGGCACTATGCAGCGCTTCCTTGCACGGCGATTAGAAAACCGAATAACCTCTTCATTATCACTTTAAAGACTCTCCGTCTCACGAAATTGGGATTCAATATATTCTATTTCACGAAAATCATCTAAAGTTAGATCCAATTCGTCAAATAACATGTTCAATAGCTTTGACATATAATAATAACAATAAACTAGAATGTTAGGTGACCATTTAGCGCGCACTCCGATCTGTGACAAATAAAACTTTGCACTGAGTTGTTTACCTACAATTACAAAAACATTCGCACAGGACGCGGAAGAAATGTAATGCGGGGCAGCGAGGAAGGGACGCAGCATGCACTATCCTAATATTTCTTTATTTTTCACTCATCAGTAGCGCGCTCGCTCGGGCGCAGGATGGACGTTCTGGCGGGGATTTTTACGCGACTAACAAGGATGACCGGCGATTTGACCGGCGTGGCTCCAATGAAAAAAATATTACATTTGCGCCGCGCCGGGTGTAAATGACCGGCGGATTAAAAACAGCACATAATATACAAAAAAATATATAAAAACATATATTATATATAGAAATCTTATAAATAAGTCATTTCACGTCATTTAAGCGACTGATGAAAAACGCAAATGTATTCGGATTTCCATATGGCAGGCAACGTGTTAAACTGTATATCTTTTACAATTTCTGTAGATACAATTTTGGGCGGGATGTAAAAACAACGTAATCTTGGATGCAGTCACTAATATAAAAGATAATTACATAAGCCTTATTAAATGAATAGCGCATTTGACAAGTTTACGGCGTTCTCACATTTACAAAATGTTGAAGCTAAAGAAGCTATATAAAACAATGCATAATATCCGTCAAATATTCCATGTAAGTTTAACAAAAGTTAAAAACAAAAAAGAAAGCAAAGATTGAAAGAGGTATATTATGCAAAAAACAAAGTAAAAATATCATTAGAACTGTGATAGAAATTACACGTACATTGTCAGTGAGTAGCCAAGGAAGCCACATGTGCAGAAGGTGTTATAGCCAAACATCCCTATCAGCAACGTAGTCTTTGGTCTTATAATAGGCTTTTTGAATAAGTACGCGTTTAATGTGGGTTTTAAACTTTGTCTCGGTTAGATCAGTTATTGACTTTGGCAGTTTGTTATAAAAACGTACACCATTTCCCATAAATGAATTATTTGTTTTTGCTAATCTAAATTTAGGTACCACAATTTTATGTTTGAAACGCGTGTTCCTATCGTGGAAATCGCTTCTTATATTATACATGTGCAAATTCTTCCGAACATATAGTATATTCTCAAAAATGTAAAGTGAGGGCAGCGTAAGTATATTGATTTCTTTAAACATGTTTCTAAGGGATTCGCGTGGTCCCATGTTATATATAGCGCGAATGGCTCTCTTCTGTAAAATAAATATAGAATCAACATCAGCTGCTGATCCCCACAGCAGAATGCCATATGACATAATGCTGTGGAAGTATGCGAAATAAACTAATCTAGCTGTAGCAACATCAGTCAGTTGTCTTATTTTTCTTACTGCATAAGCAGCGGAACTTAACCTATTTGACAGAGCAGTAATGTGAGCACCCCACTGCAATTTTGAGTCGATCGTTATACCCAAACAAACGGTGTCATTACTAATATCCAGTTGTTTGTCTTCAAGCTTTAGATTTAGACCAACTTGAGGAACATTCGGCAAGGAGAATTTAAGACATTTTGTTTTACTGGCGTTAAGTAAGAGATTATTTGCTGCAAACCATTTCGAAAGATCAGCTAGGCTTTCGTTGATATTTAAAACATCCTTATCCTTTCTATTTTAAAAATTAGGGAGGTGTCATCAGCGAATAAAATTATCTCTGCTGAATTAGTCATCATATACGGAAGATCATTGATATATGCCAGAAATAAGAAAGGCCCAAGGATTGAGCCTTGGGGCACGCCCATCCTCATTGGTGACCCCGAAGAAATCGTACCATTAACACCTACCTTTTGCAGTCTATTTGATAAATAAGACAAAACAAGATCTGCAGCGCGCCCACGAATACAGTAATGGTGTAGCTTACGGATTAGTGTAAGGTGGTCAACGCAGTCAAAAGCTTTGGAAAGATCACAGAATATGCCAATAGCATCCTGGGAGCCTTCCCATGACTCCAAAATGTGAGTGACTAACCTTACCCCCGCGTCTGTGGTAGACCTGCCTTTCGTGAAACCGAACTGCCGACTATGCAATATCCCGTTTATGTTGAAATGTGACATCATCTGATCAAGCATGACCTTTTCAAATACTTTACTTAAAACTGGAAGAATAGAAATAGGTCTGTAATTAGATGGGTTAAGCTTACATCCCGATTTGAAAATTGGTATGATTTTACTGTGCTTCATCAAATCAGGGAATGTACCGGAATCTATACATTGATTAAATATGCCTGTAAGCACAGGAGCAATGGTTTCAATGATGACTCCTAAGACTCTAACAGAAATACCCCATAAGTCTTCAGTGTTTTTTATATTAAGACTTTTAAAGGCTGTTTTTATAGAACTTGAAGAAATATGTCTGAACTCAAACACTGGTATATCTTTACAAAAATACTGTTTAAGGATGGATTCTGCTAATGTTGATGAAGAGGCAAGGGATTTGGTAACCTCTATTGGAATATTGGTAAAGAATTTTTCCAAGGTATAAGCCACTTCGAGCTTGTCTGTAACATTATCCCTTTGTTTTGTGTTTCCGGTTTCTTTGTTTATTACCTGCCACACAGCTTTAATCTTATTATTAGATATACCTATTTTGTTACTGATTAGTTTAGATTTGGCTTGAATACAAACTTTCTTAAATATTTTTGAATAATTTCTTACGTAACTATGAAAAGGTTGATCAGAAGTCAACGATTTTTCGTAATACAAGTGGTATAGAAAATCTCTACTTTTCCTAATACCTGGAGTGGCCCATTCACTAAATTTAGATTTGTTACTAATTTTCATGTTCTTAATTGGGCATATTTTATTAAATTCTCGGCACACTACTGAAAGTAAGGTACAGTAATTTATGTTGGGATCTCTTGGACTGAAGCTGGCTGATGAAATCGTATTTAAAATACTGGTGTTAAATTTTTGTAAGTTAATTTTGGTGAGCGCTCTTAATTCAATAGTTTTATAATATGGTGTCTTTTTCTTTATATCAAAGGACACTAGTTGACCTGTATGGTCAGATCTGACGCCACTTATTAAACACGAGTCTATTATCTGACAGTTAGTGAAAACATTATCTATGCAAGAAGCTGACGTAGCAGTTATTCTGGTAGCTTCTTTAAATATATATTTTAAATTGAAAGATTTAAACAGTGAAATTAATTTACATTTATCTGGTGAATCAAGTAGTAGATCAACGTTTAGGTCGCCACAGACAAAAGCCGAGTTATTATTTCTGGAAATTTTTCTTAATATGTCTTCCATTATGATTAAAAATAATGAAAGGTTTGCTGATGGTGGTCTATACACACATAATATTATGTATCCTTCTATTTCTGCACATGCTACCTCACATAAGCGGTCAACAGAACAAGCAGTTATGTCCTTTCTTTCCTTATATTTAAGATAATTATTACACATAATCAAAGTACCACCCCCAACTGAAGATCTGTTGTAAGCACTGGCAGCCGCAAAATTACTAACATTAAAAAGCATTCTATCAGGTTTTAACCATGTTTCACAGAAACATAAAATGTCCAAATGATATTTATCTATTCTTAACATTTCCACATCTAAGATTTTGCCAGAGAAGCGGTTAATATTTTGGTGATAAAGTAAAATATTATTATTGTGCTTCTCTTTTGTCGAATCTAATAGTTTAAACAATCTATCACAGTATTATTAGAATTACTACATAATACTGATTCGTCACTTATACTAGTAACAGTTAAATTATTTATAACTGCGTTAATATTATAGGCTATCAATGTAGCTAATAATTGTCTATTTTTCTTGGGAAGAAACATATCATCCTGAGTTAATATAAAATTTCTAACAAATTTGTTAGTATCAAAAAACAATAAAGTGTCACTATGACGACATGTCAATGTATGCATAAAATTATTTAAATTATAAATATAGTTGTTCTGTTCCCCTGACAGAAGGTCAGAGTAGGGCAAGGCACATAATATTAGTTTTCTTATCTTTAATTTAAGTAGGGCATCAATACCATTTACCAAGTCCTTTTTCGTAATGCCTAGACTATTTCCAATTAAAAGGATTACAGTGGATTGCTCATCCATATTTGTGTGTATGATTTTACCGTTAAATGAATCGAACAGTTGGTCGAATATTAAAAGGAAATCTGCCGTGTCGGAGCATTCTGCTGGGATTATCTTGTGTCCTGCAAAGAAACAGAATTTGAATTCAATTTAAAGTTTAACTTAGTGCAGATCAGTTATTGTAGAGTAGGGCAATTAAAGAATCCGAAAGTTGTAAATGTTACATAAATAATTACAACTTCAGAGTTTGCGACGCAGGCGTTAAAGAAGAATAATTTTATCAAAATCAAAGTCAAAAGATTTTTATTTCAAATAGGCCATATTACAAGCACTTATGAAAAGTCAAAGCTAGGTGCACGGTTCCAAGGCGTTGATCTTATGGAGAAGAGCCGGCACAAAACTCCATAGACACTCTTTTAAAATAAATTGGTATAACAATAAATAAGGTAATGTGAGAATAATGCAGGTTAATGAGCAAAATAATAAAGGAAAGCGCTAGAAGGAATAAATTATATAGCCTTTTAAAATGATTGCCAAAGCAGTTCAGAGCTGACCAGTCCCGACAGACAGCACCCGTTCACGAGCATGACGCGCACATCAGCCTCGCTTAGCTCAACCATTTTGTAGGGAACTCGACGACCCGATGTACAACGCCACCATCAGCAGGACATTTTAGTGAACATGACAAACTCACAATGAGCAATATGTACGTAACATGAGATTAAAAATAACATTAATGTCCACATAATGCTCACATTTTACAAAGAAATGTTAATATAAATTTAAAACTAGTAGGAATACTAGCGGTTAGATAATGGATATGTAAATTTACATAAACAAACAAGTGTCAAAAAAAAAAATACAATTGGAATAATTGTACTACGTCAATAAAATTAATTGTATAAAAATAAAAACTAGTAATTACTAAAGTAATCTGTTGAGGTTACATTCATACATTAAATAAATTAGACAGTGCCAGTGGGTCGCTGTGTGCAGGAGGGGATCGTGCGCCAAACATCCTTATCCTCAATGTAATGTTAATACTATAATATGCTTTAGAAATTAAAATGCGTTTGATCACTACCTTAAACTTATCATCTGGAAGATCTGTAATATTAGATGGGATCTTATTGTAGAATCGAATACTGTTACCCATAAATGATTTGCTAGTCTTCCTAAGCCTAAAACCGGGGACTATAAGCTGGTGCTTATTACGAGTGTTTAAATTGTGGTTGTCACTCTTCTTATTAAAATGGGCAATATTTTTGCGAATGTACATGATATTACTGAATATGTACAATGATGGCAAGGTAAGTATATTTATTTCCTTAAACAATTCACGTAATGACTCACGACAGCCAAGATTATAAATAGCTCGGACTGCTCTTTTTTGTAATATAAAAATAGTCTCAACGTCAGCAGCCGAACCCCACAGTAAGATGCCATAGGACATAATACTGTGAAAATAAGCAAAATATACTAGTCTAGCCGTTGCTACATCTGTCATCTGTCTTATTTTTCTAACAGCGAAAGCAGCAGAGCTGAGTTTGCCTGCAAGTGACTCTATATGAGAACCCCATTGCAGTTTGGAGTCTACTGAAACGCCTAAGAAAACAGTTGACGGAACCAAATCTAACACCCTACCATCAAGTTTTATATTTGTCTTATTCGGGTTAAGAAGAAGGTTATGAATAAATAGAGTGGTGGTATGGGTAGTATAAACTCTGACACTAGGTTGTTCATCAACCACACGGTAAGAAGAATAAATAGAGTGTTCAACAACTAGTTTGTTCAAGCAACATGTCAGTGTTTTTTTTTTTTAATGTGGATTGCTTTATTTTAGGTAAGTAGAAAAAACCTATAATACGTTTGTTCAACTTTATTCTGCCATGTAACATGCAAAGGTAAACTTGTATATTAAGTATAAAATTATCAATAGTCAAAAGTAATGTTTTTCAATGTCAGTAAGTACTCCATTGGCACATAAAAAATAGCTTGTTGTATTAATATAAATCAACAGCCACAAAGAATTTTAGTTCTGCGTGGTTGTAGGTGCAGTTGATGTTGTATACCTGTGAGGTACAGAATACTAAGAAATAATAAAGTGAAGTAAAAGATTTGACTTACTTGCTGCAAATCGAATTGCTGCAGACACTCTCTGACTGAACACTTGTGCAGCATATTTAACTCGCATTTTCGGGATTTTTTCTCTTTTAACATGTTTTTCTGTTAATTTATTAACTAGCCTCATTTCATCGTCCCCATCGTCTTCATCAAATAACATTTCAATGTGAGCCCATTTTGCACATTTTGTTTTGCCATTCTGCACGAATGTGGCATCTTTCATTAGTAAATTATTCCTTACTCCTTTCAGTAAGTGTGGGGGATCAAATAAGGGGAATACTTTTCTTGAATCTATTTCAAAAGCTTTTGAAAAATATTCTTCTCCCATTCTGTAATAAGTCTCCCTTGTTTCATCTTGGAGACTTTTAATAACACTTACGTTGGTGGTTGCTTGGTCACATATTGTGGTTATTACCCTAAAACCACATTCGTGCAAATCTGTTATTATATTTTTTATAAGTCTCTTTAAATCATCCTTTTTGGTAGTGCTTCTACAAAATGTGAAACAAATGGGCTGCTTGGTCTTACTTTTTACCCCTTTTATCATGAAGACGAGGGCATGATCAGCCAGAGCTTTTGTTTTCTTATAGCCATAATCTTCGAATCCTATTATCTCATCCTTTGATGAATTATAGTATAATGCAGGCTCCAATGATATTTCATCAAATAATAAATTTATTAATTTTTTCTCTTCATCCCTCAAAATGCTTGCAACTTTTTTTAATTCATTAGAAACTGATTTATTCAGTCCAGGCTTAACAACAAATCCACTTAATAACGTTTGTAAAGAGCGCTTTGACGGTAAAATAAACATTTGTTTCAATAAATTGTATGCCTTTGGGCTCTGCTTCAAAATACTCAGGCACATCATTTTTTCTTCATTTGTAAAACGCCGACCTCTGGGTTTCTTGGCCCATTTCAATTGCATTAACGTGAAATTTTTTATATTTTCTGGCATCTTTTCAACTAGCCTCAAAAATGATTTACACATGCTCAAATTTTTGGCGGCCCGGATTTTATTTATTTGCAATTTATATCTATTGCTTAGTTTCTGAAGTTTTTTCTTCAGTTTTCTTACTGTATTCTCACACATGTGATGCTTAATATCTGGAAAAGATGAATAGTATTATATTTTTGGAAAAATATGTATACAATTTTACAAAGCTTCATACAATTATCCTAAATTAACTTCTGAAATGTTGTATTTCAAAAGTTTGTATTGATATATGAACATACACAACAACCACATAAACAATGTTTCAAATTTGGTGGCCTAGATTACTATTACAGAATTATTATAAATTAAGTTACTTACCAGTCACAAGTATAGGTTGTGCAGAACATTTCCTGGTGGGATATTGAGTATGTCTCAAAGATTGATGGTAACAACCAGGTGATGACCCTAAAACATTATTAAAATAATTATGAACATGTAACTATATTAATTAAGTAACAGAAAAAACATTAGTTTTTAGGACTAGTAGCACAAAGTAGTAAAATGTTGTAGTAACAAAATAATTATTGATATCACAATATAAATATTTAGAAATAAAAACTCTCCCACTAAACAGATAAGACGCTTTTTCGGATGAAAAGTGTGTAATCTCAAAATTTACTACTTTCACAGAGTTACATTAATTTTTTTCAAATATATTGCTATGACGTTAGTACATGTACAGTATCTTTAATTTTGTTATAGTTGAATCCTTTGTAACACTTAATGATTAGTATTTTGCAAGTGTACAAACTAATATTATTTTAGTCAATTGTTTTTATATCAGTATACAAGTAACTACCTATCACTTCTGCAGAAGTTGATGGTTGTTCTTGCTGAACCAATAGTATCGATCCACTTGAGCTGCTTGCAGTCTCTGGGCCTGTTATGGTTTCCATAGGTCCATGGGCTTGTGCTGTAAGGTTTTATAATATTCTTCATGAGCACAATAGATACATTAAAGAAAACTGCATTAGTTGGGAAATATTTGGTTTTAAGGAACACTGGTTGAATACACACAAGAAAAATATGATTATTTTAAATTATATTCACAGTAACAATCTAGCTTTTTCCCAACGGGTTCGGCTTCCAGTCTAAATGGATGCAGCTTAGTCAATTGTTTACAAATCAGTACACAAGTAATTACCTATCACTTCTGCAGAAGTTGATGGTTGTTCTTGCTGAACCAATATGATTGATCCACTTGAGCTGCTTGCAGTCTCTGGGCCTGTTATGGTTTCCATAGGTTCATAGGCTTGTGCTGTAAGGTTTTATAATATTCTTCATGAGCACAATGGATACATTTAAACTATTTTTATTTTACTGCAGTAGTTGAGAAATATTTAGTTTTAAGGCACACTGTTGGGATACATACAAGAAAAATATGATTATGTTAATTTATATTCACGGTAATAATCTAGCCTTTTCCACATTAGCCGGTTCCACATGTTGGGTTTGGCTTCCAGTCTAACCGGATGCAGCCAGTGTTTTATAAGGAGCGACTGCCTATCTGACGTCTTAAACTTAGTTACAGGGAACACAATATCTTGTGGTAAGACTGGTTGTGAGACTTTCAGGCCTCTGACTACCCATAATGGCTGTCATAGATCTTTATTTCACATGCAGGACTGATGGCTGTGAAACATGTTCTCTGAGGCTTGGAATAAAATAAATAAAAATACTTTATAACTTTATATATACCATTTGTACATAGCTTATAGAAAAAAAAAAATTTTTAACACCCTGAAGAATTCTATCCACATTTTGAGTACCATGGGAAATAGATGCTTACCAATATTTAATGTTGGAACAGCATTTTTTGTTAACAAGCCACTAGGTAATCTATAGTTATGTTCAAAATGCCTGTAGCAAATGCGAACTGAATTCCGTAAATACGCTTCTCCTTTTTGAATTGTTGATTGGTCTAATGCAGCCTTCCATTTATTAAATCTTTCGAGCTGGTGTAGTTCCCATTTAAAGCTTTTACGTGTAGGGAAACTATGTAACGGGCCTGGAATAGAAAGAGAAAGTTTCTTAAAACTATTTCCTACTTGCTACTGTATATGTTGATGTATTTAAAAAAAAATCGAGCTGCCTCGTTGGCCTAGCGGTGCCAAGCGTGACTGCTGAGTATGAGGTCTTGGATTCGATTCTCAAGTCAGGCAAAGTGTTATTGGGTTTTTCTGTTAGGATATTCTCAGTAGCAGCCTGGAGGTCTTTTTTTTTATTGATTTGAGCTTGACTCTTGTCTAGTTTAGAGGTGACAGAGACAAAGAATTGGAATTGTGCCCAGAAGATGGCTCACCACCTATTACATGGGATTTAATAACAGCATTGGTGAAATGGGGGTGTTCAACTGTGTACACCTCTGCCTTCGGGGAACAAAATTACAGAGATATAAAGTAGCCAACACGGATAATGGTTAATGCATCTATTCTTTTAAAATTTGTGTAACCAACATAAAACTTAGACACCGCCCCTAAGACGACCCACTGACCCAAAGTTCTAATATTGTTCGTTCAAAATTCAGAATCGTTATTAATATCTAATCATACTGGAAATATCTTGGAGTTAACAGTTAATATTTATGGCCAGTGGGAAAGCGACTCCTTATACTGTAGGTATACAAATTATGGACTTTTTATAGTACTCAGCAAGCATTACATTTTATAATTTACTTACCATCATTCACACACCCAAAATAACACTTTAGAGTTAGTTTTTTCGGCATGATGCGTCCTAAGTTTCAAATCCAAAACACTTGCAAATCAAAAGTCCGTATCCGTATGCCGAGTCTATCGCAAAGCAAATATCGTTAGTCCAGAAACAAAGCCAAGGGTATCACAATTGCTCAGGGGGTCGAAAGTCCGTTATCAAAAGCCAAGTAATGGTAAATAAAACTCGTAAAACCAATATTCGCAGCGTACACAAGAAATCCTGTCACGAAAAAGTTTTGAAAAGTTTAGAACAGAAAATGAGAGGAAACCGGATGACAAGATATGAGCGAGGGTTGCCATATAAACCAATATTATATTCTAACATTTATCTTTTTAATAACATGTCCTTTAGAGTTTATAAAAAACTTTTTATAAATATATATTATAAATTATAACCAAAGTTTAACAATCAAAGGTTACGGGTATATATGGAATAATATAGTTTGACATTGTCATAAAAAATATCAAAGTAATATACCAATAAAAACTATTATTAAAAAGGTTGCAACTCTGGTTCTCTGCCTGAATTGCTTTCCATTTTACGCAGTATTTCGCGATACAATACAGATTTTTAATTTTATTAAGACTTGTATGTTTATAAGATAATAGCAAAAAAAAAAAACTAATTATTATGTAATAATATGATGACTAGATATTCCTTAATTACGATTTCAGCTATCACTGTCGTCGAGTATATACTGTTACTAGGGCCATCTAGTGTGTTAATTAGCATACTCTATCATTTTTTGACATCCCTTCCACTCTAGATGGCGCTAGTCTCAATCAATTTTTACATATATGGGACTTTCACCCCCCTGCTGATCGGCAGGTCGGAGGCTCGGAGGCGGCAGGGCGAATTACTCTAAATTGCGATAATTTAGGTAATTTCTTTTCACAGTGAAAATCATAATAATTTATTAAATAAAAAAAACATGATATTTTTTCTTTATAGTTAGGTCAGTTATGCAAAGTTGCAATACTTAATATGAAGTATTTTTTTAATACTAGCGGTGTATTGTATGAATTAGAGTTCACTTTGAAATATTTTTGTATCGAGATTTTTTTATGGAATTATGTTTTTACCACACATAAATGATATGCTTAATGATATACTTATATATATATATATTATTATACATAAACATACTTAGCAACTATGAACCTTTCGTGCGTATTGTAACTACCCGAGCAATTTTGTCAGGACCAGGGTGTTTCTGTTCAACTTTGCCCATCAACCATTTGCCAGGAGGCAAAATTTATTAAAAAGTGAATGCTGCAGGATTTTTTATTTGAAAGAGGATCATACTAAACAATTTGAGGTATTAGGTATAGGCTCTTAATGCACATAGATGTATCCTCCAACAAATTAAAATTAAAGTTACCGCATATGATTTAATTTTTTTTTGATTTTCAAACCTTTTGCAAGACTTCATCCATGACATTTTTAAAACAGTAATTAATGATCAAGGCGGGGTCGGTACACACTTAATACAAGCCGCTCAAGCTCAATGCAGGTTATTTCTATAGTACGCTCAACAGAGAGGCTCACAATATCTGTACGTTCTTTAAACTGATAATGCTTCTTTTTTAAAATTAATAAGCCACCATGTATAGCATTCTCTCAGCTGAATAAACTACCGACTTGGTGATTATTGAAATTGTATATGAATAGATGGCTTTTCAGCCAGCGTTCTGTAATACAAAACATCTCAATATTGTTACAGTTCATAAACAATACAATTTCAAGGTCTTTATTCAACATATCCTGAATATTTTGGTGCACCAGGGTAATGGTATATCAATGATTGCATTTATTTGTTACACTAATAGGTGGTGTAACATTTTTATAATAATTACTGTTATATATGCAAGAGGTTGACTCCATTGTCTTATTATCTAATTTATTTATCATAAATGTCAGTTCGATTAGCCAAAATCTTGGCTGGTTCATCAGTAATGTCAATAAATGGCTCAATAAAAGCAATTGTTTTGGTAGCCAAGTAGTTGGCTGAAATCTCAAAAAAAATAGGATAGCGATACAGCTATTTGTCTATTGCAATATTTAGAAAATATTTCAATTCTTCATTTTCAATATTTTTAGGGGGCTGAGTTGCCTGCGTCCGTGGGTGTGCGCCTTTGGAATGAAATCCCTACACGTGGCCACCCAAGGTGGTGCAAAACAGTCACAACTCTCGTTGGAGACTTTGGCCGCGGCTGGTTACCACCCACCGGATGAAGCCATGTCGTGAAGCGACCTAGTCGGGTTTCGGGATGTAGTCCAGTGCAACCGTTGTGGGAGACGGGTCTGGGCAGTTGCATCAACTCTCCAACTGTCGTCCAAATCGATCCACTCTACTTAAGAGTTAATACATTTATTCTGGATCTACGTGCTCCATCTTCGGCCACACCCACGCTTACCATCAGGTGAGTTGGTGGCCAAATATAAATCCATTTTAATAAAAAAATAAAAAAGGTGATAACTATCTTTTGCCAAATATAAGTTATTGCTAACATAATTGAAGACATGAGTGGATGAAGGGGATATGATACAATTTGTAAATGTGAAGATAACGGGCACCAAAGTTTTGTTACTTATCATTGAGATAAATCTTTTTACCTGTTGTTATTTTACTAACTATTTATGTCGAATTATAGTAAATACACGCAACTACTAATATCGAGTGAAAAAATAAAATAAATGTTTAAGAATATGTATTTATTGAAAAAAATATGTACATAACTCCTTCATTCAGCGCTGAAATATAAATAATTTGTATGCTTAAATTAAGGAAGAATGAGGCAACTACTTAAAAAACGTAATTAAACAAACAAAAAAACAGTTTCACCAAGTTAACCTTGACCTACAATATTTTCATAATAATATCTATATTCTGGTTTCACAAATTTCATCTGTTCTTTAATATTAGCTTTCTTTTCTTCAGAAATTGTACCATATTTTCCCTGAACACGTCCAACTACAAAGTCTTCTACTTGACCTCTTTTTTTTAATATATCCACTTTTCTAAATGGCATCATTTCGTCATAATTTTCTTTATATAAGTAGGCACCGAATTCTTCTACCCTTATCCATTTAATACCGTCCCTGAAGTTAACTTTTTGCTTGTTTTCGTCCACCTTTCTGTTTGTCAAATTGAGTTTTTTTTGCAAGTCGTTGATACTACGAAAATGATCCGTCATGTCAATAACAACATTGTTTTTAGATGCTTTGCCTATAATCTCTCGATATTGCTCAGGCGCATAAACTGCCTCATGCTTGCGCATGATCTTTTCGATGCGGCCAAAATCTCTATCAGAGTCCAAATAGGAATGACCGACTTCAGGAAATTTGTGGTCAATAATTTTAAAGTAACCCTTCAAAATCATGTATTGGTACAAGACTATAATGTTGAAATTTTTATTCTGTCCAGCGCACGAGTCCGACCATATTACTAAGTGATGCTTATTGCGACAAGATTGATCCACTTCAACAAATCTTAGTAGAGAGCTAGCAACTTCAACACTACCTCTGTCAGCTACGTCTTCTGTCCATGTGCAGCAGACAGCTTTTTGTTTGGTCTGGTCAACAACATGGATGCCCAAATTGTAAAACCAAATCTGGCGTAAATAGAAAGCCTTAGAAGTCGGTATTTTGGGAAGTGGCATGGTCTGTTGTAAGTCTACTGTGAGGTATAACAATCCAATATCTTCTTTGGGTTTATTTCTATCAGTAGCCATCGCTTCAATCGCGGCGTGATAATTTAATACATGCTCTTCATTGGAGTTTCCAGCATCACAAGTGGCACATGTGTCGCTCTTGGGGTATCCAAAAGAGAGATTAAATTCAGTAACAAATACTTTGTTATATGTACATTTCTTAATTTTATATATTTCCGGTAAATTCTGTTCTACACACGTCGCTAAATAAAGTTCGTGCATTTTTGTGACATTTAAAAGTGGTGACAAATAACGTTTGTACATATTTTTGTTACGTGAGTAATGAGATTGCTCAGCCGGAAAGCTTGATATATGCAGTTTTATGCGTTGTGTGACTTCTTCGTCGATTTTATGGGGACGATTATCGTGTCTGCCTCGTCTATCTGGAAGCGGAGCAGAAGCTCCACTCTTGATTTTCTGGATTATGATATCCACCTTCTTTCGCGATATTTGGTATAGACCACACAATCCCAATTTACAAACCTCTGTTGTCAAGCTTCTGTGTTTAATAAAATATTTGTAGGTCGCAGACTTATTTTTTTTGGCATTAGTACGACGTCGTGAAACAGGTTTGCTTACAATGGAACTGAATAGCAAAGCGTTTTTACCATTTACATCTAATTTGTAAAAATCTTCTAGAATGGACTGTCTTTCTTCTCTATTAAATTTGCTAGAGCAATCCATCCTACAGTTCTCATGGCATAGTACCCCTTCTTTTATTGTTTTTCGAGGCTTAACCGTATTTTTATAAGATAAGATAAGTATTCATCACCTTTTTCCCGTGCTAAAGCTGCAGTTTTCTTTTTCCATTTCTTTTCATTTCTTGGACGTTTCTTTGATTTATTTTCTTTAGGAGGGAACTGTTTGCGTTTATGTGATGTGACTGGGACCTCTTCTACAACGTTTCTCTCTGGATATTGCAGTGTTACACTTGCTCTTGATGGTGAGTGGTTTGTATCAGTTATAAAATTGTCACCAACACTGAGATCTGTATCGGACGAATAACTCTCAGGGATATAGACCTCGTCACTGCCTGAAGAAAAATCAGGACCATCAATATTTTCATGCTCGTTTTCATCAAATCTAAACGGAGATACATTATTCAGATTGGAGTAAACACAACTTTTTGAGTATAACTGTTTGAGAGAGAGATTTGAGTTCAATGTTTCTTCTTCTGAGGGTTCTATTATATCAGAATTTTCGGTATGTACAAATATAGATGGTGATTGTAGACGAGAAGATTGTGGGACCTCATAATTTACAATGTTGTTGTGACCTTTTGAAGTTGATGGCACATTTTCTTTCAATATATTTTGTTTCCCATCTGCAAAAGAAAAGCGAAAAGCGGAATGTAAAAACTTATTTTACTTTTTATATTGTCCCACCATAAGCACCATAACCAATAAACACACAAAACAAATAAGTAGGTAATGCTGCGAAATGCAAAAGTAACCACGCCAGCCAAGCAAGAAATTATGGAATGGATTAAGGTTAATTTTGAAGCGTTATGACGTGCGAAAGGGGTCAAAGCACTCTGATTTTTTCAAAATTATTTTCTCATCCTCTAATAAGCTACTATGATGAAAGAAAGCTAAAAATTTGCTCCACAGAGTATTCATACTCGAAAAACACATTCACTCAGTGCTTTCGTAATAAGTAACAAACCCACACACAAACACGTTAACACATTAGGTATGTTAAATTAGCAGAATAAATAAATCAAGCAATCGGTGAATAAATTATGCCTATATCAAACCGCTATCATGAGACAAGGTGTGCACTATTTAGTTGCAATATCGTACGAAGGTCGTTCTTTGCTTACCCATGGAAATAAATAAAAATCTCATTAATTAGATATAGGTAAGTAACATTTTTGCCGCCAGTAATAATAACCACCTGTGATAATCTATACATAGAAACCTTTGTTCCATTATTGTAATGGTGATCTAGAAAAAATAATACTAGATAAATCAATTAATTATTCACACAGAAAAAACTTACTCTTTTCGAAGATTTCGAGGTTAGGATTGTCGTTAGTTAAGAAATCACAATTTAAATCACGCAGAGTAGGAGAGTTTATAGCAGCTTCTACAAGTCTTTTAGCTCTTGACATTATTGTAGATAAGAACAAATAAGTTTAAACACTAGTTTAACTAAAATAATAAACAAAACACTCGCGAAATGCGTACGTGACCCGTGCTCCAGCGCTATTAAACACGAAGTGAAATGAAAGAAAGAGACAAGTACAGCACATAACTCCTTCATCCAGAACAACGCAACGCAACCGCGCGTTTGCTTGCACTTATCTCGTTCATCCACGCAAGAAAGACTTAAATTTAAATTATTTCAAATGAAAGAATGTGCTAAGTGCCCATGTCACTTTCATTCATTGTGATTGTTATTTTATGTCGGTACATAACCCCTTCATCACCCGGTGTTTCTAAAACTAAGCTTAAAGCGCGTTGTTTTAAAATTGAATATGGTTTGTAGGTACATAACACCTTCATTCAGCGTAAAAATAGTTTTTTCTAAAAATGTTACATAACCCCTTCATCCACTCATATCTTCAATTGCTTTCAAATGACGTCATTTGGCGCAACAAAAGTTATTCGAGACAATTTTATACCTACTTTCAAGGTAAGTAAGTATAATGGCAAACAATTTTATTAAGTTATACAACCATGTAGCTGGTGCAAAATATGTTGAGCCAGTGTTGTGTAGACGTGTTTATTTTGTAAACAATAAGTCAAATACATAATAATAGTCTATAACCCAATGAGTTAATCAGCAACATTTTATAACATGTTGTATTTCATAATGGTATGAGCAAGGTGTTCCAATACTTGGTAAAGCCTACTACCTAAAGCTGCCATGGAAGGCTGCTGTTCAATGTCGAGGTTTAAAGTAGTTTTAATTTGAAATGATGTAAAGTATTGTGGCAGTATTTTGCGAGCCACATGGTGGTACAAACAATTTGCTATACAATTACCTAAATACATATTTATATTCTTGCAGATTCAGGGTCAAATATATCATAGAACAGGTTCCTTATTGCTAGTGCCTGATGAAGACTATAAATTTTTGCAAATATATTTTATGGGCAATTCAGCAAGAGAAGTCGATCAGCGTTGCGCACACAACAACTCAGTGAAAAGATCCATTGTGGAACAACTTCAAACATTTTTCCATCAACACAATGAATTAGTTACATTATTCACAACTGCATTAGACCGCATGCCATCAGATAATCATAAAATTGTCATCAGAGCCGATAAGGCGCCTGCAGGACAACATGCTGGACGTTTTAATGCGCCAACAATTGATGAAGTGGCTATTGTCGTCGTAGGAGAAAATTTAGAAAACCGAGACATTGTTTTACATCGGCGGAACGATCAACTTCAGCGTGTGTCTGAAACACATCGATCATATGATGCCTTACAATATCCTATCCTATTTTGGCAAGGTGAAGATGGCTATCATTTTTCAATTAAGATGATAAATCCAGTTACAGGTAAATTAACAATATATGTTTACTACATTAAAATATATGTTTACTAACTTAAATTTTTTATTATTAACACAAAAAATTGTTTACAGGTGCTGAAACGAACAAAAAAGTTAGTTCAATGAATTATTATTCATATAGACTGATGGTTCGGCAAAATGAGGACAATCACATCTTAAAGTGTCGGCGTCTATTTCACCAATATGCTGTGGATATGTATGTGAAAGTTGAAACTGAACGATTAACATTTATCAGGTTGAACCAGGCAAAACTCCGTTCCGAGGAATACATTCATCTTCGGGATGCCAATAATGCTGATGGAAATGCACAGAATGTTGGCAGAACAACTATTCTCCCAGCAACATACGTCGGAAGTCCGCGACATATGCATGAATATGCGCAAGATGCGATGTCCTATGTACGAAATTATGGCACACCAGATTTGTTTATCACGTTCACATGCAATCCAAAGTGGACAGAAATTCAACAAGAATTATTTACTAGACAATCACCTATTGATCGCCACGATATCACTGCAAGGGTGTTCAAAATGAAATTAAAATCACTCATGGATTTCATTGTTAAGCATCGCGTGTTCGGCGAGACGCGCTGTTGGATGTACTCAGTTGAGTGGCAAAAACGCGGATTGCCACATGCACATATCCTCATTTGGTTAGTTGAGAGGATAAGACCAAATGAAATTGATAATGTGATATCAGCAGAAATTCCCGATAATAATGAAGACCCACTGTTACATGAGGTTATTACAAAAAATATGATACATGGTCCATGTGGAATATTAAATCCCATTTCTCCGTGTATGGTTGAAGGAAAATGTTCAAAACGCTACCCAAAACAATTAGTAGCAGAAACTATTACTGGAAATGATGGATATCCACTTTATCGTCGCCGATCCATTGATGACAATGGAAAGACAACAATAGTCAAAGTAAATCGACAAGACATTGAAGTTGATAATCGTTGGGTTGTTCCGTTTTCGCCATTACTCTGCAAGGCATATAAAGCACACATAAACGTCGAATTTTGCCATTCCGTAAAATCTATTAAATACATTTGCAAGTATGTGAACAAAGGTAGTGACATGGCTGTCTTCGGAGTTGCTGCAGAAAATTCAAATGATGAAGTCACTCAATATCAAATGGGCCGCTATGTTAGTAGTAACGAAGGCATGTGGCGTATATTTTCGTTTCCTATACATGAACGACACCCTACTGTTGTTCATTTGGCCGTACATTTGGAAAATGGTCAACGGGTGTATTTTACAGATGCAAACGTATTACAACGAGTTGACAGGCCACCATCGACAACATTAACCAGCTTCTTTGAAATGTGCCAGAATGATGATTTTGCCAGAACGTTACTTTACTCCGAAATTCCAAGATATTATACCTGGAATCAATCATCAAAAAAATTTGAACGACGAAAACGAGGACAGCCAGTTCCAGGTTACCCACGAGTATTTTCCACCGATGCACTAGGCCGTCTTTATGCAGTGCATCCCAGTCAAGACGAGTGTTTTTATTTGCGTTTAATGTTAGTCAATGTTCGTGGTCCAACATCATTCCAACATCTGCGAACTGTTAATGGTGTATTGTGTGGCACATACAGAGAAGCCTGTCAACATTTGGGATTGTTAGAGAATGACACTCATTGGGACCACACTCTCGAAGATGCTGTGATTTCGTCAAATGCTAAACAAATACGAACATTATTTTCTATAATTTTGTCTACATGCTTCCCATCAACACCGACTGATTTATGGCATAAATACAAAGATCATATGGCAGGAGATATATTGCATCAGATGCGTCTTAGAACATCGAATGCAGATTTGCAAATGAACGAAGAAATTCACAATGAAGCATTAATTTTAATTGAGGACATGTGCTTGATGCTTACCAAAAAAGTATTAACACAAATAGGAATGATAGCACCCAATCGCCCAATGCACGACTCATTTGATCAAGAATTGAGACGCGAAGCCCAATACGATTCCGAAACATTACGAGAAATGGTTGATAGAACAGTTCCCCTTTTAAATCAACAACAAAAATATGCCTACGATACGCTCATGAAAGTAGTGAACGATGGATCTGGCGGATTTTATTTTTTAGATGCTCCCGTTGGAACTGGAAAAACTTTTTTGTTATCATTTATTTTGGCAACGATTCGATCGCAAAATGGAATTGCACTAGCCCTAGCTTTATCAGGTATTGCAGCTACGTTGTTGGAAGGCGGTCGAACAGCTCATTCAGCTCTCAAGCTGCCGTTGAACCTTCAAATTAATGAGACTCCAACTTGCAACCTTTCGAGGAATTCTGCGACGGCCAAAGTGCTGCAGCAAACCAGATTGATCATTTGGGATGAATGTACGATGGCACACAAAAAATCTTTGGAGGCATTAGATCGCTCGATGCAAGATTTACGGAATAACAAAAAACGGTTTGGTGGTGCAATGATACTATTGGCAGGTGATTTTCGACAAATATTGCCAGTTGTTCCACGCTCAACGCCTGCTGATGAACTGAATGCATGTTTGAAGTCGTCCATTTTATGGAAATACATTAAAACACTTAAATTGAGTATAAACATGAGAGTCGAATTGCAGGAAGACCAGTCTGGAGAAGTGTTTTCCAAACAACTGCTCGATATTGGTAATGGTATTATTGCTGTTGATACATCATCTGGATACATTACATTCCCTACCAATTTTTGTAACTTTTGTGAATCAAAGACAGAACTCATGGAGATGGTTTTCCCAAACATTGCTCAAAATTACGTAAATCACGTTTGGTTAAGCGAACGTGTTATATTGGCAGCAAAAAATGTTGATGTGAATGAAATGAATTTTCAGATTCAAGAGAAAATAGCTGGCGAATTGAAGAATTACAAATCAGTTGATTCCATTACTAATGAAGATGAAGTTGTCAATTATCCAACAGAATTTTTAAATTCGCTGGAATTGCCCGGCTTACCACCTCATAATCTGCAATTAAAAATCGGATCAGTAATTATTATGTTACGTAACATAAACCAGCCACGTCTGTGTAATGGCACCCGGCTTGCGGTGAAGAAATTATTGAACAGCGTCATCGAAGCCACAATTTTGAAAGGGAAGTACAAAGGCGAAGATGTTTTAATCCCACGCATCCCTATGATACCTAACGACATGCCATTCAGCTTTAAACGTTTACAGTTTCCAGTGCGGCTTGCATTTGCAATGTCAATAAATAAATCGCAAGGGCAGTCGTTAAGTGTATGTGGCATCAACCTAGAAAATCCATGTTTTTCACATGGCCAATTATATGTCGCCTGTTCCCGTGTCGGAAAACCATCAACATTATTTATTTACGCGCCAGAACATAAAACTAAAAATATAGTTTATCAAAAAGCATTAGAATAGAGAGAAGCAGGTGAAGGGTATAGAGGCTATTAGTTGCTTTCTAGAGCGCGCGTGGTGTTGAGCTCATTTTTTACTTCAAAATGTAAAGTTGTTCAATAGCGATTTGTAAAAATATGAGTGAAATTGAACCCTATGGAATAAACACTATTATGAAAATATATATGTTGTTTTTTTATTTAATAAAAATTAGTAAAGTCCTCAGGTATGGCGAGACCAGGGAAATAAGGATTCATTTTTATATGGAGGATATTATAGATTCCAGTTCAAATTGAATAGGTACTCATACATAAGATAGGTCAGCTATACAAAATAAAGTAGTGCATCAAAGCTAGGTTAAGGCGGTACGAAGTTCGCCGGGTCAACTATCTGAAATAATTTGACATGATAGACGTTTACGTAAACTTTACAGGAAAAATAAAACGATGTCTCTAGGTAGCAGCACTCTTGACAATTATATGTACTTGATTAACGAAAGGACAATGCCAGATCCTGCCCCACCCTTTCAATAATTTACAAGAAAAGTAAATTAACTAAAAAATATCGTACGAAAATAGGACCATTTGTTACTCTAGTGTTATTATGTAGTACTTGCGGATAAAAAGTTAATGGAAAAAGGATTTTAATTAACCTACAACGTATTTCCTGTTTTTGTAGCAATTATCCGCGTTCCTATATACGCATACAAGCCGACTATGTGAGTTTTTATTATTAAAAAAATAAATACTTAGATAAATATATTATTTATGAGTCATACGTATTTGGTTACAATGTTTAAAAACATACATGTCATTAAAAACATTGATTTTATTTATTTATTTAGATAATATAATGTATGTTGTATTAATTCTCATTTGCGCGTTAGTTGTGACGAAACGTCATTGACGTGCTGTCGAACTGTATATGTCAAAGTCATAATGTCAAATCATGAAAATAACTATTCGTCCTTCTCTCAGGTTCAGCATGGCTTGATTTTTCATCTTGTGTTGCATGATTTTTTGACTTAGATTTATCGTGATTTCTCCGTTCTCTTATCGTTTTCTCCTACCGACCACTTTTGCTTTGATATACGGACTCGATCTCGCCTACTCGCCGAGTAAGTGCTATTTGCCACGGATTCTGTTTATTGCTTTCGACTTGGTTATCAAACAATGTTGAGTAGCATAAATTGTCAAGTGTGCGTCGAAAAATGCTACGACATGAAGTATCTACACTGCAATTGCATTCTACAATGCAAACTCTCCTCTATAGTTGGAAATCGTTGCAACAGGTATGTTACTCAATGTTCGTATTTATGCATAGAAAAATAAATCTCAAATGGTATTACCTACAGCATAATAGAATCATAATTATTGTTCCATCACGATAATAATTATGAAAGCTGCGATTTTGCATAAACAACTTTGCATATACCTTAGTGTAACCGACTATGAACAAATATAATACCTAAAAATACAGTCAGTGAGTCATCTTAGATACCTATTGAAAAAGTAGCATAATACTATGATATTACAAAGCTTATTAAGCCAAGTTTATGTTATATGAACAATAATATGAACTTGTTTATCTGAATGATGTACAAATATTTTATAATTTTCAGCTTCCACCAGAAGGTGTAGTCTATCAAGAGTGCTTGTTGCGGCTAAACTAGCATTGCAGAAATGGAAATATGAATACTGAAAATGATCTGGACTACTCAAATGTTTGTCTAGGATGTGGGCGATCTGTTTTAGAAACAATGAGAGAGATATCATACAGTTGAAACGAGTGGTCCATTAGCTGCTACTATATGGGATACTCACAATGTGGTTTGTAATAATATATTATTAACCTTTTCTCTACATGGTGATGCACAGTAATCTTTTATTTATTATGTCCACTTTGCAGTCAAGGATACTGGTAAAGCTAACTATCGCATGCAATGTTGCTCACATAGAAATGCCATTTTTCATCACATCCTTATAAAATACTATGTATCTATGTACACTTGGAAACTCCAGGCATTTCTTTATTTTTTTGTAAAAGCTTTTGAAGAATAGTCATTTGTTGTGTTCATATGTTTTATTTACTACACATACATACATATCATGACGCCTGTGTTCCCTGAGAGGGTAGGCAGAGATTTACACCCGCTTTACACCTATGCTGTTATTTACTCCCATGTTAGTGAGCCTATTATCATCAACCGGGCACAATTCCAAATCCTGGCTGCTATTGAGTAATGTCTTACAGAAAAACTCAATTAGACGGCCCATGCCAGGAATCGAACCCAGGAGGTCCCAATCGGCAGTCTCCTTTGCGACCACTAAACTAATGATGTTATTTACTTGCAGGTATATCAAGATATGCATTTCTATGCGACTTATGTTGGATGCATACTAATTGCCAACTATCACAAGATATTTCAAGAGGACAACCAGAGGAACATGCTGAAATTGCAAATCAACCACTTGACCCATACCCAGTGCCACAGCAAGCAATACCAGTGCCACCGCATTTCATTCACTAATTCATGATTGGTTAGGTGCTCAACAAATAACATTGACACGAGCATTGCATTTTTTTAATGAACCAGATCATTAAGTTTCATTTGTCCAAGATTTTAATTTAAATAGATATAGAACAATGTTTTCCAGAATTTATGAAATTCTACCACAACTGCAGCAGTTTCTGATATTAACATATAGTGAACTGATTTTAATAGCTTTAAAACCATATCAAGTAAAACAGATTTGTTATTACTATATGGAATATATGCGAGAACATGGGCTCTATTTAATAGAGGTGTGTCCAGAGCACTCACAAGAAATGGATTCACATTTACAAGAATAGTGTCGCACAATGGTGGAAACTATCCATTTTAATATGGGGTAGGATACAATCAAGGCACATTGTCCAAAGACGCGCGCGCCGCTCATCACCGCGCTGCTCCACATAGACACGCACGCGCATGCGCACAGTGAGCACGGCTACTATATGTATATTCTTGATATAGAGCCTAACAATAGGTGTGCAATCAACTCTACATATATTAGGATATTGCTGCAATTGTATAGTGCGTAATCAAACAGTTCATGTTATGACCTTATTATGGTACCTTGGTTGGGCACTACATCAAAACAATATTGATCAGCCGGCAGCGTTTCTTAATAATGTTTTAATAATTCTTGAAGATAAATAGATTAATCATTCTATATGTTGTTTTATTTTATTACCAATCAACAGTCAAGTCAAAAGTATTACTATTGTTGATTAACCTATTTTTTTTTTATCTTTATTGAAAGGACTTGGTTCACAAAAGCAAGATTAACCTAGTTGGTGCTATGTAATTGTTTTCGTAATTCCTTCCTTTCTTAGCAGACACTCCCAAGAATCGCATTATAACAATATAAAGCACTTTTTTATTTATTTTCATAAATGAAACTGGACTTAACCTAAAACATTTAAAAACATAAAGAGGTTATCATTGATCTTCCATTTAAACTAAAACGGCAAGTTCTTGAGGCATTTAACTGTAGTTTTAGCTATCACTAATAAATTAGGAATAAAATGGTACATTTGGCATGCTTGTAAACGAATTTTTGTTGGGTGGGTTAAAGCTCTATAGAGTCTCTGGCATTGTCCTTTGTTCAGAACTCTCCGACTCTCTCTTGGTCGGTTTTGTGACTATTGACGATGATTTGACATACGACTTATATGCGAAACGAAGTTCGCCGGGTCCGCTAGTGTGATAATAATTAAGATTTTACTGATTTTTTATAAGTGAATTATAGTAGATATGATGGAGAATTGTTTTTGATAATATATGATTGATTACAAATATTATTTTTTATTATCCCTCTTTAGAAGACTTGATGTCTGTCGACGTAGTGTCGCATTTAGGCAGACGAAGATATGTTCGACATGACACTACGTCGAGAGACGTAGTGTCACATTTAGATAGACGAACATATGTTCGACATGTCACTACGTCGAGAGACGTGAACGTCAAGAGACGTAGTGTCACATTTAGTCAGACGATCACATGTTCGATATATCACTACGTCAAGAGACGTAGTGTCACATTTAGTCAGACGATCACATGTTCGATATGTCACTACGTCAAGAGACGTAGTGTCACATTTAGTCAGATGAACATATGTTCAACATGTGACTACGTCGTGAGACGTTTATCTTTTAGTATGGAAAATTCTACTGTCATATTGTGATATAAGAGTAAGTGCTTTCTGTCAACGAACGTGTTAATAATTGCTGTATTTTTTTACCACTGTGTTTTGATTATATTAAGATTATTCTTTTTGACATTGATTCTTGACATATTTTGATAATATTGTTATACTATTAAACACTATTTGCAATAATTATGTGAGTACGATGTGGGCCAGAAATTCATTCATACGTGAACCTCATGTATTTACCCGTATTACACTCGTTTTGAGTCGTTTATGTGACCTACGCAAATGTCCTCCTGATCTGGTATCGTCTTGTGACGGGTCGTTGAGCTCCCTTCGTTTATGGTTGAGCTACACGATGACTGATGCATACGTGCCGTCAGACCGGACAGGTCACCTCGAAGCTGCTATGGCTCTTTCCTCAAAAGGCCATTCCAGGCGATCCCTGCATCGTTACACTCATCATAAATATGTACATACTATTATGTCTGGACTTTAAAAGAGACGTCGACCTCTGACTTTGTTTCGGCGTTTCTTCTCAGATACACTCAGATAGGGAACGCCGGCGCCATCTTAGTTTATTAAAATGACTTGCAAAAGTGTCTTCAACAGATCTATTTACAGGCTTGTCATCCGCCGTAACATTAGAGAAAGCGTATGGTCTCCCAGGTCAAACTCACTGAGCAATTTCTGAATTTTTCGTGTCTCAGATTCCTTGTAAACCATTAGCAATTGTTCCAAAATGCTGTATAGTTTTACCCCCGGCGGATTTGGAAGAATGTCTGTCACTTGTTGCATGCCCTCCTTATTTAACTTTGCCACGACCAAGTTATACTTCGTCTGCTCACCCTGCTTCTGGCTTGCCAGAACCGGCTCAAACTGTGCGAACCATGCACGCGGTTGATCCGTCCAGAACTCGTGGGATGCGTGACGATATTGTGATCTGGGCTAAGTCACTGTATTCCATCCTTATCGCAGCAGGCGTGGAGTGTGATGCTGCAACCGGTAATTGCTCCCAACGCATGTCGGATGCACAAGAATGTCTCGACCACTCTGTTTGAGTCACTTACACGTGTCACTTATTTTTATATAGCACAAATATATCACGTCGGGGTCACCAATTTAACACCCTCATAATTGTTAACGAATTACTGCGTTACTCCTAGGTGACATTGGAGTGAACAAAACAGGTTCTATGGTGAAAAATAGTTTGTTTATTTCTGTGCAAATCCCAAAGTGAACCTTGCATCAGGACTAGTGCGCAGTAACTGGTCCGTCACACATACAATCGCTCACGTATTAAATTTTGCTTATCATGCACTCAGCCTGACACACACATACATTTTTCCTTACAACGTCATGAAATTGTCATGTACTTCATGATGAGTTCAATTCTATGAACTAGCTACTTCATACAAACAAAAGACTACATACAAAAAGATAACACCAGTTTTTTTTTTAATATGTAACGATCATTATACATTATGAGTCAATAATTAAAATCGGTCTTTAAACCGAAGTTTGCGTGGATATCTTGCGTCAATTATTTCTGATAAAACATATTTGAAATATAATGTTTTTAGGCCCACTTGCACGGAAATTGTGTGTTAACTAAATAACCCCGCGTTTACTAACTCAGGGTTAGTATTAAACTTTTTAACACCCGAGTTTATCTTGCACGTACAGAAATTAACCTAGAGTCAACTAACCCGAGAATTTTATGCCATATGTTGGCAACTTTTTGTGTTGCTTCCAACCAAAAACAAAAGAACGAATGAAAAACGACATCAGTATTGTTCTCTCTATCACACCACAGTAACTTCCATATGTCTTTTTTTAATGTCAGAATTGAAGTCACATGGCGTTTTTGGTCGTACTATATTGAATGGCGACCTATAAATAAACGAACTCACGTTTAATAAATTACTCTAGAGTCTAGATCAACCTGAATGCACTGTACAAGTCTCATTTATGTACAGCTCCATATAATTTATTAACTACTACTTAATCCTCACATGTGCACACATATCACTCTGTAGCGTCAATAACGCAAGTAGTAATTTGATAAAACTAGCTATTTGATAAAACTCCATCGCATCGTGCCTCTGCTCTTCCACTGAGGAGTGGACTCATGTACTCCAATGAAATCACCACATGTTATTAATTGACCTCCAGTGGCATAAAATCTCAATTTACGTAGTATTAGTTGCATTGTTTATTTACACAGGTGATAAAGCCTCACTGTCGAAATAAAAATAAATGTCATCACATGAAAGGCCTATAGGTATAATATTTACCTACTACTACTTGAGTGCATATTCTATTGAATTATGCTTTTAAATATATATGAGCTAAAAACAAAAGGTAGTCCTGTTGTGTGTAGGCTGTACCTTATGCTCAATTTTATTTAATAGATTGGTAATGTTTTCTTTATATTATCGAAATATTCTATGAAATGCTTTGTCTCTCTGCAAATCAAAATGGTTTTCATTTCATTCAAAAAAACAAAAAATCACTCGTCGTGGCTATACAACGTTATTTCTCTATACGTACAATATATAACACAAACAAGCTTATTCCTGACAATTTCGACATTTTAATCCAGAGTTAGAAATTTAACCCTCCAACTTCAGAGGGTTTAATAGTTAATTATTTAACCCATGGTTTAGTGTTAACTCTTGGCAGTGCAAGAAAATATAAAAATTTAACCCTGCGTTAGTAGTTAACTCGGAGTTATTTAAATTAACTCTAGAATGCGCAAGCGGCCCTTAGTTTCAATAAATTATCATTTGTCCAAAATGTTGTTATCTCACACAAATTTTCATAATTGATAATAGTAATATCACGTTTAAGGTTTTCTGCGTATTTTTCTTCAATTGTATATTTTGTAATGTTTTTATTTTACTAGCTTTCCTAGCTTACTCTGCATTTGATGAAATTTCTTATTGCCAGTTTGCTTCTAAGATTAATTTAAAATCGTTTAATCAATTTTCCTTTTGTATTCTTTTAGTGCTGCGTTTAAGGATTTGTCCAATATGGTTGGTGTTTAGAGAATAGATATCTACACAGCTAAGTAAAGAAGGTCGAAGTCGTGCGGGAATGCTTGTAATGTTTACGTCACCATTTTCATTATTAAATCTTCATTTTTCTTATTTAAAAGGGTCAAGTACCTCCTAGAGAACATTGCTATCTTCGAGTTTTCCTTCCTGATTGTCTGTAATAAAGTTGCTAAATCCCGCATTTTGGAACATACGGCTCCGGTGCTCCTTCATTTTTTTACGCGAATGCCCAAAAAAGGAGTTATGTTCATGTATGTAAGTATGAAACTGAAATTCTTTATTTTTATAAACAAAGGTAATATATGGGATGTTGAGGTTTCAGAAATAGTTTTCAATAGGTAAATCCTTTTGTAGTTAAAAAATTTTTGAACGGGTCTATTTTGTTTATATCTAATATATGTTTTGGTAATTTATTGTAAATTGTGGGAGCCATGCCTAGAACGTTTTTCTGGAATACAGCTTTTTTGTAACGTGGTAAGCATTTTTTTTTGACCTGTGTTATTTATGTGGCTATAGATATGTAAATTCGCCTTGATATAATTCGCTATTTCATATATGTAAAGACAAGGGAGGGTAAGTAGTTGGAGCTTTCGAAATAGCAGCTTTCTGTGCTTTGTATGCCACATATTGCCCTTATACATTTCTTCTGTGCTTTGAACGCAATTTCTTTGTCTGTCGAGTTCCCCCAAAACATGAGTTCGTAGCGTAAGGTTGATGGAACATATCCGTGGTATGCCATTACTAGTGTTGCCTTATTTGCAACTTTATTTTTATGTATGTACGTTTGCAAGTTTCTTTATTTCACAAAAACTTCGGGTATCGCTAGAAATTTAGAATCCTTTCATCGTCACGGGTTACAAACGGTGTCTATGGAACGCACAACATGGCAGGCGTGCTTTTCAATTTTCACGTTTTTTAATCTTGTTGAAAGCTTTGTACCATAGAACCTTATTAGAAAGTCGTGTTTAGCGATATCAGATATTTCATAATTACGTAGATATGGCAAAATTATTTCCTTTAATTCTTCACTAGCGCCATATAAAGATGTTAAAATTGGTAAAGAAATCACTCCTTTCTTGTATCCTGGCAGTGTTTCTTTTTCGAAATATTTTTTACAGTTTTTTAAGTGCTTAAAAAAACGTAGTGCGCTTAAAAGTATCAAGGCAGTTTTTACAGACAACGAATTTGGATGGACTATTCTGTACATCTGTAAGTTTTCTTATATTTCTTCTATTTGGTTAAATATCTTTTCCATGTTCATTTGCTATACTATTATAATACAAATAGTTACCATTGTTAGACTCTTGACGTCTTCTGTTTATTTATTTTAAATCTGAGTCATTTATTAAAGTCAATTTTATGCATCTGAAAACACTTTTTTAAATGAATGAGGACAAAAAAAAATAAGATGGTATGTCCATCTTATTTTTTTACTTAGTTATGGGCGAAGATACACGATCATGAATTAAAAACAATATATGTTCATAAGAAGTTAATTTTTATGGTTGCGTAATGTATATCTTGAGAAAAAAGAACGGCAGTGTCAGTGTCGCTCCATTTGAGAAGCAAGCCTAAACTAAATTATATGCATTTTATAGATCGAGTACAGTAGTTTGTTTTCCAAGTTTAAGTTTATTTTTAATTAAAGTTATTATATTAAATGGAAAAACATAACGGTCGCGAACAGGATTCGAACCTGCGCCCCCCGGATAAATACTCCAGGCGCTCTGACCACTACGCCATCTCGACTTCTGCTCACCACCGCAAATGCTTCATCCATATTTTAACACGTCTTTTGGCGACCTCATTGCTATCTATTTAGTCCCGATACAGGTGACTGAACCGACACGACTAACTTTGCAGTTAATACAATGTCGTAAAGAATGCAATTACCTTAACAATTAAAGATAAATCTTTGAAAAGTGTTAACGCATGCTTAGCGAACTCTAAAGTTATTACATTTCGTTCATACGTTCCATTTTGAGAAGCAGAAGTCGTTTAGTACAACTGTACTGATGAACCACAACAACAACAGCTGCAATCATTTTACAGTGAATACAGCAACGTCAAGTACATATATTTTCTTGTCTATTTTTTTTTTTTTTATTATTTCTGTTGTTATTAATGTTGATTGCATTAATTATTGTTAACACTAAAGCCCTCAACATGGGGAAATTGAAGATTGCTGTTATTATTATTATTTTCATAATTTTTTAACTGTTTTAATAAGTAAAAGATGAAAATTCAATGAGGAATAAATTGAAAATAATTATTTTTAGATTGTGGACATCAATTATGTGTGCCACACCTGCTAGGAGCTTGTAAACCACCAAGTTTTATCTGAAATTGAAATTCCAGAAGAAAATCCATAGCAACAATCAGGAAATCAGGAAATACCACAGCAGCAATACATTACACTGCCAAACATTCGACAAGCTGCTGACACTAGAAGGCTTGTTCTCTGACTGCAGGAATCCTGAGCGATACTATATTCCGGACATAATTCGTAGACAGGTGCTCAGTAATTGCAACTTTTATATACCTAGAGGCGAAAGCATATGCGGTTACCATTTGAGTATAGACATATTTGGTGAACTGTACACATCCCATAACACACTAGATCATTTCTATCATTTTCAAATCGAAGATATGGTTTTCATATGATGAGAACCTGTAAGTGTTTTTAATTTTGAAGACATCCAGAGTCTGCCAGAATATTTGGCACATAATTTTCTGGGAATTTCTTTGTCCTAACATGAACAAATAATTATCGAAACGAGAGGATTTCGTGAAAAGAATAGAGGAAGTTTTGCATTAACTGCACTTTTTTTGCAAATTAAGGACGGGAGACTCTGGAGATAGGCTATCAAGTTAATTTCAAACGCAAAGGCGCACAGTGGAAACCCTGATGAACAAGGCTAAAGACATATTAGCTCAGGAGTATGTGCCTCAACATTTGGGTCTGCACCATATAAGCTGGAGTAATGTCATTGCTAAGAACTCATATATAGCGAATAGTTTATTTGGCAGACCTGTGGGCTTACTCTTGAAAATAATTCCGCTCGATTGACATTGGAAATATGTCAGTTCATACTTATAATTGCCAAAATGTCTAAAAAAATGTATAGATTCGGGATATTATGAAGACAAAATGCTTTAAAATTGAGGCAACTGTAATGTAGGTAAATTTATTTGAAAATTACGCGTTGTTTTAAGGCGTCTATTTAATATTGGAATTGGATTGGAATTGGTATTATTTTCAAGAGTAACCCCACTGACCTCCCACTGGAAAGTCGAATTGCAATTGTTATCTGTGTTGGCACCTGCGTTTAATCGCAAAAAAGCTGAAATTATTTATTTCAAAAAGATACTTATTCCCTCCATAAGTATCGAAAGCTAGTAAAGCCACTCATGATAGTATGTTGCAATGGGTACGTCCTGGATGCTGCAGGGCCATATCCCGCCACTACAAAGAACCCGTCTATAATGATAGATTTATTAGTTTTTTTGAGATGTCGTATTTATCCTCGATAGAGGCTTTAGAGACAGTGTAGACGCTATGCATCAGCGTGGCTTCCTTGCCCATCTACCAGAAACCCTGTCGCCAGGTCAATCTCAGCTAATCACGATAGAGGGAAACCGATCTTAATCGTGCATGAGGCATCACATGATGAAGGACTTTTCCATTGCAGCAGCACTGCATAATGCATTTGCCATAATTTTTGTGGATACAGATAATGCGGAACAAATAGTAAATATAAGAAATGAAAGGCTTTTCGCAAACAATATTTCAGCAAAATAGTGCAAGAGAATCTGGAAGGAACTCTTTATTTACAGCCATAACAAGTACTAATATTGTGTTCCCTAACCTATCTATAGAAGAATTGGTCCCCTTTGCTTGTGGCACTTACCAAATTCGACAAGCCCTAGCTTGTCGTCTCTCTCATATAGGTGAACAATCGACTCAACAACACAAGACAATCGGCAACAAGTGGGTATTGTTGCAATTGCATTGTTGGTTTGCTCACTGTGGGATGTTGCTCTCACGCAATGAGCATAATTTGGTACCTGGTCAGCGCGCATCACCAGGACAATATTATAATAAAACAACTTTTAACCGTATTAATCGCGTGTATTATTGGTTTTTTGTTTTTCCTGACGTTTCGAACACTTTGCAGCGCTCGTGGTCGCAGGAGGACTAAGGTGTCAGGTGTCTCAACAGTTTATTTAAAATTATTTCAGTCTACCGTACATATAATTGATAAATTCATAAAATTATTTTTGTCCCTGATACATATTTAAACTAAATCGCGACGGTATTTCCTAAGACTATCCCTGAGAAGAAATACCGAAACAAACTCAGAGGTCACAGTCGTTTTAAATTTAGACATACAATTTTACAATTTTATCGAATTATAAACTAAAAGGTGTTCCGATGCACGCAGTAATCGCTCACAGTATCTTGATTTGTCTTTGATATTGACATTGTATCTAAATTTATTAGTAAAGATAGTCGTTCCAACATCACCATATTATAAATGCGAGCTCAATGTAGTCATTAATGTTCTAGAACTTGAGTCTCTGAAGAAATTGCGTTAACCTGTGTTTCTATCACAGATGGCATTCCTAGTATCGGGGTTGCTCAGAATATATATGTTTTTTTTTTTTTTTATATTATTTCACGCATTAACCTACATTGCTCTCGGATATTTCTGAACACAAAAATGTAACAAAGCAAGACTGTACTTATTATTTATTTAAAAAGAGTGTCTATGGAGTTTCTTGCCGGCTCTTCTCCATATGATCAACTTTTTGGAACCGAGCAACTAGAATCATTTGACGTTTCTTAAGTGCATGTAATTTGCCTATTTGAAATAAAAACCTTTTGACTTTGACTTTGACTTGACTTGTGACTTGACTTTGTTTGGGACTTGATTATTTTCAGTACAGGGTTCCAAACAGGTGGTAATTTCCAACCATCTTCTCTATTGAAATTTGGGTGTTTTTTAATTTCAATAGCCTCGCGGAGCATTCTCGGTATATATCGGTTATCCTTCGCGAGGATTTGGGGTTTAACGAAACGTAGAAAATGGTTGGGTTTGTCTGTCGTATGTTCACAGACTGCAGATTTTGTTGAGCGTCTATTCTTGACGTCAGCTATGTGTTCTTTCAACCTGGTGCCAATGCTACGCTTTGTTTGCCCTATGTATGATAGCCCACAATCACAATCAATCTTGTAGACCCCTGCATCTTGTAAGGGAATGTGGCACTTCACCGGTCTGAGAAGTTGGCTGATCTTTATATGTGGCTTGAAGTAGGTTTTGATAGAAGCACGCTTCAAGATGTGACCAATTCTATCGGTGACCCCTTTGATGAAAGGTAGGACAGCAGGTCGGCGATCAACTGTGGTGGGCTTTGGGCGGCTTCTGCGACGGGGATGTGGAGCTCGTAAGTTATTATGTTTGAGAACTTGCTTCACATGGTTGAGTTCCTCTGCCAGGTGGTCGGCGTCGCAGATGCCTTGTGCTCTCTGTAACAAAGATTTGGCGACAGTAGCTAACTGAGAAGGATGGTGGTGAGATTCACCATTCAAGTATCTTTCTGTGTGGGTGGGCTTTCTATACACAGTGTGACTAACAGTATGATCTGGATTATGGATAAGTAATATATCAAGGAAGGCCAGTGACTTGGTTTTCTCTAATTCCATAGTGAATTGAATTTTATTATGTATGGAATTTAGGTGGTCTAAAAATGCAGGGACCCCATTGTGAGGCAAGATGGTGAAAGTATCATCAACATACCTCTTGAAAATCTTCGCGACTCGAAACGTCAGGAAAAACAAAAAACCAATAATACACGCGATTTATCCGGTTAAAAGTTATTTTATTGTAATTTGTAGTGATTGCGCAAACCTAAGATATTACTAGGACAATATTACTCCACCTGCACAGTTTTACCTCTCGTCTGTGGAGCAACCGCGCGGCGGTCGATCGCAAAAATGGCGAGTTTGTGGACCAACCGCCCTGCGATGCGTTGACGTCATCGATTACTCGTATCATACTTATGGTTTAAAATGTATTTTATATTGTTTTAATCCACTCGGGACCTATGTGTTAAGTGTTAAGGATGAACTAAAGTCATTAAATAATAACATAGTAGGTACTACTTTTAGTCCACCTAGTAACAGCATTTACGTATGTAAACATAGGTACTTATAACGGCATTTCGCGCGCTTCCCGCGTAATTTTTAACAGTATTTTGTTATCATTTTATTGTTGTGTACCCTTTTTTGTTTATAATGCATTCCTAATGAAATGAAGTATTCGAATTAACAATTCATTTGAATGACGTAATAATAAGTAACGAACAGTATTGCAACAAAATTGTAGGTGGCGCGCGAGTTGAGTACCTGTTTTGATAAGCTTATACTATTGAAACTATATTATTTAGCGTTATTATGAGTTATCTATTGTTTAGATAAGATTATCAAGATCGCATAACATAAACAATATAGCCATTCGGGCTAATTTTGTATAACAAAACATTCCACATTCTTTCGCGCGTAAATATTGTTTACGTGTTTATCGAATGAATATGTATGTACGGGTATCAATATTTTTTACTAGATTAATGTGAATAGTTATATAGCATCAACGTTAATCGTTATTTTTACTACGAAAAATTTTTTTTATATAAATTAATCAAAAATATGTAAAAAACGGTACTTTTGTGTTTACATTCAAAATGCCATTTATGTATAAACAATTTTACTAGATAGAAATAAATACAGTATTGTAGCACATCTAATGAGGTTTAATTCACCCATACATCACTTATATGCCTGTCATACAAAAAAGCAAAGATAACGTGATATTAATGACGCAAGGTCGCGCACTTTCGCACGTAAATCCCTGTCTGTGGAACGACCGCCGTGCGAGCCCACAGAAGCCCATTTTCAAGATGGCGGCGCCCCACAGTCGAGAGGTTCAAGCCTTGTTGTATTGTAAAATACGTTAATATTGTTCCTTTCTCATATTAGGAAGCCTTTACATTTCTAAAAAAAAAAATGTGGGTAATTTATCGTTAATTAATATAATTGTACCAACAAAATGCTTTAAACTTTTTTGTAGTGAAACGGGCGACAATTAAACATTTTCATTTAGTTTAACAAAGTCTTTAATGAAATATTCCATATCTCGTAGACCCCCAGGGTATCAATAGGGAACAATCAAACTGGGTCCAATGGATTATCAATTACAACCATTTTTTTGGAGGCAAGTTGGGTATTTCTCGTTGAGCCACTTAGCACAAAGTGTTTCGTGTCCATTTCACCGTGGTAATCTTGTCTTACTTTTGCACTTATTAAGCAGTTCGGCCCTATTTTCACCACCAGCATTTATGAGAACCCAGCGTTGACCAGGATTGGTATTTTTCTTTATCAGTATCGCTGCTATTTTGCCAGCATTTTCTCACTGTATAATGAGAATGAATCCAGGTCTCATCCAAAAAAGTCTCAGATTTTTCTCACTTCCACACATTAGTCTCACCCTCCAGGCAGCGATATAGGGCTTTTGTATCACAAGATACAGCATTCTTGCATTTTTAAAATGAAGAAAGAAATAAATCATTTATTTGAGCCTCGCGGCAGCAGTGACTTCAAGTACTGTACATAGAAATGAGAAAAAAATATATTAAAAATAATAATAATAAAAACTATAATAAGCTACCTGAACGAGACCAAAAAAGGCCCCTTTCTTAGCATTCGCGGGCCACATGGAAATATGGCCGCGCTGGTTATCAGATAGGTCCTAAGTAGTGAAGCCTTGGGCGGCCGGGCGTACATAAATATGCAAACTCTAGATTTTGTAAAAGGCAGGGGGCCTTTTATAAAATGTAGAGTCAGTAGATTCGAATTATTATAAAAATACTTAAATTAGAAAAAGCTCCAATGCGTCATTGGATATATTTATAGGTTTTTTAGAAATGCCTCGAGGAAACATGATGTGATTAAGGACACTAGTTTAAGACCTAATGTGTTACACAATGCCTTATTAGTAATCATTCTACGTGTACAAAGACGATATTTTGCTGAGGAAATGCGTGCAGTATTGGCAGATTAATAAATAAAATCTAATATTGCTAGTTTAAATCCCTTTGTGGATGCCTTCGGCATTCTTCGCGTCGGCGGTAGGTTGCAGAATGTGGGCTTTCCGCAAGATAAAATACATCTATAGTACTCCCGTAAATTTGTCATATTACTTCATTAATCATTGAAAGACAGCACCTCAGATTCTTGCATGCTGACTTTAGGTTAGTGCTTAGTTTACTCTCACAAAGATTTTGGATAATGGCATCCGGGAGGTCAAAAAGGTAGTGCACAAATGTCTTAAGTGCATTCGCTTAAAAGCTGAAACTGCGCAGCAACTTATGGCCTCACTACCTGCTGTTAGATTCACCGTCACTAGGGCCTGTTGGCACTATGTCAGCGTTGACTTTTGCTGTCTCTTTAATATGAAGATAGCAAGAATTGGTAAACAGCTCCTGACTTTGTTACCCTTTGCACATTGCACGTTTTGTTTGTTTTCTACAAAGGCTATTCATAAACAGGTAGTATCCGACATATCTACTGAAACCTACTTAACATGCTTTATTTCAAACGTTTTATTTCAAGGCGAGGCATGCCCACAAATGTTTTCTGCGATAACGCGAAAACATTTAAAGGAGCACAAAATGAATTAAACGAATTGTACAAATTGAACGATGCGGACTCGTGGTCACACCAGATTGTCACACTAGTATGACTTACAGGATATTTTTTCTTGATTGTCACACTGTTAATATTTACTACTTGTCATTATAGATAAGTGAAGTGAAAAACCCAAGCAAAAAAAGCGGCAAATATAATATTAAAAACTGAAATGAAACGAAACCCACCTGAAGAATGTTATATATTTCCATCATAAGATAAAAAAACACGCCCACAAAACAATTTTCCTAAATAAAAGTAAGCGAAGTTACTCCTTTTAACATTTAGCTGATGCCAGTTAAGTCCGGTCAAAATCGATGCAGCCGTTTTGTGCTGTTTTGCAGGCTGTACCGCTATAATAAAAATTGATGCTGCGATAAAATAGCGACGTAATTTTTATCTATTATTACTATCATTTTTATAAGGAAATGTCCTAAAGATATTTCATCATTTAAAAGTTTTAGCTGACAGCCTACCACAAAGTTGTCTTTGTTACTTTGATAGGCCCTTTTCATATTTTTTTTCAATATTTATCGCTGTTTGATTGCATACCACTGTTAAAAGTTTAGTTATGGTTACATAATTTTTATTTATATGTTTATTTAATCTAGAATACCAGCTTTCGCATACATTGTTGGTTCTGTGCCCGTTGCCCTACTACATTCCATTCAGCGATATATTGTTTGGATTTTAACCAATTTCGAACCATGTATCTTAGAAATTGATTTATTTTATTGCAGTTTCATTCATCTGCTTCTGTTTTTATATGGTCCCATCCCTTTTCAATTAATTCTAATGGAGTTAGTGGCTACACCGTACATAGTCCAACAATTCTTCTTCCTAACTTTTTGTTTATACCAATTGATTTAGATTTCCGCCACAAACTCTGGCACTAGTGATAGTAACATTTTTATATGGAAATATTGGGAAAAAAACATTTTAAGGCATTTGATACAGCAATTTCGAAATCTGCGTGAAATATTGTGGGACGCCAAGCCGGAAATATTGCATTAAGGAGATCGAATAAAGCACTATACGAAGACTCCTATTTATCACTCATAAGGACGTATATTAACGGAATTACTTCAGTTGTCTGGGACGTGCTCTCCAAGTCTCCAAGTATGGAAAGTTATTGTGGAAAAGGCTGCGGACCTCTTGAACGTCGCATCTATAAAATATTCATTTATGGTTTTCAATAGTATCCTTGATTCGTTTTCACAAAATATCAATAATCTAGTACTTCCATATTGATAATCAGCAACAATAAATTTTTAAATATAGCGGGTACTTGTACGTCTTCAATCCTTCGCTTGAAAACAGTTTTGCTAACTTTTTAGCGTGGAAGTTCGATGGCGAAGAAGCATATAAGTGAACACACTCCAATTTCACAGTAATAATATTTATTGAGTGAGAATAACAAAAACATGGGGCTAGGAGTTATAATTGTTACAAAAAAACACACTTTAGGTAAACAGTACACAGTACAACTAATCGTGTTGGTAGCGCGCGGGAACTGTAAGAGTTCCCGCGCGCGCGCTCGCACTGGACGCGTGTGGCGCGCATCGTCCACCGTGTTCGGACGCGTTTTCGGTCGCGCGGGTACGAGAGGCGTTACAGCGCGGAGCGCGGGAGGCGGCAGGAGCGGAGCGATGCGATCGGATACGTAGCCCCGTTACAACTTGCAATTTTTGCTTTCGCGCACTATATAGGCTGCATTTCACGCTCTCGAAAATCGGTACTTTTAGACCTTGTTGTTTCAAAGGTCTTACATGTTCTTTATAAATTTTTGGCATAGACTCGGCAGATGGACCCGCTACTTCTTTTAATTTATTCATTGAAAGTGCTATTTGATTATCTTCTAGTTTATAGTCACTTTTATGCTCGACTGTTTTTACAACCATTTCGCCCTAAAGTGCGACAGAAATTATTGTCATTTGTTTTTTTTACAATATAAATTTGAAGCATGTACTTATTTAACTTATATTAATCTAAGCGTATGTTTCGCAATCACTAAGTAAAAATTAGCTATCAAAATTCATGGCGTCTCTCTTATTTATAATGATAAGAGCAGGAAGGCAAGGTGTCGAAGTACCTTACTTGAAAATTGTGAAACAGACCCGAATAAACATATAGGCAGGCACTTACATTTATCGTGATAGACCCAGAGCATTTTGTATTATTGCGGCGATTCCGACAGTACCATATTTGAAAATTGTTTTTATAAACTTTTTGTTTATAATATTGGTAGTTTTTAAATAGCAGTACATCCTCACGCTTTCTCTTTATTATGCGAATGTTATCCATTTTAAATGAAATAGCAAACAATAAGTTTAGCGAGATATAGCATGAAAGTATACATCTATTTCACATATTTCTTGTCAACAGTGACAGGTATGTAAGTCACCAGTATTAGAGAACACATAGCACAACTCTTTCTACAAAATAAATATATAGCTACTACTACTATAAATTTAGATTTTCGACAAAATGTGTTAAGTATTCGCAATTTTTCACAGTACTCTTATTTCTGTGATAAATGGTGTGGAAATTTTAACAGTGTGACAATCAAGAAAAAAAAATCTGTAAGTCACACTGGTGTGACCACGAGTCCGCAATGAAATTGAATAGTTTAAAGGATTAGTGTAAATTAAAAATTTTGTAACTTTATTATATAATTTACGTTTATTCCCAGCTACTCACCTCAGTTTGAGGTCTGTGGGAAGCAGATGTCAAGAGCTCAAACACCATTTAAAAAGAGTCATGGGTATATGCTTGACCTACAAGAAATTTAATACTGTAACAATATAGATAGAAGGAGTCTTGAACCCGGCACACTTACGAATGCACAATTTTTGACACTAGTAAACTGGCTTTATGAATAAATGATTACTATTATTATGATTATGTTCATAATCGCTGCTGGCCTTTTTTTATGTGGAGAAATGCCCTCGCATACCGCTCTAACGCGGGGAGACAGATCGGTTATGTGGGACTCGAACCCACTAAAACTCCACAGTATACGTCCTCAGCTGCTTGAGGGTGGGACACGGGAACGCTCTCGCACACAACTCTCTGGTTTCCTTAACGACTTTTCTTCAAGTTTAACTCTGTACTATAGTTGTGCGCGGAATATTATACTTTTTTGACACTTGATACGAATTTATAACACCATCTGTGTGTTGCTTGATAGCTTTCTATATAGTATCTAAAGTGTGATAGCGCTTACCCGCTTCAGGCGGGCCACCCACTTTGGGCTACTCTCCCCTAAACAATGAATTTTATTAAATGAACAATGAATCTGATCTGTAAATAGGTAGGTATTCATTTTATACTTTCTATATATCTTTTGCAAATAGATACAAGGTTGCATCAACTTTTAACATCTGTAAAATAATTATTATAAATGAATATATATTATAGCTAGCTTTGATTATAGCTACTATAATTTACTAATCAGTCTTAGACTTCATTCTCATTTATCAGCATGTATAAGCATTTTATTTATTGAAAATTGCTATTTTGTATGATGTTGCGTACGCATCTGCCCATAGTGAAAGTTGTTGTATTCATGAGACCTAAAAGGTTTGTGAATGTATTTTATTAAGACTTGCACAAAATTGTGTTTTATTTTGGCAAAATTATGTTTAAATCTTTAGATGGCATAAAATTATCTATTATTTGATATTGGAGACACTATTCAAATTTTGGTGCACATTCATTACTACACAGTGGTGTACAACCATCTAAAGAAATAAAATAAAAAAAACATCAATGCTTGTGTCACCAAATATAGTACCACAAAATTAACATACTTATTAATATTAATTACATATGTTTAATGCTCAAAAGATGTTTTCATCACTATCATCACTAAAATCAAAATAATTGTTACGTATGATTTGCGATTTTTAAAAGACACGTATTTTGCCATCGGTATTGAAAACAGAAGGCATGTTCTGGCATGACTAGCCGTTTGAAATCTTTTCTTATGTCATTTGTAGCTATGTTATAAGATTTTGTAGATGCCATCACAGTGCAATGTTTCTCGGCCGTAAGTAACGAGAGAATAGTTACCTTCGAACTTTGCGTGGTATTAGAATCTCCTGAGATGATAATACGTTTCTGGGGCACAACATCTTCACTGTCAGGGTGATCACTTGAATCAGAAGATATTGATAGTAATCTTTGTACTCGTTTAGGTTTTAATAAGTTATAGGTCTTTAGTAAGAAACAATTACACATTCCCCTTTTGGGTGAACGAGCGCAAACACAGCTTAAAATTTTTGAATCAATAGCATGTGAGTAATTTGTAGCTTGAATTTGATGTATTTTCATGGTACTAGAAACGGCTATAAGTCATAGAAAAGCTTTATTTAATTTGAACAATAAGTGCCTGTCGAAAAGTATTGTTTTATTAAGCAACCCTTGCTCCTACGCAAAGCGTAAACATGCATTAAGGATGTGATGGCCATGTGCCACTTTTCTATCTTAAAGCCTTTTGAATAACACCACCGACGCCACAGTGTGTAGGTCCGAGATTCGTGATCGAATCGTCCCGAGATGCGGGAAAACACCGCATTCACAATGTAGGTCACATTGTGAATGCGGTGTTTTCCCAATGACCCACCTTACATCCTGCGCTGCATGCCCTGCCAACTGTACTCAGGAGGAGCTAATGATCGCCTCTGAAGGGGCAGTGCGTGTTGCAGAATACTGGGCCAACAAAATTTGATTCATTTTGCCGTCGACTCGCTAAAAAGAAGAAGAAGACCACCGACGCCATCAGCTGTAACTTGCCATGGGCGGCTTCAAGAAAAATCCAAGTTTCAGGTAAACCTTAATCTTGTATGATTGTATTTAATTATGGGTTCGGCATTTTAAACCGATACAGTAACCAAACTAAGTAATCATTTTTTGTTTTTTAACCACGGCATTGTTTACAACATATTTTATAATGTTTCTCTCGACTTTATTCTTGGCGTTTATGTATTAACATTTTTTAACTGCTCAGTATAGGATTCAGTTATTGATATGGGAGAAGTTAGTGTAGGCGTAAATGAGGTTTCAAAATTGTCTTTCTCGTCGTCTCTATAATTTTGCTGGCCTGTCAATAACAATTTGTACCTGTAAACTTCTTTCTCAGAATATCTACTCTTCTTTTTTCAGAATATCTATATTCCTTTTTTGTTTTTCATTTTTGTTTGGTTTAATATTATGTTCTAACTGATTTTGTTTCTTTGTATATTTTGTATACTCTTTTTTCTTTTGTTTATTCCATTTATTAGGATTTTTTGTTTTAACGTTCTCCCCCTACCTTTTTTGTCGTTCTAATAATGTTAGAGGCATTATCATTTACTAAAACTATAGTTACATGAGGTGTTATGGTAGTTGGGTAACTCACGGTTATTTAGGTACATATTGTCTAACCCATCTTATAGTTCACACAACACAAAAGTCAGAAGGAGTACACACAATACGAAAACACACAGAACGTCACAGCACACGAAACAGTTATTAGCTTAGGTTTTTGGCAATAGAAGGTCCCACGGTAATTATTATGCACGCGTCGCCATAGGTAAACTATGACTGGGGTCTGATTATAAATATGTAATATTTGGTAGGTAGCCTACAGGTTCATTTTATAATGCAGTATTCTACAAATATTAAATTTAAAAGTCCACAAGCATTTAAACTATAGACAAGCCTACATTATATAAAACAAGTGGGCACAATTTTGACCTGATTTAATTAAATTTGATATGCACATAGCTTTACCTTTTCATATCTGTTACATAACAAAGAAACGTAACGGAAAAACCTACAAATTATTTTGTTGTGCCGAAATCAATTAGTTTTCACTAATGCTTGCCATCTATTTTACATCTACAACCACATTTATTTTCTCATAATAATATAAAACGGGAAAGTACTTACCAGAGTTAGATAATCTAAACCAGTCTTTCCCAACGTGGGCGATAACGCCCCCTTGTGGGCGCTGCAGGCCTAAAGGGGGGCGGTAAGAGACCCAGAAAAAAAGGGGGCATTGTGTAGGGCTTTGGGGTCGATTTATAATTTCATCTACCTAGCTAGGAAGACTCTTAGACACCGACTGAGCTCTCGACTCGCGACTACATCTTGTGAACATCAACTAATATTAATTAAGATATAGCTCAAACTCGGTTCGATATAAAAGACCGCGGGCAATCATGTTTTAACAAGTTTTTGTTAAATAATCCGAATTGTACATTCCTATACCAATCGGCTGGTTCTATAATACTTGTTCTTGCTTGTCGAGTACGATTGGGCGTCGAATGAGATAAACGAGTTTATGCACGTTTGTCTTATTCCTGTTGGTGCGTGCTGCTTATGCAATCCTATATAAACGACGTAAATTTATTTTATTTTCATTTGCGGTTTCGCGCATAATAGATAAGCAGTACTTGATTTCAACACTTACGTATTTCTTAAAACAAAACAATGTCGGAAGTAAAAAAGAAGAGACGGCAATACTCTGCGGAATATATTAAATTCGGATTTATTGAAAATCCCACAAACCCGTCGTCGCCTTTGTGTCTTCTATGTCTAAAAACATTTTCGAACGAAGCAATGAAGCCTTCAAGACTGCAAGATCATTTGAATAAAATGCATCCAGATAAGACAGAAAAGAATGTAGCATATTTTCAAGACCTAGAGAAGAAGCATAATACTCAGCCAAGTGTATCAAAACTATTTTCGGCGGCTGCTAAGCAAGATGACGACGGACTTCGAGCTTCGTACAATATCTCTTTGTTAATTGCTCAAAAAGGCAAACCACACAACATCGGAGAAGAGTTAATTTTGCCAGCAATAAAGGAAGTAATAACTACTGTGCTTCATAAACCGGCCGCAGATATTATCCGAAAAAATCCTTTGAGTAATAATTCTGTGCAAAGACGAATTGATAAAATGGCTGAAAACATTGAAGAATCATTGTGCAATCATCTGAGGACTAGTCAATTCTCAATTCAGCTCGATGAGTCCACTTTACCAACTAATGAAGCGTTGTTGCTATCTTACGTGAGGTTTATTAAAGATGAGAAAATACGTGAAGAACTATTGTTTGCCAGAAATTTGGAGACAGATACAAAAGGCGAAACCATATTCAATACATTGGAAAAGTTTTGTGAAGAGAAAGAGATTCCTTTGAAAAATATTATATCAGTTGCTACGGATGGCGCTCCGGCTATGACAGGGTGCCATAAAGGCTTCATAGCATACTTAAAGAATAAAATTCCAGATGTCCTTGCTATACATTGCGTTATTCATAGACAACATTTGGTTGCTAGAAACTTAAGTGAACGACTATTTCAATCACTGCAATATGTCATCAAAGCAGTCAATAAAATCCGTAGCAGCTCTTTGAATGATAGATTATTTCATCAGCTTTGTGTTACTAATGACGAAGATTTCAACCGTTTGTTGCTTCATACTGAAGTTCGTTGGCTGTCAAGAGGCAATTGTCTGATTCGATTTTACAACCTGTTTGACTCTATGATAGAGTTCTTGGAAACTAAAGATACAGAACTGCGCAACAAGCTCATAACATCAAAGAATGATATAGCTTACATGACAGACCTGTATAAAATGTTCAACAACATGAACCTCCAACTGCAAGGCGATGAACTAAATTTAATTAAAACAAAAAATGTCGTTGCTGCTTTCGCAGCCAAACTGCTTCTGCACAAAAAGAATATGGGCAGACGTGAGTTTCACAATTTTCCGAATTTATCAGTATACTGCAGTAACGACGACTTGTTTGCCTACTGCCAACATTTGGAAAACCTCCACATTGACTTCACCGAACGATACCAGGAATTTTTAAACTTGGAAATACCAGACTGGGTGTTGGATCCGTTTTCAAATGTCAACACAGCAATGTCACCTCAGCTGGAAGAAGAACTTATAGAATTGATAATAAACGAAGAAATAAAAATCAAGTTCAAAAATGGATATCAAGAATTTTGGCTACAAAAACCGATCCCGCAATTGTACCCTGGATTGTGGTCAATTGTTCAACGATTTTTGATAGCATTCCCATCGTCATATTTGTGTGAACGTGGATTTAGTGCTGTGGCAACGCTGCTTACTAAAAAGAGAAATCGTTTGCGTGTTACCGAACGTGGCGACTTGCGGCTGTTTTTGAGTAAATTGGAACCTGATATCAACAAACTTATTGAACAGCATCAGATTCAACCTTCACATTAGTTTTTATATAATAATTGATTGTTTGTTTTATTTTCAATAAAAGATACTCTGTCCGAATACTATAAATTTGCGTTTCAATAATCAGTTATAAGTACTTAGCGGTTTTTAAGTATGTTTAAAAAGGGGGGCGTTAAAAAATAATTTATTCTTAAAGTGGGCAGTAGACAAAAAAAGGTTGGGAACCCCTGATCTAAACTAATCACACAAATAAAAGTCGAATTAAAACACCACACACAAAGTTAATCGCACGTTATAGAACAACATGGCTGAATCGAATGTCGCGCCACCTGTAACAACGTTTGGTGTGTGTGTATGTAGCTAGTAATTAAATTTTATTTCAAAGTTGGGAATAATTTTGTAAAACACTGTAACTGAGAAGAATAACAGAAATGGAATTAACATTGGAAATACATTAAAATATAATATGAATATTATGTATGTAACTGTGTATTTTATTTTAATTCAAGAATAATATATTTAAATGCATTAATCATGCTAAGAAAATACGAAATCACATGCTAATATAATGAAAATATTTATAATAAATTTTTATTGTTACCATAAGTAAATAGGGACATGATTTTATTTATGAAATGACTTCAGCCACGGTATTAAAATTTGGAATTATGAAAAACCTAATTTTAATAAATACTAATGGCAGTTAAATTTTTTTTATTGTGGGTGAATGTAAACTAGCTGATATTGAAATAGCAAATAAAAAATACGCAAGCTGGACATAACATACCATAGCATCACGCCTGTATTCCCCGAAGGGGTTGGCAGAGGTATACACAGTTGTACACCCACATTTCACCAATGCTGTTATTAAATACCATGTAATAAGTGTTGAGCCTATTGCCATCTACAGGGCACAATTCCAAACTCCGGGCTGCTACTGAGAATATTCTAACAGAAAAACTCAATAACACTTTGCCCGACTCGGGATCGAACCCAAGACCTCATGCTAAGCAGTCGCATTTGGGACCACTAGACCAACGAGGCAGTTGTTAGACATGTGAGTAACGTATGCTATTTCGCTTAGGAACGAAATTGTATCCATGTCATTTTTCAGTAGCAAATGTTTTTGCAGCCTTTCGGTCTGCTGTAATTGTTTTGGTTTTTGGTATCTCAATTTGAGACAAAATTCTCTGTATTTCGTTCTGTGTGCTTTTTACGTCTTTTTTCCCTTCGGTCAGAATTTAAATAAAAAAAAAAACTATTGAGCATAGCATTCCAGCTTTCGATTGAAATTTGAGTCGAAGGACGATTCGTGGTACGCACTGCATATTGATTGTGAAATGCAACAACTGCATTTGATCATGATGATGCATGAATCACTTTCGTACAAGAACTTCGGGCCGCGGAACCATTCGCATTCCGGGCGCAACTCATATTTATTTATCTTTGTTGCTACGTCTGCTATATTTTTCTCTGTAGGTATATAGTGCCACTCGTGCGTACTACTTAATTCGTCCACTTCACCAAGTCTGTTGGCTACAAACACATTGTAGTTTCGATTTTCGTTTTTAATCCAATGCAATACTGTCGTCGAGTCTGTCCATAAGTATCTTTTTATTGGTCGAAGTCTATGTTCCTTTTGTATGGTATCGGCGAGATGGCATCCAAGTACCGCAGCTTGTAACTCCAGCGGTGCGAGCACGGTTCTTTATATCGAGTCATTTGTCGATTTTAAATGTCAAATTTGACTTAACGTGTTGATAAAACGTTATCGGTAGCACGGTTCGTGGTATATCGTCCCCTCGATAAATTCGACAAATCTTATCGATTATGTCGACATAGCTAGCTATGGTTCTTAAGTTTGACAGTTCTTATTGTTAAATTTGCCGAATTTTATCGTCATTTGAAAGTTGGTAGATAAAGATTCTCTAAAGCTTTTTTGTAAAACTAAAATGGTTTTAGTAGAAATAATCACATTAGAATACATATGGAGGAATGTTGAAAGGATCCACAGGCCAATCTGCTTAATTTGGAGGAAGAATTTTAGGATATATTGTAGAATGAGTTGAGCAAGAAAATGACCCATACCCTTAGTTATATTGTGAGGAGTGTAAGGGTGATGTTATCTGTTGGCTCATTAATTACCAGACACAATAGATTTTTATTGTTATGATTGAAGTACAATTTTGTACTTCTCAATATAAGAGAGTAATGATTTCCCAGTATTTAGTGTCATAAAATAAATTGATCTTCCTTGTGTTATGCTAAATATTTATCTATCCGCTCATAGCCTATACATGATAATCATAGTCTCCTTTGACTGCACTACAGTTTTATATCTTTAGTACCGACTAATAACACACCGAAGGACCCGAAGGTGTGTGGTCTAAACTACAATATTGCACTGGGATAGTAGGCCTTATGTATGGTGAAGGAGGTGTCCTAAGCCAGGGAATCATGGACTCAAGGCATGCATGTACTTAAAACACTTACACATTTCTTTATTCATTCATTTATTTCAGATAACAAAAACTCACTTAATTAACTTATAGATTATCATACATATAATAATACTTAAACTAAATTCGGACACTGGAACTTGGATGTTTCGGTGGTGCTTCCATGTCCTATCTGTACACCAACACATGCTGATCGATAGTCAGCACTGAGAAAAACAGAGTTGTACATCACATAGACATGACTTCTCAATTCCATCCGTCCTTCAACATCGACTTGACATTCACTATTAATAATTAATAAATTAAGTCGGTAGGTACTTAGGGAGCCTGTCTCCCAATGTGATGGCGCATAAGGGGCGCTGTAGCTTTAATATTTTTGCTGACATATTAGCGGTGTAGCGTTAGTTGCAGTTACGTCGAAATCGGCTTCTCTTCTCTTCCAATAAGTCTACTTTACAGGCTCTAGGGGTAGGCGTCTTCTTCCGCTCCGTTTATAAACCACCAACAGCAGGTTTAATCAATTGAATAATCATATCCCTGCTATCGACATCATTACGATTGTATTGAGGTTTTTTATGCACTTTACAAGATGACAGTGATACGGAGGAATACTTTGACGACTAAATCACGTTTATTTTAAGTTATATTCCTTTTTTATTGTTTCTATAGCTTTATTTAATAAAATAAACAAAATTAAATTTCTTATATTCGACAACGATTGACAGTGACAGTTAAGTCAGATCGAGAGAAAGTCGGCAAACATCCTCCTTGATATCCTAAAATTATTTTAATTTATGTATTTTACTAGAAACAAATTAAATATTATGATTTCTAAACTATATTTCAAAAAAGAATAAAACTATATAATTTTTCATAAACGCGAAATAAATATTTTGTGATTTTAATAAAACGCAGATGAGTGAATGATGAACGATTGATTTTTTTAAATCATGTGTTGCCATTTATAAAGTCGATAAGCTGTCGACAAAACATAGCTCTCGATAAGGCTCGATAAAGCTATCGATGCAAGTTCCGTGCTACCGAACCTCGATAAAATTCGATATGTATAAACTTATATCGTCTCGACAAATTTATCGATCAAAGTACCGTGCTTGCACCGCAGCCTCGGGATGGTGACTGGTTTCAGCGGCGCAACTCTGCTTTCATATTCATATTCATATATTTATTTGCATTCCATAATGTTACAAAAGATGTTGAAGAGGCTTAAAGCTAGGTACAAATTATGGACCATGTTAGGGCACAGCAAAAAAAAAAAAAAGCATTACATAATCGTTAATACACATTGATAAAATAGAAATTTTACATTATAAATTAGTATTTAATAGATAGGAAAGAATTATTTATTAATTTTTCGTTTTTATATAATTTACAATAGTTAGGGATGTAATATGAATTAAACTATATTTTTATCATCTAGGTACTCATTGACGCTATAATAACATTTGCGTAAAAGGAGTTTTTTTAACTTGTTTGTAAATATATGTATCTTTTTTTCATTTCTTAGTGTCTCAGGTAGTTTATTGTAAATTTTGATTGACATGACTAGTGGGCTAGATGCATGTATTTGTAATCGGGATGATGGTAGGTTTAGGCGTTTTTTCTGTCGAAGTGTGTATCTTGTCTGTATGTCTTCGCGTGTGCTGTAGAATTCTTTGTGTGTGTGTGCAAATTTACAAATTTCCAATATGTATAGAGAGGGTAGAGTGAGAGTGTTTAATTTTATGAAGTGTGGTTTGCAGCTGTCCGTCTGTTCTATGTTAACTATGATGCGAATTAACTTTTTTTGAGTTGTGAATAGTGCTGGTGCGTCGGTGCTATTTCCCCACATTATTACACCGTAGTTCAGCCATGCATGCGCATAGGCGTAGTAGGTGGTTAGAGCGGTTTTTTGGTCCGTAGTCTTTTTAACTTCCCGGAGAGCATACAAAAATGTTGATAGTTTTGATTTTATTTTCAGTATGTGTGATTTCCAATTTATGTTTGTGTCTATTGTTACACCTAGTAATGTAAATTTATAAATGACACGCACACATTGTTGTTGAAATGCACGCGCCAGTATGCTACCGCTGCATACGCTGTCGGCGAAGCGTCACAAAATACATGTAATTGTAACGTCTCACTCGCACACGCCTTATTTATCTTGCAATAAGAATCATTTTCGTTCGTGTTATCTTTATCAGTAGGAATACGAAAGTACCATCTTGGTATTCTGATTTCTTTCAATCTTTGTAATTGAACAATCCATTCACTAAATATCTCGAAATCTGTACATTTTATTTCTTCATCCCATTGGAGGTTTGTCTTCCAAGAAGTTTGCATTATTATTTTAGCATTCACAGTGAAAGGCGCTAGCAGGCCATATATATCAAATATGGACATTACTATTCGTAATAATTCTCGTTTCGTAGGTATCTTCTCGCCTGATCATATTTCTTTAGGTATCCTTTCTAGTGATAAGTTAAAGCCAAAGGTATCAGTATTCGGGTACCACAATAGCCCGAGAGTACGCTCGTACATGTCGTTCACTTCGCTTTTAAAGTTAACAACGGCCGGACTCAAAGTATCAGTAGGCATGCCGTGACACACGGACATTTCGTTCGACGTCCAATTTCTAATTTCAAAACCTCCTTACTGATGAATATATGATACTTGTTTCATAGTTTTTATTGCTGTATCGGCATCATCAAAACAGTCGATGTAATCATCCATAAAATGATTTTTTACTATCGCTTGAACTGCCTCCGGCATTGTGTTTGAGTACCGCTGAGCGTTTAAATTCTTCACGTGTTGAGCGACGAACGGTGAACAGTTTGCTCCAAATATAAGTGATGTCATAACATATTTTTTGATGTCTTCATCTGGGTTCATCGCCACACAAATCTTAAGGCGTGTTGATCTTCTGGACGTATTTTTATACGAAGAAACATATCTTTTATATCGCCCGTGAGACCGATAGGCTTCTCTCGAAAACGAAACATAATACCAAGAAGTGACTGACCACAAGATTTTGCAGCAGCGTCGTATACGTATACAAGTCTTAGTTTTTTCTTATTAATATTGTCAACTCCAAAGTGGTGTGAGTACCATATCTTTTTAATATTGCGTATGTCTTCATTAGGCTGAAACTACCTCGTTGGTCTAGTGGTCTCAAGCGCGACTGCTGAGCATGAGGTCTTGGGTTCGATTCCCAGGTCGGGCAAAGTGTTATTGAGTTTTTCTGTTAGGAAATTCTCAGTAGCAGCCCGGAGTTTGGAATTGTGCCCGGTTGATGGCAATAGGCTCACCACCTATTACATGGGACTTAATAATTGACGACCGGCGGCGGGCGCAGCGATGCTTGCTTGTTGTTCAGTCGCCGTTATCATAACACATTCGGGTGATATTAGTTGACGTTGGTTGCGGTACACGCCATGTATGCACCATCCTAATGGGGTTAAGGTCGCACAGGGTTCACTTTTCTTATTATGACCCATTATCATTTTTATTGGGGAAATTAAATGATAATTGTCTTGTCCAACTAATAATGTTGGTTTCACGTCCATAAGACACGTTAAGTTATCACTTATTTGACATAAATGTTTATAGTTTTTCATGTTAATGTCCGATAATTTTTGTAATGGTAGATTTACTTCACTTATTTTTCTTGCACATAGTTCATATCGACGCCCCCGAGCAATAAGTCGGTAATCGCAAAAAGTAAATTTTACAGGAAAAATTATTTACTGTTTTTGTTGAATATCTTTTCAACCCGTCGGAACATTGAGTGAGGTCATTGATATATTAAATGAAAGCTAATTTTATGTGAAATCTTATAATGATATCAACATTAAATCATATGCTTTCAATATCCTGCAACGAGAGAAAATGCATTTTACAGATGATGAGTTCCGTTAATTGTTCAGTAATGATAACTTTATTGGGATTATTGTGGTAAATTTGTTAAAAGTGATGATCCGTAACGACATACTACGGACTTATAAAACGTAATTTTTTGTTGCAGCGACTTAGAAACGTAATATATCATAACAAAGTTATTCTAGTAATTTTAAATATACAAAATAACTGTATTGTTCAATAGCAGTGTTATTATCGAAAAATTGTGTACAACATTTTCTAAGTAACCGTCAAATACCAACAGACGATCGTAGAAGAATATATCAAAGTATAAAATAAAACTATTATAAATAATGACTATAATAATTATTATAGTATATATAGTATTTATTGAATAAAACAATAAAATAACAATCAAAAATAATTATTTAAATACAATGTACTCTTAATATTGAATAGTAAGACTAATTATAATGAGATCAACATTTTTATATGGTTATAGATAATAAAATTTAAAAAGTCTCAATCTTTAATTATTTAATTATCTAAGGCCGGGTATATTAATACAAAATCACAGTAAATAATTAACATTTTAGGTTTTAGAAACAATCAATAACAAAACAACTTAATATTAATTAAACAAAATGGAAAAATCAACTGAGAAAAATCAACTGTTTTCATCCATATCCATATTTTCATTGGCCTCCACATTATTAGCATATGATATTGATTCAAAAAAGGGGTGATAAAATCGTGGAATTGCTCCACTTTTACATAAACTCAATAAATCAATATGCAGAGCTTTGCTGATAGGAATTGGCTGGTGGTATGCTTGGTGCAACTCAAAGTTATCGGGGCACATAAGCGTGCTTTGTGTACGTTTTCTTCCCCTCCGTCTAGTATTTAAGGTAGATTGTAAATCAAGTTCTAAATATGTATCTTCAAAATTGTACTTGAAATACAGTTTATTTTCTTGCAAATGTGCAACTTTAACTTCCATCACATCAGCCCAATGAATTATATTTCCGTCTTTATCACGTCGCCAATTATTAGGATCTACAAGTGGTTTAATATCATAAAAATCAGATTGCTGCAGTTCATTTACTCTATATCTCTCGCTAAGAGTTCAAAATAATGCTGTATAATTGGTCGGGAGTATAAACAACTTTATTTCTTAAGTTCCTTTCAATGCATGCATGGAATCTCCCTCATTTTGACTGTGTCCTGTTTCGAAAAACCTGTGTGTAATGGAAATTCCAAGTACTTTGGCAGCATAAATGTAAAGGGCGAAAATATATCGGTTTTTATTCTGTCCGTAACAACCATCAGAATAAAGAGAAAATGTGGAAATAACTTTGTTGTGTTCCGTTTTGAAAAAATTTAACAGACAACTCCCTATTTCCGTACTGCCTCTTTTTGCTATCTGAAAATGCCACACATAGCAATAGCCTATTTTGCGTAGAGCGTCAAAAACTGTAAAATTGTATACGGGATATTTACGTTTGTAATGAACCCACATCAGACTGTGGTATATTTAAAACTTTTTGTAGGTCAAAAATTGCTATTGTAGAATTGTTTTTATCACCTATTTTTATTTCTCACCGTTTCTATTTCTTCCTTTTTAATTTGTCGAATCATTTCTTTTCTTTTCAAATGACGTTTATGTTTTTCCTCCAGAGAGGCTTTTACTGTAGTATCAGCCTGTTCATATACAGAGCACGAAGCACATTGGTCCTTTTTTGGTTTAAAAAATGAATAGTTGTAATTCGTATTAAACACTGTTTCATATTGGCGCTTTGTAGCCATCGTAATATTATCATAATCTTGTTCTGCAAACCACACAGTATAAAAACGATACATTTTTGTAATATTTAAATTTTCTGAAAGGTATTCTCGTTTTGATGTCTTCCTCGTATAGTGAGATTCTATTTTTGGAAACAGTTCAATATGTGTTTTAACACTAGCTTCTGTAGTAGTGGTCATTTTCCGAGGTCTGTTATTATGGGTTCCCCTATTATCTTTCAAACCATCATCTGATCTTATTTTTTCTAATGCTGTGTACACCATCTGTTCTCCAATTTGTAATGTATTTAAAAAAAAGTCTTGCATACTGATACTTTCTCATTATTTAAATTTAAATAATATTTAATCGTTTGTGTGCGATTATTTTTACGTTGTAACGTCATTCGTTTAATATTATCTGTCTTAATAAGTTTACTAACATACAACCATTGCTGTTCGCGATTAGCAAGGCTATAAAATAAAATGTATCAAATAAATTTTGTCTTTCGTAGGAACATAATTTTCTACCACAACCCATTTTACACGCGCATTGGGGACCTATTATGTTTTTAGGATATTTTTTTTGGAATTGCAACCTTCATATATTCACCAGAGTTTTTGAGTGTTTTATTTTTATTAGAACGCCACTCATTTTTATGTTGCTTGCGTTTTCTAGTCAGTTTTTTTTCTTCTACCGATGTAGAAGGATCTTGTTGTTCAATTGTGTTGTTATCTACTTCAGCAACATCGATTGCTACGGTGAAATTATCTTGAATTTCTATTCTATCATAATCATTTTCAGGGTTAACGTTTTGTGTATCGCTGGTCAGTGTTACATCAGTTTGGTTTATAAATAATAAGTCCTCATTTTGCATGTTTTGTTCTGGTTTTAATGTTAAATCTAAATCTGTTGTAGAGTTATCGGATAGAGAGTGAATTATTGCCGAATGAGTTACCAATAATTCATCATTTATTACTTTATCGTCTTGTTTACTTGTGTATATTACTGAATCCTTAATGATGTCATTATTTTCTTCTATTACATCTTTGTGAGCTATTTGAACAGGGGAACAATCTGAAGGTATTTTATATATTACTGATGGAGATGCTACGAAGTTAGTACCTAAATACAACGATAAATTTGAAATAGTAGAAGGAGTGCTAGTTATTTGTGAATTTGCTAAAATTCTATTTAATACTGGGAATTTCCGCTCAGACTTGAAACGCTACCGTTAGAGCTATTGCTAGTAGTTCTCACTGGACTTGGAAAATACTCTGAGCAGTCTGGTGAAAAATCTTCATCATCCGATTTTTTATCACCGTCAATGTATGTTTTTTCCGGTACATCTGTAAATAATATTTATTATTAGGTTACCTATTAATACTTCAGTAGTCTATAAGGGAGGCTTACGTTTAACAGTGGCTATCATCAGATTTAAATGATGATGACTTACACTTTTACAAAATAATTATATAAATTTCCGAGATTAAAAAAGTCACTCGGGAATAATTTTCATAATCGATCCAGTACTTCCTGAGATTACCTCTTACAAAAAACAAAGAACATTAAAAACTTTACCTCATAGTATTTGCATATAATTATGACAAAACTTGGATATATAAAAAAATTTTCTAACCCTTCAGAGATGTGCAGGCAGGATGCTGTCATGTATTTATGTAAAAAGTACGATACCTATTATATAATCATACATACCTCGTAACTCATACCTTGATACAACTTGCATAGAAGAAGATTCTACTGAACCCGAATGTAGAGTGATACTATTTGAATATGCATCGGATTCCTGATTTATATCTGAAAAAATATAAAAGAATAACAAATTATATCGGTTTAAAATTAAAATATACAATATTATATTTATTAAAAAACGATACAAACCTGTATTTGGACTGTTCAAATGTGTATCTTCATCTGAAATCATAAAATAACGACAATTTAGAACATTTTCCTTAGATTTATCTTGATAGGTACCTAATTTCAAACAGTGAATACCGCTGCCATTGGGAATCAAACCCACGATATCACCAGGTGACAATTAAAATCACTAAGTACTTACGTGGATGTTAGGATGTTTAAATGAATAGACAAGTCGAAAATTTACGAAATTGTACTTTATTTTATGGATTTGTTAAAAATAGGAAGTAGATAAGTATGCTATTTAGTTACAATACATAATTTTATAAAGTAAGTACTTACTCTCGACTGAATTATCAACCATTAGCAGCATCCGTCGTACACGAGCGTTTTTTAATTCTCTATAATGTTTTCTCGATTCCATAGTAATTAGTATAGGTAGTACAAACAATGGATTCACAGATAATTTGCGTTTGGCACTGATACGTATACACAAACACACTTATAACACTTCAATTACTATTCTATTCAACAACTAGCTGTGCCCGCAAACGTTGTTTTGCCATATAAATAAAAAAAATTGGGGTGGACTACCCCTAACATTTAGGGGGATGAAAAATAGATGTTGGCCGATTCTCATAGATACCGGATAAGCACAAAAAATTTCATCAAAATCGGTCAAGCCGTTTTGGAGGAGTATGGCAACGAAAACTGTGACACGAGAATATAAAATTCTCGTGTCACAGTTTTCGTTGCCATACTCCTCCAAAACGGCTTGACCGATTTTGATGAAATTTTATATATTAGATAAATCAAAAAAACTGAGCAATACGTCACGTCGAAACAGATGAAATTTGCAACTGTTTATGTAAACAAACATTACGCGCCGGCGGCGCTAGTTCAATCACGTGTTGGGGGCGTGGCATGTTTCTATTCCTGTCTTATTACTAGTTATAGAATGGGAGAAATGGATCTTACAATGGTCGGGCGACGAAATAATGACAGTACTGTCGATAACGGGCGAGACATGATCTAATTTGAAACTAATAATTTTCAAGTAAATGTTACGCATATTTAGTAACCAATTATTTACCTAATAAACTTTGTTAATTGCTATTACCGATGGAGTTTATTCAAAATATTACGGAATAAATACAGTATGATCGTTTACCAGAAACTTCATAAAGATTATTTACAGCAATAAACTGGTAAGAGCAACTTACCAAATATCAAAATATTAAACACTTTTGTATTGTTGTTTAACGATATTTTTCTCGTTATCATATTCTCGTAGTTTACAAGTTTCCGTACAATAAAAATGTTATTCTTAATATTTTCGTTAATTGCACTAGGAAAATTTTGGAAAAAATTGCCAAGGTGTATTCGAACCCGTAGGTTCCGAATATGATATAACAATAAAAAGTCCATAATAGAACATTACCGACTTATTGTTCGGGGGCGTCGATATGACTCATTGTTTTGATTAGTAATTTTACACTTTATTATTTCACTGTTGCATGTTAATTTGGAGTCCCATGCTCCTCGGACGGACAATGTTTGTTTCTCGCCTCGTAAGCCTACGCGATTGGCAACTTCACTAGATATTAACGATATCGTCGCAACGTCATCTAACAGCGCATATGTATTTATCACACCGCGTGGTCCGTACACTTTTACAGGAACTACTTTAAGGCACATTGAGGCGTTGTTCATATTGTTCGTGTATGTCACAGTTTCTGAGGAGTCACTAGGCACAGAAGGCACTATATTGTTTTGGTTTGCGGTTTTATCACTTTCTGTTATCGATCTATTTTCACTGGATTTTGTATTACTGTTTTTTGTTGCACACTCGGTTTTTGTTTTCCAATGTAGGTAACGATGATGCGGTAGCGAACACTCGACAATGCCGCATGCGGGCTCTGAGTAGGTGTCGCGATTGTGTGATGCCAGTAGACATTTGTGGCATAGATGGTTGGCGCGTACATATCGCCATCGATCCTTGGTCATAGCGCGTTTGAACCGTGTGCATTCGGTTAGTTTATGATTACCGCTACGACAAAATTTGCACCAGTGGCGGGGCTACAACTAAATTTGATGTGGGCAAGACAGATTTCGCGAGGCCCTGTTCTATGGCGACCTGAAGACGGATTTTATAAAATAATAAAAACAAACAAAACAATTAACACTGCCAAGTTTTTATTCATAAAAATACAAATTAGATTAATAAGTATTAAATGAAAAATTACAAATCGTTAATATAAAGGTGGAGATATACATTTCTTAAAGTGTATCTTAAAAAACATTAGATTTCTTTATTAAAGGAACAGAAATTTCCTGCTTTTAATGTTACTAAATTCCTTAATTATGGTATCGTAATTCAGCCTAGATGCCAAATCTGATTCAATTGATAAAACAGCCAAAGCTGAAAGTCTTTCTTGGCTCATTGTGTTTCTCAAATATTTTTTTATTAATTTTAATTTTGAAAAACTTCTTTCAGCAGAGGCTGTACTTACCGGAATTGTTAATAAAATTCGGATGACAATGTAAATATTTGGGTAAATTTCTTTCAAGCTATTTTCTGTTATGTATGACAGCAGCTGTTTCACGTCTTTAATGAAGTTGGGTAAATTCGGGATCATTGTATTTAATTCTTCATATAATTCAAATGGTTGGAAGTCACTGCTCTCACCCACACGCAGGACGTTATGTAAATCGTTACAGTGTTTTAATATTTGCTCCTGTGGCATATTTTTTAGCGCGCTTAAATCATAGAGAAAACCAAACTCTTCAAAATGTTGATTTAAAGACGTAAATCTTAATTCCATATTGGTTATTATAGAATCAATCATGGCGTAAAAAAAATCTGTTTGATACCGGATTTTGGGAGACTGTATAGGTTCATCGCTGCTTTCATAATCGAACATCCTTTTCTTTTTGGCTACTCTTTTATTCTTAAACTCTTTTGGCAGGTCATAATCGCTTTGCTCAGTAAATTTCCGAACATCAGACAGGGATTTCTCAAATCCAGTTTCCCGATACTCTTTTATCCATTCACAAAATGTGTGTAAATGTTCAAGAGCAATGCTTAAATGAATTTGTACTGATTGCCATAATTTACTTATTATATTAACACGCAATAATATCTCATACCACACATGTAAAGATACGATAAATTCTAAACTGAACATTTCATTTAGTATTGAATCGCAATCACTGAGAGTGTCTGATTGCTCCGTTTCATTTTTTAAGTTTTCTATGCATTCAATCACTTCATCAAATTGCAATAATACGGCCTTTACTGCTTCGACTCTACTTTCCCATCTTGTGTCTGATAAAGGTTTTATAGTGAGTTTTAATTTTCCTTTTATAAAATCCCAGCGCTTGCTTGAACTTGAAAATAGCAAATAAATTTTTTGTATGAAACCAAAAAAAGTTTTTGCTACTATAGATGAGTTCGCTGCATCTACCAACAGTAGATTCCAACTATGACAGCCACAAGGTGTGAAAAATGCCCTAGGGTTAATATTCAATATTCGAGTTTTAACTCCACTATTTACACCTACCATATTTGCACCATTGTCGTATCCCTGGCCACGGCAGTCTTGAATATTTAAGTCATATTTTTCTAGGTGTTCCAGTATAGCATTGGCTAAATATTCTCCAGTTGTCTGAGTAACAGCTAGAAATCCCATAAAATGTTCGACTATTGTACCAGTTGACGTATCACAAAATCTTAAGATAACCGACATTTGTTCAACACTACTACAATCTCTAGTGCAATCGAGCAAAAAAAGAATAATACTTTGCTTCTTTAACCTTACGAATAATTTCATTGACAACTGTTTTTGACATCAATATGATCAATTCATTTTGAATATCGTGACTTAAATAATGGTGTGAAAGTTGTTTGTCACTAATGCGTTTCATGTGTTCACGTAAAGTAGGATAAAATTTTGATATCTGTTTAAATAAATCTATGAAATTACCGGAATTCTTAATACCGTCACCTGTCTTGAGAGATTCTCTGTGACCTTTAAATGCAAGATTATGAGAGGCCAGAAAGTTTATTATGTCAATTATTCTCTCTAACAAGTTGTGCCAATGTTTTTGTGATTCACGTATTAGCCTTTCGTTTTCTTGGTCTATTGTTTTGCCTTGATTTATTCCTTTCTCTAAAGTTAACCATTGGAACATATGTGCCATATGTTCTTTGGTATTCTCATGTCTATGTAAAATGCTACTTAAATGTTTCCAGTCACAACACCTTCCTTGCACCACCTGAGTTTGTGAATTGCTAAATAGTCTGCATGGAAAACAGTAAACTTTATTTTGGGAATTGGAATAAACTAACCAGCGACGATGTTGAGTTTCACCATTATTTAGTTTTCTCGAGAAATAGAAATTGGAAAAGTGTCTGTTATCATCACCTTTGGGATAATATTCATCACCGCTATTTAATTGCTGTGTGGGGCCGCTTCGAACTATGTCACGACGCTGTGTATCCGTTATGGGAAACGTCCACAATCCCGGATCCGAATTAACAAGTACTTGCTGGCGTCGTCGCTGCGAATTGGAGAATCTATGTCAATCTGTTCTTCTTGACTGCTTGATGACAGCACAAGAGTTTCAGCGTCAATTTTTGATTGGCTAGAAGATGATTCAAGCTCTACGTCTAACTGACGTTCGCTCTCGGTATTCAGTGTATCTAGAGCATTTTCCAACGGTATCTCGGACGTTTGTTGTGTAGAAGTCGAAGCTATCGATTCAGAAGGTTCTGTACTACCAGATGCAGTTTGGTTGAGGAACTTCATCAAATTTAAACTCAAAACTTGGTTGGTTGCAGTTCTTTCAGCTTTTCTTTTTCTTTTTGCTGATCCAGACTCCCATTTTCTTCCAATATCTCTATCTCGGCCGGACATGTCGATAACGTCGTATCTATAAACTGTAAACGAAAGCAATAGTTAACATTTTTTTGCAGTTTTATCTACATAATATTGTAAAACCTAAATTTAAATTAGTTTTCAAATAAAAATCTTTAAGATAGCTTTTACTACCTGCTAGTTTTAAAAACTTAAAAAGTCGATACGTTTTTTACCTTAAAGCTTTTTTGGTTTCCTTCAAAAGATATTATAAAGCGTATTTTATATACAAGTAATTACTGCGTTATATACTTATTACCAATTAAATAATTTTTACCTTATGTAAAATAGACGAGTACAGGTACCGGTGTGTTACAAATCACAAAGAAAACAAAAAAACAATTAAATAGTCACTGTTTTAAAATTTTGGGTCAGTTTACAGGAGCAATCAATATACCTAAACACTATCTATTTATTCACTAAATATTATTAAAACATTGAACACACTATTCTTATCAAAATAGGTACGTACAGTCATAAATAGAATAGAATCTATTTTTGTCCTACAAAAGAGAGCTGTCAGGGCTATATATAATTTACGCAGTCGGGAGTCTCTTCGAGAAATATTTAAGCAAATCAATATCATGACGGTGCCATGTCAATACATTTACGAAAATATTATGTATGTTAGGAAAAATTTACACAACTATACATTATTATTACACAAATTTACATAACTATAGTACTAGAGATAGAAACAAACTAGTTCAACCACGGTTTAGATTAACAAAGGTACACACATCGTTTATGGGGTACTGTATAAAATGTTATAATAAAATACCTCCAAATATACTTCAATTAAACGAAACACAATTCAAAACTTGCATAAAACACACACTATGCAAGCGAGCATATTATAAGTTAGAAGACTATATTGTTGATAAAAATGCTTGGCACAATGCTGGTCCTGCTCCACAATAACCCTAAAGAATTTCTCAAGAATTTGTAAAAATCAGATCAAATATATATATTGTAATTAGAAATATATCGGACATTCCATTAAATAAGTTCAATTGTGACATGCTCCTGATGAATCCTGACTATATCGCTGATATTAAAAATAATATGCCATAATATTAATTGATTTGTAAATTAATACTGTATTTTTATTATTCAAAATGAATTAACTTGCTCTGTATAATTAAAATTCATTTTATAATAAATAACAATAAACTAGTACCTAAATATAAATATTGTAAATGTGAGTGCTACGTAACCATTTTACTAAACTTTCTATTTTGTTTGTTGTCTGGCAGTTGGGAGTATGTCATGCTCACTAAAATGTCTCGCTGATGGTGGCGTGTGTGTTGGGTCATTCGATTCCCTACAACATGGTTGAGTTGGGTGATGCTGACGCATGCGTCATGTTCGTGAACGGGCGCCGTCAGTTGGGACTGGTCATCTCTGGACTGTCATGACAGGAAATTTGAATTGTTAAACTACACTCTTTTAGTATTATCTTACATTGTTCTCACATATTTAAATTATATTTTTTTTGCAACAGAGTCAGTGTAACCAATACCTGCTATTGTGTAAACCTATTTTATAAAAAGAGTAACCATGGAGTTTCTTGCCCGTTCTTCTCCATAGGAATCTACACTTTGGAACGTGGCAACTAGCTTCTGACAATTCAAAAGTGCCTGTAAAGGGTCTAATTGAAATAAATGATTTGACTTTGACTTTGACTTTAAAAATAAACAATATTGAATAACACAATTATACGTTTCTATTGTTACGCGCCTAGCGACTGCGTTGCGTACTTTGATTTGATTGGTTGACTTCCTAGTAAAGAAAGTAAACGAATAAACCGGGGATTCCCCGCACTCTGGTCGGCGGCAAATGTTGCCAGACTAAGAAAACATGTTTCACAACAAAATTGATGTGTGCGTGTGCGTGTGCGTGTGCGTGTGCGTGTGTGTGTGTATGTATGGAAGTGTAAACTTCTTATTTCTTATTCAAGAGAGCTGATTTGAAGAGTATCACTGCTCTCTGAAAATTTCAACCGATTTCGTTCGTTGGTTTTCGAGAATTTGTCGATCGCCGTTGAACCGGTCAAAATCGGCCGATTTCTTCGTAAGATATTAAAAACGAAAAAATTAAAAAAAAACGTTTTTTCAAAAAATCTCTCGAATCATTTTACCGATCGATTTTAAAAACTAATCAGCTTTTAACCTTCAAAAACTACTGCGACCGCTGTTGGACTGGTCAGAAGCGGTCGATTTCTTCGTGAGATATCAAAAACGAGAGATTTTAAAAAATACGTTCATAGAACTTGAAAAAATGTTTTATAATTGGAATTGGCGGGAAGTTACAGGGATGGCCTTTAGGGTCAACCGTTTTCCAAATTTTTTTTGTTTTATTCTCGCTTTAAATCCGCCTCTGATTTGCACTTATAAGTAGGTTCTTGTTTCTCAGTCAACAATAACGCGTGATGTTTTCAGTCTTCAGGCTTTCTTTTATATTCAGTTTGACTGTGAATGTGAGTCAATCGTAGATATTTTACTGGCTTATTCATATAGAAATTCGGCGAGTATTTCCAATTTTGGCTTTTCTGTTTTCAAATGAACGTTGTAATAATCAGCCCACTTGTTGATAAGAGCACTGGGACACTTTGTCAACACTGACGATATGAGTTCCGGACTTCTTAAATAATCGATTTGATTCACTGCTTCCGTTGCGGCCACAAAATTTCTAATTTTAATTGCGAAGGAAACTATATCTTGATGGTAATTTTGTGATAAAGGTGTCATTTTCCGTAACTGATATGTTATTTTATTTATTATTACTTCGGGCCTACCGAAGCGAAGTTCTAGTGCTTCTATGACGGATTTCGGGCACGTGTTTCCGTTGAGAAGTGATAACACTGTTTCTTTTGCTTCTCCACGAAAGGCTTTGCGGAACCTCCACATGTTTTCTGCGTCACTTTTTGCAGAACTCCGTTGACTCGTCGTAAGCTTGTTTAAAACCGAGCCACTCGAGTGCATCGCCGTAGAACTGCGGTAAATCTTTTGAAGTAGCGAATCGGGACATCAACTGTCGATTTTGTGAGGTAGCCTGGTGTATGGCACTAACCAACGTCTTCATTTCAACATCACCACTATGGCCGAATTCTTTTTCAGGTTGCTGATTTTGGTTGATAAAGTTCCTATCAGACACATGACTACGTTCGAGCCACTCTTGCACTTTGTCCACTGTCCGCACCGAGTGACCATCACTGGGCTGATGTCTAGAGCTCTGGCGACTGCTGTGCTGGTCCTCGAGAGCAGCTAATTCGGTGGCTAGCTTCATCTCTACGAGCACGGTGATTTAACTTAGAACAAAGTAAAGAAACAATACCCGACTAGTTTAGGAAGGGATCTGCTTGATAGAAATACACAAATCAACTACTCCTTTTCAATTTAGTCGTATAGCATTTTCAAAAGTTTGATTTACTAATTGCTAGATGGCGCTTTTCTCAAAAAATCCAAGTGTACAGTCACAGCTTAGGCTCCATTTTACGCAGATTACCATAATTGTGTAAATAAAAACTATTTTTATTATTTCATATATAAAAATATTTTAGGAGATAAGTTAACTTAAAATTAATTGTTATATGCAACTTCTACATAAAAGTTGAAAATTATTGAATACAAGTGAATTTAAGAAATTGTTTTGAATTCAAATGGAACGCAACCTAAACAAGTTAAACAACTGTCAATTTTGTATAAAAATAAAAATACAAAATTATTCCGTTTTTCTCTTTCTGAGTGAATGGATGCGATACGATTGTTTTGTGGATTTTTATTGACGACTTGGCTTGTATGGACTTTGAGGATTCTGCTTTTAAACGTTGACTTGGAAAAGTATTGGATACCGACGACATTGCTTCATCAGATTAACTCTTGTACGAAAACCTGGACCGTTCTCTTGCTCGAAAAATGCACTGTTATTGTTTTGGCTATTGTGGTGATAAACAGGAACGCGAGTAAGTGTTGTGTGCTGAGCTGCAAAAATACTCGTAAGTACTTAATCTATTATGGGTGAGCCAGAGGGTTAAGAAATGTGTACGTGAAACAACAATTAGGTCTTCAAGTATGAGGTCTCCTGAAATATCAATAAACTGTTTGTGATATGGTTAGAGTGTTTACCATTACATAACGTAATTGTTGACTATTCACAGACAAATAATCAGCATAGTTTTGAAAATACTGCCCCCTGTACAAGAACAAAAACTTTCTGTAGACTGTTATATGCTCATCTAATAGATTTATATATTCTAATGTTTGGTTAAAAAGTGTGCAATATTTATTTATCATAAATTCTTGTGGCAAGAAATATATGGTATTAAAACTGCACCTTCTCACTGAATACTCCAGTGCTTTAACCAACTTAGCCATTCCAACGTCTACTCACTATTCTAAATTATCTTTACCTCTGAGAAATATAAAATTATACTTCATAACATTAAAAATCTATTGTCTGGTAATTAGCGAGTCAACAAATGTCTTATCATCAACACTTGTTCATTTACTATAGAATGACTAAATCAGGAGGGTCAGTTACAAATCCTACTGACAATAATATTTTATTGTGAATGTTATTATTTTATAGTTTAATGTGCACATTTGTAGCAACAGGCCGAGTTGAATTGTGTGAAACAATGAGCTTATAAATTATGAGAAATTCATCAACAATTGTGGATACCTTGTTTATGCTTGATGGTTGTGATTTCCAAATTAAACTCTGAATGTAAGAATATACTTGTAATGGAAATCAATGCTAAAATATACAGAAAAATTACTATAATATTGAACGCGTTACAACGTGTCGTCGCCGTAGCGGTCGGTAGCGGAATGGCCGAGGGGGCGCGGGCGCGTCATCGAACGCGCGCAGGCGTAGAATCTTCTGGAACGTTTTGACTGTGTGGGTGTAGAGGTGCGCCTTAACAATCTCCCGGGCCTTGAAAGCTCCCTTTCAAGTATTCAATAAGGGACAAATGCGGTTGATTGCTCTACGGATGATTCCTTTGCTTGTTTTGATGTCTGCTACTCTGCAGGCACCGTCAGAACCTGGATAAACGGCGTCAATACGGCCGAGTGGCCATTTCAGGGGCGGGGTGCTCTCTTGCTTTACAAGCACCAGTTGTCCGGGTTCCAGGTTGGGCTGGCGCTTGTGCCATTTAGTGCGTTGCTGCAGCTCGCTGACGTACTCGCGGCTCCAACGCGACCAGAAGTGCTGTCTTGCTTGCTCAACCCTTGCGTATCTGTGCAGGCGGTTTGAATTGACGTCTTGCAGATCTGGTGCTGGCAGCGATGTCATCGTTCGCCCGATGAGGAAGTGCCCTGGGGTAAGAGGAGACAGGTCGTGAGGGTGGGAAGATAAAGGAGAAAGGGGCCGTGAGTTGAGTATAGCCTCAATTTGTGCGAACAAAGTTGAGAGTTCCTCATAAGTTAGGTGTGAATCACCCAAGACCCTTTTCATATGATATTTTGCCGACTTTACAGCTGCCTCATGAAGACCCCCGAAGTTTGGAGAGTATGCAGGTAAGAATTTAAACTTAATTCCTTCCTCTACAAAAGGCTCTGACACTGAGTTAAAATTATTCTTAAGGAAAACTCCAATTTCGCGACTAGCACCTACAAAATTGGACCCATTATCACACCATAGTTCGCGGGGCTTGCCCCTTCTACTAATAAAACGACGAAAGGCCAAGATAAAAGCTTCTGTGCTCATATCACCTACTAGTTCTAAATGCACAGCTTTCACCTTGAAGCACACAAATACACATAAATAACACTTAATTAATCTAGAACCACGACCTTTCTTATTATTGATAAAAAACGGCCCAGCGAAATCAGTGCCTGTAATTTCAAACGGATATCCTGGACTTAGTCTAGCATGTGGTAAGTTACCCATTATTTGATTGGCAACTACGCCTTTCGCGCGAGTACATAATATACAACTTCTGTATATCTTTCTAGCTAACACTCTGCCATTAATAGGCCAATATTTCTCACGAATGAGTGAAAGGAGTAACTGCGGGCCAGCATGCATATACTTAATGTGATAATAGTTGAACAACAGCTTTGTAAACGGATGGTGAGAATCAATAATCATTGGATGCCTTTTGTCATAATCAAAACTTGAATTTTCCAATCTGCCTCCAACTCTTATTAACCCTTGTTCATCAAGAAACGGCGTTAAACTCAACAGTGGTACAGATTTACATTGCTTGTCATAATTAGGAAAACTTTCATGTTGAGAGAGGTAAACTAATTTTACTTGTGCTGAAGACAATTCTTGCACCGTTAAGCTTTGTTTACTACGATTAATATTATCTTTAATCTTAACATTATTAAGGAATCTAATGACGTATGCAATAATACGAAGCAATTTTAAATAATCGGAATACTTATTTATGTCAATAACAGGTTTATCTAAGTGTGACATATTTACATGAGTTGCATTAGACTTTATTTCAGGTAATGTTGCATACCCCATGTTAGAACCTTGGTTTGGCCAATGCTCTTCCCCCATTCTTATGAATGTAGGTCCCTCCCACCATAAGGACAGTGACTGTAATTCATCAGGGTAAACGCCACGTGATGCTATATCGGCGGGGTTTTGTGAAGTAGGGACATACAGCCATTTACAGTTAGTGCATATATCGTTTATAGATGCTACTCGATGTGCCACAAAAACTTGCAACTTCTGCGAAGGTGTACACAACCAGCCCAGTACTATTTTTGAATCAGACCAGAAAGTTTTACTAGAAATATCACATCGCAGAGATTTGGAAGCCTTTTCACACACTCGAGCAACTAAAAGAGCACCACAAAGCTCTAGTCTGGGTATGGTAGTAGTCTTTAGTGGCGCCACCTTTGCCTTGGCACACAATAGTCTCACAGTACAGTTACCTACAGCATCAGTTGATCTAACATACACACAACCAGAATAGGCTTTAACACTAGCATCGGAAAAGGAATGCATTTCTATTTTTACAGGATTACTACAACATGCATGACGAGGTATCATAACAGTTTGTAAATAATGAACATTGTCAGTGAATTTTTTCCACAATTTTTGAATATCATTAGGAACTTCATCATCCCAACCCAGTTTTTGTGACCATAACATTTGTAAAATGATTTTACATGAGATAATACAACAGCTAAATAGACCTAAAGGATCAAAAAAACTAGAAGTAAGTGATAGAATGGAACGCTTAGTAAATGGCACATCTTCATTACAGTCTGGGATTTTGGAAGATACTATCAAATGTTGTCAGTATTAGGATTCCATTCTAAACCTAATGCTTGGCTTTGCGATGACAATATTTTATAATTATCTTGATTAGAACTATGATTGTTTAAGACACAATTTAAAAACTGGCTTGAATTACTTTTAACCTTTCTAAGGTTAAGGCAAGCCGACTCGAGTTTCTCTAGAATTCGTTGATAAATGTTGAAAAGTAATGACTCATCACCACACCCTGTTAAAATGTCATCTACATACCAGTCGTGTAACATAATTTCCTTCATCAACGGATCCCGACACTCTCGACTCAACTCTACCATACATCGAGTGCTGAGAAAGGGTGCCGATGATGTACCATATGTTACAGTATTCAGTTGCAAGTACTTCATCGGCTGTCCTTCATCCTCACGCCACAAAATTGTTTGTAAGTATCTTTGAGATTCATTCACCAAAATTTGACGGTACATCTTCTCTATATCACCTGTGAATATGTATGCATGTTGTCTAAATCTGATTAATATAGAGAAGACGTCGTCCTGTACAGTGGGCCCTACCATTAGCAAATCATTTAAAGAGAGACCTGAATCAGTTTTTGCAGATGCATTGAAAACTACACGACACTTTGTCGTCTCACTCTGTTCCTTAAGAACCGGGTGATGTGGCAATAAATTAACAAATTTAGGTTGCTCTACTTCAGTCAAATGACCCAGTTCTGCATATTCATTAATAAAATTAACATACTGCGATTTTATATCAGGCTGCCTTCTGAATCTTTTCTCAAGTGACACTAACGAATGCTTTGCTCTGTGATATGAATTACCTAACAACTCAGGTTTGTCTCTCAAAGGCAACATGACACAAAATCGACCATCCTCCATGCGGCATGTGTGTTTCACGAAATGATCCTCACAAGCTTGCTCCTCCATGGTAAGCTTTGGTTTGTCCGGCAGCTCCTCCAGCTCCCAAAACCGTCTTAGCTGAGTTCTTATTGCTTGACTGAAATTGCAATGTATATTGTTATGTACAGCATTATTAGGACACATGATGGGCCCCACAACTAACCAACCAAATTGGGAATTTTGTAATACAGGTTTATGCTTCCCCAATTTAATCTGATCAGATGCACATATCACATCCCAAAAAATGTCAGCCCCTAATAACAGTTCAATTTTTGATGGCTCATAGAAAATAGGATCTGCAAGGTTAACATGTTCCGGAATGTGGAGTGATTGGATATCAACTTTAGAACTAGGTAAGTTACTAGTTATTTGTGGAATAATACATGCCTTCACATTTATACAGTATCTATTATAGCATGATTGAATGTTAAAATTGCAGCACTCTAATGCAGAGAATGACATGTTATTTATTCCAGTTACAGATATTGAATTTACAGGTTGACTCTCAATTCCTAGTTTTCTTTTCAGTGATTCTGTTATGAATGATGACTGACTGCCACAATCCAGCAGGCATTTCACTTCATGACATTGGTTATTGTAATTTAATTTCACTCTCGCAGTGGATAGTAAAACTTGATTTGAATCTATACAGGATGACAGTGCAATTGGGTTACAGATGCTATTAGTACTAGGTTCATCTTTGACAACCTTGGATGCAGGCTTATTGTACCTATGCAGTAGTGAATTATGCTTTCGTTTGCATATCTTACAAGGACTTGAATTGCATTGATGAGCAAAATGTCCACCTCGTAAGCAGTTGATACATACTCTTAATTTTGAAATTTCTGAATTCCTATCCTCAGGTGACATGCTATTAAATTTCTCACAATAATAAATCAAATGCTCACCATCACAAATCAGGCACAAGCAAGACTTTGGTTTGGTTTGATTGTTTTCACAGGCAGCAGCCACAAAAGTTTTTTGTTGTTTCTCAATCGACTTATGTGGTTTTTCATTTGCTTTACTATGTTTGTCACTGCTACTTGAGCAAACCATCTCCAAAATGTTAGCCCTACTTCTTAAGAATTCAAAGAAATCATCAAGGGTGGGACTGGCCGTTAAACCATTTCTATGTTCTTCCCATTTGGTACTAGTAATATTATCCAATTTTTGGCTAAACATAAAGATAATCAAAGTGTCCCAGTTATTTGTGCTTTCATCTAAGCTGTTCAAAGCTCTAATGTGTTTTAAAATATGATCAACTAAAGCCCTTAGAGACTTTTCAGATTCCCTAACAGTAGGTACACTAAATAATAGTTTCAAATGATTATGAATTAATTGTCGTTTGTTGTTGTAGCGATCACTGATTAATTTCCAAGCAACTGCATAATTATTTGAAGAAATCTCAAGTGATTCTATGACTGCCGCAGCTTGACCAGTCACCGACCCTTTCAAATACTGAAATTTGTTTATATCATTAAGACTCGCATTATTATGAATTAATGATTGGAATGTGTCACGAAACTCAAGCCATTTATTGTAATCTCCATCAAAGGATGGCAGTTTGATTGTGGGCAATTTGACGGCTAAACTATTTATACCACAACACTGAGTTGATGCTACTTGTACTTGTGACTTTATACTTTCCACTGGATTACTACTTGTAATAAACTTACTCTCATGCATTTCAATTAACTCTTGAGCAGAACTTATCACAAAATAAAATATACTTTCAGTACTATCCCGGTCTGAACCTTTTATAGGAACATCGGTTCCATCACTTGAAATTTCATTCTTGTTTTCCTTTATTTCTATTTCAGATTGAAGTGTATCATACTCATTGAATAACACTTCAATTTTACTTAATCTTACTTTCAACTCATAAAATTTTTGTTTGGAAATTTCTTTATAACTATCAAATTCTACTAAATAGTTTTTAAAATTAGTTAATCTGCCTTTAATAGATGCCCTCTTACTCCTCAGTTCTTTCAACTCAGTGTCAGACATCCCGCAGAGAATAAGGTTACACTCAAATCAGATAGTAGAATAGAAACTATAAATACCTGCTGTCCTCTCAAACCTATGAACCAGCTGTAGAACGGCAATATCACACGGCTCCGTCGTTACTCATTATTTGACTACGATTATTTGCGCACGTGTAGCCCGATAGGTGTCTACTAGTATTTCGCCACGAGGTGTTTCTTGTATCTGAAAATGATCGGCAAAATGCGTGAACTTTCTCGCAAAGCAAACGTGCAGGAGGCTATAATGCTAAACGTAGATCGTGAATACCCCAAGCTAATGCAAACACTATTTGAATTTTTGAAATGAAAAGAGGATAAAACAACGTGGTATACACAGTAGAAAATTTATAATATTAGGTTTTCGTTATTCCAATATAAGTTTAAAATTATTACAACCCAATTAATAGTTGTTGGAGAAAAGATTACAGTGAATTTAGACACAATTACGTTATTGTAATACCACATGGGTAGCTATTGAACTCCCAACATGCGCACACAGACCAAGAGCTATAATATACAGTGAAATAGGTAATTAGGTTGCTGGTATGCAGGATACGGATAATTAAGGAACGAGCACTTCCCTTTTGAGAAAAAGTCCGCTTGCTGCGACGCCCTTGATTCCAAAAAAATCCTTCTACAAAATGTCCGCCGCTGACCGCTCGTCCGCGTCGTTGATAGGTATTATGTTGCTGTGCTTTCCGCACAGTCTTGTCCTGTCACGGTCGCCAAATTATGTTTATGCTTGATGGTTGTGATTTCCAAATTAAACTCTGAATGTAAGAATATACTTGTAATGGAAATCAATGCTAAAATATACAGAAAAATTACTATAATATTGAACGCGTTACAACGTGTCGTCGCCGTAGCGGTCGGTAGCGGAATGGCCGAGGGGGCGCGGGCGCGTCATCGAACGCGCGCAGGCGTAGAATCTTCTGGAACGTTTTGACTGTGTGGGTGTAGAGGTGCGCCTTAACATACCTTGAGGAAGATTAAAAGGGTCTTATTTTCAGGTCTGGAAGCTATTTTGCATAAGTTCCCTGATCCAGAAAAGGAATTGAATAGATTCAATAGGTGGATTTATGCTATTGGTGGAAATGTCTTAGTGATAGACTCCAAGTCTGTCTTTAAGAATGGAAGAATCTGCCACTCTCATTTTGAACCTAAATACTACACTGCAAGCAAACGACTAAGCAAAAATGCAGTTCCATCTTTGTTTTTATCAGTGTAATGACTTATTTATTAAGGTGTGCTTGTGTCAAAGTTTTAACAAGAAATAGTGTGATCTCCTAAAAAACAAAATATAAATTAAATTAAGTTTAAATGTCTCGGGCGCCTGGAGTCACAGATAGTACCAGATAGCAACTATGCGTAGAGATTGGAGCCTTTAATCTGCCGGTGGGGAAATATCTAATAAAAATCAATGCTTGTATTAGACTTGTTATATTTTCGTAAGATTTCTTTTACACCAAAGTTAAATTAAATGTAAATTATAAAGTACAGCATTATGTTAGATAGTAAATAATTACCCTATTGTCATTATTGCATCCTTAGTATTGATATTAAATTAAATATAAAAGTATACCGACTTGCTACGCCGCATGGTTTGAGGTTAAGTTGCCGGAGCCAAAGGAAATATATATTGAAGAATCCAAATGGAATCCAATTTGAGTATTTTGTTTGGGTTAGATTATTACTCCAAATTAATAAAAGATTTTATAATAAAATATAAAAAAAACGCCTGAGGGCTGTAACAAAGAATAATTTTGGTTATGACACGAACGAAAATATCAAAATACGCACACGCACATGGTTGGCGTCTTTACAAAAACTTACCGTTTTCCAACAAAAATATGATTCGCTAAAGTAAATGTGACATCTAGCGTCTCACTACAACATATCCATGCTGAAACAATGTTGAAATACAAGTTAAAGAAAATTTACAACCACGAGAATGAAAGTAATGCAACTTTCTGAAAAAATCGACTTACCCTGAAAATATATGGGAAATTTATATTGCGAAGGGAACCACTGCCCTATCACATCATTTCTTCATGATATAAAACATGGATTAACAAATCCAAGACGGATAATTTAAAATAAATTAAGACGACATGACTATAGAACGACAAACGATCGTAGAGTGAGTTACTCTCAAACGTCAAAATCACTTATACCATGACAATCAAGTTACCACTTACCACAGATAAAATATCAACCAAAATAATCGCCTAGTGATCGCGATAATTACTATTTCATGTAACGTGTAGAAAAACATCGTTACATCAGGTAAGTTAATTTATTTATCTGAAAATAATACACTAATTAAATTACCTTAACATAACATAACCAGCCCATAACTGAACACTGCAGGGCAAGGTCTTCTCATACAGAGAAGGCACAAGCATTGATCACCAAGCTAGCTCACTGCGGGTTGGCAATTTCAGATTATTCAATCCTGATTTCCTCATGATGTTTTCCTTCACCATATGTGTGTGATGTCTTACATTGATTAATAAAGTACATATGACAATAAAAAAGTCAGATTTTTTACCTGTCAGTGGCGTGCCTAGGGTTTCAAAATAAGGCAAGCCCAATAAAATTTTAACCGACTTCAAAAAAAGAAAGTTCAGTTTTCGACTGAGTATGTAGGTACCTACGTATGTATCATCGCAATTTTCTCATAAACTACTGGTTAGGTACAATAAATTAAAAGTGAATTCATCCGTCTTCTTCTCGGCCCCGGTTTGTCACTTTCCTGATGCTGCATATGCTTTTCTAAAACGACATCGTATTTTGAAATTAACGAGACCAGTTCTAAAAAATTGCCTTTATTTAATGAAGTTTTGGACTCATCATGTCCTCTTAAAGGAAGTTCCTGTTGTGCTAAATGACAAACAATATCGACTAATCTTTGAAATACACTACGGTTGTTATCAACGCGCGTGTTATATTTTGAAATTTCCTCAGATAACTGGCGTGATATAGATGTCTCAATTCGTTGTTTACCAAAATTACCGAAAGAAACCATTGCACACAGGTGTTTATGGGAATTTGCGGGCCTTTTAATGGCGCCAAATATGTAATTTAAATCATTATAACCAGATGTATTCGGAATCTTCATTCGAAAAAAATATGCAGCACCAGCAATACTATTATTATTAGCATTACTATTAGTGTTCGAACAGCCAACAATCCAACTAGTTTTATACACTGATCTATAAAATTTTCGTTTATGCGATTTACAAGTCTGAGAAATACACATATTACAAACAAATGAAACTGAAGTGAGTTGCACTCGGTACTTACGCAGAGTTGCAGTGTTGTCATTTAGGCAAAAAAAGTCGCCAGGTATATGAAAAATCTAGCTAGATGTCGCAATAGGGTATTTGACACTGATGGAAATAAAATATGAAACTTAGCTATAATCATAGAATGTATTTTATTTGACTCTTTGGTATTTTTGAAAATAATATTAATAACTCGTAAATACATTTAATTCGATAAACAAATTCATAATATTTATATTATGTTTAATATTAAATTTTTAATCTATGTGTCACGTGACTCGAAACTATTAATTATTTTAAAAAGTCGCTAGTTTTTATTGTTGCTAAATCATATAAAAGTCTCCAAACTCGTTAAAAATCTCCAAGATCTCACAACGTCGCTAAAACGGCAACACTGCAGAGTTGGCAAGGTGTGCATACGCGAGCAACTTCATAGGCATGCACGGCTTAAATCTTCCATACTGATCGATTTGAAGACGCACAAGGTATGTACTCGTTATACGGCACATCGCTATAAGTGCGAAAGTGACAGAGATAGTATTTGAAAGCCCGGTAAAAGCCCGTACGTGTAAGCGAGATAGCTATATGTAGATGCTGCAAATGCGAAACTCTGCGCGCGAACAATCGCGATGTGTAGTAGTGTGGCATAGGTAGATACTTTGTGTTATTTTGATAAGAATTATGCGCGCGAAGTTATAAATAGTTCGGGTTTGATATTGATTCTCTATCGAGCATTTTAGTAAGGCATGCCGGGCTTTTGGGCTTATATGAAGGTACCGCCACTGCACAACATGTGTCTAAGTGGTGGATCCATAACCACTAGGCCACCATGACACCTTATTAAATTAAATTACCATGAAAAAAACTCTTTTCACATTTAGAGCACCTTAGATATTCATGCTTACCTAATGCTGTTTATCTGGGCCTTTAATATATCACATTTAAAGTCCAGAATCAGAGGACATTTTTAATACCTAACTTAGGTACATAAAAAATGTTGGATAGTGTGGTTTTTGTTACTTACTAAGATTTACCCACTGCAGTAGTTATATTAGAAGATGTTTTAGTAAACATTTATATTAATTAATTATGGTTTAATGATGGGTGATTAAATCACCATCATTAATTAATATAAATGTTTCAAATGATAATCACATCATTTGAAACAATGATGTATTTAAATTAATAATTGTTTTCTATTTCTAGGTATCAGTATTCATAGTTCACCTTTACATGATGTGACTAACCTATCAAGAGAAGCACACTATTCAGGACAGAGATCTGAACCAGTAGTACAAATTGCTCTTCAATTTGTGAACCAGCCAAATCTTTTATCTCCGAATCAGCCTGTTCCATCAACATCTAAACAACTTGCACCATCAACATCAAAAGGTACTACAATTATTTTATTTTAACATAAAGCAAACATAAAGTAACTTGATATATCCCTGAAATTAAAAATTAAACATTTGATCCATGAAAAAGAAAAATCATGTGACATGACAAAGTGTATACAATTGATGATTAATTTTCGCAATTGTAATGTTGTCCCATAATAATAGATGTTAACAGGAGTGAATAATGCTAGGAGGATTATTCACTCCTGTTAACATCTATCATCATCATTTTTTATACTACACTAAATTAATACTGTACTTAAATTAGAGCTAATCTCTTAAACTCATAAGAACACAGCCAGACTAAAATAGATTTTTATTGTGTCTGTCACCACAGTCAATTAATAAAGACATTAATTAATAATTTATACTTGCAGGTAAACAAGATGGCAAGAGAACACTTTTCAGAAGTTTTGATTCAGACACCATTATGCTGAAGAATAAATTAAAAAAATTACAAGTACAAAAGGACTCGGCAATGACACGACTTAAAAAAGCTTTAAAACTCTCAGAGAATGCTACATTTCAAAAGGCACTTAGTAAATTTTCATTAGCAGCAAATATATTTACTGCTCTTCAATTTCGTGAAGTAGGGAAACATAAATTGGGATGTCGATTCACGAAAGATGAAAAAATTATGTCTTTATCCCTGTATAAGCAAGGACCTAGAGCCTACAGATGGCTAAGAAAATTTTTTGTGCTGCCTTCTCCGCTAACTCTTAGCAGAATGATTTCGAGGGCTTCATTGCATCCTGGAATCAATGAAAACTTATTTACACTGCTAGAAAAAAAAGTTAAGAAAATTAATCTTACTGAAAAGTTGTGTATGCTACTTTTTGATGAAGTTGCACTTTCCCCGCACTTCGATTACAATAGAAGAACTGACTGTGTAAGCGGTTTTGTTAATAATGGCAGTAATAAATAAAATAAAATTGCAGACCACGCCCTGGTATTTATGGTGAGAGTTGTACAAAAGAATTACAAGCAACCTGTGTCATACACATTTTGTGCAAGTACTACACTAGCTTTAGAATTGGCTTCACAAATAAAACTTGTGATAAAGAAATTACATGCAATAGGTCTAAAGGTAATAGCGACTGTATGTGACCAGGGTGCTACAAATGTAAGTGCCATAAATTGGCTTATCAGAGACACACGGGAAGGATATCTGAGACAAGGAAAATCTTTAACTTATAAAATATTTGAGGTTGATGGAGAAGAAATCATACCAATATATGATCCTCCACACCTGATTAAAGAAATAAGGAATAATTTAATTAATAAGAATTTAAAATATCAAATAGATGGCCAAGAAAAGGTAGCCAAATGGGATCACATTATATCATTATATAATGAAAATCCTGCGTACAGAGGGTTAAGACTGATGCCTAAATTGACAGAGGCATGTAGTCCCAAATAAAATACCTAAAATGAAGGTGAAATGTGCCACACAGGTATTCAGTCAGTCTGTAGCTGTACATATGGGATATCTCAAGTAAGTGATAAACACAATAAAATATATTATTTTAATCATTTGATCGACCCAATAAAGTATAATAATTATATAGGTGGTCAGCATTAATAAAATAAAAAACTTAAGAACTTCTAGAACATTTTTACTCTGAAATGATAAAATACAGTAATTTATATTTACGTAAGCTTATTATTATAGGAATCAAATTTAAAATTGATAATTAAGGTTCAAATCCTGCTTGCGACCATATTTTTCTTTCCACTAACATTTTTAACTTAAGAGTTCGCTACGCATGCGTTAATGAGTTTGAAAGATTTATCTGTAAATGTTATTAGATTTTAAAAAGTTGATCTATGCTTATGATAATGAATTTCTTTTTCAGGTATGGGAATTCTGTCGTCAGAATCCAGGGAAACTGCAGATTTACTTTTATTTTTTGATAATCTGTTTGATTCCGTGAACGGGAGCTACGACAATTACACAAAAAGAAGAACCGGAAAACCTCTGCTTGGACCAGTGACACCAAATTCAATCCACAAAACGGTGTGGGCTGAAGCAAAGAAAATTTTAAGTTCGATGAAATTTTGTAATAAAGAAAAAGCTAGTGTTGTACCATCAATTACAAATTGGTTGCAAACAATTGAAAATATTGAATATATTGTCGATGTTTTATCAAAAAAGTATAACTTGACGTCTGTATGGATGAGGCATTTCAACCAGGACCCCTTAGATTTTTTTTTTGGCTGCATTCGAAGCCTTGGGTATCGGAATACGTCTCCAACGTGTGTTGGCTTCGAAGCAGCCTATGCTATTTAAACATTCCATTATCATATAAGTTCTGTTAGTATACAAATAAAATAAATAAAAACTGCATTTAAATAATATTTGAAATACAGTGAAATAATATAATATTCTTATAATAATAACATACATCAATACATAATATAAAGGTTATGTAATAGTATAAAGTTAAAAAAGGGTTACACACTTCCTCCTCTCTCCTACATTTGCCGTGCCGACAAGGCCCACACATGTTTCTGTATATTATATTGTAACATCTATTTAACTTGTGGAGTGCAATAAATGAATTGAGTATTGAGTATTGAGTATGCTTCTTTACTTATTAATAATTTTAGTAATACGCATTCGCCGGGGTCCAACTGTGAAGTGGATAAATACACCAATTTTAAATCGCTCAAAGAACTCTTTTTTAAGAAATCTGAGGCGTCAAGTTATTCTGTGGAAGTTGATTTTGATGATGTAAGCAATGACAACATCTTTGTGGGTCTTGAAACTAAAAGACAAGACCCAAAGATTAAAGCTCAATTAGAATATGTGACAGGATACGTATTACGGAAACTAAAAGTTAAAAAATGCAAAAATTGCAAAAAATCTTTTTATAATTATGATAAAGAAAATAGTACCCTATACTTTAGAGAATATTTTAAAAATAAAACCTGCCTTACGTATCCTTCCATATCAATGATGAATTGCTTCTCAAATATACAAGATGTTGTCATCAGTATAATTAAAAAAGATTGTAAAAAGAAAAACATTAGACAGTATATAAAAACAATATTTTCAGTTATAATAGATTATAGTTTTATTAAATGTAACGATCACAAACAACAATTAATTTCAAAAATTGAAGATTTGTGTATTAATTTATTCATTTGTAATTGGTGTAAAGACACAAACAAATTGCTAAATGGATCACGTAAAGATTTTGATGTAGAAGATAAGATTCAGGAGATGGCCATAAAATATTGTAAAAAAAGATTGAAATAAACTTTTCGTTGACTAAAGATTTAGTGTTTTATTTATAGTTCACAAAAATGCAAAATAAATAAAAAATATAGCACGGAGCGAACTATGCTACAGCTAGCTATACATATATATATACTCCTTAGAGTTTTCCTTACTTGTTGCCAGAGGGCGCTATGAAATGTTAAATGTGTCTACGAGTTGCTTCTTAGTTTCAGCTTCCTTCTTCGCTATTTCTGCTTTCTCTTTCGCTGCTTCGTATAAAAATTGTTTTTTACGGGCTTCAATAGAACTTTTATTGGAGACTGAGGAAACTCTGGTATGTATACTTTCCTTCGTACTTCCGATGTCAGTCTGTGGTCTTTTTGCAATTTCGCATACTTCAGATTTTCCTTGCAACACTTCGGACTGCACGTCGTGTGACGGTTCTCCCATCATTGTGATCGCATGTTCTTTTTTCCAGGCGCTGTGTGCGTACCGTATTTTGTGACGTGGTGCGTGCGTGACGGCGGAGGAGTGCTGAACATCGTCGTGTGGCTGAGTCGTCGCGCAGGTAAATATTTATTTCACGGTAAGTACAAATCCGGCCGAAGGATGACTTTGTTGGTGATGAGGGCATGGGCTCACCGTAAAATAAGACTCATAGGTATATATCCGAATGTCGTGTATTGTAACCAAGTACAATAGAAGAAAGCTAGGAGCGTGCGATATGTGTAGGGCCCGCAAGGTCACTAAAAAACGTAAAATGCAGAATGCGCTCGCGGCAAGCGGCCGCTCCTTCGTCCCGCTACCCCCGCCCCGCATCTGCCGGCGCGCACGTCGCACGCCCTATTACAAATATAATATGTAGGCAGGTAAGAAAAAATAATTCTAATTCTAAATTGTTTTACGTCGTTTACAGGCATCCTCCACCGTTATTAAAAACTGGGTGGTACTTGAAGAAGGCGGCCTATAAACACATAATAATATAATAATACACTCCTGTGTTTCACACGCGAGCTCGCATACTAGTTCAACAGACAGATCGCGGATATCTAATCGCTCTTTACGTACGTTGTACGGTAGACTGAAATAATTTTAAATAAACTGTTGAGACACCTGACACCTTAGTCCTCCTGCGACCACGAACGCTGCAAAGTGTTCGAAACGTCAGGAAAAACAAAAAACCAATAATACACGCGATTAATCCGGTTAAAAGTTGTTTTATTATAATGTGTAGTGATCGCGCAAACCTAAGATATTACTATTTAAGATGATCTTTTACCATAATTAAAGATGCTCCACCTTCGGTTAATGCTCTCTGGAACGAACTGGCCACTTTAAAACCATTAATATTAAATGACATTTTATCTGCCTTCAGTCATGTTTCTGTTAAGCATATAATATTTACATTATATTTTTCAACCAATAATTCTACATCAAGTATTTTGCTAGAAAAGCGATTAATATTTTGATGAGAAAGTCTCAGACAACCACTCTGCTTCCCTGTTGTCGAAACGAACTTTATCCCGACACACTCTTTTTATAAAGTAGATTTATCTAAACAAAAGAAAGGACGACACGGGTACAACATTCGACAAGACCCAAAGATCCAGTCTATCCATCAAGTAGACCAGTAACTATTACATATATTCATCTGATGACGAAATAACATATGATTAAAACACAACATGTCACTATATAAAAAATATACTTCTCCTCCCGACCGTATTTCGGTCACTGTGACCTATTTCCACGGAGATTAGCCACGTAGGCAGGATATATTATAGTGTATAAGTGTGTATAGTAACCACAGGTGCACTCCCTCTTCCTTTACTCTCATATTCCGATGGGACGGCAATCCGACACGACCGGAGAGAGATCAGGCGATGGACCGACGGCTTTACGTGCTCTGGGAAACACGGGGTGTCACACCACCAACTTCCTGACTGGGCTGCTACTGAGAATTTCCTTACAGAAAAATCTAATAATACTTTGCCCGATTTGGGAATCGAACCCCGGACCTTACACACCGCAGCCGCGCTTGCGACTGCTAGACCAAGGAAGCAGTCTGAATGTCACTACAACAGCGATGTAATCCCACAAAAAAAGTAAGTTGATTTATTGAATTATTATTATTTTTACTTTCTAAGTTACATGAACGAATGATTTTTTTTACTCTTCAATTCGCAAAAAGCTCGTTATTTTAAAATTCATTTAAAAGGAGATAATTCACTTTTACAATGAATGACATAATTTTATAAAATAAGTATTATTGATTTAAAATAAATGGTTTCTTTATAAAATTACCTAGAGCCTAGAACGGCTATCAATGTTACGAGTACCTTTAAAAAGAAATTGAAAACTATCGTTAAATATTCATTTGTTGGTGCCTCAAAATATTAAAAAATGTCATGAGCCCGTGGCTGGCTAATTAAATACATAGTTATTCATTAGTATTAAACAAGGGCTTAGAAATTGTTCATTGAAGATCAATGTACCTCGTCGATCAACTTGAGGTTTTAGCAATATTCTCTCTTTATCTAGTAGGGTAATTTCCAATACATCATCTACGAGAGGCCATGGGAATGTTCCTTTGATGTTCTTCCTGAGATATTTTGTAGTATATATTTTTTCCTTTGGGTTATAGCCTGTTATTAATCCAAGGGCATATTTATTAATATTCCCGCTAAAATTATTAACACATATTGTCCTATTTCTAATTCACTAGATTTATTCTAACTTCCATATCTACTTCTTATAAATTTCTTTCACAAATAGTTTCAGTACCACTATCTGATCTTAAAAATGGCCCCGTAGACGAATCGTGTAAGGAGTATTAGGATTCTGATGAAGCTGAGTCTGATCAAAATCCATATTATTTTATGTAGACTTTTCATTATGAGTATGTAAATTCTTAATTTTGGAATCATCATTAACAGGTCGAAGCATTTGTGGCTTTTCTGAACGATGTACTATATTTTGAAATACATACTTTGTTATCCAAATTATAATAGGAACCTAGAGTAATTATCATGTTACATGGACGTAAATCGCTCGAAACTTTATGTGATGGTCCCGATACTAAAATAAATAGAGAATTGTGTTCATCTTCAATCAATTCCTGATCCTGATAGAATTGTTTTTCCTGGTGTATATGTTGGCTATATTTTCACATTGGCTCGCCTCTGTAACTTCACGTTTTTTCGATACGGATACATTCGTTTTCGTTAAGGTCGTTTTTCTAGGAATATGGCTAACTGACACCAATTTTTTGATACGTATCCTATTTAACCTTTCGGCTCAGTAACGTACAGATCTGTACGTTGTAACAATAAAAATCTATTGTGTCTGCTAATGACTGACGCAACAGCTTAAAGAATTTGCAATATCATATAAAACTTTCAAGTGAAAATATCACACTTCCTATTATAGATATATGAATAATTTAAAGTAAATAAAATTGAATTAACCATTCAGCATATTATCATTACAATTTGAATCCTCACAGAGTACTATTAGTAGAATATTTCCAAAAAGTATAACTGTTATATCAGTAAAAATTAAAGATGTAATTGTGTAGCCAACACCACAAGAAATTAGTAAAAATTTACCCATATCATTCAGGGCTAGGTATGCAAATGTTGTTCCAATCATTGATTGCTTAGAAATTCAAATTGAGATACCGTCTGATGCCGTTCACCAATCTCTTAATTGGTCACAGCATAATAAATGTAACACCTTGAAGTACCTAATTTTATGTACACCTGATGGACTGATCAATTTCATCTCTGAGGGATATGGTGGAGGAGCTACAAAGTAACTACTATCTTGCACATCTAAAAAGCAGTCATGACTGACAGAGGATTCAAAGACTTGACACCATGGTTAGAAACTAGAAATATTTTGAAAATAAAAGCTTAGACGGTCCATATTATGAACCAAAGCTTTAAAAAATTAAAAACTGTTGCACATAATGGTTTAAAATTCATCAAGTTTTCTATTTCAGAAAAACCGATCAATCTATTGAAAATCCATTTTTTTATCACACTAACAAAGGAATTAAAATCCATAAATGGTGATTAATTTGGTCTCAGAGAGAACCGAGGCAATATGATAGTTTCGCTATCTTTCTTGTGAGAGTGTTTTCAATGTACCTACAATCACCCTTCTATACAGCTTCTATCACAGTTTTGTAATAGTTGTTTCATGCTGATAATCAGCATGTTGATAAATTCGCTAAGAAAATAAAATGGTGATCGTAACACACAAACATTAATTATATATTATTATAATAAAATATAATATCTGATTGCATACGAGTACCACGTGTTCATTACGGCATTACTGGAGAATGGCTGTTAGGAATGGTTGCTTACTCCAAGAACTTACCGTTTTTGCTTCAGATGCTCGCGTTTGGTTTGATTCTTTTGCACTATTCGCTTCCGTGCCTTATCAGGAGGCACGATTTGTATTTTCTCCATTGATTTTCTTGAAATATCTGAACAAATTTATTAAAAAAACAACACGACTTCACACGCGTGGCGACAATCAACACAGAACTGGGCGCCATTTTGAACGATCGCGTCGCTCTGATTGGCTCAATGTGACTTCCTGTGTTTTGATATAACATGTCAAATGGACTTGGTTCAATTTGAAAAAAGGGGTGTGTTTTAAACTTATTTTGCTTGAAAACTACAGGGACTTGGTTCAATTCGGTAAAATATTGTGAAAGACCCTGCCTTTTAAATAAGAATAAAAGCTAACTTTATGTCAAAAGTGGACTTGATGCGATTTGAAATCTAACGACACACATGTTGATATTTCTCAGTTTCAATGTTAATTTTACTTTCTAGTTCTCTAGAACTCCTTCTTGCCAAATGTTCTATGTTCAAATTTCATATATTTATTTGGTCATTCCTTGGGGATGGTGGAATTTATTTTTTTGCCAGCAGGTAATCTAAATTGTGCAACATTTTAATTGCATCTTCCTTACAATTTGCACAAATTGGAATGATTTGAAATTAAATTATTCACTAACAAAGTTTTGTAAATGCTTTAGAATGATTGGCAGGAGGGTTTAATATTTCCTTACCCATGGCTCCTTACAGAGGAAAAAAGGTTTCGACAGGGTCTTGATTGTAGTTTCGCATTAAAAAACTATCAATGTTATATTTGTTACTTACATATTGCCACAAATCTTTGAATGTTAGAATGTTATGATCTGGTTTTTATTGATAGGACTTGTTCATAAAGTGTGGATAGGGCCCCATCTCTTCTTTAAATTGCATTGACCTTAAAGAAGGTAAAACTAGGTTCCACAATTTAAAATGCTCAGAATTATTTTTTTAAGCAGTTTTGTCGACTGTAAGGTTTTTTTATATGAACCCCCATTAAATTAATCAAACAAGTGGTCGAAAACAAGAAGAATTTCTGCCGAATCCTTACACACTACTACGTATTATTATACTAATTTATGTACTGAAAATAAAAAAAGATAATATTAGAAAAAAAAAACATTTATTTAATACTTTACTTGAAAATACATTAAATTCAGATTCGGTATGTTCATGTCGCAGATGGATAGTAGAATCCGCTGTTTTACAAAACTGCTAGCTGATTTACAAAACAGTACTGTTTTGTAAAACAGCTAAACAACGTTCAGCTGGATAGCCATTGCGATACGTTTAACAAAACTGCTACCCACGTTTAGACGTAATGCAGAATGACATATCTACAATAGACAGATTCGTTTATTGTATAGGTATATTAAATGGATAGTCACCACTCAAGTAAAAAAATAATACTGTATTCTGATTTGTCTTTAAGTGGCTGGGACAACGGAGCCCCGCTTAGTGGGGCTCCTATTTTTGTGTCTGTAAGGTCAGACAAAACCTAAACACGAAGAGGATGACGGGGGCCAGTGAGCGAGTGCAGCGAGCGAACTTCCCCCATCATCCTCTTCTTCGAACCTAACCTGTCCGTGTCGGGGTACACGAAACTACCAAGCTCACTTCGCTCGCTCATGGATCAATCAACTTAAAAGTAAAATAAAGTTAGGTTATTGTTGTTCAAAGACAGACAGACATATGCGACAAAAATTTCGAAGTAAAATCAACAATCCGACAGTTCATTTCATACTGTTTTACATAATCTCTGATCGTTGACCCGCTGCATTGATAAACACAAAACGGTCATACAAATCTGCATGTTATAGTTCAGTAATTATGTAAAACCGCTAAACGTCGTTCAGCTGTTTTTCATAACAGTACTGTTTTGTGAATCAGCTAGCAGTTTTGTAAAACAGCAGATTCTACTATCCATCTGCGACATCCATATATTGTTTGTTACAAAGGTCTTAAAAACTATGTTAGTAGTGTATTCATTATAAACGAAAAAATCAAACTAATTTAAAAAACATAAAGAAAATAATAATTATAATCAACTAATCACATGAAATCGGACGAGCCTCTCTAGTACCGCGGACTCAGGCCTCTCAGATATGGTCTTTAGTACTATGTTGATGCTGCCCCTGATGCGGCGCATTATAAAAGCAGATTCATCACTAATTTCATTCAACCCTTTAGGATGACGACCTTGTGCATTTGGCAAACTCTTCCGTTGATTTTCGATTATTTGTTTCTTTGCGTGATCAGCTGGTGCGATTATATGGGGGACCACTTCCAAGAGGCATAAGTGTAGGGAAATAGCTCCTAAAATTGTTGGAGAGCGCTGATGCATGTTCAAGAACTTGTAGCTTTGACAAGACAGGATCTTCCGTGTTATATCGTTTTTTAATTTCGGTGGCTGCAAAGTAGTAGAAATTTTTGCAGCATAAGAAGTACTGTGCAATATCTGCAGGATGTCTGATCACATTTGGATGTTTCAAGAGCTCTTACACTTTAACGCCAAGATACAGTGCAGCGTCATGGAGCTCATGTCGCTGACTTTCAGGGTATATTTGAATATGTCATTAGGCCAATATTTGACCTCATGACATATTCTCGTTGTACATTCTACCAGGAAATCCTATCGCATTATTAATGCGATAGGATTTCCTGGTAGAATGTCCGAATTTTCTCATGTAGATTGTGAACAACAAGTTTCTCGCTTTGAAATTCCAGATTGAAGTTATTGGAGCGACCGTTCAAGGAAACAGAAATAGAATGAAAAACAGTGAAGTTTGTAGAATGGATTGCTGAGTTTTTCTAAAATAAATACTGCTTGATTTCTTACATCGGCTCTTGCTCTATGTGCATGATTTTTCTTCAAATAGAAAAAAAAGACGAAGTGCCTTAAATTGCTCTAATATCCTTTCAAACACTGATAATAAGGAAAGCTATCTCGTCTGTGACGGTTTCAGTATTTTGTGAGGCTCCAGCAAACGACTGTAAGATACGAAAATAACAGAATTGCCACCTTAATAACTACAAATTCTTAGCAAAATGGTTTTTTTGTTAAAAATGACATAATATTTAACTTATTTTTGAAATTATTATGTCTATAAGATGATAAATGAATTAAAACAGAATAAATTATTATTATTATGTAATAGTAGAACATATATCGACGACCCCCACGACGTATACTATTGAAATTGAAAAAAATACATTTTCGTTTTATTGCACTAATGGTAAGTAGAGATAAACATTTATAATTCTATATATAAATTATTTACCAATATTCATACCTTCACAGTTTCAATTGAACAGAATCGAAAGAGCAAAAGATTGCACTTTAGCACACATAAAAACTTTGAACTTGCCGCTTTCGATGTTATTGGTGGTTTGCGGTAGGTGAGCGCGACACGAAACTACCGGTTTCGTCAGTGTTACTCGAAATGTGCGTAAAAACGCACACGTGTTAGTTGTTAGTTGTTCTTAATTTTAAGTTCAAAATGAATAGAAGAGGGATACAAATGGTATGATAAAAAACACAGTGAAAGTACAACAGCACCTGCTACTTCCACAACAAATGAGTTTTCATTCTTTTGGGCGTTTTGTTCGGATAAAATAAAAAATGACAAAAAAATATGAATTTGCTCTTGGTACCTATGCAGCTATAATATAATAAATAGTGACTAGTGGCTTTTTATGATAGAAATTAGAAAATATTTTGATATTTTTGAATCATTGGACACGGGACTTCAAATTTTAGTCGGATAATTGCACCGGACAAAACCGTAGTAGGGTGTTCTACAGCCTCTATATGTACGCTAGCAGGAAATTGAACATCGATATCACACACCGATTTTTAGAGTCGGGTAACACTCAACCAGAATCTGACAGTGTGCATGCTCTTGTTAAGAGATCTTCTAAAGGCAAAATTATTTATACTCCTGACCAATGGTACGCGTTAGTTCGTTGGTCGAAAACAAATAGTTCTTATAAAATTACTGAAGTGACTCAAGACATTTTATGTGATTTTGAAACTTTGTTAGATAACAGAAATTGGAAGAAAAACTCAAGATGTGTAGAAAAAAAGATGTGAAGTGGAATAATATTAAAGAAATTCGTGTAATTCATTTAAACATGAAAGATAAATCTTTGAAAAGCATTAACGCATGCTTAGTGTGCGCGACCAAAATATATAATTGGCGGCCACACTTTTTTCTGGATTGCGCGGGAATAGGTAGCTATAGTATCGCCTTAGGTATCTACGAAATGATAGGCAGGCCTTCGATTGACATTAAAGGAGAGGAAGACCTGAGCGCGGCGAGCGCCTGAGCGGCCCCGCGGCGGCAGCGCACCGCGCCGTGTTGCTACGCACATATACATGCGATGCTATATGTCTAGAGCGCGCGCGATTAGTCGTTAGGCGCGCGGCGGCAACCACTGCCCCCGCACATGTCTTCCCCTCTCATTTATTTATTAAATATAAACAGATACGAATCAAGTAGGCACTAATAAATGTACATAATTATTCTCTAATAATTAATAATCGTCCGGAAAACTTAGCATATCATTTAAACATGTTTAAAAATTAATGTAAAGCTCCTTAAAATCCAACGCAAACAGACGACGCTGAAATTTATAATAACTAAGGAAAAAACTAAACGTACACGATTGAAGAGTAAAGAACGAATGTATAACCACATATTTTTTCCAGATTTTTGGGATCTCGTTTTAATGTATTTTTTATTGAAAGCGTTTGAATATAGGTCAATTGCCTAGAGTAGGGCCTTAATTTTAAAATTTGAGTGACGAGTTTTTGTGCTTCACAATATGACGGGGCCTACCTATCACATTTTTTAAGACATTAACAACTACGTATTTCCGTCGTCAGCGCAAACAGACGTGCTCGTTAATGCAAATAATTTATACAAACTGCATTTAATAGTGACCTACTTTAGTGACCTAGTGTGTTCGTTATACCTACAACATACAATATTAACGTTAGAGTGACTTTCAAGAATGGACATATAGTAATTTAATTAATTTACATGGCTAAAAGCCCCTTTAACCGGAGTGTGTGGAGTGTCGGTGGCTCACGCGCCGCTCACCACCACCGACACCGGCCGAAACCTTACCAAAATCGAGAAGATAGATGTGATCTCAACTTCGGAAATACAGAACTGGATGGTATCTATTGAACTATGCTCAAACAAGGTCTGTTCTATAACCACCAAAAAGGAGTTAAACTCGACCAGAAGCTAAGAGTTTGTAATCTCTGCCGAAAAGTTGGCCTTAGCATATCGCAATTAGCCGTTCAGTACCAATCCCAAAAAACAAAGAGCCATGCAAACGCATTGTACTCTCCAAGCCCTCAACGAACAACAAGACCTAGCGGACAATCTTGCTGCAGAGATCAAGCAAACAATTAAAGAGTCCTGGATGAAACCAACTACAGAAAGTACCTCTTTTGCGGATATGGTGAAGAAAGGGTCCAACAGCTTTGTTCGTCCAATTAATCACAGCTCAGTGCCGATTTATCCCAGAGATACTCGTAGCTCGAAGACAAGCGACGAAACAAAAACCCTTGGCCAAAAAAATTTGTGCCCAGAAACTGAAAGTCAGAGGCGTTCGCAAATTCCGGAATGGAACTGTCATTATCAGCACTGAAACTAAAGATTATGTAGAAAAGTTGAAGTAAACTGTAAAGCGTGCAAACTCAGAGCTCACCGTCGATGAACGTCAGAAACGCAAACTACACATTATAATTATTGGAATTAGTACATCATTGGCATAAAGTGAGGTCTACAACTGGTTCTTCGAACAGAACGTGGCCGATAAACTCCCAACTATGACCAGAGATACATTTGTGTCTTCAATAAAACGGAGTCATAAATCTGCCAGCAAAGATGCAGACAACCACAATCTGATTCTTGAATTATCAGCCATCATGCGAAAACCCCTGATCACTCAAGACGACTGTTTATTAACTGGTCGTCTTGCTCGGTAAGAGATTTCACTATAGTAACTAGATGCTATTTAGTGGGTAGGCACAGGGTTAACATTGTAAATTTTTGCTCTTGGTATTTAAAAAAATAAAACAACTAAAATATTGAAGTTTTAATGATACACATTTGAAAATACCTGAGTCTGCCTGTCGGGAAGTGTTTAATTCCTAAAACTAGAAGTTCTTATCATTTAAATAAAACAAGGAAGAACATAGGGAAGAAAAAAAAAAAAAAAATTAAAAAAAACAATTACAATAAGGGAGATATGGATTCCATCAAGAACACTTTGGCTGAGATGATGGAGAGCTTCAATGTGCGCATGACGGCCTTTGAAGCAGATCTGCATAAGAATCCGAGCGCGCCTTCCAGTACAACAGGACTGGCCACCGAGTTTGCCGCATACCGGACATTTATTGTCCAAGCACTTGGCAGCCTTCAGCAGCAGGTAGAGGTGCTTGCCCGTAGTGTAGATCACATGGAGATGCAAGGCCGAAGAAAGATGTTGTTGTTGCATGGAGTGACTGAATCTCAAAAGGAGGACACTGCGCTGGTAGTGGTTGCTGTTGTCAAGCAGCAACTCAAGTTTGTTGACTTCACAGAGGCCCAGATCAAGCGGTGTCACAGACTGGGGCGTCCTACATCTTCACAAAAGGCCCGTCCCATAGTCATTAAATTTCGTGATGTAGCACTCCGAGATGAGATCTGGTTCGCAAAAACCAAGCTTAAGGGTTCTGGGGTCACATTATCGGAGTTCCTGACCAAAGCTCGACACAGTGTATTTATGACTGCCCGGGAGAAGTTTGGGGTTAGTAGTTGCTGGACCAAGGCAGGAGCAATATACGTTCTTGAAACAGACGGCACTCGACACCGCATAACCTCCTCGTCAGACTTGTATAACATTGGACCGCAGGTAACGATTGAGCCTCAAATCCAACCAGAGGTAGAACCAAGAATCACTACAGTGAAGACAAAGCGTGCTGCTGCTACCAAAAAAGCAATGTAGTGATTCTGTTGAGAACTCTTTGTGCTGGGTGATGTGCACTTCTTATGTTTTTCTTTCATCTTGTGTAGCATGAATTGTATTTCTTCTCTTGCATGACAGCATACTACTCTCTACCTTCAATATTGCTTACTTTTTTCTAATTCTAGTTTTCTAACGCTAGGTATCTTAATATTTCTAACAAAAACTTTTGAGCTGTCACATGCTAATGTCAAACCAATATATCTATGGTCGCGTTCTATATAACTAATTTCTTAGGACGATATTCTCACCATTTAATTTTATGTTACAAATTTATTTTATTTTTTGTTTTTATTTTCTTCAAAATTGATTGTTAACATAGTTATACTTTTGGATTTTATTGCCTGGACAATATGAATAATGTATAGTTTGCTATTTTTTTATTATTTTTTTTTCTTATTATTATTTTAATTTTTTATTTTTTAGTTTTGGGTTTGTAAACACAACCGGCAGGTGGACCTCGAAATTATTCTTGTGAATAATTTTGATAATTTTATTATATTTTATTTATTTTATTGTCATATTTATTATAGGTACTGTATGTCTGATCTTAATTCTTCTGACAGTGAAAATTTCTTTTCAATTACCAGTGATGAGGACAGTTTTACTAGTGTGCCATCACTGGGTGATACACTGGCATCACTCTTTTCCGATGATTCTAAGAACTTTAATGTAGTTCATATCAATGCCCAAAGTATTCCGGCCCATTACACCGATATGCTGGCAAATTTTGACTGTACGAATCTCCATGCAATTCTTGTCTCCGAGTCCTGGTTAAAGCCCTGTCTTCCTTCTGCTTCTTATTCTCTTCCAGGTTTCCAGCTCATCAGGAACGATCGTGTGGATTGCGGCGGTGGCGGTGTTGCTATCTACCTTAGAACTAATATTTCATACTCGGTCATTAGCTTGTCTACACAGCCACCTCCGTCAAATGCTGGCGAGCACCTTTTTCTGGAAGTCGAACTTAATCACACTAAAGTCCTTCTCGGTGTCTATTACTCTCCATCCCTACGTGTAAATTACTTTACCTCTCTTGAAATTATTCTTGAAAATCTCACTCCTTCGTACAGTCACTGTGTAATCATGGGTGATTTTAATACTTGCTTGCTAAAAAATGATACTCGCTCCTCCGCGCTTCATGCTATCGTAAATTCTAACAACCTATCCATTCTACCTCTCAATGCAACCCATAATTTCCCAAACTCATCTCCTTCTCTCTTAGATCTAGCTTTTGTTTCCTCTTTAGAACACGTCGCTAAACATGGCCAATGTGCAGCTGACGCCTTCTCATATCATGACCTTCTTTACTTATCATATAAGATTCGCCCACCCAAGGCAAAATCAAAATTACTGATGCAGCGTAGTTTTCGTGGCATGAATCTGGTTGACTTATGTAGGGATGCCAGCAATATCGATTGGTCATCACTTGTACAATCGAATTCTGTTGACGATCAAATCAATATTTTTAACTCAAACTTGGTCAAACTTTACGACGTCCATGCTCCAATACGCGCAATGAAAGTAAAGCACCTTCCATCACCTTGGCTGACCAAAGAAATAAAATCACTTTTAATGAAAAAGGCAGCGGCGAAATCAAAGTATAAATATCGACCTAATGATTTGAATCGTGATAGGTACATTGCCATCAGAAATCACTGCAATAAGGTGTGTAGGAATGCTCAACGCCGACATATTCATAACGCTGTTGAAAATAGTGATCCAGCTAAAGTTTGGAAATTTCTTCGAACTCTGGGGGTTGGAAAGTCACGCCAAGATACCATCCCGAAAGATTTAAACATTGATCTACTAAATCAACATTTCTCTACTTCGTCTAATTTTGAAAAGACCACTAAATTAAATACACTGAACCACATTTCAATGCTTCCAGCCCCGGATTACTCGCCTTTCGTCTTTAATCAATTCACTGCTTGTGATGTTAAGAAGAGCATTTTATCAATATCATCCAACGCTATTGGAAGTGACTGTATCAGCCGTTATATGATCCTTCCTATCCTCGACCAAATTCTTCCAGTCATATGTCATATCCTAAATTATTCCGTATCCAGTGGTATATTTCCATCTGCGTGGAAAGACGCCCAAATAACCCCACTACCTAAAAAATTGAATCCATGCTCTTTTTCTGATTATCGTCCTATATCTATACTCCCATTCCTCTCCAAAGTCCTTGAACGTCTCATACATAACCAACTCAACATGTTTCTCTCTAAAAATAATCTCCTTAATCCTTTCCAATCCGGTTTCCGTCCTGGCCATAGTACCACTACAGCCCTGGTTCATATAACGGATGATATGCGGTCAGGAATGGAAGACGGTAAGCTCTCAGTTCTAGCTTTGTTGGATTTCAGTAATGCCTTTAACACCGTCGATTTTGACATCCTACTGGCAATACTCAACTCTCTTAACATATCTCCAACAGGAATTGATTGGTTTCGTACTTACCTGTATGGCCGCCGGCAGCGTATTCAAATTGAACACACTTTTTCTCCTTGGTGTAATACATCTGCTGGTGTGCCTCAGGGCGGCGTATTATCTCCGTTACTCTTCGCAATTTTTATAAATTCATTATCCAAGTCTCTTACTTCTAACTACCACCTTTACGCAGATGATTTACAGATTTACTCACAAGCCCCCCTCGAACGGCTGGCGGAAGGTATTCTTGCTATCAATGGTGACCTTGAGCGCATATGCGAATGGAGTAAAGCCCATGGACTTAAGGTAAATCCTACAAAGAGTCAAATAATTATAATTGGCAGTTCTAGGATGATCTCCAAAATTAATTGGTCACATCTCCCCCAGGTCACTTGTGATGGCTACATCATTCCTTTCAGTGATAAAGTCAAGGACTTGGGGATATATATAGATAAAAACTTTTCCTGGGGACCGCAACTGCAGGAGGTTAGCCGGAAAATGTTTGCCTCGGTAGGGTCCTTGCGTCGGCTCCGCAACTTCCTTCCTATTGCCACGAAGACTGCGCTTGCAAAATCCCTCCTGTTTCCAATCCTTGATTACGCCGATGTCAGCTATTTAGATCTCACCGAAGACCAACTTGACAAACTTGAGCGTCTTCAGAATGTTTGTATTAGATTCATATTTGGTTTGCGCAAATATGATCATGTTTCGGAATTTCGTACAAAGCTCAAGTGGTTACCAATACGCCTTCGCCGGAATGCTCATATTCTTTCACTACTATACAATGTACTTTTCAATCCTGCCACACCACCTTATCTTAAAGAACGTTTTGAGTTCCTACATGATACACATTCGAGGTTCTTGAGATCATCGGAAAACCTTAAACTAAAAATGCCAATGCATTCCACGAAATTTCTCGACAAATCCTTTCATATCCAAGCTGTGCGACTGTGGAATGCATTGCCGGTGTCAATAAGACGGGCACAGACATTACCTAGTTTTAAGAATCTTGTATATAAACACTATTTATCCCTTTAATTCTTTCCTCCTCTTTTTGTTCATATTTCCTCCTTTTGATATAAATATATATATTTATTTATTTATTTATTGACTTGTACACATTTATGTATCTATGTGTCTATTTATTACGTATTTATTATATTGTGTATATATTTTATATGTTTATTTATCTCAGTTTTTATGTTCCTTTCCTTTATTTTTCTGTATCTGTACACCGTGTGTTGCCCCTTGTGTGTTTCTAAGCTCAAACTACTACTACCTGGTTGTCTGGAAGAGATCGCTATACGCGATAAGACCGCCGATTGTACTTTTGTTTTATATTTATGTTTTTTTCGTATTCTGTTTTTTTTGGTGTACAATAAAGTGGATTTATTATTATTATTATTATATGTTACAATTGCCAGCAGTACGGCCACGCAGCCAAATCATGTAAAACCACGGCCCTAGTTTGCGGACACTGTGGTGAAGAGGGCCACACAATCAAGGAGTATACTAAAAAAAATGATTCTCCGAAATGTGCCAAATGCCTGCGCTTCAAGAAACCAGGAAATCATAAGACTGGCGACATCGACTGCCCGGCTAAAAAAACTGCTGAATATATAGGTACATAAATTCGATCGACTATGAAGGCGCCTCAGAGCGCCACATATTATTTACCGATATAGATTATAGTTTTTCAACCGTGACAAAGGCGTGCGAGGTTGAAGCTTGCGGACAATATCTCCCCGTCTTTCAAAACTCTTTATCAGTACTAACACAAAATATCCGCAGTATTTATAAGAATATAGATAGCTTTACTATTTTCCTACATAGACTTAACCTGACTTGTGATGTAATTGTTTTAACTGAATGCTAGTTATTAAATAGAACAGAAAATCTCCCGATAATTCCAGGGTACAACTCTTGTACTAAAATAAGCTACAATCAAAACGACGTGACGGCGAGTCTATGTCAAGGAATCATTACAGGTGACTGTCGAAGAACCAACCCTACAAGACTGTAACTGTCTAGTGATAAAAATAGGTAATACTACAGCAATAATAGCTTTGTAAAGATCTCCTTCTTTTAGAACCCAGGATCCTATTTTCGTTTCATTAAACCAGACTTGTGAAGCATTAACCCCTTTCAAAAATTTGATACTAACAGGTGATTTAAATATAAACATTGGATTTAACAACTGTGACGCAGGAACACAAATTTATTTAAACATATACGCTTATCATGGACCCGCACATACTATACCGACACATCAGAGTGGTTGCTGCCTGAGCAACTGATGATCAAATCTAGTCTACAGTATATTACCCTTGTAACTAATTTTATTTTTCTTTATTGTACACACACAAAACATAGTTAACAAATAGTGATACAGGAAATTTATGTACAAAGGCGAGCTTAAACCATACATGATTTTCTACCAGCAAACAATTACTGATCATAACGCTGTCCTTCTAACAATAAGTGCAATTTATTTAGATATCTATTTAGATCTAGAATCAATTTCGTTTTAACAGATGAACAACTTGGAAAGCCACATGATCATTTAGTACAAACTTACCAGAGACCTGTACAGTTATTTTCAATAATGAATACAACATCGGAACAAAGCGACGTTCTCGATGACGAGTACCTTCTAGGGCTACCACAACGGAGCTCGATACTTTTTTACAAGCTCAGTTTAGAGTTCGACAACGAAATATAAGATATTTTAACAGTGAAACACCATTAAAAGAGAATTTTTAAACCAACCGTTGCTCACGGCTGATACAAATATATTAAAGTATTGGAACTCAATGAAAATTCGTGAGCCAAAGTTCTATCTTCTGTTAAATATCATTTGGGCTACTCCACCTACCCCCAAGTAAGCGTGGAAAGCAGCTTTCATCTTTAAAATTTGTCATAAATAATCGATGATGTCCTTGTCATCCGAAATAATGAGTTGTATAATAAATAAAACAATATGTTGCTGATTTATATTTAGGCTGGTTTTCCTGTCACGCTGACCGCACGCGGATGGTCAGCGCTGATGGGTCATTATGCTAAGTAGTAAGGAAGCGTTCCTGAGTAATGAGTTATTAAATCTGCTTGCAAGTCAAACGGCATATATAGCAAGTGATGATTTGGCTTTTTTTCCTCTTTAGGACCAATTTTAAAAACCTTTGACCTAGATCAAAAGTTAGAGTTTCGCTCAAGAGTCCTGAATCTCGTAACAACTGTAAAAAATATGCATTATAGACCATCTACTTCAATATCCACGGTAAATTTAACATCCCCAGAGGTGAATTCACCACCACAATATGAGCCACAAAATATTTGTAATACACCGTCACCATACAATTATGACTATGAGGCAACAACAAGACATCCGGGGTATCTAACAGCTTCTTATACCGAGAATAGTCATCCAAACGGTTCATTTGAGAATATTTAACATATCCAACAACTGTAATGCTTTTCATATTTGTTTCTTGCTATAAATAATTAACATTTCAGTGTACTTATTTTTCTTACCTTAAAGTAACCATCAAGCGTTCAGTCGGCTGTATGGGAGCACGACGTAAGCTGCAATGGACCAATTTATTTTGGAGCTTTGCTAGTAATTCGTCAAAACTTCTTGATGACATACGGAAATAGTTGAAAAACGTTTTCATCCTGTCTCAACTGGCCGTATAATATATAGAATTCTCCTGCGAAGATTCTCTGCACTATCAATGTATGAACATGTAGTTTTTTCTTTTGCAGACGTTTTTTCTTTCCTAAATAATACGCGGCAACAATTTTCACTACCATCGACATTATTTGCGTCTGTACTTCCCGGTGATGAGCGCGATACTAAAACGATCCGAGCTGACCGATCAGCGCTGACAAGCTACGCGCCGACCGTCAGCGCCGGCGGTAAGCGTGAGAGGAAAACCAGCCTTAAAGATTATATTTTGAAATATTCATGATTAGGTTTAATATTACTAATTATCATTAACACGTTAAACGCCATCATAAAAAAAAGTTTTTTCAAAAAAAAACTTGTAATTTATGTATTTTATCAAGATATGTATGTATACTGTTTTTCATAAGAATCTGCCGTAGGGTTCCGTAAATATAACAAAAAAAGCCCTTGAGGTCACCGGTGCCCCCCATGGCGCTATAAAGTAATAAAAATAGTTTCCGTTACGAAGGCGCCACGCCGGTCACCGCGTCGCCCACCCACCCGCTCAGTACTGCGTTAGCGCCCGTGAAGAGAAAACGTCCATGTTCTATGTTGCTGTAATACTTTGCGTCAAGTACCTAATTAGTGTGATATTGTGTGCAGTGAACTTGAATATTATGAACATTGCAATAAATAATTAAAAATGAAAATATTTACCAGTAAAAATTTTGAAGAAATAAAGGTGGACATGGAAGATTTTGATTTTACACAGAAAGATTTGCGGGCATATTTATATAAAGATTTGGCGGGAAAGATTTACATTACTCGAGACTAGCATTATACGGCAGGATGAACAAGATAATCAATCAGATCTAGAGTCATCGGATTCAAACGAAGAACAGTTGCATATTCCGAAAAAACGAAGACGTTTTATCATCCGAAGCGACAGTGAGAGTGAGTCTGATTCGATTCGAAATTATTTGACAGCCAATATTACCGCCTCAGATCGTGTGTCAAAGAAATGGTCACGCCCTAGGCGTCAACAACCATCTATTATACCATTTACCGAAACTTCAGGTATGAACAAAGAATTTTCTACTATATTAAAAGAAGCAGACCCGGGAGCTTTTTATAGTCTTTTAGTATCTGATGAAATTTTCGATATGATTGTAGAGCAGACCAACTTATTCGCCTTACAATCCTGCGAATCGAGAAATGTAAAACCTTCATCAAGATCTCATGCTTGGAAGCCAACAGACAGACATGAAATTAAACGTTTCTTTGGACTTATCCTATACATGGGTCTTGTGAGACTCCCAGAGTTAAGCTATTACTGGAGCAAAGATAAAATCTTAGGACAGACATTTCCACGTACCGTCATGAGCCGCAATAGATTCGAAATAATCCTACAGTACCTACATTTTAGTGATAATGAAACCGCAAATAAATCTGATCGAATCTCTAAGATAAGACCGATTATAGATATGGTCAATAATACGTTTCAAAAATATTATTCACCGAAAGAAGACATCTGTGTCGACGAAAGTCAGGTTCCATTCAGATGGCGGATTGTATTTAGACAATACAATAAAAGTAAACGCCATAAATATGGTTTAAAGCTATTCAAACTATGTACTATTCCCGGGTACAACTGCAAATTTTCATTGTATGGCGGTAAAAATATCGATACCGTAAATACTACGCCTACATCAGTGGTAATGTCTCTTTGTAGCCAAATATTAAACAAAGGCCACACTTTGGCAACTGATAATTGGTACACCAGCTTAGAGTTGGCTTACAATTTACTGGAACATCAAACGCACTTGATTGGGACTATTAGGAAAAACCGAAGAGGTTTACCTAAGGATGTAGTAGAAGCCAAACTTCAAAAAGGAGAATGCAGCCATGGAAAACGAGGATGGTATAACAATTTTAAAATGGAAAGATAAGCGGGATGTGATGATGCTTTCTACTAAACATTCCGATAAAATGTCAACAATCGCCAAAAAGGGCAAACAGGTTACTAAACCGAAAGTGATTTTAGATTATAATAAGTCAAAAGGATCTGTCGATATGAGCGACCAAATGTCGTCGTATTCTTCTCCCTTACGTAAAACTATTAAATGGTACCGGAAACTTGGTATTGAGATTTTGTTGAATACTGCCGTAGTGAATGCATGGATTATGTTTACCGAAACTAGGAACACAAAAATGTCAATCGTAGAGTTTCGGAAATCTCTTGTTGACTATCTAACAAGCTCGTCAGATTCTCAGCAGAATGAGTCAGGAGTAACGGTATCAAGACCCAAACGTTTGAAGCATGAGTTGCAAACAAAATCTGGGACAGCGAGAAATACTAGACGATTTTGTGTACATTGTTACAAAGATATGGTAAAGCAGTTTGGACGAAAATTGGCGAAAAATAAAGCTAAAAAGGTTAATACTTTTTGCGCTCAATGTGATGGAAACCCACATATCTGTTTATCTTGTTTTAATAAGATCCATCGTTATGTTTAGTCATTTTTAGTCAATTATTGATTTAATTTTTTCTGATTGCATTTTTCATGGCATTTCAATGGTAATTTTTGTAGCAGTTCCTGGATTTTTTCCTGTGTAAGAAGACATTTTTTTTTTTAATTTGAAGTTTATATTGTTTTTTTTATATTTTTAATAACGTGCATTGTAATAGTTTTAAAATTAAATGTGATTAAAAGTCATGTATCATGAAATTAGTCGCTTTTTTATTTTATCTACAAAAATCTTAACTCATTAGCTCGCTCATTAGCAGACACAATAGATTTTTATTGTTATGAACTACGTATTTGTACGTGGGTGAGTCAGAGGGGAGTGAGTTAAGGGGAGATTGTACATATTTCCTAAAATTTTCTAAGTAGCCATGTCCCCTTGAAAAGGATTACTCTATAGCGCCAAGGCGGTCACTCGCATACACGAAATGTACGACACGCGTGACCGGCGGCCCAAAAATACATTTCGAATATGCCTCTCGCTTGAGGTCACCGGTGACCCCCATGGCGCAATAAAGTAAACCAGATGAGGTCACCGGTGACCCCCATGGCGTTCAACGTAATAAAATAATCTTCTCACTACGAATAAGTTACTACTAAGGCATTAAAAGAATGATTTTATGAGTCCAATTTATACAAATTTCACCTTTAATAAAAATCACTAAAACATTTGTAGTTCCTATTAGAATTAATAGCAGCCTGCTACTAAAACATGTGCCGCAGGCGGTAACTCAGTAACACTACAAAAGTGGTACTCCACTCAACAGCCGATGACGTGCCGCTAGTATGTAAGAGCCCATAATTAAAAAAATGTACTTCACATAGATGGGGTTTAATTCTAAATCTTAATGATTCATCAAAGATAGACTCCATTTATATCTTAAAAATACTGATGATTCGATAGTGAGGCATATTTTCACAGTAATTATAACCCTATTATGTATTTTTTTAATATAAGGCGTATAATTTATTGTAGGTACAATTAATGTAAATTGAGATTAATAAAAAAAAAAACACATTAATGGTTCTCTTTGTCTCTGTGTTCCTGTCTAAAAAAAGAGTCTAGGTTTTTTAATACTCAGTTATAATTTTTGTGGAAAAAGAATACGGTCGTGAGCAGGACTCGAACCTATGAGGTGTTGATGCGACAATTACAGACTGGTTTGAAGCGATGTGTGGAAGGCGAGTAAATACTAATAAAAACAGCGATAGTAAAGCTAGAGAATGTATTTATAGAAGACACATATATTATATATATTACGATAGCGCAGGCGGAAAACAGAAAGCATAATGAAATTAATACTTTATTTTTTTAAATGGGCTCTTGCTGAAACCCAGAGGGGTTTAGTTTGCGTAACTGGACAATATCTAAGGCAGTTTTATGCCTCCAGCCTGAGCACATTTTAAAATACTACAAACTAAGCAACAGCGCTAAGGGGGGGGGGGGGGGAGCGCCCTTAGCGCTGCTGCTCAGTTTGTAGTGTGCGGGACACGAGCCTCGGCTTAGGGCGTTGCTGGGGGGACAACTAGGGACTAGCTGGATCATATCAGTCATTATTATTAAGGGACAAATTTAAAGCTACTGGCGGAGGAATTTAAAACAAAATAACACAGGTATTTATATGTAAAACCAATGAATAATAGTAAACGATCACGCCTAGCACTTTTTACAATTAGCGCTAATTAATACTGATAATGGTTCGTGCTTGACCATTTTTGTACATGGGCTTCGCTGCGCTTCTATTGTTCTATAGTCACCCATAGAACAATAGAAGCGCGACGCCCAACTTGTGCGCGCGCCTTTAACATAATCATCTTCAATCAAACATAGTCATCTTACTGTAGGTAGGGCCAAGTGCACTAATCCCTTACGCTTGCCAAACACCATACGATGTGACGTAGTAGAGTGGCGTGATTTTGAGAAGCGCGTTTAAGGGCTACTCTACTGGTTTACTTGCCACACCTGCGCCTCCTGGATAAATACTCAAGGAGACGCAGGTTCGGATCCTGCTTACGACCATATTCTTTTTCCACAAAAATTGATAACTAACATATTCATATATGCTTCAGAACGCATACAAGGAGGTTAAGAATTTAGTTCTCCAATCAACAAGTTATCAAAATAATAATTCATTTTATCAAGTTATTTTTCAAACACACACGAGTCACATTTCGTACTGTTGTTACTATCTTCTGTTGCAAATTCACTCTCATTTATTTTTTTTGTTTACTTCCAGTGTCAGTTTTTAGAACTTGTATATTTTTATCTAGCAGAGGCATTCTGGCAATTTTTGAAACCATAGTTTCGTAGATCGTAGCATTGATTGAGAATCCTCTTCAACAGAATCTTCAAATTGTCTTTTCTGAGAGCAACCTGTAAATAGACTAGGTTTATAGTATGTGAAATACAAGCGCTAGCTAGCGCTATGTTGGCGAGGCCGCAGTGCATCAACCTGCGCTGGCCCCACGCTGACCCCGCGCCACCGCTTCAGTCGCCCGAAAGTTAGAGATCGATGCGTACGCTTGCGCCTGCGTTCCCATATCGTGTCGTGTGTAAATAGTGTTCATGTAAATAATAATAATTATGACGTCGTGTAGAAGGGATAAATAATTCTGGTTAAAATTGTGTCGTTCGCGGTTGACCGATTCAAAAGCTGGTCCTCTTTATCTTCATATCGGCGCAATCGAATGGGTCACTGTGTTGAAAATGATTCGTTCGTTCGAATACTGTGTCGCAACTTGCAGTGTCAGATCGTGAGTCGCGGTGATCCGAGTGAGAGAGAGAGAGAATAATGAACCGAGCGCGAGCCGCGACCTGGTGACGAATGATGACAGAGACACCACGACCGATCTAACAAATAATTAAGAAATATTAATGGCAAAAATGAGTCTTATAATTAGGAAGCTTAGAATCTATTTTATTCGTTTAGTTTACTCATACTTTAGAAATTTTAATAAGCTATTATTCTCATTTAAATAAGGTTCAATATTGGTTCCAGTTATATTATTGCTGAACTAGCAGGTATGAACTGAATGTTTACGTTTAATTTTTAAAATAAATAATGCTCCATTTCTATTTATTTCATTATTTTAGTGACCCGTTGACCTATGACAGGAAATGTTATATGTATAGAACACTTTGGTGCGTGAGAGTGATTAATTACGAAAGTTTTTCTATAAGCTTAGAATAACAAAAGGACTCTAGGTGTATTAATTTATGTTTAGAGCTGTTAATTTATTACGTAAGTTATTTTGATAATTTGTTATAACTGAATGCGTATATGAATGAAAGATTCCCGTTGCACCGTGCCGGTGCCGAGCGATGTCCTGGCCGTGGCTGGAGCATGTTCATGGAAATGCATAAGTATTACATAAATATTATATTGTTTTTCGAATTCCCGATGTAACGTGAATCTTCATTTAAGGATAGAGCTTCGTTTTTTGCCTGCTTCAAACTTTGAAAACATTATAAGTTATTAGTAAGATTAGAGAAGAGGGAAAAGAAAAAAGTTAAAGATAAGTTTGGTCAGTCAGGTTGAAATATCTCCCCCCCCCCCCATTTTAACAATATCCGTTTTCCTTAATCAAGATCATTCTGAAATGATTAAAGTATCTTATATAATAAATAAACAGCTCTGCTTACTTATGCAATAAGGTGTTGGAGAACTCAGTTTGAAACAGCTTAGTGCAATAAGCTTAACTAATAAATTAATTAAAATGTCAAATAATATGCCTAAAAAAAAGAAGTGCGGCGTGGATGCATTTTTCGGTGGTTGCCCCTAACAAAGCAAAATGTAGTTATTGTTTGAATATTATTAGTTTTAGTGGTGGTGCTGCGCGTAATTTATTGCGCCATTTAAATACAAAGCACTCTACCGTATTAACGCAAAAAGCTAGTTACCGACAAGACACTAATCCCGATGAACAACAAGTACAACTTCCGTCGAGGTCTTCTTCAATTGTGACTGAAACAGAATCCCCAGCTTCGATTACTCCAACCCCAAGCACTTCAACCGTCCCAAGTAGTGTCATACATCCTAAACAAAGCGATATTGGTAATTTTATTACTGTGAAGAAACCGATATCGATAAATAAAACTAAAGCAATTAATGAACAGTTACTGGCCCTACTTGTAAAAGCATACTTACCATTTAATATTGTTGAAAATCCCGAGTTCAAGAATATTGTGCATTTATTAAATTCAAATTATGATCCACCATGTAGAAAAACCATATCAGCAAGTTATATTCCACAATTATATACTCAAGTCAAAGAACATGTAAAAAACAGATTACTTGATGCAGCGGCAGTCTGTTTGACGACCGATGGATGGACCTCAGTGACCAATCAGAGTTACATCGCTATAACAGCGCATTTTATTAATAAAGATTCTGTGTTGATTTCCTATAGATGAGCGACGCACAGCCCAAAATATTGCAGCTTTTATGATCGAGGAAGTCGGCAAATGGGATTTAGCAAATAAAGTATCGGCTAATATAACGGAAAATGCGGCTAATATTGTAGCTGCTGTTAGGCTAACTAATTGGCGACACTTTCCATGTTGTGCCCATACCTTAAATCTCATTGTGCAGGACAGTCTGAACTGTTTAACCGAGCAGTTAAAAAAAGTAAAGGCAATTGTAGACTATTTTAAACGAAGCAGCTCGGCTCTAGCAAGGCTTCGTGAAATGCAGAACCAGCTAAATATTCCACAAATAAAATTAAAACAAGATTGTCCTACGAGCTGGAACTCGGTATATGACATGCTGCGAAGAATAAATGAAATAAAAAACGCTGTTGTGAGTACGCTTGCTATAGGAAATCCTGCGATAAATACAATCAGTGCCGATGACTGGAGAATTATTCAACATGCCATAAATATATTAAAAAAAAAAACATGAAATTACTAATGAATTAAGTGCTGAAAAGAATGTAACATTTTCAAAAATAAATTTTTTTGTGAAGGCTATGTCTGACCTTATTTGTACCTCCCAAAATACTGAAGCAGATGCCATACCAGAGATACACGAGTTACTTAACACTTTAAAATATGGCTTAAATGAGTGATTCAAAGATATCAATTACATGGAATTAACAACCCAGGCTACATTTTTAGATCCCCGCTTTAAAAAGTATGGATCTACAAGCGACGAGAGATATGAGTTTACACTTAAAAATATCAGACAAAAGATATCAACTTATTCAGTTCCAGGGTTAGAAACTTCCACGCCATGTGAACCAGAAAGTGAGCCCTGTAATAGCTCGATGATATGGGGTTCTTTTGATAACAAAGTTAAGCAGCACTTAGAAGTCCGGAGTTCTACAGCGGCTTCTATAATAGAAACAGATAAATATCTTAATGAGCCATTATTAAAACGCACAGAGAACCCATTAAAATGGTGGAATGAGCGAAAAAATATGTATCTTTCACCTTGATGGAAAGGAGGCTATGTAATATGGCTACATCTGTTCCATGTGAAAGAATATTTTCAAAAGCTGGCAATACTATATTACTGAACATAGTAGTAGGCTTAAATCCGAAAAGGCAGCGCAACTCATATTTTCGAACCACAATTTAAAAAAGTAAATACATTTGATTGAATTCAATTCAGTTCAAACATTTTTATTATACCCGTATTAGTTTTTTTTTCGCTTTCATGTTGTTTTATTACTATTACTTTTTATTTAATTATCTAATAAGTTAATTTATTTAATTACATTGTTTTACCATTCTTTTATCGTTATTTATTTAGAACCAAATCAAACTTCCCTTAAATATGTTACAATTACATCTAAAATAATTACACAGTTTAGCTTATGACTGTTACTGATTATTTTAATGTCATCCAATAATTAATATACAAGGCGTGAATTACGTTGATAAGTCGACTTGCATTATCTATATATTTTTTTAAATAATTTTTTATTTCTTATTATATCTGAGAATTCTAATTAGAATGTGAATAATTCACATTCAGTGAAAAAATATTAAAATAACAATAAAAAAAAGTATTAAACGAAGCGTAAACTTAAAAGTGGCTGCCCTGAAGTATGCATTTTCGACTTGTTATCATTCATGACTGATTCAAACAAACTGTATTTCATGACCTGTGATCTTAGATCCCACTCAATATTTACTATTGATACGTTCGTTTATGAAACTGAATCGATTGAACGGGTCGAACGAACCAGATAATTTGACAATTTGTCAGTATTGATTCGGTTCTTTATGATTGAACGAATGACACATATCTAATTTTGGTAAATGGTGTTAATTAACATTTTTAAACACGCCATGATGTTTATCTGTGCGAACGTTTTTCTTTGTTTACGAAAAAGTACGTAGGTAGATAATAATATCTACAATTGACTATTATTTAGAGATGTGTAACTCTTTACGGAACCGACTCTCTGATCCGAATCACTGAAGTGATTCAAAAGATTGGTTAATTATCAACGTTTCAAATGCATCATTTGGATCTGAAACATTACTTTGCTCTGGCTCATTTCGCGCAACGCGTCGCTCGCGAGGCGTCTGAGCTGCCAGCGAGTGAGACAGACTGAGACACTGAGTCACTGAGTCGCGAGAGCGAGTGAGCAGGCGAAATAAGTACAACCTATACAAGTCAGAAAGAGATAACACATCATGAGAAGTGTATCATTCAACTCTACGGATTTTCGCCGTCATTATTCATGCACGTAAAAATGACCACTAAGCCCCTTACGTTTCAAGACTATACGGTCGTTTTTTGCATGTAATGTTTGCATTAAAAAGTTGTCATTTTAGGTTGATGCGTTACTTGTCAAATTTTATTGTTTATGTTCGTTCGCGCTTGTTAACGAAAACATACTTGAGTTATATTGCTATGCTTTGCGTAATGTATTATAAAGTTAAAGTTATCAGACTTTACGAGAGAATTCAGTATAAATAGACATTGTTATTTTGAGTAAATGGACATTTTTGTTTTGTGTAAATATACATTGTTATTTTGTGTAAATAGGTTTAGTTTGCTAGTTTTTAATGACTTTTCTCGAACTCTCAGTAAATGAGTGGATAAATATGTAGTAATTAATTCTACGTGTTCGAACTTTTGAGTGACTGAAATTTTAAGGTAAATAAGTATTGTCTGACCTATGTATTATTAAAATGCCGCCAACAAGAAAGAGAAGTGCACTGTGAAACCATTTTAGTGAGCTCGCGGACAACAAAGCGAAATGTGGTTATTGTGCACAAATTTTGAGTATACCCAATAAATCCATCGGTAATTTGAGCAGGCACATGAAACTGAAACATCCTACAATACAAATACAGTTAAGCAGACAACAGAATACAATTCAACAGCAGCCAGTAACATAAATACCAGACCCAGTACCATCTACGTCATCAGTCATAAATAAAAAAAACAAAAAAAAAAATTTAATCAAAAATCACTGTAAATAGAATCGATTTTTAAATGGGTGTTTCTGATATTTCGCGTCCAGTAAATAAATAAATATTTTTTCAATAAATATTTACATTATTTTTAAAGGAAATCAAACTAAATAATGTTAGCCGTATATGCATGTTAAATTTACTGATAAAATCAACATAATTACTAAGTTATAAATAAAAAACCTTATTTATTCTCATTTCCTTCGATGTTCATTTACTACTCTTCTAAATACATTTGTGTTTGAACTAAAACTATCATAATAAATATGAATAGAGTGACCATAGTAGGAAAATATATTTAAAAACACAACATGTACACCTAAAATGAATAACGATACCCACGCAATATAATGAAATTTTATCTCATATATTTCTAACATATTTTTTTTCTGATTACCGTCGGTTTGGAAGAATATCTAAATTATAGTCCGCTTATGACCATAAGTGCTACATTATCGCCACGGCACGCCCCGCGCTCGTCTCAGTTAGTCAGCAAACGTCGTAGTAGAAGCAAGCCCGTACGTGGTAAAAAAAAAAATGTTTAAGGTTACGCTAAAGTGCATTATACTGGAATCTTTCTCTTTCCTATCGTTCATTTTATTAAGTGAGTATGAAAGATTGTTTTTACTGTGTAGCTAATTATCAATTCTAATAATTCCTTTCGTAATTTATTATATTCATGAGGTCCGTAAATTCGATTCTTTATGAAAAAAAATTGGATAAATGACTCAAACCTCATTTACCTTTTAATTAGTTCAAGTGTATATAATGTTATTTAAAAAAAATAACTTTAAATTAACAGCTTTAGAGACATTTTCATATTACACTGGGGGCTGGGGTGCCCGCGTCCGTAGGAGTGCACCATTAGAATGGAATCCCTACGTGTGGCCCCTGAGTGGTGCAAAACAGGCAACACAACTCTGGTGGAAGGCCACGACTGGTTATCACCCGCCGGACGAAGCCAAGCCGTGAAGCGACCTAGTGGTGTTTCGGGATGTAGTCCGGTGCAACCGTTGTGGGAGACAGGCCTGGGCAGTTGCATCAACTCTCCAACTATCGTTCTCCTCAAATCTATCCACTCTACTTAGAGTGAATAGATTTCTTCTGGATCTACGTGCTCCATCCTCGGCCACAGCGTCGCTTAACATCAGGCAAGTTGGTGGCCAAACGTAGATCCATTTTGGATTAAACATAAACACAAAAATGTCGCTTAGATCAATTAGCCTTTCAACCATCTGTATAGATACCATACCTATAATTTAATTTAAATAGGGTTGTCAACTTTGCCAACTACGTGGTCCCGGAATCTAGTCCTGACACCTGGTTGAGATTTTCTGACCGCATTAATACTATTATTGAACTGTATCCTGAGTAGTAAAATAAAGAATTAGTACTATTAACTGTGTTATTTGATGCAGTTATACCTTGAGAGCGTACTTTTGATTACTCTCAATGAATAAGGATGAGCACTAAAATTATAAATATGTTTTTGTAGATAACTAAAATAAAAATGCCAAAGAAAACGAAACTAACATTAGAGCAAAAACGAGAACGCGATCGACTTCAGAAAAAAGCGAAGTATGCAGAAATGAAGAAAGACCCAGAAAAGTATGCAGAAGTAAAGGCAAAAGAAAAAGCAAGGTACCTTAAAAGAAAAGAACAGAAAAAAATTAAACGTGTAGAAGAAATGACACCCAGATAATTGAGAATTACTAGAAAATCATGGAGAGTTAATTCGAAACGTCATTATGAAAGAAAAAAGAAAGAAAAAAGAAAGAAAAAGCTATTCAACAGTTATTACTAGAGAACTCTCCACCAAATAGTGACACTGAAGTAGTCCTAGCTGAACAAGATCCTCTTGCTCGACCAGCTCTAAGCCCCAGACCTAGTTCATCTCACTGTGTGGATTCCGGTGATCGTAATTCTTGTCAACAGTGTCTTAAAAAGGATGTTCTTCTGAGAAAACTTCGCTACCGACATAGAAAAGAAATAGGTATTTTGAAACAAGAAATAGAAAAAACAAGGAAACAGAAAGATGCTATTCGAAAAATGTTATATAGAGTAATAAAAAATAAGAAAAAAAAAATGAAAATATATCAACTGAAGAAAAAGTAGAACATTTGGTAGAAAATGTGAACACAAAAAAGCGCGAAGAAATAAAAAAAAGACTATTATTTGGTGAAATTCTTTCAAAAAGTGTTGGGGAAGGATACAAGTGCTTGAGAAAAAAAGACAAGAAAGAGTTTTCTAATGTAGTTATGACTGAAAAATAAAAATTTAAAAAATATAAGCTCTTAACACAGACAAAAACTTTCACAGTAAGAGACAAAGCAGTTAATAAAACAGCTAGGATTGAAAACTCGACTGAACAACAAATTTTGGAGTTTTTTGACGATGATGCAGTGACTAGAATTGCAGCTGATAAAAAAGAATATATAACGAAAAACAAAAAAAAATGCAGAAAAGATACTTAACGGATACATTAACTAATCTGTACAAAAAGTTTACGCATGATTCAAATGTGAAGGTAACATATCAAACGTTTTGTAAATATCGCCCATTTTGGGTTTTGTACCCAAAAGAGTCCAATAGAAATACGTGTGCTTGCAAAGTTCATATTAATGTAGATTTATTAATAAAATGCCTTAATACAAATAAAATACTAAAAGAATCTAACGGGACCGGTATTTTAGAAAGCTTATGTTGCAATATTAATTATGAAAGTTGTTTGAATCGTACATGTGAAAAATGTCAATTGAAAAATTTCAATTACGCGGAATTCCAAAATGATAAGAAAATTAAGTATTACCAGTGGTGTAATTGCTCTGAAAACTACTATATAAAAGATGAGAAGAAAACGAAATTAATAACTAAAAAAGAAACATTACATGACTTTCCTCGAAATAATATTCTCCGATTAGAAAACGCTCTTGTGGGCTATATGAACCATTGCACTAATATTTTGGCACAGTCAAGAAATATTAAAGAACTTAAAAATAACCTTACTCCACTAGAGGCTGTGGTTCACGTTGACTTCAGCGAGAACTACTGCGTTAAATTTAACGAAGAAATCCAAAGCTTTCACTTCGGTGGTAGTAGAAGGCAGTTATCACTGCACACTTGTGTCATTTACTTAATAGAACCAGAACTTGGCATTAAAAAACAATACAGCTTTTGCACATTAAGCGAATGTACACAACACGATGCCGCGGCTATCTGGGCACATTTGATACCAACCGTTGAGTATGTGATAGAGATTTCAACCCAAATTGATACCCTACATTTTATTTCAACAAGTCAATATCGAAATCGCTTTATTTTTTATATGATTAGCCAACTGTATATATTTTCCGCAACTGAAATCTGTGACCTGGAACTACTTAGAAGCCGGCCATGGCAAAGGGGCGCCAGATGGAGTTGGTGCTGTTCTCAAACGAACAGCAGATCAAGTAGTCCGTTTTGGTAGTGACGTGGACTCATTAGAAGCATTCTTAGCCTGTCTCAGATCTAGAGTAAAGATTGAGATTCGTACTGTAACAAGAAATGACATTAAATCAAGAAGTTTTCCAACAGCTCCAAAAGCAGCCAAAGGCACAATGATGGTTCATCAAGCTCTTTGGTCATTTGGGTGCTCTAAAGTTAGTCTGAGAAAACTAAGTTGTTTTCTGTGTGGCAATTAATTTATTTGCAGTCATGACAAACATATCGGGTATTATGATATTCCTCTTAACGATAACCTCAGCACTAATCAATTTAAAAGTTTCATTGATGAGAATACAACACCAGAACTAATTCAAGAAATAAATGACACAGGTTTTTCAATCGCTCCTTCTTTCTGGCTCAAATAAGCCGTACTCACCAAAAGTCAAAATACTGTCGGATATTAATGTGACCGATTGGTTTAATAGAAAGTTTTATATTGATAAAGAGAATCTTACTAAAATTAAAACACGTAGTAACAGTTACCAAACAGATTTTGAGAAATTCATAATGAGTAAAAATGAAAATGAAGGTAAAGAAAATAAAGAAGAAATTTTATGTGAAACGAAGAAGAAAAGTTTTTGGAGTGATGATGATGATTCTGAAGAAGATATGAATATTTTCTGATACGAAAATCTTTTGTATCAGTAAATATTCATATCATAACTGAAATACAACTATTTTTAATTTAAAATATTACAGAAGCCAATTTTTGTTTAAAATAACATTAAACCTGATTTAAAGTATTTGTATAAGAAAAATTTGTCATTAATTTGATCTCATAATTCCAAAGATTAATATAATTATGCAAACATATTTTAATTTCTTAGAAAGGCAGGGAGAAATAGCCTTCAATCAGGGTGTACAATCTTCGAACAAATGAGTAGGAAACAGGACAATTATAATTCGACAAAATAAAGTAGCTCATTTAAATATACCATTGTCGTATAGCAATCATTCTTTTGCAATTTGGTAGGGTTATATCAATAGTTTTTTGCCTTCGTAAATCAATAGATGGCGCTTAATGCTATTTTGCAGCAGCTATCTCAGATATGTAAGGAAGACTTATTTGTAAAAGTAAACTTGAATTTATTATATATCGGGAGTATGCTGGTCGGAACTGGCTTCGCAGTCCCAGTTACTCATTAATAAATTGCATATCCGAATTACAAGACATTTATGATGACATATTATAAACAAATATAACATTAAATAATTTAAAACAATTTATAAAAGTAATAATATTTGTACATATTAGTTTCGACTTCCTGCATTGCCAAATCCATAATAGTATCTCTTAGTAGTCTGTGTTCATAAAGAAAACTTGATAGATTTAAGATTACTTTGTCATCCCGATTTTTTATTTACCATTATGGGAAAAAAATTAATAAAATATTATGCGGGAAGACGGATACGGACAGCAATAAATTAAAGGCAATAAAAATATGTATTAAGTGATTAAAGATAAATCTTTGAAAACCATTAATTTTATTTCATTATATTCTTCCAAATTATTCATAAGATGTATGAGCAATAAAAAATGAATGGAAGAATATATTGGAATCGGTTGAATCACGTATTTTATATCTTTGTTGGTTGGACCCTAAGTAGATACCTAATAATACCTATAAACAAATGTATATGCATGTCGGGGTCCTATCGTTTACAGCAATAGCAACAGAGCGTGTATAAATAAAGAGTATAATAAAAAACAAAGATAGATCAAACGGCGCCCGATCGTACTACGTGACCGCCGCGGAAAATCGTCGTAGAGAAGTATTGCGCGCCAAAATGGGGAAAAGAGCGGCAGCCGCCGCGTCACTTCCCGCCCCCGCGCACCCTTCAGGCTGCGCGGTTGTCAGCGCGGCCGTCATCGGTTCATACCGCGCGCCCTCGCGCTACCCCACGCCGTGGCATTAGTAGTGCATTCGTAATACTACAGATGGCGTCTGTGTGCCCTGTTTCCTAAATTGAACGAGAGAGAGGTCTCTATTTCCTATATTATAAAGTACTCTGTGCCTTCAATATTATGTTATCATTAAGTATCTATTTAGTTAAAATACATCATAATGATATAAGAAAAAAAAACTAGTTATTTGACAATAATTTTGAAATTTAGAGATATCATGAAATTTGCACGTACTATGCGAAACACCCAAATACGGCCAGCTGGTCATAAGGACTTGCTGCCAGTCCTAAGCCTGGATAAAGTATGAAGGAGAATAAGTAAATAAAATAACCGAAACACGTTCAGCATTGTAACTACAGAACATTTCATAGACTCAGTCAGTAATAAACGCCCGTGACGCAACTTAATGTATTCGTAACATTCTGTATTTTATAACTTTTGAGTCGATGATCCAAATAAGCCAAATGAAACATATCAGTGTTTCGGAACATTTCAGTGATCGAGATGCAAATGTTCCAATCGCAAAAATGATACACTACTGACAACGGCTCAGTGTGAGCCTACGAGAAAAATGACCTATGAGAAAAGTTACAATTAACGCAAGACGACTCGTGGTGAATATGATTTTGCGTGGACAACGACACAAGACAACGAGCATGTAACTTTGTGAGTTACATGTTTTTTTTTATACCGATTAATAAATGAAAATATTTGACCCGTATCTCAGTTTTCGTGTATTCTAAGAGTTCAGTTAATAAATTTGTCTATGAACACCAGGCTACACGTCCGTGGTAACACTTTGACCTTGAGCTTGCGTATAGTAGTATGTTGTTTCAATAGTATACTGGGTAGCTTAAGCCATTTTTATTGTCCCGTAACAAATCTAAAACTCGTATTTTTTATGTTGGTAACCCTTAAATAAAAGAATGTCATGGCCACCCTAGCGGTGTGTATTCTTGCGGGCAAATTTATTCAATGAAGTGTTTGTGGATTTTTCATTATGGCCAAAACGCAGGTAAGTTTATTGTTCTGTATGTTATAGATTAACAATTGTTGAGTATACTAATTATAGTTTCAGTATCCAAGGCTTTATAAATCTAAACTTCTTACGATGGGAAAAGTTACCCTAAATTGTTCACACCCCCGCATGCCAACATTGCCTGTTACTTTGTACTCAGGGTTGTCACATTTAAAACCTTTACGTTTTGTAGAATATGTTATTAAAATCAGATGTTATCTACGTTTAATTGATGCATATTTAAGAAAAAAATAAGTGAAGTTTGTTTATTTGTAGAAGGTAATCTTTAGAACCACTAATCATATCCTGAAAGTACTTGCAGATGAAAAAAAAACTTATTGACACAAATGAATGGTGCATATTTAAGAATTCCCTGGCCCCCGGGCTAGTTATAAACTGTATTACAGGAGCCAACTACAGAGGAAAGCTACACTGTTCTCAATGGATTTAGGATAAATATAACCTAATTATATATTTAAAGATGTATATTACCTATGTATAGGTAATATACATCTTTAAATCTGATTACCTTTTATGTTATTGTCCTTTTAAATTTCAGAAAATCAATCCTAAGTCCAGAATTAGACAAAAAAAGTCAAGACGTGAAATAGAGTCTCGAGCATATACTCGTAAAAATAACTCCGAAGACATGCTAAAGTTTGCATAACAATTTTTCGGTATCCCACGACGTAATAATATCAAATAAATATACCAGTCTGACCATCTAAACATAAAACATTAAAATTAAATTATTTTCAGGTATAGTCTTTTTGTTTGTTTTCTTTTTCGAGTTACCCTTCAATGTAAGATACAACTAAGAACTCTTGCAAGTAATAATATTTAAATCAGTAACTGTCACTGATTTTCCAGGTTCGTAAGTGACTTTCTTATTTCTTTTAACTTCCATCGGCTTTGATGCTCTCGTAATTTTAAATAATCTATAGAGCATTTAGATCATTTAAAGAGGATTTAGATAGGTTTGGATATTTAAGTTTGTACTGGTACAAGATTTGTCGCCAAGCTTATGTCAAGAGCGCAAAAAATGCAGCAACATGCTGCTGGGTGAGATGTGTTGACCTTGGTGGAATGAAAATATGCGAACAATGTAAAAACTTTATGTTACATTGTTCGCATAACTATACTACTGTCACATTAAATGACTTGATAAATTATCGACGCTATATTTTATACTATTATGAATTATTCTTTGTATGTATGTTTTTGTTGTCATGTCTTCTGTGTGCCAGAATAAACCATTTTTCTTTCTTTCTTTCAAATTACAACTTTGGTCCCCAGAGTTACTTGTGCCGTGAAAATAATCCTCAAACATGGGACTATGAAACCATCCTCTGACTTTGTGCAATTGTATCTGGTACCGGGCGGTCCTTCAGTAATCCACTTAGAATACAAGTTTGTCGCTTTATACACAACATTTAAAGGCAAGCATTGATCGTTGGCAATTATATTTATTTGTATTTGTATATATCAAATAACGCACAAAACATATTAAATTTATGGATTGAAAAGTCTGAAATTTATGATTATAATAAACTTTAAGGGTTGTCACGTTCCAGAAAAAATATTATACATATTATATTTTGTATTCTGTAAGTGAATTTGTAATTCTTTTTGAGAAAATAAAGACCTTTAGCCGTATATTTTCAGATTTTCGTTGTGGGTGTTTGTCACTTTGTTAAAAAATATACATTTAAATTCTGTTGGGCATCTTACGATATTGATAATAAAAGAAGAAAGTAAAATTGTGACAGTTTTGCAAGCTTCTAGCGATTTTCGTTCCGCGCTAACTAAACTCGATTTTCAATTGTTGGTGCATGAATATTTAAGAAAAAATAGTCGAGAAATTGTGTTCAAAAATAAAATTCCGGGTGATGCCTGCATACATGCAGACGAATTGAATGTAAGAACCACAAAAAATATTTCGAAAGCTAGAGCAGAAAAAGAACCACTACAAATATTAAATGATTTTGAGAATGTATAGTTTTTTAGACATCCCAGCATCAAATATGGACGAAAATCTTGATGAGATCAATCTTTCTGACGATTCCGGATCTACTAAATATATATTTAGATGTGGGGTAAGATATCCAGAAAGAATAGCTAATTCCACTAAAGGAATCATATCTCTCATGACCACTGCAAAAACGACATCTATATCTAGGATTAGTGATGTGGGTGAGCAGCTTATTTCGAAAAAAATATCATAGATGGAGCTGTTTACGCGTAGGCTGTTTTACCGACACGCCTTTTTCTGTGTGACGCCATCTCAGAGTACATTTGTATATAAGACATCATTTTTCGCTTGTAATTGCTACACACAACGTAAACAATCAGGCGTTTTTACGTTTTTAAGTGCCGCGCCTTTACAGGCAATATAAAGACGGGCCCGTCTTAACGGGCCGAGGTATAAACTCCACGGGCAGGGGGCGAAGCCCCGATCCCGCTCGACGCGCCCACTGAAGGGGGCGCAGCGAAATCTCGACGAGTTGTAATTGCAAAAGACGGTCGTCGCACCTTGAGCAGGTTGGCATTCTTATTTTTATTGTAATTCCAATTACATGCTAGTTATTTCAAATTTATAATTGTAAACTTACTATTTGCATGCCCATGTGACGGTAAAATACGGAGGATACATTATTTAAAAAAAAAATACACCTATGTACGTTACCCATGTTTGCAAAGAAATAAATGATTTGATTTGATTTGATGACAAAACTAAAAGATGTGGCTGCGGCGGCGTTGTCTCCGATCATCGTCCACTTCTTCGCCGGATCATGAGGTGTTTCCGGATTTACAGCAAGCTGTAGAGGATAATATATTCATGGATGTATGTGGTTAAATTTACATTATCTGAACAATCAACAACGCCATTTTGTGAGTACCTGTGCTTTGTTTAACATGAAGTTCATGTTTCTACAATTTTCTCCAATGGAGGAAAAGAGCACATAAAATTGTATATCTAGAAGTTCTAGCTTTATACACGTAAACCATATTGCTCACGAGGGGAATATTGGTAACGATAAGATCAGTGATCTTTGTCTTATGTAGTCAATGCTTTGTAGGAGCCCCGGAGTTGAATGAACCAGTAGGCTTACTCTTGAAAATTGACATTGGAAATATGTCAGTTCATACTTTTAAATGCAAAGATGTCTTAAAGATAATTAAAGAATTGGGACACTATTAAACCGAATAGCTTTAAAATTAAAATAACTATGATGTAGGTAAATTTGTTTTAACATAAAATAAATATTATCGCACTTATTTAATATTGGAATTCGATTGGAGTTGGTATTAACTTCAAGAGTGTCGACGCCCCTGTACTGTCGACGTTGGGTGATTCAGCGAATGCTCTGAAAAAATATATGGTGACGAAATACACCCAGAATTATTATAACGGGTCGAGAATATCTTGGTATGTGGAATGGATAAGAATCATAAAGATGGTCTGTTGAATAAATACAACATACCTAAAAATCTAATGTTATTAGATGCACCAAAGCTCAACATTGAGTTGGAGGGTCTATTAAGTGACCCAATTAAAGAAAGAGACAAAATAATGGAACAACGGTAGCAACAATTAGGCATATCATTGGCAGCAGTTTTGATGGTCGTAGACAATATGATTAAAGGTAATCGAAATATCAAAGGCGTTAAAAAATTTACAGATGTTGCAAGAATATTAAGTAATCTGCACTGTGCGGCTACTGGTACCAGGAGAATGTTAATTTCCATGGATTTGGACAAAAATATGGTCAAGGCTATTGACTCAACAAAACGAGATAGCTAGTAATTTAGTAAAAAAATCAACGATAATGTAAAATCTGCCAATGCCTTTAAGAAAGCAGCTCCTTCCTTATTAAAGACCATTAATAATAGAAATAAGGAAAACATCCAAGCCCCCTCGCTCGAGTCAGACCAAACAAGGGAGGGCGGGGAGGTACCAATACCACAGAGGCACGGGCAGACAGCACCAGAGAAGGACTGCACCAGGCAAAAAGACATACCAACATAAGTATGTACGCCAAACGTAAAGGTGAAGACATTAGCATATCGTCTCAAATATTTTTACTCATGTTGGAACAATATCACACAGGATAAAGTTATCTTGTCGTAGATAAAGGGATACAAAATCCCATTCATGAAATTCTTAACCACAAAATACCACCGATTTTTGTTTTTATTTCACTTTCTGAAAACATGGCAATATTAAAAGAAATCAACAGATTATTAAGATTAGGCGTTATTAATAAGTGCAAACCTATCAGGGGACAATTTTTATCTAAAATATTTAGTGCACCCAAACCAAATGGAGATGTCAGATTTATATTAAACCTAAAGTGCTTTCGTATAATTACAATAGAACTTCACTTAAGTTCGTTTAATTTAGTAAGTATGTAACACTTCTTTTTTCTCAATCTGATGGTTATTGTAAAACCCGTTGTAGCGTAGAAAAAATATTGTTTGTTCACATAAAGTGTAGATGGCGCTTCTATATCGCTGACTCTTGTACCGACAGAGCATTTTTTGACAACCGCCATTTTGGAGCAACGTTTTGAGTTGTCGTCTCTTTGGTTTGTGCTGTAAAAAATATTTCACGTTGTATCCAGCAAAATTGCAAGTTTATCCTAATAAAAACTTAATACTTAAGTGCTTTTGATATATTTGGTTAAACGTTTGGTTAAACTAGGTCTTATAATTATAGAGCAAGATCCGAAAGGCCCCAGACGTTACGTATTTTCTGATGGACAAAATGTGTATGATAGAGTAGTGTTAGTGTGTACAGTGAACGATATGTTCGTTATACGTTATAAAAAATTGACAATACTGCCACACCTCCTGTCGACAATAATTATCGCCGGACGCTTTAAATATCGAAATAACTAAAACATAATAATTCTCATAAATTGCACGTTGCTCTGTAATAACTCTAATAATTGGATATTAAGAAATGATTTAGTGAATATAAATACTTTCATTAGACTTACAAACAAGATATTAGATTGCAGAGGTATGAAACTTATGAAAGACCAGTGGAACGAGGCTCTCGTTAAATGGCAGAGACTTCATAATGGTGCTAAGCTACCAAAAATGGGAAACTGGACCCTATTCCCACCGGCTAGATACCATTTTCGAGTAGCTGTTTTATGATACTACATATATTCTTATCTCTAAAATCTAGTTATAGATTACAACAGGGTATAATAACTTATGTATAATATTTATATACAGATACGTAGATAAGTTACTTTTTTTCGTATTAAGTGCAACAATGCCATAAACAATTTTTATGTCTGAGACTATGACAGTATTCATATAGGCTTTATTTATTTACATGTGAAAAACTGCATTCGAGTGCTAAGCAAAACAGTTGCAAGTTCTTTGGCACACAGAGCGGAATTTTGCAAATTTCTTGTTATCTAAATTATTGCACTAGAGTATATTTATTATCTGTAACAGGTAGTAAACGATGATGATGATGATGCCTTCCTAGTAAAAACACATTTAATTCAGCCTTAAAGTCTACCGGATAATGTTCCACATCTTAGCTTCTCTCATTCGTCGACCTTATTTGTCTATATCATTAGATATTACTTAATTAAATTATTTGTGATATTAAGTGTATATTATAATACAACTCACTATGCTGATGGTAGAAAGTAAGCACGACATTAAAAAATACATCACAAACTGCAGCATTTTTCGAAAACTTATTTGATACATGTAATGGAGCGGCACTGAACGACAAAAATAAAGGGAAGCCATTAAGGCGGAGGCGTTCACCAACACTGATGTGCACGCCATCCTGATTTCCGAGACCTGGCTCTCAAGCCTCAACTACTCTCCACCACTTATCCTCTTCCTGGATTTGTACTTATCCGTAATGACCGTATTGGCAAGGGAGGGGGTGGTGTTGGTATATATCTTCGCAGCGATTTTTTCTTCAAAATTGTATCTTCTTCCTCTTCAAACTATTCTATGTGATAAATGTGCTAAAGTAATTCTTGGTGTTGTTTACTGTCCCCCTACTGTTGACTACTTCACTGAATTCGAATCGGTATTAAAATCTCTGGGTTCTGAGTATGTGCATCATATCATCATGGGAGATTTCAACACAAACCTCCTTTCTCATAACTCCCCTCGCTCCCGAAAGCTCCTGCATCTGATCGAGTCAGTTAGCTTGCATGTTCTTCCTCTCCAACCTACTCACCATAACCATATGGCTGAGGATACCTGGCTCGACTTAATCATTACCTCCAATCCTTCCCTTGTTTCCTCCCATGGTCAAATTGTTGCACCTGGATTTTCTCACCATGACCTCATTTTCCTTACCTATATCCTGAAACCCCCTAAACCCAAGGCCAAGGTTCTGTACAGGCGCGAGATCGACTGGAAACATTTGGAGGAAGCCACAACAATAGATGATAAGGTTAGAATATTTAACCAGTCAGTGATCGACATCTATGATATTAGCGCTCCTGTCAAAAAAGTCAAGCTGAAACGTCCTCCCGCGCCATGGATGACTAGGGTCGTTCTAATGGCGATGAGGCGTAGAGACCGTGCTTTTCGCAAATATAAAATAGATCGTGTTGAGGAGAATTGGAAACTCTTCAAAACTGCAAGAAATCGGTGTAACCAGATGATACGCAATGCTAAGCGCCGCCATATTCTAGATAACATCACTTCCTCTTCTGCTGATATTTGGAAGTTTCTTGGAACTTTAGGTATCGGCAAGTCGCACATTTAGACCTTCCTAATTCAATTGGCTTAGACGTCCTTAACAACCATTTCTCCACTTCTTCTTCATTGGATAGTCTTATTAAACAGCAGACACTGAATTCAATATCTAGTCTAACGCGCCCTGACATAGATCTGTTTCACCTTTCTCCAGTTGCAGAAGATGAGATCAAAATCATAATCCTTTCCCTTAAATCCAAAGCAGTGGGCTATGACAATATCAGTCGCAGAATGATTGTAACATTACTGGACCACCTCCTTCCCCCCTTAACCCATATTATTAACTTCTCTTTGTACTCCGGATCATTCCCTGTTTTGTGGCGCAAAGCTTATGTTCTTCCCCTTCCAAAGGTTTTCAACCCCTCTCTTCCCAACCACTTCCGACCAATTTCCATCCTCCCCTTCCTGTCCAAGGTGCTAGAAGCCTGTGTGCATAGGCAATTCTCCCGATTTATTCACCATAACAACCTTTTAAGTCCTTTTCAGTCTGGGTTTAGGCCTGGATATAGCACCGTGACCGCCCTCCTTAAAGTGACTGGCGATATAAAAGCGGGTATGGAGGAAACCAAAGTTTCTGTCTTAGTTTTGGTTGATTTTTCCAATGCGTTTAATACCGTCAGTCACGATATTCTCTTGTCCCTTCTCTCCCATCTAATGGTCTCTCATGAAGCACTGGGGTGGTTTTCTTCATACCTTCGGGAGCGTCAGCAGTCTGTCCATGTTGATGAATCTTCGTCAACTTGGCGTGACCTTGTAACTGGCGTCCCACAAGGCGGCATCCTTTCTCCTCTTTTATTTTATATATTTATTAATTTCAAGTACTCAAAAACTAAAGTGTGCTTATCATCTTTTCGCCGATGATTTGCAGTTATACTGTCAAGCGGGGGGTGGAAAGTGTATCTGGGGCGATTAATAAAATCAATGATGATTTGGCGGCTATAAGGGAATGGTCCGACATGTTTGGGGTTGCAGTCAATCCAGATAAGTGTCAAGCCATTATTATAGGTAGTCACCGTAGTTTACATAAGCTCAGCTGTTTCACACTTCCACCAATCATATTTAACGGACAAATTATCCCGCTTAGTAATAATGTCAAAAACCTTGGTTTGTTCATTGACAACACCCTTAGCTGGCAAGAGTTAGCCAAAAAGTTACGGGAACACTACGGACTCTTTATCGCCTCAGAAACCTTCTTCCGCTTAAAACCAAGGCAATGCTTGTCCAGACCTTAATTTTCGCTATAATTGGTTATGGTGATGTGTGCTACTTCGACCTGAATGCAGATCTACTAAACAAACTTGACCGTCTTCTAAATAACTGCATTCGATTCGTCTTTAATCTACGTAAGTATGACCATGTGTCAGCGCAGCGTTCGTTGATAAAATGGTTTCCTATTCGCCAACGCAGACATATGCGAGCATTAACTACTCTTTTTTAGTTACTCTTCTCTCCCAATTCTCCTTCTTACCTTACTTCTCATTTTCAGTATGTATGTACAAATCATACAAAATATCTTCGTTCCACCAATAACCGTCTCCTTCAATGTCCTTCGCATCGCTCTGACTTTATTCCCTCAACCTTCTTTGTCCAATCTATCTTATTCTGGAATGCTCTCCCTGTTGAAATCAGGATGGTGAACAGTCGGCACTCTTTTAAAGTGAAGGTATGGAAATATTTATATAATAAAATTAGTGCAGATTCCTCTCAATGTTAACTGTTCTATATATATATATATATATTTATGTATGTGTGTGTGTTTAATGTGTTTTTATATGTATCTATTATTTATGTATTTAACTTTCTCCTAAGTGTCTGTTTAATTTATTATTTTATTAATCTACTTACTACTTCCTTAGTTTTCATGACTTCTGGTGCATCTATCATGTTTTGTCTCTGCATCGCCTCAAGGTTGTCTGGCAGAAAATGCCTATGGCATTAAGACCGCCTTTGTACTATTTCGTGCATAAAGAATTAAATAAATAAATAAATAAGACAAGTAACCAGCACATCCTAACACGTAGTTTTTTGGAGAAATACTATAAAAATGTTGCAACAATTGTGTTTTATTGATCAAACGGGAGAGGTAATCACAGTATCCTCTCAAAAAAATATGTGACTACTTTAAAAAGCATCAATCATCAAACATTATGGCATTTCTTCAAAGAAAAAGGTTAAAATAATACGCCCTCACGCTACCTCAATTTTGACCCCATTGAAAACTATTTCTGTCAAGTAAGAGCTAGTTTCAGAAATAATAACCCGAACTATCAAGCCTTTAAAAATATATTCCGTTCACTGATAATCACCAGGTTTATAAATTTTCACTCAGATTCTTGTGAGGAACCTTCGGGAGATCAAATAATAAAACAACAATTATTTGAGGCTAGCCAAGAACATAAGGTTCAAATGTTATGTTCCATTATCGTCTTATGAAATAACTATGGCATCTCCCGAAGAGACTGAAAGTATCGAGGTAGAAACTCGTAAGAAACCGCTCAATGTACACTCTAGTGCATACACTGCGGGATAGGTAGTGTGAAATGTCTTAAAAAATTCCCTGTACAAAATGTAAAAAAAGTTTAATACAAATTAATGAATCATCTATTCACAAATGGATTTCTCACTGGGAATACAAAGGTTTTAAAAATATGCAGAAATTAACCAATCCTCAGAGTACACCGTGAAACTCGAGTTCAGCAGAAGCGTCTCGTGGCTAACGCAATCAAATGCCTTAGAAAGGTCACAAAATATTCCAATGGCATCCTGTGCATCTTCTCACGCGCTATAAATATGCTTTATTAAGGTTACACCGGCGTCGGTGGTGCAACGGCCTCTGGTGAAACCATATTGTTGGTCATGAAAGATACAATTGGTGTTAAAATGACGTAACATCTGTGTTGCATAATTTTTTCAAATACTTTGCTGAGCACCGGCAATACTGATACAGGTACAATTGTTAGGTTCAGAACTATGACCAGACTTAAATAATGGTACTATTTTGCTATGTTTCATGAGTTCCGGAAAAACTCCCTGTGCTATACTGATGTTAAATATTACGGTCAAAAGTGGTGCAATAGTATCTATAATTGATGTGCAAACTTTAACAGACATTCCCCAAAGTTCTTCTGTTGGTTTAATTTTAATATCTTTAAAAGCTTTTATAATAGCCTGGGGTTGGTGTATTGAAATCTAAATTCTGAAGGGCAAGCAGTTACATTGTTTCTCAGTAATGCAATAGAAAGTGCGGGAGACGAATGAAGAGCTTCAGTAGTTTTAAAAGGAATGTTAGTGAAAAATGTTTCGAATTCTTGTGCTACTTCAAAATTAGAGCAAATTTGACCATGCGTAGTGTCAAGTTTAAAATCTGTATTACGCACTTTCCTTCTACCGGTTTCATTATTAATTATTTTCCAAGTAGTTTTTATTTTATCAGCAGCTGATTTTATTTTGCTACTTATAAAGAAAGCTTTAGCTACCTTACATACACTTTTAAAAGTTTTAGAATATTTAGCTACATACTCATGAAAACTGGCATTATTGCTATATCGCTTTAGACCGTACAGCTCAAATAACTTTTCCCTACATTTTCTGATACCCGTAGTCACCCAATCAGTAAATAAGAATTTAGAATTAATATTTTTAGTTTTCAATGGGAAAATGCAGTTAAATTGCGAACTTAATATTGAAAAGAATTCTGAGAAAAACAAAATTTGGGTCTAACATATCGTAACTATTATCATTCAAATCTCTGTTCAAAGAAGTATTAAATTTTTCCAATTTTTTTGTTGTTATTTGCCTAAACTTCTAAAATCAGAATATCATTAATATAAATGTTTAAAAATTAGGGATGGATTACATTAAAGCATTGAATACATAAATAAGGTTTCTTGGGACAATCTTCACAATATATATTCACTTTTTTTGTTTTATTTTTGGCCAAATTTCTGCCCATTGCAGCGACGTTATCTTTATAGCATTTTACGCAGCTTCGTCTATTATCTCTGACAGGACCTGGTATCTTACCCAGTTTATGTGTAGCTCTCCGAGGTCGTTGAAGAGTAGTTGCAACACTATTCTCGCAGGCACATAGCTTTTTCAACAATTCTTTTCGAAATTCTGTGATTTGTATCTTTTTTCCCGTGACAGTTTGGTATAATATCAATGAATTTACGACAGCTGTAATTAATAGAAGGTTTATTGCTAACTTTTTATACCACTTCACAGACTTTCTTAGAGGTGTGGAATAGGCTGCCATTTGGTCGGAAAGATCTACTGCTCCTTTAGCATTGTTGTAATCGATCACTATCTTAGGTTTTGAAATTAATTTACCTCGCTTTCTGACATGAAAATGCACTGAATGTTTAGTAGATAACATTAACACTTCTCTTTTATCTCGCCATTTCAGCACTGTTATCCCATCACTACTTTCTCTGGCTATATATTCACCTTTTTTTAGTTTTGCTGTTACCACGTCCTTAGGAAGATGCTTTCGGTTTTTACATAGAGTACCCACTAAATGAGTGTCGGCTTCCAAAAGTTTTTTTGCCAAATCTACACTCGTGTACCAATTATCAGTGAAAAGTGTGTGACCTTTGTTCAAAAGGTCACTGCAGAGAGACACCCTAAGAGGGGTGGTATTTACTTGGTCGTTATTTTTGCCTGCATATATATTAATCTTGTAAGTGTAGCCGGGTAATGTACATAATTTGAACTCCTTGATTCCGTATTTGTGCCGTTTCTGTTTGTTATATTGTCTAAATATTATACGTCCACGAAATGGCACTACACTTTCATCTATACATAAGACTTCAGCTTGTGTATAATATCTCTGAAAGTTTCGATTCATGGTGTCAAGTAATTTTTGAACTCTATGTAATCTATTAGAAGTGTTATCTTGATCATGTTGCGAGAAATGAAGCATTTGCAACAATAATTCGAAACGATTACGACTCATTACAGTTTTTAGAAAATTTTGTGCCATAATTTCGTCTGAAGACCAATACTCAGCAATTTTCGGTAACTTTACAAGACCCATAAATACAATCAAACCAAAAAAAGATTTTATTTCTTCTGTGGTTGTCGGTAACCATTTACGAATTCTTGCCCCGTGAGTCGATTCCTTATCAATATTTTTTTTTATTGCAAAAAAATTTGTTTCATTTGCTATCCATTCAAAAACTTCATCTGGTACTAGTAGAGAATAAAAATCTGCGGGAAATTTATCAATCATGTTTCTCACGAGGTATGGGGGTAGTCCAGGAAATTTAGTATAAGGTATAATATTTCGTTGATTACCTTGAGGTACGGACCAGTTGGACGAATGGCTTGTTGATGGACAGTTGCCTGAAGTGGAGGGTAAAGCAGCATCTTCATCTTCACTAGACTTTATTATAAGACGTTTCCGTTGTCTGGGCAGATGAATACATTCATCTTCGGATTCGGAAGTTATGTGAAAACTATTGTTTAGTAAAGATATTTCTATATTTTCAATTTGTGAAATATCATCAGTTGTAAGCTCAAAATCATCGAAATCATTCATTTTAAAACAGTAATTAAACGTGTATTAGTATACGAGATGCACAATTAACTTCCACAATTGTATTTGACATACTAAACTGCACTTAACGTAAACAAAAGCACGGCGCGGGCGGTGGGGATAGCGAGTAGCCAAAGCGCGCGAAATGACAGAGTGATCGACGACGTGACCGCGTGGCCTGGCAGTAAACAAAAACGAATTTGCTTCGGTACAGCCATGGGGGCTACCGGTGAGTGATGTTTAAATTTCGTTAGGTTTTTATCACAAACAGCCTTACGTTTAATTTAATATAATGTATTACTATAATTCTATCAATTAAGAACATAAAACAATGTTCTTAATTTTTGACAATATATACAATTTCATGAGGCCCATGCTCAAAGTTAAGTGCCGCCGGCACATGGTGGCCCCTATGGCGTTTAACGTGTTAATAGTAGCAGTAACTAACTGGTGTTATAAATATATTTTTAAAAGCTTTTGACATAAGTAGATTTAGTTTGAACTTGCCATATATGCAAAATTAAGCATACAATAAGTTTAAAAATAAATTAAGAAATACAAAAGTTAAAACATAAATTATTATATTTTTACTACTGTTCCCAGGTCTTTAAAATTATTTTATAACATTATATAAGCAATGGGTACCTACCTGACTATTTGCTTAAATTGTAATTATATTTCGGTGCCTTTGCCTACGTAGATTGCAGCACGATTAAAACAAAATATCATAGTCTAAAGCCGACGTACACTATTGATTGTTCGGAGATTCCTGTGGGATACTTAGTATCCCTATGTAGTCTATGTCTAAGCTTCTTCGCTCTTCGCTCTGTCTCTTCATTGAACTGAAAATGTACGTTTTTTGTGACACGTAATAAATAAAATTAACGCAATTACATAAAATCCACTGTGATCTTAATATTCGTTGACTCAATATATTGACTGTATCGGCCGTAATATGATCCTCCCCATCCTAGATGTCATCCTTCCTATCATTTCACATATCCTCAACTACTCTTTGTCTAGTGGCATCTTTCCATGCCAATGGAACGAAGCCCAGATCATTCCACTACCCAAAAAATGCTATCCAGCATCCTTCTCCGAATATCGTCCTATTTCGATATTACCATTCCTTTCCAAAGTACTCGAACGTCTCATCCATAATCAACTTAGCAATTTCCTCTCCAAAAATAACCTACTCAATCCCTTTCAATCTAGTTTCCGTGCTGGCCACAGCACAACCAAGGCCTTGGTTAATATTACAGGCGATATAAGGTCAGGCATGGAAATCGGCAATCTTACGGTCCTAGTGTTATTAGACTTTAGTAATGCTTTTAATACTTTGGATTTCGATGTTTTGCTTGGCATATTATGTTCTCTTAATATAATTATCTCCATCGGCAATTGATTGTTTTCGCAGTTACCTGTCTGGACGTCGACAACGTATTACTATTGGAGACATCACGTCTTCTTGGTGCAATACTACTGTCGGAGTTCCGCATGGTGGCGTTTTATCTCCCTTATTATTTATTAGCAATTTTCATAAATTCTATTTCTGATAAACTTCTGTCTTCCTATCACCTTTATGCAGATGACCTTCTAATTTACTATCGAGCTCCCCGTCTACAACTGACGGGAGCCATTGAGTTAATAAACCGAGATCTGGTTCGCAGTGGCGGTACCTTCATATAAGCCCAAAAGCCTTTTTAGCAAAATCAATATCAAACCCAAACTATTTAAAAGTTCGCGCGCTTAATTCTTATCAAAATAACACAAAGTATCTACCTATGCCACACTACTACAACATATTTAAAATTACGAAATTAAATATTCAAGCAATATGTTAAAAATAAAAAATTTGCAACATCTAGCTAGATTTTTCATATACCTGACGACTTTTTTTGCCTAAATGACAACACTGCAACTCTGCGTAAGTAGTTCCTGACACCCGAGTGCAACTCACTTCAGTTTCATTTGTTTGAGTGGGAAAAGTTTTCTTGTTAAAGGTTTTGTGTGTTTTCTTAGATTTTCTCAGTGATACAATTGTTTTTGTGACTTACAATGGAGGTAATTGTACCTTGTGAGGATTTAAAATGCGTTCACGTTTTGATTGGCGAAGATAAGGTAAAATCTTTAAACTATGCTCAGAAAAAACAGTTAATTTATTCATTAAAACCGACGCCTAATCTGTGTATTTCTCAGACTAGTAAATCGCATAAACGAAAATTTAATAGATGAGTGTATATAACTAGTTGGATTGTTGGCTGTTCGCACACTAATAAGTTGTATTGCTGGTGCTGCATATTTTTTTCGAATGAAGATTCCGTTTGGAATACATCTGGTTATAATGATTTAAATAACCTATCTGGCGCCATTAAAAGGCACGCAAATTCCCATAAACACCTGTGTGCAATGGTTTCTTTCGGTAATTTTGGTAAACAACGAATTGAGACATCTATATCACGCCAGTTATCTGAGGAACTTTCAAAATATAACACGCGCGTTGATCGTCTACATACTCAGTCGAAAACTGAACTTTCCTTTTTTGAAATTGGTTAAAATTTTATTGGGCTTGCCTTATTTTGAAACCCTAGGCACGCCACTGCTGGTTCGTTCGTATATCTGACTGGAGTAAGAGGTATGGACTGACGGTCAATCCCATAAAGAGTTTCTTTCAATGGCACATTAATTCCTTTCTTTGAACATGTAAATAATTGGGGTTAATTATTGATCGGAACCTGACCTGGATTGCTCACGTGCAAGAAGTTAGTCGTAAGATGTGATTATACTGATGCTATCTTGACCTCACAGAAGAACAACTAGATAAACAACTAGATAAACTTGAGGGCCTTCAAAATTTTGCTATACAATTCATATTTGGTCTACGCAAATATGATCACGTTTCAGACTATCGTAATAAGCTCAAGTGGTTACCTATTCGCCTTCGCCGAAATACTCATATTCGTTCTCTACTATATAATGTACTTTTTCTTCCTACTGGCCCTCTTATCTTAAAAAACGTTCCGAGTTCCTTGGTCACTCATGACAGATTCCTAAGATCATCAGAAAACTTACGTCTTAAAATGCCGATGCACTCGACCAAATTTATTGACAAATCTTTTACAGTTCAAGCGGCTCGTTTATGGAGTTTGTTGCCAGTAGAAATAAGACGAGCTCAATCCTTGCCAATATTTAAAAGTTTGGTCAAGGAACATTATTTGTCGCAATCACGTCGCACTCGGTAGGTCAATATATTTCTAGTATAATATTATTTATTTCTATCATATTTTTAGAATGTAAGTATCGTATGTATGTATTGTATTATATATGTATGTATTTATTACTTTGTGTATTTAATATTTATTATTATTATTTTGTTATTAATATATATTTTGTACACCACATACTGTCCCTTTTCCAGTCCATGTCACACCTATTCATCCAAAGGTTGCCTGGAAGAAATCGCCGGGTGCGATAAGGCCGCTCATTGTACTTCTTTTTATTGGAATGTGTCCTATATTTTTGTTCTTTAAGGAGAGTTAAATAATAATAATATAGTAAATAATTCTAATAGGTTATGGGCGACTCGCAAGAGCTTGTTTTTATTTTGCCTGTTTAAAATTATTTCTTCATCAAAGAAGAAAAATGGCGTCTATTGCGATACAGGAATATTTTCCTCGATTACAGGACACGAACAATTTCGCAAACTGGAAGTTTAGATTATTATTGCTACTGGAAGAAAAAGGTTTTGACTATATATTACGTAGTAAAGTTACTGTGGAAAATAATCAAAAGGACTCTTATGCAAAGTCGATTATCGTAACGTGTCTGTCGGATAAATATTTGAAATATGTAAAGAAGGCAAGTACAGCAAAAGAAATGTTAGAGTGGCTAGAGGCCGCAAACTTCATCTTAGAAGCCAGTTACTACAATTGAAGTGTAACTCAAAATTCGGGATAATTTCCTAATGTTTGACTCACTGGTTAGCAGTAGAGGCAACAGGCTGTTAATTGGAAGATAGTTATAAAATATGTCACCTATTATAAGTAATCTTCGAAAAGCATTCACACATATGCATGTGTTAATGCTTTTCGAAGATTACTTTATATTTCACAGTTCGTCTCTTTCGCCAATGGTCAGTTCTCATCGGGCGGCCAGGTTTATACCGTTATCCGTCACACGAGTAATATTTATTATATAAGAAATATTTTCATTTTACATTATCTTCTAAACTATGCATCCAAAAAACATGCTGTAAAGTTTACCTTCATACAATTTTCTTGATGATTAAGTAACTTTCGTTCGTAAGGAATAATACGAAATGCCCAATAAGCCCAATTGCTCATAAATCACTTTAATATTCTCATTAAATTTTTGGCACCAAATACTTTATTGTGGCTTATGTATAAGTGATAGGCATATGGCATCCCGGTCTTTTTTACATGTACTAAAGACCGATATTTTTGTAGAAAATATAATATTTACGTATCACTAAACATTATGCCACGCGGAGAAAGCAGTTCGGGAACGCTTTTTCTTCCGAGTTACTTAACAAAAATCAATATTTAGGCCTAGTTGAGAGGTGTAGCCTAATATTACATAGCCTATACTATTCCTTAGTAACCTAGCAATCATTTCAAATCGGACTGGTAATTCCAGATCTTAGCGCGTTTAAACAAACAAACAAAAAACCTCTTCCGCTTCATAATATTATAATACGCAATGCATGCACTGTTAAATGTTATATATAAAAAGAGAGAAAAAGTTCTTAAATTTTTTATCAGACTCATAACTTCTTTATTGTAAATGTGAGCACCATGCAGCCATTAACATTATTCTAGTAACGTGACTTGAGGTCTGGTAGTTTGAGATGTCATACTCACGTAAATGTCTTACTGTGTTGGTCATTCTGTTCCCTTAATATGGTTGAGCTGAGCGATGCGATGGATATGCGTGATACTCGTGAACGGGTGCCACAAGTTGGGACTGGTCAGCTCTAAACTACCAAGACTTGTAACTTTTGTTAGAATCTTGTATCTTCTATTGTACCTACGTGTACAAATATATCTGCATCGTTATCACATAATGTCTTTTTATCAATAAATGTACCTAAATTATTGTAACACAACATTTTAAAAGAGTAACCATGGAGTTTCTTGCCCGTTCTTCTCCATAGGAATCTACATTTTGGAACGTGGCATTTCTTGACTTTCAAAAGTACCTTTATATGGTCTAATTGGAATAAATGATTTTGACTTTTTGAATATAGTATAGATGGCAACAAGATTAGAGAGGGGATTAAAAATTGGGCGGCAGTGTCAAGATTAACACTTCGAACAAAGTGCTTGCAATAAATATATGGGAAGGTGTAACGGTACCAAACCTAAAAATTAAATATTATTTAAATAGTTGAGACTTGTTTCATTGTTTAAAATAATATTGAAGGAAATTTGTGGGGAACCAGCAGATTTTTGTCCCCAAATTTAGGGACTTTACTTGGATTTTTGAGGAATTACATACATTGGCATTGGCAACCCTGCTCCGCAGTTTAGGTACGTTTGGTCGCCGAACTCCACCGAGCGACGAATGACACCTGTTGGGCTTGGGGTGAAGAATCCGCTGAGTAAAACCAGATTTGTACTAAAAGAGTTTATATTGCGAACGGTAGGTATACAAAACTTGAGCGTAGGAAGCGTGCACTGTGCGTTGAGTAGCTTTTCGGACTGTCTAATAATTTAAAGATGGAGTATTGGAACCCGTCCCGCACCCCCGTCCGTACACCGCGCGCTCCCTCTCACAATGTTACAATGCCAATGAAATTTACAGTAAATATATGTTATATTAATTTTTGTAATTAGTTTTAAGGAAGATTCTTAATTTTGTTATTTTATTTAAATTACTAGCACGTCGTTAACACGCCCTACCCCAGTGCTGCTCAGCAGCACTCATTACTCATCGGGATTCGAGCGACACGCGTTACTGATCTAGTCAGAAATCCAGACTTCGTTTTAATTTTAACCATCCTTACTCGGCCATCTTTGCCAGGAATAACCTCTTGTACTAAACCTTTAGGCCATAGATTACGAGGGCTATCTGGATCCACTACAAGTACAAGATCACCTATTTGCAAATTTGTTTGATCTTGTTGCCATTTCTTCCGGGGCAGCATGTCTGGTAATATTTCTCTGACCCATCTACGCCAGTACATATCCGCTAATCTTTGTGAGATTCTCCATTGTTTTCGCAGGTAGATATCAGATTCATCAAAATTTCCAATATGAGGTAAGCTGGACGATGATCCCACTAAAAAATGATTAGGAGTCAAAGTTTCCGGGTTATTCGGGTCTACAGACACATGAGTCAATGGCCGGCTATTAACCATATTTTCAACTTCGGCCAACAGCGTGTTCAATGTCTCATCTTTCGGAGCGCGTTCTTTGAGTACAACTTTCAAACTAGTTTTCACGCTCCTAATTAGTCGTTCCCAGGCCCCACCCCAGTGTGGACTCGCAGGTGGTATAAAGGTCCATTTAGTGCCGTGGTTTAAAGCCTCATTCTTCAGAAGTTCTTCCTCTAATCCTTGAACTGACGTCTTTAACTCTGTATCCGCCCCTTTTAGATTTGTGCCATTGTCGGAATATAAGTATTGTGGCCAGCCACGTCTTGCAGCCATCCTTCGCAGTGAGTCTGAGGTAAGTGTTGTAACAACTTCCAGGTGGATAGCGCGTACTGTCATACATGTAAAGAGAACACCGTATCTCTTCTCTCGGCGCCTGCCCACAGTTACTTCCATAGGTAAAAATGTTTGTGATTTGTGTTCTGCCCAAGTATACCTATTATAAAGCTGAAGAGTTTTATTGTTTATTTAAACGCGCTAATCTCTGGAACACCTAGACGGATTTAAAATTCTTTTTGTATATAAAGACAGTATTGCCTACACTTCTTTTTACATTCATAACACCTGAGGCACAGGAGGTAAACGTTAGGTTGGCCATCAGTCGGATTGTAGTAGAATCTCAATTAGGGAAGGAAACAAAACATAGAAAGTACAACATTTTGAATAAATGGCTAGCGTCGACGAGATAGAAGTTCTTTGTTTTGCTCCAGTAATTTTATATCAATAAAAATAGTAAGAAGCCTCAAATTAAGTGAAAAAACGTTACATAAGTGAAAATAACATCTTGTTTCAACGTATACTAGTAAGTGAAGCAGTAAAAGTGCGACATAAACTTTTAAAACCAGCAAGAAAATACGTAACGGTAAAACACAACTTGTGTTTACAAAAGGAACAACCGGCTATACAACGAAGGAAAACTGTGACTTATTCTAGAATATCAAGAACAAAACGTGAATAATTGTTTCAAACAGTGCTGTGAAGTGTTTAAAACATTTAACTATTTAAATAACCTAAAACAATTATAAAATCTGTTTTATCGACAACTATAATTAGAATACAGCGACACCTATTAAATTATAGAGGAACTACATGCACCGTCTATCCGTGACCACTTTTATTGAATGAACCTAGCTAGTCATCCACGGAATCACAAGATGGCTCCACCAGTATCAAAACAAAAACATATGATACTCTGTACAGGCTGTAAACAAACAATCCCGAATAAACAATACCTTACCTGTCTGAATTGCAAAAAATGTTATGATTTGGAATGCGCTAATGTAACTGACGGACAATATAAAAACTTAACGAAAGATGGAGAACTAACCTGGGAATGTCCAGAGTGTACATGTAAAAGACCTAAGACTAACAACTCCAACACGCCTATTAGACCGCATTCCTCAGCTAATAACCACACCAAAACACCAGAAACAAACATAACATTTAGAAATAAACCAAGTCAAAGTCAATATAACAATGACACAATAAACTCAGAGGACTTAAGTATATTGGGTGATACGATGGAGACAAATATAGAAACATGTATAGAAAAACAGCTAACACTGCAGAATATGAGCGAAATGATTACCTTGAAATTAAAAGAAAACAATAGGTCAATAATACAAGAAATTCAAACTATGATACAATCAGAAATTAATAAAGCGATCATGAAATTAAGAGAAGAAACAAAACAAGAAATTAGTACTATGTGTAAACAAAACGACCAGAGAAAAACGGAAATAGAAGCACTTAATCTGAAGATAGAAAGATTGAACAAAGAAACAGACACACTTCGATATGAAATAAAAAAACTAGCGAGTAAACAATTTTCAACTGAAAGTAACACCAAGAAATTCGTGCTATATGGCTTTATGGAAAACCAAAGAGAATCTGAATACGATTTGCACGATAGAATTATAAATATGTTTAGAGATACTCTACAAATAGACTTATTAGGCTACATAGAGGACACCTATAGAATCGGTAGACCAAACCACAACAAAACCCGACCATTAGTCATTGAGCTTATAAGTAAAAGAATGGTCAAATACTTAATTAATAATAATCGACATCTATACGGTACTGGGCTAAACATATCAGAACTCCTCAATGAAGAAGAAAGGAAAGAGATGAATATTATGAGAGAAAAAATGTTTTGTGCAAGAAAACAAGGACTCCACGCAGTAATTAGAAATAAGAAACTATTTATAGAGGGAAAACAAATTTATAATAATGATGATTTGGATACAAGTATGATAAGCAAAGAAAGAAACAAAGGGACTTCTTATATAAATAACAGAACAAACGAGGCCGACGCTACTACTACATCTGTAACCAACCAAGAGAACCATATGTTTCGCAAAAGCAGGACAACCTTTTAGCATATTTTTTCAGAACATTCAAAGTTTATATAACAAACAACACGTAATGGAAGCTTTCGTAAACGAAAATCCGAAATACCAAGCAATATGTCTAACAGAAACATGGTTGTCCCAAGATAAACTAAATATGATTCATTTCAATGGATATAAAGTTGCAGCATCTTACTGCCGACAAAATCGAGGGGGAGGTGGCGTCTGCATCCTTCTAGATGAAAATTTAGAGCATGTTGAAAGAAATGAAATATCAAATATGTCAATAGAATATATAATAGAAGTGTGTGCGACTGAACTACCACGAGAAAATATATTATTAATAACAATATATTGGAATAGGAGAGAGGAGGAAACATTTTACCACCAACTGACAAAAATATTAACGTATGTAAATAAAAAATTCTCTAAATTTAAAATAATACTCGGAGGAGACTTAAATAGAAAGAAAGAAAGAAAGAATCAGTTTTATTAAACAACACAATACCACAAAAAGTAAGAAAAGCGAAAGAATAAAACACATAATAAAGAGAAAAAAGAACAAAGATCATCAAAATACATCACATCTACACACACACGAACAATGATGACGCACACAAAAAAATAACAATTGACGCCGCCTCGATCGCTCACAGACAGCCATGGCATGGCACACCAATGGAAAAAAAGTTAAAAGCAACACGGCGCGCTCGTCACATAATCACATTTCATTGTGGCACCAGCCATGGTGCGAGGCGCAACTGCGTGTCGGCACACAGGGTATAAGCTGGCGTAACCTCAGGCACTACTTATGGTGACTATTATTGTGGCAGTCTGAATTAGCATTAAAAAATGTGCGTCCTGGTTTTTAATTAAAACTATCTCTCAACTCGCCGATGGAGTTCCCAAGCAGGAGATTGAAGGTAAAAAACAGTGTGGTAAGTACACAGAGGATTTGTTACGATAGAGATAATTATGTTTATAGGTACTACATGTTCATTATATTGTAACTTGTCTCTCTGCAGGCTCACAGAATTGCGTGAGAACTTCCATCACTAAGTAGGAGGCGCATCAGTTAGTGGATGCATGCAAATATATTTGGAAGATATATGATACAATATATATAGCGTGTGTGTGTGTGTGAGCACACAGCATAGTGATGATGACGCCGCCTGCCCCACTGAAAGCGGCACCAAATGCCAGTCAGCCACAACTTTACGGTAAGGATAAGAATTAAATATATAGAATTTTATATTAATTTTATTAAATATATAGCCTTTCATTTAATTAGTAAAAAAAAAAAAAAAATTAAACCTCGTTTTTTGTACTTTCAGGCTGCCCACAAACAATGATGCCCATTCCAGTAACGCGCAGCAGCGTCAACGGATTAAGACTAGATAAGTGCATAATAGCTATCATAGTAGCAATAACGAACATTGAATCGATATTTTGTTGGGATCGGTGTGGAATTGTGTGTTTAAAAGGCCGCAGCTCAGCTTGTGCTGCAGGTAACTGCAGCGCTGATTTTCAGCTGAAGCCTCAGACAGGTCACAGATGACTACCTGACATCCACTGGAGGCTCCTTCCATGACTATAGTGAATTATTTATTAATAATAAGCAAAACATAATCATAAATTTGATGGAATAATAATTAAATATAAGTTAAAACATTCTGACAATAATTAAATCTTAAACACTATCAGGGGAGCAGGACGTGATGTAAATATATATTATGTATATTATATACACAACAACATTCTATAGATATATAATTACAAAGTTATAATAAAATATAAATAAGTCAATAATATTAAAATTATAAAATTTTCGGTCCCGTTGTCATTAAAAGGAAATGAAATATAATTAAATATTTGCGCTGTCTTTTTGTGAATTTAATAACATCATTTTAAAATTATACCTAAAACTCTCAACACTCCTAAGGCTTCGCATTGGTGGGGGGATATTGTTCCAGCACTTAGTAGCAGCATATCGGAAGGAACCTCGGAATGCTGTTGTCCTATGTTGTGGAATGCGAAGGGTACAGGCTGATGCTCTAGTAGGGTATTTACTATAATGATTCAACCATTCGAGCTTGGTATATAGGTACCTAGGTTTCTTCATTCCGATGACTCCAAACAATAATGCTGCCAAATGTAATTCCCTTCTGTACTTCATTTTTAGAATATTGCCCTTAATAAGATACGGAGTAACATGACTCCTTGCGGGAATATTATAGCAAAAGCGAGCGCATGCATTCTGAACTCTTTGTATGAGATTACTTGTTTTAGCTAGAAGTCTAGGTCCATAGGCTGCGTCTAAGTAATTAAATCTAGACAAAACTAATGAGTCAACCAATTGCACACGGAGTTCAACACTCAAGTAGTTGCGCAACTTATATAACAGTTTTAGTCTATAAAAGCAATTTCTAACGATATCGGATATATGACGTTCAAACCGTAGTCCCTCATCCATCAATAACCCCAAATTTCTGGCTTCTAGTACGCGTTCAATAGCTATGCCGTTTACATGTATTTGGGGATTCCTATTAAGGATGTGATTTATTTGTTGTTTTGAACCTAATACGAGATATTTAGTCTTGTTGGCATTTAGTACCAATGTGTTTGCACGGGCCCAATTAAAAATACTATTTAGGTCTTCGTTTAATTTACTAATCGCTTCTAGAGTCTCATTTTCTTTAAAGGAAACATATATTTGGATGTCATCTGCATATATATGGTATTTACAGTGTTTAATGGTTTGCACTATATCTGCACTATATAAACTAAACAATATAGGGCCTAACACGGATCCCTGAGGTATACCTCTACCTACTGCTGAAAGTTTAGATCGCATGGTAGTTCCATCTTTGTTACGAGTTTCCACATATTGTGCGCGGTTGGTAAGATAGGAATTGAACCAATTCATAGTGTTTACATCAAAACCATAATACGTAAGCTTCGAAATAAGCAGAGGAATATTTAATGCATCGAACGCCCGTGAGAAGTCTAGTAGAACCAGCAAGGTACCTTTTCCTTCATCTTGCGCAGCTAGGATATTATCCATAACATCTAGAATAGCTGTAGTTGTTCCACGATTCTTTCTAAAACCAGACTGCATATCGGGCAAAATATCGTTTGTTTCCATATATTGTTGTAATTGCTCACCAACAACTTTTTCTAGGATTTTAGAGAGACACGGTAGGACACTAATAGGCCGAAGTTCTTTTATTTCAGTTAAATTAATAGTCTTTGGTATAGGCCTGACAATAGCAGTTTTCCAACTAGTGGGGAATTTAGAAGTAATGATAGACTTATTTACCATGGCAGTAATCAAACCTAGAGTTTTTGGAACCATCATTGCAATCATATCTAATGACAGCCCATCATTTCCTGTAGCATTAGATTTTAGTTCTTTGAATATGTTTAGTATTTTCAAACAGTCCACAGGTTTCAGAACGAACTCTGCACTATTATATCTGTGATACTCGTAATATGTTAAGAGGGATAACTTGGCAGTTGAGCTGCCGGGAACATTCAAGAAATGCTGATTAATGCGATTAGGGTCATTCAGGTGCATTGGTATCTCCATATGTTTAGGCGGATTTATTTTAGATTTTAAATTCTTCCATAGTAATTTTGGGTTTTTTATGTTATTATTTATATTTATTTTAAAGTAGCACTTTTTTTCATTATGTATTGCCAATTCGACCTGTTTCTTTAAGTCTTTGTAGTACTGTTTTTGTGTATCAAGTCCCATTCTCCTATATTTGCTAAGTGCCACATCACGTAATCCCATCATAAATCTTACGTTATCCGTTAACCAAGGAGCAGGTCGTTCCCTGATAGTTTTCACTTTTACTGGCGCATGCAAGTCAAACAAAAAATTCAGTACTTTAGTGTAATCTTCAACAATATCGTCAACATCTTGCCAATGATTCCATTACATTCCAACTAATACGGTCAATATCATTGTTTAATCTGTCAACATCAATATCTACTAGAGGTCTATATGTTATGGTTTTAGGCGGAATTTTTGGCTTTTTAAATAAAAATTCACATTCAATAACACATTCATTAATGGATAAATTATATAAATATAAATATACTAAAAAATAACTTAAAAACAAACACCTTCCTAGACCTTATGTCTGAGTACAAATTAACACAACATGTAAAAGATCCCACCCACATAACACAAACTACATCCACATGCTTGGATTTGATATTCACTAACTTCAGCACAATAAATCTACACGCATTTGTACAGGAAATAGGTTTCTCAGATCATTGCAGTACTATACTAACGTTTGACATACCACAACAACAAAAACAAATAAACTGGTGTATACAAAAGAGGCTCTATAATACAAATAACATAGAAAAATTTAAAGTAGAACTAACTACAATAAATTGGAGTAATATAATAACTGCGAATAATAATATTAACCAAAACTACAAGGCCTTCAATGATATAATACTACATGTACTAAATAAAACCATACCAAAACGAAGAATAAAATTTAAAAAATATTGTAAAAAATACTGGTTAACCAAAGGAATAAAGCTTTCATGTAAAAATAAAAGACTTTTAAAAATTTTATGTATAAAATCTAACAATCCCATTATAAAGAAATATTACAGAAATTATGAAAAAAATTTAAAACTCACAGTAAACAAAGCCAAAAAATTACACTACATACGTAAACTAAAAATGTCACAAAATAAAACTAAAACAATGTGGAACATAATACATGAACGTACAAATAAAAAATCTACTAGAATAAAACATAATATTAAACTACAAATAAACAATACTCTAATATCCGACCCCAAACAAATAGTAAACGAATTTAACACATTTTTTGCAACGATCGGGGAAACCGGTACTCAAAAATCAAACTGTAAACCGCGGGTTTTGCCAGTACAGACCCCTTCTATTGTAAACACTTTCTTTCTTGAACCAGTAAACTATCGCGAAACATACAATATCATAAAAAACCTGAAAAATAAACAAAGCTTCGGTATAGACGAACTTCCACCTTCCCTTATTAGACAGTGTGCGGAAGAACTTACATGGCCCTTTAGTATATTAATCAATCAATCCTTTGAAGAGGGCGAATTTCCTGATCTACTAAAAAAAGCTATAATTAAACCTGTACACAAAAAAAAACTCTAAAACAGATCCGAGCAATTACCGTCCTATAGCCCTACTACCAACAGCTTCAAAAATTTTCGAGAAGTCTATGTGCCACCGCGTATATAATTTCTGTGAAAAATATGAGATTTTTGATGATAGCCAAAACGGATTCCGAAAACAACGTTCAACAACCCTTGCTGTTTATAAATATATCCAGGAAACTATTAATATAATAAACAACAAACAATATGCCGTCGGAATACTCCTAGATATGACCAAAGCATACGACAAGGTCCAATTTAACATTCTACTGGATAAATTATATAAAATAGGAATTCGTGGAAAGGCACACAAATGGTTTGCATCATATCTAAAAAATAGAGAACAGTATGTAGAAATAGATAATTATGACCTTGAGTTTAATGAAATTGTAAACATTAGATCTGACAAAATAAATATTAACGCATCAATACCACAAGGTAGTGTAATTGGATGTCTACTTTTTTTAATCTACATCAACGACCTCCCAAAGATTACAAAGGAACCGTGTGTACTATTCGCGGATGACATATCTCTGCTTACCTCATGTAAAAACACCAATGGATTAGACGAATGGCTCCAAAATATTTTTGATAAAATTTCAGATTGGATGGAAGAACACAATCTTGAAATAAACTACGGCAAAACCAAAATAATTACCTTCTATCCATATCAAAAGTCCCCCTTAGAAATAGATTTTTCTACAAACGGTACAAAAATAGAAAATGTGAAAGAGTTCACATTATTAGGTATAACTATGGATACGAATTTAAACTGGAAGACGCACATAAAAAACATCCGATCAAAAATATCTAGATTCGCGTATGCATTCCGGGAAATAAAGAAAACCACTGACTTCCAAACAGCTTTAACGACTTATTATGCCTACGCATATGCATGGCTTACCTACGGAATTATCATGTGGGGTAATAGTACTGACACACTTTCTCTTTTCACTCTACAAAAAAAACTAATCCGTATCCTAACCAACATAGAGCAAACCGACAGCTGCCTACCCTATTTTAAAAAACACAAAATTCTTACCTTACCATGCATCTACATTCTAGAAATATGTAAATTTGTGAGAAACAATATCACCTTCTTTACTAAACGTAGCGACAGACATACTAAAATATCGCTTCGACATAGAAACCGATTAATGTTACCTACTTCCAACATGAACCTACATTCCAATAGTCCGTATGTAATGTCATTAAAATTATATAATAAACTCCCAGAAGCCCTTAAAGAAGAAACCAGAAATAAAACTTTTATAAATAGGCTAAAACATATACTTATTAATAAAGCATACTATAATATTAAAGAATACATTAATGATAAAGATTTGAAATAAATAACTAATTAAATTAAATGATTGTATATTATATATTAATAATAATAATTATCATATAATAATTAATAATTATCATAGAGTCATCAATAAATTTATATTTTAATAAATAATTCATTACAATAATAAAATAAATACATAAATATTGAATATAATACTTTATAAAATCACATAAATATACTATAGTCTGAACAAACAATACATAATAATAATCATTCTCAATCATTTATATAACGAATTCTTCACATAAATAAAGTTAACCAGAAGAAATGTTAGCATCCTCCTCTTTTCTACGTTGCCGTGCCCTACAGGGTCCATATTGTACTGTAATTATTACTATATTTAACACCTTTATAACATATGGAGTGCAATAAAGTATTGAGTATTGAGTATTAGGACCGAATAGATCAACGCCACAGAAAGTAAAAGGGCGTTGGTGATGGGCCATCCGAGCCCCAGGTAGGTCTCCCATTCTTGGTACTTCTGGTTTGCATTTCTTAATTCTGCACAACATGCATTGAGATGTTATTCCTTTTATAACAGGTCTGAGTCTCGTGATCCAGTATTTTTGCTTGACTTCATTCACTACCGTCTCTTGGTTTCCGTGAGCATAATAGTGGTGGTAATACTTAACAATTAATTTAGCAATGTGACTTCTTCCGTCTAATATAATTGGATTTTTCGTCTTAGGTAGCACATCAGCAGCAGCACCAATACGGCCACCGACGCGCATCACTCCATGTTCATCGAGGTAAGGTGATAATGTGAGTATTTTACTAGTTCTTGATACACGTCTTTTATTTATAATATCAGTTATCTCTTTCTCAAATGACTGTACTTGTGATTGTTTCAGTAATAGTATTTCAGCTTTCTCCATGCTGTCATCAAACTCGTAAGTACGTCTCCTACATTTATTTATAAATTTTATTATAATAGAAGTCGCGCGAAGTAAGCGTAACCAAGAGGAAAATCGAGTAGCGTCAGGCACCGGTAAGTTTTTATCTTTGTTTTCAATTTGAATATTATGAATACATTCTATTTCTAATTTCGTTTCGTTTCTTTCAGGTTCCAGAATCATAAAGTCGCAAGGCCACCGTTTTTCATCGCTGCTTATTAAGGTAGGTCCATATATCCATTCATTTTTCAATAAAGAACAGTCATAAGATTCTCTGGTGGCAATATCGGCAACGTTGAGCTTCGTTGGTACGTATCGCCACTCACTTGCACAGGTTAGCTCGTCTATTTCCCCGAGACGATGAGCCACGTATTGTTTATAGTTTCTAGCGTCATTACGTATCCATGTGAGTACCGTGCTCGAGTCGCACCAAAAAAATTTTCTTGCAGCTTTCATTTTATGTTCTTTTGTTATTGTTTCAGCCAGTCTAGCGGCTAGTACAGCCGCCTGAAGTTCTAAACGGGGCACTGATACCGGCTTGACGGGCGCAACTCTGCATCGACTAGTTATAAACGCTGTATGTACAATATAGTTATGTACCCAACGCCAGTAAGCCACCGCGCACATTGCTTTCGTTGACGCATCACAAAATATGTGCAACTGTAGGCATGTATAGTCAGTTGTTATTGTAGGTTCGATGGTTTGCGCGGGAGCTCCTCGCTGTGTTTGCGTCGACAGTTGACTGGGGACCGGTTCACTCTCTGTCTTACTCGCATTCGCGTATGCTGTCGCCATCGGATAATATCTAGGTAGGCGCACGTGTCGTAACGATTGTAATTGTGTTATCCATTTAAACCATTTAGTAAACACAATATCGTTTACGGGATCATCCCAGCAGATTTTTTGTTTCCATGTTTCTTGTAATATAATTTTGCCATTGATAGTATACGGTGCTAAAAACCCATAGACGTCAAAAATAGACATTATCACACGTAACATATCCCTCTTGGTAGGCCTTTCTGTGCCGTTAATTATATTTTCAGGAATCCGCTTGAAAGATACGTCGAATCTCAATGTGTCATCACTAGGATACCATATTAATCCAAGAGTTCGTTCACCTTGGTAATCCTGTCCGATTTTAAACTTTACAGCCGCGTCTCCCAGCTTATCTTTAGGTAGGCTGTCTAATACTTCTTTACTGTTACTAGTCCAGTTGCATATTTCAAATCCGCCATTCTTGTGAATGGTCGTGACGTCATGAACCAGTTGTATAGCGGTTTTTTCATCTGATAAGCTATCGATATAGTCGTCCATATAATGTTGTTTATATATTGCAGCAGCTGCGGTAGGCATAGACGACTCGGATTGCTGCGCGTTTTTGTTTTTAATATACTGGGCGATAAACGGCGAGCAATTAGCACCAAAGATTAATGACGTCATAACGTAAGTATTCACTGGCCCTTCTGGTTCATCCCTATGTAAAAAACGAAGGGCGTTTTGATCTTCAACTCGTATCTTTACCCTCAGGAACATATCTTTTATGTCTCCTGATACAGCTATTCGGTTTTCTCTAAATCGTAACATAATACCGAATAAAGATGACAGTAGGTCAGGTCCTTTTATTAAATAATCGTTAAGTGCCACGCCATTTGTTTTTGCAGCTGCGTCGAATACCAATCGCAGTTTCTTTTTATTTGGGTTGTCGACGCCAAAGTGAGGTAAATACCAAGTTTTCGGTGTAACATCAATATTGCTCAATCGTTTAGCATAATCATTCTGGAATAAATGGCGTATGCGTTCCTTATATCTTTGGGCATATTCTTTGTTTTTATTCATCTTAACTTCAACACCCTTGAGTCGAGACATAGCAGTTGGATATGAATCTGGCATTACACTCTTCTCATCCTTCCAAGGTAAGCCGACATGCCACTGACCATCTATAAGTTTAGAAGTTCGTTCTAGAATACTCTCAGCGCGTAAGTCATCCGAGTTCTGCCTTGGTTTAGTAGTTACTCCCATGGACTCGATGGTGAACGACCGTCGTACTTCTTCTTGGATCTCTTGTAGGATACGGTTGGGTTCCATGACGTCACTAGTTACAAACAGCGTGGAGTGACGTACAGAATCAGTTGAGTTAGCAGGTACCCTTCCATGCAGGCACCAACCCAGAGGGGTCCGGGTGGCACAGGGTTCATTGGGTTTACCCATCTCATATTGATTCATATTGTACCATCGTTGAGAATAGACGTATCAAATAATTACTAAAATTAATAAATAATCACTTGCTGAATCGTGACCTCGTTTTACCGATTACCGGTAGTAACTTTAACTGTGTCATTAGGTATATCATGTGTATATTTTTAAAATGTGCAGTGAATAATTGAATAACATCAATAAAATGGAAGGCAGCCCCTTCACTCGGAGTAGCAGGATCGTCCGCACCCCGCCTCCTACGCCCTCACCTGCAACCGCACCTCGTCCTAAAGACCCGAACCAAAGAGATGACGTCCTTGAAGTCATCGCAACGCCGGAAATACAGAACTGGATGTCATCCATTGACCAGGCCCTAAGTGAGGTGTGCAATATTGCAGGAGAGGGTAAGTTAAACATGGAACAGAAACTGCGTATTAATACGTTGTGCCGAAAAGTGGCTCATGGCACATCTCAGATGGCAGTGCAATACCAGTCGATCAAGCTGAAAACTGTCCAAGCCCATTCAACTATACAAACTCTCCAAGACCAAATTAATCTGTCGCAGCAATTACATGACCTTAAGCAAAGTCTTGAAGAATCGTCGAAGCCAGCCATGGGACCTTCTTTTGCTGATATGGTCAAAAAAGGTAACAACAAATTTATTCAGCCAATAAATTTAAAAGCGGTGGCGATTTATCCTAATGACAAATTAAAGTCAAGCGAGGAGACAAAATCTCTTGTCCAAAAAATTATCAGCCCTGAAGAGATGAAATTACACGTAAGAGGCCTACGGAAGACTAAGAATGGCGGTGTCATAATTAGCACAGAATCAAGGGTTGACATCGATAAACTAAAGCAATCTGTCCAGCTAACTAACTCAGGCCTTACGATCGATGAGCCTCATAAACGGAAGCCTAGGGTGATCGTTTTTGGAGTGCCCACATCTATGCAAGAAAAGGAAGTTTTTACCTGTATGTACCACCAGAACCTAGCCGACAGTCTTCAGATCAACCTTGAGACTTTCTTGTCTTCAATTAAGTTGAGTCATAAGTCGGGAAAGAAGGACGCTGAGACTTGTAACTATATAGTTGAAATACCTGCAGATGTACGCAAAGCCCTGATAAACAAAGATAGAGTTTATGTGAATTGGTCATCATGCCCTGTACGAGACTTTACTTTGGTTACTAGATGCTATAAATGTCAGCAATATGGTCATGCGGCCAAGTCATGTCGGGAATCGATCTACACCTGCGGCCACTGTGGTGATCTTGGTCACTCAATAAAGGAATGCACAAAGAAGGCAGAACAACCAAAATGCGCTACGTGCCTGCGTTTCAAAAAACCCGGCATTCACAACACAGGCGCTGCTGACTGCCCTGCGAAAATAATGGCAGAACAAAGGTATATTAATTCTGTGGATTATGGGGGCGCCTAAGAGCGCCGTTACCTATATTTTTATCTGACCTTTTGTCTTATTTTTAATTTACTATCTCTAATATTATGATTAATAACTTAATTAATGAATTGGATGATTTCTCTGTATCTGAATCTAAAGTTAGTGAAGTTGAACATTGCAAACAATATATTTCCTCCTACACTATGCCACTAACTATACTAACACAAAATATACGCAGTATTTTTAAGAATTTTGAAAATTTTATTACCTTACAAAGTAGACTTAATATAGACTGTGACATCATTGTTTTAACTGAATGTTGGCTCGCCAAACAATATCACTTACCACTAATGCCTGGATATAAAATGTACAGGAGTAATATAAATTATAATCAAAACGATGGGGTGATAATTTATGCAAGAAACCATTTAGATGTCTCTGTAGAGGAACCTAATATACACGATTGTAGCAGAGTGTTAATTAAAGTTGGATCTGATTTTGCGATACTAGCTTTGTATAGATCGCCCTCCTTTAGAAATATAAACAATTTTATTGACTCCTTGAATGACACCTTGCAAAACTTGTCATCCTTCAAAAACACAATTTTAGTTGGCGATTTAAATATCAATATTCTCCCAGAAAGTGCTGATTTAGCTGCTCAAGACTACCTTAACTTCTGCGCCTTTCATGGCTTGCTCCCTGCGCACACGCTTCCAACTCATCAAAGTGGTTCTTGTTTAGATCATATACTTATTAAATCAATCTTTTCCTCACTTACGCTTGTCATGAACTCAACAATAACTGATCATAATGCTGTCCTACTAACCCTAAATTGTAAATTACATAAATTAGACAACACTCGCACATTTTCTAAATTAATTCACAATAAACTTGAACAAGACTTACGCAACATCGATTTAGACCCAGTTTACAATTCCGCTGATCCACAGTTTAGCATGTCATACCTAATAAAACATATCCAACATGCAATTCAGAAAAATACGATAAATTATCGGTTGAGCAACAAAAATTTTAATATAAAACCATGGATCACGGCAGGTCTCATTCGCTGTATGAGACATAGAGATAAGCTGCATATGAAAGCTAAAGCGAATCCAGGTAATTCCATATTGCAATTATCCTACAAAAGATATCGAAACTTTTGTAATAATATCTTAAAGAAAGTAAAAAGTAACTATGATAAACTACAACTAGAAAAGGCTGGAACGAATAGCAAAAAAGTCTGGAATTATATCAAAAATGTTACATATACCTCGAAGCAAAATGAGTCATCGTCAGGTCTATTACAGGCACACTCATCACAGTTAACATCTGCTAACATTGCAAATAATTTCTTTGTTAATGTGGGTCAGTGTCTAGCAGAAAAAGTTCAGGCTCATTCGCAGTACCTTACATGCACTCCTTTTTCATGTAACACTTCCCTTACATCTTTTACGTTATTGGATACTGATGAAAGTAGAAAGAATAATCATGAGCTTAAAAGACGACTGTGCAGTTGGTTGGGATAATATATCGAACAAAATTATTAAAAAATATAGGCACATATTAGTTCCACCAGTGACATATATTTTCCGAAAATGTTTATCTTTAGGACTTTTTCCCAAGTGCCTAAAGAAAGCTGTTGTTGTGCCTGTATATAAATCTGGTCGTAAAGATCAAGTGACCAATTACAGACCTATTTCTTTGCTACCGTCCATGTCTAAAATCTTAGAAAAAATCATAAATAATAGGCTAGTCAAATATTTAGAGGATAAATCGATTTTGTCTAAGACACAGTTCGGATTTAGACCTAAGATATCAACTGCCGATGCCGTTCATCATTTGACTGACTACCTAGCACAAGAACTAGACAAGGGTAACCACACAATAGGTATATTTCTGGACCTCGCCAAAGCTTTTGACACAATTTCCATTCCTATCCTGTTGCGCAAGCTTGAAACTATAGGTATAAGAAGCACTCAGCTTAAACTCTTCAAAAGCTATCTGGAAGAACGTACCCAATGCGTAAGGATTGGCAATGTCCTTAGTGCTGATCAAAAAAATACGTCCTTTGGAATACCCCAAGGTAGTATTATGGGGGCTACTTTGTTCTTAATTTACATAAACGACCTGTGTAACTTAAATTTAGATCACGGCATAATCGTATCGTACGCTGACGACACTGCACTCCTTTTTTCGGCTGAGTCAGAAAATGAAGTCTACAGGCTTGCGCAACACGGTTTCAATGTTGTTAATAAATGGCTTCAGCATAATTCATTGACCTTAAATGCAGATAAAACAAATTATATCAGGTTTACGATGCGCAAACTAACATCAAATCAAACTAACGCTTCATTATATGCTCATTATTGTACACTCCCCACTAATAATCAATGTATGTGTCCCAAGATTATAATTACTAACAAAATAAAATACCTGGGTATTATAATAGATGAAACCCTTTCATTTAAACCACATATCGAAGCCTTAAATAATAGAATTCGTAAGTTGATATATGTTTTCAAAAAGTTACGCTATATTGCAGACCAAGAAATAATAAGACAAGTATACTTTGCTCTCTGTCAATCATTAATATCTTACTGTATTTCCTCATGGGGTGGTACGGGAAAAACTCTCTTACTAACCATAGAGAGAGCACAGAGAGCAATACTTAAGGTATCAACTTTCCGCCCTTTCCTTTTTCCCACTAACCTGCTCTATAAGTCTTGTTGTGTACTAACAGTTCGTCAATTGTTTATAATGAGCATTATCCTAAAGCAGCACGCAGCTCTTCCATACAGCACTGATTTTATTAACAAAAGGAGGAAAGATATCGTTTGCCCTCAAAAAATAGGAACAAAACATGCTTTTACAACCAAATTTTATGTTTTCTTAGGACCACTTTTGTACAATAGACTAAATGCAATAACAAACATCTATTCCTACAATCATAATAACTGCAAAAAAAAACTCAATGATGCTCTACAAAATATGTCATACGAAGATACAGAGAAATTATTAACCGTATTAAAGTAAAAGATGTTAAATTAGGGACTATTGCTTTAATTATATAATTGTTTAATTTTACATTAAAATATTACATATTTTGTACTTTTATTATATTAACTATGTTATTATATTAACTATGTTATTATATTAACTATGTGATTGTGTATTTAATTTTAAGACTATTTTTGTTCTTCATGCCTGAGACACAGGATCTCCTAGTTCAGGCACATGTGTATATAGACTTATATGTGAAACTTTGTACTTGTTATTTTATTAATGTACGATATTTTATTCAATAAAAATATTATTATTCAAATATCTTGGTTTCCAAAGGTAAGAGCAAGCGATGGTTATCTTGGCCAATTAAAACTTGTGGTTTTTGTTGTTCTGTACATAAGTTATGACTAATATTACATAAGTGCTTATAGTTTTTATAGTTTATAGAAGTTACGTTTTGTTTAGGTAAGTTAAGGTTATCAACAACGCGCGCATTGATTGTAAACAATTCATCATTAGAACCGCATAGAGTTAAATTGACCAGCTGAGCGACGCACACTAGCTCAGTGTTGTTCCACGCACCACGCACACGAAGAGACTCCCGGCGTCCGCGTAGCCCCACCTGCGCCGCGAGGGAGGCGCTTATCAGTGACACCGTCGAGCCGTCGTCAAGCAAAGCAGTCGCACTTACGATGCCGTTCGGACCGCTAATGTTTATAGGAACGACTTTCAACAACACGGAACTGTTAATGTTTATATGAGTTACCGTTTCGGATGGAATTTCAGTTTCTGACACTGGCACGGGTACACTATTGTCCTGACGCGGAACGTAATGCAGTAACCGGTGATGAGCCTGTCCACAATTGTCTATATCACAGCTCGGGGCAGGGCACGTCTCCCTGCGATGGTGCGATAACAAACACTTATAACAAATACCGTAACGTTTCACATACAACCATCTGTCCTTACGTAGTGATTTCTTAAACTTTTTACACTCGGTTAACTTGTGATTTGAAGTACGACAGTAACGACACTTGTCTTCATTTTGTCCGTCTTTTAGTAAAACAGTTTGAATGTTGTTCACTTTATCGTATTGTTTACGTTTAGTATTGTCTATCTTCTGATGCACTAAAGTAGCACTACAAGTAGATATTTTCACTGCCTCTTCCGTAAGAAAATCTGACAATAGATTCAGTCTAGGCCTGGGTGAGCTGACGGTGATAAGTGGGTAACTGTAGTCTGTCCACTTGGAGAGAAGAGTCGTTGGTAGCTTGGATAAAAATATTTAGCTACTTCCACTCCTTGTAGGTACTCATCTCGCCCGAGAGCATGTACCGCCGCTACGTAGTTTTTCACTTTAATAGAGAATGGCACAATTTCACGATAATAATCCGCCGATAGATTGCACATCCTCTTTATCTCTGTTACGATGCGGTATAAGATGACGTCTGCGTTCCCGAATTGCAGTTCTAATGTAGACATCACAATTGAAGGTGAAGAAGCACTTATGAGTAGTGTTGCTACAGCATCACGTGCAGCACCACGTAAACATTTACGTAGCCGCCATAGGTTTTCTTTTTCACTGAAATTGCATACTTCGGTGGATTCTTCATAAGCCTGTTTAAATTGCAACCACTCCATCGGGTCTCCGTTGAAAATCGGTAGTTCCTTTGGCGTGCTAATACGGCTGAGTAGGGTAGTGTTCTGCTGACCAGTAGAGGAGGTGACCAAATCCTTAAGTGCGCTCGCCAGTTGCTGAACTGGTCCATTAGTGTCAGCGGAAGCCGACGTGAGCGGCATGCCTTTGTTTACAAGCATAGTGGCATGCTGCAAATCTAGTTCCTGTTGACTGCGCTCCACCCACCTCTCGATATCGCTACCAGCGCCGTGACTAGGCTCCGATGTTTCTGATGGTGGACTGTATTCTTCATCTAGTTCGGCGAGGTCCGCCGCAAATTGTTTGTCGATAAGCTCCATTTCAATACGCGCCTTCGCCTTGGCTGCCTCCATTTCCAATTTCCGTTTTTGGGCTTGTATAGAAGATGATGACGACTTCTTTGTTTTTGCAGTACGACGTGAAACTTGTGAAGGCGGTTTATTTTCAAATCGTTCCGATTTCACTACGCTCCCAGCGTGAGATTTTTCCATCTTGTTCTCATCATCATCTTTCTTTGTTGCAGGTGTAGGCGGTGGCATTTCCTGTGCTCCGGTGACCATTTGTAGTTTTGTCTGAAGCTCCTTCTCCTTTTCTCTTATCAGTTGTTTACTCGCGGTACTGCGGGTCTTCACCATGGTTTTCTTCGACGGCGGAGTATTAAACATGAAGATCCTGCTCGAAGGACCACTTGTTGGGCTTGGGGTGAAGAATCCGCTGAGTAAAACCAGATTTGTACTAAAAGAGTTTATATTGCGAACGGTAGGTATACAAAACTTGAGCGTAGGAAGCGTGCACTGTGCGTTGAGTAGCTTTTCGGACTGTCTAATAATTTAAAGATGGAGTATTGGAACCCGTCCCGCACCCCCGTCCGTACACCGCGCGCTCCCTCTCACAATGTTACAATGCCAATGAAATTTACAGTAAATATATGTTATATTAATTTTTGTAATTAGTTTTAAGGAAGATTCTTAATTTTGTTATTTTATTTAAATTACTAGCACGTCGTTAACAACACCTACTGACATTCGTCGCGTTTTCTTAACATCCTGTATATTAAATAATATTTGTATTATTAGCTTAACGAATATTATTAGTAAAAATATTTCTGATGATAAGGAAATAAGTGTCAGTTTTAACTAACAGCAGTTTGTTTTGAGCGTCTAATTTAAAATAGTAGAAACTATTGAAAAAGGAAAGTTTGTACTAACCACAGTCCCTGAATGTTGGGAAAATGAAGGTAATGTACGATGGCCTATACTTAAAAGTGAAAAATTACGACCTGATCCATACAACGCCTGAAGTTAATTGGCGAAGTATTAGTTGCATTATTAAAAGGAAAAATATGTGAGTGATACCGATAGAGAAATTTTTACTCAGCATATGCCAAGCAAATTCAAAAATACGATTTCAGATATTAACAAATTAGCGCGCCAATGTTTTGAGGCACAGTCTCAGGTATTTTTTTTTAATATATAGCTGATGGGGCAATCGAGCACGGGTGTCATCTGATATTGAGTACCACCGCCCATGTACAACTGGACTATCAGAAGACTTGCAGCTGCATTGCCGGCTTTTTAGAAGAGAATAAGTTTTTTGACGTATCGGTTCTCAAGGTTTTATAGAACCACTGTGCGTAGGAAATTTCTTATTAGGAAAGTAATCAAAGAAATGTGTTTCTAATTAAGTTTATTTTATTAGGTGCCTATACTATCAACAGCTTCTCAAAAAATATTTTCTTGTCAGAGCGTGACTAACAGCTATGATTTTTCACAACTTTTCCCAAGGATTATATATACCGCGTGACTTTTTTTACCGTGAGGAAAAAAATTGGGCATGTTAGGTTAACGGAGTAGGAGCATATGACGAATTTATTTCAGTTTTTTTAATTTTTTTGTTAACATTATGAAATTGATTAATCAATAAATACTCCTTATTTCAAGTAATAATTTCATACAAAAAACGTAAAACAATTTTTTGTGAAAATAATTAATAATTCTACCAAAAAACACCAAAATTGAAATCACAGACACCCTACTTGACGCGGGGAAATTATCAATGAATTCATAGGTAGTGAAATTGTATCCTTTGAAGCCTCATTGAAGCCGGCCCATAGGTACTCGCCGAACTTGCCGGCGGCCTCTTTGATATCCTGTCGCATTCACACATCGTGTGTGCTTGCGCATATCGTCCCCCGCGTCCCGTGATCTCATTTTAGTCACCTGCGATTAGTCATAGCGTGACGTCGCTGACGGTTGTGTTTACGCGTGTGTATCGGCCGCCTGGTGATTCAAATCATAAATATGACGTACGAATATTCCAACGTAGAGTACCTAGCAATGGTGAGATATTATATACTGTCTGGTGAAACCTTAGAAAGTGCGAGGCGAATGTACCCCGAACAAGAACACTTACAGTTGTTGCGAAGAAACGGTATCCCTGCTCCTCAAATTCCCAGCACTAATCTAATATTACGGACGTATCACCGATTACGTGATCATGGCCAGTTCCAGCTTCCGAGTCATGCCACAGGCAGAGGCCGGCCACCCCTGTCCATACACGATGAAGACGCCATTGTTGGCAACACCAACATCAATAGTTTAATTTAAAATTGTTTTGTTTTATCTGTGACAAGCGATTTTGTACAACTGTCTCTTCCAACGCGAACTGTGCAATAAATGGACGTGTTTGAATCTCCTGTGTTTCTATAAATCAAATACTGAAGCCTTCCTACCATACCACCGGCCCATCAACAATCCCCACAGTCCACTGCTGCCGGCCCTGTACATGGTCCTTCTGGATATTGAAGAAAAGGAGGCAACGGAATTTGCAAATTGTGAAATAGGAGCAAGATTTTCTATGGCGGACATGTTTTTTTCACAAGTTGGTTGATGCAACATTTATTTCTTCGTGCGGTGTTCGTGCATACTTCGTGTGGCTTCGGTTCGAGTCGTCGAGAACGAATCAGCAGTCTCAGACGTGCAGCGCGTCAAGCGCGAGCGAGAACGCGTTACGATTTCCTATGAGTGGAAACGAGACGGCGATACGGTCAATCGATGCGGCAAGACGAGTTGGCGAATCACGACGCGACGAGTGCAAATGAGCAAGCGCGCGACTCTGTCGCAACGAGGCTTCAATTTGTTTGATCATTTTTGAGCAGCCATCTTGTTAACAACAGAGAACATTACTTTAATCTTAATTAAACATTAAGTTATCTTTGTTTAATAGCTTCTAAATATTATAAGTGTGCTGATCATAATTACTGGTAGTTGTGTCAGTGAGCTTCTAGGTTGTGAGTGCAATGGCAGAACCAGATTTAAAGCGCCTCGTGGCCGCAAGAGGCTACATAAAAACTTCACTAACGCGGTTGTACAATTTTGTTTGCGACTCTCAGGGCATCGGTTCGGCCACGATTGAAGTACTTATCAACAAAAGAACAAGGGCACATCAAGTTTTTAGTGATTATGAAGAAGCTAACAAGTCCATTTTATACCTCGAACCCGACGATAAGGAAGATGTCTGTGAAATAGAAACAAAATATTTCGACATCATCGGGGTCCTTGACAAGCAAATTAAAGAAATTGGAAAATCAGGTTGCTTGGATCCTTCTGCCACTGCGCTTGCAAGGACTTGCTTGCAACTGGATTATTTCCAGAGACACCCGAGAAGGAGCACTCGGCAAGCAGCTCGTCGATTTAGTGTAAACCAGTATGTAGTATGGAAACTACTTTATGCAGTAGACATGCATCCATACCATTTCTCACGCGGGCAAGCTTTGCATGCACCGGACCCCGGACCTAGCATAGAGTTTTGTCACTGGCTGCAGAACCATCCGCAAGCGAACATCTTGTGGAGCGATGAGTCCATATTTACTCGTGATGGTATTTACAACGTGCATAATGAGCATTAGTGGAGTTTTCAAAACCCAAACTAAATTAAAGAACATGCTCATCAAATTCGGTTCAATGTGAAGGTTTGGGCCACGATGTACTTCCAGCACGACGGATGTCCAGCTCACTACGAGCGATCTGTGCGTGCGTACCTGGATAGTCAGTTCGGTGATCGGTGGATAGGTCGCGGTGGACCTGTGAACTGGCCGGCGAGATCACCAAACCTAACCCTTTAGACTTTTATTTATGGGCTGAACTAAAACGTTTAGTGTACACTGAAGAAGCTCGTAGGCTAAATGACTTAAAGCAGAGAATAATAGACGTTTTCAATATTCTTGTTTTCAATATTCAAGTGATAGAGACACGCTTCAGTCTATCAAACAATTTGCAAAGACGTGCTAGTTTGTGCTTAGAAAAAAACGGTGGACTTTTGAACAATTACTCCGATATCGCTAAAAAGGTACCTACTTTTTTATAAATAATATTATTAATGTAATTTTGTAAACATCAATCACAACGAAAAAGTTCATAGAAAATTTTCATCACTTTATTATATCAAATGTTTACGTAATTTAATTTAACTAGGTAAATACAGCATATTAGATAGAGGGTTCTAAGCCCGAAAAGTATAAGAAATGATCGAAATCAAAAACATATCGGAAGTAAAATACGGAAAGTTGCGTACTTAGGTACTTATTTTATTCTTCAATTCGCTCACTCTAAAGTCTCCTCACTCCAATTCCAATATCTGTTATAAATTTTTAAATAAAATTGTTAACAAACGGGTCATTAACTTGATCTTAGATGGTTCCGAACAACGGTAACGAACCTAAGCTCATGTCATATTTCATATGACTCGATTTGATACAAAATGATCGTTATCTAATTCTTATTTCTTTCATAAGTTAACTTTTCGCTAAAGATTTCTCAATTTAAATTTAATAATTGGAACAAAAGGTTCAATAAGTAAGAATAAGTCAAGTTAAAACAGGTGAAGTGTAAGTGATTGTATAAGAATGTTAACTAAACAGATTTGTTTACATTATTATCAAAAGCTTGAAGAGATCTTAGGTACGAGTCGGTTTTCGGTTTCAGCGTGTGTTATGCTACACTCGAGCGTAATCGCCCGACGCACGGCCTCTTAGGTACCTAGCGAAATAAATGTGTGTGTGTCTCGCTCACACTTTAATTCATACACGATCGCACTTCTACATCGTTTACTATTTCCTATTTTACCTACTATTATTTTTACGCACGTACCGTAGGATGGATTAATTTTATGTGTTTTTTTAGGATTTTCGGAACTTCTACAATCTTAATAGTACAAAGCAATTATCGTTGCGTATGGTTTATATTCCACTTACAGAACACACCATTTTTTTTTCCTCACGGTAAAAAAAATCATCCGGTATAATAGAAAAGGTCGAAATATGAAAATAAAGATTAGATATACAATTATATTTAAATAAATATTCTCGCATAATAGTACCATCTAGCCCAAACTAAGCAAAGCTTGTGTTATGGGCACTAGACAATACTACGTATATACTTTTTTTTTGTATATGAGGACTATATATTTTTATTTCGACCCTTGTCCCTCGAGGAATGTTTTCAGTTTCATAGACAGAATACGCTATTAAAAATTGGATGGTGACAAAGAATTATCTTGAACAGGCATATACTGTAGCCGGCCGGCGCGAACGGTTTATGGCGTTGGCGTTTTTTTTTTGGTAATGGCATCTCGCAGGTCAACCTAGGAGGTTGTCGACTGCTTAACCGGACGGCGTTGGCGGCCCTTCACTTGTCTTTTTATAGGCTGTCAACTAGACAATCGTCATAGATAAGTGAAGTGGAGCCGCACAGAGGTTGGCGCGCCTGCACCGCTTGCATGAAGCCAAAAGCCTGAGACCTATAATAAAAGCAATTATTGAATAGATTCAGGCCTTGCTTTGCGGAAGTCCATTACAATTGATGCAAATAAATAGAATATCTAGCTACTTCCACAATATTGAGGGTAGTCATGCCTGTGTAGCGCCCGCCCGCCCGCAAATATATGCACATACTGTGATGCAAGCGGTAAAATTTGTGACTACTACCAACTACTCTACACGTGTTTCGTCCCCCACACGGAGCATCATCAGGAGCTGTTAGACAGTACAGTGTCCGCCATCGAGTGCAATTTTACTTCTAATTATAACGATATCACATCATTATAATTATTTTTTATTCATCATTATTATTATTATGATCATCTGTATGCTGTATATATTTATAATCACGAAAATGCAAACAATATTGAGTATTCAGTCAATGAAATGAAATATCAAAATGATTAAAGAAACAGAAATATCCTACTTTCAGTTATACTAAACTTAGTAATAATTGTCGTAATTCAACTTAGATGCTATATTTGTTTCAATTGATACAACTTCCACAGCTGAAAGTCTTTCCTTACCCATGGATGTGTTTTTATTAGTTTTGGTTTTGAAAAGCTCCTTTCAGCAGAGGCTGTGCTTACTGGTATTGTTGACAATTTAAATGGCATTTAAGTCAGTTGAAAATAGCATTAAATAATATGTCGCATCCAGCCAAAATAGTCAGCATTTACAATATTCCTAAAATGGTAAAATTTGCATATTTCGAATCTATAACACCTAAAATTATTACAACTGGATTTGAAAAGCCAGGTATATGGCCGTTCAATGAAAAGGCCTTCAGCGATGAAGATTTCGCTTTCATCGACGTGTACGCTCCAAATAATTCTGAAAATGTGCCATCTTACACGGAAACAAGTTATGTCGCTCTAGAACCACAACCTTCCCCTGCGTGCCATCGACTAATATGAATAAGGAGAATCTGCTACTGGCTATTAATAATCGTGAATGAAGTCGACCCCTTGCTAAAATCCTCAAGACATGATTACCGGAACTTACGGAACCTTCAACGCCTACACCTTACTAAAACACTAGGAAGCGGTGAAGGGTGGGCTTTTTTGGGGGCTGTCTTAATGTTTGACGTTCAAAAAGCGCAAATTTTTAGCCTAATTTGAATAAAGAAATTTTGATTTTGATTTTTTAACTTCCATATCTGTGGCTGAGACTCAACCTGAACCGAGTAGTAATATTCCCATACCATCAGAAGTCATAAGACCTTATCCTACAACTGTTAAGTTGTTGTTGTAGAAAATCGGGCAAATCCACTACATACAGATATGTTTAATAACCTACTTTAAGTTTGAATTGTTATAGATAATTACAAAGATCTCATACAGAACGATTGTAAAGTTTAGAATTATTAATAAGTAAACTAATGTAAGGCGGGATATGGGAGAGATAATCAAACACCGAACGTTAAACCAATACTGCCCCTTTATTATATAGGATGCACAATTAAATAGTATACAGTATACAAAATAAGGCAGGTTACACACTACATCTCCTTCTTATGAAGAAAAAAAAAAAAAAGTAATAATATAATATGTTTTTGCTTTTTTTTTTTTTAAGATTACAAAGGTATAAAATGATACACGTTCGATTAAACATAAAATTGAAAATGTTATACAAATACAAGTGGATTTTAATATAACTTGGCATAAAAAAAAAATTAAGCTGATGTAAACAATTTAGTACGATTCTTATGGACTATGTCTAATTTTCCATTTTTATTTATTTGAACATTTGGTGACAAATCTTTTACTACTACATAAGGACCTGAATAGATGCTATCCATTTTACAACAATTTTCATTTTTTATTAAAATTAAGTCATCTGGTTTATAAATTACAGGATTAATACATTTATCATAAACATTTTTCCTAGCTATTTTACTTTTTAGTAGATTTTCCCTTGCTTCCTTTTGAGACAGTTGTAATCTAAATTTTAATTCCAAAGGATAACTTTCATGATTATAAAGTGGTTCTACAATATTGTTATTTAAATTACTAGGAAGAGAACATACTTTACCAAAGACTAATTGAAAGGCGTAAATTTAGTTTCCGAATGAACAGATGTGTTGAAGGAAAAACACCAATATGGAAGCCATTGACTCCATGCTTCTGGGTGATTATCTGTTTGTATACGCAAGAAAGAATTTAAATTTTTATGAGAATTTTCCAACGCACCTATACTCTGGTGGTGGTAAGCTGTAGAACTTAAATGATTTATTTTTAAAAGTTTACATACCTCTTGGAATACAGAAGACATGAATTCAGATCCTCCGTCTGTTGCAATCTCCTTCGGCAACCCGTAGCGAAGAATAAAACTATTAACTAGAGCTTGAGCTACCTCTTCCGATTTTTTTGAAATTAAAGGTTGAGTCACAACATATTTAGTTAACTCACATTGCAAGGTAAGTATATAAGAAAAGTTATAATAATCCCTATCTAACGGTCCAACTAAATCTAAAAATATTTTATCAAATGCTGACTTCGCCGTTGAAGTAACGACCATTGGCTCTTTAACGAGTCTAGCATATTTTTCTTTCTGACATTTCGTGCATTTCTTTACGAATTCTCGAACATCTCGCTCTAACCCTGGCCAGTAAAAATATTTCCTAATGTTATTAACCATCCTTCTCATGCCCGCGTGGCCACTAGTGGGCAAGAGATGGAAGTCGTTTAGAATAACTTTCCGGTCATCTTTGTCGTCAATTCTACGAATATCATTGATTATATAAAATCGCGGTGCGCACCCATCGTTTGACGTTTTAATCTCATTTAATAATTCTTCAACAAATATATCATTTTTACTATTTTTTATTATACATATTTCGTCGACGTTTATTAACTTGCAAAAAATATTCAGCTCCCTCACAAAAGCGGCTCGCGTCAGTTGTGATTGGAAGTCTGGATTAATAAAAATTGTCAATTTGCTTTCTACGTAACAAAACGCGTTTCTTTCCATAATAATCTTATTTTGTTTTCTTAAAATATCTAAGTCTTTTTTCTCTATAAATCTAAGTTCCACTGCTTCTCTCGGTTTCGTATGACTCCCCACGACACCTGGTTGATCAAGCCAAGAGCTGTCAGAAGTCGTACTATCCGGAGGGCTTTGCATTTTTCTCGCCTGTGCCCTAGTTGTTACATTTATATGAGGTTCACCCAGGCTCTTTAAATCTTCTGATGTAAAAGAAATTCGGGACAAAGCATCTGCAGCTGCGTTGTCTGAACCCTTTACATACTCTACAACATAGTCATACTCCTCTAGTATCAGTCTGAACTTCATAAGCCTACTCGATGGATCCCGCATATTAAAAAGTTAAACTAATGGACGATGATCTGTCAATATTTTGAATTTTCTACCATATAAATATGGACGAAAATATTTAACCGCCCAAACTATCGCCAATAATTCTTTTTCGATAGTTGGATACCGCTGTTCTGCACTATTCAAACTTCTACTTGCATAAGCTACTGGTTTTTTATTCTGATTACTTAAAATTGCGCCAATTGCATAACCAGAAGCGTCTGTTTGTACTATAAATTGATTAGTTTCCGAAAAATCTGGATATTGGAGTACTGGAGGGGAAACCAAACATTGTTTTAAAATTTCAAATGATTTTTGACAATCCTGATCCCAATTAAACGGCACAGTTTTCCTACATAATCTATTTAAAGGATAAGCTATTGCCCCAAAATTTGGAATGAATTTCCTGTAATAATTAACAAAAGCAGTAAAACGCTTGACCTCGTCAATGGACTGTGGACAAGGATAATTTTTGACTATCTTAATTTTTACTGGATCTGGCACTACACCCTCACTTGAGATTACATGTCCTAAATAAAGCATTTCCTTTTTAAAAAAATCAGATTTTACCGGATTCAGCTTTAAATTAACTTGCCTTAACCTTTCAAAAACGTCTTGCAAATTTTTAATTTTTTCTCCTAAATTACGGCCAAAAACTACTAAATCGTCTTGATAAATAAGGCACTTATCAGATGAAAGACCTGCCATGGCCATTTTCATCATCCGAGAAAATGAAGAAGGACTGGTCTTAAGTCCCATTGGCATTCTTGTCAACTGGTACTGACCAGAACCAAAAGCCGTATACTTTCGACTGTCTTTAACTAACTCAACGTTATGGAATCCTTGATATAAGTCTAAATGACTAAAATATATGCAACCTGATAAAGAATCCAGAATTTCTGTTATGTTAGGGAGAGGGAATTTATCATCCTCAATACAATTATTCAACTTCCTATAATCAATTACTAATCTCCATTTTTTCTCACCGCTAGAATCTAACTTTTTTGGAACTAATAATACAGGGCTACTCCATTCACTTCGACACTCTTCTATAATACCATCCTGTAACATTTTTCCTATTTGTCTATCAATCTCTTTTTTCTGAGTATGAGGCAATCTATACGGTTTAGAAAATATGGGTGACACGTTAGGTTTTAAAGTTATCGAATGTTTGTAAATATCAGTGGTTGTTAAACTATCTCCGGGTAAATAAAATATATCACTGTATTTTGCGCATAAATTCTCTACAGACATTTGTTCTTCTCCATTTAACTGTTTTAATTGTAATAAAAAAAAAAAATTCTTAACCCGCTCTGCGTTCGATTCACTTTGTGAAAAGGAACAAATGTTGTAGTCACTAACGCTATGTATAATCGGTTTAATTTCTTCAAGTGTAACATAATCCTCAGTCATATTTAATATCTTTACTGGTATTCTCCCGCATACTGGCTTTACTAACGAACTCGCTAAGTAAACTCCATCGCTGATATCTGACGCGCAAACCAACCCTTCACTTTTAATGTCTGTCGAAATGTAATGTACGGATTCGCACCTTGGTGGAATCTCTAAATAATCATTATTTGTACTAATTGGTAAATCAAACTTACTATTATGAACCGACAATGTAATTAAGTTATGACTAAAGTCCAACACCGCATTATACTTAGTCAGAAAGTCCTGACCGATGATGCCATTCGCCCTAATTGGTAAGAATTCAAATACATAAAACTTGTGTCTCAAATGATAACCATTTACATTGAAATTCAAATAACAATATCCGATTGTTGTCACTTTGCCCCCGATACCATTTATAGAGATGTTTTCTTTGTAATACGAAATCTGTTCTTGTAGAACATGTTTATATTTTAACGCTGAAATCGATGCACCCGTATCAAGTAACCACTGGAATGCACGATTATTTATGGGCAAACTAATTGAACAATTACTATTACATGAAACAATTTTATTCTCGAAAAAACTTCCTATTATTATTGTCAGTATTAGCCGATTCCGCATTTACTTCCGGTTCCGATATGACATTAACTGTATTAGAGTTGTTGTTACGCATCCTTTGATTTCGATTATTATTATAATAAAACTTACCCGTATATCCAGGGCGGTTGCGAGTAGGGTTCTGGTCGTGGTGCTGCTCACGGTGCCCACTCCAACCACCGCGACGACCATTGTTGTTGTGGTAGGCACCCCGGTGCGGCTTACGCTGCGAATATCTATGGTTAGCGTGCCCTTGATGACCTCGCCCGAAATTATGTCTGAAACCCCTTTGGTATCTACCGTTATTATTATACATACCAAGTACGTCACCGGAACTTGGAGCCGAGGCGATCTCCTCATCTTGCGCCCCCTGGATCGCGTCCTTAAGTGAACTGTAATTTCGAGCTGCTATTATAGTGTTTAATCTGCGGTTTCGCAGCCCATCGGAGAATTTTTTAATCGCATACTGCTCATTCAAAGGTTTTAAAACTTTATAATTATCGGAGTTTCCGTTGGCCTGTGAAACCGTCAGCTGAACGAAAAGTTCAGATATCTCTTTACCATAGTCCTGTATAGATAATTCATTCTGTTTCATAGAATTTAGTTTAGACTGCAATGCCGTAGCAGATTTTTGGGGTAATAATACCTTTTTCATATCCTGCACTAAGCCATCGACATCAGAATAACTTGAACTTAATCGCAATTTAGCAGCTTGGGATAATCTACTCTTAAGCACAAAATTAATTAATTGTTCCTTACAATCAGTTGCTGAGAGAGTAGAGCTGTAATACTCAATATTATCAATTAATTGCCTGGTGTTGGCCTCCTCATCAGTCATGAGTGGCAATAAGTTTAAAGCAGTTCTAAGGTCAAAGGTAGACATTATTACAGATTTACTTGATTTACACAATTCGATTACCTCAGCATATATTTTCTGAAATCTCTCAATATATTTATAAATTAATTCCGTATCGTCATGTGACACTTTACCTTTCTTAATATCATTCGTAATTTGAGTTACACAATAAGAATATTTCATAAAAACATCATTTGCTTCACAAAGCTTCTTATTTAATATACTTCCAATCCTACGACCTGGACCAATTTTAATTAGATAAAGCCTTATATCTTTGATATTATTACATAATATTTCTAAATCTGAGGCCATAACTCACCATAATATAAGTTGCTTATTCCTATAACTAGATACATCTTCATATTCGTCAAAAGTAGTAGATATCGTAATTTTATAGCATGTTATCCTAATATAATGTTCATAGATTATGAATCATCCCGCTACGTTGTAACCGAAAGTATTAAGTGACATGTAAGCCTTATATCTTTGATATTATTACATAATATTTCTAAATCTGAGGCCATAACTCACCATAATATAAGTTGCTTATTCCTATAACTAGATACATCTTCATATTCGTCAAAAGTAGTAGATATCGTAATTTTATAGCATGTTATCCTAATATAATGTTCATAGATTATGAATCATCCCGCTACGTTGTAACCGAAAGTATTAAGTGACATGTACATAGATGTATGAATCACTGGATGCGAAACGAAAAGTAGTTCATCGTGATACCCGAACCGAATTATAGATTTCTACTTCCGAACTTTAATAACGCACTTGTATTTTATAACACTGCACAAACACTTTTACACATTGGATTAGAACCGTAGCGTAGTTAAACTTCTCCCTCATTAACGGCCGACTTTGGAAGTCTGCGCAGGAACGAACGCCGAAGAGTATGGTGGTGTATCTGCTGCTCAATCCATTGAAGGTGGCATCTCCGGTAAATTCTGTATATGCCATAGACTATCGCCAATGCCATCACAGTTAGCATCAACAGCAAAATAATATTTGTAGCTCCCAAATGAGTTCTGATCTCCTCCACTGCAGCCTGGTTGTTGCCCCCAGCAGCGTTCTGGGCTAGGATAACCTCCTCTTTAGACGTAGTGGTACCCATCTTCTTTAAAATTTACAACCTTGGATGTAGTAAAACTGCAGGACCACCACAGCGCGCAACACAGAATGCACACCCCGATCAACATCTTAAGCAAAGTCCGAATTCGTACCAATATGGTTATGGAATTTTAAACAAACCGAGCCACAGCCACGCGCTTTGGCAGGGTCGCCATGTAAGGCGGGATATGGGAGAGATAATCAAACACCGAACGTTAAACCAATACTGCCCCTTTATTATATAGGATGCACAATTAAATAGTATACAGTATACAAAATAAGGCAGGTTACACACTACACTAAGGGTAAAAGTTTTTTTTTTTTTTATCAAGAACAATTCATTAACTATGAGTCAAGTTAAATATTATTAAGTTTTGTGATAAATACATGTAACGTTACATTTCAAAAAGGACTATGTCCTATAACATATAAAGTATATAATTTTAATAAATAATTTTAATGAATAATTTTTTTGTTAAAATTCTATTATAAATAATTATTACCAATAATACAAGTGGGTATTAAAATCTATTAGAGATTCAGAGTATCTTTACCTAATAATGTTATTATGTAAGCTCAATAAATTCTAACGGAATTTGCTTTTACTAAATGGACTTAGTTATTGAATACCAAATAGTACACAAGTCCACTGGACTTAGTTTAGTCTGTTGCAACTGACTTAGTGCATTTTGTTTAATTACAGACAAAATGGGCCGGATTCAGGAAAGATGAAACTGATTTTGAAACACTTTAATAAAAGTTGCATGTCGCACGCTTAGTATTAAAGTGACCGAATTTATAATGAGTCATAATTTAGTTAAATACACTGTAATGCTTATTTCAAGGCTATCTGTGACATAACGCTAAATTCCTACACTCAATCTTTATGCAGTCACACATTTAAATATTAAATCGATCACACATAAATAATTAATTAAAGGCCACACACAAAATGAGGCTGACAACATACATAGCCTTATAGAGAAAGAAATCAAAAAGAATTTAAAATCATCACATCAATATATATCAATAATTAAAAACACACGAAAATCAGGCAACAGATTTATAGTTAATGAGTATACATTTACAAACATTTTTGACTTAAAAAAATTACATGAGAATTCAAATTCAAATTCAAATATTTTTATTTCAAATAAACCATATTACAGGCACTTATGAAAAGTCAAAACTAGGTGCACGGTTCCAAGGCGTTGATCTTATGGAGAAGAGCCGGCAAGAAACTCCATAGACACTCTTTTTAAAATAAATTGGTTTAACAATAAATAAGGTAATGTGAGAATAATGCAGGTTAATGAGCAGACTAAGAAAGGAAAGTAAACTTATATAGCCTTTTAAAATGATTGCCAAGGCAGTTAGGAGCCGACCAGTCCCGACAGACAGCACCCGTTCACGAGCATGACGCGCACATCAGCCTCGCTTAGCTCAACCATTTTGTAGGGAACTCGACGACCCGATGTACGACGCCACCATCAGCAGGACATTTTAGCGAGCATGACAAACTCGTAATGCCTGACAATAGGCAGTATGTTTGTAATATGAGATTAAAACTAACATTAATATCCACATGATGCTCACATTTTACAAAGTTATATATTATGGATAATTTCATAAAGAAATAATAATGTAAATTTAAAACTAGTAGGTTCGATACTAGCTGTAATATAATCGATATGTAAATTTACATACCCAAGTGTCAAATAAAATAATAATACAATTGGATTAATTGTACGTCAATAAAATAAATTGTATAAATTAAAAATAATACAAAAATGACAAAATAAAGGAAAAAACCTAGAAATATTTAAGCTGAAAGCAAACAAAATGTCGCCACAATCAAGTAGGCAAGGTGCCAGTGGGTCGCAGTGTGCAGGAAGGAATCGTGAGCCAGGCATCCCTATCTTCCATATAATGATTAGTACTATAGTACGCTTTGGATATTAATATGCGTTTAATAACAATCTTAAACTTGAAATCCGGCAGTTCAGTTATATTAGAGGGGATCTTATTGTAGAACCTAAGACTGTTACCCATAAATGATTTGCTTGTCTTTCTAAGCCGAAAGCCAGGTACTATAAGTTTGTGCTTATTACGAGTATTTAAATTGTGGTAATCACTCTTTTTACTAAATTCGACCGTATTTTTACGAATATACATTATGTTACTAAATATGTACAAGGATGGTAAGGTGAGTATATTAATTTTCTTGAATAATTCACGGAGTGACTCACGGCAGCTAAGGTTATAAATAGCTCGGATTGCTCTTTTCTGTAATATAAAAATGGTCTCGATATCAGCAGCTGATCCCCAGAGTAGAATGCCGTAAGACATAATACTATGGAAGTATGCAAAATAGACCAGCCTAGCCGTAGACACATCAGTCATCTGTCTTATTTTCCTAACAGCAAACGCAGCAGAGCTCAGTTTTCCTGCAAGTGCCTCAATATGAGGTCCCCACTGGAGTTTAGAGTCTACTGTGACGCCTAGGAATAAAGTTGAAGCAACCAAATCTAGTACTTTACCATCAAGTTTTACATTAGAATCTACATTGGGCACGTTAGGTATAGAGAACCTAATACATTTCGTCTTTTTAGCGTTCAATAGAAGGTTATTGGCAGAAAACCAATTAGATATTTTATTAAGTGTATTATTAGGTTCTACCAGATCCTTGTCCTTTCTATTTACCTTGAATATAAGTGAGGTATCATCCGCAAAAAGAACTATGTTTGACATTGTGTCCTTATGACGTATGGAAGGTCATTAATATAAACAAGGAACAAAAATGGGCCTAAAATCGATCTTTGTGGCACTCCCATTTTAACAAGTGAGCCTGAAGAAGTTACCTTATCAATAGCTACCCTTTGTTCCCGATTTGTCAAATAGGGAACACAAGATCAATAAATAGACCTTCCTCGAATTCCGTAGTGTTTTAATTTTAGAATGAGCGTTTGGTGATCCACGCAGTCAAAGGCCTTAGAGAGGTCACAAAATACTCCTATAGCATCCCCCGCATCTTCCCAGGCCCTTAGTACTGTTTTGATTAGGGTGGACCCAGCGTCCTCTGTAGACCGGCCCTTTATAAATCCGAACTGCTTAGAGTGAAGTATACCGTTTTCATTGAAATATTCCATCATTTGATTTAACAGTAGTTTTTCAAAAATTTTACTTAAAGTGGGTAATATAGATATGGGCCTATAATTAGATGCATCGCTCGAGCAACCTGCCTTAAAAATGGGTACGATTTTACTCGATTTCATAAGATCAAGAAATACGCATTGGAGCGATCTTAGTTATTATTGATTCGATAGCTTTTATAGACAATCCCCAAAAATCCTCGGTTTTTTTAACATTTAAAGTTTTAAATGTTTTAAATATATCGTATTGTGAAACGAAACTGAAATTAAAATTTGTGACACAGGAACTAGTATTTTCCTTTAAGAGAGACTCTGCCTTTAATGCAGACGATGCAAGACATTTAGTAGTCTCTAAAGGTATATTTGTAAAAAACTGGTCAAAGAAATTAGTGACAACATTTTTATCTGTAACTAGTTTGTCTTCTATTTTTAAATCAATTGCACTGTCCTTATATCTACTATTACCAGTTTCGGTATTAATAATCTTCCAAGTCATTTTTATTTTATTACTTGCATTTTGTATTTGATCACTAATATATGCAGACTTAGCTTGCAAACAGGCTTTCTTGAAGATTTTCGAGTACTTTCTAACATAATTGTGAAAGTTAACATCAGATGTGTATGACTTTTTGTCGTACAGTTCGTACAGGACGTCCCTGCTACGTCTTATACCTTTGGTAGCCCAGGCACTAAACATGAGTTTATTTTTTAACGTTACAGATTTCACTTTGCAAGCTTTTTTAAACTCTGTAGATATAGCATTAAATAGTGTACGATATCATTGGGATTGTCATATTGTAGTTTTAAAACAAGTAGGTGAGCTTCTAGATTAAAACCGATTTTTTTTAGACTACATTTACTTAGCGTCCTACACTGTATAACTCTGGAATCTTGGACTATTTTGTGATTTAATTTAACAATCTGACAAATGTGATCTGAGCGAATGCCACTAATAAGACTTTTTCCAAGTATTCTAAAGTTTGTCATGATATTATCTATACATATGGCGGAGGTACTAGTTACTCTAGTTGGCTGAGAAAACATATGTTTTAAGTTAAATGACTTAAACAAAGATAAAAAGTTCTGTTTATCTGTGCTATTTGTTAAAATATCAATGTTAAAATCCCCGCAAACTAATATTTTTTTATTTGCTTTTATCTTCCTTAGGGCATCCTCCATCATTATTAAAAATTGGCAGGTACTTGAGAAAGGTGGCCTATAAACACATATAATAACATACTCCTCTGTTTCCGCACAGGCGAGCTCACACACAACGAGTGTGTGAGCAACAGAGAGATCGCGGATATCTAGGCGGTCTTTACATTTAAGATGATCTTTTACCATAATTAAAGTTCCGCCACCTTCGGCTGAAACTCTCTGGAACGAACTGGCCACTTTAAAACCATTAATACTAAATAACATTCTATCTGCCTTCAGCCACGTTTCTGTTAGGCACTTAATATCTACATTATATTTCTCAACAAATAATTCTACATCAAGTATTTTGCCAGAGAAGCGATTAATATTTTGATGAGACAGTATTAGACAACCACATTGCTTCTCTGTTGTCGAATTTGTCAGTTTAAATTAATTTTGCTAACTACTACAATGTTGTTAGTACTATTACTATATAAAGAGGTAGTTGAAGAAGACTTTGTCATACTACTTATAACTGACTGAATATTATAAGCTAACAATGTAGCTATCTGTCGCTTAAATCTAATAGGCAGGTACACAGTATCCCTAGTCAATTTTAATTTACCAATAAAACTATTGGTGTCAAAAAACATAAATTTGTCACTATAGTGACTTACAAAGAAATGTATATGCTTATTCAACATATGTATGTAGTCATTTTGCTTATCTGACAAATGGTCAAGGTATGAAAAAGCACATAAGGTTATATTGTGACAGTTTAGTGTTAATAGTCGAGCAACACTGTCGGTGATGTCTTTTTTCTTTACATTTAAACAATTACCTATAAATACTGTTAGATCAGTATTGGAATTATAATTACATTTCATAAGTGATGACATTATCTGTTTGAAGGTTGATCCTGGATCCATACAATGATTAAGGAAAGAATGACCCAGGCTGTTACCTAAAAATTCACAGAAAGACTTGCCCAAGTTATCTGAAAACATGGTTGATTGATAACTAACTTTGTTTTTTGGTAGTATAGTCAATACCTTTTCTATTTGTGTGTTTTGACCTTGAGAGTCAGGTATCACTAAGGAGTTTGAACATGTTTCCTCAACCACAGACGGGTCATCCGTTACCTGAGGTAGGGAACAATTTCCATTACATTTATTCATGCAGGTACAGAGATTGTTGTTGAGTGTTATAGGATCCACTCTGTCTGCATTGTAATTGCACATATCAACTTATTTGTAGCAAGGATATGTTCATCAATTTGCTTCTGAGAGCTTACATATTTGGTGTAGAGGGATCTAAGTGAGACCTCTAGTGACTTTATATCACTTTGCAAGCGCTGGGTGTCAATTTCATATATTCTTTTACTATCCTCTAATTTAATTTGACAGTTATTAAGTTTGTTTATTAATGCAACACGGTCTTTCCTTAGTGGTATAGATTTAGAAAAGTTGTGTTGATGTTTCATATACTTTTGACATCTTTTAATTATTTTATTAAATTTAATGTACTTTTTAATGTTATGGCTCATTTTGTAAACATATTTTTGGCTGAATATGCTATCTTGTTTTGTGAGATCTGTGGTGACCAAGGAATTTCCTACTAAGAAATCTGAGTTAGAGTTAATTAATTCATCATATAAATTATGAGTTTTAACAGCCTGTGCACACTCTATTTCCTGCCTTAGATACAACAATTCAGAATTCGCACTAAATAATTCCTCTTCCAAACCTCTAACTTTTCTTAAAGTCCCTTCATACTCAGAACTACATTGACTACAGCTGTCAGTCAGTGCCTTGAGTTTGTCCCGTTCCCCGACCACATCCAAGTATGGCTTGTGAATGTCAACAAGTTCCCGTTTCAGGTTTGTGTTCTTGTCAACAATCTTCTGAACTTCTTCTTCACTTTCCTCTCTTTCTTGCAGAAGTTGCTGACATTGATCCTTGGAAGCTTGTAGGCTATTGAGAGCTAACCTTAACTTAAGATCCATTTCCTGGGATGTGGCCTTGCGAGTTAGGATTGACATGGTGGCAAAAGTTAGTTCACTGGAAATATAAATAAAGAGAGCTATGAGTTTAGTTTGTAACAGAAATTGGAAATAAAGGGAAGAAAGAAAAAAGGAGAAAAATAAGGATATTTATAGAAATAGTGCGTGGGCTATGGGTATAGGAATTTTAGAGAATATTTTACATGTAAAATGTCTAATTTTATAATAAATTTATAAGTGGGTATGTGGAATGTCGAATTTAGATTTTATGCAATAACATAAAATCGCAAAACTAACTGCTTGTTATCAGCTTAAGGGGTGTTACCTACTATGTAATTAATCAAGTCATTAATTAATCACGATCAATATCAATTTCAGTGTGTATATAAAAAAAAAATACACTGATGTCCACCAATCCGTATGATTAGATCGTAGCTAATTTATAATTCAGCAATTTCGGTAAAAGAGAATGCCGACGAGTCGTATATGGATTATAAGTTAGGAAAAAAAAAAAATAACAATACTCCCCGTTAATCCGATGAATTTGAACTTAGGTCGTTGACCGATCACCGGCAATATGTGTAACCAACAATACTATGGTTATACTGTAGATTTTTGGCGGAAAACGATAATCCTAAGGATTTATCACGTCTTATTATGTTTAACGATGTAAAACCACTTAATTTACACATTTAAACAAAATTAAATAATTATTTAAAATACGCTACGAGATTTGACATCAGAGAGTTAGGGATATAATTTGAATACAAAGAAGAATGAAGATAATGTTGTATGGAATGATGTAAAAATGATAAAGGTGACAAAGAATAACCCTTTTTCTTTTTTTATTAAAGAATCACATAAACAACGGGATTTTTCCGAAGTATGTGCCCGGAACAGCCGAACTAAAATGTTACATTTACACAACTGAATGAGAATAAAAAAAAGATCTACGGGAATTAATTGCTAAGAATTTGATACCTAGGTTTTATTCAGATTTTTATGATTCCATTCTGTAATTTGGTCACCATATTAAAAATCGAGTATTAAATTTGTGACTTACTAATTACAATTTTTAATATAACATAATTGTGCACGACCCCCTAAAATCACCTTGGTCATAGGCGCAAGTAGTGACGACCGCAACCCGCCCGATGATCGCTCTCAACCAATCTAACTATAAGGTTCTCGTACAATTATTAAGATTTTATTTGTTTATGTACACACATAGGGTTTCTATTAGTGTTTTAGCTTATATACTACTCTATAATGATAAGATTTGTTGATTACAATGTAGAATAGGGAATTAGAATGCTTTATTGTACAGATCAATATAAGTTATAAAGTTATATCGTAAAATAGTACGTAGTGATTAGTTAAAACATTATATTTTTGTTATTTACTTAACTGAGCTGATTAGGTTTAAGAAAACTTGTATATTTAAACTGAATAAAGCATTATAACATTGTGTTTTCCACGATCTTACCTCTGCGACTCGCATTATAAGAATAAATATGTTTGTGACGCGACCGCAGGTTTTTATACTAGGGATGCGGGGGGCGGGGTCGTATAAATACGCCCGCGACTTTATCTTCGCGCCACAACGAAATGGGACGTTGCAGAGAGAAGATCGATACGTCATTAGATAGGTCTTAGAAATAACTATAAGAAAATAAGAGACTCGCCAGCTCACGGCATTTGTATTAAATGATACAATAAAAAATATGGAATCGGGGGTGAGGAAATGGTCCGCTGGCCAGCATAAAATTTGAGTATAAATATAGGGCGGGTTTCCGCCATCGACACTCACCCTTGCCCCAACGCTCGCCGCGCGCGGACGTGTCGCTTATAGTGATTTCGCCCGTGTTGTGTCTGTGATCGTTATTCGCTACGCCCTGCCGTAGCTGTTTACTGGCTACGAACAACTTAAATCAAAAGCTACCTTTTTCGAGGCGGCGGCTGATTATGTCTTTTTTTAAAGAACAGTCAAAAACGTGTGTTTTTCCTTACCCCATCAGGGTAAAGCCACAGTTTCGTGGTTCTCGGTTGAAACCTTACGGTGTCAACAAAGCCGAGAGGGTGTTGACCCGATACACCCAGCTGAAACCCCTTCAGGGTGAGGCAGTCAATTGGACGGGAGCTAGATAACCGGCCTTGGGGGATCTCCTAGTCGGCTCTAGACTCTGGCTTCCCTTTCAGCTACTCACCTTGTGTCGGTCGGGTGTGTCTACACCCTTCGCACTAGACTGGTCAGGGCCCCGTTTGCACAATAAGACTGGCGACGGGTTACAAGCTTAGGGCTCACCTATAGGTACACACCTCCCTGCTTACATCCGGCAGGGAGGGTTACACATCCCCGGGCCCATCCACCCGGGGAGTTAGAAGTTAGGTTTATTAGGAAATTCTAATGATAGTTCCCTTTTATTTCTGAATCCCCTAAAATGGACGCTACACTTATTGTAGCGTTCCTTAAAAAAATACTTTTAAAGGACGCCGATTTCGAAAAGAAATACGGGCAAGATTTCGCTGTATTACTGCAGCAAGTTCACGCTCAAAGCCCCGATAACGATGTTACTGCGAACCTCGAGCCCGTTCCAGGTAGTCGCGGCGGCATATCCAAAGCGATCACACCTGCGCCAAGTTCTATTGTTCGTGATTCTCCGGAATCATCCGACTTATCCCCGTCTTTGTCTCCTGCGTTGCCTTTGTGCGACGCTAATCCATTGTTCGCCGAGAACAATGGAATCGAGAATTCCACAGACCCTTTGTTACCTACAACAAAGGAAACCGCGTCCCAGCCGGACCTCATGGATGTTGCTATGCAATCATCCTCTTCTGAGTCCGAAAACTCAGACACTAGCTCGTCCACATCCTCTGACGGCTACATCACGGTAGTTGGCAAAGGGAAAAAGAGGGCCCGTAAGGCCAAAAAAGCCGCCGCCGGCCAAGCGCCCGCAAAAGCTCTCAAGACCATTGAGGCAACCCAGTCCCATGACCTCCAGCCCCCTACACCTATGGACACCGCACCAGTCTCCAGGCCCGCGAGCCCCTCTCAATCAAACCCTCAGGTTTCAAAAAAGACAGCCAGCCCCCCGTCTATCTACATTCAGGATAAGGCGAAGTGGACCGATATTTCCAAGTGGTGTGTTGACAAGAAAATCAACTACACTCTAGCTAGGAATACCCAACAAGGCATTAAAGTCCAAGTGCCCTCCCCCAGTGACTTTCGTACACTGACTAACCTCCTTCGGGAGAAGTCAGTCTCCTTTCATACATTTGCTCTTCAAGAGGAGCGCCTCATCCGCGTCGTCATACGCGGAATTCCAGTAGAGATCGACACGTCGTTGATTTTAAGCGACCTTCAGTCGCAACAGATCCCCGTACTCGAAGTGCATCGCATGCATCGCGCTCGTGGCGGACCACCATTCGCAATGGTGCTACTCGTGTGTGAACAGGGCCCGGGCTCTAAAGCACTTTATAATTTAAAAACCTTGTGCCATCTTTCAGGCATTAAAGTAGAAAACCCGCACAAGTCAGGCTACAGCGGACAATGCCATAATTGCCAACTTTACGGCCATGCACAGCGTAATTGCTTTGCCAAACCGAGATGCGTCAAGTGCCTCGGTGACCATAGCACTAACGCCTGTGAAAGGCCTAAAGATAGGTCCCTCTGCACCGACCCTCCCAGCTGCGTCCTATGCAGCGAATCAGGACATCCGGCTAATTATCGCGGGTGCCCCAAGGCACCGAAAAAACCGAACGTCAACACGAAACACGCGAAACGCAATGCCGAGCGTACCATCAGGGAGCAGCCTTCTTCAAAGCTACCCGAGCGACTTAGTCCGCAACGGCCTTCACCATGGAACGCGTTGAACCACCAGCAAGCGTTCCCGACCCTGAAACCCTCCCCGTCTTCTCAACCCACCGTCATTCCACCGCTCATGGCGAACCCCATCCCCACCCCTACACCTATCCCGATACAACTCGTTCAGGTCGCCCCCGCGTCCCCCCCTAAACAGGCCTTCGTTCCTAGGCTAAGCCCCGCTCACTCTAGCAGTCAGCCAACGATTGGATCGGACCTAGAAGTAGTTCAGAGCGTATTCTCGCTCATTAGCTCGGATAGGTTCAGCGCACTAGCTCAGACTGCGCTCTATGCAAGGCAACGGCTTTGCTATTCTACAAGTGATGCTCGAATATAAAGACATCACTGACTGAGCCCTAGCTAATATCAACTTTAATGGTAACTAATGGCTACCGAAAATAGTAACTTTAAGCCCCGATGCCTTAAGTTAGGTTACTTTAACGCTAATAGCATAAATGGCCAACGTGACGAAATCGCGACCTGCTTACGTGACCATCAAATTGACGTTTTCCTAGTACAGGAGACCATTCTCAAACCCGCCCAGAGGAACCCTGGAATTGCAAACTATAGAATAGTGCGCAACGACAGAACCCGTTGCCAGGCGAGCGGTACACTCATTTATTACAAAAAATCGTTATACTGCATCCCTATGGACCTCCCACCTCTTTCTCACATAGAGGCTTCTATATGCAGGCTAGGCATGACAGGTCACCAGCCGATTACCATCGTCTCGGCATACCTTCCACCTAAAGTCACATCTAAAGTTAACTTAGCTCGAAGAATTATTCCCGTGGAAACGGAGGTAATCTCACCTTTCAGCGTGGACAGCCCGCTAGTGGTAGAGGAAGAAGTGACCGTAATCAGCGTAGAGCAGTCTTTCCCAACGTGGGCGATAACGCGCCCTTGTGGGCGCTGCAGGCCTAAAGGGGGGCGGTAAGAGACCCAGAGAAAAAGGGGGCATTGTGTAGGGCTTTGGGGTCGATTTATAATTTCATCTACCTAGCTAGGAAGACTCTTAGACACCGACTGAGCTCTCGACTCTCGACTACATCTTGTGAACATCAACTAATAATAATTAAGATATAGCTCAAACTCGGTTCGATATAAAAGACCGCGGGCAATCATGTTTTAACAAGTTTTTGTCAAATAATCCGAATTGTACATTCCTATACCAATCGGCTGGTTCTATAATACTTGTTCTTGCTTGTCGAGTACGATTGAGCGTCGAATGAGATAAACGAGTTTATGCACGTTTGTCTTATTCCTGTTGGTGCGTGCTGCTTATGCAATCCTATATAAACGACGTAAATTTATTTTATTTTCATTTGCGGTTTCGCGCATAATAGATAAGCAGTACTTGATTTCAACACTTACGTATTTCTTAAAACAAAACAATGTCGGAAGTAAAAAAGAAGCGACGGCAATACTCTGCGGAATATATTAAATTCGGATTTATTGAAAACCCCACAAACCCGTCGTCGCCTTTGTGTCTTCTATGTCTAAAAACATTTTCGAACGAAGCAATGAAGCCTTCAAGACTGCAAGATCATTTGAATAAAATGAATCCAGATAAGACAGAAAAGAATGTAGCATATTTTCAAGACCTAGAGAAGAAGCATAATACTCAGCCAAGTGTATCAGAACTATTTTCGGCGGCTGCTAAGCAAGATGACGACGGACTTCGAGCTTCGTACAATATATCTTTGTTAATTGCTCAAAAAGGCAAACCATACAACATCGGAGAAGAGTTAATTTTGCCAGCAATAAAGGAAGTAATAACTACTGTGCTTCATAAACCGGCCGCAGATATTATCCGAAAAATTCCTTTGAGTAATAATTCTGTGCAAAGACGAATTGATGAAATGGCTGAAAACATTGAAGAATCATTGTGCAATCATCTGAGGACTAGTCAATTCTCAATTCAGCTCGATGAGTCCACTTTACCAACTAATGAAGCGTTGTTGCTATCTTATGTGAGGTTTATTAAAGATGAGAAAATACGTGAAGAACTATTGTTTGCCAGAAATTTGGAGACAGATACAAAAGGCGAAACCATATTCAATACATTGGAAAAGTTTTGTGAAGAGAAAGAGATTCCTTTGAAAAATATTATATCAGTTGCTACAGATGGCGCTCCGGCTATGACAGGGCGCCATAAAGGCTTCATAGCATACTTAAAGAATAAAATTCCAGATGTCCTTGCTATACATTGCGTTATTCATAGACAACATTTGGTTGCTAGAAACTTAAGTGAACGACTATTTCAATCACTGCAATATGTCATCAAAGCAGTCAATAAAATCCGTAGCAGCTCTTTGAATGATAGATTATTTCATCAGCTTTGTGTTACTAATGACGAAGATTTCAACCGTTTGTTGCTTCATACTGAAGTTCGTTGGCTGTCAAGAGGCAATTGTCTGATTCGATTTTACAACCTGTTTGACTCTATGATAGAGTTCTTGGAAACTAAAGATACAGAACTGCGCAACAAGCTCATAACATCAAAGAATGATATAGCTTACATGACAGACCTGTATAAAATGTTCAACGACATGTACCTCCAACTGCAAGGCGATGAACTAAATTTAATTAAAACAAAAAATGTCGTTGCTGCTTTCGCAGCCAAACTGCTTCTGCACAAAAAGAATATGGGCAGACGTGAGTTTCTCAATTTTCCGAATTTATCAGTATACTGCAGTAACGATGACTTGTTTGCCCACTGCCAACATTTGGAAAACCTCCACATTGACTTCACCGAACGATACCAGGACATTTTAAACTTGGAAATACCAGACTGGGTGTTGGATCCGTTTTCAAATGTCAACACAGCAATGTCACCTCAGCTGGAAGAAGAACTTATAGAATTGACAACAAACGAAGAAATAAAAATCAAGTTCAAAAATGGATATCAAGAATTTTGGCTACAAAAACCGATCCCGCAATTGTACCCTGGATTGTGGTCAATTGTTCAACGATTTTTGATAGCATTCCCATCGTCATATTTGTGTGAACGTGGATTTAGTGCTGTGGCAACGCTGCTTACTAAAAAGAGAAATCGTTTGCGTGTTACCGAACGTGGCGACTTGCGGCTGTTTTTGAGTAAATTGGAACCTGATATCAACAAACTTATTGAACAGCATCAGATTCAACCTTCACATTAGTTTTTATATAAGAATTGATTGTTTGTTTTATTTTCAATAAAAGATACTCTGTCCGAATACTATAAATTTGCGTTTCAATAATCAGTTATAAGTACTTAGCGGTTTTTAAGTATGTTTAAAAAGGGGGGCGTTAAAAAATAATTTATTCTTAAAGTGGGCAGTAGACAAAAAAAGGTTGGGAACCCCTGGCGTAGAGCATACGAGTTTCAGCAACAACAAAGTTTTCAACAGGACTGGAATACCGTCCGTGAGTATGATGACCGGCCATCAAAGCCAAGAGGGCAGACGGCCAGGAGTGCAGCCTGGAAGGCACAGAGGGAACAAAAAGCTGCAGGAAAACAACAGGTGCCTATGGAGAAGAAGGAAGTGAAGATAGATGCCGCTACTTCTTATGATTTTCGAGCTAAGGAAAAGACTGCTCCAGTGGACGAACCGCTCTATCTTAAGAATCCTAGTTTTGCAATACGACGACCACACGAGGCAGACACCTGGAACGATTAGGTATCGAACTTAACTTCGATATCATCGCCCCGATGAGCCCTACCCACTTCCCTGACAATGTAAACCACCGACCTGACATACTCGACATTGCGATTCTCAAGAACGTAAACCTCGGTTTACGCTCTATAGGGACGCTACAAGAGCTTGACTCTGACCATAGACCAGTAATCCTAGAATTAGGCCCCCGCTCAGGCTCGCTCATTTTTTCACCCTGGTTTCAGAGTAATTTCATTTTTTCAGTTGTTGAAATTGAGGTTATAAAAATCAATTTTTGGGATTTGACGTCTTGTATTATTAATATCCTGTTTGCGATCCTGATTGTTATTATGGCTAATAGTAGTTCATAGTGTGCAGTTTCACCAGTAAAAAATACGACTAAAGGCTTTGTTTGGTAGCAGCAGCGATAGTGCTCTATATAAAACAAAGTGCGATGATCACCACTCTGCTTCACTTGGGTTGATTATGATATCCTTAATTGTAGCATAAATCAGAGTCCTATGTTATAAGAATAGACTTAGTTTTAGAGCATGTCACTATAGTATTATGTACTGCACTGATCGTGGTCACAAGCAGACTGCTTGTGACCACGATCAGTGCAACCTGGTCGAAACGTCAAGCGAATCGAAGGTATTTATTGCGCGTTAATTCCTGTTAGTATATAGTAATATCATGCAACGCGATAGTTTAAAAGTTAATAAAACAGTACTGTTTTATAAAATGGATTGCCATTGCGATACGTTTAACAAAACAGCTACCCACCTTTAGACGTAATGCCGAATGACATATCTACTGTGGGACAGGTTTGTTTATTGTATAGGTATATTAAATGGATAGTCACCACTCAAGTAAAAAAAAAGATACTGTATTCTGATTTGACTTTCCGTGGCTGGGTCGAAAGAGCCCCGTGTGTCTGTAGGGTTAGAAAAAACCTAAACACGAAGAGGATCAAGGAGCAACCTCTTCGTACCTAACCTGTCCGTGTCGGGATACACGAAACTCCCGAGCTCGCTTCGCTCGCTCATGGATCAATTTCGTTTATTTTCTTTCATAATCCCGATATATTGTCGACTATTATACTGGTTTAGTATTTACGTCATTCAAAATTTTCATCTATTTTTGCTATTGACAAGTAAAATAAAGTTACGTTATTATTGATAAGACAGAGAGCCTATGCGACAAAATTTCGAACTAAATCTGACAGTTCATTTCACACTGTTTTACATAATCTCTGATCGTTGACCCGCTGCATTGATAAACGCTAAACGTTCATTAAATTTTGCGTGTTAAAAGTTCAGTGATTATGTAAAACTGCTAAACGTCGTTCAGCTGTTTTTCATAACAGTACTGTTTTGTAAATCAGCTAGCAGTTTTGTAAAACAGCTGATTCTACAATCCATCTGCGTCATATATACCACCATAGACCACCTTTCATATATTACATTTAGACCATATTAGATAAATCCAAATTGGATCAGATGTATATAATCTATAAAGCAATGGCGATGTAATGATTAACTTTTAGTTAAGATGCTAAATATAATTATGCAATTGCAACACAATTTAACATCTACCGATAGCCCGTACCATTCACAAACAGTTATCATTTTCTATTTACAGAAACAATTGTTGCATCAACAATACATCACACATCTGCTTAACATACACAACACTTGTGGTGTAAAAACTAAACAAGTTTCTGCCCTCAGTAAGTTTTTATTTTAGAGCACTAATCAAGAATTAAAATTAATTAATTCTAATACTGATTTAATGATGTTTTTGTTGTTTAGGTAAACTGACATCAACACCCAAAAAAGTCTGCAGAAAGAGGCTAGTGCCAAAATTTGAAAATCTCACGTCTAAGTGCAGGCTTTTGTATAAGGAATACAAAAAGTCAAAACGTCAGTTAAAGTATAATGTACGAGCAAAGAAAGCTCGAGCATTTTCGAAAGAAATACATTTTGAAGAAATTACCAAAAAATGAACCCCATTACTAGAAATTTTTTTGCTATGCAAATAAGAGTTTGCACAAAAAGCAGCAATGGCAGAAGATTTTCCTTGGAGGAAAAATTAATAGCATTATCCATTCTCAAACAGAGCCCTAAACTGCCTTAAAGCCTACAGGGTTCTTCAGAAAATATTTATTCTGCCATCACAGACTACACTCGATAAAATGATTGCTGAGTTGGACATTAAGGCAGGCATCAACACTCAAATATTTGCTGTGATTAAAGAGGTAAAAATTATGAGTTTGTTGTGTGTTGGTACTGACGAAGATGTATGATGTGTTAGTTCATATAATTATTTTTGTATAATAATTGTTAACGATATCGTTTAAATAAAAAATACTACGACTTGTTGACGCTATCGTTTATTACAAATACTAATATTAAGACTGCAAATTACAATTTTATAAAATGGTGGACCCGTTACTCGGAATACAATACTACTATCGTCGACCGGTCACTGGTGGCGCCTGTAGGCAAGTGGCCGAGTCCAACGCCGCTCCGCTGCTGCTCGTCGTCACCGACGCCCGCGCCCCGCTCTCCCGACGCTCGCCGCTGCCTTCTCATTGGCTCGCGCCGGGTGGCGTGATGTCTCGCGCGCCGCTCAGCCGACCGACAGGGTTGCCAGGCGGCAGCGGCCGCAACATAATCTTTAAATTAAATTACAGGTCTGCGGCTGGGATGAAGAAAAAAAATTATGTACTGTCATGTTTGACGAAATGGCTCTCGAACCTTCACTTATTTAGTCCCACAAAAATGATAATGTCACTGGATTTGTAGAGCTTAATGAAAAATCCAGCAATTTGGCAGACCATGCCTTGGCGTTCATGCTGAGAGGTGCCGTCTCCAAATGGCAACAACATGTCGCATTTTATTTTTCGGAAGGAGCCGTATCATCCCAGAAACTGCAAATTATTTTAAAAGCTGTAGTCACAGCTGTTGTGGAAACAGGGCTTCTCCCCATTGCCCTTGTGAGCGATCAAGGCTCATCATTTCAATCTGCCTTGCGTAGCTTGCAGATAAATACGAGAGGAGATCAGATACGTGTAGATGTTGAAACAGGTAGGAAAGTTAAATATTATGTACGTAATTTTAACATTTGTGTTAAAACATTTTAAAATCTTCCTATCTGTTTATTTTTAGAGGACACAGTTGAATTAATGGGGCGTTACTAAGTGTTATTTATGATCCACCGCATCTTATAAAAGGAAGAGGAAACAACTTTTTGACAAAAAATATTTCTGATAAAGGCAAAATATCGAAGTGGCAAGATATTGTCGACGTTTACCAAACAGACTGTAATCATGCCCAATCCCGACTACTGCACAAATTAAACGACGAGCATGTTATTCCCGGAAAAGTAAAAAAAATGAAGAAAAATTTCCTGCAGAACTGAATATATTATGTAAAATTTACATCAATAATCTAATTGATCTGGTGACTCACTAATTAGCAGATACAACAGACTTATTTACTACTATTTACTTTATTGATATGAAGTATAATGTTATACTTCTCCTATTCAAAGAGTAACTTTACAAGATCTGTGAATTCAAGCCAGTTCCTTATTAAAAAGTTTCATGTATTTTTTTTAATGCACTGGTGAAGAATTGTGTCCGTGTTCTCAGCAAAACTATGGCTGCTGCCTTGTCATACACTGCAGAATTCTGTAAGTTACATTACCATTAAAATTTTATTTTCCTTTTGTACCTCTTTACTTGATCAACTACTAACACTAACTATAATGAGAATATTATGCTGTGTATTAAAATATTAGCTAAGGATATTTTAATGCACCCCAGTTAATTTAGATGATGTCACAACATATACATAAGATATGCAAGGCATTTTTATATGACAACCCCAACTACTTGAGAATAAATACATACATACATAGCATCACGCCTGTATTCTCCAAACGGGTAAGCACAGGTGTACACAGTTGTAGAGATAAACTACGATAACATGGCGCGCCCCTCCAAAATATCGTTTCTATGTACGTGGTCCTATCCTTACGAACGCTTTTGCATGTAGTTGTAAGTATTTCTCTTCAGTAGCAGTCCGACAACGGTCTGAGACAGTCAAGCTATTGTTACTACGTCGCTCACGGATACAAAAGTACTAACTGCAAAAAAATATTATGGAGAATTCAAAAAGAAAAGTGGTGTTGCATAGTCAGGTAATAATATATTTTTTAACTAAATTACATAAATATTGTTTAACACATTTGTAACGTTTGTAGTCGTTCAACAGAGTAGGTCGGTAGTTAGTAGGAATAATAAACAAATTCTTTTGTTTATTATTCTACCTACAATAAAACATTTTATTGTAACAAAATATGTTATCCTAGCACCCGTGTAGAAACACAGGTGCTAGGATAATAAAATATGTTTAGTTCGTTTGTTATTCATTATTATTATCATGTTTTTTTGTGAATGGTTTTCATACTTGCCGTATGCCGTAATTGATTTTAGAATAGAATAGGTCTTTATTTGCTTAAAATGTAGGTACATAACAATAAGTTGTTTAGTTACACAATATATGATTATTTTGACGAAATCGTTTGTTTTAGGCAAGAGAAGTTGCAGCTAATGTATACAAACATATGAAATATGAGGCTGAAAATGGTGTAGAGCGCCTTACCGATGCTAGATGGAGAACTGCCAAAGCTGTGGGAATTAGTGAAAGAACAGTCTCGAGAATACTTAAAGAAAAAGAAACATGTGATACATCTGGAACAAAGATGAGATCACCTCATAAACACAGAAATCCCCGCAAACGTATCAAGCGTGACGTTGATGGATTCGACAAAGGAGTAATAAGGCGCACTATCACTATCACTACGTTTCAGAGACAGTATAAACAATACCCAACATTAAAAGCTTTAAAAAGGGTTTTAAGCGAAAGTATAAATTTTGACGGATCTCAGGAGACATTACGCGGTATTCTTCTTGATTTAGGATATGAATGGAAAACTACCGAGGATAATCGTCGAGCGCTTGTCGAAAAACACGATATCCAAATGCTTCGGTACAAATATTTGAAGCAATTAATGAAATATAGAGAAGGGAGAAATATTGTTTTTACTGATGAAAGTTCTATACATACCACACACGTACAAAATAAATCATGGGGAACCAAACAAGAAACATTAGCACAAAAGAAAATCTCGAAAGGCTTACGTACTATAATTGTTCATGCTGGCGGAAGAAATGGTTTTGTCCCCAATGCCTCTTTGATTTATAAGGCCAGTTTGACTACTGGCGATTACCATGATAACATGAACCATGAAAATTATATGAGATGGTTCACAACGCAATTACTGCCAAACATAGCCGAGAAGTCCGTAATCGTTATGGATAACGCGTCATATCATATTACATTCACAGAAAAAGTACCTACCTCTAACAGCAACAAATCAGTCATGCAAGAATGGTTGAAGAGTAAAAACATAGATTTTGCTGAAAGTATGAAAAAAATCGAGCTCTACGATATCATCCTAAAACAGAAGGACAATTTTAGAAGTTATGCCATTGATGGAGAAGCAAAAAAATACAATTGTGATATTTTAAGACTTCCTCCATACCATCCGGACTTAAATCCCATAGAAAAAATTTGGGGTGTGCTAAAAAACTACGTAGCAAACAAGAATGTGGATCAGACCTACACATCTCTCATAAAGTTAGTAAATGAGCGACTAACCATGATCGATCTAACGATTTGGAATAATACCTGCAGACATGTTGAAGAAACCGAAGCGATGTACTGGAAAGACTACGAATACGAGGATGCGAAAGAATTTGTTATTCACGTAGGAGAATCCGATTCCGATAATGATACCTCCAGTTTCGTCGACAGTGATGATTAAATATGACAAATCTTTGTCTTTTAAAATATTGATATGAGGCCTTTTTATTAAATCGATCGATAGCTAAATGCTTGTTGCTCAATACTCTTATTATTGTAATGTGTGTCCATTTATATTTTATTGTATTTAATTTTTAATACAACATAATAAGAACAATTTTATTTATTAATAATAAAAGTGTTGTAAATATGTATTTCTGTTGTTTTATTTTAAGTTAGCACTTTTATTATTTACGCTTGCGTACAACCGCTGTAGGTAACTGTACTACGTTGCTGTGTTTAAATTTTATTTCTGGTTAAATTATCTAAACGTGTGTCACCTAACAATAAGCTATTTATACTATAAATGATATGTAACATTCATTCTATAAAAACATCAACATAATTATATTGAAAAAATAAAATAAAAACAATACATAGTTAAAGTCGCGTAATCGCTCGATACATTAAATTTTAAAGATAAGATAAGATATCATTTATTTGCTTGAAATATGGTACAAAAGTTGTTAAATAATAATACAGAACATGACATATTTCACCCTGGTACGGGCATGCAAACATTATTAAATTATTTTTACTGATATGCACTAGTGACTACATACTTAATTATACAATGAACATTAATGAAGGATCAAACATAAAGAAGAATTTACTTATTACTTTTATACAATGCTTTAATAAGCTCCATATCTGCAATCTGTACTAGCAATATCTATCATATAGCTAGATTTGTTGGTCAATTAGTCATAATTTGCTAACCGCGCAACAGAACGCACGTGTCACTTTCATAGACAATGCTAGTGCAGCGTCATACTAAAACTAATGAACTTATGAGTGCCAGAACTAGTCGAGCAACAAATCCTTGCAATTGTTTTTGTTTGACGTCCGTCCAAGCACGCACACATGCGTTGTGAGGCTTGTAGGTACTTTCACAAATACATTCAACCGGTTAGTAAACTGGAGGGGCGCGCCATGTTATCGTAGTTTATCTCTACTCCTACATTTCACCAATTATGTTATTAAGTCCTATATATCCTCATGCATTAAGTTGTAAAAGTATTATTCTCCACAGTCTCAATTTCTTTTTCAGCTCACTATGCTGATGGCAGGCCAGTCAGCGACACATTAGAGAACACTGCAGAAACCGTGAGATTCATGGATGATCCATTTGATAGTGTCAACGGCACAACAGTTGATCATAAAAAGGCTTTAAGAAAGGCTGTGACTGAGAACTCGCCACATCATACCTTTTGGAGGAAAGCTACGAATAAAAAAATGGAGAAAATAAAATGTATTGATAAAGGGAATGAAAAGTTCGTGCCGACATAAAAAAATTGCTTAACAACATTAATAAGTTACCAGAGAGTGTGGCACGAGTTGCACAAAAAAATATTAAAATAATACGCCCTCGGTACTTTAACTCTGATCCAATTGCAAACTTTTTCGGCCGAGTGAGGGCGTACAATTTTCGAAACAATGATCCAACTTGCCACACATTCATAAGTACATTTAAATCGCTTTTAATTACGGGATTTATAAAATTTCACTCAGATTCCTACAATTGTGAAGATGATACTTGCAGGCAGCTAATTAAAGTGCAATCATTATTCACTAAACAGTATGAGGACAGATGCGACACATCCAATATCGACACATCTAATGTTGATACATCCAACATTGACTCAAATATAAATCTGGATATTGGATGTGTTGAGCAGGTTCTGACTACAGAGAAAATTCAGGTACAGGCGGCTCGATAAAGACTGCATATATATTCGAGAGCATATACGGATGGGTCATGAAAAAGTACTGACAAAAGTTAATTGTAAAAGATGTGAGATCAGTCTATGTACTACTATGGATAGCGATGTACATAGATGGGTCTCACAAAGAGAGTACAAAACAATAAAACAATAGAAGTTGACATATCCATCAGAATATGCTGTGAGGCATTTTGGCTACATACTGGAAGAATCAAAGACTGACCCCTGCCGCCTCTTTCGGCCATCGTTCCACGCGACAGCAGTTCCATCCCCCATCATTTAGATGCCTGGCAGTCCACAACTGTGCGTTTCTCTAGAAACTTTCTGCCTCGCACAACTAAACAACGGTGGAATTAACTATCGCCTGCGGTATTTCCGGACCAATACGACCTTCAAACCTTCAAGAAAAGAGCGTACTCCTTTTTAAAAAGCCGGCAACGCACTTGTGACTCCTCTGGTGTTGCGGGTGTCCATGGGCGGCGGTAATCGCTTACCATCAGGCGATCCGTCTGCTCGTTTGCACACTATCACATAAAAAAAAATGGATACTTGGAATGTAATGCTCATAGTGATAAAATAACTTAAAATTAAAGATCATATATTATCCAAGTAACCATTTGATTTTATCGATTGTATTGATCATAAAGCCGTACTACTTGAATATTTTCTAAGAATAACTATTAAATTGTGCTTTTTTGATTGGTGCAACATTATCAATAGGAGGCACGGACTTAATCAGACTCGAAAATCGTACTTTGCCACAAATGCAAAGAAAAGCATTAAATAAGTATAAGAAAAAATTGAAAAATAAATCTTTTAATAAATAATAATGCATTTTATTTTTCTTCAGTTCCTGTAGAAAGTAAATTGAAATATTTCCTTTAATATAAAAAAGCTGCTAGAATGCTGATATTGGCAACGGTATGTCCTAAATTGCTCTAAGCGGCTTTATGGTTGAAGTTCAATGTACTAAAGTCGTCCATCTGATTCTTAATACTCTATGTAGTCTGTGGCCGTGGCGAACACTACACTACGCTACACCCTGACTTATCTAGACCTCTGATTTCTTGATATTTGAATACCTACATTGTGTGTACATTGTAATATGAAGTGACTCACTACTAATCACTAACCCAAAGTAATTAGTTTTATTGACGATTACCTTTGGAATCCTGACAGACAGAAACCTCTGATCCTATTCTTCTAACCATTCTCCGTCATATTTATATGCAAACATTTCAATAAATTAATCAGTCTTACTCGAATCATCATTCTCACGTAAATTTGGTAACCACAAAGTTTAACTACATATGTTATACAAATCAGAATTATTGATTGACATCTGAATCACGTGAATTTAAAACAATAATATTTTATAAAATTGTTTACACGCAGTAAGATATTCTATCCATTTCTTGTTCACGACACGCTTCATCTTCACCTGTTTCTACGTTAGACTGCCTTTCAAAAATGTTTTTATAGAAATTCAAGTCTTCTGACTGACCCCAGTTTTGTCCATAATGTTAAATTAATATTCTTTTCACGTCATTAAGTTTCCCCTCTGTAATTTTCACTCCTACATTTAATTAACCTGGTATCAAATGACTGAAATTAGGACGTAAGAAACACTTGACTACTCCAGTATTACTCTGGTATGAAAGTTCCCCTTGCGTTTTGAAGTCTTGCCTCTTTTTAAGACGACTCGCTTGACTTTGGTTATTTGAAAATACCATCGGCATAATTATGTCTTTATGGGTTTCTTTGACAGCAGATCGATAATCATAAACGGGAACCTCGGTACCTAACTTGAAAATTTCAGCATGTCCACTTATGATATGCTCATATTCTTCTGGTTTTACAATTGTCTAAATTTTTCGCAAACAGGTGGTCAGTGGGTAAAAATGAGTGGTCCGTGACCGAGAAAATTATTTCCACTTGTTTCAACGGCGCAGGTGCCTCAGAGAACCATTTACTGGCCATCTCTATCATAATATATCATAATCAAAAGTCGTGTGTGGTCACTTGCCTAAAGAGCGCGTTATTTTGCGGTGTTAAATAATTTTACATATATCGTCAACCTTTCTGCGCTATTTCGATAATAATAATGAAGTGCGACGTGTGCAACAACAGTTTTACCGATGGCGTGCAATGTGCCACTTGTTTTAAGAAATTGGATTTCGGTTGTGCAAAGATAACCGAACCTGGATGGAAAAAATTAGGTGCTGATCGCAGGTCTACATGGAGATGTCCTCAATGCAAAGCGCGAGCGCCGTCTCCTGTCACAATACCCGGTAAAGATCAGGTGACACTGGAGCACGTCATGAAAGAGATTCAAGAAGTCAAACTTCAACTTGGTGGACTACCAACATTGATAGATGATATTAAGTGCATAAAAGATGAGTTAAAAGAACTTAAGTCTTCATGCCAGTCATCCAGTGACAAGGTTGATGAATTTACCGGGAAATTAACCACTGTAGATAAAAGAATTGATGATCTCGAGCAAAAATACATATCATTGGAGTCAAGTATATATGAAATTAAACTCCAAATAAATAACAGCGAGCAAAGATCGCGTCTAAATAACGTTGAGATTAAAGGTATACCGTATAAAAAAAGATGAAAATTTGTTTACTGTAATCGAGAAACTTGGCTTAACTGTCGGATATACGTTCCCAAAAACGAACATCAATTACGTATCAAGAATACCATCTCATAATTCGAAAGAAAAACCCATTATAGTAAGTTTTCTTAATCGCTACATCAAGGAGGACTTTATAGCAGCTGCACGTGCGTTAAAAACATTAAAGGCTCAAGATCTAGGATACCAGGATTTACCAACTCGAGTTTATGTCAATGATCATTTAAGTGCTGACTCTAAAATATTACTGAACAAGACCAGAGAAGCTGCTAAAGGCAACAATTATGATTACGTGTGGGTCAAATTTGGGAAGATTCATGTCCGTAAGAACGAAAATTCTCGTACATTTATTGTAAATAAACTACAAGATTTAAACAAAATTGCTTAAAGAATCGCTTAATTTTACTTCTTTTATATTTAATTAACATTGCATATCTCGTGTTCTTTGATGTGTTTGCTGAGTTGATTTATTATAGTCTACAAATTAGTTATAAAGTTATGATAATATCCTACAAAATGTTTGGTACCTCTGTCTTACCGTTTGCATATGACCCAGCTAGTCCGTGGCTCCGTGCGCATCGGCAACATTGGCCTGTTTACGTTGTAGTAAAAAATGCAACTTGTATATCTATCTCGCTCGCTACACAACTCACAGCACAGGCGCAGTGGCTTATGAGCGGGGAAGCGCATGTTTTGTTACTACACACAGCGTTTACCAAAAACTACCGGTCCCTAGCAAAATTAATTACTACTTACCTTCAACATAATATAACTTTGAATAATACTTGCATTTATTTTAACTTGACTAATTACTTATATTCACTATTCGTGATATTAACAGTTTACAGAATCAATCATTATTTTTATTCATATTTTAACTACTCGCTAGTGCTTCTGAATAAGTTTCTTCTTAAAATGATTTTAATAACTAAATGTATCAATGACTTCAAGTAACTCAGGGACACGATGTTGTTTGAATGGTAGTCTTAATATTTTTTATCAAAACGTCCGAGGTTTGCGTTCCAAAACAATAAAATTTTATCGTAATTTATGTGTTAGTTCTTATGATGTAGTAGTACTTACGGAGACGTGGTTGACTAGTAGTGTGAGTGACTCGGAATTGTTCGATAATCGTTACATGGTGTGGCGGCGGGATAGGAACTATGAGCTCACAGACCAAAGTCGTGGCGGTGGAATTCTCATTGCAGTGCGTAAAGACATAGCTGCTCATTTGCAACCAGATTTAATATCGACAGCAGAAGATCTATGGCTTGCTATACCTATCCAGTCTAACGATGGACCGCGTTTGAGTTTATATTTATGTGTTCTATACCTATGCAAACAGAACCTAGGTTTGTCCTTTTCTGCACAGTTAACAAATTTCTTATCAAAATTAGATGATATTGTATTGAATCACCCAGACAATAGATACTTAATTCTTGGTGACTTTAATTTGAGCGGAATATCATGGCAACCAAGTGAACACATACTATTGCCTACCAACATGAATACCGCTGATGAATACTCATTTGTAGATGCCATGCATACCCATAATTTATGTCAATATAATCATGTAACTAATAGGTACGGTAGGACATTAGATCTTGTTTTGTCGAATTATTCATTGATTGTTTCTGAATGCAAGGAGGCTTTGGTGCCCATCGACCCGCATCATAAAGCACTTTTAATTAATATTAATTCTCTTGAACTGTCGTACCTGAAACCTGCAGTACGTAATAATTACAAATTTTTAAAAGGAGACTATAATTCCATTAACACTGAAATTCAAATTATCGATTGGCACAACGAGATTTATAAGAGAAGTGCTGAAGAGGCAGTTAATTATTTTTATACATTCATAAGAGAATTAATAGATAAATATATACCGGTTGCGAAATCAAATAAAAATAATAATTTCCCTGTATGGTACTCATCGTCACTAAAGAAATGTATAAAGGAAAAATACAAATATTTTCAAAAATTTAAAAGATATGGTAATCGGTCGGATTTTGAAACGTTTAAATTACTGAGAGAGAGAGTTAAGAGAATAGAAACTAAGAGTTACAATAGTTATATACATTCTGTTGAGGAGTCGATTAGGAGTAATCCTAATCACTTTTGGACGTATGTTAAAACCCGAAGGAAATCATCATGCATTCCCGGGTTTATGAAATATGGCGATACAGTAGCTAACACCGGAGAAGACATATGTAATGTATTTTCGAATTTCTTTTATTCAACCTTTTTGCGGCCTTGCCAACACACATCAGCGGATATTAATCCTTACGAATTTAACCATTCTTTATCATATCTATCTAAGATTTATAACGATGTAGTAAAGATTCTTAAAAGTCTTGACCTCAATAAGTCAGCAGGACCAGATAAAATACCACCCATCTTTTTGACTAAATGTTGTGACACTATATCCGTACCTGTTGCTTTGTTATTCAAAAAATCTATTTCAGAATGTACTGTACCGGCAATATGGAAGTCTGCTTTTATCACTCCAATCCATAAAAAGGGTTCAAAAACGGATGTCTCTAATACAGGCCTGTCTCAAAGCTATGTGTGTTGGCGAAGGTATTCGAAAGAGTTGTATATAATCAATTATATGCAGCTCTAAAAACTAGTTTCAGTTGTCTTCAACACGGTTTTTTTAAAGGGCGCTCAACAACCTCAAATCTCATCTTGCTTAATGAATATATAACGGAAGCTATGAGTAAAGGCAGTCAAGTTGATGTCGTTTACACAGATTACAGTAAATGTTTTGACCGAATTGATCATAACATGCTTATTCAAAAACTAAGCAACATAGGCATACAAGGAGACTTGCAAAGATGGTTTTCATCGTATATAGTTAATCGGTCTCAAGCAGTGGTAATCAATAATTACATTTCAAGCTGGGTTATTATACCCAGTGGTGTACCTCAAGGATCGCTCCTTGGTCCTTTATTATTTTTAATCTTTGTAAACGACATCGACAAATGCTTCCATAGCTCACAATTACTATGCTTTGCAGATGACATGAAGATTTTTAGGACAGTCTCAAAAACGACTGATATTCTCGACCTCCAAAGTGACTTGAATCGTCTGGCGGATTACTGTGTTAAGAATAAACTGGATTTAAATCCGTCAAAGTGCTCAGTGGTTACTTTTAGTAGGAAGGCAAATGTCATACCATCTGATTATTTCCTTAAAGGGCTTAAACTCCAGAGGTGCCGCCATGTACGTGATCTCGGAGTCATTCATGATTCCAAGTTGCTCTTTCAAGATCATATAGATAGCATTATCACCAAAGCGTCACAATCTTTGGGATTTGTGATGCGTACCTCTAAGAGTTTTAAACAGGCTAAAACCTTTAAAATACTTTACTGCACGTTTGTTCCTAGTATACTGGAATATGCAAGCCAAGTTTGGAACCCGCGTTACGATATATACATAGCTCGTTTGGAAAATATTCAGAAAAAATTTATGAAATATCTTTGTTATCGCATGAAACTTGACTACAATTCGGATGATTATCATAAGCTTTGCGCTAAGTTTCATATCCTTCCCCTAGTTAAGCGACGTGAAATAGCTGATGTCACTTATATTTTAAACATACTGAGAGGATCGATCGATTGTTCTGATCTCCTCTCCAAAATAACTATTAATGTGCCAAGACCATCGGCAAGACATAACAATCCAATTCATCTTCCTTTAGTCTCCACCAATTATCGTCAGAATGCGTTTCTGTGGCGAGCGAGTAGTACTTGAAATAGACATTGTAATAGATTCAATTTTGATATTTTCAACACTAGACCGGAAACGGTGAGACGGATACTTAGTTTGGACTTTTTCTGTAATTACTAGTTTTTCAAAAAAAAAAAAATATAAAAAAGAAATTCATTATCATTTAATTGTTTCTCGATGTTATATCATGTCCACATATTAATTAAAATTTGTACTCGAATGTTTATTCGCGGAGACCTATTAATGGTTATCTGTTGCATATTGATTTTGTACTATTTTTATTGTTAAGCACTGTTGGTCTTCCAAATAAATAAATAAATAAATAAATAAATAATAGAATTTTTATTTTGACCTCCGCAACCGTCCGTCAGCCATCAAGCGAACTGTTTTTAAGTTGCGGAGGTCAAGAGAATTAAGGCAAGGATACACTGCACTGCTAATTCCATTAAACGAGTTTGCAGTGATGTCGACAACCTCCTAGGCTGACCTGCGAGATGCCATACAAAAAAGAAAAATAAACCTTGCATTTCACTTACTTTACTCAGGCTTCATAGGAGAAACAACTAAGAAAAAAGGAAACTACTCTGCCTCGCTTCCTGCTGCCTTTGTTGGTAATAATACGGCGTCTTATTGTACTTGAAGACCCTGGGAAATCTATCCCCCACAAGTAAAAACCGATATAATTAATTTTTTTCGAGACCCCACACGGTACCAAAAACTTAATTGTAGTTTAAACAAATAAAAATTACAAGAAAAAAGTAAGATGATACAGCAGGAACTAATAATTCGAAAGTTATACAATGAACACATTCCTATATCTGAAGCAATATATGTCTTCATTAAATTGTGTGGCACAATGATCAACCCGAAAAATATCACGACTATTATAAAAATCTTAAGCACGGTAAACGGTGAACATGTTGACGTTGCAGAAGACTGATTAATTACCTACGAACAATTTTATATTATCCCAATAAAGCTGTGATTAAAAAAATATTAGCAATGTAAGAGATAAGAACACAAAAAAAAATTATAGCACAGGGGCAAGAGCTGTTCCTATGAACGCTTGTACCTGTGGACACAATCGATTCCGACGAAACTAGCAATCCTAAAATTCTAATTTGAACGCGACCGTAAAGCTTTATCTATGGTTGTCAGTTTTGACGATATTTATTACTTTTTTATGAATAAGTTGTATTAATCTATACTAATATTATAAAGCGGAAGAGTGTTTTTGTATGTTTGTTTAAGTCCGCTAATCTCTGGAACTGCCAGTTGGATTTCCAACAAAATATCTTTGTTGGAAATCTTTTTCTCTTTATATTTGTTAAAATATTATAGCTAGGTTTGTGAGAAATAGTATAGGCTATCTAACATTCGGATAGACCTCTCAGCTAGTCTTAAATATCTAATAATAATAATTAATCCGTGAATTATTTCCTATTTGTTGGTGCTAAGTAGGTAATTTAAGTCTAACATTCGGATAGACCTCTCAGCTGATCTTAAATATCTAATAATAATAATTAATCTGTGAATTATTTCCTATTTGTTGGTGCTAAGTAGGTAATTAAGGCCTATACCTACACCTAAGTAGAACCTACATGCTATCAATTTTACGTAATTATTGATCAGTATTACAATAATTTGTCAGTCCAAAGCCTGGTTATGTGTGATGGGAATTTCGAACACAGGTGTTTTCGTGTAAAATTATAACATTTAATGATCCTGCTACTTTTTTATTTGTGAAGCTGTCATAAAGGATAGGTATGCAACGTCACTGTCTGTAGGTTTTCTGAATTACTACTCAGTAGTAGGTAGTAGCAGCTGACGCGACGAGGAGACGAACCGGCGGGGCGCGCGGGGTTGCTGAGTCACGGTAATTCAACTCTGCGCGGCTCCGGGACATCATAAATCAGTAAAGAGCAATCACCGAACATTATAATTTTTTATTATTATTAATTTAAAGTGTGTTTTGATAGTTTATTTCCTTGTGCACTTGATACTTATGACTTATACGTCAACCCCTTAAAAGGAAATTACCTAATAAATTACCTTATATTGCTGGTTTAACAGTCACGTGTAGGGTAGTTAGACAAAATATTAGTTTGAAGTAACTAATACTTAAACAAAATATTTTATGTAAGGTACAGTCGCCGTATAAGGCCCACCTCCTATCGTGGCCCACTTTAAAAATACTTAAGTTACGGTGGCCAGAACAATTTAAAATTTCGCGGGAATCTTGTGAATGCGTTCCTAGACGAAAGGCAAACTTCATCACGCCAATCGCACGCGGCCATTTTGAACACTACTCTACCTTACTCACGTAAGTATATTAATTTTTTTACAACAAAATACAGTAATATCGCGTAAGACCTTGATAAATCTTAGTACTAACAGTGTTAAGATTAAATCAAAGTAAGTTTTAATATTCTTATGGTGTAACTTAATTTTTAACATGACTTTTACTGCCATACGGCAAAGTTCCATAAGATAGACCACTACATGACCCCCAAAGAAGGCCCGGGCCTTCTTTGGACTATAGAATATTACATTTGTTATGTAGTAAATTGCAATAAAAATAATATTTTGATGTTTTATACATTTCTATGTCTAATCCTTTTATTAAATATGTTTAAGACAAGAAAAATTTCTTTAAAAACTTTTAATATTAAAATATATTTTGCTTTAAACGTTAACATTACGTCCACAGCTTATTGTTAACGTAGTTTTTCTTCCATAGGCTGGTATTCAACAAAATGGCGTCAACTGGGAAAAAGCCTCGAGGCCAGTGGTCAGAATGTCAGCTAAAAAATGCCATAAAGGCAGTACAGAGACGTGAAATGTCACAGCGAGCAGCTGCTGAAGCATTTTGTATCCCAAGGCGTACATTGCGAAACCACTTAATATCCGGAAAAACAGAAAAGTTAACTGGTAGACCACCTATCCTGAATAAAAAACATGAAGAGGACTTAGCCAAACGGATAATAAGACTTGCTCACGTAGGCATGCCGCTGACCCCCAAACTTGTTCGGAAACAAGCGTACGAGTTCTGTAGAGCAAATGGCATATCAAACATGTTCAGTGAAAAAACAAATATTGCAGGGAAGAAATGGCTGAGCGGTTTCCTCAAACGCAACTCAGAGATAGCACTTCGTAAAGCCCAGTTTATGAATCCCGGTAGAGCACAAAAACTTAATAAGCACATCGTTCAAAAGCACTTTGAAGCTGTCAAAAACATATATTGCGAGTTGGATATATCAAATCATCCAGAACGTCTATATAATATGGATGAGAAGGGTTGTAGATTGAGCCTTCATCATCAGCAGAAAGTTTTTGCTGAAAAAGGTACAAAAAGAGTGCATTTTATAGCTAATGAACATGCAGAAAATGTGACAATCGCGATGTGTGTGAATGCAACGGGAAATGCAGTGCCTCCAATGATCTTATTCAAGGGCAAAAGATTAAAACCAGAATTTTGTGACAATTTGCCTGCTGGAAGCTTAGTGAAGATAGCACACAAGGGAAGCATGACGACCGAACTATTCGTGGACTTCATCGAACATCTGGGTCAGTATAAGTCTCCAGGAAAATGCTTATTAATTTTTGATGGCGCTTCTTGGCATTTGGATGCCAAGATCGTAGATGCAGCAGATGAACACGACATCATATTATACTGTTTGCCCTCAAATACAACGCACGAGTTACAACCCCTTGATAAGTCAGTTAATAAATCTTACGAGCATCATTGGGATGAGGAGCTATTATTATACGCATATCAATACCCAGATCGCAAACTTACAAAACAGCGCTTCAGTAAGATTTTTACTAAAGTATGGCCCAGGTGCATGACCCAAGAAAATATAATTAACGGGTTCAGAGCCACCGGTCTCTACCCTTCTGATCCCAATGCAATTCCGCAAGAAGCTTACGCGCCTTCAGCGCTTACCCAATTACCTGGATTACAGCTTCAAAACGCAACAAACTACTGATTACGGAGATTTAGTGGTCACCCCACGACGAGACAATAACTTAGAGATAGATCATGTCACATGCAATGAAGAAAACTTACGAGATTTTTCACCATCGATTTTATCCCAGTTTCAAGACGATCTGTCAGAAAATGAACTTGTAGAAAGAAATAGATATACCAAAGTGTTCAACTAGTACTCCTGGAAAGTTAGTTGACTATAGTTCCTCATCCGATTCTACCATTGAGGATTCTCAACATCAAGAACAGCATAGTAGACAGCCCCTTTTGAGCATTCCGTTCGACAGGAATTCTCAGTTTTTTTCACCTATTCCTTCCACCTCCGGTATAAATATACAGTATACACCCTCAACGACTGTTAGATTATTCCACGTCAAACGAGTCCGATCAAGAAGATTTTGATCAAAATATATTTAATTTCACCCATGCACAATACCCTGCAAGAAATATTAACATTTATACGTCGTCATCTGAGTCGGAAGAAGAAAATATCAACCCACAGTCTAGAGAAAAATACACTTCATTTACTAAACGTGATCAGGAAAGATCTGGAGATTCCGATGATAACTTATCACTTTCTAAAATTTAAGAACATCAGGCGCTAAGACACCATTTCATAAACAGATTCCTACGCCAAATTTCGCAACAATAAAGAATAAACCAAGGCGTAAAGCTTTAAATTATATCGGCCAAAAAGTGACCAAAGACTTATTTGACGCTGCCAAAGAAAAAGGGTTAGAAAAACAAAAGAAAAAGAGAAAGAAAAAATCAATGCCTGTAAAAGGACAGCTTAAACAAAAAAAAAGTAGCTGTAAATCTACAGAAGAAAAAAAGCCAAAAAAGCAGAAAAAAGTGGAGACTGAAACTGCTGATGATGAAGTGTGGTTTTGCTAAGCCTGTGAAATGGACAGGGTTGCCGATATGCGTCAATGTAAAGTGTGTGTGGCGTGGTACCATGAGGATTGCGTAGGTTTGACAAAAGAAGACACCGATATTTTCCTATGCCCTATGTGTAACTAAAAAGTCAGAGCAATATAATTAGTCTTGGAAGTCTTCTCTTCTACCTGCAAATAAATGGTTCAGACTTTTTGATTGTTGATTATGTTATTAGTTCAAACAAACTAAAGAACACACCGAAGATGACACCACGACATCGAATGAACCTACAAACGAAGATGACAGTGACTACAATGACACAACTTGACAATGACAGTCAAAAGGACAAACAAATCTAGCCCCCCCCCCCCCCCCCCCGCCAAAACGCAGAGCACCAGCCAAAATAAATTTTAATGTAATTGATGCCAAAATTATGTCCTACATTGACTATCAGATAAAACCGTCCTTGGCTTTGCTTGATGATGACCAAACTTTGGAATTCCAGTCAGGGGTTTAACACCCTATTACAAAATATTAAACATAGGAGAGTTGGCCAGTCAACTTATGACTGGTCAGTCTATACACAAACATCTGGTGCTAGTCACTATCAATCCCAGGGCTATTTTAGCAGACCACAGCCTACTGATAGTGCACTATCGCCAGTACAACCTGTATACAGTGATGCTAGCAGACCACAGTCTACTGATAGTGCACTATCGCCATTACAATCTGTATACAGTGATGCTACGTTAGATCTGCCTGAGTTTTAAAAATAAAAGTACATACCTTAAAAATATCGCTAGTTTTTCTTCTGGGCAGATACTTTTCCTACAACGAGTATCTTGCTTTTTTAAATCCTTTTCCAATAGTTTAAGAAGTTCATCAAAAGTAGACATTGACATACGAAAGTAATTGAAAAATTTAGATTCATCACCTCGTAACTGACTCATGAGTAAACTGTAAGCACCCTCTTTAGATCTTTGGGCCATCAGTGGATGCTGCCAATAACGTCGAATCTTCCTTCTCCGACGATAGTACCAATACAACACGACAGCGTCCATCCTTGTAGAATAGCGGCGGTATACTGCGAGTTTTCTTTTCAAACATCGCATCCAGTAATGACGGATCCGTTGAACGTTATACGGTGCATATGTGTGAACAGAGCATAAATTTATGACGTATCCGTTAAAAATGTACCAGTAAAACGGACTCCCATGTGTGAACGGGCCGTTACTTGTATTAAGTAATAGATTATTAGCGGCAAACCATTTAGATAAGGACTTTAAGCTTTCATTCACCGTTAAGAGCTCACGATCTCCCATTCATTTTCGGATGCCAGTATGAAGGCATTCTGGGACGGTATATGTGCGGCAGCTGATGTTATAGGCAACTGCAAAGTTCGTCTTTTGTCCGTAAGAGCCAAGGTGGCGCCCCTGAAGGCTACAACCATACCCAAGCTAGAACTTTGTGGTGCACTTCTCGTCGCACGCTTATGTTACAAAATTTGTAACTCACTAAGTTGGGAAATATTTAAGAAAACATTTTGTGTCTGATTCTAAAATAGTACTGGGTTGGTTGTGCACTCCATCACATAAATTGTCCGTATTTATGCAAAATGGAACCACACGACAAATTCCGTTTTTTACTTTTATTAAAGAATACTAATATAAAAGTGGTCTAAATTCTTATACTAAAAAGAACCACATGATTTTTCCCTTGGAAACAAGGTATACTAAAAGCAGAAGAGAACCAACAGCAATAACAAACATTGCATATAAAGCAAAACCGAACCACAGCACAACGGGACTCGATTGTTCAAACAAATAAACGATATTACTACCATGTCATTTTATACAAAACAGATCCACACATACATGGTACCATTATACATTACACATATTTCTATTTATTACAATTATTTTTAATACACCAAATGTCACCAAGTTTATGTGGGATCATTCTGCGTATAATAAATTCATAATTTAATTGCTAATATTTTTTTTGCAATATGGAACCACAAGCATTCGGTTCTATCATGTATAAATAAATATTGTAAAAAAGTAGAACCACAGGTATGTGATTCCATTATGCATATAACGTTTTAAAACCTATCATCGCTTAAAGGTACCAAATTTCATTACTTGTTATATGCGTCTCATCTTTAAACAACGAAATATTTACTTTATTTCATAGCATATATGGCTCAAAGTGGAATAACTCGAAGTGTCAAAGTAAAACATCAAACGTCTGTCAAAATAGGTGACATTCAACGAAGTAGTTCGAATGTATGACGACCGTTATTTTTCTCCGCGAAGAAAGTTCTATTGTTTTTGTTAATTTCTTTTAAAATTAAGTGTGAAAATGTTGACTAGAGGTAAGGAATTGGTAAAAAAAAGCATTGGAGACGAACACTGAAGATAAAAATGAAGATACAACAGGTAAGTAGTTTTATTTAATGAATTTAAGTACCTACTTAATGAATCTGAGATGTACGCTTTATCTACATTTGATTCATTCCCGATTGTGGAAATAGTCTTTTTGTGACGATCTGCCTTGGCGAGAAGGTTTCTTCTCACGAAGGCAGATCGATAATTCCGACAGTCCAATATTTTAAAATACGGTATAGTAGTTTTACTATACCGTATTTTAAAATATTGGACTGTCGGAATTACCGACACGGTTCGATCGATATTGTAAATTTTTTTGAAGTGTCGGTGGTTTTAGTATGTTATAGTTTGGTAAAATACATTCAGGTTAGTTCTAGCATTTAACAGTACTGTTGTGGATCAGCTAATTATCCGCATATGTGGTTTACCGCGGTGCCGGGACAACAATTTAATTATTTGTTTGATTTTATCCTCGTGAGGCCGTTTTGTGCGAAACAAGGTGGATTGCTATGCTATGAAATTCAAAATATTAACAAGTTTATTTAATCTTTTGCTAGGTTTGGTCACTGCTGCGCATGATTTTTGTACATGTCCGCGTACGCGTCCCGACTACGCGATATTTGCCCAATGTCGCCCGATCTTCTTCTTCGTCACCCGGGGACACACTTTGCTCGACAAATGTCGTCTACACGGGGACACGGCTTTATAAGAACTAATAATGTTTTACTGTCGCCATATCCATATAAAACCATGCGGATTTGTTATTTTGATTCTAAAGCTTTTTTTTTATTACAGCAAAAGGTAATGAAGAACCAGTGTCCGAGGTACGTCGGAGCCTCTCGAGAAGCTTTCTTCACCTTTAAGCAATACTTTAACCTCGCCAGATCGCTTAGATGAATATTCCTCGCCGGTATTAGAACTGCTCGAAAACTTGTCCCCCTTTAAAAGTCCTGACTATGTATCGGATTCATCAGAAGATGGTACTATAATAGTTGCTGGCGGCAAGAAAATGAGGCTGCCTAATGCGAAATCGAGGCGCACTATCATAGAAGAGTCTGCTTCTGAAGGCGAAAGTACAGCGAAATCTCCAGTGTTTATACCATGTACTGATGACGATACAGTCAGTATTAATGGCGAAGAAGTTTCGAAAGGTAGACCAAAGAAAGGCCGAAAGTATAAGTATGGTGGTATATCTAGGATGGAAAGAAAGAAAAATAGACATTCTAATAAGCCTTTTCACAACTTCAAAAACATCGAAGTCCAACCGAAAACATTTATTCATAGTAAATGTAATTGTAAAACGAAGTGCTGGGAAAAAATTGATTCTAACATTCGACAGCAAATATTTGAGAGTTTTTACAAACTAGAAAATTACAATACCCAAAATATGTTCATCGCAGCGAGCGTCAAAGAAATCAACGTAAAAAGAAGGATTACTAATAGCAATATGAAGAAAAAAAAATCTCGTAAATATCTATTGGATAAAATCGAAGTGTGCCGGGATTTATTTGTCAAAACACTTGGTGTTTCTACAAAGAGAGTTAATACTGCTTTGATTAAAATGAGGTCACAGGATTTTACAGATAAAAGAAGATCGAAAAGTGGAGGTAAGAACAAATGCAGCGACGAAATAGTTTCACAAGTGAGATGCCACATAAACTCTCTTCCTAAGTATAAATCACACTATAGAAGAAGTGAGCGCGAGATAGAATATCTTATGCCAGATATGACTTTAGACAAGATGTACGATTTATACTGTGAACATATAGGAGAAGCTCAGAAGGTCAGTAAGGCAATGTATTCAAAGTTATTTTACAAATATTTTAATCTTAAACGAGCGCCTCTTAAGAAAGATACTTGTAACAAGTGTGACACATTGCAAGCGAAATTAACTCGTTGCAAAACTGCTGAGGAGAAAACAACCATAGATATAGAACGCGAAGAACATTGCCGGAAATGGGAAGAGGCTCGAAATAAAATGAAGTCTGACTTTATTCTGGCTACTCAATGTAAGGAAATAGAATGTATCACGTTTGATTTCCAAAAAACACTGCCAATACCTAAGATTCCTACCGGAATTATTTACTATAAACGACAGCTGTGGCTGTACAATATGGGAATTTATTCTGCAAAGACTAACTCGAGTGAGTGCTTTATTTGGATAGAAGGAATGGCTGGTAAAGGTGCCCAGGAAGTCGGTTCTTGTCTATTAAAATATTTAGGCAAGCATATTTCTGAAGATGTCGAGGAACTAATTTTATTGAGCGATCCATGTGGAGGACAGAATCGTAACATAAAGATAGTTTTGATGTTAAAAGCATTTCTGCATTGTCATCCCACCTTGAAAAAAATAACACAAAAATTTTTGATACCCGGACATAGTTACCTACCCAATGACAGAGATTTTTCACACATTGAAACGGCAATGAAGAAATATCCTAGATTATACACTCCTGATGATTATGTGCAGGTTATGAAAGATTGCAAAAAAAAGAACCCGCTTACAGTTACAGTTATGGCAAAATCCGATTTTCTGGGAACTTCTAAGGTTGAAAAATGATTATTAACAGAAAACGTGGTATTAATAAAGAATGTATTAATTAGCTACAAACTCGGGAAATTTACCTGAAAAGGGACTCACCAAACTCAATTTATTTTAAAACTGATTTCTTTGGTAGTTCTGTGGAAGTAAATATAGGGAGAGCACCTGTTCGCGGTAGACCAGCTGTAATCTTGAAGGAACATTTAGTTCCCCTTTGGCCGTCAGGAAAGCCAGTATCGCCAGCGAAACTAGCCGATATTCAGTACATATTACATCTCATTCCACAGGATGCACAGAATTTTTATAATGGGGTAATTTGTGATGATGCAATAGAAGACGACATAGATGGACTAGACACAGTGGATTTCGAAATCCAATTTGATGATAACTTCGAATAAACGCTCTCTATATGTTTTTTTTTTGTATTTTTTGTGAATTAAACCTTTATTACGGTAATATAAATACATAGTTTCATTTATATACGCAAATCCCTGGGTTGTGGTTCTTTTTTGTAAATGAGAAAACTTATCAATTAGTTAATGTTAAAAGGAACCACAAGCACATTTTCTTAATTATCTAGAAAGTTTAAGAGTATTCAGACCAAATTTAAATACACATACTTAAATAAGTAATCTATCAATATTTTTTTATAAAATAAATTTTAAATTTACTTCATCTAACAGAGCTGCACATGTTTTTGTAAATCCTTTGATATCTCAGAAGTGCGTGTTTGCTGGGTGGTTCCATTCTGCATAAATACGGACAATTACAAACTTTGTCGCAAACCGCGTAGTATCTGTTAATGAATTATGTAATGCCAGTAAGTGGCTGTATGTACCTACCTCACAGAACCCGGCTGATATAGCCTCACGTGGTGTTCTTCCAAATGAAGTGTCAACCTTGTCACTGTGGTGGCAGGGACCTCCATTCATACATGACTGGGAGGAACATTGGCCTAGACAGAGTACTCATGTGACGTATGCAACACTGCCTGAAGTCCGGGTAAACACTACTAGGGTCAGCTTGACACAACCTCATACATATGTAATTGATACTAAAAAATATTCTAGTTTTAGTACGTTAAGACGCATTGTTGCATAGAATATAAAATACCAATAAATACAATAAAATATAAAATAGACACCTATAAAAAGTAGAGAGAACATAGCTCTACCTGGAGAAGAATCATTATAAAAGACTACGTCATTACGTTGGCAGATTCATGGATACCAATAAGCATTGATGATGTTAATAATAAATGTTGATTTTAATTGTGGTTACCAAAGTGTTTAAATAAAGATAGAACTACAACTTTATGGTTTTATTGACTATATGCCACTATCTATACACTATATCCACTCCAGACTTACTGAATGTTCCCACAGCATTTAATTCGGCAGCAGCATTTTACAACAATTCAGGTATTCAATAGAGTGGGTAACATTTCCTCTTTGTAAAAACATAAAGAGTACTTAGTATAAGAGAAATACAACGGCTCATGTTAAAAAAACGGAATTCAGGAACCTCGCGGAAGTTACAGTTCCAATAAAATTTAAATAATTTCTCATACCAGTTTTTAACTATAATATTACTCGCACATTAATATTTGCTACCGAAAACGCTCGTAATCGCATGAAAAATATAAAACATTTTTTTCGGAGATGGGTCGTTCCAAAGCTTTTGTTTTCCATTTTATCAACTTTATACAGTACATGGTGATCATGGTAGCACCAATGAGAAGACACGTATCGTACCATTGTTGTATGTTTTGATGAGTGACAAAACACAGAAATCTTATAACATAATTTTTTCCATAATAAAGTCCATTATAACCCATGTGGAACCCACAAACGTTGAAATGAGATTTTGAAAAGGAGGAATTAATGCTAATCAAGAGGTCTTCCCGGAAGTAACTGTTAGACGTTGTTTTTTTCACTATACAAAAGCCATTTGGAAAAAAGGACGAGACCTGACGAAATTCAAAATTTTTAATAAGCAAATTGAACTTGCTGCAGCACTACCACATTTAGCGGAAAATCTAATTAAGGAGGGCTGGTTCTATGAAAGAAGTGCTAACGAAAGTCACCGTCGGAACCCGAGATCACAAAGAAGCAAAGAAAAAGACCAGTTCATCTTAAATGCTCAACTAAAGTTCATACATGGCAGCAGTGCCACTTTTTTTTGGAAAGAATGAAATAAATTTACAATCTCTATTTACGCGATCCTATAATGTTTAAATAATTTTTGTTTTAATCTAGTCAATTGTTGTATATATTTATAAATTTTGTTTCAATGCAGACAAAGAATAATAAAAGTTGATGATAATATTGTCATAATTACTTACATATCTAATTAAACGCATTGATTAACGCATTTTTCTTTAATAATTTAGAAACAAAAACACCTGGTGCGGTACTTATTTTACAAAAATCCCGACTTGTGTGAGTTTATTTAAATAGTGGGGATTTCTGAAAAAAAATAATTACTGCCACCACTGTTGGCATTTGTCGATGGGTATTTCTGGAATAGAATGACCTCCTCTCCCACCACGTGTCACCAGTGAAGTTTTGAATGAAAGCACTCAACCAAATATCAGTAGTGGAGTATTGAGGGGAGCTGTTCCACAAAATGACACTGGTGAAACATTAAGGGGACTTACTTCACCAATTGACCCCAGCGAAGGTTACAAGAACACCTACTCCATCAAATAACTCTGACGAAAATGTGAGGTGGCCGTCTTCGTTAAATGTGGTTTTCAATGACTATACACAACATTTGAATCCACTAATGAATACTGAAGACATTAGCAAAGCTCCTGATATTTAATAAAATGGTAACTGATGCTAAAAAAGGAGACTCTTCATCACGCACAGTCATACACACGCCCAAACACTTCCCACACCCCTCTCATTCGCTCAATTTGACGACAAATAAACTTAAGACGTTCCACCGACGTACTACGTACGTAGTACGTTATTAGGCGTACTACTTTACTACGCGTAGTACGTAGGTACGTTAGTACGTAATCCCAAGCAAGTAATTTTTAGCGAGGCCTCTGGTGTACAGAAGGAAATGCCGAAAATTAAACGCGTAGTCACTAAACCTCCTTCCGGATCTTCAACCTCATATGGAAAACAAAAGAAAAAGCTGCTATACCTCAAACCTGGACCATCAGATACGCAAAAGTTAAAATTAACACCTAAAACAAAGCGCTCAGGTGTAGCAAGCTACGAAAGATACGAAAAGAACGAGACACAGAACACTTTTGTCCAATGTGGTGAAAAATACGTAGATCCGCCAACTGAGTACTGGGGTGCTACTCCGAAATCCGATCATCGGTAGTTCGGATCGAAACTGTTATATATGTGTGCGTGCGGCACACACCCGCCATGTTATTTATTCAATACAGTCAGTACTCTAACAGCAAGCAGTGGTTTCACTTGTCCCCGTCTCACGTATCTATCAGTGGCGACGACTACGTACGTTTTAAAAAAAAAAAAAATGTTGTAACGGAAAATGTCCGGTGCAATATTCGGGATTTTGACATCGTTTGACCATAATACCCAGTCTTGGGAAACATACAAGGCTCGGATTTCACAGTGGTTCATCGCGAATGAAATAAATCCGACTAAGGATGCGGCGGGAACAAAGCGACGACCGATTCTACTTAGCGCGTTCAGCGATGGCACGTACAAACTGGCAGCTGACCTCGCTCTGCCAAAGCAGCTGCAGGACGTGCCATACGAAGATATCGTCGGATTGCTGGACGAACATTTCACTCCGAAGTGCTGTGGGTTCAGTGAACGGTTCAAGTTTTACGCGGCTACGCTGCAGACGGGAGAAACTTTTAGTCAGTGGGCAGCGCGCCTGCGCGGGTTGTCGGCGCACTGCGGTTTCACTAACGTGGGCGAAGCTCTCCGAGACCGATTCGTAATGGGAATGAGTTCTGGGCCGGAGAGGGATAAGCTCTTCGCACAGGACCTTAAGGACCTGACTCTGGCCAAGGCCGTGGAGTTGGCGGAGAGTGTACATTGCGCGCGCGCGGGCGCGGCGGCCGCGCAGCCAGCACAGGTACATCACGAACAGCTGTTCAAAATTACACAAGCGGGCGAACACCGCTGAACGCACCGCAGGTGATAAAGTGCAGTGTCAAGTGTATGGTTATTACAACCACAAAACATCTCAGTGTCGTTTTGCGAAATCCAAATGTAAAAAGTGCAAATCGGTCGGTCATTTACGCAGAATGTTTAAAAATGTAAATTTCATGGAAGCGAGTAACGTGGATGAGGGCGATGACGGTGAGTGTTTCAATATTCGTTCAGTGAAAGGTGAGCCTATGGTCGAAAAAATTTTAATTTCGGGAGTTCCACTTAAATTTGAAGTAGACAGCGGTTCAGCCGTTACAGCGATATCCGAAAGCACGTACAAAAAATATTTTACGAATGTGCCATTGACATTAACAAAAAAACGGTTATGATCGTTTGTTATCAATAGACGTGTTAGTGCCGGGGAGTCATGCGCAGTATGCTTCACCGATCGTACCTGTATTAAAGAAATCGGGGTCGATTAGGATTTGCGCCGACTATTCGACAGGTGTAAACAAACAGCTTGCTTTTGATCAGTATCCTTTGCCTACTATAACCGAGTTTGTTGTGTTTGTTGTGCCTACTATAACTGTTTGCGAAATTGCACGGCGGTCAACAATTTACAAAATTAGACCTGTCAAATGCGTACAATCAGTTCGAATTAGATGAGAAATCACAGGAGTTAACCTGTATCAATACGCACCGAGGAATTTTCAGATATACAAGAATGGTTTTTGGTCTTAGTTCAGCACCGAGTTTATTTCAGCGGGCCATGGAAAGCTTGTTAGCGGGCGTGCCGGGCACGCTGTGTCTGCTAGACGATGTGCTCGTCACGGCCGAAAACACTGAACAGCACTTGCTTAGGCTCAATGAGGTGCTGAAAAGATTACAAGATGCAGGCCTCACACTGCAGAGGGAGAAGTGTGAGTTTTTTAAAGATGAGGTCGATTACCTGGGTTACGTAATTAATAAGGACGGCCTAAACAAATCTCCGCTTAAGGTCAAGGCTATGGTAGAAGCGCCGGTACCTACGAACGTAAATCAGCTGCAATCTTTCTTGGGGTTGGTAAATTATTATAGGAATTTTGTACCCAACGCATCTAGCATATTAAATCCGCTATATAATTTACTGAAAAAGGGAGTTAAATGGGTTTGGTCGGAAGAGCATAATAAAGCTCTGCTCACCACCGCGAACTCTTCTTCCATATTTTAACACGTCTTATGGCGACGTCATTGCAATCAATTCAGCACTTACAAGTGACCGAACCGACACGACTAACTTTGCAGTTAATACAATGTCGTAAAGAATGCAATTACCTTAATAATTCAAGATATGTCTTTGAAAAAGCATTAACGCATGCTTAGCGAACTCTAAAGTTACAATATTAAATGGAAAAAGAATACGGTCGCGAACAGGATTCGAACCTGCGCCTCCCGGATAGATACTCCAGGCGCTCTGACCAACTAAGCCATCTCGACCTCTGCTCACCACCGCGAATTCTTCTTCCATATTTTAACACGTCTTATAGCGACGTCATTGCAATCAATTCAGCACTTACAAGTGACCGAACCGACACGACTAACTTTGCAGTTAATACAATGTCGTAAAGAATGCAATTACCTTAATAATTCAAGATATGTCTTTGAAAAAGCATTAACGCATGCTTAGCGAACTCTAAAGTTACAATATTAAATGGAAAAAGAATACGGTCGCGAACAGGATTCGAACCTGCGCCTCCCGGATAGATACTCCAGGCGCTCTGACCAACTAAGCCATCTCGACCTCTGCTCACCACCGCGATATATTGTAACTTTAGAGTTCGCTAAGCATGCGTTAATGCTTTTTCAAAGACATATCTTGAATTATTAAGGTAATTGCATTCTTTACAACATTGTATTAACTGCAAAGTTAGTCGTGTCGGTTCGGTCACTTGTAAGTGCTGAATTGATTGCAATGACGTCGCCATAAGACGTGTTAAAATATGGAAGAAGAATTCGCGGTGGTGAGCAGAGGTCGAGATGGCTTAGTTGGTCAGAGCGCCTGGAGTATCTATCCGGGAGGCGCAGGTTCGAATCCTGTTCGCGACCGTATTCTTTTTCCATTTAATATTGTAACTTTAGAGTTCGCTAAGCATGCGTTAATGCTTTTTCAAAGACATATCTTGAATTATTAAGGTAATTGCATTCTTTACGACATTGTATTAACTGCAAAGTTAGTCGTGTCGGTTCGGTCACTTGTAAGTGCTGAATTGATTGCAATGACGTCGCCATAAGACGTGTTAAAATATGGAAGAAGAATTCGCGGTGGTGAGCAGAGGTCGAGATGGCTTAGTTGGTCAGAGCGCCTGGAGTATCTATCCGGGAGGCGCAGGTTCGAATCCTGTTCGCGACCGTATTCTTTTTCCATTTAATATTGTAACTTTAGAGTTCGCTAAGCATGCGTTAATGCTTTTTCAAAGACATATCTTGAAGCATAATAAAGCGTTTGTCGCCATTAAAGAATGTCTGGCTTCGGAACAGGTGTTAGCCCATTTTAACCCGGCCGCGCAATTGGTGCTCACTGTAGATGCTGGACCAGCTGGGTTAGGGGCGATATTATCGCAGATCGACGCCGACGGCGAACGTCCGATAGCATTCGCGTCTCGAACTTTAAATGCGGCCGAGAAACGATATTCGCAAATCCAGAAGGAAGCGACCGCGATCATTTTTGGGGTACGCAGGTACCACCTGTATTTGTATGGCCGTGCCGTTCCGTTCACCCTCCGTACGGATCACAAACCGCTTTTATCAATATTCGGCCCGTTTCGCGGTATACCAGAAGTGTCCGCGAACAGGCTGCAACGATATGCCATGTTTTTAAGCGGTTACAATTTTAACATTGAATACGTACGGAGCGCAAACAATAGTGCCGATTTTTTATCGCGAGCCAGCCTGCCCGAGCGGGCGGTGGCGCGCGCGGGGGAGAAGGGCGCGCTCAGCGGCGCCGTACAAGACATACCTGATCGCGCCTCGTACATCAATTTCGTCGTAGAAGGTAATTTACCGGTAACGCTAAACCAGTTGCGCGAACAAACTCGTAAAAATGCAACTTTGCAAAAAGTGATTCATTTCATCTTAAACGGTTGGCCTACAAAAATGGTAGATGTTACCTTAAAACCGTTTCATTTATGTAGGTTACAGCTTTCGTATGAAGACGGCTGTGTAATGAGGGGCCACAAGGTAGTTATTCCTGGAAACCTTCAAAATATGGTGTTAACAGAACTTCACCGGTCACATCTAGGTATAGTAAAAACAAAAGCGGAAGTCCGGTCGAGGTTCTGGTTTCCCGGGGATGACGCGGCACTGGAAAGCATGACAAATTCGTGTGATGTGCGCCTCTCGCGCAGTGGCCGTACCCGCCATATCCGTTCCACAGAGTGCATTGCGATTTCCTCGGCCCTATTAACGGTAATACATTTTTAGTAATTGTAGACGCATATACGAAATGGGCAGAAGTGTATAAGTTTGACTCGCGACATCACCGCGGCCTCAGCTCATGACTAAGGGCTCCGTTCGAGTTCGAAACTAGTCGGGCAATCCCGAAAAATGCAAGTGAGTAATACTATTATAAGCAAGTGAGTAATAATAATAGGAGTACCGTTGAACAATAATTAATATGAATGTGTCTCACGAGAGTTATTATACAAAAAAAAAAAAAAAGAAGTGTATAACATGAAAAACGCGTCGACGTCTGCGGCTACAATCGAAAAGTTGTGCGATTTTATGTCAAGGTTCGGAATTCCGTATACTTTGGTTAGTGACAATGGCACGGCATTTACTTCGCGTGAGTTTGAGACTTTTTGTGCACTGAACGGTATATCGCATGTGCCGTCACCGCCATATAATCCTGCTAGCAACGGACAGGCGGAATCCTATGTTAAAATAATAAAGAAGGGCATTAAAGCTAGTTTGCTTAGCGTCAAAGGAGTACAGAATTCGTATAAAAATCTTTTGAAATACTTGTTTGATTATAGGAATTCAGTACATACGACAACTGGAGTTTCGCCTGCCGAGCTAGTATACGGTCGCAAACTCAGGTCACGCTTAGACTTGATTAACCCTCATTTGCCGACGCCCTCATCTCCCTCGCTTGCTAACGTTGTACGAAAAAAACAGTGTTCACAGAATAAGGCATCAGGAGGCCATAATAAACAGTGTTTCTCACAGGGAGACCACGTAATGTTTAAGAAATATAAAACAAAAGGTTTTAACAAATTTACATGGTGTCGAGGAACAATTTCAATATTTTTATCAGTTCTATTTTTACAACGATTGTTACAGGTAATGACGTCATTAAAAAATGGACTAACATTAAGGATAATTTTTTCAAATATACAAAGAAGGCAGAACTTTTAAAGAAATCTGGAGCTGGTGCTAAACGTATAAAAGAATATCATTTGTATAAACAACTCATGTTTTTGCAAAAAAATGCACCAAATATAACTGAAGATAGTATAGAAGAAGAATCTCAAACTCCGAACACAAGGTCAAGATATCAACCCTACAGAAAAACTACGCTAATACGAAAACCAAGTTACGATGAATTTGAGAATCAAATTATCGAAACTTTAGCTGTTTCTGAAAATCGACATCTGTCATTTTTTAAAGCCATTTTACCGTCTCTCAACAAGTTAAATGACCACCAGACCTTGCTATTTCAAAGTGGAGTTTTAAAGATTTTAACAGATTTTCATCAATCACCGTTCCAGTCATATAGCGGGTACCAGACAGCAACATCTTACGACGCTAACTATCACCAAACTGCCCAACAACCACAAGCTACAATGTCTTATGAAACTAACTATCAAACAGCTTGTAATTCATCCAACCCAATTAGTATAAATCGTCGCCAAACATCACCAGTCTCACCTTTGGAAGACATCATGTCTAATACCACAGATACACTGGAATCCGAATACGATTTTTCTTAAATCATAATAAATACGAAAAAGATTACATTATTACTGATTTATATTATAATTTTGTAAGACAACGTTTTTTTTTGTTCATTTTCTTCTTTGTTTTTTTTTTGTTTGATTGTTATTGGTAGAAAAATTACAATATTATGGTTGCGAAAAGAAGTAAAAAATATACGATTAGAATAAATAAGTTAACATAAATTTCTTTTATTTCTTACCTTATAGTTAAGCCTAGCATTTCCATAGGCTCAACAGGTTTCCTGAACACGTATTTCTTCTGTATACGAGGCGCTATTTTGGTTAGCAGTTCTTCAAAACTTAATACGGACATTCTAAAATATTCGTAAAATTTGTCATCACCACATATTTTCAGCGCTTCATATTTCCTCTTTAAATTATCTCCATCATGGTTCATTATAGAAAGGTATGGATTTACCCAATATTTTCTTTGATTTTGTTTTTTCTTCATTTGTCGTCGTCTTAACAGCAACAGGAGCAGGATACGTCTTTCGCGGTCCATATCAAGCCAAAACTAATTTTGGTATACGTGCTGTGCGAGTACGTGCCGGTACACGACGCCGTGGTGCGGCACGGCGCTGCGCCGTCTGCCGGCGGCGGTGCCGTACCGTTGCACGGCAAACGGCGCCGCACCGTAGACATGGGTCCACGCCCTAAGGCATTCGAAACTATTTCCGGTTCTATGCTATTGCATAAGCTTGAATCACTCGGAATTAGGGGATCACAACTTCTGCATTTCTCGGATATCTTAGAGAGCGTCATCAGTGTGTGAAAATCGGTAAATATACAAGCTCCGACCTTGAAAATAGCTATTATGACGACGAATGTAATGAGTGGATTAAAAACGTTCTAGTTTTATTACACGATTATTACCCCGATGACGTATTCGGGTAAGGCCGCCAAAATTGTCAATTGTTTTGTGTGACATTTTTGTCGCTTTTTTATTGCAATATCTTATGGTAAAAATATCCAATAAATTGTGGAGAATATCTGAATTATATATATACCGACGAAAATTTAGATGATAGTACCCTGCTATAATAATAATATTGTAGCGAAAATCCTTAAACTGACTGGTTTTATCGATAGTTTAAAATAAAACAATGTCTTTTGCTTTTGTGTTACGATTTATTTGTGTGACGTATTTTTAACCCAAAACTACTATTTAAAGAGCCATAGTAGAAAACGCTGTTTTATTATGGCAACACTATCATTTACAAAATTAAAAGAAAAACAGCCATATTGTTTCGTCAGCAAAGGAGCTTAAAGTGCGCCTCGATTCTTTGTTTGTGTGATAAAAAATATATTTAATGTGATTTCTGAGGTAAGAAACTGATATTTTAATGTTAAAGTATAATATTTGTTGGCGATGAGGCCCAAAGTATACTTAAGATCACCCATTAGTGTCTAATTGTAATAAATAATCGAAATATAACCTAAAATTGTTGTAAAAAATTAGCTTTTGTGTTGCATTTGTGTCACTTTTGTGTTATATTTGTGTTATTGTAACACAAAAGTATGTGTTACGTTACACAGTAGATCTATAAAGCCGCATGCATAACGGTATTTGGACTGATTTTTTAAAGTAACGTATCTGAGTGTGATTTTGTATGTTTGATTTTTTATACTATAAACCTGCTTGGTGCAAGTTAAGCTTACTTAACCTAATTTAGTACGTTTTACTTATTAATGTACTCAATCCAGCAGTAGTTCGGTCATTTTAGGCATTTGAAATAAAAATTCCGACAGAGCCAAATTTTTGAGGAGTTTGGGTTCACCATCAGAAAGAAATATTTAAAAGTACCCGTCGAACCCATTAGTGCTAAAAAACTTATTCGGGGTCTAATATAAAAAAAAACTAATAACCTGTGGACAATACAAAATCATGTATAGAGATCTGAGCTGTTTTTGCAAAGAAATACGTGAAGCTTGTGCGTGTCATTCACCTAAATTCCATGATTTTTCTATTTTAAATAAAATAATTAACCTAACCGCGAAGAAAAACGCGAAGAAACCGCATTAAGCGGTTGGACCGCTCAAACAAACCGCCTGGTGGCCAACCGCTGGTGCGTAAGGGCCCTAAAGGTACACAAGTACATCGCTTAAATATCGTATTTTATTACTCCTATAGCACTGCATGTCCATTTTTTTTTATCTTTTATTTATTTAGGTTATATATTTAACCATTATGAAACCACCTTTACCCAAAAGATGTGTTACTTTTGGGTTACATTTGTGTAACGGTTACACAAAATCTGTTGTGTTACTTTTGTGATATAATTGACAATTTTGGCGGCCTTACCCATTCAACGCCGATGAAGCAGGCTTATTCTAAAAGTGTCTACCGGATAAAACATTTACGTTCAAAGTTCAGTCTTGCCATGGTAGTAAATTGAATAAAGATCGGGTCACTGTACTTACTTGTATGTGCGAATATGTCCGGAACTGAAAAACTGCCACTTCTTTTAATTTGAAAATTTAAGAATCCAAGATGCTTCAAGGGTATGTGCCCTTAACTTGGTAACGTATCTAATAATGCACAAATTTTAAGAAAAAATATTTGAGAACAGCTCTTGTATTTATGTTTTTCTTTTTTTTTATCTGTTATATGGGAACCTTTTAGTTGATAGAAAAAATAATATTTTTTACTTCTGGCAACATTTATAATCAGTAGATCGCAAGATGGCGGGGCGTGCGCGTGCGTCTACGAGTTACAAGGTAAGAATCGATTATAATCCTAACTAAATAACTTTATTACGATAAATAATTGTAGTAATTATTTGATTGAATGTGCATTCTTTTGTTTGCGTAAAGAATTTTGTTCTAACAATAATGTTTTTCATCTACAATATGACTCTCAATATTCATGTATCTACAAATGCACACTGCCAAGTGACCATATTATGACCTGACTTTTGCAGTGTGCATTTTAAGATACTTTGCCAAATTTACAACATTAGAGCCTATAATAAGCAGTGTGCATTTTCAGATACATTGCCAATAAAATATACAATAATTATCAACGCATATAAATATATTTTCTTTACATTGAAAATAAATCCTCGTATAATTTATTTGTTTACTTTTAGGCTAGTACAAGAGCACAAAAAATATTGGCTTTGATTCCGAAACCAGGAGCCAGCTCAGATATTGATAGCAGCGACTCCTCTGATGGTGAAGTAATAAGACCTTCTTCAGACGGCGATGATAGTTCGTATGCACCTTCGTTGCCATCATCAATAGAAAATCTTCACATATTATCCGAAAGTGAAGACGAGTACAGAGAAGTACTGGTGGCAGCCAAAAATACTACAAATATTACGACAAGTCACTTACGCCCAGTTTCTGAAAGGCTGGTCAACGCAAAAATCAACTAATTGCCTGTCAAGTCTCTTGTTAAGTGTCAATTGAGTTGCTAAAAGCATGGTTAGCTACTTTGATTTGATCACCTTGTCAGTTAACAGAGCTGTTCGGAATCGTATGTCAAACGTCGTTTTGGGTTTCTAGAACGCTAGTTATGCCTTAATCACAGATTAAACTATTGTCAAAGGCTTGGTCAAGTAATCGGTGGTAGTGGGCGAATTAACTATGAATATAATCGTTTTTTTACGTGAATCTGCTAGTTTCTGTACAGATCTTAATTTTAAATGAATGTTAATCATATTTACCTATAAAATTAGATATCTTGTAACATAATTTTCTCTACTAAAGTGTATATTTTTGATAATATATGAAACTTGCAAATTCTATAACGACGAGGAGTTCAAGAATTGATACCGGATGACGAAAGCCGGAGGATGACGATAGAAGTCGAATATAAAATCCTTCATGATGAGTAACAAATCATCAGTACCTTGGAACAAGTGCTGTTAACGATAAGTTTATTTGCAATAGTAGCATTTTTTATTGCTTTTGTTGACTATGAAAGGGTGCATAATTCTAAAGTTTGTAGAGTAATACAAAGCTAAAAAATTTGCTGAACTAAGGTCTCACTTCTTAACTATGCCCAGTACAGAACAAGATCGCTATATATCATAAAATATCTGTAATGTAAACAATATCGGTTACCTAGCAGTGATCTTATAACAGCTTTTGACCGTTGTGAATGAACTATTGAATGATACACTGGTCATATGTGTGTCAAATCATAATGATCATAGATTAGTAAATTTTTCTCTAAACAATGTTTCAGAAACCCACATTGATTTGACAGCGTTGTTGAATTAACCGTTGAGTTAGTTGATCAATGTTTTGACAAGCCTTTCAGAAACCGGGTGTTAAGTTTGTTGAGTAATTCATCTCCATCCGGTCGTCCTGCTGCTCCGTCCAACATTGTAGAAAATGTTATTATCCCGCCAACACCTTCACCATTATCTTCTTCAATAACCAGCTTCGCAAAGACACATGTACCATCACCTTCTAATGCGACTCGATCCAAGAAAAAAACATATGTAGTTAAAAAAACCGTAGTAAGGACTAAAAAGCTTGAGGTAAAGTGGACTACTGCAATGTTCAAATTCACAGCTGAAATCGAAGACAAAAAATTTGACAAACTCTTAGAAACAAAGTCACCTTTAGAATATTTTAAATTATTTTTTTCGGAGGATATATTCAAGTTAATAGTACAAGAGAGCAATTTATATCACATGCAAGTGAAAGGCACGCCCATGAACGTGACTTTAGACGAAATTAAGGATTTTATATCTATTAATATTCTCATGGGTGTTGTACGTTTGCCAGCATATACGGACTATTGGTCTAAAGCACTGAGATATAGCAAAATAGCAGATAACATGACGCTGAAAAGGTTTCAACAAATTCGACGATATTTGCATTTTGTGGACGGACTAAGCGACGATGGTGATCGTTATTACACAATAAGACCTTTGCTAGAAAAAGTTCGACAAAACTGCGTGAAAACAGAAGAGGAAAACCGATTCAGTGTCGATGAAATGATGGTGCCTTACAAAGGTACGAGAGCTGGTACCCGAAAGCAGTACATAAAAAATAAACCCAGAAAGTGGGGTTTTAAAATATTTGTTCGGGCTGGCGTATCGGGCATTGTCTATGATTTTTTGGTTTATGGAGGAGAGGACACTTTTCGATTTCATCAATTCAACGAGGAAGAAAGGGTTAGGATCTAAAGTAGTCATAGCTTTGAGCAAATCAATCAAAGAGCCCGCTTGCAGTGTGATTTATTTTGATAATTTCTTCACCTCGATCGAATTAGTACATTACTTGAGAAATGAATACGGTATATTTTCTTTGGGAACCGTGAGACCAAATCGTCTTCGTGGAGGGGATAAAAAGCTTCCTACCTATGAAATTTTGAATAAGAAAGGCCGTGGAGCTTATGCACAACTCACTTCAAATCAAAGAAAAATTGCTATTGTCAAATGGTTTGATAACAAATGTTTTACTGTGGCTAGTTCTTACGCCGACGCTCATCCGGTTCATCACATATTAAGATACAACAAAAATACGAAGCGCAAAGAGCCTGTGCCTTGTCCGGACGTAGTTCGTCAATACAATGCCCATATGGGGGGTGTGGACCTAGCGGATATGTTGATTGCGCTTTATCGCACAGAAATGCGAGCACATAGATGGTACATACCTCTATTCTCACAAATGCTTGATGTCTGTACCAACAACGCATGGTTAATTTATCGACGAGAAAGCAACTGTCCAAAAACTCTGAAACTCAACAATTTTAGATGTGCGATAGCTAATAGTCTTATGACTGTGGATCGAGCTATTGATAATATGAAAACTGAGGTAAAATTCGTGACTCCTCAAAATCAGTCGGACATACGTTATGACCAAGTAGGCCACATGCCATCATTTACATCCAAAGGACGATGTAGGTTTTGTGTAAAGGGTCAAACTAAATTTATATGTCGGAAATGCCAAGTGAGACTTTGTTTAGTCGAAGGTCGAAACAGTTTTTATAATTATCACAAGAAGTAGTAAGGATAAAATGACCTTACTACTTCTTGTGATAGGAGTAGTTATATAGAAAAATGGTAACTAACACCTAGTTACCATTATTCTTCTCTTTCTTATAATAGTACTGATTGATTGATCTCATAGATTATAATTATTATTAGTTATCGTTGCGCTTTAATTTGTACGACTGTGATGTTGCAAGTTTTAATTAAGATGTTATATGTGTGGAAGTCTACATAAATAAATATTATTATAAAATAAAAACGGAATTTCATTTTGTACCAGTCATGCAGTGTATCCTACAGTGCACATGGATTGCCAAAAGTACATAGCATGACTACTTGGCAACGTGCATAATTAGATACAAGATATAACAACAAAACTAATATTATAAGAATTTTGTTTTTATTTTTTTATGGTCTTTTTATCAGGTAACAACCCAATTATACGAAAGAAATTAAAAAAAAGTTACATCAAGCTCTGCCAAGTTAAGGGTTAAACGGTTCATTATCAAAACAATAAAAAGGCCTAGATGACTTCTGATTTATTTGCAGATTGGTTAAAAAAAGAGAACGCCGATATGAGGGCCCAAAAACAGCGTGGTTGGCGCAGTGGTCGAGAGACCCGACTCCTGTACGGATCAAATTTATTTCATCGAGAAACAGGTGTTAGCAACTAGCAATCAAATTCAAACAAACATAACTGATTACTTAGTCATAAATTTTGCTGCATTGTAACGTTTCTTTTTTTATAATTAATAAATACCTATACTTAATTCATAACAAATACACATTTTTATTAACATTTCCGCCTCTACAACGCTACGTTTCGACCTCTATAATCGGGGGCCTCTGTAAATGAGACAACTATAGTTTTAAACCTAATTGTTTACCTGGATAAATGAAAACCTCTTTAAATGGTACAAAAGCTATGGTCCCTTGAGATCCCAAATAACCAGGTTTCACTGTATATAAAAATTATGGCATTATTGAAAAGTTACAAATTAAATATTATAGTAAGTATAAAATGAACACAAAAAAATAAATACAGAATTCTATTTATCATATTTTATTTACAGCAAAACGAAAATCTACATTTTATTTAATTACATGAATTGTTTCCATTATTTATTCAAATTGTAGTAAACTACCAACATAAACCATCTTTGATTGAGCCCCAAAATACCGGGTCGACTTTCTGGAAAAATGGCTTATCCCTATTATTCTTTCTATGAAAATTTATGATGCAAGTACTGAAATTCAATCAACGTACTCCTACTCCGATCACTGATAATGATACAGAGCATGAATATGAACAAACAGAGGAGACTATATTAATACAAGATAAAAAGACTGAACATTTTAGTGAAATAGAATTTATAAGTAATGAGAATAATGGTAAGGAACAGGCACATGAAAGCTAATCTATCAATGATCATGTTCTGATAAGATATCACATACAAAAAAAGTGGACTTATTATGTTGGCATTACACATGAGATTCACAACAACAAACAGACAAATGAACCATACTTTTCTATAAAATTAAAACAGTAAAGAAACCAAAACTTACATTTAAAATAACAAGAACAATATATCAAGATGAGGTTCCACAGACATCCAGCATAAAAAAAAATACTTGTCAAATCATAAATTTTATGATTTCTTTTTAAATGATGCAAACAATGCTGTGTTCTTTTGCTAAAATTTATTTGTACTCTTGTTTTTTGTTTATGCTATCACTGATTGATCTTAACCCTAGAAAGATAACCTACGCCGCAGAGGCGCCTGCGCGGGATACATATTGCTGTCTTTTTTTATCCGACGCGTGCATTTGTTCGTCCTTCTCAGCCAACTCAGTCGTTGATCTAACCTTTCACGGGACGGCCGTTTCCATGCCGTAACTACTATAGTTTTGTTAATACGGCGAATCTGTGCGCTCGCGAGGCGTATGGTTATCTTTTGTGAAACTTTAAAGAGTTAATTAATTTTGCAGTTGTAATGATGTAAAGCGTTTTTTATTTGTTTTTAGGAACGATTTATTACGTATACATCATGGCACATCGAAAAACGCTGGCAGAAAATGAAATCTGCGCTTTACTGGGTGGTGAAGAAGAAAACAACCCTGATGAACTTCTGCAAAGTGACAGCGAGTTGGAAGATCACCTGAGCGAAGACGAGGTCCAAAGTGACGTCGAAGACGAGTTCGTCGACAACCAAAATGTTGAGCATCCAGAAAATGCACAAAACGAAGAGGATTTGTTAGTCCTGCAGACTTCAGCGCCGTCAGAAACATCAACACCAACAGAACCTTCAGTGCGTGATGGTCGAATAATCGTTCCGAATCAAACAGTGATGAGAGGTAAAAACAGGCATTGCTGGTCAACAAATAAGGGTCGAACACACGGAAGAACCTCTGCCGTCAATATTATTCGGTGTGCCAGAGGTCCTACTCGTATGTGCCGGAATATTTTTGACCCGGTTTTATGTTTCGACCTTTTTAACTTTACATTCACACAGTCCAAATGTAATGTGCGTGAAAATATACAACAAACTACCCCTATTTTAATTCTATATCCTATATTATTTAATGTACTTTATATCTAAATAGCATAATTAAATTATAATACAGCATAGTCTAAAATAAAACTTATTATAATATAGAATAATACATTTCGCAGTGTAGTTAATGTTTTCGGTTTATATACAACAATATAATTTATAAAAATACACAAATAAATAAACACGTACCAAATTCTTAAAACCTAATAAATTAACGTTAAAATTCATAGGAAATCATACACCAAATACATGGAACTATTTTATTTATAATAATTTCATTCAAAATAAGCAATTTAATGAATGCCTCTCTCTCATCTTCTCATCTTCTTAGTTTAAGTACTTTTTTGCTGTGCCCTACAGGGTCCATAATTGTGTCTGTTTTACTATGTTGTTTACCATCTACTTAATTGTGTTACATTGTGGAATGCAAATAAAGAATATGAATATGAATATATTACTGATGAAATACTTCAAGAAATCGTTCAGTGGACAAATGTTGAGATTTCATTGAAACGTAATGTCAGTATGACCAATGCCACGTTTAGAGACACCAACTGTCTTGAAATTCGAGCTCTGATTGGAATCCTTACCCTAAGTGCTGCAATGAAAGACAATCACCTATCAACTGAAGAACTGTTTGATTGTACTTTCTCGCGAACGAGATATGTAGCAGTGATGAGCAGAGATCGGTTCGACTTCCTGATTAGATCCCTCAGGATGGATGACAAGACCTTACGGCCTGCTGTTCGTCAAGAAGACCCATTTATTCCAATCAGAAAGGTTTGGGAACTGTTTATAAACCAATGTAAACTGAACTACTCACCAGGAGCCTACATTACGATTGATGAACAATTACTGGGATTTAGAGGAAGATGTCCTTTCAGAATGTACATACCCAATAAACCCAGTAAGTATGGCATCAAAATTCCAATGATGTGCGATAACGGAACAAAGTATATCGTCCTTGCGCGTGCAAAACCGCGGAAAAGCAGTTTGTAAATACCGCGTAACAGCAAAAAGTGCAAAATTGAAATATCGCGCCAACAGATCCTTGACGCGGATTCGCTTATACTAGATCTCACGCGATTTGAATTGGCCAATAAGAAACCTCATTTTTGCCATCGAAACAATACCGCGGAACAGTAGCATGCCTGAAGTTAGCAGCAAATCCGCGTATTTACCAAATCTGTGAAGAGTTTATAACACGATTAGTGCGTGCTCCCAAAAATAATTCTTTTGCCGTGAATAACTATCATGTAAGTACGTTATTATTGTTTTTAGTGTATCTTTACCAATATGTTTATGCTTAAATGGTAAATCTACGTCTAATTATTTAATAATTTAATGATTCTGACTAATATAACTTCTAACACGTAGTTTCGCGGTCTTGATATTACATGATTTAAATGTTTTGGTCATTTACGCGGTATTGCATTATACTAAAATTAAAAATTTTAATTATTTTTAGATAAGTACGTTGAAGTATCAAGTAACCAATAATTATGGAGGACCAAGAAAATTATGAGTTTATTTTAGAAAATGCAGATATTAACGATAACGTGGTAACTTTGAAAGACCTATGTGAAAGGCGAAAAAAATTGCTGCAAAAAAGGAGGGAAATATTAAATAAAAACAATTATCAAAACCAATCAGCATCGCAAATAGTTTCCATCCCTTTGTCTAAGGAATTAGAACAAGAACGACAAAATCAAAATTTTACATTCGAGTTTGCTACACTTACAACAGCTTTTGATCCTGCATCAACACAAAATGAAGCTGATAATATTATTCCTCCTATTGAATTATCTGTAAATGTAGTAGAGTATCATAATAATGACCTTAATTTTTCTTCTGACGATTCAGTCGCCGATCCTTCTTTTGTCGCCCTCTCAGACATAACAAATTTAAAGCCTTTAACGCCAGAAAATACGAATTGGTTTCCCGAAAGGGAAATTGAAGAAAAGTCGAAAAAAATACAAGAAAGCACAAAAGGGAATCCAAATAATTGGAAAAGAACGAAAAATAGGCGGCAGAGGATGATGGGAGAGGAATATATTGGATTTAAAAAAGACGGCTCAATATTTCTTCAAAATGATCCAAAACCAGCAAGAATAATGGGTCCAATATGTATGTCAACACGATGTTTCAGCGGCAAAGCTATGTATTGTTCAAAATTTACAGAAGTTCGATCAAAAATATTTAAAGCCTATTGGAAAATGAGTTGGCAAGAAAAGAAAATGTATATATCTTCAATGGTGGATAAGATACCTACAACTAGGAAAACAAAGAGTTCAAATTCAAGACGAAGTGATACCAAAATTTACTATTTAAAAGTTAATAATAAAAAGGAAAGTTTGCTTAAAAACATTTTTGGAAACATTGGGTATAAAAGAATGGACAGTTCGATATTGGCTAGGAGAGAAGACGCATAATATTAAGGAACCAAGAGATACAGTGGTCAAAGAACTCAAAAAAGAATTAGCTAGAAAATATTTGACCGCACTTCCGAAACTACCGTCCCATTACTGTAGACAATCTACTTCGAAGTTATACTTAGAACCAATAATACAATCAAAATCACAACTGTGTCGTCTATACGTAGACTATTCAGTTTCGAGAAATGATTCTGTGGCTTCTAGAAATGAATGCGTTTTATTTGAAGAGAATAACGGACTGTTTCAACCAAAAAAAGATGCATGCAATCAGTGCTGCGCTCACAAAGTAGGTAATATATCAGATGAGCAGTATACTAAACACATTGAATTAAAAGACTTAGCTAGATCTGAAAAAAACTCGGACAAAGATTCAGCACAAAAAGGAATCATACATGCATTAACAGCAGATCTTCAGGCTGTAAAACTGTGTCCATTCCTCAATGCCAGTGCACTTTATTTTAAAACAAAACTCGCCGTGCACAACTTTTCAGTCTACAATCTGGGCAATAACAGGGTCATGTGTTACTGGTTCGACGAGACGGCATGCGACTTAAAAGCCACCACATACGCATCATTTTTCATAGATTATTTAACTAAATTACTGGATAATGATCCCAAAGATGTTGTAATATTTACAGATGGCTGTACAGCGCAGAATCGAAATAACATTGTATCAAATGCGTTGTTGCGTTTGGCTATGGCCAAGAACATAGTAATAACTCAGAAATACTTGGAGAAAGGGCATACGCAGATGGAAGTGGATTCAGTTCACTCCGTGATTGAGCGGAAGTTAAAAAACCGGGAAATATTTTTACCCTCACAATACGCCACTGTCACGAAGGAAGCTAGAAAGTCCTTACGAAGTTATTACACCTGATTATACGTTTTTTAAAGACTTCGGTCTTCAAGATTATCTAATTTATGAATCAATAAGGCCTGGTCGTGGGGCGGGTGATCACTGTGTTGTTGATATAAGAATACTGAGGTATAATCCAAGTGGCATAATAGATTATAAGCTCCACTTTACAGATGACTTTATTTCTTTGCCTAGAAGACCTAAGAAAATATCATCTTTGATTGACAGTGTGCCTCCACTTTATGGATCTAGACAACCAATATCCAAAACAAAGTATGATCACCTACAAGAGCTTAAGAGTGTCATGCCCAGAGACTGTCATAGTTTTTATGATAATTTACCATATATATAAATAATATAATGTCCCTGAGATTTTGAATACTGTGATTATATTGTTTTGTGAATTTAAGGGCTACCATGCTAACCTTATAATTATTTTGGTTAATTTTATATGAATATTTTTACTATTTAAGAATAAGAAGTGATAATTAATGCGCAGAAACAGTGATTATATTTGAATAATTATGCTTTAGTTTAGATTAGTTATATTTGTGCGGAACAAAGATTTTAATGCTGTGATTTTAGGAGAACTTAGAGACTGTTGATTTTTGTTATTCGTAATTACACGAATTGCCTTATTACAACATTTTATAATTACTTTATCATTCAAAATGTACAAGCTATTTATAAAATAAAAATTTTCAAGAGATTAATAGTTATTTTTCATGGGAACTTTCCAATCTCATCTTTTTAACTGACAAAAAAAAAAGAAATTTTTCTTTATAATTTGATTATGAACAGTAAGAAGTTATTGTTTCTCTGATAATATTTTTTTTCTTGGAAGTACTAGTGTTTGAGTATTTTTTTCTTATATTGTCATAATAAATAGCATTCTTTAATCTAAATATTTCATTTCAAATCCGCGTACTTACTGAAAGTATACTACTTTTTCTGTGAGTTGTTGCTACAAAACCGTGTAAGTGACTTTACACTGAATATAAACAAGCTATACATAAAATTGCGTTATTTTCTTATAAAGTAAGTCACAAAGAAGTAGCTACAAAGTTCAGTCAGTAAAATATAATTAAATGGCTATGATATTAAGTTTTTTCGTCTTCCTGTACAATCGTGATAACGCAGATACGCTGTATTTACAAACTGCTTTTCCGCGGTTTTGCACGCGCAACGACGATATGTTGAATGCCATGCCATACATAGGAAAAGCTACAAACACCAATGGATTGCCACAGGGAGAATATTATATAAAAGAATTATCGCAACCTATTCATGGCACAAACCGCAATATTACTTGTGATAATTGGTTCACTTTGGTACCGCTTGCCAAATCACTGCTTTGTGAACCATATAGACTGACTCTTGTTGGCATTATAAGATCGTGAGATCCCCGAAGAGATGAAAAATACACGTTCTCAACCAATAGGCACGTCAATGTTCGGTTATGATGGATGTTTGACCTTAGTTTCATACAAGCCTAAGCCCTCCAAGATGGTTTATCTATTATCATCGTGCGATGAAGAAGGTGTCCTAAATCCAATAACTGGTAAGCCTGAAATAGTTATGTATTATAATCAAACCAAAGGAGGCGTGGACACTTTCGACCAAATGTGCTCTTCAATGTCGTGTTCAAGGAAAACGAATAGGTGGCCAATGACTATGTTTTATGGCATTTTGAACATAGCTTTTATCAATTCTTACGTGATATACTGCCACAATGTCCTGTCAAAACATGAAAAGCCCTTGAATAGAAGGGAATATATGAAGAAACTCAGTACACAACTGACTACCCCATGGATGGTAAAGAGGCTAGAGGCTCCTACTTTGCCGAGACATGTGCGGGATAATATTGTCCAAAATCCCACTGCACTGCACAGGATCGGACAACACAAGAAGAGGAACCATCAGCCAAAAAAAAGACGGTACTGCAGTTACTGCACGTCTAAAAAAAAGAGAATGTCAAAGATGACCTGCACTAAGTGCAAAAAAACTATTTGCGGCGAGCATAAAAATGACGTTTGCCATGACTGTATTTCAAATCTATTTTTTATATGACAGATTTGTTATTTTGACTGATTATATTGTAATCATTGGATTACAATATAATCAGTCAAAAAAACAAATCTGTAATAAGTTTATAAAAAAACTTATTTTTATAAGATAATTATAAGTTTTATAAAAGATTTTGTTCCTGAATATAAGGCTGTTGATTTTTGTTACTTTTTTCTAGAAGTCTACTCATTTATTTCTAAATTATCTTAAATATAAAAATTAAAATAAAATTGTTTTTTTTTTTATAGTTTTAAACATACCTTTTGTCACAATAACATAAATCATAAATATTTTGTATTAAATCAATTATAACACGTGTTATAACAATGGTGCGCCTCTGAAGCGTATGGTTATCTTTAACGTATGCAGTGGTATGGTTATCTTTCTAGGGTTAAACAGGTATTTTATTACAGGTAATAAAATATAAGTCTGTCTGTCCTGGATGCTTAAGAGTTTTACTAGACGGATTTAGAAGCGATTTGAACAATAACATAGACATTTATTTATCACTCTGTGTGCCTTTTACATAACACACTTCACTATTAATTTAAACAAGTCATCAATTCATCAATTGGGGTCGGGATGAGCACACACGAAACGTTCTAAAAGCCGCCGCCACTAACAATAAACAACAATCTGACAGCTGGCATTACTAACTTAACACAAGAAAATTAGCCCCCTGTTTACATTATCAGACACAAATACAAAGAATGCCTGCAAGGCAAAAACAATAGTAGGTAAAAAATGTTCATACGTGAGGGTGAATAAAGTGGACACCAAACACTCGTGTTGGTGAGGATTTTCAAGTTACTGTAAAAACACGCAAAGACGACCCGAATACCACCAAAAGCAAAACCCACTTTGGATTGTTGATAACTTGAAATAGCTAATCAGTTAAAGAATGAATAAGAATGGTAATGTACGAATACGAATTAATGAAAATAAAATTAACTCGACAGAATCGTTTCGAGAGAAGAAGTCAGTACCACAGAATAAATAATAGCAATATTAAGTAGGTATGTGTCAGTACAGTACAAAGAGTATATAATCACTACGTTCTAAGAGACGGCACTTAGAACATTGTATGTAGCTAAAATTCACATAGCAAAACAATACCAACATAATAAAAATTATGATGCGCTACCAACTTCATAAAAATTGCACCATGAAGACAGTGACAACCAGGGATGTCAAAATTGTATCGATAACCAGTGTTGTTATTTACGACAAAATGAATATACCGATATCGATACTCTATGCTAGGATCACCGCTTTGTAGGATTTACTATTTATTGTAATGGTTATTTTTAGGTATAAATAAAAGGCATACGGCATTAATATTAAAGCTTTATTTCAAACCAATCATACAAATAGTAACTTCTTAGGTTTTCACGATCACTATTCATTTTCATAACACAACTTTGTTATAGAATATAACAAATATTTTATTTAGAATGATAGCTTCTGTTTCAGTAAATAGCTCATACAGGGAAATACTACTATTTCTTAGAAATTACTCTCAACTATACAAAATGTTCACAAAATAACAAATATTTTAATATGACATTGTTTTCGTATAAACATTTTACTTAACACGTTCGCGGACACTCGGCCTGATTTTGCAATGCCACTTTGACACTTAATTTTTGTATGGAATGCTATAGGCGCACCGTCACCGATAAAAATTACTAAGTACATACATAAAATCACAACTGTCATAGCCTTCGTCTGCTTCAGCAGTTTCATAGCTGGTAAATAGTTTATAACTATATATATAGGACATATCGGCTATAGCCTTCGCCAGCTTTGGCCGGTCCGTCATTGGTAAATAGTTTATAACTATATACATTGGACGCAACGGCTATAGCCTTCACCTGCTGTTGTCGTCCCGTCACAGGCAAATGGTTTATTACTATCAAATAGGACGCACCGGCTATAGCCTCCAACTGCCGTAACAGGTGCATCAATGGTGAATAGTTTTTACTACACAGACAGGACGCACCGGCTATAGCATTCGATTGCTATAGCAGGGGTGTCATTGGTGAATAGTTATTATTATACAAATGGGACACACCGGTTGTAGCCTTTGCCTGCTATAACCACCTGTCATTGGTGAAAAGTTGTTATACTCAATAAATAGGACACAGCATCTGCAGCCTACGCCTGCTATAGCTGGTACGTCACTTGTGAATAATAATTATTATACAAATAGGATGCAAAATTTGGTGCCTCTGCCGTTTCCCCTTCAGGAAATTAGTCTATTTGTATGTAGTAAGGTGCAAAGGCTATGGTTACAAAGGCATAGGCGTTACTGCAGTGGTAAATAGTCTCATTGTTATCTAAGCCTAAGAAATTGTTACTACTAAAAGACACCTTAATATTGGTTTGATTGGTACTGGAAAACTCACAATGAAAAGACAAAATTACACTCATTATTTATTTTAATGTTATAAAAGCATACATAAAAAAAATCTTAATTATTTTAATTTACAATTATATCTGTTGGTAAATCACAACATTTTTTTATATTTTCCAAGTATTATTGGAAATTATAGTGATACATTACAAATGTCACAACTCGTTCTTGAAATTAAACATAAAATAACAAAAAATAAACTAAAATACTTCTAACCCAAGTCTGATCTAGTTTTGAATCTAGATATGTTAATTAAAATAAGGAGAAATTCTATGGACCATACCATAGAACTTCAACTTATTTTAATTAACATAACTAGATTAAAAACTAGATCAGACTTGGGTAAATCGCAGTATTGTCAGCACTCGAAAAGTATCATTAATTACAAAAAAACAACTTTATATCAGACTAAAATCTAATCAGACTAAATTAACTTTATATCCTGCAATATACCTAATTTAAATTTGAGTCACAGCACAATACCATTAATAAAATACAAAAAAAAACTTTACCTAAATATTATCTACCAGTCATTCTGCTTGGCAATGCCATTGCTCAAAACATCCAGGGCGGAAAAGGTGCACCCTTTACACCTAAAGCTAGTTTAATTTTTAATTTTGTTTTTTGCACGTAGCGTCTTCTATGGAAGTAGGATTCAACTTTATTTTTCGACTGTGTCTAGTATGTGGTCTATTTATATTGCATAATGCAGCACCGTACTTGTTAGTGCGATCTACAAGTTGTTCTATTGTTGAAAGAGGGAAGAAACGATTAAATATTTCTATAGGAGACGTATTTACATCAACGAAAAACTGAGGCCCAACACCGCTGTCGTTGAACTCAAACTCTTAGTCAAAGTCAAAGTCAAAGGTTTTTATTTCATATAAACCATACAAAGGCACTTATGAAAAGTCAGAATTTACGTGCACGGTTCCAAAAAGTCGCTTCCTATGGAGAAGAACCGGCAAGAAACTCCATGGTTACTCTTTTAAACTGTATATCTTTTACAATTTCTGTAGATAAAATTTTGGGCGGGATGTAAAAACAACGTAATCTTGGATGCAGTCACTAATATAAAAGATAATTACATAAGCCTTATTAAATGAATAGCGCATTTGACAAGTTTACGGCGTTCTCACATTTACAAAATGTTGAAGCTAAAGAAGCTATATAAAACAATGCATAATATCCGTCAAATATTATAAGTAAGTTTAACAAAAGTTAAAAAGAAAAAAAGAAAACAAAGATTGAAAGAGGTATAATAAGCAAAAAACAAAGTAAAAATATCATTAGAACTGTGATAGAAATTACACATACATTGTCAGTGAGTAGCCAAGGAAGCCACATGTGCAGAAGGTGTTATAGCCAAACGTCCCTATCAGCAACGTAGTCTTTGGTCTTATAATATGCTTTTTGAATAAGTACTCTGGTATAGGAACAGTGGATGTTTGCCATTCTTCGTCTGTGATACGTGGTGACCTAGGACGCTGATGATTGACCCTAGGTACAACTAAAAATGCTGATGTACTAGGCTGTTGATACACTAGAGGTATCATAGGTTGCTGCTGATTATCAACCACCTGCGATCTCGGCATTTGTACTGTAGTATCGATATTTTGAGAAGATACTGAATTTTCACTGTCCATCCAGTCAAGTAAAAGCCAGTCAGTCTTGTAAAAGCGTTTGTGATTCTATTGATCTTGGTGGAGTGGTATCAGAATCAAAAGCACGCAAGTTAATAATGTCGAGTGACTGGATTGACTTATGTACATTTTCCATATTGACTGGGGACGAAACAGCAATTGAACCTACTGACTCAACTGAAGCAAGAACATGAACATGAATTCCTAAGTCTTTTATTGTAATTGGGGAGTCAACCAAAGGCACTTGTTCATCTTGTCCATTTTGAGTGACAGCGTCAATAAATTAGATACGTGAGTTTTCGATGACCCGCTACCTTCATTGGGTTTGTAACTAGTGTCTGAACCATAGTCACCATCACAATCATTATAGGGATCCTGTTCTGACTCACTTGACAATGATTCGCTAACGCTCAATGTTTCAGGTTTCTCTGAACCACAAGACAACTCGTCGGTATCGACATCATTGAATAATTTCAATATTCGTTCATTTTCTTTTTCATGTGGGTCACACGCTTTGCGTTTACTTTCATTTAGTTCTTGTCTAGGACATCTGAAAAGTAAAATTGTACTGAGCTTGTGATTATAAAAGTATTGTCGTATAATGCACTAATAATTAAACTTAATAATATTTCAAATACGTATTCAAAACAACACCATAAAACTAATAATCGTTATGGTTAATCATGCTTGATCAACCATATTTTAGAAGGTCAAAACTATGCATAAATACCTATTCCAGAATACAGAAATACAGACAAATTTATAGCAAATATTGTCATTATGATATTATCATAAAATATTAGTGACAAACTATTCATATTTAGTCAGTAAAATCAAATAAACTCACCGCTTCAGGACAAATAATCTCACGTCCGAAAAAAGTCACAATAGTTCCGCTTCACGGGGCACTCGCCGGCCAACTGAACAATTCGCCATACAACTCTCGCTGCTATGACAGATGCGTCAGTGTGCGTGGGCACACAAAAAGTGACAAGTAGCGACACGTTTGACGGTGTAAAAAGAGATGTTATATGACACCTAGCGATTTGAAAATTTCGGTTTGGGGGCACTTAATAATGAAATATACGATAACAGTATAGAAAACCGTCTGTTGAAGCCGTTGTGCCACTGGAGTGCGAAAAAAATATACGGCTATAGCCGGCGCGTCACTCTGAGTAAAAAGCTGATGTCTGCTATAACCGTCGTGTCCGCGAACGTGTTAATATATTAAACATAGTTTTTATCATTTTCTCACGATGGTCACAACAAACAACCCAATCCATGTTACATTGAACCATTAATTCCAAATTGGTTGTGCAGGAAATATTTTCTTCATGTAATTTATTGGCAATTTTATTTTCAAATATGGTTTTTGCCTTATCTACCGTCTTACAAAGATTTTTTGTAGGATATGTTAAGGATTGTTTGTCGTGCCACCATTCCCTGAGCGAAATATATTTATAAAGTGTATCTTCACTATCAGGATTACCATTTTTAAAACATGCTTCACAAATATTGCACGTATTTTTAAAAAGGAGTTTAGCAGCAACATATCCACTTACATAAACTACTGGCTGCTCTTCAAAACATGTCAAATCTGTTTCATACTCGTTGAACACTTCATCAGGCAATGAAATTATTGGATACTCTAAGTTTTGTGAAGACATTTCTGGTTCTTGTACACACGTAGACGCATGCTCCGTATCTTCTTTTCCCCTTAAAATTTGTCGAAAATTTAAATAAAATTTATTTTGGTCCTCTTCACAGTTTGATCCACGACTAATTGATGCTGTAAAGCCAGACACTAAAACTGTTTTTAAGCTGCCGTAAAATGCGAACATGTAGGGTTTTTGTTTGTAACCCCATGCTGACGTATTACCCCAAATAAATTTTCTAAAGCGTCTTGGTTCAACTGACGCAGATTCAGATACTTAAAACCTTCTTTAGTTTTTAATTGCGAAAATATGTCTTTTAAAGATTTGAGAGGAATTTTAAAGCCATTAATGCATCTCACATGACTAAGCTGCAGCTGAGAATCAGATTTTATAAATTTAATGAAATCCATTTTTTTTAAATAGTAGTTCCACTTGTCCACATGGTTGGATACATTGGAAACATTCTCACGAATTCCCTTTTTCACATCTTTGTGAGATGATGGCCCATTAGTTGCATCAAACAATTGATCCAGCTCCTCTATAATGTGAGCAGTTTCATAAATTTCCTTTTCTTCTGTTTTGTGATTATAGGCCATCATCTTTAAAACTGCTGCCATTGTGTTGCTTAGTGCATGTGCGGCATATTTGACCTTCATTTTGACCTTGTAGGTGGGGTTTACCACAGTTTGGTTCAATTTATAGAAATTAAGAAAAATTTTATTTCTCTCTTCTGCTTGTCTAAGGTGACGCCACCTTCCGGTTTTGTCACCATATTTAATTTCTCCTGCCTGATAAAAATTATTTCTAATGGATTTGAATAGGTGCGGTATATCATACATTATAAAAATTTGGTCTTCTCCAACAAAAAAAAAAATTGCTTTCTGTAGTTAAATGAGTAAACTTTTTTAATAAATTTAGAGCACCAACATTTGTTGGGCCTTGGTCACAGACAGTGGTTAATATACATAGCCCTGCATTTTTAAGGGCTATAATAATATTTTTAATAAGTACAGCCAATCTTTCCGAAGAAATGGTACCTTCTACAAAGTAGTAGGCCAAAGGCTGCTTGACTGTTTTACAAATTCCTTGAACCATAAAAACCAGCACAAGATCCGCAATATTAGGATAACGTCCCATTTCATCTCCTAAATCTACATATCCTTCAACCTTATCTGTGCTTTCATTGTAAATTAAGCGCTTTTTTAAGGCCATCTCGTCGAATAACAACGCAAATTCTTTGTCACGAGCAGGTGCATCAGCAATATTTTTTTTTAGAGTTTTTACTATGTTATGATTTATACCTGTTTCCATAGGAATACTTTTTATTATTCTATGTAAAGTTTTCTCACTAGGTAGTGGCAGTAATTTTTGTAGATATCTATAGGTCCTTGGAGACCGTTTAAATATTGCTAAGGACAATATTTTGTTTTTAATATCCCAGCGCTTGCCATGAGGTTTCCGCTTCTGATTCTTGAATGTATCTGCCAGAATATTTTTCAAAAAGTTTGACTCAAGTTGGTCCAAATTAATAGATGTTTTAGCAAGAGCCTTCAGGGAATCTTTAGCAGTCTTGAGAAGCTGTAATAGCTTTTCTTCCCTACGTACATTTAAAAGCTTTTTCTCATCTGCAAAAAAATTTAACATTTAAGGTTTATACATACTTATGGCTTAAAAATATATATTACAAATAATATTACGTGGCCTTACAGCCCATATTGGACTACAGTTAACAGGCTGCATTGATTGATGAGTCCCTGAATGCAGAATTTGAAATATATATAACATAAAGTAAATGTTATATGCTATGAATAATAATCTAATATATAAAAATTTCGTGTCACTGTATTTGTTATCGAAGTCCTCCGAAACGGCTTGACCGAATTTTATAAAAAAAAGTGTATATTTTGTAGGTCTGAGAATAGGTCGTAGGCATTATTTATACCCCTAGGTGATAAGGTTGGCCCTATCCAGAAAATTTATATGACAGAACAACGTTTGCGGGACACAGCTAGTAATCTACAAAATATAATTAGTATGCAAAACAAATGAATAAACAATAATAATCTATAGTAATATTAATATATAATAGGTGAAATCAACTTATTAGTGAGCCTTGTGTAATATGGTTTTCATTATTTTATGAGTGTATTTGAAGGAAAGAATATGATGGTGACTGCTTGTGATTTTAATGTGTGATACTGACAATTATTGATGTGAATAAGTGCTTGTATGGTGTGATTAGTTGCATGCTACTGCAACCTGCATGGTATTAATTATTCTAGGGTACTATTGATAAATGAGATTGGTGCCCCAGTGTGCACGGAAGATAAATAAAAAAGGGCGTCGATAATGGGCGATATTATGGGCGAATAATAAAGCCTATGATATGCCATTATTAATATCTATGATAAAAAATTAATGCTAAAATGTTACTAGTCTTTTGTCATCTTTTCAATTGACATTAAAGTGAGAAATATGTGTAATTTATAGGTATTATGAATTTGGCTCTAATTATATATGACTACACTATTGAAATAGCAAGATTCATCATAGAGAAAAAATAATCATGTTACTGTATTCTAAAGTAGAGCTCATGCTATGCAGTCTAGGTTCTAGATCCCTGATAATATAAATAAGCAGCATGGGTTCTCATTTGTCTTAGATGATTGTTATTAACTTAACAGAGCACATAGAAAGCTTACCAGTAGATTTTCCCATTCGTGTGTGGCTATGTACAAATACTTGTCTTGGCGCACTGCTGGTTGATGGTTGAGGTTCAACATTTAATGAGTCAGTCATGGCTGTAACATAAAAAAAATTTTTAATTAAACAAACATATAAGTATATGTAAAGCATATTCTAAACATTGTATAAAAGAAATAAGTCAACTGCCTCTAGTTGGTCTAATGATCCCAAGCACAACTGCTGAGCATGAGGTCTCCTCTTAGATTCCTGGGTCTTCCTGTGTAATTGAGTTTTTCTCTTAGAAAATTCTCAGTAGCAGCCCAGAGTTTGAATAGTTCTCATTAAATGACAATAGGCTCACCACCTATTACTAAAATAGTAATAGTACTTAAAAATAGCATTAATGAAATGTGGGTGTACAACTGTGTACACCTCTGCCTACTTTTTTGGGGAATACAGGCGTGATGCTGTGTATGTATGTATGATAAAAGTCATAAATATTTTTTTAATGCTGTAGTATGGCTACAATACACTTGTACAATTATAATAAACACTGACCTGTTTTCCGTTTAGTACTATACTTCATTTCCACTGAAACTACACTGGATGTGCTTTCTGTTACAGTAACAGAAGTTGAAGTATTTGGTACATTCTCCTGATCTATATACATTTTGGGCTGAAGTACATTCTTTGATGAATCTGAAACAGGGTATTCTATGTATATAAAAGTGAAATACCAGTCACTTTCTAGCTACAAAATATTAGACACAATAAAGTCCACAAATTAACTACCAAAGTGATAATAATCTTAGATGGTCAGACAAAGTTGCCAATTTGTTATTATAGGTATATTTTTAAGCATTTGAATATAACACTTAACTATTCAATACATACCTTCAACTGTAGCAGGACTTGCATTGGGCTGATCAATATTTTGATTGAGTACTCCAATAGTACAATCACTTAGGATTGCTGGAACAGAATATTAACACTTATTATATTATAGCATTTATCACCACTCATGTCTTGGTAAGGGAAGATGTTATTTCGAATGTAAAGGAGAGTGCTGAGTGAGAGACATTAACAATAATGATTTAATAATTATAACATGTGAGGTATGGTAGAACATCTTAGAGATTATGTAACTAACTCTTGTGTTGCTTTAATGCAAATGAATTATAGTAATTAAAGGTAGTTATTATAGTAACACATAATAATAATGTTTAGGATGTCATTAGAACAAGTATTTTGTAGGGCCTACAACTGCTCAAGGTCTGGATGTTAGTGCATGTCAGAATTATAGAACACAACACAAAGACATCCATCTTAGTCTAGGATAAGTTCATTATCAGATGAGTATATAAGTCCAGATCAAAATTCTTGACACATAAGTGATTAAAACACATGTATTACAACAGAAGTATGCAGAACTATAATGTATGTTTCAGTAAGTAAGTATAATTTCTATAAATCATATTTTCTTAACCATATTAATGTATCATATATAAAGTATATAATCATGTGATAAATCTAATATTAATATGTATTTTGTACACTACAAACAGTGCCATATTATCCATCCATATCATATTTTTTATCAAAAGATTACACCAGGTTCGATAAGGTAACCCATTAAACTCTTATTTCATGATCTCCTATACAGTGGCTCTTATCAGTGCACAGTAGAGTTTAAATAATAAATGATGTACTCTTACCTTTTGGAAATTGTGCTCTTTGGCGTCCAATTTTTAGAGGAAAATCTACAAAGAATTCTTCTGTCAGTGGTGGATGTTGCAGGTCCAATTTGGGCACGGCAGATTTAAGTAGATGATTTCCATTCTTATTAAAATCTGCTGCAGCAAAATGAATGCCACACACAAATTTTAACTGATGCAGTTTTTCAATGGGTAAATATACTAAATCTTGCTGACCAATAGCTTGAACCCATTGTTTACATCTGAAAATATAATAGATACAGATAGATATTCTACACTTACATTGTATGATGAAAGGGTAGTCAGAGAAAGGTAACCCACTGACTGACATTCACACAGTTGAGCAGATTTTAGGACTCTAAGACTTATTTGCTTGACACACATATATATGTAAGATATTTATTTATTTTATTATGTAAAAACTGTCAAATCCATTTAATTCGTCTTTAACACATAGTTATGCCTATTAGTTGCATAGGAGACCTGTAAATTTGCCAAGTGGTGAGCCCAGCAATATAAAGCTACAATTCTAGAGTTGGTGATGTCAACATGAGTATTCACAAAAGCTTTATAATTCCATGTGTGAGAATTGTATAGTTTTAGCCTGATCGGATAAGACACGATTTTAGTAACTTAAGTGTAAATAGTGAAAATAATTATGAAATTGTTTAGAAGGCGTATTATAAAGACCTTTGATTAATATGCGTCCATGTGATGAAGTACTTAATATAGAGCTTAGACAACGGAACTATTTATTATAGAAGAACTATATATTATGACAAATTGCAATGGTGATGTACGACTTGAAAGTACCTGGCTATACACAATAAAAAAACTTACCTGGCGGGATCTAGGGGCAGGGCTGCAAGAAACAAGTTAGGAACAGAAGATCTTGTTCTGTTACATATGACGCACTTTTGGAATGATTTGCTAGCCATAATTCAGCAGCAAAATGAGTCTCTGTCTCGAAAAATACACTCGTTTATATAAACAAGCTCACAGCAGATCACTAATAGGGCGAGGCGATGTCTTCACACTAAATCGGAGGAGAAGCTCCCAACTCAACGATAAAAGCAGAGAATCGACGCACAAATTAGTAAAAACTGATAAATAACAAGAGAAATACACAAACACATCCGAAAACGGCCGGTAGGACTTTGTTATTGACATTTGAGATCGACGCCATTTTGCTTGTTATTTTGCCGGACATACCAACATTATATTACGAATTTAAGATGTCGGGTTGAATTTGTAATGTTGGCATTAAAATCAATGTGAACCAACATAAAATGAACCGCGGTGAATACTATCTTTCAATACTTCATAGTTCTAGAATAAATAGGCTATTCACAATGTATGGAAGTGTCCACCCACTGGTACAGTACTGCAAAACTAGCAATAAAAATGACAATGTCAAATGAAAGAGACTCCCATAGACAAACGGTAGATAACAGAATGACGTTTTCTGAGTTTGCTGATTAGCTGACCGCCATTTAGGGACACGGTATCGAATAGAAAGAATCGATACTGTAGGCCAAGCACGAAAAACTATCGTATTCGTATCGTAAACGTATCGAGTCCACGATACGATTACGGAGCAAGACGTTAGTTCGTAGCACGAAGCTCACTCTAGCGACTATCGAGAGCTCGATAGGTTTACGTTAGTGACGTCATCCTAACGTAAGTTGAGTGAGCATTGTCGAATGAATGGTGCGTTCGAACACTAAATTGAAAAATGTTTTATGTTTTTACTATTGATTTAACGTTTTATTTATTGGAAATTAAATGAAAACTTCAAGGTGAGATTTTGAAAAAACTAAAAATAAGTGTTAGGAGATTCTAAATGGTATGGTCTTTGAAAAAATTAAACATAATTTTGTAGGCTAACATGATATGTTGTAGTTTTCAAACGTCTCTACTTGATATGTTTGTGTTACAATGACGCGCCTTACGAAGGTTAAGTTTGTTTACAGTTTTTAATTCATGCGTACATACATAGCATCACGCCTGTATTCCGCGAAGGGGTAGGCAGAGATGTATACAATTGTAAACCCACATTTCATCAACCTATTTTTAAATTCGGTTTCATTTATGTCTATAGGATTTATTGTCTTTCTAAGCTTGGCTCTGCGCGTACCTAATTTCTCTGTAAATAATAATAATAAAAAAAGTTAACATTAACTTATATATTAGTAAATTTTTATTTTAGTTTAGTGGGGTTACTCTTGAAACTAATACCAATTCCAATCCAATTTCAATATTAAATTGACGCCTTAAAACAACGCGTAATTTTAAAATAAATTTACCTACATTATTGTTGCCCCAATTTTAAAGCATGTTGTCTTCATAATATCCTGAATCTATAATTATTTATTAGACATTTTGGCATTTAAAAGTACGAACTGACATATTTCCAATGTCAATCGAGCGGAATTATTTTCAAGAGTAAGCCCATAGGAAATATCACATGGTATACTCAATAAACTTGCAGCAAAATAATAATATAAAGAACTACGTTCGTATGGTAGTCTTTGTACTTTATTAAATTTATTGTTCAATTAACTTAAAAATATTATAAAAACACTATAATACAAATAAAAATACATTTAAAGACATAAAATCAATGCAATGTTCGTTTAAATCTATAATATAATTGAAACGAAACTTTTCTCACCGAAGAATTCTAAGTGAATAAAGTTTCGACTGTGCTCGATAGCCAGCCTTCGAAATTTACGATACCGTACGTCAAAACAACGTTCGTGCTCTCAATTATTGTTTAAAAGTTTCAAGTTTCGTGTTAGTGTAGTTAAAGTGACGATACGTTTGCGATACGATAGTAGTTAAAATCTTTCGTGCTAGCAAAATTAGTTCTTTTTACGCACGATAGAGGCGCTGCTGAAATCTCATACAAAATGGTTACGTTAACGATACGAATACTTTTTCGCAAGTATTTCGTGCTAAGCCCACTGTACTCGGTACAAGGGCGGATCCAGCTTTGGTGCACAGGGGGGGGGTCACATAGTCGTGTTCAAGTTACAAGAAGTTATAATTTAATTTTTATAATCATAGTTACAAGTAAAAAGTAGGTATTCTATTGATGTATTTAAGTACTTACTGTACTTAAAAATACCTATATATAAATAACAAATAATAAAATTATTTTCGTCTCCGATACCTATTTAAAACTAAATCGCGACGGTATTTCCTAAGACTATCACTGAGAAGAAATACCGAAACAAACTCAGAGGTCACAGTCGTTTTAAATTTAGAGATACAATTTTACAATTTTATCGAATTATTAACTAAAAGGTGTTCCGATGCACGCAGTAATCGCTCACAGTATCTTGATTTTTCTTGTGACTTGACTTGGTTTGGGACTTGATTATTTTTGATTATTTTCAGTACAAAGTTCCAAACAGGTGGTCATCTACTCTAAATTGAAATTCGGGTGTTTTTTTAAATTTCAATAGCCTCGCGGAGCATTCACGGTATATATCGGTTTTCTTTTGCCAGGATTTGGGGTTTATCAAAACGTATAAAATGGTTGGTCTTGGGTTTATCTGTTGTGTGTTCACAGACTGCATATCACAGAATACTTTATACTATAGGAAATAGAGACCTCTCTCTCGTTAAATTTAGGACACAGGGCACATAGACGCCATCTATAGTAGGTATTACGAATGCACTACTAATGCCACGGCGCGGGGCAGCGCGAGGGCGCGCGGTATGAGGAACCGATGACGGCCGCGCTGACAACCGCGCAGCCTGAAGGGTGCGTGAAGAGTACGATCGGGCGCCGTTTGATCTATCTTTGTTTTTTATTATAGTCTTTATTTATACAGTCCGCTCTTTTGCTATTGCTGTAAACGATAGGACCCCGACATGCATATACATTTGTTTAGGTATTATTAGGTATCTACTTAGGGTCCAACCAACAAAGATATAAAAAACGTGATTCAACCGTACCAATATATTCAATATATCCTCCATTCTTTTTTTTATTGCTCATACAGCAATAAAAAAAAGAATGGAGAATATATTGGTACGGTTGAATCACGTTTTTTATATCTTTGTTGGTTGGACCCTAAGTAGATATCTTATGAATAATTTGGAAGAATATAATGAAATAAAAATAATGGTTTTCAAAGATCTTTAATTACTTAGCATATTTTTATTGCCTTTAATTTATTGATGTCATTATCCGTCTTCCCGCATAATATTTTAGTTAAATTTTTGTAATAATGGTGAATAAAAAATCGGGATGACAAAGTAATCTTAAATCTATCAAGTTTTCTTTATGGATTTGGCAATCAATGCAGAAAGTCGAAACTAGTATGTACAAATATTACTTACTTAAAAATGGTTTTAAATTATTTAATGCTATATATGTTTTTAATATGTCATCATAAATGACTTGTAATTCGGATATGCATTTTATTAATGAGTAACTGGGACTGCGAAGCCAGTTCCGACCAGCATACTCCCGATATTTAATAAATTCAAGTTCACTTTTACAAATAAGTCTTCCTTGCATATCTGTTGCAAAATAGCATTAAGCGCCATCTATAGCTTTACGAAGGTAAAAAAATATTAATATAACCCTACCAAATTGCAAAATAATGATTGCCATACGACAATGAATGTTTAAATGAGCTACTTTATTTTGTCGATTTATAATTGTCCTGTTTCCTACTCATTTGTTCGAAGATTGTACACCCTGTTTCCTACTCATTTGTTCAAAGATTGTACACCCTGCTGCATATTTTGTTGAGCGTCTAATCTTGACGTTAGCTATGTGTTCTTTCAACCTGGTGCCAATGCTACGCTTTGTTTGCCCTATGTATGATAGCCCACAATCGCAATCAATCTTGTAGACCCCTGCATCTTGTAAGGGAATGTGGCACTTCACCGGTCTTAGAAGTTGGCTGATCTTTATATGTGGCTTGAAGTAGGTTTTGATAGAAGCACGCTTCAAGATGTGACCAATTCTATTGGTGACCCCTTTGATGAAAGGTAGGACAGCAGGTCGGCGATCAACTGTGGTGGGCTTTGGGCGGCTTCTACGACGGGGCTGTGAAGCTCGTAAGTTATTTTTTTTGAAAACTTGCTTCACATGGTTGAGTTCTCCTGCCAGGTGGTCCCCGTCGCAGATGCCTTGTGCTCTCTGTAACAAAGATTTGGCGACAGTAGCTAACTGACAAAGATGGTGGTGAGATTCTCTAGGCTAGTTTATTTTGCATACTTCCACAGCATTATGTCCTATGGCATTTTACTGTGGGGATTGGCTGCTGATATCGAGACAATATTTATATTACAAAAAAAGGGCAGTCCGAGCTATTTACGATATGAGAAGCCGCGAGTCGCTCCGTGAACTATTCAAGGAAATAAATATACTTACATTACCATCGTTGTACATATTTAGCAATATTATGTATATTCGGAAAAATATTGCCCAATTTCATAAGAAGAGTGACCGCCACAATCTAAACACCCGTTACAAAGATAGGCTTCAAGTACCAGGTTTTCGACTTAGTAAGACCAATAAGTCATTTATGGGTAATAGTGTAAGGTTCTATAACAAGATTCCTCGTCATATTATTGACTTGCCGGACATAAAGTTCAAACCGATTGTTAAACGCGTTCTAATGTCCAGAGCCTATTATAGTTTAAATCAATACATTGAAGATACAGATGTATGGCGAACAATTCCTTGCTGCACACTGCGACCCACTGGCGCTATTTGACCAGCGCAGACATATAGATACTTACTTTTGTATATTCGTTTATTTTCTGACCAAACTGTCTTTTTACAGTTGATTTATATTATTATCTGACATACGTATTTACTACTGTATCGTGACTTGTTATTAATCTGATTATAGATTCTACTCTATATTCTCATAAGAGTCTTTAATATTAATTTCATTGCTATACTGTAAAATGTGAGCATCATGTGGTTTATAATCATAAATATTACATTAATACATACATTCACCTGCCTATTGCCAGGCATTATGAGTTTGTCATGCTTACTAAAATGTCTTACTGATGGTGGCGTTGTGTATCGGGTCGTTGAGTTCCCTTCAAAATGGTTGAGTTCAGCGATGCTGAGGCGCACGTCATACTCGTGAACGGGTGCTGTCTGTTGGGACTGGTCAGCTCGTAATTGCCTTGGTAATCGTTTTGGCTTTATAAACTTCTACTATTTCAATTATTTGCTTTTGTTTTCCTCTTACATTATTCTCACATACCATCAATATACGATTGTAAATAACATTTTATTTTAAAAAGCGTGTCTATGGAGTTTCTTGCCGGTTCTTCTCCATAAGATCAACTATTTTGGAACCGTGCACCTAGCTTCGACGTTTCATAAGTGCCTGTAATCTGGTCTATGTGAAATAAAAATATTTGAATTAAAAAAAAAAATTGAATTCACCGTTCAAGTATCTTTCTGTGTGGTCTGGATTATGGATAAGTAATATATCAAGGAAGGTCAGTGACTTTGTTTTCTCCATAGAATTAGAATATTTTTGGTACCCCATAGAAGAACATAGAGCTCAAAAATGTGCTACCGATTTTGAATTGTCAATGTGTGCATGCAATAGTAATGTACAACGTGGAAATATTGACACATATCAATTATCGATCAACAATATTTCAGATGTAAAGAATTGGTATACAAAATTAAAATATTTTCAATCAAATTATGTTAATAAAACTAAAATCACAAGGGTAGCTATTATTTAATGCACTTAATTAATTAATTACATTATTATAATAAAAACATTTCATACGCTCACATTATAATTATATTTCATTGGTAATACGTACTTTGTAAAGAAAGCAGATTTAAGGACCCTGAGCAGTGTATAGAATATGACTGATTGAGATGATGATTGACTGAATGATTTTTACCTACCTATCCTTTACCATTGCGGAGGTGGTCTGGACTCAGCGCAGGACACGCTTAAGGTGTGCCCTGCCTAGACCGCTGAGCGGCAGAGTACTAAGAGCCAGTATCGGGCGAGACCTGTCTCTGCTGGCAGTAGTGACGGCTACGCTGGCAGATAAAGTGAACTGGAGAGGAATGGCTTCCTTTTGTGAGACTGTTGTCGTCCAGGAAGACGCCGTCGAGCGGGACTGGGAGAGGGCCGATCCCTCTCGGAGAAGAAAGCGTCTAGGAGGCAACCGCCTCGGCGCCTAACAGCCGAAACCTCGCCTTTATGATTTAAGATAGGCGGCCCTTTGGGGTCACAGATGCTTAGAGAGGCTCTGTTTACCCATCGTGATCCCAGAGAAGACGGTGGCATGTGCTATCGTGCACAGCGAGGCTTAGGAGAGACCTCTGTCCAGTCTCTCCAGGGATGTGTCTCAGTTAATAGGTGCTGCATAGCGGGGGTGCTGGAGCTGGTCTATTACGTGCTTCCCGCCATATGCTGATGTTGACCACCGAAGTGGTTTAATTGAGATAAGAATTCCACACACCCCGGTCTTACCCATAAAGGCCGCGAGTATTTTTGAAGGCTTCCCCCGAAAAAAATTGGTATATCTTTTCTTATTTCTTCTTTTTCTTTATTTTTATTCTTCTTTATCTTTATCAATTAGTCTCATCCATTATTCTTTTTCCTTAGCATCGACAGGAAACCTTTTAGTATAAAAAAAATTATCATAAAATTGTGATATTCTCTTGAATTATAGTAAAAAATATGTAAACAACATATTCATTACGCTATCACATATAGGCTCAGTGCTCACCGCCTAAAGGTGATAGCGCAGGAATCACCAACTAGTTTCATTCAGGGTCTGTTTTTAAAATTAATATTAGTAGCGCTTTTCGTTAGATGATTATTAACAACCAAGATCCGCACAAAGTAGGTTGGCGGTCCAGATTCGAACCGCATTTGGGGACTACTGTAATAGCGTGATGAAATATATTTATTACGTAATCTGGGCCACTAAGCTATGCTAAGCTTCTTATATGTTATAAGCGTTCGGACAGACACACCGACAAACAGACAGAAACGTTTCCAAACATTTTGGTTTCACCTTCTGTATCGATAGTATTAGATACCCAATTAAAATTTTGGAAAAATAATCAATGTGGAATGATAATTGGTACATCTACACTTTAAATAAATTCTGATATCGGAACATTTTGTTCTAAAATTTCATCGACACAATAGTCGACACTGACAACTCACTATTTTGTGTACATGAAATGAAAATTTATGTTAGAACAACGTCCTTAATATTGCTTTTATGACCATTGTTTTTTACTACAGAGAAAATTTACTATTTTATTGATAGGATTTGATTTTCCAAATAAATTTTCTAAAGATAGTTTTCTCCAAAATACGGCCATGAAAATATATGCTGTTGTTGACAATTTACCTGTGAAATTATTGTTTTTCTGGATTATTTATTAAAGAAACATCGCAGTCACAAACAGGACACGTAAACATCGCTTATAAATTTTAAAACTGTTTAAAATATACAGGATTCACTGACAATACGGCAAATATAAGTTAGCGTGATTTTTGACAGTGACACTGGAGAAAACAACATCTGCCAATAGTGCTGATCGAACCTAAATATGCTTTCTCTTTCTAACATGTGATATTTCCGTAAGAGATTTCATACCCATATTAGGCTTTGTAGGTCTTTTTCTATCCTACGTTTATGGTTTTCTCTAGTTCCATAGTGAATTGAATTTTATTATGTATGGAATTTAGGTGGTCTATATATATATATAATCGTTATATTTATAATCCGTAAAATATAGCTTCGAGATTAGAATGACAGCCGCCAAACCAATGTGACTAGTGCTGACAAAGTACTGATCAAATCGATATAGTTAAATAAAGTACTGCTCAAATCGTTTTAAATAAATTTAAAATAAAAATATATCTATTCAGTTAAATATTTTACAGTCAGATCTACAGATCATTTTATTTTAGTTATTGTGTTTTTTTTGTTAGAAAATTCTCATTAGGAACCCAGAGTTAGGTAGTTGGTGGTTTTTTTTTTAAATCTTTATATAAAGGACTTGGTTCACAAAAGTAAAGAGCGAACATGTCGTCCTCGTAGTACTTTTAAACTAAAATTCTCATTTCCAACTAAAATAATTTCTTATAACAAAAATATGTTAACAAAATCTTACTAATAACAAATATTATAGCTTTGCATCATATTATAAACTTACAACAATAAATATTATACTGAGTCATACTTAATATGCTCGTATATCATGACCTAACTTTCAACCCAAACTTAACTAACTTAAATAATATTTTGGCCTCAAGAGAGTTTGGTTGACTTAGCACAACATTACAGCCGCCCACAACTCTAAACATGGTATTAGTAACTACAAGACTTCTTACAGCCTCGTTCCGGACACATTCCACTAAAATATGATGTACATCTTCAATGACACCACATTCAGAACAATTCAGTGACGTCACTTTCTTCATCATGAATGCAAATTTATTAAGCGGAATGTGCCCGGATCGAACTCTAAGAGCAGTTACTATATCCCTTTCTAAGTTACTTGACTCAAACCAAGGGTAATGATAAGGCTCAGATCGTATAGTTCTGTACCAGATACCCTTATTCAATGAGACATTTTCAAAATATTCAGACCAAAGCTTAAAAACAATATCCTTCAAAACAGGCAACACATCAGTGTAAAACGGCACAATGTATTGAGACAGTCTGTCAGATACTGCTTCTTTCGCTAGACGATCCGCTTCCTCTTCATTACCCCACAGCACCACGTGAGACGGAATCCATTGCATGACAACTGTTTTGCCGGATTTTTTAAGTTTTCTAATGGTTTCTATTTGGTGTGACACCCCCGTGGTTCGGTCGGTCCTGCGCCTGACGGCGCCAACCGGTTGTGTCGGATTGCCGTTCCATCGGACAATGAGAGTGAAGGAAGAGGGAGTGCACTTGTGTTTGCGCATACACTTGTGCACTATAATATCTTCTGCGTATTTGGCTAATCACTTCGGAGATAGGCCGCCATGACCGAAATATGGTCTGGAGGACTGTGTGTTCATCATTAAAATCAGGATCGCTAAACAAACAAGAAAGATACTAATTTTATTCTGTATGTAAGAAGACGAGGTTTTATTCTTGAAGGCAATAGGTACTCTTTTCATGAACACTAACAAAATAAAGATATTTTTTATTCATTCGAAATGTAAATCGACTGAATAAAAAATTCTGTAATAATTGCTCACAACATTTTTGCAACAAGACGTAACCTTGTAAAGACGTCGTAGATAACTAAGTTTATTTTTTTAAAAAAATGTCCGTAAAATATAGCATGATTAGAATGGCAAATGTCAACAAAAGTGACAACTACAATGCGACTGAACTTTGTTGTAACGTCATATCGAATGATTTAATATAACACATGAAAAATTTATCGTAACTAGCGTGTTAAAATTTTTCTAAGTACAGTGTACCACATGTAAATCAACGTAATATATAAAATCAGCTATAAAACTAAAAAAAACATACTAATAAATAGTTCCAAAAATTAACCTAATGATCTATGACGTCTTTACAAGGTTACGTCTTGTTGCAAAAATAATAGGGATGGGACCAATTTTTATAGAATTTTTTATTTAATAGATTTACATTTCGACTGAATAAAAAATTATTTATTTTGTTATTGTTCATGAAAAGAGTAAGTATTCCCTTTCTAAGAATAAAACCTCGTCTTCTTAAATATAGATTAACAGTGAGCGCATTGACGTGTCATATTTATTGTCTGTTTAGCTATTCTGATTTTAATGATGAACACCCACTACTCCGGGTCTGAAAAATTATCTGTAGGTCATACAAATATTTGCTTCGGGGGAGAAACGAACCCGCGACAGGGCAGCAGTCAGTCTCTCGACCACTCCGCGGACACGGTTTTTGTTTTTATGGGTTTTGTTTAATTTTATCTGCCTGAATTAAAATCAATATTTACATACTGTTAAATATTGACTGAATAGGTATATATTTATTTTTATTTGACTTATATCGATTTGATCAGTACTTTCTTTATTTATGGGTATCGATTTGATCAGAATTTTATCTGCACTAGTCAAATTGGTTTGGCAGCTGTCATTCTAATCAAGCTAGTATATTTTTTTATTACGATTAAATTTCATGTGTTAATTAAATCACTCGATAATTGATATGACGACAAAGTTCAGTCGCACTCACATTGAAGTTGTCAATTTTGTTGACATCATGAATTCATGACATCTTTCTTTCATTCAAATCAAATTCATCAGGTTTTATTTCAGGTATTAATTATATTTTATTAATGAATTAATATTATTTAGTACCTACCTATTATAATTTTAAACATCTCCTTTCATAAGTACCTTAACTTGTTTTCTGTTCGTCATGAAGAATTTTATATTGTTTAGGGCGCGAAAGCAAACGAACTGGTGTTAGTTACACCGTGTTTCAAAAAGAAAGTATAATTGGTGCTACTTTGACGGAACTGAGCTTTAAGAAACCTCATCCACACCGTCAAGACTGGTAAGTTAGTTAAAAAGAAGAAAGAGTACTCTGCAATAAACTTCTACACATTCCTGTACCTCATCATTATTTACTTATAACTTTCACATCATAATGTTTAACAAACATGTCCAATAAAACAGATATTCAGCGAGTTTATTTCCTAATATGAAGATATTCTGAAATCTTTTAAATATTTAATGTTCCATTTCCATGGATTATTTGTCTTTGTTGACTTGATTTGGGTTAAATTTTGATCAAAATAGTTTGCTACTTGATATTTTGTACTCTAGAACTTTATTTTATTTTCAGATAACACTATTTACAATATAATTTTAGATGTAACTACTGGGTACAAAGCAAGACATTAACACTTCATATCAGGTACTTATCTTAGATTTTCACTAGGTGTCTAATAACTTATAAATGTGTGTTTGTAAAGTTCTTTAATGTTCTTGTAATTTATTTATTTTTGGTGTACAAAAACTGGATTTATGTTTTTTGATGTTATAATTTTATTCATACTATATGATATAATTATATAACATATCATGGATTAACATGTAGTATACCTTTTAAACATGGGTTTGAATAAAACTAGATTTGGCAGGTTGCTACATATAATCATTTTAATTTAAGTGTTAAAATTTCCTCTCGTAATTAATAATCTTATTATATTATACATTTACTTTTATAGAGGCACTAATATTGGAAATAACTATGAAATACTACAGCGGCTACTTGTAGCATTTTTTTAAATTACTATTTTTATTCTGGTTATGTATACCTTTTGGTTATACTGACTAACTAGCTCTGCCAGTTGCTTACCAAATACTATTAACTACTGGCAATGATTAAAAGCAGCAGTTGTATGTGTAGAATTGATACAATAAAAATTACAAAAGGCATGTTTCTTGACAAGTTTAGCAAAGTAAAGACTGAGCAGTAAAATAAATAGAAATGATTCGCAAGAAATATTTAAATGGGCACTGAAATAAATATTGAGCAGAAATGTGACCGAATGGGCAGTTATCAAATCATGGATGGGTATCCGTCTGGCAGCATCGGCAGTTGCGACCAGAAAAGTCATGCAGTACGCAGTCCGCATACCCATACAGTATGGTAGTCCTACAAGCCCTTAACAGTCAAACTGTCAACTCTGAACTCATTTACGAGTGCCATCGAAAACTTAATCAGGTAGGCACTATTAATAACGTAACCATACAATGGATCAAAATGGCTCCCAAGGGAGCGATGCAGCAGATGAGACCGCAAGGAGGGGCTCAAGCAGGGCCGCTATAGGTCCAGAACCCATAGTACCACTCCCCTCAGACACCTACATACCCTGTAAGACAATGTACTAGGCACCAACACACTGACCTCTGGATGAACCATGGTGAGTGCAGACAGGCCAAAGAAGCTCTTCCGACTATCGACGGCCGTATCACCAGGCAGCTTCTTCTACTGTCAAAACAACAGCTGTATTTAGTGACAGCAGCACGGGCCATGGGTCTTTTAATAAACACCTCTATGTTATAGGTGTTACTGACAACCCTTTTTGCAGACTGCCTGCTCTTTGCAGACTGCCTGCACTTTGCAGGTCGCCACTTACACGGCTAAGTACTTCGGAAACCCAGGTACTCTCCGAGAGGTCGCAGGCAAGATCAAGTTCCTGCTGGTCTTTCTTGAGGAGTTGGGGTGGATTGAATAATCCATTCCCACCCCGGACGCAAAATAATCGCCAAGAGCGGGGAGTTGCAGTTATGAAATCGTTTGTTGGTAAGGAATCTCATTCTAAACAATTGTAAAAAAACCATGCAGTAAAATGTATCCCTTGTATATTTCAGCGTGTAAAGTAAACTAGGAATATAATTTGTAACAATATGGAAGTTATGATTTTATGGTATGACTATGAAAGGAATAGCTCTCCCTTTGATTTACTTGCTTGTTGTGGGAGTCAAATAAAACATTTTTTATGACAATAATACTTTTAATTGGGTAGTATTGAATCACAATTAGTGATTCAAAGATCATTTTTATTGTATAATAAGCGCAGGTTTAGCTTTCGAGGGCCTGCCCCTCTTCCACTTTTGTCTGAGAGGAATATTTTGGTAATATAATCTCCCATTTATTGAAAAACTGCTTTTTAAAATCATCAAAATTTTCGGGTTTCTTATTGTTTTTGGTTTTCTCATTGTTGCATCCAAGCTGCTGAAAGTGTATCAGCAACTGTTCAACGTGCTGAATGTAGCCTGCTGAATCAGGCTTACTATTTCCCAAAAAAAAAACTCACTAACCAAAGAAACTCTTCCCATGCACATTTCTCGATAGCTGTCGGATGGTTGATATTTTTATCATCTATCAACTTCCTGATTTGCGGGCCATCGAAAATACCAGCTTTGATTTTCTCACTACTCAATTTTGGGAACACATGCAATTTATTTGAAACATGGCCGTCTTTGTTAGGAGCTTTTACAAACTGTTTTATTAACCCCAGTTTTATATGCAAAGGAGGTAATATAATTCGGTCTCTTCTAGGTACTAGTCGAGCATTAATCACATTTTGCTTTCCGCGAATCAAGGCTCTGAAAAAACTGCGAGACTCGATTCCTGAACTATTTATAATATGTCCCTACATACTTTTTTTTATTGTTTGTATGGCGGAGTCCGACTCGTGCTTGTTTTCCAGCGCTCAGCTTTAGCTCAAATCAAATCATTTTTTGCATCCATAATATAATATAACAGGTGGTCAAATAAATTTTAGACACAATTATGGACCCTGTCGGGCACAGCAAGTTTTAAATAATGTGGAGAGAGGAAGAGTGCTTCTCTAATTTTCCTTGTCAAAGAAGAGTAATTATACGATTATCACAATTATCACAATTTTTACAATTACTACTAATGCTACAAATATTTCAATTTTTTGAATTTCGAATTATTTTATATCCTTGCTATTATATAATATGTCTGTTTACTTATTATATTAATATTATGTATTCAAGTCTACCTATTCATTCATTATTTATTTAAATATATTAACTTAATTATAATAATTAAGTATTATAATTTACTTTATTTTTGTTATTTTAAATATTAAATGTCTGTTTTTCATAATTATGTATTTTTACTGAATTTATCCGTAAAATATTCGTGTAATGAGTAATAGCTTTTTAACCGACTTCCAAAAAGGAGGAGGTTATCAATTCGGTTGTTTTTTTTTTTATGTTTGTTACCTCAGAACTCCGATTTATGAACCGATTTGGAAAATTATTTTAATTAAGTATTGCTTTAATTTAGTTAAAAATATACTGGTTTTATTTTGCTGTTTTATTTCTTCTGGTAATTTATTATATATTTTAATTGACATTGCATAAGGACTAGATGAGTGTAATTTTAGGCGGGAGGGGGGCAAATTTAGTCTGTTTTTATGGCGCAAAGAATAATTTGCTTGTATGTCTCCCCGCGTGTTATAAGAACCTGGATATTTGCGGACTAGTTTACATAATTCCAAAATATAAATACCAACTAAGGTGAGAATCTTATGTTTCTGAAAATAAGGCTTGCAACTATCTCTTGGTTCAATATTGGTAATTATTCTAATTAGCTTTTTGTGGAGGGTAAATAAGGAGGGTGCGTCTGTGCTATTTCCCCATAAGATGATGCCATAGTTAAACCAAGCGTGGGCATATGCGTAGTATGTGACTAGTGCGGTTTGTAGGTTTGTAGTCTTTTTGAGTTCGCGGAGAGCATATGAAAGCTTTGAAATTTTAGATTTTACTGTCTGTATATGTGTTTTCCAGTTTATATTTGTGTCTATTTTTAAACCTAGGAGAGTGAAATTGTTTACTGTTTCTATTTTATGTTGGTTAAAAGTAAAATCTACATTTATTTGTTTTTTTTTCTGCCAGGGGTGAAACGCAATTAATTTGGTTTTTGTAAAATTTATTTCGAGATTGTGGTCGCTCATCCAATTTATAATTTTTTCAAGAATTGTCGTGAGTTTGTCATTTAAATTAGCATTTGTTTGACATGAGGTCAGGATCGAGATATCATCAAAGTCAAAGTCAAAGGTTTTTATTTCAAATAGGCAAAATTACATGCACTTATGAAACGTCAATTGATTTTAGTTGCACCATCGCATCCGCGAAAAGTATACATGGCCCGTCCATGGTTTTGGGGAGGTCGTTTATGTATATAAGAAACAGTAAGCAGCCTATAACACTGCCCTGGGGAATTGAAGCATGTATAGGTTTAACATCTGATCTTATAAGCTTTACTTCTTTTGTTTGTTGATCATAGTATTCAATCTCAACCAATTGCTCTCTGTCTTTTAAATATGACGCGAACCAGTCATGGGCTTTTCCGCGTATTCCTATTCCGTATAGCTTATTTAATAGTATTTTAAATTGCACTTTCTCGTAGGCCTTTGTCATATCGAGCAATATCCCTATTGCATATTGCTTATTATTAATAATATTTAATGCTTCTTGAATGTATTTATAAACAGCTAGCGTTGTAGATCTGTTTTTGCGAAAACCATTTTGGCAGTCATTGAAAATCTTATATTTTTCACAAAAGGAATATACGCGATCACACATTGCTCTTTCGAAGACTTTGGATGCTGTAGGAAGAAGGGAAATTGGTCTATAGTTGGTTGGATCGGTTTTAGCGTTCTTTTTATAGATAGGCTTTATTAAAGCTTTTTTCAGTTGATTTGGGAAAGTACCCTCTTCGAAGGATTGATTAATTAATTTATAAAAAGGTAAGGTAAGTTCGTCAGCGCACTGTCTGAACAGAGTCGGTGGGAGTATCTATGCCGTGACTATTTTTATTTTTAAGGTTCTTTAAGATATGGTTTACTTCGTATCCGTCGACTGGGGTAAGAAACATTGTGTTTTCAGTGGGGTTCATCACTGATGTTTCGTTCTGTGCTCTACCGGACGTTTGGGCTGTATTTTCCCCAATGGATGCGAAAAAATGATTGAATACGTTAGCTACTTGTTTAGGTTCGTTTACTATGTTTGCTGTTTGTAATGTTATATTTTGTTTTTCATTTTTTCTTTTTTTGTTTGTCCGTTCTTTTACAATGTTCCACATGGTTTTAATATTATTTGATGATTTATTCATTTTATTTATGTAATATATATTTTTTTGCCGATGTGACAATTTTTTTTAGAATTTTTTCATATCTTTTATAGTATTTCGTAAATATTGATTTATTAATTTTGGTTGAAAGAATTTTTAGTAGACTTTTATTTTTACAAGATTGTTTAATACCAACGGTTAGCCAGAAATTATTACGGTTTGTTTGTAGCTTAAATCTACTTTTAGGGATACATGCATCTAAGATAGCTATCAAAGTTTTATGGAACGATTTCGGCTGTATTATATCGTTCCAGTTCAATGTCTTTAGTTGGGATTTGAATTTTTGAATGTTAGTTCTATTAAAAAGCCTTTTATTGGCAAACCAAATGGACTGTTTACTTTGCTGTTCTAGTTGCATATGTATTATTGTTCCGCAGTGGTCTGAAAAGCCTAATTCTTCTACGGTCGTGTACATTTTGTTATCATTAAAGTTTGTAAAGATTAAATCTAAGCATGTTGACGTGGTTTGTGAGATACGCGTGGGTTCTTTTATTTGTTGTACAAATTTAAACTCTAGCATGAGATCGATCAATTGGTTTGTTTTTGCGCTATTTTCTAAGGTATTAATGTTAAGATCTCCTCCTATTATGACGTTAAATTTTTGATATTTATTGTTTATATATTGCATTATTTGTTTAAGCTGGCTTATAAAAAGTACTTCCTCTCTTCTATTCCAGTACAAGGTGACTAATAAAAGATTTTGCTTTGGTAGCTTTACATGCACATACTTCTATACAATATTCAATAGTCAAATCTCTGATATCACAACACTCTATACATTCTACACTATCCTCTAATAAAATACAGACACCGCCACCACTTCGAAAGCGGCGACAATACGATGCTGCAGTTTTATAGCCACAAAATTGCACAGTTTCTAATTTATCTTTGGTGAGCCAGGTCTCGCACCAGAGCTCGGCTGTCCCATGAATATAGGAAGCAGAGATACTTTGACCATAAAACCCAGTTATGCTCTTTGTACTTGATTTTGTCTAGAACTAAGGATACTCTTTAACTATCGTAGAATGAGCAATAGGTAAAGAACCTAGCTTGTTATCATTATGCAGAAATACACATTTAAGACTGTTTTGACGAATCAATGAACAAACGCGATTCATTTCGATTATACAGTTTTAATCCCATTGCTGTCTCATTGGTCCTGTATTGCTGAGCACGGGGTCTCGGGTTCGATTCCTATGTCGGGCAAAGTTTTATTGAGCTTTTCTATTAGGAATTTCTCAGTAGCAGCCCGGAGTATGGAATTTTGCCCGGTAGATGGCAGTAGGCTCACCACCTGTTTCATGGGACTTAATAACAGCATTGGTGAAATGTAGGTCTACAATTGTGTATACCTCTGCCTACCTCTTCGGGGAATACAGGCGTGATACTATGTTATGTTATGTTGCCCATTGCAGTCATTAGGCCCCCAAATATCAGAACAAAAGATATATCTTTATTAACTAAAAACTTTTGCTTAATAAAGATATATCTTTACTGACTTTTGTAATAAAGATGGTTGCATAAGTTTAGCTTGTCTGTAGACTAAGTCGTTTCAATTTTGTTCTTTAATGTTTTCGTTTTGGTATGTAGTCTTGTATCTTTTTTCGGTTTTGACTCTTACTTTTGGTCA